>OZ004645.1:11244145-12509461 GCA_963924495.1 Nemapogon koenigi
CCTCGTAAAGCAAGCAGGGTCGAGCAACGCAGCCGCTTGGTCGTGAGCTTGGACCAGACTCTCCAGCTCCAGTCCACCTAGCAGAGACAATAGCTCTGCCGCTAAAGAAGATGCCTCGCCTCCTGATGCTGTCTGCGCTCCTAACACGTCCATGCACTGTGAACAGCGTTTTCAATTAGAACTTAATATAATTTTCGTGAGAGCTAATATGGAATTGATCTATTAAGTAGGTATATACTTTTGACACCATATACATAATTATTGATTAAGTATTTTAAGGCTCTGGGTGTAGGAAAACTGGTGAAAAAAGTGATAAAAGATTAGATATGTATGTACCTATTATTATTATTCAGTACAACAGAACAAAGTACCTATATATGGAGCATATTTGTGCATACGTTAATAAAAGAATGCGATAGTACAGGTCCCCTAAATATTATTACTGATCAGCGACATTCACGACAACTAAAATATTGATGATGTGGGAATCCCTCAGTCTCTACTTTGTCCTTTCTAGTCAGTCCTTTGCAAAATTAAGCTTCAACATTAGAAATTTCTGTTAAATATTTATATGACACTTACATCTTTAAGTCTATCATTAGCACGATGTGTTTGAGGAGGTGCGAGGCCGTTCCTTTTATGTCTCGCCGCAGTCAAGACAGCAGCTCTCGTCGCTAGAGCAGTTCGTAACGCAGGACACAGCAGTGCCCGCGCGGCACCTTCTACCCTGGCTTCCAATGATACTTCTCCACTTGCTGCAAGCGCTTTCTGTACTCGATTGAGGGCTGCGCATACCTCCGCGTAATCTAGAAAGGTAGAAATATTATGTAAATGTAATTGTTGGAACCAAAATGCGTAAAGGACTTTTCATATGACATTCTAATTTAACACCATTTTCACTGCCTTCGTACCTTGCGGTGAAGTCAGAGACACTAGTAACAGTGTCCACTTTTTGCCAGTTGTCCATATTAACAGAATAGGTGACAAGCTTGTTGTTGCACTTAATTTTTAGATACGTCATTTCTTTAAAAGTCTTAGAAGAAGTGCGAACGTCTTTACGTGCCCTCCGAAGATAAGAAGGAGACTCAAGACTTAAATTTAAGTTAAGCGAAGTCACGAGCCATATCAACTTGATCTGTGTAAATACATGACAGAACAGGTAAGGAAGCTGATCCACAAAGGGCACACCACACACGATCACATTAATTCCGCTCCATTCGTTATTAGGCCGTTGAGCACGTGTCACTGCATTTTTAATATTTCCCTTTGATACACTCGCTACTGAGGGATCTGTAATATTACATCCACCTGACGGACTCATATACATAAATGTCTGATGTCTATATTAAACATCTTACTTCTACTTATTATTATTAGCGCATGGTAGATAATTTGAACTATACTGCTAACGTCATCATTTGGTCCTAAATCGATATGCGTTTTATCTGTTGGTTTATACCGATACAAGTCAAGGGAAATGACAATTTCTGTCTGTCTGTCGCACCCAAGGTCAGAATGCATTCAAAATAAGACGGCTTATAATTAAGTTTTACTAACCAACAATCTTGTATAAGTCATGAGTACTGCTATCACTGTCTTGAGCGTCTTCTTCGTAAGCGTCATTAACAAACGCTATCGTCCCGGAGGTAGGTGGGTTCGATTCCAGAGCATGTAGTTTATGAGAACCACGCAATGATGTTCGGAGGAATTCATTTTGGGCAGCGATGCGTTCTTCAGCTTCTTTCCGTTGTCGCAATTGTTCCTGTAACAATATGAAAAAACATTATTAGATATGTATCGAAGTAAATCATACCGTAAATAAGTATTTACATACCTACGTCGGAATTTGTACACATTGATCATTTAATTATTTTCTCGCCTTATAACTTTTGTCACATACAAAAACGGACTTCAGCAATTCAAGTATTGTACAAATCTTATTAAAAATAGCAAGTTCTAGTTAATGTATCCCTAAAGTATATGAAATTATCTACTCAATATGTAAAACAGGTCTTGTTGAGAACTCGTACTTTCTCATGTTTCTGGTACGTGAATCTTGGTCTATCTTATCTTATCCATGGTTATCTTATCCATTTTAATAGTAGTCCATCTTGCTCACATACTTCTAAAGAAATATGGACAAAATGAGTCGCGCGTAAAACTGAGTCCGTTGGTTCGTTGCGCTGTGATGCGTCGTCGCTTTAAATTTTTATCTCGATCGCATCTGCCCCCCCCCCCTATTCCGTATCTCTGTTGCTAACAAAAACGTGCAGATTAGAAAATATGACAGGCTCAGTTACTAACAAAAAGCGAAGGTTACCACAGATTAGTAATATACGATAAACATAGAAGAGCGAGCTTGCACGGTACACTCACTCTAGGCCTGTTATATTTACTAATCTGTGGACGGTTACCATCGCTTTTTGTTAGTAACTGAGATACGAAATACAGGGCTGGACATAATTAGAATAGGATAATTCATGTTTCAAACCACCCACATCTGTAACATATTGTACTGTAGAGTCTACTTTATTTTAATATAATAGGGAAGTTAAAAATGTCCGTAAAATTTCTGTAGTTTATTCAGAAAATGGTAAAAGTTGAGGACAAGGGGCCAATTCACTAACTGTAAATAGAGAAATAACAAACTCAAGGGAGTACTTAATTGTTATTATTTTGTAATTTTTGGCTTGTTGGTAGTTTAGAGATTACCGCCATGTTGCGGTGCCACGCTTGTGTTGGCAGCGGCGCATGACGAGGATTGTAGGACATTTACCTAACTTTGGCAAATTCATTTATTTGGATGAACGCTACGCTATTAACATGAGTTTTTTCCTCCCGAAACCGTGGTATCGGTCCCAGGGTACTCAGATCACGTCTCCCTCTTTTAGCCCATGGTATTTGTGAGGCTATACCTAACGAGTGCCCAGTGTAATATTGAAGTTTTTTAAGCTGGTGCTGCGATATTGTGATCATTTTAATGTTGTAAATTAAATCGTTTGTGGTTTTATATGAAAAAAAATACTACTTGTATTGTATCCAACAGAATTTTCTATTGGTATAATCTGTTGAGGTAAATTTAGATGGAAAAGCCTCTAATTAACAAAATATTCTAACTAATATTAGCGAAAGTGAAAAGCTTTCTCTTTATATTAATTCTCAAAGGTATTTTTGTCGGTATCAAATATCTCCCTTAATATTGTATCAAAGATATTGTTTGATACTCTATTTCCCCTCTAATGGCAAAAAATAATCAAACAATTCAAAATTAAATGTTTCTTTTAAAATTAGACTAATTTATGTATTTTGTAAAAGACACCATCTGTTGGAGATCACTTGAACTAACGGTGCGAAAATTCATACAGTATTAAATACAATTTTATAGACAGGTTGCGAGTTGCGACACACAATAATAATTAACATATGAATTAAGTAAGTAAACTTAAAAATACATTTTTTATTTCTACATCTACTTATTTTCCTTTTGAATACTCAAGACACTGATTCATGGCAACCATTAACTTAGAATCAAAATGTCTAACTTGTAAATGTCAAAACAACACCAAAGATGTGCTGATTTCAAACACAACGTTAACGAATGGTCTTCCACTAGGTCTGCGACCTAAATGACGTCACTACACAAAGCCTACATAAACTGTACCAACTGTACTGCGAACAGTGTTTATATAATGAACTGCTTTTTATTCTAACACTCAACTTCACAATTCCTTGTTGAGCATTAATTTAGTCTAAATATAATGCTAGATATTACTATGTAGGTTGACTAGACTATTTACAGTAACGCATTCGTTGATGCTGCTAAGTGCGACAGATTATTTTAAGTTCAGCTTTTTGAAACTTGGAATAAATTTCCTTTACTTTTCCTTTAATATTGCTTTATTACATTGTTTTAATGTGATACAATAAAAGTTTTGTAACTAAGAGACAAATCTTTATTATATATAGCAGTTGCCCGGGACTTCGTACGCGTTGTAATATTTCTATTTTTATAGTTGGAGGGCCGGATAGTAACCGGCTAACTTTTTATCCTGGAAATCTTACGGGATAAAGGAGTATGCCCACCGTTGTATGAAATCGTGCCCCCTCGAAGGAACCTCTGAGAATGAAGGGGACGATGCCAGGATATGCCCAAAATTGATTTCAGGGTTGTCACTAGTCGGGAAGTTGGTCAAAATTGGGTCCAAACCTCGAGAGGAACGTTAAGTGCGAAACCCTGGAAGACGATAGGACCTCATGGATCGTGTTTATCATGAAGAGGACTATACCAGAATATAATCAAAATCGATTTCAGGGTTGTCACTAACAGGGAAGTTGGTCAAATTTGCGTTTCATTCTCAAATGTTATGCTCGTGGGAATCTCTGGAACTCATTTTATCATGAACTAGTCGATGCCAGGATTTGCCTAAAATCGATTTCTGGGTTGTTACTAACCGGGAAGTTGGTCAAAATTGCGTTTGAAGGGTATTTCACATTTCAAAAATTTCAAAATTTTCCACGGGAGAAGCCGGTGCGGGGCGGGATTCGGCTGGAAGTTAATATAATCTATACTAATAATAAAGCTGAACTCTAATCTCAGGAACTACCAGTCAGATTTGTTAACATCACGCTCTTTACCCTACCTATACCTAAAGGGGGTGAAACTGAGTGTAAACAAACATTGTATAGTCGCAGGCAACTGGTAGTTATTAAATAAACGTCATAAGGAGGTCAAATAATGGTACACCACGTCTCATACAATGTTTTGTAATCGATTTACACAATATAGTTACTCGCACTTAGCAGCTCTCACGACCACGTAACAGAGACACAATCTTTAATAATACTGGTTTAAGAATACATTCAATAAAGTACCTACATTAAGTACAGACAATTTTCCGATTGAGGTTCACCAGGGCCAGTAGATTTTGGAAGTTGGAGGAGATTTTGGAAGTTGGAGATTATGGAAGTTAATCTTCACGGGTTGCCTTACAGCTCCCGGGAACCGTTGCTGTCCCCAGGGTACCCATCAGAAGACAAAGCCTTCCTCACTTAGCCGAAGATTTGAGGCTATACCTAACGAGTGGCCAGGCTCTATTGAGGTATGTAGATGGAAATGTCGGATAATGTACATAGATTTTTCATTATAATAAACCTTTTTAAAAAAAGTGCACCGACTTCAAAAATTTGCACTGAAAAGTAAGAAATAATAAAAATTTCGTCGTAGAATTTGAAGACGGTTGGTGCCAAATTAGGATACAAAATTAAGTAAACATCTAAGAACATAAATATCTGTTCAATATTATATATTATGTTTGTACTGATGATCGTAGGTTCCTAATAAATTATCTAGATTAGTGAATTTGGGTACCTACTAAGTTATTTCTAATTTGGCACCAACCGTCTTCAAATTCTACGACGAAATTTTTATTATTTCTTACTTTTCAGTGCAAATTTTTGAAGTCGGTGCACTTTTTTTTAAAAGGTTTATTTTACCCTTTTAAGTGATTTTGCTGCCTTGAGAGACAAATAATAACGCAACTAAAAAAATATTGATGGAAAATTAAAAAAAAATACCCCTGTGGATGTGATTTGAACCATGTAATGTGCTTGTGCATCCTATGCACCCTATTACATTTAAACTCTAGACCATCGTCACGAAAATTGACAATTGACTTCGTGTCAATAGCAACCGTTGCTAAGGCTTTTTCTGATACATAATTTCAGCCGTAAACAGAAATTAATTACTGAATTTCTGAAAAACTACTGAACCAATTTTCGTCATTATGTCTTGAAAAAAATAAGTTGTCAAAAACGGTACATATTTTATCGAGATATCAAGAAAAATGTACTTATAAAGTCAGTTTTTTCAAAATTTCTGAAAAACTAATGAACCAATTTTTATGAGATAAAAATGGGACCAATCCGGAAGAATTATCTGTCGATTAAAAAAGAAACCATCAAAATCGGTTCACAATTGGCGGAGTTATCGATGTACATACATACATAAAAAAAAAATATACGGTCCGAATTGAGAACCTTCTCCTTCTTTTTTTGGAAGTCGGTTAAAAACCCATTGTTTAAATTAGAAACATGAAAAATATGACCCTTTTAAAACATATTTATCTTTTTAACTCATTTCTTTTGTAATCAAGTCAAGTACATTTCTCAGAATACAGAACAAACCAGAATACGCCAGTGGCTAGTTCTGTTGAGGTATATTTAGATGGAAAAGCCTCTAAGTGTGGTTTTTAATTATAAAAAATCGAATCCCTGGTGTGCCTAGGTAATACCAGACGTCTTAACCATATAACCATAAATAACACCTATAATACCTATGTTCTTATTATTTTTTCTTTTTATCAAGAAATACACAATAAAACAACCGGGTACACTATTTTAGTGTACCTAGGTACTAGTTTTACCCCCAGTTAGGTACATTAATATCATGTAATATTTTTTAACAATAAATAAATTAGAAGGGAACGTAAACACCAATGCCAAAGTTGTACAATATCCGTACAACTTAGTTAATTGTAAAAGTTGTAACAGTTTTATTATTTAGTTATCTCGCGAGATCGCTATTTTTACGAATTGTTGAAAAACTAGGTTAGCAATTTGAAATTCTCATGAAATAAATTACAAACTATATAGGCATACTCAGTTCTAACATTATTTTCAAATATTTTAAAACTTCTAACTGCTAGGCTAGGTCTTAAAAAAGTGCCATGTTAATTATTTGGCACCACAATAATGACTCTAGGTGTTCAAGTAGTAGTTCAACTCACGAAATTCCTTCTAGAGGCTTTTCCATCTAAATATTATATCAACAGAACTGGCCACTCGTTAGGTATAGCCTCACATATACCAATGATCTACCGCTGGGTACCCTAGGACCGTAACACGGTTTCGGGAGCTGTAAGGCAAGGCAACCCGTGAAGAAAGAAAAAAAATACATAATTTCTGCCATAATTCAAGATAATTAATAACAAAATTATATGAATTAGTCATCAGATACAGTTGAATGTTGTAATATAGGTACTCACAGAATACGCTTTTATTCTTTCTGGGTCGACATCGTGCTGCGACCGCGTCTGTGTGCGAGGTGATGACGACACCATCATCAATAGATCACGACTTACAATCGATTATATCAATCCACTCTATTTTAACACGGCACATCACTAGATTTTAAAACTAAACAAATCAAATTTCACACGTCAAAACTACAATATTCCAAATTTAAAATAAACGAACGGCTTTTCGTGTGTTCCATTTGTAAATTAGTTAACTGTTAACAAAATACCCGACGTTGGGTCATCGACAATATTTTACCGGAATTAAATTAATGCATAAATTAATTTTAGCGAAAACCAGTTTATGACATATTTGCAATGTCCATTAAAGATAAATTAGTTTAGGGTATTATTAGACTGAAAATGGATGCATAAAGTCCATTAGTTTGAATGGACAACATTTCATTTTTCGTAAGGTACCAAAATTCGAAAACCGTTTGGAGATTACATGCTAGAAAGCTTATTTTTCATTTTTTAAATTTTTTATATCCTTTAATTTTCGAGTTATTTTAAAAATACTGAAATATTGAAAATTAAGGATTAATAGGGGCCCTAATCTGTGCTAACCCTCTAATTTAAAAATAATAGTGTCTGTTGGCAGATTTGTTAGTTATTGAACTCAGGTGTTGCCCTCTATTAATTTTACCCATTTTTATTCCATTTAAAGCTAAATTAATAATTATTCTTTAAATATAATTATAAAAATACTTCTTATATATAATAATTTTTTGGAAGTTTTGCTAGTTTCGAATGGGCTATCACAGGAAATATATTTACGAGTGAAACCGCGGACAAAAGCTAGTATTATTATATACATTATGAATAATGTTGTAGGCGATTTGAGTTCCGGCTACGGCAACACCTATTTTTAACACGGTATATTATACTCTTTGCATTTCTATAACGTTTACTCTGTGGCTTGACTGACACTATCTGTCACTTTCTTTGGGTGACAGTTTATATTTCTTAATTTTAGTCCTAGCTATGGTTTTTAGTTTATAAGTCCTCATAATTTATAAAAATTCATAATTAAATTAAAAATATAAAAACTCAACCAAAAATAAAATAGAAAAATACGTGTAACTTATTTTTTAATATATTTTTAATTAAAGTAATAAAAATGGGTGATTAAAAAAATGAAATGTTGTCCATTCTGTTTATAACTCATCCACATACCACCCACATACCACGCCAATATTATCAAAAGGGGTAAGCAGTGATAATACGTTTGGCTTCCTATTTTTTTAAAACTAAAATTTTTTTTAATAGGATAATATTTTAATCCCATAACTATACATCCTTTTTTAGCACCAACAATACTGGACAGCACCCTAAATAATTACAGTAGAACCTCGATTTTCCGAACCAATTGGGACGAGACTAGTTGGGATAATCGAAACGCGGGTTTTTTGGGACGAGATCATAAACGACACCTTTTTACATAGGTGCATAAATATTAAAATTTGGCATACATATTAACGTTGAAATCATACATGATATATGTTGTTTCAACAACTGAAAAAAGTCGAATGCTTCGCCGTGGCAGTGAGCAACAATGTATCTTTCGCTTGATGGTTCGGATAATCGAGGTTTTACCTACTGTAGATACTGTATTATCGTGAGTTTATGTGCCTACCTATACAAGCCTGCTTCGCCCGTGGAAATATTTGAAAAGTGCAAAAATTCCCGTCCATCCGTTGCTCTGTATTTTCGTAAAAAAAGGACAAACAAATAGTCATTTATAAAATTAGGAAGGACAATAACGATTGATCCCGTGTAAAGCCGGGGGCAGGTCGCTAGTGTCACTAGTAATAAATAATCACAATCTAGATTAAAGATTAAAGAGTTACTTATCGTACTAAAACAACCTTATAACAATTTATAAATGATAAATGACGTCATTTATACCTACGCCACAGATAAATTTAATAAATATTTACTTATACTAAAATACTGTACAATCAGGAACAATCTCTATTTGTCTTAATCTGTTTACCTCATAACATTAAGTTAGCTTCTGAGGTTTCTTTTGGTTTTTTTGATGTGAGCGAGATGGACTACGATAAGGTAACCGTTAGAGATATAGCAAAATGATGTAGGAAATAATTGTGTAGAAAAAAAAGATCTACAAAAAAGTCCACGGTAGCATATATCTATGTCTAGTAGATATGTAGTTACGTAGGTATTCAAATTGTTGTAATAGTTTGGTAATATAACATTTCTTACAATCAACGATACATTGCATGCAGCATATAAAATTGAGATGATCAAAGACATTTGGTATGTTTGCAACAGATAAGATAACACGATTACAAGAGGTATTTCTAATATATATCTACTATCACGCCTTTTCTCCCATGAAGGGTAGGCGAAGACAATCGAATGTTATTTGCTATACGACCTAGACATACACATGCCCGAATAATCTTAGATAACTGTGTGGGAAATTTATCTACAAAAAATGTTTCAGGAAAATGGCACTGTTAGGGGCCGTCTCCACGAGCGAGAGAATCGCGGCGATAGTCTCGCCGTGCCATACAAACTGTATAGTAAGGCTATAGTATCATAGTATCGCCCTGTGGAGATTGGCCCATAGAGTTTGTATCGAATTTGGTGGCACGGACGAGACTATCGCCGCGATTCTCTCGCTAGTGGAGACGGCTCCTTAGGGGTTTTATAATTATGTCCGGTCTATATCTGGGATAGTCAATAGTAAACAAAGTGTCAAAATACAAAATAATGTATTGCATTTTTGTTCTGCATTTGTATTTAAAATTTAAAATTTATTCCCTGTGTATTTAGTTACAATTTAAAAAAGTTGATTGAAATTAATTAAATAATAGTAAATTCTTTTAAAAGTTTTTTTTCTTTCTTCAAGGGTTGCCTTACGAGGTACCTAGCGGGAAGACCAAGTCACCCTCGTTTAGCCGTTCTGTTGAGGTATATTTAGATGGAAAAGTGTGGTTTTTCGACCAGATGAAGTTGCCGAAAGTGAAATTTTACTATGCGCAGCTAGAGTTGCGCAAAGTGTGTCACTAAAAAGAAAAGAGAGATACATTTCTTTTGAGTACAAAGAACTATATCCTTCATTTAGTTCTTTAGTTCATTTAGTTCACTAGATCACGGGAACTAATCGTACCATAAAAAGAAAAATACCCGTCATTTAGTACGTGATTATTTTATTTCTCTTTAGTAATAATAAACAGAAATAAGCAATCAAAAACGACAAAAAATTAAATCAAAACGCAACTTCACAGGTCTCACACAAAGTACAAGTTAAAAATTCAGCCCTATACATAATTATAAAATTACCTACTGTACATTTGTCTATAATATTTTTTTTCATTTAAAACAATTTGGTAAGTACAAACTTTTTGTAGTCAAACATAATTGTAATTTATTTCAAATAATGATTACGTTTACTTTGGCACCAAATTCGCGTGACTCTTATTGACCTGTCATGCTTATGTCGTGCATGTATTTCGCTTCTTCATTTATAAAGAAAAAGCGAGATACTACATTCCTTCAATCGTTCTTTTACTTGCCTGTGCAATCGTTCAGTGAGTGTAGGTACTATAGTGAAGTAAAGAACTAAAAGATATATAATGTACTAAAGTGAACTAAAGATATATTGCTGCTGTGTAGGTGAAGTAGTTCTTTTTTGTCCTTCATACATGAACTACCCATCTCTAATGCGCACGCACGATGCAAGCCTATTTTTTATTATGTTAAATAGACAATTTAGTACCTAAATTTAATTTTCAACACAATTTAATTTCCATTAATTTATTTGCGTGCTAAATAAACTTATTAGTATTATGCCACATAAGTACACACACAGTTAATTTATCTTAAAACGGCCTTGAGACATAGTAGTCTCGGGTACCCTTATTGCTTCATTGTCACACGAGTGAAACCGCAGACAAAACCTAGACTTCATTACTAACCTCATTTTGAGTCTCCTGCCGTCGACATAAACAAAAATGTTTGAGTCTTTGTACCGAGGTACAACACTTTGTTGTATCCAAAAACGCGTTCAGAGTCTGTCCCACTTTACCCATTTCTACCTTGTAACTACAGACCGTCCATTATAACTTGGCCTATACAAACAATAATTCATGTACAGTAAAAACTAAGGTATATTTTTTTTTATTTAAATATTTTTGTTTCGATGCAGTCGTTTATTTATAATAAATTTTATGACAGACGGCATAGTGACGTCATCATTTAAGTAAAGTACCAGTTAGACAATCCCACTAATATTATAAACGCGAAAGTATGGATGTATGTATGTTTGTTACTCAATCACGCCAGAACTGCTGAACGGATCTGGATGAAATTTGGCACATAGATAGATTATAGTCTGGAATAGCACATAGGCTACTTTATATCCCGGAAAAATGTATGGTTCTCGTGGGATTTGTTTTTGTTTTTCACGGAATCGACTTGATTTTTTGCATAGTGGTAATTTAGGGGTCAAAGAATGATATAATATATTACTTTTTATACAGCGTAAGCGGGCGGGGCCCTCCCGCAAATTACAGCCACGGGATTATTTCTCTTTAAATCTATTTCCACGCGGGTGAAACTGCGGACAGAAGCTTCTTAAGAAATATGGCAGAATGGCTGTCTTGACTTTGTCGTTTTGCGGGTAAACTTTGAAAACTTATTATAAAAAAAAACTACTGCATAGAAAGCAAAAATAATCGGAAGAGTTTCTTAAATAGCTTAAATTAATAGCTTTGATATAAAAATATAAGAAACAAACATTATTTTTTACTTTACATACCGAATTATGATGACAGGAGACAATTTATAGTAAACGGTCTGTATAATTTATTAAAAATATCCCCATTTTTTCACGAGATAAAGTATAGAGTACAACACAATAAAATATCTTTTATCAGCGAAACGCGCTTCAGTACTGAAATATGAATAGAAACTGTGTTATCGCGACCGTGTTTACTATCTTTGGTTTTGTCACGGCAGACATTGTTATGAGCGCTCTGATAAAGCTTGAGCTGAACATGTGATTTGTGCAAGAATATCCAGGTTCTATACCTGACACAGCTCAAAATTATGATAATACGTGGGCCAATTACAGAATTTCGTCACACAACACAAACGGCCTTCATAGCCTTTATAAACACCAGTAACAGTGTCCACTTGTTGCCAGTTGTCCATATTGAACCCACTGGTACATGACCGGGATCGAACCTAGTTAAAGGGAAGTGTCATCAAAATGCAATTTTTAATCAAATTTTTCAGAAAACCTGATCTATTTACGAAACTGAAAAAATGTAGGTATATTAATTTTAAGGATATGACTAATATTGTTATTGTTTTGAAAATATGATTAGAAACATTTTACTCGATAGAAAAAATCCTAAATACACCTCTGAAAACTTTATTTATCAAATTTTATCGCTATAATATAAATGGTACCATTACAAAAATTAACATGAATATTTTTTTGTAATTATCTATCCTTTCATTGTAAAATTATTTCTGTTGTACTTAAAAGATTTTTTTTAAATTGCGTTTTAAACAAAAATTATCGCTTACGTTGAATCGCTATTCTAGTCTTTCACCACTCATTTTCCCATCGACCACTCTACCACTAGGTAATTGCACCGGCCGTATTTGCAAAATACAATGAAGACTACTTGTGCATAATCTAATTATGTTTTAATAATCCGACTTTGTTTAAATTACTATCAAAGTATACTTACCTAAGTAAAAAATAATATTATACTTATATGACTGATATCCAAAATTACAAATCACAACTTATTTTCTATAGCAATTAAACAACTGTATGAGTTTTAAGGTTTTATGTTTGTCCGATCGAATCGAACCATATACCAACCAACCATTACTGCCAAACTAAAAAAAAACAGTTTGCAAAAATAACTCATAATATAGAGCCTAATAGAGGTCTTACGTTTGATTCCTGAGGACACAAAGATATGAGATTGTCGCCGAATTAGAATTTTCAGATGCTTTAGATATCCAGAAGATTTTTCTTTGTGATTGTTTAAACAATTGTTTTAGATTATGCTATAAAGTATGAATCATAATAAACTCTGATAAGAAACTCTCAGAATCAAGATAGTTATTATGTTATTTGCAACTTTGATAACTCGTAAGTATATTATTTTTTCCTTCAATTTTACAGTACAAGAAGAAAAGAAGAAAGAAAAAAACTAATTTTGGTCTAGCAATTTAACTCATAGGCATATATTGTACTATTGCCTTTTTAAGAACGTAATATTTAAAATAAATAGATACTAGTAAACATGAATAAACCTTTTAAAAAAAAGTGTACCGACTTCAAAAATTTGTAAGAAATACGGCGGGACTGCTGGCAGAGGACGACATAGGTGTAAAAAATGTATTGATGAATATGAAAGGTACGATGAATATAAAAGAAGCGAAAGAGGTACCTATGTCAGCATCGTAACAAATGGTATGCGATTGTCTCTGCCTACCCCTCTTGTGATATAATTCATGATGATAGATAGAAAGATAGAACTACGTGTATACTATATTAGTAGTAATTATATATACAGATATACATCGAACTTCGGTGTGAAACAAATACAGAACGCTGAAAAACTGAAAACATTTGATGTTATTCGAAAATGCCGGTTAATTTTGAACATGGGTGTAAATTTAGACATTTTCAGTGCAAATATTTCAGAAAAATGTGACAGGTAACATGCATGAAATTAAATAACTGGGTGTCTCTCTACTGTCCACTTAAAACTTAGTAAAACTGTTATAAATTCAAAATTTAACTGGGTTATGCTTCTGGATTCAAATTCAAGATAAAACAATCACTGACATATATTTCCTTCATTCTGATGTGAAAAAAGGAGTCAATAGAGTAATTTTATTAGTAGTAGGTGCTTCAGGAGGGCACATAAAGCTGGCGTCGACACTTCATTTAAAAAAACCCCAGATATTTACATATTTTAAAGAAGTGAAACAGTATTAGGCTTTTTGCCACCTGTTCTGTTACAACCTTTGAGTGAGTATATACCAAAGGAGACGTGTAGCGTGTAAATCACCGAATAATTTTTTCTGCCACTTTTGGCAGCCGTGTAAACGCCTAGTACTAGCCACTGTACCACTGTACTTTTCTGTCGTTTTATTGTCGCAACGGATTTTACGATTATGTTAAAATACAAACATAATAATTATAATTAATGATTGGAAACACTATGTTCCCGCAAGTTTGACGTCCAAGATCGCCTTTCCCATTTAAAACATCACAATTAACTATTTTCATAGAGCTCTGTCTTGCGACACAAAACGATACCAACGAAATCTAAGGCAACTTATTACTGGTCAGTTTAACTGGTGAAAGGGCAAAAAATTGGCGAAAGGGGGAGCCCGTCTATGGCCCCTCCATAGGCTTAGTACTCTATGGTTACAACAGAAAACTGGCGTCTGGTGTCTCATCTGGCCACACCGCAAGACCAGGTTTAAAGGTCGTGAAGATGTGTAAATGTATAGAAGTAGGTCAAATGACTAACTCAACAAGGTTGGTTGACAGATGTTATACGAGCAAGATAAAAATAACTACATAGAGTTATCGCATCTGCTATCATGTACTGACAGGTGAAATAGGTCATCTGGACTTGTGTTTTTTTATACTTAAACTCGTAGTACATATCTGTTTATCTATCATCACGTCTATTATCCCAAGAGGGGTAGGCAGAGACAATCGAATGCCATTTGTTACGATCCTGACATACCTCTTTCGCTTCTTTTATATTCATCATACCTTTCATACATGCTCAGCGATTGTGTGTACTTTTTATATTTCCATCGATCAATTTTTTTTTATGTTTAATAAAAGTTCACCTAGGTCGTCCTCTGCCAGCATTTCCTTTCACTTCAGCCATATAACCTTTTTAGTCAATCTTTCATCCTTAATTCTTTCAACGTTTCCATTTATGACTAAAGTGATGTCTAATAGTGGGATAGATGGACAGACAAAATATTTAAGTTCTTCTTTAAATAGCCCACGCACTGGTACGTTATTATTAGTTATATTAAGGGGGGCTCCCATACAACAAACATGATTATTTTTGCCGTTTTTATAGATACATTTGGCCGGTTTTTTTATATGAAACATCTGCCGCATTACCATAACCACATATACACATTGTATAAAAACCTTTTAAAAAAAAGTGCACCGACTTCAAAAATTTGCACTGAAAAGTAAGAAATAATAAATATTTCGTCGTAGAATTTGAAGACGGTTGGTGCCAAATTAGGATTCAAAACTAAGTAAATATCTAAGAAGATAAAGATCTGTTCAATATTATCTATGTTTGTATGTACCTACTGATGATCGTAGGTTCCTAATGAATTGTCTATATTAGTGAATTTGGGAACTAAGTTGTTTCTAATTTGGCACCAACCGTCTTCAAATTCTACGACGAAATATTTATTATTTCTTACTTTTCAGTGCAAATTTTTGAAGTCGGTGCACTTTTTTTTAAAAGGTTTATTTTACCCTTTTAAGTGATTTTGCTGCCTTGAGAGACAAATAATAACGCAACTAAAAAAATATTGATGGAAAATTAAAAAAAAAAATACCCCTGCGGATGTGATTTGAACCATGTAATGTGCTTGTGCATCCTATGCACCCCATTACATTTAACTGCTAGACCATCGTCACGAAAATTGACAACTTCGTGTCAATAGCAACCGTTGCTAGGCTTTTTCTGATACATAATTTCAGCCGTAAACAGAAATTAATTACTGAATTTCTGAAAAACTACTGAACCGATTTTCGTCATATGTCTGTGAGATAATGTCGAGAAATTATTATGTCTTGAAAAAAATAAGTTGTCAAAAACGGTACATATTTTATCGAGATATCAAGAAAAATGTACTTATAAAGTCAGTTTTTTCAAAATTTCTGAAAAACTAATGAACCAATTCTTATGAGATAAAAATGGGACCAATCCGGAAGAATTATCTGTTGATTAAAAAAGAAACCATCAAAATCGGTTCACAATTGGCGGAGTTATCGATGTACATACATACATAAAAAAAAAAAAAAAAAAAATACAGTCCGAATTGAGAACCTTCTCCTTCTTTTTTTGGAAGTCGGTTAAAAACACATGCTACACGTACTTTTCGCAATGAAATCGGTCCAGCATTTTCAGTTTCCCCTAAATACAAAGTTTATAAAGGCAACCTAAATTCTCGTCATATTGTAGGTACAAATACCAGTCCAACTAACTAACGTAACTTAGATATTTCAAATTCTTGTGTAAACCAGAGATACCTTTACAAGTTCACTGAAAATACTTTACAAACTGAAACGTGAAGCTATGTTGACGTCCATGTATTAGGCATTGGTAACAATGTCCACATAACAGAATAAATAGCAAGTTTGTCACTTTGAACTCTCAGAAGTACGTAAACTTTTCTTAAGACTCCATAATTTTTCTGGTATAAACTATTCTCAATTTCTCTGTAAATAATCCACCTGTGTCACTGTAATTTAGCATATAGTTACTTATTCAATATATCTAAGTGAAAAAGCCGTTATTTTTTCAATGGGTTTTATTGAATAGGATATATGGGTGGTTAATATTTTCAATGGGTTTGTAAGGGTAGGGGTAGGGGTAGGGTATATTTTATTTTGTTCGTAAATATCCACGGGCGTTAATGGGGGCGGAATGCTAGTATATTATAAAACAAAGTCCCCCGCCGCGTCTGTCTGTGTCTTTTCACGCAAAAACTACTAAACAGAGTTTGTTGCAGTTTACATTGAAAGATAGGTTGATTCATCAGGAAGGTTTACGAGTATCAAACACGAACCTATCATGTTTAGGAGCTGAGCATTAACAGTATAAGTGAATCAAGTCGGGAAAAAAGTTAGCGACCCCGCCTCCGGCTTCGCACGGCTACAATATGGGTTTACAATAATTTGAATATTTTCATAAATACGCTTATAACTATCTACTTATCTATTAGAGACAGAGATTGCTACGGCTAACTTTTTCCGCGACTTAATTCACTTATACTGTTAATGCTCAGCTCCTATACATGATAGATCCATGTTTGATACTCGTAAACCTTCCCGGTGAATCAACCTATCTAATAGTGAAAACTGCAACAAAATAGATTCAGTATTTTTTGCGTAAAATGGGCAGACAAACAAAATATTGTTTTATAACATGTGTAGTGATAAGGGCCATATGGAGCAAAATCAAGTTACACTATTCTTGTTTACAAAGTTACTGAACCACTTTCAATAGAAAATTGCGAACATATATCTATCTACCTATCTATCATCACGCCTTTTATCTTAAGAGAGGTAGGCAGAGACAAACGAATGCCATTTGTTACGATACTGACATACCTCTTTCACTTCTTTTGTATTCATACTTTTAATATTACCATCGATCAATACATTTTTATATGTTCAATAAAAGTACACCTAGGTCATCCTCTGCCAGGTTTTCCTTTCACTTCAGCCATTTCAACCTTTTTAGTTCTTTTAATCTCTCATCCTTCATTCTTTCAACGTGTCCAAACCAGCGTAAACTACTTTTCTTCATTTTAGTTACAATATCATCTTTCACTTCGCATTCTTCTATAATATATTCACTTTTTTTAAGTCTCTTTAAATGTTACCTATTAGATATTTGTGTTTATGACATTCTTATTTCATAAATATACCTTTTATGTGTCATTTGGGAGAACTTATGTTGAGTAGTGACACACTTAGCATTCTAACATATACTCTTATAACATATATAAAATTTGTAATATTTTTACTTATGGAAATAAGTACGAGGAAATATATACGAGTGGTTAAGACGTCTGGTATTAACTAGGCAGACCACGGGTTCAATTCCGTATCCAGGCCATGTACCAATGGGTAACCAATGTACCCATCTAAATATACCTCAACAGAACTAGCCACTCGTTAGGTATAGCCTCACAAATCCTACACAAATACGCTTATAAGTACTTACCTATTAGAGATATACATATATGCTACCGCGGACTTTTCTGAAAATAATTTTGAAACAATCTATCTAATAGTAAAAACCGCAACAAGTAGTTTTTGTGTGAAAAGGGTACATACAGACAATTAGACGCGGCGGGGAACTTTTCTTTATAATATGTAGTATTAGAGGGGCCACAGACGGACTCCCCCTTTCGCCAATTTTTTGCTCTTTGACCATTAAAACTGACCTTTAGGGCAGTAATAAGTTACCTTAGGTTTCGTTGGTATTATTTTGTTAAAGAAAAGTACTTTAAAAATTTGCACTGAAAAGTAAGAAATAATAAATATATCGTCGTAGAATTTGAAGACGGTTGGTGCCAAATTAGGATACAGATAAAGATCTGTTCAATATTATCTATGTTTGTACTGATGATCTTGATGAATTGTTCCTAATGAATTAACTAGATTAGTGAATTTGGGAACTAAGTTGTTTGTCAGTTGTTATTCAAAACTACTGAACCATTTTCACTAAAAAAATGAGACCACACGGGAAGCACCAGCTTTCAAATAAAAAAAGGATCATTCAAAATCGGTTCACCCATAAAAGTTCTGAGGTAACAAACATAAAAAAATACAGTCTAATTGAGAACCTCCTCCTTTTTTTGAAGTCGGTTAAAAAATTGTTAATTGAGTTGTTTTTGAATGTGAAAGGCGATCTAGGATTTCTAATTTACGGGAACATAGTATTTCCAATAATTATTTATGTTTGTATTTTAGTATAATTTCCTAAGATTTTGTAAGACGAGAGGCCACGCATCGTCTTACAAAATCTTAGATAATTTCCATATGTATAACGTAAAAGCCGTTGCGACAGTAAAACGACAGAAAAATACAGTGGTACGGGGTTAGTACTAGATGTTCGGTGATGTACCGCTTCACACCTCCTTTAGTATTAATACTCAAAGAGTGATATAAATAATATTAGGTTTCCGGCCCTACTTCGCTCACCCAATTTTCCGGGATAAAAGTAGGTATTAAACATTCAAATGCATTCAGCCGCCACTGTACAAATATCCAAACTGTGTTACTATTCTTGAACTACACTAGGTACTGCATACATATTAGATGAGTCTAGTTTTCCAATGAATTCTTGATTGCAATTAACTTCAAGTCTCTACCTACTAGCTAGTTTATTCTTTGAATAAATTGCTGTTACTACTTTCTTTCTAAGAGGTAGACAGAGAGGAGACAAACAACTTCCTGCGATCCATACACGGACTCATCCATGCCCACTGCTTCACATACCACGATTTTGATATAATATCATCAAGACTCAGACATACTTTATCCTTCGACAGAAGCCAGTGGATGAGGAAAATCGAAAGAAGAATTCAGCTGAGTTGGGCAACTTTTGGAAAACTTAGCGACGTCTTGAAGTCCAGAAAGGTAGGTACCCCATTGTCTGAAGACAAAACTGTTTAATCAGTATGTACTTCTCTTCATGACATACGCGTCAGAAACAAGAGGTTGTTCGGAAGATAAAGGTGGCACAAAGGTCTATGGAGCGTAGGATGTTAGGGATCTCCCTCAGTGATCGAATACCCAATATCCAAATAAGAGAGAAGACAAAGACTGAAGTGGAGATGAGTGGGACACGCAGCTTGAAGACACGATGGTAGATGGACGTCAATTGTTATTGAGTAGAGACCTAGAATGGGCCACAGAAGTGTCGGCAGACCACCAGCGAGATGGAGTGACAAGTGAAAAGAGAGGGTGGAAGAGAACTGCGGAGGATAAGGAGAAATGGCGCAAAGTAAGAAGAAGAAGAAGAATAAGAAGAAATCAAGACCGTTATACCTTGCGTTTTGGCCAGAGACTACAGTTTCCACTTTTAGCAGGTAGCAGGCCTGTTACTGCACTTAATAACTTTGACGATGAAAAAATTGGTGCCCACTACCAACTACGTTATAGACATTTTTATTTGATCGATGCTGGATATCTTTCGAGTCACTAAGCGCCTAAAAGCCTAGAATCTAAGAACTAAAAAAAATAGCTGATATAGCTAACTAATATAAAAGCTGAAGATTGTTTGAACGCGCTAATCTCTAGAACTACCATACGGATTTGTTTATTTTTGTATTTGATAGCCCAATTCTTGAGGAGGAAGAAGCTATATAACATCACACTACGACCCCAAAGGCACGGCTAGTTGTAGATAATATATGTATCATTAAAAGAGAGTGCCATGGTCAAAACGAAGCAAATACTTTTAAAGTAAATGAAATACACTTTCAGTTTCCTGTTTTAAAATATGCCAGCATTTTTGTTTTGAAAATTTAATCACAATTATTATACACTAGCTCTTGCCCACTGTTCTACTTGTTATTTTGATTCCTGTACTTTTTTTATACATTTTTTAGCGTTTCTCAAAGTTTCCCGCCGCGTCTGTCTGTCTGTGCCCTTTTTACACAACATAACGAATTTTGTTTCGTTTTTACCGATTAGATACGAGTAGACTGCAGATTTACTCGGTAAAGAGTAATACCATGTTTAGGAGCTGAGCATTAACAGTTTTAGTGAATCAAGTCGGGGAAAACTTAGGCCCAGCGAGTTTTCATGGCGTATGCTGTCTAATCCATCAGATATATAACAAAACTAGTATGTTGTGTAGTGCGCGAGTTGCAAGAAACTCGCGTGTTTGCTGTGAGGGAACAACTGCTGCCCACACCAAAGAAGACATTGTACAAGTCTGCGATAAGCCCGCCACCTATCACTCTAAATAATTCCCTACTCGTACCACAACTACTCCCACTACCCCTACTCCAACCCCTACCACTACCCCTACTCCAACCCCTACCACTACCTCTACCCCTACTCCAACCCCTACCCTACCCCTACCCCTACCCCTACCCCTACCCCTACCCCTACCCCTACTCCTACCCCTACCCCTACCCCTACCCCTACCCCTACCACTACCCCTACCACTACCCCTACCCATACTCCTACCCCTACTCCTACCCTTACTCCTACTCCTACCCCTACTCCTACCCCTACCGCTGCTCGATTGAAATCAATTGGAGAAAAAAAAAAATGTATGGGAGTTTTTTTTGTATGGGAGATTTTTTTTTACAGATTCGCTAATAGGAACATATCCTGAACATTATTAGTTTCGGCACATACCCCCGCCGATTTGTAGTTTCCGAGATAAAAAAAAGGGGGGGCGAAAAAGGGGGGTTCGGATTTATGATAACTGGCGCTTCTCTGGGAGACGGGGGGAGGGGGGGGAGGGGGCTACGGGGAAAGTGGAAAGGGGTAGAAGGGGTAGGGGAAAAAAAAGAAAAAATGTATGAACATTTGTATGGGAGTTTTTTTTTTGTATGGGTGAACATTTTTTTTAACGGATTCGCTAATAGAAACAGATCCTGAACATTATTAGTTTCGGCAGTTTCCCCCTCTGATTTATAGTTTCCGAGATAAAAAACAAAAAAAATAAGGGGGGCGAAAAAGGGGGGTTTCAGATTTTTCTGGTACTAACTGGCGCTTCTCCGGCCGCTACCGCGGCTTCGCTCGCTTCGCTCGCGCTTTTAGTAGGAAACATAAAAAATGTATGAAAATTTGTATGGGAGTTTTTTTTTTGTATGGGAGAACATTTTTTTTAATGGATTCGCTAATAGGAACACATCCTAAACATTATTAGTTTCGACACCTACCCCATCCGATTTATACTTTTCGAGATTAAAAACAAAAAAAAAATAAGGGGGGCGAAAAAGGGGGGTTTCGGATTTTTCTGGTACTCACTGGGACCCCCTCTATACGATCCCACCAAAAGTTTCCCCCATCACAACTCTTTCTGGGAGAACAATTCTGTCAGTCAGTCAGTCAGTCAGCGGTAATCGAGCTTTATATAATATAACTAGTATGTTGTGTAGTGCGCGAGTTGCAAGCAACTCGCATGTTTGCTGTGAGGGAACAACTGCTGCCCACACCAAAGAAGACATGCTACAAGTCAGCGATAAGCCCGCCACCTATAAACTATTCCTACTCGTACCACAACTACTCCCACTACCCCTACCCCTACTCCAACCCCTACCACTACCCCTACTCCAACCCCTACCACTACCTCTACCCCTACTGCAACCCCTACCCCTACTCCAACCCCTACCCCTACTCCTAACCCTACTCCTACTCCTACCCCTACTCCTACTCCTACCCCTACCCCTACTCCAACCCCTACCACCACACCAACCCCTACTCCAACCCCTACTCCAACCCCTACCACTACCTCTACCCCTACCACTACCTCTATCCCTACTCCTACCACTACCACTACCCCTACCCCTACCCCTACCTCTATCCCTACTCCTACCACTACCACTACCCCTACCCCTACTCCCTACTACAACCCCTACCACTACCTCTACTCCAAACCCTACCACTACCCCAATTTTTTTTTTAATGGATTCACTAATAGAAACAGATCCTGAACATTATTAGTTTCGGCACCTACCCCCTCCGATTTGTAGTTTCTGAGATAAAAAACAACAAAAATAAGGGGGCGAAAAAGGGGGGTTTCGGATTTTTCTGGTTTCACTGGGACCCCCTCTATACGATCTTACCAAAAGTTTCCCCCCATCACAACTCTTTCTGGGAAAACAAAAAAAAGAAAAAATGTATGAACTTTTGTATGGGAGTTTTTTTTTGTATGGGAGAACATTTTTTTTTAATGGATTCGCTAATAGGAACACATCCTAAACATTATTTGTTTCGACACCTACCCCATCCGATTTATACTTTTCGAGATTAAAAACAAAAAAAAATAAGGGGGGCGAAAAAGGGGAGTTTCGGATTTTTCTGGTACTCACTGGGACCCCCTCTATACGATCCCACCAAAAGTTTCCCCCCATCACAACTCTTTCTGGGAGAACAATTCTGTCAGTCAGTTAGTCAGTCAGTCAGTTAGTCAGTCAGTCAATGGTAATCGAGCTTTATATAATATAATGATGTAGGAAAGTACTGTGTAGAATAAAAACCTGCCAAGTGCGAGTCGGACTCGCGCACGAAGGGTTCCGTACAATTATGTATAAAAATGGCAAAAAAAAAAAAAAAAAAAAAAAAAACACGTTTGTTGTATGGGAGCCCCCTTAAATATTAATTTTATTTTAATTTAATTATTTATTTTTAAAGTGAATATATAACTAAATATTCTGTGAATATTTCAAGCGTCTACCTGTTGCCGTTATCAATATCGAGCAAAAACGAGCAAAAAAAATCACGTTTGTTGTATGGGAGCCCCCTTAAATATTTATTTTATTCTGTTTTTTAGTATTTGTTGTTATAGCGACAACAGAAATACATCATCTGTGAAAATTTCAACTGTCTAACTATCACGGTTCATGAGATACAGCCTAGTGACAGACAGACGGACGGACAGGTTTCCGTTTTTACCCTTTGGGAACGGAACCCTAAAAATGATATACAAAAAAGTCCGTAGTAGCATATATCTAAGTAGTTATAAGCGTATTTGTGTAGGTATTCAAATTATTAAAAACCCATATTGTACCCGTGCGAAGCCGGGGGCGGAATCACTAGTCTATCTATACTAATATATAAAGCTGAAGTGTTTGTATGTTTGAACGCGCTAACCTCAGGAACTACCAGTCCGATTTGAATAAATATTTTAGCGTTAAACAGCCCCTTTATGGATGAAGGTTGGTGGTTATAGGTTATAGGCTATATAACATCACGCTACGACCCAAAGGAGCGGAGCGTTTTCGAGACGAATATCCCTTTGATTGTCCCAAACCGGATATAATTCATACATAATTTACCGTTGCTATGGTTACAGCCAGCCAACATTGCCTTTTGAATGGGGGACAATAAAAACAACCTGTTGAATCAATGCATCATGTTATGTTTTGTCTCCTTCATATTTAACAATAAATAATACGGTTAGAGAAGGATGGAGGTTACGAGTATTGGGAATGTTATCAGGTACTTTACGATGTATGTAAAATCGATTTAAAAGTTGGTCTACTTTAAAAACTTGTTGTGGACCTCAGGTTTATGTATGCGATATTTAAACAAAATTTTGACCAGCTTCATATAAAGTGGTTAATTACATTTAATTACCATATTATTAAAAGATTTTATATGTGTATTTAAGCTAATGCGAACTTTTTTTGTAGTTATTTTATTCTACACAATTCCTTACTAAAACATTTTGTTATATCTCTTGACGCATTAGACAGCATACTTAATTGCTCAGTTTCTAAAAAACATTAATACTCTGTAAACCTTCCTCTTGAACCAATCTATCTATCCGTGAAAACCGCAACAAAATCCGTTCAGTAGTTTAGGAGTGAACCGGGCACAGACAGACAGACAGACAGACGAGAATGTGTGATACCTACTTCAGAAATGGGAAGAATAAAAAAAAATTATAAGGTGTCCGTTTTAAAAATATCCTCAGCATTTATCTTTTCAGCTGAATGATTTGGAAATACGAAAAACATTTTTCTTCAAGGAAATAAATCAAAAGTAACAAAGAAATAGTTGGTAAAAAGATATTTTAACTTTCATTTTGACTGACGTAATGTCGCGATTCAGACGTGATTTGAAAACAAAGTCATATTTTTAACCGACTTCCAAAAAAAGAAGGAGAAGGTTCTCAATTCGGACCGTATTTTTATGTATGTATGTACATCGATAACTCCGCCAATTGTGAACCGATTTTGATGGTTTCTTTTTTAATCGACAGATAATTCTTCCGGATTGGTCCCATTTTTATCTCATAAAAATTGGTTCATTACTTTTTCAGAAATTTTGAAAAAACTGACTTTATAAGTACATTTTTCTTGATATCTCGATAAAATATGTACCGTTTTTGACAACTTATTTTTTTCAAGACATAATAATTTCTTGACATTATCTCACAGACATATGACGAAAATCGGTTCAGTAGTTTTTCAGAAATTCAGTAATTAATTTCTGTTTTCGGCTGAAATTATGTATCAGAAAAAGCCTTAGCAACGGTTGCTATTGACAATTTTCGTGACGATGGTCTAGCGGTTAAATGTAATGGGCTGCATAGGATGCACAAGCACATTACATGGTTCAAATCACATCCACAGGGGTATTTTTTTTTAATTTACCATCAATATTTTTTTAGTTGCGTTATTATTTGTCTCTCAAGGCAGCAAAATCACTTAAAAGGGTAAAATAAACCTTTTAAAAAAAAGTGCACCGACTTCAAAAATTTGCACTGAAAAGTAAGAAATAATAAAAATTTCGTCGTAGAATTTGAAGACGGTTGGTGCCAAATTAGAAATAACTTAGTAGGTACCCAAATTCACTAATCTAGATAATTTATTAGGAACCTACGATCATCAGTACAAACATAATATATAATATTGAACAGATATTTATGTTCTTAGATATTTACTTAATTTTGTATCCTAATTTGGCACCAACCGTCTTCAAATTCTACGACGAAATTTTTATTATTTCTTACTTTTCAGTGCAAATTTTTGAAGTCGGTGCACTTTTTTTTAAAAGGTTTATGTAGTCCCATCATTGGGACAACCAATGGGACTACAGAAAAAGACGGAATATATTATATATATATATATATATATATGCGGTTTTCACTACTTTCTCCAGGAGGGTTTGTGAATAGTATAAAAACGTTATATGTCCAAAAATATACGAGATTTTCCGCACCCGTTGTCACGATTTATCAACGTCTGATTTTAATGTCTGTTTACCCTTTAAAATAACACCACCGTGATGACATATTAGTTTAAAACCGGAAAGCTGCCGAAATTATATGCCACATGCACACAAACCGGTGTCTGATTGAAGCGGTACAACAGTTTTGTAACTCTGTGAGTATGTAATGTTACTTAATATCTGCTTGGAATGTGACTTATAAGAAGATGGTATCACTCTTTAATTCTTTGTAAGACATGATCACGCCTTATATCCTAAACTATGTAGGTAGAAATGTATAGGTTTTTGTTAGCTTTGTTTTAAATTTCCCTTGGTCAGCTTAACTAAGTTAAATAATAGTTTTAAATAAAAAGTAAAGACGCACCAAAATCCAAGAGACTCTACATTGAAAATAATTTTAAAAATGCTGGATTTTAAAAAGATTTTGCAAAAATTTACCTTGTTTTATGACAGAGTGGGAATGATAGAGTTGCAGTCCATGGGGTATTTATAGCAACAATTTGAGTAATTTTAGTGTAATTTGGGAGTTGATTTTATTCGTATGCTTTATTTAAAATGTTCTATTAATAATGGATAGTTTATAAAGAACTACAAAACACACTTTTGTCAGTAGGTACACTTGCGCAAACTATATCCCCAAACTCTTTTCGATACATGCAGAGTTAGGGGCCATCCATAAATTACGTCACACGAATTTCATGATTTTTTGACCCCCCCTTCGTCCTTGTCACAGGTGGTCACATTTATGGGGACCCCCTTTCCTGGTGTGACGTCACATATTTTGCAATTTTATACCAATAACTGAATAAATTAAGTACAACAAAAGTTTCAAAATTATTTTTTTTAATAAAATTAATATTAAATTAAACATTTTAGAAAATTAACCAAACAAAATCTAATTAACGAACGATAAATGATAAATTGTATAGAAGGTTTAATTATATTGTAATTACATCGTATACTTAGAAGAAAAAACTAATATAAATTAAAAATACCTTAACCGAAAAATTTTTGTCGTAAATTTCAATCGTAATCCTAAAGTCCTGTAATTGTGATTAAATAAGTTGTCTCATATAATATGGTACTTTATTTAAATAAAACTGTAATTTGTTGTCATCATCGCAATGAAAATAAATTCAGGATTTTAGGATTTGAAACTGAAATTAACAGTAGGTACCTTTATACTACCTTACCTTAGTACCTTAGTACCTATAAAAATAAAAATCAATTGCCACATGTTTGACCGATTTGGTTGATTTTTTTATGTTGTGTTTGTAATTGTGAGGACATAGTTTTTAGGGAAAGAAAAATTGGAAAATTTGCACGGAAAATTGGAAAAATTGGGAAAAACTGAAAGTGTTTTGTTCCATGGGATTTTGGTATGAATTAAGTTAATAAGGGCTCAACGGTAAAGCTATTTAGTCTTTATTTTGTGCCAAGTGTTATTGGCCATACCGCAAGATGGTGTGTTTGCTTGTTATTTGTTTAGGGGTAGTATCACGCTATTTTTAAATATTAGGTATGCAGTGCTAAGTATGTATTTCTAACGCAAATGTCAAGTTAACCTTTAAGGTTAGACAAGCGGCCTCAAAAACAAGTTTTGTTATGACGAAACTAACATATTTTTACTGACCTTATACGGTATTGTATTTTCCTCTAAACCTATTATAACTTAATATATACAAGTGTTCGTCTTCTGTGCCCATTTCACGCAAAAACTATTAAACGGATTTTGATGCGGTTTTCACTATTAGATAGGTTGATTCACGAGGAATGTTTACGAGTATTAAACATGGACCTATCATGTTTAGGAGCTGAGCATTAACAGTATTAGTGAATCAAGTCGGGGAATAAGTTAGCTTCAGCGCGTTTTATGGCACACCTGTCTAACTGCCAGAGATATAACAAAATGATGTATGAAAGAATTGTGTAGAATATTATGTTCTACAAAAAAGTCCGCGGTAGCAAATATCTATCTCTAATAGATAAGTGGTTATAAACGTATTTGTGTAGTTATTCAAATTGTTGTAAGTACATAAAAAGAAGAAAATACAAAACAAAAACACACAATCACAGTCTTCAGCGTGGATAGAGATAGGATAGTAATAATGTTCATCTTTGAGCCTCCTTAGAGTTGTACCTAACAAGTTAGTCTTACGTGCCCTCCGTAGCACAATAGCACTTGTCTTGGTGATCATTGAAAGCTCAGATCCTCATGCGCTATAATCATTGCGCTAACGAAGTATAAGAAGCTTAAAGCGCTTTTCAAATTAATGATGTTCTTAAAAAAGTTCAAGTACGTAGGTACATAGGGTTTGATGCTACATACTTTCTGTCTACCCTTCTATTAGTAAGATACACTAATATTATATTGAGAGAGTGTAAGTTTGTCTGTAAGACGTAACCTCAAAAACTATTTTTTTTTAAATCACTATCATTCCGCTCCCGACTTCGCCCGTGGATATTTTTGAACAAATTAAAAATAGCACTCAGGGATAATGTAGCTTCCTATTAGTGAAATAATTTTCAGTAATTTATTTCAGAGCTTACCCCCTACATCCAAACTTACAAACTAATAATTTCGTTTAGGGTACGGTAGACTGATTCAAACGTATATCAAATTGTTAAGAAAAAAAAAATTAATCAATTCTGGGTTAGGAATTCGCAAAATTCGTATAATCTCGTAATTTCAACAAATAAGTCCAAATTTATTCATTAATGCTGTCAGAAGTTGTTCAATGTGACAGTAACGTTTGTTTGAGTCAAATAAAAGAGTGGGCATTGGGTAACGTTTGTTTGAGCCATGAACTCCAAAGAAAGGTCGTTTTATATAATTATCCAATTCATATAATTACCTAAATAATACAGTAAAATTATTTACAGTAAAGAAGCGAAGCCGGGTTTGTATCTAGTAATATAATATTAGCATTTATGCATGAATGGGAATTGAACTCGGCATATCCCGGTTACAAGTCAACGTCCTACCAATTAGGCTATAGAAAAAAGCTACAAAGACAGAAACGTGTAAAACGTAAATTGAACAAGTTTTTTTGTAGAATGAAATTTTTAACAATTTCATTCTTAAGTTAAAAAAATTACAATGAACATCCCGCCAAGAATAATAAGGTTTGACGGGTTGACAAGTGGGACTTGTGAATAAGTAAAGAGCACATTTCAGGTGGTTTTACTGAAAAAAATGTCTCTGAAAAATGTTGGAGGGTAGGTGTCTGAAATAGGTCTGATGAGGGTTACATCTCACTAATTTTGTTAATGTGATCAGAATAAGTAAGATATACTGTTTAAAAATGTGACAATTATTTCTGTTTTGACCCCTCCCCCCCCCCCTGATCTCTCTACATTTAATTCTTCATCTTTTCAATGTGTCTATCATAACAAACCATTTAGGAGTCGTAATGGTAGAGCGTTGTTTTAGAAGCTGAGAGGTGCCGAGTTCAAATCTCACAATTTAATAGATTTTCGTGCTTCAGAGCGTTGCGTTTTTTAGTAACACATCTAGAGTCCAACAAAAGGCTTGCCACTTGTTCTGTTTAATATGGATAATTGGCAAAACATGGCTAAAGACACCAGGTGTATTATTTTTCCAGTTGTTTTCCAGTTGTCCAGCTCATAGTAGTATAAAAGCGAGGCTACAAGTGATGCCGTGAGTATAAAGGTAACACTACTAACTGGTTATTGCAACTGTATTCATTGTAGAATTACTATTTTACGTTTAATTTCAAGAACCCAAGTTAAAATGAAGTCGGAAATAAGAGGACGGCAGACCGTTTCAATTTCCTATATATAATATCGCCTGATCGTTGGTTATAAATGCATCTTAGACCTTATTCATAGGTATTTAGGCAGATATCCGACAATTGCACTTTAAAAGTACATATGGTATCTGAATCAATTGGGTATCAATTATAAGATGAGCATTGAATCAAGTCGGGGGAAGTTTGCCACTAGCGCGCTTTCTTGGAATATGATATGCTGCATAATCCGTTACATATTTATAACAAAACCATATAGGAATGAATTAAGAGCTCTATATCCACAATTTGTATGGGGATAAACTATTCCCAATAAAATCTCTCGGTAAATAATCCACATGTGTCAATGTAATTTAGCATAATAGTTACTTATTCAATATATAATAAAGTGAAATAGTCGTTATTTTTTCAATTGGTTTATTTTGCCCCTGTTTTCTCTTTCATAATCTATAACAAAACTTTAATTTTTTTTTAAAGCGGTGTTTAACCATTATCCTTCAATTAAACGTCTTGCATTTTTTGGTAGCTTATTGAAAATGCGAAATAAAAATTATTTTTTGATTTTTTAATTGGTATTATAATAATTTGTAAATTTAAATTACAGCACGGGGCGGAAGGCATGTTTCTCAGTTGTTAAATTACCTATATCTCTGCTTACCTTTATGATAGACAGGCGTGAATATTATCAGACTGTCTACTACATTATGTAATTATAGTCGTGAACGTACGAACGACGTACAGTTCGTAAATCTGCATAGAAACGACGTCATGTCATAAAAATTAATAAACTGTACCTAAACAATTAGTTTCGGCAATATTGTTGACTTGTCTTTTATTTTTGTTCGAAATTATTGCAACATTTTTGTTGTTATTACAATTGGTAATATTATTACGCCTTCATGCCATACTGGGATAGGCAGGAATAAAGAAATCTTTATGATTTTTACAATTAATTTTTTCCTGTGACTTCGCTCACATAACCGAAAAAGTATGCTCACGGCTTTATTCCAGTAGGATAAACAGAAAGAACTTTTACTTCAATCACTGTTTATATCAGTAACAAATTCTAGGGATGTCTCGACTAACTTTTCAATGATAAAATTTTCCTATGATTTTAAAACAACACAAACTTTGTAAAAAGCCATTCGTTTAAACACACACTCACTCTTTTTTAAATTTTAAACTAGTGTTGTAACACAAATTGGCGGTAAAATAGTGATGTCCCACTTTTCATCGACACGTCTGTAAAACGTCGCGAGGCGCGCGAGACTGACGGAGGCTCTATACAACTCTACGTCGAATTTAACGAGTACGCATATAAGCAAAATCTACCTGAGTTTTAAAAGCGATCTCTGATTTATCTAAAAACTCTTTTGATAGCAAAATCTAATGCACATTTTCGGAAAGTCTAGTCAAAAATCAGTGGTTAGTTAAATAACAACTGTTAAAACCATACATGATCAAGAGTTAATCTACGATTAGTAAACATGTCATATACGTGAAAATGTATGGTTTCTCATTAACTTTGACTAGGCTTTCAGAAATTGAGCGTGAGATATTGCTATCAAAAGTCTTTTTAGACAAATTCGAGATCCCTTTCAAAACTCTATTGGTAGGTTTTGTCTATATGCAACCAGACAAACAAAGTAAGTGCACTTTTGAACTCTATTACAACGACATAAGGTTTATTGGTCATTGGTACGGAAATAGGTACTACATATCTTTTGTCACTTTTTGTCACTTTTGTTGCATTTGATGTTGATTGTACAATGTGCTTTGTTTGAGGACAGTTAATTTAATTAGACTTTACGCTCATCGAGTTAGTACGAAATGTAAAGAATTTTGCCTGTCGAATTATCCGCACCAGGTTCAAACACTGAGTTGGACCAAATGAACTATAATGGGTTGAATTGATAAGTCCAAGTTAATTTAATCTATCTATCTATCTATCATCTAGCCTCTCATCCCAAGAGGGGTAGACAGAGACAATAATCGAATGCCATTTGTTACGATCATGACATACCTCTTTCACTTCTTTTATATTCATCATATCTTTCATACATGCTCGGCGATTGTGTGTACTTTTTTATATGTTCAATAAAAGCACACCTAGGTCGTCCTCTGCCAGCATTTCCTTTCACTTCAGCCATATAAACCTTTTTAGTCAAGTCAATTAATTTAAAGATATAAGTTTTTAATTCACCTCCAAATTACTTAGGTATATAATAATAAAGTTTTTTAATTAATTTACTTTAATCGTTTCCATCCTGTTCTATATTTTACTTCGGGTAATCAATTTTATTTGTTTGTATGACTGTTGCCTTTAGTATCCAAGGATCAAAACAATAAACACATAACTTCATACATTTTTACCTTATGATTGAAAGAAATAGGTTTGAAAAAGTCAAAGTTGAATGCCCCACATAGACAGGGAGCTGTGTGAAATTTTATTGAAAGATAACTAACTAATCCGTTTGCTCTCTGTGACATATGATTGTTAATGCACCGCCTTATTACAACAAATACAAACAAATACAAATACAAAACCAAACGATAAATATGGTCAAGATCAATGCCAGACTGGTAAGTGGTTCCAAAGTTATGTTAAAAAACAGCAAATTTTCAATAGTTTGGTCAAAAAAGCAGACGGTTACCGTACCATTCGATGACCGAATCTATAGATACTATACTTCAAAATGATCCGCAGAACACCTTTAGATTCCCTCTCGACAACTCACAAATTTAATGAGACGGTGCGGGGCATCACTTGTACACCTTTAGATAAAAACAGGCACAGCTCCCTAACTAACAATAACTATAATTTGGAATTCAGCATAGATAAAAATGAATATATTTTTGTCAAAATTCAAAATTGTCAAGAAATATGGAACCTCATTGTCAGTGTGAAAAATTCGCAATAAATAGGTCAAGTCATAATTAAATAATGTTTAACGAACTTGCAAACAGAATTAATATTCATTTATAACAGAATAATAATTTATTTAAATATCATAGAAATCTTGATACTTATAAACACTATAGATATACCTACTCAAAAAATGTTCTGTGATTATATTTAAGCATTTTATTAATAACTAGCTTTCCGCCCCCGGCTTCGCGTTCAATCAAACAAATTTAAAATTATAGAAATATTTTCATTCTCTTGATTACATAGATACCAGCAAAACTAATGAATATCATGTTTTGTCCCCTATGGTGTCCTATCACAATAAAACAGAGTGACAAATAAATAATTCGGTATGTAAAGTAAAAACTAAGGTACGCTAATTTGAATGTTTTTGTTTTGTATGCAGCAGTTTTTTTTATAATAAATTTCCAAAAATTTTGTCGACAGGTGACAAAGTGACGCCATCATTTAGGTAAAGTAGCATTTCTGTTCCGTGGTACTATTTGTTTGTGACAAAAGTGTACCAATGATATTCTATAATAATATAGAAAACAAAATAATTCAAATTATTAGTTTGTTAAATAAAAATATAAAAGCATACCTTAGTTTTTACTTAACATACCGACTATAGGCAGATGGAACACACACACACACACCCGACATATTATGCATTAATAATATTATTTATTTAACGTCTAACATTGTTAATTAATTTTACCAGTAGGTGTAATAATTAATTTTAATGAAGGGCTGCGTAGTGTTAGCGTTACCATCTCAAGGGATAAGGCGTTGAGTTTCATAGTCTATTACACTTACATACTATGATGTCTACTGCTTAATTAAAATACTTCATTTAATCTGAGACCGGCTGGACCGATTTGTTTTTTTTTATGTTCGTAATAGTCTGAATACGGTTATCAGGGAAAGAAAAATTGTCCCAACTTTTTGTACGAACTGAAGACCGTGCATAATAGGGGCGGAAAGTTAGAAAGCTGTCTACTCGTAAGGTAGGTATAGCTTCAGAAATAGCATCGGTTATTTAAGGAAAGGTCGGTAACACGATTCAGGCAATTCGATAAGAAAAATCAAGTTTTACGTGTTTATTTGACAGATTTGTACTTTATTTTAACAAACATATTTCTGAATTTCATGATATTTGCAGCTGTGTCATTCAAGTCGATAACATTGAGGTAGGAGAAGGTTAGGAACTTTTTGACTTATAAATCTGTGTAAAATTTACTGGACATACGTTACTTCAAAATCCATACCCTTTGTCCCACATACTCCGCCCCTATGATTACAACATTGATTCGTTGAGCAAGGATAAGGAGCCAGCCCTCTTGCCACCAGAGAGCCTACCATAAGTTTTACCAAGCGATACAAGTTACAGTTGTAGCATATTATTGGTATGGGAAACCGTACTACGCTGTCGACGTATAGTTAACTATATAAAAGTCGTAACATGAGTTTCTGTAGTAAGTCTTACGTAATCTACAATAGTTAGTTGTAGTTTATTCCGTAGTTACCATACAAATTCGGTATGTAAAGTAAAAAACTAAAGTACGATTTTTATTTCAAAGATTAAACTATTTTAAGAAACTAATTTGAATTTTTTTCTTTTCTATGTAGTAGTTTTTTAATATTAAATTATCAAAGTTTTAGCACTGATGACGTCATTATGTCGGCTGAATAATTTAATGTTTGAGATGTTGTTGCCGAAAAAAGAACATCTGTTTTTTTACTTTGACATTTAACAAACAATAGTGTTGCCAAAATCTATCACTCCTACATAAAACATATTAAAACAACAACAAACAAACACATCTTTACGGCTTATATAACGTAGTCTGCATAGTTGTTGTGATACAAAACATATACAAAGGTCAAACAATATCCTACCATTACCAAACTAGATTAGTTATAATAACTACTGAAATTGTAGTATAGCTACCAACAGGGTAATATCACGTAATATTGGTTGACAGGTTGACAAGTAAATATTTTGATTTTAGATATGAATGGCAGCAAACTAGCCTCTATTTAACCTATATAATGAAGTCATTCTTGAAAAAGATAATCTCACGATTTTAAGAGTTATAAATTGAAAAATACGGATTAGGAAGTAGGTAGCAACCTTGTTGTTTTCGGAGGGTGTTCGCAGGTACAAAAAACAACTCTTTCTCTTTTAGACGATGATGACGCTATCCTTGTCTCCATTACGCAGTCAGAAAGAGACACCTCTATAAATGTAAAGTGAGTAAGGAATTGTCTAACTATGCGCCCTATAGTACGTCTTGCAACTACTGTAGTTAGTTACGGGAGCTGTAAGTCGTGGTAACAATTTATCATTAAGAGCGTAGCCGGGCTGCATTTTCTCCATACAAATGTATTCCCCTATTTTCTTCACGGATAATGCCTCTAGAGCAATAGTTTTTTTTTCATAAAATCTAGGTTTACTGTAGGCATGCCCCTGTCATTTACTTTTTTCCAACAACTAATTACATAAAAAAATAAGCCCTTCCAAAAACCTAAAAAAAATGCCTCGTTTATACCGCCGTGATCAGACGACTACCAGACTAATTTGAAAAGGTTTTAATGTAAAAGAAAAATAGGAGCATAGATCTATTCTTTCTTTAAATTTCAATACCAAAAATAATTAAATCGGATCAGTTTTGGTGGAGAAAACAGGGGAATACGAAACATCCATCGGTCAAGGTTTTATAGGTATAATCGGTCTAAACTGCAGTTGTCCCTATCGCACTCTACGGGGGGACCAAAGGGTGAGGCGACGGCAATAGTTTCTTCAAATACCTATTTCTCAATTCCCTTGCAGACCGTCTACGCTCTTAACTACAAAATAACTAATGTGGTTGCGTTAGGCGTTTTAATTATAACAACTCGTGGTAGACCTACTGGGCGCGATGATGACGTCATACCTTAGTAACCAACAAAATGATGGTCACAGATTAGATAAAATAACAAGATAATAACTAAGTCAGTGACAGATTGACAGACAGTTATTATAATATAGTTAGTAGTCTGTGGTTATTTATTTGATATTTACTTAGAAGTGACTTCACATACTGTTTGTGGTCACGTGACCGGAAGTATGAATTAAAGCTTTTTCATTTAGATATTAAAAAAAGATATATTTCTTAAAAAAATAAATAAACATACGTTATAAACTATGTTATGAAAAATATTATTGTGTGTTTATTTTCTTTCACTGTCATCGCCCCTATTGAACTACATCCGCCGCAACTCTTGCTTCGATTACTATTTCCCTGAGATCGCGTGCACGTGGCATCCCATACAAGAACCCGACCTCGCTCCCAGGGAATCAGTACGGGACCTCAAGACCCTAAAATAATAATAATTTCAAAGTATGGGTACCAAAGTTTTCCATCAAGCGTTGAGATTTGTTTTTATTACGTAACGTTTGTTTGATTTACATAGGACGTATATTTGTTTAGCTTGTGTCATCATTATTTGGGACAGAGGTATTAATTAGGTAAATAGGTTCTAGCTTTTTACCGCGGTTTTACCATAGAACATATGTGATTGGAAGAGATGATCAAGGGCGCTCTAAATTAACTTTTTGAAATTTCTTTAGGTGCGTTGAGCGATTTTTGGTAGGGGGAAATCTTATGGATTCGCGACCTGTGTTCGCAACAAGACCATGGATTATCCGGCCCGAGAATATCCGAGCAGGAATCGTATAGTGACTTCGGGACACGACCATGGATTGCCCTACCCGAGTTTGCTCGACCCGAGAATGTCCGGTAGATTCCTAGTTTATACGTTACTAGGAATACACAGCAAAGGTCTAGACGTAGTGTTCAAACAAATCTAGGTACTTAGCTAATGCACTAACAAGGCCTATTTAAGATCAGGAAGGTTACTCTTACCTTCAATTTCAATTTCAAATCCTATAATCCTGAATTTAATTTGATTTAGATAATGACAACATTGACAATTTTATTTAAATCGAGTACCATATGAGACAACTTATTTAAACACAATTAAATTTCAATAAAATAGGCATGATCATAATTTTTTGGGAATACTTTTAAATTATAGCAGTAAGGTTTTAAACAATCATGTTTGTAATTATTTTTTTCTTAACGGGTTTTGCTTGTTACGGTTCTAGGGTACCCATCGGAAGACCAAGTCTTCCTCGTTTAGTCAATGGTATTTGTGAGGCTATACCTAACGAGTGGCTAGTTCTGTTGAGATCTATTTATTATCTTTTTAATTAAAAACCCATTGGTACATGGCCGGGATCCGAGATCGAACCCGGGGTCTGCCTAGTTAATACCAGACGTCTTAACCACTCGGTCACTGACGCAATTTTGTTTTTAATTTTATTTTTCAAATTCCCGCGAAAACGTTGATGTCGTCACACCTTGGTAACGAACCAAATGATGGTCACAGATTAGATAAAATAACAAGAAAATAACAGTGACAGATTGACAGACAGTTATTATATATTATTATATAATTATATAATAACAATATTATAGTTACTAGTCTGTGGTTATTTATTTGATATTTAGATGGAAGTGACGTCACTTAACTACCGTTTGTAGTCATGTGACCGTAATAAAATATGAATTAAACTTTTTCACGTACTAGATATTAAAAAAAAATTATTAAACAAATAAATTAGCATTATTTTCAGTGATTATACGTTAAAGACTATATAATAGTACATTATGATACAAGTGTGCTATGTTGATAATTATGTACGAGGCGGTATTATCAGCGCGAGCCAGTAGGCGAGCGCGATAAGAAAGCTGAGTATGTAATGAAATGACCAATGCACACGCGTTTCATACGACGTTTTTCAACACACTTGCAAGGAAAGTTATGGAGTCAAATTTACGTATTCTTCGCCACTTGAAGTCGACATTTTTGATAATTAACCACAACACGGCGAAAATGTTAACAAATATTTATGTAAATGTTTTGTTTTTTCCCGTGTGACAGATAAAGCACGGGTAACTTCGCCAAACAGCCAACAAAGTCATGGTTAAAAAATAAAAACTGTATTATGTGGTTAAATTAAGAATGCTTTGTGGACCAATTTGCAATCTTGTACGAATTTAACTTTATTGGGTTATATTATAACTCTGGTGCTGTAATGTAAAGCAAAAAGCACGCGTGTTTAATATATTATGGGATTATGAGTCTAAACTCTAAAAGTGAGATAATAAGACTCACGTTACGAGCAAGTGTGTTGAAAAAAATATTATTGTGTTTATTTTCTTTCACTGTCATCACCCCTATTCCGCCAAGGCAACGAAATTAATCTAAAAGTAAGGATTTTAGGATTACGATTGAATTTTACTTCAAGAGTTACCCCCCTAATGAAAGCTTCAAATGCATGTTGACATCTAGAGGACAAGTGATCATTAAAACCGCCAGTTATTTTGGAATAGGGGACGACTTTTATGTCTTTCAAAAAAGGTCAAGCGTGAATTGGACTTGTGTAATTAAAATGAAAAATTTCCAAAAGTTCAAATTGTGTTCCATTCAATAGAATTAGATAATTGATGGCAAAAAATGCCAATTTTAGTTTCAAAGAGCTGTGAAGTCTTCAAAGAAAGTGTGTTCCTATATCTTCTAAAAAAGTAGAAAGAAATTACAAAGTAAAAGATCTAAAAATAAAGCAAGTTAAAAGGTAATGTGACAGAAATTAAATAACTAACCTCATCATATAAAAAAGGCAAAATTAAAAATGAAATTTAATAATAACGCAAATAAAAAAAAAGGGTAGCAAAATAAAAAAAAACCGCTGTGTATGGGACTACGGGATTTGAACCATGTGCATCCTGCGCTGCACTCCGTACGTTTAACCACTAGACCACCGTCGATACGAAAATTTACAACTTCGTGTATCAGCCAAAACTACTGAACCGAATTATTATAACCTTAAAAAAATAAGTCGTCAAAATCGGTAGATATTTCCAGTTTTTCTAAAATTTCTGAAAACGAATGAACCAATTTTTATGAGAAAAAATGGGACCAATCCGGAAGAATTATCTGTCGAATAAAAAAGAAATTATAAAAATCGGTTCACAACTTGCGGAATAATAATATATAATTATCCCTTTCGGGTGGTTAGGACTGAATGTCAAAATGTACTGATCTACATAACGTACGTACTTCAAAAAGAACATTTCCCGAAATGTGTATTATATGTATTACAATTATTTATGTATGGTATAGATATCATAATATTATTTGACACCGCTTTGCAAATGATTTTATGCAAAGTGGTGTGACAGTTAATAAGTTAGTTTGTTAAACTATTTAGAAAGCTATAACAACCTTTCGATTGCAGCTTTCTATAAAAAAGACTACTTCTGTTTAGCCAGCAGAAGTATTTTCCGGTCCTCAGGGTACAAAAATATCTTCTGCAATTTTACCTATATACTGGCGTGAGAAACAAACGCTGTGGTGTTTAGTAAACACTCGTGGCGCCATCTGTTGGCGAGTTTCTGGGAGTTTTGTTTTGCGAATTTATACGAATTTTTGTTCAAGATTTGATTTATACGATATTCAGCGTAAATGTTTTTCAACATTATTACGGCTATAATAATAAGGAGTGTAAGCTAATATACAAACACTAGCAGTTGCCCGCGGCTTCGTACGCGTTGTATTAGGATAGGAGTACAACATTTACAGAATAATCAGACTGGTAGTTCTAGAGATTAGCGCGTTCAAACAAACAAACAAACTCTTCTATCTATCTATCATCACGCCTTTCATCCCAAGAGGGGTAGGCAGAGACAATCGAATCTCATTTGTTACGATCCTAACATCTCTTTTGCTTCTTTTATATTCATCATACCTTTCATACATGCTCGGCAAATTGTGTCTACTTTTAATATTTCCATCGATCAACATATTTTTTATATGTTCAATAAAAGTACATCTAGGTCGTCCTCTGCCAGCATTTCCTTTCACTTCAGCCATAAACCTTTTTAGTCAATATTTCAAACAAACTTCAGCTTTATTACCTATTAGTATAGATTATGGTTTTGCCCACTTTGCCGCGCCAATGATATGATTCTACCAACCGCCATCAAGTGAAGTAAGTATCGTACGTGTTTTCAATCAAGTACAATAGTTCCTAACGTTGCCGGAAATGTACGAAATTGTGGAACGGTATAATGGCCAGTGTTTTGTTGGTTTGATACATCATCAGCCAAGCGTATACGTTCATTATTCGTTACGGAGTTTAATTATTAACATACGGTTTTTTTTATATAAACAGAGTACTTATATATACATATAATATAGGTATACATATAGTCATACGAGAAGCAGGTAGATTGTAAATATATACGATTACTAGCAGTTTCTAAGCCAGGAATTTAGACAGGCAGAAATATAAGTAAAAATAAATGTTGAAGGAAATACTAGAGTAGCTACCTATGTATTTAAGACTAATCCCTCCGTCAATTTTATAGTCTTTTTTTTTCTTCACGGGTTGCCGTTTAGCCGATGGTATTTGTGAGGCTATACCTAACAAGTGGCCAGTTCTGTTGAGGTATATTTAGATGGAAAAGCCTCTAAGTGTGGTTTGTCGGATTATGTATATAGGTATAAGGTTTTAATTAAAAAACGCATTGGTACATGGCCGGGATACGGGATCTTTTTTTGGCCATAAGATACTAATAAGTTACTTTTAACTAGAAAAATGGTTAGTTAACATTATTTTTAAATGTGAAAAGCGATCTAGGACGTTCACAATGCCCGGTCCTTTTAAGGCTGGCATGGGGACATAGGTTCAACAGTGTTTAATTAACTATATAATTAATACAAGTTTAAAAAAATTGGTATATGGGCAAGTCGGTAGAAGTCTGGGCGGAAAGGTAGTACATACTAAAGCCGATTAGGCTAAATTGTTCTCTTTTAATTTAATAAAAAATACATAATACTTATACACTATGTTGCAAAAAAAACGAGCACTTAAGATATATTGTAGTATATATTTAAATATTTTATATATATGTATTCTATGTTCTGAATGTTGTTCTATGTTCAATTACGCGTGCTGGCCACTAATAATGAACATTCCAAATTTAAATTTCTACGTTTTATGACAAATATTCTCTAATTTTGTATTTAAAACGCCAACTAAACGCGGGATATTTTCTCAATATTATCGTCAATTGTGTTATTATTAACAAAATATTCCTTAGTTTCACGACTTTATTGATGAATAGAAGTAGTGCACAAGTGCACTAGTTTCATTACCATATGGACAACACAATATTAGCTAGTAAAGTCGTCACTCTTCTCGATGAAGGTTTAGACTAATGTTGTGTGGCACGGCGGCTTGGAATTACACGTTCTAAAGTTCAATGGATTTGGAAGAGGTTCCAAGAGACTGATTCTCTCTGTAGAAGGCCTGGTTCTGGCAGAAAAAGATGCACGGAGCAGAAGGATGATCGATTCCTTGTCAGTCAAGCTCTTAGAAATCGACGAAAATCTTACAATTATCTAAAAACCACCTACAAGAAGTGAAATTGGTGAGAGTTAGTAAATGGACTGTACGGAGGACACTTATCGAAGCAGACATACATTCTCACAGACCCGCTAGAGGACCAAAATTACTCCGTGGGCATCGCGTAGCAAGACTAAGATTTGGGCAAAATTTGTTACTATGGACAATTGAGGATTGGGGTAGGGTTCTGTTTTCCGATGAGGCCCGTATATGTCTACATGGTGAAGACAGACGTCGGAGAGTACTGAGAAGACAAGGTGAACGTTATGCCAACGTGTGCTTTGAAGAGGTAACACCATACGGTGGGGGATACTTAATGTTCTAGGCAGGAATAACTTCTGAAGCTCGTACGGAGTTAGTTTTTTGCCAAATGGGGCACTTAATGTACATCGCTATATCTCAGAAATTCTCGTTCCACATGTGCAACCTGCATTGGTTGTTATGGGAGACAGGTCCATTTTTATGGATGATAATGCTCGTCCTCATCGTGCCGTTGCAGTATCCGCATATATGGAGGAGGTTGGGATTCCTCGATTGGATTGGCCAGCGAGGAGTCTCGACCTCAACCTTATAGAGCATCTATGGGACGTACTAAAACGCCGGGTACGAGCTGTAACTCCAGCTCCACAAAACCTCACAGAGTTAAAAACTGTGATTCAGGCTGAATAAATCATAAGGTATGAGAAAAAGAATGGCAGCTGTCATAACTGCGAGAGGTGGTCATACTCGATATTGATTTTTGTGTAGGTTCATTTAAAAAAGATTAATAAAAAAAATAATTTTAGTTTAATTTGTCACTTCATACTCATTAAAATTACTTAATAAAATGGTTTTTCATTTTTTTATTCAATTTACCTCAGATTTTTTCTTGTGATGATTAAAAAATGTAGAAATTCGATTATAATATGTTGAAACATCATAAATAATAATTATTGAAACATTATTAACTTCAAAATATAATGATAACCAATTAAGTTTTAAGTGCTCGTTTTTTTTGCAACATAGTGTATATTTAATTTCAATTTAATATAAATTAGTTTCGCAAACGTTATTTGAACAATTACTTTTCCAAGAAAACCTTGTTGAAATATTCTCATTTTATGAAAACGTAGCAGTGTGTTTCTGAGAAGATACAAAACGTAAAAAAACATTATTTTTTTTAAAAATGTTTCAAAGGAATTATCAGGTGGCACCTAAAATTTTGTAAGACCGATTCTACGGAAATAAAGTGCCTTTTTCTTTTCTATTATTGTATCTATATCCCCGAAATAATTTTTTTTGACTCCTCTCCTTTAGACGCGTTGAGCTATTTTTGGTAGGGGGAAATCTGAAGGGGACCTGTGTTCGCTCAACCCGAGAATCTCCGGGACGAAATACGTGTACTGGCTTCCACGTAGATATGCCTGGGTCGGGCATTTTTGGCTGTGCATTACTAGCCGGCAATTCTTCGGTCCGGACACAGATACATTTAATGATCGCTAGATGGCGTTATTATATGGTATATATACTTATAAATTAAAAAGCACTGTTATACATAGTTTTAAGTGTTTTTCTTACATGGTGCAAACAAAGAAATATCAGGGACATATCATATCACAGCATAAGGCTGTACCGTGCTGTCAATGACAGATACATATATGTAAAATGATCGCTAGATGGCGTTATTAATGTAACTTTGGTAAAGTACCAGCGTTGAGTAGTTGTGAACTTTCTTTGGTGAACGTGGTGATATTTTTGTCAAATTGAAAATATTGTTTACATACAATTCCTGTATTGTATAATATATTGAAACCATTGCTTAGTTCTTTTTTGAAGTGAAAATATCCTTAGGCGCGTTGAGCGATTGCTGAGAAGGCTCGGCCCGAAAATGTCCTGGCAGGAGAATGGCCATTTTAATTTCTGTCGGCAGTACCCATGACTGCTCGTGCCTTTTTTTCTTGAACGTAAATGATAACACAAGATGCTCGTGCTACATCTTTTGTTTTATCTACCCTAAGTACCCACCTAAGTGACGTGACACAGCCGTAGCAAGTAGCATGACTCTAATGTGACAAACACGTAGCAAGTAGCATGAGAGTAGTAAGAGGTATTTAACCACTTTGGTTGCTACAAGCCATGGTGGCAGTTGTCACTTTAGATCAATGGTTGTCACGTCATTTAGGTTCCGTTTACTTATATTGTAGACTGACCTGATATTTCCTAATGGACTCCATTTGCTCTTTAGTAGGTTCGTGTGTTGGAGGTCGGGGAGGGGCGTCCCTGGTGAGGTCTCTTGGAGGTACAGCGGGGGCCATGCTCTTACTGGTCCCGTTTACTGCGGTTTGCTGTAAAAATATTATATATTATAATATCTTTATTAGTTTGCGTTAAATATATCATAATGGGGTTGAGAATTTGAGATATTCTATTATATAAAAATATTTACATTCATAGGTAATTTCTTGCTGTTGCTGAACCAATTCTAACAATTATTTCATGAATTGAAAGCTACGATATCCCTGAGTAGAGTAATATAGGCTATATTTTTTTTTGTTCGAAAATATCCATTGCCTTTGACATTCGTTCGTAAGTAGCATTTTAGGGGACTTTTTTGTATTCAAAAATATTATATTAAATTTTATAGAACGTAGAGAACAATTTGAAACTACTGAAAATTTAAATCAGGAGAGAAAGAGATGGAAAAGTTACATAATAATTTAATAATTTGAATAGTTTTAAACTCTTTGAATTATGGAAGTAAATATGTTTAATATAATAAAATTCCCCATTATTATAAAATAAGTACGAATTTTAAATAATAGGAGATTTATAAATACGTTAATTAACTAGAATTCTATTTTCAATGACTTATCAAAAAAAAATAAAAAAATAAAATTCTAATGTGAACAAAATTTCATTAATTTAGATGTGACTATATGACGATAAGAATTGAATAATTGTTAAACATATTTGCAATGTCAAGTACGAAATTACAACAATATAAATGAATAGTTTTCTACTGAATTAAATTATAACATTCCAAGCGTTTGCGTTTCTCTGAGAAATATCAAATTATCACAAATTTAAATGAAAACTCAAATCACAGCTTCATTTCCATTCGTAGTTTGAGTACATTATCGTAATTGTTTGCAATCCCTTATAAAATGCGATTATTTATTAGTCATGAATATAATGACTAGTGTTTAATTTTTCATTTCTCATCTATTTATCTGTTTGGAGATATTATTTTAAGAAAGCTTAAAAGTACAAAAAGTCCTTAATTACAGACAAACCCACAAAGTAAAATATATCTTAAATATACATGCTTATATAATAAATAACACATATTTTCAGGCCACGGTACATAAATATTACAATAATTTTCTTAAACAATAATATAATAAAATTACAAATAGGTAGGTACATTAAATTACATATTCACCTGTAAAAAAATTGATTATTATATGCATTACTGTTTGATAAAAATATAATATGTACATAATAATTTACCCGTGTTATTTTGTTAATTTATAAAATATCTGATTATATTCTCCATTCAAAATATTCATGTAAACCAAAATTGCCTTTGAGTCAGTCTTATAATTAATTTATATTTAGCTCATTATCATTGATTCTGGCTGATGTGCTTCCGAAAAGACTATCAATGAATCCACGATATAGAAACAAGTCAACATGGATCAGGTCTCAGGATCAAAACAGAGAACCAAATACATAAATTATGCTGAATTAGAAAATCTTTGAAAATCTATGAAGTCTTTGTGAATGCAGGAAGTCCCTGTCCCTCACTTAACTGAACTAAAGACGATCACGACGTCGAGTCGCACATACTTTAAACATTAATTGAACCAACTGAAGTTTTCAATATTAGTTTTACAGAGAGGACTAGTCACAGAACATATGGGTCCTGAGAGACAACTCCTTAAGACCTGCAGCAACATTTTCAACTTTGCAAACCTGTTTGGGTTTATTGAAGAAGCTAGGATGATTTGAGCAAAGACTTTCGATCAAATTGGTCACCATATACCAAAAGGGAGCCACATGGTCTCTTCAATACTTATTTGACAGACAGCCCTTTATGCAGATCAAAAATTAATTTTGACGAATCGGCCGCACACATAGGACGTTACTGGAGGTATGCAATAACCTCCGAGGACTGCTTGGCTTCCTGGATGGAATGGCAGGAGTGGTGTAATCCCACCTCACGCTTGCATATTTCCTGATAATTTTCTATTTACATAAACTATAAGTTTCATACCATGCCAATATTGATAGGCAACTAAATACTGACGAAAACCCATAGAATACATTTTCTAGCGCGCCCTAATTACTCTATGCGCAAACCATCCACACAACTTACGCACACAACACACAAAAACAAGGAATATACTAAATATCTTTGACGGTTGACAAAATCTTTTTCTGGAGCGGCAGTATCCCCCGCCAAGTGTATCATGCTTTACAGGAAACAACAGGTACTTTTGAGCAATAGAAAACTTTACCAAAATACTGTGTCTACTAAACGATTGAACATTGATAACTTCGCCATTGTCAAATATTTATTTAACTATGATTTATGAACAATAATATAATTATAGCATAATGAAAAACAATAAGGATTTTGCGTCACGCCGTTCAACAAACTCAAAATAACTTGGAGTCCCATGTGATTCTTCCAACAGTATCAAATAACGTTCAGACAGTAGCTTTTTAGCTTTCCATGTTTTGTTACTTACACTCATGTTTTTGTTTGAATAGGCAAGGTTATACAGCTTCACAATCAATGCTTCAATCAAATATTCTGTATGGGAAATCCATTCTTTGGCCTTCATGCCATCGATAATTCAATTTCATCAGTTTTTTCGTCATTTTAGTTTTTGCGACGACCGCATGACCCGCGAATAGTAGAGCGTTTTTTGTGAAAAGCATGATGTGAATGGATTTGATTGTGATTCGTTTGAAGTGTGCTATGATATGTTTTATGATTTATTATTTTGTCATAATGAAATGTTTAAATATCTAATTTGTTATAATATACATACATACTATAATATATACATAAGATTTTAGTTATGTTGTTAATTAAATATTTGAGTCAATCATGCATTTTTTAAACTCATCAAATTTGTGTTAGTTTTTAAATACAAAATGATCCGTTTAACCTCGAATTTAAAATTACATGCAAAGCAATGTAACTCGTCATATGAGATATGTTGGTTAAAGATATATTGAAAATAATTAGAAAATGAATCATTAGAAAATGTCATGCTTCAAATCCCTTTTCTAATGGACTAGCCACACCATACTGGTTGTGAGTGACCAAATGATCACGGCTGTATGTATATATCTATATTTAGTTAGCACCCATTATATCTGTGCTATATATAGAAGCAAAGGACACGGTCAGAATTAGCATCCTTGGGGGCGTCACGGATCACTTCGCACAACTAACGCTACAAATAAAGAGTAACCCACAAATCCAAAAGATTAGTAATTCCAACCACCAAATGACGCATTAAGTTCCCGTCGGATGCCATGCGTACCACCACGGTGCCCTTTACCTGCAGGTACGGCACGCTCTTTCTATCCGCGGTACCGGGATATTTGGGAGTGCCTTTGACGACTTGCACGAAACTGTCCGGGACATCTACGGCCACTTCCCGGCCCAGCAGCACAGGGGTAGTGTCGTATCCTGGAGGCAGGTCATAAGAAGCGTACACAGCCTCTCTTATAAGTACGGACTCAGTTCTCGCAGAATATGTCACTCCTGTAGAACAATCTGGGGAATCTTCACCACTCGATATGAGAAGTTGAATTTTGTGGTCGCTTACACTGCGGGAGCTGGATTGTGACCGTTGGGAGAGAATGTCACCACATTTGGCAGTTTCCGAAGACACGTCCGAGCTGTTTTTGCTGGCGTAGCTGGCTCCGGATCCTTGCGAGCTGTGGGGCCCGGTGGTGACGAGACGTATGGCAGCGCCTACCTGCGGGGGGCGAGGGGGCGGGTAGCGGGGCGGAGTCTTGCTGCGCGCCACGAAGCTGTCAGGGACGTCCACCGCCATCTCGCGGTGAGGACCTGGAATTTAATAATAATATCTTTAAAGCAAATTTAAAAACTCTGTTCATTCCTCATCACGGACCTTCTATGGACCCCGAAATACTTTCAGGGCTATATTAAATAATAGTTAGGAATCTATCTAACTAAAATAATTGTTAATGAAGTTGGTAATAATGAAGAAGTCAGTTATCATTATGGAACATTACAAACGAGCTATAATGAATTATCTGAATTTATTATCTCTTAAATTACAATGTCACCAGCAAGGTACTTTATTAGATAAACTCACGAAAATTAGTGGAATATTTCGCTCGGAAGCAATTAGTCTGTCGCGGATTTAGCACGATATGAACTAACGAACCGTGTTAGCGAATGGGGTGTGAAATAACCTACTTGCGGTATGACTCAGCCAGTTTTGAGGGAATATGGAGATTCCATCTACATATGGCCCATCGATCATACGCATGGCTGAGTGCAGATCGTGGGGTGATATATCAAAATTAATGGTTTTTCAATCGTTCCCTTTGGTTGGACAGATTTTTATTTGATTAGCAATTGTAAAGATACACCTGGATGGAGAAATCCAGTCCCATAAAGTGCAGCGACAGGGTTGTCAACTGTTTAATATGGTAAATAGGTGCGTTTTAAATTACCCGTAGGTTTGATCACATGGAAAGAAGGCATGTGAAGATTGTGTTGTGAATGGCAAGATTGGTCGAGGTGATGATGCCTATAAAAATGAAATTCTAGCCAAAGTAAATATAAGGAGTGCCTTTATAAACATCTTGCTTCTGAAATAATTAAAGTATCGAGAGACCGAAGGGCTGGTACGTACCTTGGACAACGTATCAGCTTGGGATTACACAGAGGGAATGCAGCTAGTGTTTTGGGGACCCTGTCGCAGGACAGCGATCTCGAGAGGGTGTTTTATTTATAAGTACTTTTTAAATGTATATTTATATTTTAATTGTTATACTGTTTGTTCCTTATTTAAATAAAATATATATATTTTCAGGAGTACATACCTAAACAAATGTATAAGTAAATGTAAGCCATCCAAGATGACTACCTGGCCAAGCCAACTAGACAAGTGTACGTCTATACTAATATTATAAATAGGAAAGATTTGTATTTTTGTATGTTTGTACATACAAAATGTGTGTATGTTTGTAATGAATAAACTCAAAAACTACTGTGCCGATTTCAAAAATTCTTTCACCATTGGAATGCTACATTATCCCTGAGTAACATAGGCTATATACTATCACGGCATGACGACGGGAACGGGGTGGGCAGAGGTGAACATGACAAAAGCTATGTATGAAGTGTATGTTTGCCAACATTCTGAAATAGTCACGTACGAAGTCGTGGGAAACAGCTATAAATTATAAAACAAAGTCTATTGAACGGATTTTGTTGCGATTTTCACGATTAAATAGATTGGTTCACGAGGAAGGTTTACGAGTTTAAACATGGAGCTATCATATTTAGGAGCTGAGTATTAACAATATTAGAGAATCTAGAAGATAGTTCCAGCGCGTTTTCGTGCCGTATTCTGTCTAATCCGTCAGAGATAAAAAAAATGATGTCGGAAAGAATTGTGTAGAATAAAATAATCTACAAAAGAGTCCACGGTAGCATATTTTATATCAAATATATACTCTAAGTCCGTGGGGTTCAAATTCCAAAAAGTTTAAAGATATATCCCTGCGACTGATCATCTCTTCTGGTGACAAGAGGGCTGGCTCCTTCCTCGCTCAACGAATCAGCATCGCGATTCAGCGGGAAAATGCAGTCAGTATTTTTGCCAGGTGTTTCTATTGAAGCGTATTTTGTGTTGTTAGCCCATATTGTTACATTAAAATGCAAAGTATTTTTTTTATATCTGGTGTCTAATTATTTTGAAATCTAGCATAGTTTGTGCCTGCGTTTTGATTTACTACCCCTAAACACTAGACCAAAACTGTGTCGTATTTGAAGTTCACAAATCTATTTATGCTTATGTAAAGCAATATACATACCTATATCTGTAGTTAGCGAGAGCATGGTAATCATGTCGTCGTCAGCAGGTCTCTTTTCCTCTTCATCAGCAGCCTCAACCACCACGATGCTGGACCCGGAGCGACGTCGTGGCCTGGAATTGATACAACCAATATGTTACTTTTTTGTTATTATAATTTTATAAAGCGTGCTTCTTCCCATGGATCTAAAAATAGCCATTCTAGCTTCATAGTTCTCCTTTTTCATGATGCATAAGTAAATTCATTCAAATACCTAATGTAACAATATTTTGAAAGTGTAAAATGATTTTCATATCCCAATTAATAAACTAAATGATTCCTTTTAAAAGTATATATTTTTTCTCCTCAATCAAAAGGCGAGTTTGGGTTTTCTGTGATGGATGGCAGACATTCAGAAGACAGGGGACGGACACGACCGCTTTTACCTAAAATATTTTTTTTTTAAAAATGCTTCATTCGCAGGATTTTTTCTATTAGACCAAGGAACTAATAAGTTTAGCCGTATACTATTGTATCTGACTGTACAATTAAATGGAGAAGCCATTAACAGGTGTTGAAAATATCAGGTGGCAACACTACCGCTATTTATTCAGGGTTATGTAGCAATAAAAATGACTGAAGCTGGATTCTTCCTCTTTCAATTCACATAGCGTTCTTGTTCCACATCATGGATTCTGTGGATTGTGCTAGGGAAAGCACATAAATCCGCACTTCTTCAAAAATAACAGATACTGACATTTTGGCAACTGTTAGTTGTATCTGTCATACTGCAAGGTATGTACCTACATACAAAGTATCAGCAAAACCTGAAAATATCGAAATTCAAATTTGAATTTCTTTACTTCCGGTTACGTATTTCCGTCACATTTAACTCTAAACTACACTACATGAACTCTACTAAATTCAGGTTGTTTGAGAAACCATAAAATTAATATAAGTAACATAATTCTATGAAGAGATTATTTATAATTTCCAAAGTGGGACACAAGAACGTTAATAAAAAGAAAATATTGTAACAATTAGAGAGGGCGCGATCGTGAAAATCGTTATTCCTATAGAGGGGCTATGAAGGTCGGTACCGGATGATTTGATTTGTAAAGACAGTGTTTTCCTGTAAAACGCTAAGTCGCTTTATCTGTGTGAAAGTATGTTTGTTTGTGATTCTTTCACGCAAAAAAAACCAAAGTAGTTACAGCCCGCGCCGCGACTTTGCCAAAACGGAGAATGGAACGACGAGATTTTTTTGCACAAATACACTAAGTTGGAGGCTGGAAATCCTTCGGGATAAATTCTTATATGACATTTCATAAATTTCCACGGGCGAAGCCGCGGTGGAAAGTACTGGAAAACTAGTTGAAAAATATTTTAAAAAAAATCGTGATTGAAACCTTATTATTTCACTTGTCCTAAGTTTGGAGTCAACGAAATTTCTTTGTATGGATGTGCGAGTATTCGTATTATAACAACGTTGGAGAGTAAATAAATAAAAAATAAAAAAATGAAGGAATGGTAATAAACATTATATAAAAATATAAACTAATTATAAACTTAATCAGTACACGTAATATACCTACCTACCTATATAGACGCTTGTCAAACACACATATATAACGATGACTGCACTGCTTACATTTCTTGTTTTCTTTCTTACGATTCCAGGGTACCCAGCGGAAGAGCAAGTTTCCCTCGTTTAGCCGATGGTATGTGTGAGGCTATATCTAACGAATGGCTAGTTCTGTTGAGGTATATTTAAATGGAAAAGCCTCTAAGTGTGATGGTTTGTCGAATTATGTACATAAGTTTTTAATTAAAAACGCCATTGGTGCATGGCCGGGATCCGAGATCGTACCCGTGGTCTGCCTAGTTAATACCAGTTATATATATAATAGTTAATTAATACATGCATGGCTGTAATGTAGGTACTTAGCAAAAGTGTCGTGACTCTCTTTGGTGTGTCTGGAGTGTAACGTGCGATAAGGAACATCGTTGCAATATATTTTTTCAAAATATCACACCGTACTTTTCATCCCAGAATAACGGAGCTGGGGAGGGGTGTACTAAATGACCCCCTACATAAAACTTTAAGGAAAAAGGTCTAAAGGGTAGAAAATTGCGATAGTTTACCACGTGAACCACGTCTGTATGTTATAGTCCCATTTTTGGGTTTTAAGATGCTGTAAGAAGGGTTTTATGTACTAAGAGTAATATAAACATTTTTGTTGAGGCATCTAAAGTTTCAGCCCGTTTCAGCCTTGGAAATTTTGGGTACTGACTCAATTAAAATTTTATTCAAATATAAGCCTGCGGCGAGGGTTATTATCTCTACTGTAGGATCTACAATTATCTTTATATAAAAAAGAGTTTTTGTTTGTTTAGATAAAAAATAATGCATTATTTTAATGTTTTATTTTTTATTTCTCAAAGTTTAGTTGTCTCGGAACCCGTTATAATTTTCATTGGAAGTATTTTTTACTAAGGTCAGTAGTCCAGATTTTTTTTCAGATTTTTAGTAGTTTTATTTAAAAAGTTACCTCCGTAACCACTTTAAAAAAAATTACACTGAAATATAGCACAAAATGTATTTGTTCTATTTTTTGAGCTATGTTTCAGGGGCAATTCTGAAGATGTTCAGAAATCATAAATAATAAAAAATGAATTGGGTGCACATACGTGAAAAATTAAAATATATAATAAATTATTGCGTTAAAATTGAGATTCGCATATTATGTACAAAATTTTATCAAATCAACACTAGAATTTTCCGTTCGACTGGGACTTAACGATCTTATAGGAATCCTAAAATCCTAATAATCCATGAATTCTGAAAATAACTAAGTTCATATAAAATACCAGCTCCGCTCGTTTGGATAGTCTATAATAACCTACCTCAAGAATTAAGGCCATCAAATGCAAAAAGATTTTTTCAAAATTATAAAATTTCACTTATACTGTTAATGCTCAGCTTCTAAACATGATAGGGTCCATATTTAATACTCGTAAACCTTTCTGGTAAATCAACCAATCTAATAGTGAAAACCGAAACAAAATCCGTTATAAGTTTTTGCGTGAAAAGGTCACAGACAGACAGACAGACGCGGCGGGGGATATGTAATCTTTTTTTTCACGCTAAAACGGTGGAATGGATACATTCTGTCAATTCCACTAGTCCAATTATGTTCTCCAATGATGGGACAACTAACACTGTTTAGTCCCAGTAGTCATTGGACAAGTGGGATATTACAAATAGTCCCACTAGTTCATCCCAGTGGGACGGACAGACAGGATTAACATTTTAGTCTCACATGTCCAATTGCGTCAATCATTCAAATATTTCCACGGCCGATGCCGGGGCAGGAAGCTAGAGTTAATATAAAAATACATTGGCAAACGTCTGCTGCATTACAATGCAAGGTTACGTCACGCACAAACATCCTTCTAACTTGTCTCTACCGTTTAATTAGAGAGGTACTAAAACTTACTTGTCATTCTATGTTGTCAAGGGAACCGTATTATCATGACTATCATTATTTTTAGGGTAGGGTAAGCAGGATAGAAGCAATTTGGCTGTTTATAAAAATTTCTAATATTAATTTTCCCGAAGGAATGAGTTATTTTCCAACTACTGTGCAAAAAATCACGTTGATCCGTTGCTCGATCTGACGTAAAAGAAGAGCAAGCAAAAATTGCTTTGCACAAAAAGATTCCATATATAATTTAATAATTTACGTATTTGTTGCAGGTGGCTTTTGAAATATCTGTTTGAAGTGTTCTTATTTATTTATTTATTTATTTATTAAGGAGAAATAACAGCAGTAGACAGACATACATTATATAGGTACATAAAGTAGTTAAAAAAAATAAGTTCTGCCCACCACCTCTTCTGTTCTTCTTCTTCTTATAATGTGGCTCCACCAATGTTAATCGATGATTTGCCATAGTCAAGTATTATAGCCTTTATAGTATTAATATGCCGATTAATTGGTAGCTAAGATGATCCCGCTGACTGTGATATGCTATATCTGTGGTGCCGGGATTAAACCGGATTCCCTATCATGTCACCAATGAAATGATGAACCGATGAAATCATAGTCTTACTTATACTTCGAACCAGCTAAAATAATAATAGAAATAAGCATCGATGGAAATAAGTTTCACCTTACATTTGAATAGAAAAAATCATACGACGTCATAAAAACAGCCACACAACTCTAAACTTCCTTACTTGTTGTTTTTGTATGGAAATATTCCTAAAATTTCTCATTTAAAACGTCAACAAAGTTAGGGGTGTGGGAAAACTAAACATACGCCCGAATCTGCTAACAAAGGTATTCTTGTACCATATGGAGCTAGCAGCGGCGAGGAGTCTAATCCATGTCTATATACAACCCGATGGCTTTCCTTCAGGAATGTATCAATCTATATAGACTAACGACATTTCATAAAATAATATCAATGCAAACGTACTCAAGTAAATTTTTTTAAACGGGACCGATATCCATAAGCAACATAAGCCGATACAATACCGGCTTGCTCGGCCATACGTTATACCTTACTTCATACTAAGCAACTGTCTCTTTCACGTTCCCTCTCGTTTTAGTACGCGCAAACGGACCCACTATTAAGGCGATGAATTCCGTGCTATGAGAGTCGAATGTAACCGGTAGGAATGGTGTCCGCGTGTTTGTTTTATTTTGGAATTATAGTTTTGAATACAAGAGAATTTAAATAAATAATTTCCTTTTAAAAAAAGGTCTACAGACTTCAAAAATGATGCACTGAAAAGTGTGCTTTCCGAAAGCAAATGCACAAATCACTATAAAAAAATACCCAAGTGTGCCTATAAAATTTGAAGAGTTCTCGATTTTTCCAGGATCCCATCATCAGATCCTGACCTGATGACCATGGGACCACCTGGAAAGTATACCCTTTCAAACAAAAAAAAAATCCGTATATAAATTCATATACTTAATCAGGGAACGAACATACATAAAAAAACATAAAAGAATTGAGAACCTCCTCCTTCTTTTGAAATCCCTTTACGATAAATTACTATTATCATTGGTCATTGTTGCATTTTGGATTATAAAAAATTATTTTGGTCTTGTAGCGTTCATTCAGTGAGCTATTTCTACGGCTTCCCTTCTGAAAACTTTCACCCTTCGCCACTGTACTTCTAATGTATATTGTATACTTATATACTCACGCCTCTATTCTATTGAGGTGTTTTATTAGCTAAATATTTTACTTATACACACTAATCACACATAATAATGTTTCACGTAGACATACTGAGAGATAAAATGGTGAATAAAGGCAAAACTTTATACCTTGCTGTGTGTCCGGAACGTGGACCTAGATGTGTCACTTCTGTTAATTTGAGCAGGATTTACGTGCCCTCCGAAACACGAGGAGTGGATTATAAGGCAAATATAATTTGAAAATAGCATTATAAAAGACCAAAGATTACTTAAATAATTGGCACTTCCTTGCTAAGTTGTCCGTTACAATAAAATAAAAGTATTATTACGCAGATTCCATCACTCACATTTATTTTATTTTAAAAATAAAAAAAATCGAAACTGGTTTCTTGTTTTCATCTGAAAAATGAGGAAGATTTGTCTTTCGCATGGCGGGGCCGGTAATAACCTATAAATATATTGAATTCTCCCATGGAACCCATATTAACTTTCATCCCCTATTATGGTCTGAGTTCATAAAAAAGCAACTTCCGGGAAACTTTTCCAATTTTTTATTTCCTTAAAAACCTTATTCATACGATTAAAATAAAACTTTATCTTGGTTCCAAATTACACCTCGAGTTTTTAGGTGTGTTTACCCCATTAGGATGCAGGCGTGATGATGTAGTAACACAGGTAATAGTGAGATATGTTCTAAATAGACATTATCGTACGGCAACAATGGGCCATGTCGGATGTATCATGTTCACTATTAACCGGAACTATACCGACACAACACTGTCAACTATACGTGCTTGGTGAGAGCCACTTCGCTTGTTAAGGTACCCACTCATACGACCAATCGCCGGCGCGACGCAGTACGGTCCACCGATATCGACCACAGACTCGTGCAATTCTAGTAACGAGCGGTCCGCCATCCGTTTTCTCGGTGAGATACCGGACCAGTGCGTTTCCTTACTCGTAGACTGGCCATGCATCAAATGTAATGAGAAATGTAACCTAGGGTGAATCTAGGTCTCGGACTTGCCACCTGTTCTGTTTAATAGGGATAATTGGCAAAAATGGACACTGTTACTGATGTCTCTACAAGGTATATAAAATATCGTGGCTCGGGGAAAATTTGGAAAATTTTAGCTAAGTTTCAAGCAAATCCAACCAAAACCATTTTTCTGCAAAGTTAGAATTTTGGAAAATTCTGATATATTTATTATAACACTAGCAGTTGCCATATTATGCGTATACAACGTTTACGCCCCATTTCACCCCCTTAGGCAGCCTATAAACCTATCAAATGCAAAAATATTTTTTTCTAATCCAGTAGTTCCATGAGACTAATTTTTAAATTTTTATTTATTCATTGAGATAACGAAATATATTAATAAAAATAACATTACAGTTCTTGATAAAAAATAATGAAAGCGATCACAAAATAGTATAAAAAAACCGGCTAAGTGCGAGTCGGACTCGCGCACGAAGGGTTCCGTGCCATTATCTATAAAAACGGCAAAAACATCACGTTTGTTGTATGGAAGGGGCTATTAATTTTATTTTAATTTAATTATTTATTTTTAAAGTGAATATTTCAAGCGTATATATTTCAACTGTCTAACTATCACGGTTCATGAGATACAGCCTGGTGACAGACGGACGGGCGGACGGACGGACTTAGTAATACGGTTTCTGTTTTTACCCTTTGGGATTAGGGAATAATGATTAGTATAAAAAGATTATTTTTGAGACATTCAGAAAAATAGTTATTTCGGCCTAAGAACTATTACTAAACAGAAAATGACAGAGAAATGAATAATGTATTATGAATTTATTCAAAAAGCTACCTGTTACCTCCCGGTGCACCTGTCTTATAGAATACCTGTAGATGGTTTAACGGTTTATAGCGCACCCCATTTTTATGCAGACAAAGGGTTTTTTTTCGATAAGTTCCATAAGTTTGTGGATATGCTACCTTCTGATCGCGATTGGTAGCCGTTTCAGAAAACTAACTAAATGCTTTTTATTTCATTGCCTGATTCATAAATTCAAGGATAAAAAGCGGCTTCAAATAATAATAAAAAATCTGATTGTAGTCTAGAGTCTAGACTTCGAGAAGCTAAAAGTAGTAAAAGTACCAGAAATATGAGAAAGTACGATTTCTCAACCTGTCTTGCGATAATACACGAAACGGACTTCGGCTGTATGAGTATCATACAAAAACTATTAGAAAAATTGTAGTTAGAACAAATAAATATATTAAAAGAATTTCAGTCGCAAAGTCGGTTAAAAATACTCGAATCGAAAATGTTATTTCGTTTATATCATGTTTAATATATAAATCTTTAGAAAGCAGTTTTAATTTTGAACCTAAGAAATATAGTTATCGCGTAATTTACATATAGCTGTAGCATGTAATTAGTATGGGACAAACGTTATGAAGGGAGTCCTTAATTAGTGTTGTCAATATGCAATTAAATTATTCTTGCCAATATCCAAATGGTAAATGACATAGATATTAAATGTTTGTCCGTCCGTCTGTCCCAATATGTAATATCAAAATATACGAGCGAAACTACTTGCAATTACTAGTTATAGAATATAGGTGGAGCCCAAATAGTGCACTTAGTTCCATTAGTCGACTCAACAGTCATTATATTTCGAAACTAGGTGTAATGAAGTAAAATACGCTATTACATGCTTTTACGGTTTTTCTGTTGAAGCATCCATTTTTAGGGTTCTATTACTAAGACTCCACTGTCCGTCAGTCTGTCTGTCTGTCTGTCACCAGGCTGTATCTCATGAACCGTGATAGTTAGACAGTTGAAATTTTCACAGATGATGTATTTCTGTTGCCGCTATAAAAACAAATACTAAAAAACAGAATAAAATAAATATTTAAGGGGGCTCCCATACAACGAACGTGGTTTTTTTTATTGCCGTTTTTATAGATACGGAACCCTTCGTGCGCGAGTCTGACTCGCACTTGGCCGGTTTTTTTAGAGTTTTACTCACACACACCTTCACGGCCTCTATACCTTGCGGGGTGGCCAGAGACACAGAAAAGAACAGGTGGCAAGCCTGTTGCTGCACTGCACTGCACTTAATGGATCTATAATGATCTATTATAGATGTGTCACTTCTTTTAGAGACGTAAATATCTGTTATTTTTAGAAGAAGTACGGAGAAGTGCTTTCTATTCCCTCCGAAATACCTAAAATTGTCTGTTTGTCTGTTGGGATAGAACGTACTTAGAAGTGTGACATCTTTCGTTTTGACATCAAGGCCGATTGCGACGGGTCAAGGAATGTCCTGCCCAAGATTGTCCAACACTAGAATAACGAGCATATTGCTGGGTCGGACATTCTAGGGTTGCTAGGGTTGGACATACTCGGGTCGGGCATTCCGTGGAGCATTCATAAAATTAAGAAAATTGATCCTAGATGTTATAATATATGATGAACACGTGGGATGTGTTTTATTCTGGGCGAATGTTGTATAAAGGTAAATAATAAATAACTTATACAACGTGGATTAAAAATAGACTATGTATATAAAAAAATAAGTTGAAGTTAATACGTTTGGTATTAACTAGGCAAAGCTGGGTTCGATCCCAGCCATGTAGGTACTAATCGGTTTTTTATAATTAAAAACTTATATACATAATCTGACAAATCACACTTACTTCTCCATCTAAATATACCTCAACAGAACTGGCCACTCGTTAGGTATAGCCTCACAAATATTAAGGACTAAAAGAGGGAGACTTGGTCTTCCGTTGGATACACTGGGAACGATAACACGGTTTCGGGAGCTGTAAGGCAATCCGTTAAAAAATACCATAACGTTAAGGTAATCAGATTTTATTGTGAACTAACTTGGTGAGTTAATATCTTTGTTATCTGCTAAGGGAAATAAGGCGTGAGCATATGTATATATATATACATTTTTTTTAAATTATGAATCTGTAATCATTGTAATTTGTAATTGTGATAAAATAACTTATTGATAAAGAAAATCTGTGGTGACTCAAGTCGGCGGATATGAGGTAACGATAACGATAACGGAAAAATGTCTTACTATATATACTATATAGTTCCCTGATGTTTGTTGTCTGTCCGTCTGTCTGTCACAATTTGTGATTGTATACTACAGTCAAATCTAAGAGCTTGGGATTTATTAACCCCCCCCCCCCCCCCCCCCCGACAAAATATAAACCTTTAAAAAGTATAACATAATTTGTATTTACTGGCTCGAAAAGCAATAAGTGCATCGCCAGCCAATAAAAAAAATGCATTAACCTACAACTCTCACAAAAGATTGTAAACGCGAAAGTATGTATAATTGTTAGGTATCAATACCGCCTTAACGTCTGTACGGATTTTGAAACAATTCTTCATAGTTGTAAAACCGCGAGCAAATGTTACTAATAATTCATGACCTTCTTTCAGGATATTGAGAACGAGTTCGTTTCACACTTTTTTATTCCTAAAGCTGATTCACAGCCAAAAGGTCAGTTAAAGTCCACTTTTCTGAAAGCCGACCCGACAGACCTCTACGTTAAAGAGTAATAAAAATAATATGGGTACAAATATATCCCGAAGTAAAAAATACGTCGGCGTGTTTACGAGCCATAACGTAGAATATTAACGGTTGGTCCTCGACAATTTTTCCCCAAAAACACTACAAATTACTCTCGCCATTTTTAATTGTGTCTACTTTTACAGCGTATTTCCTTTTTGATGTCAGAGATAGAAGAACATCACATTGACACTTTTACGAGATGGGCTACTTTTCAAAATCAATGACAGTACTACTGGCAAGTGCAGTTCGTATTCCTTTCTTTGTCATGCCCTTGAAGAAACACGTTAGGACACGTTGAAAGAATGAACGATGAAAGATTGACTAAAAACTAAGGTTTATATGGCTGAAGTGAAAGGTAATGCTGGCAAAGGACGACCTAGGTGTACTTTTATTGAATATATAAAAATTATGTTGATCGATGGCAATATTAAAAATACACACAATCGCCGAGCATGTATGAAAGGTATGATGAATATAAAAGAAGCGAAAGAGGTATGTCAGGAATAGTCAGGCTCGTAGCAAATGGTATTCGATTGTCTCTGCCTACCCCTCTTGGTATAAAAGGCGTGATAATTGATAGATAGATGGATGAAGAACATACTTTTCATTGGGACGGTACCATAGCCCCAAAAATCCAGATGGAATTGTGCAAACCCAAAGACATGATTAATCCTATCTGACATTATATATTCTGTGCCTAGCCATAAAATGTACCTAAGCCACAAATGCCTTGCTATTTCTATCCATTTGACTTACATAATAAAGCATGGTCTTCTATGGGTTTCATCTAAACAATGGCTTTTTAATGGCTGACATACAGACAACAAGCACCTCCATTTACTATGGTACATTTCCAACAATATCGCCGGTAGACAAATGTAGGAGAATAAAAGGGCCAATTTTCAATGTTACCAAATTGCTCAAATATCATTCTTACATTCACTTACGATGTAAATTTATGGGTTACGTATTTACGGAGCGGGCGCGCGTGGGAAGTGCTACCCTCTTTGCTCTTTATAGTCTAACTTGCTTCTTCCGGCGGATATATCTGCTGGCGCTTTCCTTATAAATTCTTTAACACATATCGCTTTTACCTCAATCTATGATATGTGCTAAAGCCAAGGGTAAATAAAAGTATATGACTCGATACGCGTTAAATTTGAAACTGGTGAGACCAAAAATGCTAAGCACGAGCATCCAAGTCAATCAAGTGCAGCGTGCGGCAACAGGCTTGCCACCTGTTCTGTTCAATATCTGGCAGGGCAGGGGCATTCCTTTATCTGCATACTATTTTACCAAAGCAAGTCAAACACTCTAGTTTATTAAGAGGATCGTGTAGCTCAGCATACGCAGCGAAATAGGTATTTAGAAAATCATATTCTGTCTCAAGCGCGCTCTTCCCACGGGCATCAGTGCGACAGAGAACACTGCAGCTCGTGAGTGTTCGTAGGTATGTTCTTCGTTGAAAATTGCGTTTTGGGGGAAAACGATTTACACCTACTAAACGATAACGAAACCTTATAATTTTGGTGTCAAACGTTTTAGCAGATTATAATCTACGTACGTACGTTTTGCTTTTTTTGAAATTTTGCTTTGTTTCTCAAATACAGACGGTTTATTACGAGCAAGTTATGAACCAAAAAAACCGAGATTTGAGGGGCTTATAACTTTTGACCTATTACGAATTTTGAAAAAAGGAAAAAATACGTACGTAGTTTTTCATTATGTCAGTAACATATTACAAAATCGTTAAAATTAAATAATATTTAGGGGTAGTAAAACGTTTTCTCCGTTTGTATGGACATGGACGCGGTACACTACACTCTTAAGTGTATCGTGTATACCGCTGGGAGGTCATCAAATATCATTTTGCAGTCTCATGTACTGATTGGTTAGAAAAACTTTCTCGGAAATGTCTAGAACTCTAGAGAATTGATTTCATATCAGATAGCTTTTACTCGTGGCTCGCGGACCTGTTTTATTGGAAATATAGTACAAATAAGTAGTATGGTTAGAAATATGATTATTGATCCGCTCCTATGGGACATAGCGTGATGTTATATAGCCTATAGCATTGCTCAACGAAATAAATTGTACAAATCAGACTGGTACTTCCTGCGATTAGCGCGTTCATAGTATTTTGGGTGGAGCTGAAAAAAATTTAGACAAATAACCTATAGGTTCATTAAGTCTGGCATTGCAAAGTAACTTAAACATTTTCAGTTCAATAAGCCTAATTGTAGTTGTAATATATCATTAGATGAACCGCTATAAAATCGGTTTATCTATTTGAGAGCTATGATGCCACAGACTTCATAAATACCACCCCTCTTTTTTCGTCGGGGGTTAAAAATCTAAAAGTGTATACTCGTATCAATGGAAGAATATCCTTGAACTTGTTTTCAGCGAATCAACCTCACGACCCTGAATTCCCTAACAATAAAGAGCACGTCTCGCTCGTGGTCGTGGGAAAATATATACAATTGATACTTTTTATAATATCATCGTGAAAAATTGTTGTTCTGGCTAGAATATTTTGTAATTTTATGTAGCGATTTATGGATAAAAACACCAATCTGGGAATTCCATCGTCGTGGGCTTTTGATGTTCCGCTGGGTACAAGGGAGAGAAAAATGTGGGCTGATCGTAGAATTCGACCATTTCATGATATGGCCAACTAATATCAGCCATATCGTTAAATAATTAACGTTTGTCAATGTGCCAGACCACGCTTGGTCAGTGTAGTGTTTGTAAAGGATTTTTATATGAATCTATAATAATATTATAAAGAGGTGTACGTTTGTTTCTCTCAAAGTACGAAACCGATTCTAAAATTTATTTCGCTAATAGGAAGCTACACTCCTGAGTGCTATATAGGATATATTGTATTTTGTCCGAAAAAAAGTTTGTGAAAAATTCCACGACCGGCCCATGTAACTACCAGTCGGAATTGAAAAAACATTTAGGCAACTTTAAAATATTTACACTTGCCTACAATCTCGAATCAACCGATATAACTGACACTGTTCCACAAATTTCATCATTTCACTGAACACACACACAGAAAATTAAACAAATTATAAAAATGGGGCGTTTATTCTAATAAAAAATAACAATAGTCCACAACAAAGGTATGTATTATACTAAATAATTGTTTGATAACGGAGCTCAGCTGATAAACCTTTTAGCTACGTTATTATCAATATATTGTTTCATTTAATCTATTAAATTAATTTCATGAATTGAGGGATATACATTTATCCATTAGGTGATAAGAAAAAATGAATAAAAGTGATAAAAACAAATCTGTTTGTCTCCTGTATACCATTATAGCCCTAGATAGACAATTAGCATTTTATTGCTGATTTTACAAAGTTTGAGTATTTATATAATTACTCATTATACTCTCAAGTTACAGCCCTACTTTGAAGACGTGATCTGGGGTTAGCATTTATGTACTCAGAATCGCGATATCTTTCCAGCCAAGGAATGCCCAGCCCAAAAATGTCCACCACTAGAGTGCCGAGCAAATTGCTTGCTATTCGAGTCGAAACGAAAGATGTCGCGGTCCTAGTATGCTAAACCCACTGGAGGGGCATAGGACATCCAGAGCAGAAGCCGGACACTAGCTCACTTGATGAGGGAAGGTACAACAGTGGTACCTTTGTGATCCATTTGGTTGTTTTCTTTATAGCCCATTAAGGTTAAAACAACCAAAATGTGACACTGGCGCCCATAGAGTGACATATGTCACTTTTTATCACGGAATTCCTTAGGGATAAATTCGTAAGTCACTATTCAAAATTTTCCATGGGAAAAACGGGTGTTGAATATAGAGAATGCTGGAGGGGCGCTCAGTAACATATGCTACATTTTTATCCCGGAAAGCTTACGTAGCCTGGGCGGAAAAACAGATCACCGTCATAGGTGTTGGTCCAAGAATGTGCGCGACTGGCAGAGCATACAATCCGCCAGCCGCGCCCATATAGATGCTTTTCACGCTTGCAATGACTTGAAGGACCCCAGGTTGTAGGAAGCAGGAAAGACCGACGCCGGAAGTTAGTTCCACTTTTTGACAATGCGACACAGGACATTTTTGTTCGTATGCAGAACGTGTACACCACTCCTAGTTATTTCCGAGATATGTAGTAAAGATATTATATACCAAATTATAGTGGAAATACGAACGGCCTGGCATTATTAAAGTACTTCTTGATATCACTTTTTATGGCCTTTATCCAGAATCCAATCCGACCGGTCATCTATAGCTGAGTGCTAATATTACCTACACTGTATTTACTGGTTTATATTCTATTACTATCTATACTAATAATAAATTGTTAATCGATGGAAATATTAAAAGTACACACAATCACCGAACATGTATGAAAGGTATGATGAATATAAAAGAAGCAAAAGAGATATGCCAGGATCGTAGCAAATGGCATTCGATTGTCTCTGCCTACCCCTCTTGGGATGAAAGGCGTGATGATAGCTAGATAGATAGACTAATAATAAAGCTGAAAAGTTTAAATTGTTTGTTTGTTTGAATGCGCTAATATCTGGAACTACCAGTTGGATTTGAAAAATTATTTTTGCATTTGATAGCCCAATTCTTGAAGAAGATTGGGAAAAAGATTATAAAAACAGTCATTTATGATTCATGTGGCATGCCCCAGATATACCTATATACATATTTTTATCATTGACAATACTTAAATTTATTTACTTACTAGCGACCCCGCCCCCGGCTTTGCACGGGTACAATACTGGTTTACAAATACATATCTATTAGAAATAGACATATGCTACCGCGGACTTTTTTGTAGATCATTTTATTCTACACGAATCCTTTATCTCTGACAGATTAAACAGCATACGCCATGAAAACACGCAGGAGATAATACTCCTAAACATGTATTAAGCATGTTTAATATCCGTAAACCTTCCTCGTAGTTCAACCTATATAATACAGAAAACCACATCAAAATCCGTTCAGTAGTTTTTGCATGAAAATGTCACAGATAGACGCGGCGAGGGACTTTGTTTTATAATATATATAATACTAGCATTCCGCCCTCGGCTTCGCCCGTGGATATTTACGAACAAAATAAAATATAACCTATAATAGCCCTACCCCTACCCCTACCCGTACTTCTACTTCTACCCCCTACCCCTACCCCTACCCCCTACCACTACCTCTAACTTTGGATATTGTATACAATAAACCTTTTAAAAAAAAGTGCACCGACTTCAAAAATTTGCACTGAAAAGTAAGAAATAATAAAAATTTCGTCGTACAATTTGAAGACGGTTGGTGCCAAATTAGGATACAAAATTAAGTAAACATGTAAGAACATAAATATCTGTTCAATATTATATATTATGTTTGTACTGATGATCGTAGGTTCCTAATAAATTATCTAGATTAGTGAATTTGGGTACCTACTAAGTTATTTCTAATTTGGCACCAACCGTCTTCAAATTCTACGACGAAATTTTTATTATTTCTTACTTTTCAGTGCAAATTTTTGAAGTCGATGCACTTTTTTTTAAAAGGTTTATTTTACCCTTTTAAGTGATTTTGCTGCCTTGAGAGACAAATAATAACGCAACTAAAAAAATATTGATGGAAAATTAAAAAAAAATACCCCTGTGGATGTGATTTGAACCATGTAATGTGCTTGTGCATCCTATGCACCCCATTACATTTAAACTCTAGACCATCGTCACGAAAATTGACAACATCGTGTCAATAGCAACCGTTGCTAAGGCTTTTTCTGATACATAATTTCAGCCGTAAACAGAAATTAATTACTGAATTTCTGAAAAACTACTGAACCAATTTTCGTCATATGTCTGTGAGATAATGTCGAGAAATTATTATGTCTTGAAAAAAATAAGTTGTCAAAAACGGTACATATTTTATCGAGATATCAAGAAAAATGTACTTATAAAGTCAGTTTTTTCAAAATTTCTGAAAAACTAATGAACCAATTTTTATGAGATAAAAATGGGACCAATCCGGAAGAATTATCTGTCGATTAAAAAAGAAACCATCAAAATCGGTTCACAATTGGCGGAGTTATCGATGTACATACATACATAAAAAAAAAACAAAAAAAAAACCGTCCGAATTGAGAACCTTCTCCTTCTTTTTTTGGAAGTCGGTTAAAAATACTAAAATCACGATAAAAAAATACTTGCATTTTTAAACTCGTGATATCTTTGGAATGGAATGTACGAATTGAATATTTTAAAAAGTTATATAAAGGTATTGAAGCAGTCATGCATATAAAGTTATTTATTTTGCTAAGGATTAATAGCAAGGTACAAATAAAGAGCCTTTTCTAGCGGCGGCTTTTTAATTAAATTTTTAAAATAAAAGAACCCTTAGTATATTAGTATTAGTATAGATGTAGATAATGATAGTGAATGTATGTACTTTAAGTAAGTACCTATATATTTAAAGATATACATCTAAATACCAATATTGTTCTTGGGCAAACGAGGCAAAGTAAGATAGGCATCGCTAGTTGATTTAAAACTCGTTTGTTACAATAGCTAGCTTTGTACACAGAACATTATAAGGAAAATAGAAGTAGCATGTTAACATATTTATATGGAAACCGGTGTAACCAAACTTTTATACCTACTGTTATCTGTGATTTATTGTGACACTTATTTTTTTTTTAAATTTGAAAGTGCTTTATTGAATAATCGATTATTTCTTAAAACAAATTACATATAAAATAAAAATTTCATATTTAGTTTCTATATTTTTAACTTTTATTTGATATCGGAATGAGAATTTAATTACGGGGTTATGTATATTATAATGTTTAAAATACTTATTATGTTCTTTCTTTTACATAAAGGCATACACGTTTTCATCATCTATTTCATCTATCTAGAAACAAAATGGCGGTAAATTTTTATTTATTAAGACATTTTACTTAGCTTTGAGTACTAACTAACAAACGATCTATTTACTTACAAACAAGATCCGATTTATTTTATCGGTATAATAAAAAACAATTAAATATACCTGCTATGCTATATATTCAAATAAACTTATAAATAAAAAATTTCATCAAGATCGCTGCCTTCTGGGAGAGTGCCTATAAGGCTGGCTGCGTTGCCACGTTGAATAGCTATTTGGGCCAAATATGAGTCACACCTCTACCAATCTTTTGGCTATTTCTTTGTAGAGGTGTCGTGCGTTAGGTCCCCACGGACCTAGTGTTTCCACCCCAAAATCAACAAATATGTATTCTTCAGGAAGAGATGCGTATTTGCGACGTTTGGTAGTTTCGGCTTTGTAAGCGGCAGCACCAGCCTCAATAGATGTGCATGGAAGGTGAGACGGAGCGAGGGTGTCCACCCACATATGTTGCGTCCCATACCAACGGTCTCCATCATCCAAGGCGCAAGAGTCATTCCATCGGGCCTTTTGCCATCACCCCGTGCCAGTTAGGTTCTAAAATGGCTGGCGCATTAATGCTGACGAGGGCCCGGCGAATGATGTCATTAAGGCTGGCGTGTCTTACAATGCGTCCTGAACTACGGATACACGAAAGACCGTGGTGGCCCAGCTCATCCACTTCCGCTCCACAGTGGCAGCGATGACAGACAATTAATTTAGCCCCCAAAGCGATTCTCATTGTGTTCCGCTGTAGCAAAGTACCAACGTTAGGTGATGGCATGGCTTGTAGCCATAGTCCCGACTCCCACTCAGCAACAGCTAATAGACGCGCTTTTTTTTATCGGTTAACTTTTTAACTAAGCAATTATTAATCAATAGTCGCATCACTAAGTTAAGTAATCCAAATGCGTGCACAGAAACGTAATTTTGTATCATTGTTTGTAAAAAATACTTTATTTAAAGGATTATAATGCCAGGATTTCCTGTGGATATGAGTGTCACAATTTAATAGTATTTAATTTTTTAAATGATATTTAATGCTCATAATTTATGTTTCTTTCATAATGACAATTCAACGAAAGGTAACAAGCGGCACATTCGCTTCATATAATGGATAGGTGTAGTCTAGTTAAATATATTATGTATTTTTTTAGCTAATTTTTCAGAGGAAGATGTTTGGAAATCATATATGTTACAGCGCATAACTGTGTCTGGTTACGCGGGAACGCCCACTTGCTACTTTTATAATGTTCTGTGACTACGTACTTTCATATTACTTTCACTGGTGACAGTAATTCTGGCTGATGGAAATAATACCCGTTAGAACGATACAAAAGATGTATGTCTGTCTGTATAACTGAAATAATCTCAAGAACCACTGAACGGGTTTGCATGATAATGATGAAAACTGCTTTTCAAAAATTGGGAACGAGATATTTTACCAGGATAAAAAGTAGCATATCTGATCATTTTCAGGGCCCTCCAGCTACCTCTGTGGAAAATGTCAAGTTGATCCGTAGCGCCGTTTTGATTTCAAATAAGAACAAACAAAAAAACAACTTTCGCATTTTTTATGATATAGGTATTATTATCAGATTAAAATCGCATGCAAATCCGTTTATTTTATTCTACCTACCTTAACGGTATCAATGCGTGATGATTTTCGTATGTATGTAATCCAGAGCAATATGGCAAATGTCATTCATAGCAATTACAATGAGAGGTGAGGCTCATGTTTTTGTGAAGCGTGGGATCAAATTGTATGGTGATGTACTCTCCATTATGTATGAACAATAAGTTATGTATGATTGTGTATGAGTCTGATTTAGCATTCTGGGTTCGAAGACCTGGGGTCGAGGAAATATTTGCACTAAAATCCATTTTTCCGGGACAAAAGTAGTCTATGTCACTATCTGAGCTATCTCGGTGCAATTCAGGTAGAGCAGTACGAGTTTCTTTCGCATTTATAAAATTGTTAGAAGAAAGCGGGAAGCAAGGTATTTAGTGGACTAAGCAATGTATGCAGAAATACACAACTTACAACTAAAAGTAAAATTAATATAGGTACATATGCTGTTTTAGTTCCATCACTTACTTATGGAAGCGAGACTTGAGTATGGAATAAGAAGCATGAAAGTAACATAAATATGCAGTGGAAAGGTAGTCTTTACGTAGAATCTATAAAAATACCTACTAATAATATATTTATAGACCATTTAACAACTAATTAATACTTATAGTAATATTTAATAATATATATATAATAATATTTTAGATTGGGTATTGAAATAAAACAATATTTATCCCTTTTTATTCAAATCAAATCAAATGTTTTTATTTGCAAGAATACTTACAATATAGGTCTTAAGATTATGGTGAGTATATGGACATGTAGGTATTCAACCTGCAAGCAGGTGTGCAAACATTAATTAGATATAGGTAGGTACATATTTTGACTCTAAAACATTGGTTATAAAATCTACACAATTACAATAAATTTCCGCAAATTCTGATACAATATGAATGAATAAGGAAATGCAGTACAGCGTTGAGCGAAACTTCTTTTCAAGTGTAGTCTACTAAAGCTCTTGATAGTACACGGCTACCTTTCAATAGATAATAGTCGTAATATTACAGATATCTTGTTAGGTAGGTATGAGTGCAGTGATATGAAATCCAAACCTACGGTCGGTGTAAGGTTTCTCACCTGTAATAAGGAAGCCTTTCGTATGCTACGTGCCACAGAAGAAACAATTAACATTAATAATAGCATACAGAAGGCTCTCTTAATAGTACTGTATTTATTTGAAATTAGAATGAAAACGAAAATACAAAACGACGGGATGGGTCATGCAAGCACAAGTCATACATTTTTCCCACTGAGTTGGTTGAGCGGGAGAGGTAAATTTCGTGAAATTTGCGAAGACGTCTGGTTAAATTCCATGTATAGGTATACAGTGAAAAAATGTTAAAACAAATAACAAACACAACATCACGGCTTTTATACCTTGCAATGTGGACAGAGATATCATTAACAGTGTCCACTTTTAGCAAGCCTGTTTCTAGATTTATCACTTCGTTATACATATCTGTTATTCTATTGATCAAAATTGGTGCCAAGCATTTTTGCCTTGAGTCATGATTGCAAGCGACATTTGGAGTTTGTTAATTTATATTATTTTAAACACATAATTGTAAGTTGTAATTAAAAGTTAAAAAACAATTCAATCTCCAAATCACTTAGGTAATCTAATCTATGCTTTCTAATCAATGACTTTATTTCTAATGGTATTACAATTTTACATGCGCAACTAACTCTTTATGTAAAACTTTACTAATCTCTTTCATTTCTTATCACGTATCCACTTTCATTGTCACTGATAACGTTCTAATCTGAAAAGCTTTTTACATAGTTGTCTAGTGGTTATGAAGCTAATGTTACAGGGTTTGATAATTTTTGTATGAAAAGGATGTCATAGTTTTGCCCAGTTGCTGCCATAGATGATACAATAGTAGGTAATTTACTAAAATGCATTTTTAACTACTAAATTAATAGTCTAGTCTGCGTCTGAAACTGGGCTGTAGAAAGAAAAGACGTATAGAAGTGGCTATAATACAACAATCCAACAACTGAGAGTGAAAGGGAATACTCCTTCTAACCAACGCTGGAAAGTTGTATAATATTTTCACTAGCGCGATACAGGTTTCAGTATTAAGGGGCGGTGGTCAAGGTCATCTTATAACTGTCAAAAATATGGCAAATCTCAGTTAGTCCTGCAGCCTAATTGCGTAACTTGAAAGCGATCCAATCACTATCATTTTTTTACAGATAAAGGTCGAATTTAGCCCCGCACTTTTCGAAATGTGTATTTTCGTTAATTGTGCTACATTGTGCTGCGTTTGTGCCGTACTGTGCCGCAAAAAATATCTCAATATCTCAAACCGTTTTTGGGAAAAAAAATAAAAACGAAAATTTCATGTTTTTAATTGTTTTTATTTTTTTTCTCAAAAACTGTTTGAGATATTGAGCTAATTTTTGCGGCACAGTACGGCACAAACGCAGCACAATGTAGCACAATTAACGAAAATACACATTTCGAAAAGTGTGGGGCTAAATTCGACATTTATCTGTAAAAAAATGATAGTGATTGGATCATTATCAAAGTTACGCAATTAGGCTGCTGGAAAGGTGAGTTTATTTATACAACATTTCCCTCAAAATGATTGTTATTATTTGAAATTGGATTGAGACATATTTTTATTATTTAGGGTTCTAAAGAGCTATACTTAGTTTTCATTTTCAATACGAGCAGTGCCTTTGCGTATTGAAAACTAACAATCATTTTGTGGTGAGGAAATGTTGTATATAAATAAACTCACGTTTCCAGGATTAACTTAGATTTGCCATATTTTTGACAGATACAAGATGACTGAGAGCCACGGATCCTTTCTATAGAAATCTTTATGATGTTGAAGAATTTTTGTTTGTTTGTTTGTCTTTCTTTTAGGTAAAAACAGAATAATAAAGGTACGGTCGGTTTTTTTAAACATTTGATATGAAATTTTGATAACTAGTGCGAAGCTTAATATAACCTATAATATTTTGAAATAGCTTAGTGTACGTTTCTTAACATTTAGCGAACCTTTTTTTAACATTTAATGTTTAAGGAACCCTAAAAGATCAACAAAGGAACCGCATGCCTAACTAATCTGTCGGGATTCCTGTCTTCAAAAAAGAACGCAGGTAACCAAACGGGTGACGTAAGAATTCCAAGAAATTAACCCAAAGGAGGCGCTTGTTAGACGCTCAAAATTTAGATACGTTTTAAATTTCTAAGTTTCCTGAAAACTAGGTTATTTAACACTAGAGCGCACGCGCGGGCTACATGTAGCCCAGATGGTAATATTGTGGTATATTTTTTTATATTTACGGTTTTCTGTATTCCTAGAATACTTATCGCCGCACCTAATAGTATCGTGCTTAGTACTGCTTACCCCCGCGGTGCATAGACAGTACTGCAAATACTACAAATTAGCGATCATCAGAAAGTTGTGTCCAGAATGTATGACAATAGAATGATTTACTTGCCTAATTAGATGATTATAAGGTAATATCTAAACATCGAGGTATCTAACATTAAAACCAATTAAATGTTAAATATTACTTTCCTAATAGAAAATAAGACTCTTATCTCAAGCTTTCCAAACGATGCCGTTTGGAAAATTTTCGGTCTGGCCGCCGTATGATCGAGATTGAAGACTGGCCACACATTAGCAATGTAAATCATACGATCTAGATCACATGCAATTCACTCACCCACACAGACACACAAGATTCGAGGATCGAAGTCAACCACAAATACAACGACTTGAAAACGGATGGTCGGCCGCGCGATAAGAATTGTACGAGTCTGTGGTCGATTTCGGTGGACCGTATGGCGGCGCGCCGGCGATTGGACAAATGAATATGATTTTAACCGAACTTTATGTATGTATGTATGTATGTTCCCCGATTACTTGAAGACGCCTAGACTGATTTGGAATTATTTTTTTGTTTGAAAGGGTATACTTCACAGGTGGTCCCATGGACATCAGGTCAGGATCTGATGATGGGATTCTGGAGAAATCGAGAACTATTCAAATTTTATAGGCACACTTGAAGCGATTTTGGTATTTTTTTATGTTGTTTGAAAGGGTAGGTATACTTTCCAGGTGGTCCCATGGACATCAGGTCAGGATCTGATGATGGGATTCTGGAGAAATCGAGAACTCTTCAAATTTTATAGGCACACTTGAAGCGATTTGGGTATTTTTTTTATAGTGACTTGTGTATTTGCTTTTTTTGTTTTAAATTATGTTATTGGTAAAAATAAAGATGATTAGTAATTATTACTGTTGAGAAAAAAATTCAGTCCCAAAATGGGCTACATTTTAGTAGCCCATGCAAGCGATCAAAAGCTGTGTATGAAGTATGTTATAAAGAGATATGGTATTTTTTTAGTTTCACTGCCAAGAGCAAGTCAATGGCCTACGTGACGCCCACGAACGTTTACATAATCGTTACCAAACTCGTTTTACCTAACCTTCATAATCTAAAGTTAAATTACTCTTATAAGGGCAAAGGAATTTCAACTAACGGCACGAGAAAAAATCTAATCCGTGGGCAAAATGGCAAAAAATATCTCCACGCCTGATCATCTCCTCTGGTGTCAAGAGGGATGGCTCCTTCCTCGCTCAACGAATCAGCGGAGAAATTCAACCGGCATTCTTGCCAATATTCCACGCGGACTAGGTTTACTTAGTTATATTTAATTTTAAAGTTTTTTATATAGTTATGTTATTTTATTATTATGTTGACTAAAAAAATAACATGTTGAAAGAATGAAGGATGAAATATTGACTAAAAAGCTTTATATATGGCTGAAGTAATAGGAAATGCTGTCAAAGGATGCTAAATGTACTTTTATTGAACATATAAAAAATATATTGATCGATGGAAATATTAAAAGTACACACAATCGCCGAGCATGTATGAAAGGTATGATGAATATAAAAGAAGCAAAAGATGTCAGGATCATAACAAATGGCATTCCATTGTCTCTGCCTACACCTCTTGGGATGAAAGGCGTGATGATAGATAATCCGAAAATACAGTAGAGGTTATTCTAGTGCTTTCAATATAGATTTAAAGACAACCGTATGAGCGTACACAAGGGTGGCAGTTATGAACCTGATGCGATAATACCTCGAGCTATTTTTAGCTGCAGGGCTAACAAAAGGCTATTAAAGTTTTGGGATGGTAAGGAAACTTAACAGCGCCTCAAATCGCCTCAAGGTCTCACCTGATATTCGTGAACCAACCGGTCACGATGCAATTATTATTTAATTCTCTCATTACAAATTCCTTTCTCTTTTTGTGACGTTTTAGTGAGAAAACTCGAATTGCTTCTCAGATCTAAACCTAAACTATTATAAAAATTAACTGTCTGCCATAATACAATTTACAGTACATAAATCTATCTGTCCGTTTGTCCAAAATAAACATAGATTTTTAAAAGAGATTCATGCTCAGAATTCATGTATGAAACTATAATAATTATGAAGCGATGCGAAGTCCTCCTTTTTACTCAGGAATAATAGAGTAATATTAAATACTAGAATCTATTTATCTATCATCACGCCTTTTATCCCAAGAGGGGTAGGTAGAGACAAATGAATGGCTCCTAAACCTCTTTCGCTTCTTTTTATATTCATCATACCTTTCATACATACTCGGCGATTGTGTACGACTCGCGCGCTAACGTACCTACTATTATTTTTGATCGGATCTTTGAAATATGTTGCCTATTTTATTCAAAATTTTAGACTCAGTAGTTTCGGAGATAAGAGGGGGGGGGGGAAGACAATATTCGTAATTTCTTCTTAATATAATTTAAACTAAAAAATATTTGTATTCCTTATAACGAATGCGCGTTTTTACGTTTTAATTTTACCCAAAGATTAGATTCGTACCAAGTTTAAATTTTTTTCGTCCAGCAGATTTTGATAAAATAAGCTGTGAGTTGATTTAAAAAAGGTGACAGACGGATAGACAGACTGATTCTATGCTATAAGGGTTTCCCTGTAACCCTAAAAATACTAGAAATATTTGAGAAGAGTTAGTCAATGGAGCTTGTCACAAAAAAATATCCAAAATCAGATATTCTATGTCCTTTACCTGCCAATCCTAATGGGATACAGGCGTGAGTATTAAACGTGTCTTTAAAATATACAAATAATTTAAATTCTAAACACGTGTTGAGAGATACTTAGCGCCACTTGAGTAACATTTTTTCACTTTCTCATTAATGTATTGAGAAATGGTCACTTGAAAACCTTTTTGGAGACTTTTTTCCAATTTTGGTGCCGTTTAGGAATTTATCTAAGTGTTCTGGAGATGATTGTGTTAATTTATTGCCTTTTTGTTTTTTTTGTTATATTTTTAAAATGAGGTCCGTTAACATTGTTTTTAGTACAGCTCGGCCTGAGTTGGTTTGAGCTGAAACTTTAACACTAAAATAGATAAATAAGTGTTGTGGCACAGTTTTTCTGATAAAGGACCCCTAATATAAGAAAGGATTTAAAAAAAAATAGCGGTAAAAAATTCCAAAAAAATCCAAAGGGATCTGTGATATTGTGATTTTTCCATCGCCTAGGCCCAGAACAGAAAAAGGCATGGGCAGTTATGGGAACTGCCGAGTGCCGACAGAAGATACTCGGGCCGGGCAATGCACGGTCGGCATTTGTGCCCAGAGCATAGATTATAATGCCGAGAGCATGTCGCGAATCCATATATTTTCTCTTCAAAATATCTTGTTTATGGCCTAGGCACTGTTACATCTACAAGATAAAAAATGTTTCATGGTTCCGTAGGAAAACTATAAAACATGTAAATATTTTCGACAAAGGGTTAATCCAACGAATATCAAAGTACCTAAATGACATACAATGCATACAAGAGTACGGCTATTGTCTTCAAGACGTTAATTATTTTATACAAAAATGAACTTTAATATGAAACTTATAAGGTAGATATTAGTCTAGATATAAAGTTTAGAATGTATGAGACACGCTATGTGAATCCGTGAGAGGCTCCGTTGAGACAATAGCGGTTTTGATACTACATTATTACCTTTCTAGAAACTGCTGTTATTGAAAAATTTTTACTTCGAGATTACCTCCTTACGTAACTTAACTCATTACAGCAAAAAAACTTATCTTCATAGTTTCTAATAGCTATCTATCTAACTATAATCACGCCTTTTATCCCAAAGGGGTAGGCAGAGACAATCGAATTCCATTTGCTACGATCCTTCTTTTATATTCATCATCATTTAAATATATCATATTCTCAGGCAGAAAGGAACCAGGAAGGCAGAGAAAAAGATGGAGAGATATCTTTATGAAAAGAGTTGGAATAGATTGGATGACCAAAGCAAGGGATAGACAAGAATCAAGAAGGTTGGGGGAGGCCTATGTCGAAGTTCTACCAGGTGTTTTTAATATATTCTAGTTTAGTTAGGTAACATTTAGGTTTTTTTATTTTATTTTTATGCTATATAGATGTTGGTATATCTGTTTGTGTCTTATAGACTCAAAAACAACTAAACCGATTTTGTTACCATTTGCACGATTAGATAGAATACTTCACAAGAAAGGATTAAGTATATAAAACATCACGCTTCGTCTTTTGGAAGCGTAGCAGTAACCAATAATGTCAATGTTTAAAAATTCGGCGAATTGTGTCAACGGTATTGGTAATTATTTTCTACATATGACATGAGAGGGCGCTGAGGGCAAACTTTTTCTGTATTTAATTCACTTATATTTTATAATAGTTTGTTTGTTTGAACGCGCTAATCTCTTGAACTACCAGTCGGATTTGAAAAAAATTGCATTTGATAGCCCAATTCCTAAGGAAGGTTATATGTTATATAACTTCACGCGGGTGCAACCGCAAGGCACAGCAAGTAATAGAGTAAATAATTATAGGTAAACTTTTTTTTTTGTTTTTTTTTTTCACGGTTTCAGGGTACCCAGCGGAAGACCAAGTCTCCCTCGTTTAGCCGATGGTATTTGTGAAGCTATACCTAACGAGTGGCTAGGTCTGTTGAGATATATATTTAGATGGAAAAGCCTCTAAGTGTGGTTTGTCGGATTATGTACATAAGTTTTTAATTAAAAAAACCCATTGGTACATGGCCGGGATCTGGGATCGAACCCATCTGTAAACCTGAGTAAATCTATCTGAACTCTTTTTATGACATCTATGAATACCTCAATGAAGTAACACTCCTTAGATATTCTCAAAAAATCATCAGCTATATGTAGAATACTTGTTGGAGGTTTTTTTTTATTTTTTTTTTATTCTTCACGGGTTGCCATACAGCTCCCGGGAACCGTTGCCGGTCCCAGGGTACCCAGTGGAAGACAAAGTTTTTGAGGCTATACCTACCTAACGAGTGGCCAGCTCTGTTGAGGTATATAGATGGAAAAGCCTCTTTGTACGGTTTGTCGGATAATGTACATAGATTTTTTATTATAAAAAACCCATAAACATGGTCGGATGTAGGAGTTTGTTGGAGGTAGGGCTGGTAATTTCCTTAGGCTATGTTTTCTCAAATGAATACAGGCGTGAGTAATGTAGAAGGTACCTTACGGTAGATATAAATACAGATTTGTGGTAAATTGTGGTTCATGAAGATGAACCAAAACGATAATAAATTATAAGGTAAGAAATAATTATCTACAATTTTTTTTCACGAAGCCATTTACAGCGGTCTATCACTTAGAGAAGACAAATTAGTTCAAGTGCCCCGGGAATGGGAAAAGACAACAAAATTACACGCTCACAAACAAACTTAATTGTAGAATATAATCTTTATAATATTCTGTTTGTTTCAGTAGGTACTAGGTTGTATGTATCATGTAAATGTGTATTCAGAATAGTTTGATTTTGATTTGGATTTTAGTTTTAAATTTAATACTAATTTTGATTTTAATTATTATTTTTTATTTAAATTTTGATTTTAATTTTGACTTTAATTTTGACTTTGATTTTAATTTATTATAACTCCTTTTTTATAATATTGTGTAGGTACCTACCTACTTTCTTTTTTCATGTATGTTAACTTGTAGTCCAATAACGTGTAAATGTATAGCCATGTTGTATTCACTACTAATTGGAATATCTGTATAACAAGTGTTTTATCCTATTAAGTAATATTGTGATATTTGCAGTTATTCTGTCCTTGTGAACCTTGTTTAAATAAATAAAAATAAAATAAAATTCTAAGTGCTATTTGCACAATTAAATGGATTTGGATTAAGATTGAATTTTGAGCGAAGAGCTAAAACTTATAACCGAATCATAATAATCATATGAAAAATATAAATAATATAAATAAATAAAATAAAATAAAAATAAAAAGCCTTTTATTTCTTGCAAGAACTAGTATACACTTCTATTTTGTACTACTATTTTTTAAATCTATTTATATGCTAATTTTACAAACTGTTAGAGTAGGATTAATTTAATATATTTGTTTTTATTAACTGTAAAGTTAGTGTTAACAATTTGAAAAATATTACCTACAAATAAATCTATTTATATACTACTATTTTTTAAATCTATTTACATGCAAATTCTTCACATTCTTAGAGTAGGATTAATTTTTATTAACTGTTAAGTGAGTGTTAAAAAAATATTACTAATAAATTAGACTATTCTGTATGCAAGAACCCCTCTGCAGGTGAAGGCCTCCTCCAAAGAAGCCATTTATCCTCTATTAACTATATATCTAGAAGATGAAAAATATACGCAGCCCTTAAGTTATGCATTCCGAAAAACAACAACCGAGCATAACCTCAAAAACCGGACTCGCACACGAAGGGTTCCGTTCACTCAATAATGCATTATAATGTCAGACCAAGTTCGACGTCCCTGTATGGCGCAGGAACAAATTTTATTATTTGTTGTTATACATTAGACCTCAGAAATTGTTAATAAGTTTCTAATAGGGTTTCCTTTTTCACCAAAAATCAGCTGATCGACCAAAACCTTCGCAATTTTTTCTACAGGGGCAGACGCTAACTTTGCGTTCACGAAAACTTCAAGGAGTTTGTATACAATAAGTATACAAACTTCTTAGTTTCGTCAGAGTGAAGGACAGTTTAGTTAGGTCACGTGGTTGTATTTCAGTCGATCCCATACATTCTATGTAATTCTATTCGCTAAGTTGTTACATTGTATTATCTAGAATCGATAGCGCAATATGTCTGGCCACACAGCAAGATATAAATGCCGTGATGGTATTGTATGGTACAAAGCTCTACGAACGATATTTAATTATTCCTTTAATTATTCATGGAAATTTAATACTATACCTTGCCCGTGGGTATGCTCGACCCTATTAGTACGAAAATTATATCACTCTATCATGACGCCTTTTATCCCAAGAGGGGTAGGCAGAGACAATCGAATGCCATTTGTTACGATCCTGACATACTTCTTTCGCTTCTTTTATATTCATCATACATTTCATACATATGCTCGGCGGTGTGTACTTTTAATATTGCCTTCGATCATTTGCCAGCATTTCCTTTCACTTCAGCCATATAAACCTTTTTAGTCAATCTTTCATCCTTCATTCTTTCAACGTGTTCAAACCAGTGTAAACTACTTTTCTTCATTTTAGTCACACACAACATCATCTTTCACACATTCTACGTAAAGACCGCATTTCCACTGCATTTATCTTACTTTCATGCTTCTTATTCCATATCCAAGTCTCACTTCTATAAGTAAGTGATGGAACTACTTAGAGTTTAGAGGATTTTATGTAATTAAAATTGATGTTTACTAAATATGTAGTTATGAAGACATATTCATAATTTACTGTCAAGGCAATGAAGATTAATAGATTTGTTGAACTTGAGGAAAACATGATACTAAAATTAGTTGTAGCTATATTTACTAAGTTGTAACAATTACTTATCAATGGATGTAGGTACCAATGGGTGTTTATAATTAAAAATGTATGTACAATGTACATATTCCCACAAAGCACACTTTGAGGATTTCCCATCTAAATATCTCAACAGAACAGGCCAATCGTTAGGTACTATAGCCTCACAAATATCATCGGCTAAAAGAGGAAGACTTGGTCTTCAGCTGAGTACACTGAGACCGATAACACGGTTGCGGGAGCTGTAAGGCAACCCGTGAGGTGTGAAGTAGAAAAGAAAGTATGTAAAAAGCCCCAAACTTCTCGATTTATTAGGCGTATTAAAATGAAGATAGGTATAACCAGGTATTTATTTATTTATTTATATATATTAGGGAAACAAACAGTATACAAAATAACAAAATTTCAGACACAACATTAATAATCCATATTTACCAACAAGGTTTCCACACATTAACTACACAAATAGGTACACAAACACTTAACAAAATCTATATATATAAAAATGAAACCCGTTTTCCGTTGTCACGACATAACATGAAAACGGCTTGACCGATTTGGCTGATTTTAGTCTTAAAATATTCCTAGATATCCAGGGAAGGTTTTAAAGGTGAGACAATTCGAATAATTGCCGAAAAACCCCTAAAAACAGCCCTTTTCTTTTTCCCATAATAACAGAGTCAATTTGAACCTTATTGCTATTCAATAAAGTTCATTTTAAATTAAAAGCACTCATTGTTGTCTATGCAATGTAGATGTGTTCCTAATGTCACCGCACAAATTTAAAATTCGCGTGCGTGTTGGAGAATCTAATGTCGCGTTCCGACACTCAACAAAAGTGATAATATCGCGAACGCGACCAAATTGAATAGTCACAAAATGTAATTTATGTAATTTAATAGATCATTAGTAGTACTGATTTTCAATTTGGTCGGCTTCGCGAAACTTAATTTTGCCTAGGAGTAGGGGTAGGAGTAGAGGTAGGAGTAGGGGTAGGGTAGGGTAGGGGTAGGGTAGGGGTAGGAGTAGGGGTAGGAGTAGGGGTAGGGGTAGGAGTAGGAGTAGGGGTAGGTGTAGGGGTAGGGTAGGGTAGGGGTAGGGGTAGGGGTAGGGGTAGGGGTAGGAGTAGGAGTAGGGGTAGGTGTAGGGGTAGGGTAGGGTAGGGGTAGGGGTAGGGGTAGGGGTAGGGGTAGGGGTATGGGTAGGGTAGGGTAGGGGTAGGGTAGGGGTAGGAGTAGTGCAGGCAAGCCAACGTTTGGGCAGGACAACGTCTGCCGAGTCCGCTAGTATATAATAAAAGAAATAACTTTAGAAAAGGGATCCTAATCGGCTCAGGAGTTTTAGAAATTAAGACATTGCAGTCAAGTCAGTCATACAGACAGACAAACGCCCGCTGGGTATAAGGATAAAATGTAGGAGATTTTCATCAATTTTTCCAATTCTCTGCAGTCATCTATACTAATATTATAAAGAGGTAAAGTATGTAAGTTTGGATGTAGGGGGTAATCTCTCAAAGTACTGAAGCGATTCTAAAAAATATTTTACGAATAGAAAGCTGCGATATCACTGGTAACGAAATGTACTGCACCGATTTGAAATATTCTTTCACTGTTACAAAATTACATTATTTTATAATCTAGATAGATATACAAGAAAATAAAATTAGGATTCCGTAATATATACCAACAATATTTGCAACTAAATCGGATAAAAACGACTGCATCGACGAAAATAAAAGGTTACAAAGAAATTATGAAAATTAAATGAAGTCTCTTTATGCAATATTATAAGACATACATACACACGCCTGTTTCCTAAAAGGGTAGACAGAGAGTATGGAGCGCCACTTCTCTTCTCTTGCTTCATCCCGCGCATTAGACCTTTTTTTTAAGGATATTAAAAGATGATAGAAAAATGTAGAATGAAACTAGAATGGAGTTAGTGCCTAGAGGCTGTTCCCAGAACATTAACTTGAAGCTTGCAGCGACCACTGGAGCGTGATTATGAACGGTTACCGGTTCTGACTGATGTACAGACAGCAAATAAAATGGACTTTATTTTTATATTTTGGATTCGTAAGATATATGACAAGTATATTTTGAGCTTGTTATATTGCATATAATCCGGTCTCTACACATCTATAGATACTAATAATAAAGCTTGTTTGTTTGAACGCGCTAATCTCTGGAACTACCAATCCGATTTGAAAAAGTATTTTTGCATTCTTGAGAAAGGTTGTAACATCACGCTACGACCCAAATGGGCAGAGCAGTATCTATTACCGCGGGTGCAACCGCAAGGTCTGCAATGCATAGTCATATATAAAATAAAGTCCCTCGGCATGTCTGTCTGTCTGTGGCCGCTTCACGCAAAAACTAAACATGGACGCTTATAACTAGTTATCTATTAGAGATATATATATGCTACTGCAAACTTTTTTGTAGATCATTTTATTCTACATAATTATTTCCTACATGCTTTTGTTTTATCTTTAACGGATTAGACAGAATTCAACATAATATGTAATGACATAGGTCCACCAAGGTATTTACAGGTGAATCTTTTATGGTAAAATTAAATGGTAATAATGTTTTTTTTAGAGATATGTTCATAGTAAACAGATTAGACATCACGTCAAGACATCAAAGCGCGGAAAGTCAAAGTTTATTTATTTATTTGAGGAAAGACTAATATTATGAAGGGAATATAATATAGGAAAATATCTTTTTCCTCGGGCGGTGTACTTTGAATACCTCACTATGCCTAGGATTCTACTTTAGAAACTCTCGCTGCGCTCGGGATTCTACTCTAGAATCCTTCGCTCCGCTCTGAATTCAAAATAGCATCCTCGTCGTAAAAATATTAATTTGCTCTCTGGTGATACAATATTTTGTAGTCGGATAAAAAGTTAAAAGATTTACATATTAGTCGAAAACTCTAATTTAGTGACACTTTGTGTATAGAAACGGCTCTATGGATTTAATTGGTAGGTAGAAGGTAGGTAAGATAGATGTAAAAGGGTACCTAGCTACTTGTAAAATATTGCTGACTGTACAACACAATCAGTAATCACCCTACAGCTATGAAACCACCTAGCACCCTTCGATGTACCGACATTCTTGTTTTAATTTTTTATTTATTTTTTAGATCATACTTTAGAGAAGATATCTATAATTATAATATGTACAAGGAACCAACACACATGAGATACTAGCAAACGCCCGCCACTTCGTTCATTGAAAAATTTCACATCCACTTTCACTGATTATTATTTATAAAAATAATTATCTAAGTATGTATTTAAATAACTAGGTAAGTAAATACCTAAATATTATACATATTTCCTCATAATTTCTTGTTTTTACGAACTTCAATATTGCGCTGAACAATTTTAAAACAGTTTATGATAATTTTTTATCTAAACTATTCATAATAGAACTTTGCTTATCAACAAGGAAGAATGTTGAGTGCATTTCATTGTGTGTGTATTTACTCTGGACATTGAAAAAAGGCCATAGGCCTTTCATAAAATAATTAGGGCTAGGGTAAGGATCATAACAGTGACTATGGATTTGGCAGACTATTGCCGTTCATAAGAGCCGATTAGTCGGCATTATTGTCGGCTAGTCAGTAGATCCTAATCTTTAGAGTAGATACCTAAAGTAACCTTCCGTTTACATTCGCTCTATATATTAAATCCATCTTTTTATTGTTTTTAGGTACCTAACAAATTATATCTTCAAACAGTAGGTATATACAAATTATAAAGTGCTAAGTAGCACTTACTAAGAAGATCAATTTCAGAGGACTCGTATTTCCGAACAAAGTATGGAATGCAACCGTGGTAGAGACGGTAAGAACTCACCATCTATTATGAGTGGCTGAGTAATATAAATTTAAACTAACTTATTTATATTATATACCTTTGATTAAAAATTGGATGTAGGTGGTAATTTCACGAAGACACTTTATTTTTTCGAAAATATCTAGTCTCTTCATAAAATTTAAATCAAATTTAATTTTATGTAGCATCTAACTGTAACAACATAGGTACGAACCTCCCAAACAACTGCTTATAATGCATCCTGAATTCCTGATTGAATTATCACAACTCACTAAAATCTCACTATATCACATAACACATAACGCATAACACAATTCAGCACATAAACACAAAACACGTCCGTGACCAACAAAATACCATGTAATACTAAACTAAAACTAACTTAGTAACCACAAACCAGACAAAATGACTATGACAAACAAACGCGACAAAAATATTAACGGAAAACACTCACGCGCATATCGTCGTTGGAAAAATTGTGAATTCAAAACTAAAAAAAATCTTCTGGCACTTGCCTTGTACTTGAACGCGTGGGAAAGGGACACACTGACTGAGAAATCCCACGGAAGGTTGCGTGCGCGCAGGTGGAACGAGGGTGGGGGGAATATACTACCTGTTAGCGTAGCCTTTTTTGAAACCTCATTGACTATCAAAAGATAACGGACGGCAAAAAATAGGGGTTGTTATTATGTAGCAAAAACTAGCCGAAATAATAATAAAAACAGTCAAGTGTGAGTTGAACTCACGCGCTGAAGGTTCCAATCATTATTTTTACAGATTTAGATTTTGTTTATTTTTAGGTACTTAAATGAGAAATTTCTCAATACATATTTTTAAATATCTCAAAAATTAAAAATCTCAATACTAATATTAAAAATGCTAAAGTAACTCTGTCTGTCTGTTACGTTTTAACGGCTAAACCACTGAACCGATTTTGATAAAATTCGATACGGAGAAATCTTAAACCCTAGGAAAGGACATATGCTACATTTTTTTTTAAATACGGGCCACGAAAGAAGCCGGGGTTGAAATTAAATTAGTTTATCTTTGTTTGTTCTTCTATCACATCAACACAGAGCAACGGATCGACATTATATTTTGCACAGAGGACCGTAGAGTGACACAGAGTGATCAATTATTTTTCAAAATTTTCCACGGAGGAAACCGGGGCGGAAAGTTAGTACGATACGTATAAAATAATACTTCATCACAATTAAAAACCTTTCTATTTCTGACATATCTGTCTCTTTAATGTACAGGCATATTAACTGAAGCTATAAGGGCGACCTAGAAAAGAAAACCCAAAGCTATTTTTTATCGAAAATCGTTCCTTAGGACCACAGAAGTATATCCTTAAAAGTCCTGACTCTTAAAGTGCCGGCGTCCCCTCCCCCGCCCCTCAAATATGTCCCGGTTAGCAGTTTTTTTTATTTTTCTCAATAACAGTAAGAGTTAGGTGTAAACTGTCAAAGAAGTAAATAATGCTTATTAAATTACCTATCAAACGACACCAGTTTCATACGAATGGGAGTATTAGTTTTGGAGATATGCTTGCCAATATTAAACAAAAAAAAATTTCTACAAATTTCTTGATTTTCTGAAAAAACTGTTAGACCTTAGGAATAAACTTTATTCCTCGCACAATTGTCTACAAAATAAGACCATGTTTCTTCAATTGCTCAATTAGTAATAAAGTTGCAGTTCATTACGTCTGAGCTGATAAAAATTCGGAAAACTACCTAAATAAAATATTTCTGGGAATGGCAGACAGTTGCTTTAATTAGGCTTCCCAACATCTGTGAGGAAAAAACGGAAGCCCTCATTTATAGGATCACTCATGCTCATGTGTCTGTCTGTCGGTCTCTCCGTCTGCACGGCTTATTTTCTACGAATCTACATGGAATCTACTGGACGAAAATTATTGAAACTTGTGTTTAATTACTCAATCACGGACGTTCAGTGTAAATAATCGAATTACGATTTTGGGGGAAAAATTTAAACTAAAAAAAATATTCAATTACCTACATCATGTGACATATCAAATGAAAGCGATCGTTATAAGAAATACAAATACATATTTTATTTTTAACTTCAGAAAAAAGGCGTTTCTCAATTCGACCGTATATACAGTAAACTCTCGATTATCCGTGGGTGGTTTATCCGCTTTGCGGATTATCCGCGGTGCGGATAATTCTCAAAAGTAAATAAATCCTCTTTGTTCATAGTTTGAAAATCACTGGACAAGTGATTACTGTAGGTAACTGAGGTCATACACCCCCTCCCCCGCATTGACTTTTTTGTTAAACAGTAAACATGACTTTTTAATAACATGACATTAATTGAGTTTTGTTATCAGGTACGTCCTTTTATTGTGTAATAAACTTATTTAAAGCACTACTTGTGTGTTTTTTTTTTAGTGCCTTCGGCCTTTGTTTAACCATTAATCGGCAATTTTGCGGCTTATCCGCGAAATTCTATTATCCGCGGTATCCACGCCGTCAATCCCGCGGATAATCGGGAGTTTACTGTATATAAGATTCTAGTCTAGATTAGTGAATTTGGGAATAATGATGTTTCTAATTTGGCACCAACCGTCTTTAAATTCTACGACGAAATATTGATTATTTCTTACTTTTCAGTGCAAATATTTGAATTCGGTAAATTTTTTAAAGTTAATTTATTATAATTTTAAAATGCATAGTTTAAACCCCCTTTATTTCCGAAACTACTGAGTCAAAATTTTTTTTGAAATAGGGAACATAGGTCTTTTCTTATAGTTTACAGGAAAACCTAAACGATCTTAAAATACTGACCGAAAAAATGGTACGGGACCCTACAACTAATTTCAATGGAAGTATGAAAAAACGATCATGACATGAATTCAAATGACCTAGGATTGTCATTAGACTCTAGCACTCCACTCTAGCGTGTATGATATGACACACATTTAATTTTGTAGCTCAGATATTCCCTGTGTATTTCCATTGAAGAGGAAAATGTAATAGAGTGATGGGCATATTGAAATGCCTTCAATTTGAAATGAAACTTCACCCTAGCCTATGGAGTTTAATAAAAATAGAACTTTAATTTACTATCAAAGGTTGTTCGGTCCTAGCCTGCCAAGTCTTCCACATTTAGCAGATGATTTGATTGAGGCTATCTAACGAGTAGCACTCTTGTGGTAGCGTCATATGGACCAAAAACGACATTCCTTGATATTTTGTCGATTGAAAAAAATTACAAATAATGGCAGCCATTACGTAAAGAATAATTTCTAAACTTACGTTTACTTAGTTATTATATAGATTTTCAATACATTTTTTTAAAGATTTTAAGACAATCCGCGACTTGCCCTGACCGTCTGAATCGAAGGAACTAAAATGAACTTAACTCCTTTCACAACTAAGATCAAACTCGTTTGCGCGTGCTTTTGCTGATTACAAACTACGAGTAAGATTACAAATTGCCACTTGTAGTTGTAGGCAAAAAGTTGATACTGTTACTGGTCTCTGGCCACACCACAAAGTACAAAGGCCGTGAATATGTGGTTTGGTTTGTTGGCCTATAAGCTATAGTGTAGTCACTCTACAATGTTTATACATTTTCTGTTATAATATGTAGATATATATTACACATCTTACACAAAACTATAAACTGTATTTTACAGTACAACGTAAGTACGACGTATATAGGTACACTTAACAACATTATCAAAATTTTATATTTTCACCGGTTGCCTTGGTAATTACGATTCCAGCGGGTACCCAGCGGAAACCAAGTCTCCCTCGTTTAGCCGATGGTATTTGTGAAGCTATCTATGCCTAACTAGCTTTTTTCTAGATAGATGAATGAACGTGACACAATAATTTTTGAAACCTAGCAGTTGCCCGCGACTTCGTACGCTATTCGAAATACTAACGTACTTTATGTAAAAAACTTAAAAAGTTTAGGTAATTTTATTTTTAAATAAAGGTTTATTTAAAAAAAATCAAGATCGCAGCCTTTTAGGAGAGTGCCCATAATAAGGCTGACTGCGTTATTGCCACGTTGGTTGGCTATACTTTAAACCAAATATGAGCCAGCTCTTTGGCCGTGGGACACCTCTATCCATACAATAGATTTTCCATGATAACCAATAATCTAATCTTTTCCGGGATAAAAGTAGCCTACCATTCCAGGTCATGGTCTATCTGTGTGCAGGGTATTTTAACAAGTTTTCCAGCCGACTGTACCCGCATTTATTTAAGTACAAAGACGCGACAAAACAAATACAGGTGCGGCGACACAATGTGGATCTTATCGCGAGCAAACCTGGGAGACACGTGCTAAGTAATGATTACTGACAACAAGCTTGTAACTAATTATTATCTAAATTTATGCCCCGGCTTCGCCTGTTGAAATTTATGGAAATGTGACAAGTATTTATCCTGAAAGATTTCCGGGATATAAAGTAGCATAATGTCTGCCGTCCGGCTCTTCAACTATCTCCGAGAAAAATTAACACAAACAAACAAACAAATAGAGGTGGAGTAAGAAGGCGATTTTACAGTTCAAAAAATTGTGTACTGAAAAGTAAGAAATACTTAATTAATATTTCGTCGTACAATTTGAAGACAGTTGGTGCCAATTAAATTAAAAACAACTTAGTTCCCAAATTCACTAATCTAGATGAGGGCCAATCCAGTCAAGGAATCCCGGCCCGAGAATGTCCGAGCAAATTGCTGGGTCGGACAAAGAGAGTAGGTACACGGATTGGCTTATATCATATAAGTGATAAAGTTAGGTACATAGAAACATTAGGTAAAAATATTAAAACGATCTTTTTTTTTCTTCACGGGTTGCCTTACAACTCCCGAAACCGTGTTATGATTCCAGGGTACCCAGCGGAAGACCAAGTCTTAACGAGTGGCCAGTTCTGTTAAAGTATCTTTAGATGGAAAAGCCTCCAAGGTGCGTCGGTGGCCGAGTGGATAAGACGTCTGGTGTTAACTAGACAGACCCCGGGTTTGATCCCAGATCCCGGCCATGTACCAATGGGTTTTTTTAATTAAAAACTTATGTACATAATCCGACAAACCACACTTAGAGGCTTTTCCATCTAAATATATATCTCAACAGAACTAGCCACTCGTTAGGTATAGCCTCACAAATACCATCGGCTAAACGAGGGAGACTTGGTCTTCCGCTGGGTACCCTGGAACCGTAACACGGTTTCGGGAGCTGAACCCGTGAAGAAAGAAAAAAAAAAAAAAAAAGCCTCCAAGTGTGGTTTGTCGGATATTGGTACATAGCCGGCATTCAGGACCGAACCCGTGGTTTACCTTGCTAAAACCATATTTCTGGATGTCAATCATGGACTCCTCATAATTGCTTAAAATCAAGGCGCTGGCAATGTCATACTTGTCTTAAAGTCAACAATTAAATAATTATTAAGTAAATTAATATTCCGTAATAACTTTACGGTACATACTTAATTGGAGACAAAGATCCGTTATAAATTTCAATAAGTGACAAAAACAAGCGTCTAATTAATTAAATTTTCACTTTAAATTGGGTCAAAGTTTTGTAACAGACCTTGCTTGGGACCTTCGTGGGCCAAAACCCTTCATCACAATCTACTAATTACAGTTTTTTTAAACATTGTTGTAACCGGTCCATAACTTATTTCTGAATTTCCCGAATGCCTTTATTCCGAACAAGCAAAAAGAGTTTGGTTTCTTTTTTAAAATAGGTTAGATTAATTGGAAGTGTCAAAGTCTGTTGTGAAAATTACATTAGAAATAACTAATTAATTAGTTAAATATGTCGTTTTAATTATTGTGAAATTACAGAATTTCTAAGAATAAAATTATATATCAATATATATATCAACTCAATTTCCCCAAAAAGTAAACAAAATTTATTACATTCATTAATAGTAGCCTAAGTATAATTTTGTAAAATGCATCGCCATGCTAATTTCAATGGACTTTGAATTTGTAGACAAAGTACAAAGTGCAATTTATAATGTTGACATTGAAAAACACTATTTTGTAAACAAAGATGGTGTATTTGAAATAAAAACATGATTCGAAAAATTTAAGAACACAAATTTTTGGGATAATATCATGAGACGACGTTGTACCTAGTTGATTGAAAATGTTTTATGCGTTTACCGGAAAGCGAACCTAAAACCAAATGCAAAGATTATAGAAATGGAAATACACACAATCCAACGCGTGTCGCTGGAAAGTTGTATATATGCCAATCTATTAAATATTTTCACTAGCGCGATACAGGTTTCAATTTAAATATTGTGAGACAGTAACGATGCGACATAATTTGATATTTGATTTCGATATAATTTGGCCTCTCTCAGCCCTGTACCAATGTTAAAAGACTACAAATATTTAAATATAAATAGGTTTTTTAAAATAATTTAGATACACTTACCCTTTATCTCCAACAGCCAATTTGTTATTTTCTATGACAGCAGTTGCCCTTATCCTGTGATCCGGTTGTTCTCCCAAAAGTTTCTCTATTCTACCGTTAGTCAAGACACTATAGTCCGCAACATCTTTCACTTCACTAACACTTAACACTTCACTATTTTCATCACTAGTCACTTTCACTTTATCCGTTCCCTTTTCGCTGGCGTCCCGTTCATGCTTTTCTGGTTCAACTTGTTCTTTATCCTTTATGCCGTTTGCTATTAGTGGTGTGGGGTTTGATTGGAGTGATTTTGGTTTTTGTTTTGGTGATGAATTTGTGGGTTTCGCTTCTATGGCGCCGTCTTCGTTTATGGAGGTGACGTAGACTGATGAGTTGGCTATATAACCGTTTAAGTCTTGCCGGTGTTCGGGTGTGCTCTGTGCTCTTTTCCTTTTGTTTAGCTGGAAAATAATGGGGCTTCATTAATTAGTGTTGAAGTAAGGCTCTACTCATTTTTGTTGTTATAATTTTGGAGAGCTGTCAGATATAACGTTTCACAAATATATTATTAGTTTTTATTTCTCATGTATATCTTCTGAAATTGCTGTAAAATATAGCAGACTACAGCAAATATCAAATGGCAATTACTAGGGATGTGTGAATAGCGTTCGATACGTTTTTTTCGAATTATTCGTCGAATTTCGAATAATTCGAAAAAAACGAATAATTCGAAAATGTTCGAATAATTCGCGAGTAATTCGAATAATTCGCGAAGTATCGAAATATCACTGGATTTTCTATTGTTTTCAATTTAAATTCCATCACAACATGTATCAAAATATTTTACTAACGAATAGTAGGTATACTTTACAAATAATATAACAATTCGCGAATAATTTAGAAAGAAATTCGATATCCGAAAAAAAAATCGAATTATTCAAACTTTCTTCGAATTATTCGATTTTTTATAATTATTCGGGAATATTAATATTCGATTCGGAACGAATAATTCGTAAGTTCGAATTATTCGCACACCCCTAGCAATTACCTTTGACAGACGATTTGCAAAAAGTGTCAACACGTGCTTTAACCTTGATTAATAGACGAAGACTGGCATTAGTAATGATTTAAAATATTATGTACATACTAACACAATCATTAGGTATGCTAACAATGTACCTAGCATGCAGATAACATTGAAGGCCTTGGTATGGAGGTATGGCGGCACGATCTTCATTTTAGATTTTTGTTTGAACTGACTCTTAGCTTAACTAAATCAGTTCTAGGGTATGCATTTAGAAAGTGAAAGGGGTAGATATTTTATATGGCTAGCTATTTCCGACGACTCATTGTCGTCTATTTTCAATCATGCTCATCTACATTCATACATTGTCTCATATGACTATGCACAAGAAATTCCACGCCACCTTATGGTGTTCAACGGTCTTCACATGTCCTTACCACAGGAGTTCTGTTTCCTCACGCTATGGCACCTTATTAATAATAACATAGGTTCTGGGATCATAATCTGTATAATCACGGGTCCGAAATCCAAGTTTTCTATGGGCTCAACAGAACTGACCATTCGTTAATGCACAAATTCTAGTTCTACTCGACATTTTTAAGGTCAGGTCTTATTTTATCTTAACAGTGTCTTGAACAATTTCCGCTTGACGTCAGCCGGACGTGATAACATACCTCTACAGAAAGTTGTGACATATCCACCGGCGTGATTCTCTTGAGAGCCGACAGTCTCTGTAGTCTCTGTCGAGCTTGTTCCTCCACCGCAATGAGGAAGGCATCTTGGACTATGTTGTGGCCTATGTCCGTTACTGAAAATTGTATTATAGATTAGTTTAAAATATACGGCTTATAACTTATGGACTACTTGTAGATCATTTTGTTCTACACAATTATTTCCTACATTATTTTGTTATATTCTCTGACGAATTAGACAGCATACACGATGAAAACTCGCTGGGGCTAACTTTTTGCAGACTTGAATCACTTATACTGTTAATGCTCAGCTCCTAAACATGATAGGTATATGTTTATTACTCGTAGCCTTACTCGTGAATTGTATGTATTGCCATTATTATGATCTAGCAAAAAACGCCGAATCAAACACGTTTTTTGTTTGGAGACCCCCTTTAATTTTTAATTTTATTTTATTTTTATTATTTGTTGTTACAGCGGCCATAGTAGAAAACTTGTGGAAGTTTGAAGTGTCTACCTATTACGATTTACTCTATTTTTAATCGGTAATATGTGAAATCTTTCTAAAACACCCGCACGTCTAAACCGATTTTTTCATGTAAGCTTCAGGATAGGGGCTTTAGTTAGAGAATGGTAAATGGAGCATGAAATGGCAGAGTGGCTGGATCTGTGTCAATGAACAATGCGGATATATGCTCTAACTTTGTTAAACATTTTACAATAACTAATTTTACTTATAAAAAAAAATATCTCAAGTATGTATGAAGTGCTTTATATGGATAATAGGGTACCTAGGGACCGGGTAAACACAATGTTATTCTATTAATTCCGTCATTTAGATAATCAAAAAATATTGGACACGTATATTTTATTTTGTCAATCAAACAAAAAATTACAGAGATAAAGCGCGTTAAAGTTTGGGAGTGGGGGCTGATGACGTCACGCCTTGCTAAAAATTGTACTAAGGCGTGACGTCACGCGGAACTTTAGCGGGCTATATCTTCATCATTTTTTATTTAATTGACAAAAGAAAAAATACGTGTACAATATTTTCTGATAATCTAAGTGACGGACTAATTACCCCTACCCTACTAATTAACTACCCCTTATAAGTCAAGCGTGAAAGCATTTATGTAATTTCTAGTACCGGTATGCAATCAAATTTTCAATTTGGATGAATAAATTATCCTAAATCAAGAAAAAATTATCTCAAGAAGGAACACAAAAGAAACTGACGTGCATGTATGGATATTGATATTTCTGCCTACCTCTAATGGAAAACAGGCGTAACGATATTGTCTAATTATATAAAACCCTCATGTGGCTGACTGACTGACAATCAACGCATAGCCTAAACCACTGAAGATGTAAGTATGAAATATGGAAGGTTTCCCTTACTTGGTCTTCCGCTGTGTACCATGGAACCGTGGAGCTGTAAGGCAACCCGTAAAGGGAGAAAAAAATAAAAAATATTCCTTATGTGGTGTAATGGTGCACTAAGAAAATATTTTTCATAAATCAACCCCTAAGGGGTGAAATGGGGTGTATTCTAAATACAACGCGTACGAGGTCGCGGGCAATTGTTACTTCGATTATATTCTCAAGTTGGGAGTGTTGGGAATTTTTTATGTGCATGTATGAAGGGCTGTATGAATATTGATGAAACGACATTTCTGCTTACCCCTAACATGAAGGCATGTATGTTATTTCTAATAATAATATCTATATCATGCACAGGTATCAATCAAAATTTAAATCAATTTATAGCAAACTTTAAAAAATCCTTATATTAGCAGCTTACACTCCTTATTATTATAGTCGTAATTATGCTAAAAACATTTACACTTGCACAAATGAAATCGGTTTATAGTTGCAAAACAAAACTCCCAAAAACTCGCCAACAGATGGCGCCACGTGTGTTTACTAAACACCATCGCGTTTGTTTCTCACGCCAGTATATAGGTAAAATTTCAGAAAATATTTTTGTACCCTGAGGACCGGAAAATACTTCTACTGGCTAAATAGAAGTATTATTTTTTTTGAGAAAGCTGCGATCGAAAGGTTGTCATAGCTTTCTACAATAATTATCTGGAATTTGTCAAATTCAATTTGATAGAGACTTCGTTCGCTCGTATGCATGCATAGCTAGAAGATGGTAGTGGTGTGCTATATACTGTAGTCTTTGGTGATGTGCCGGATATCCATATCCGCGGATATATAATAATTTAATAAGTATAAAAATAAATAACTTTATAATTATGTCCGTGACTTTTAAAAATGAATCCTTAGGACCGCGACATCTTTTGTTTCCTTTGGTTAGGACTGTGAATGTCAAAATGTACTGATCTATAACGTAGGTACTTCAAATCAAAAAGAACTTTTCCCGAAATGACTGACGGGTTAAACAATGGCTAGCACTAGAATGCCGAGCAAATTGATGGGTCGGGCAAACACGGAGTTGACGGGACATTGTAAAATCCGCCGTTGTTCTAGTCTTGTCTTATTTGGTACTGTGGCCGATAGAAAATAACCTGTGCCAATTATATGCCAGCTATACTGGACAGAATTTTATTTTAATTTTTTTAAAAACTGACGTTTTGAGAAAAAATTGGTTACTATGGGACTATGTAAATAAACGAGATATGTTGTGCAGATCTTATGCTTTTTATTGACTATTCTGGAGATTTAAAACCTTATCTACTATTGTTGAACACAATAATTGGCGCCCTAACGGGGAGCACGAACTGATGGAATTAAGGAGTGGTCGCAAGATGGATACTGATTGTGAAACCGTGAGAAGTGGTCGCAAGATGGACACTGATTGTCCACCCGCGATAAGTGGAACAGGAAGTATACGGAGCACAACCAGTACGATCAGGCAACGTATGTTCGAAGCCAGAGCCGCGACTAAGAGGGCAGAGATGGAGGTCAAGCAACTAGAAGCTCAACAACTTTTATTGGAAGCTCAGTTACAAGAGGAGCAAGTCGCTATAAATTGTGAAGCTGTCTCGAGCCAGGCGAGTGTACTCCGATGGGTCGATCAGACTATTAATACTCATGCGGACACCAACTGTGCACAGATAAACGAGGTACAACCTTCCATTTTAAAAAATAATTCCAATCACGTAACTAGAGAAAATCCAGACCTATCACAATTGACAGATGCTATAACTAATGCTTTTAAAATGACAACCTCATCAACCGCCATAGGTGATAAATTACTGGGACGCCTTTCTGCAAAAGACTTGCCGATTTTTTCAGGAGATCCTTTGAGCTGGCTGAGATTTAAAAACGCTTATACCACCACCACCGAGATCGGACAGTACACTGACGCCGAAAACATCGCACGCTTACAGAAATGTCTCCAGGGTGATGCATGGGAGTCGGTGGCTGCTCAACTTATGACGGTATCATCAGCTAAGAAAATAATGAAAACTCTTGAAATAAGGTTTGGACGACCTGATTTAATATTGAACAATCTAATTAGCGATATGAGAAAGACTCCACATATGGAATCTCGCTCTGATTTTATCATACTTGCCACCAAAGTTTCCAACTGTGTAGCTGCGATTAATGCGACCAAACAGCTAAATTATTTACATAGTCCTGAACTAGTACACGAAATTATTGACAAATTGACTGAACCACTTGTATATCGTTGGCTTGATTACTTCACAGACCTTGATGATTCTCAACCAAGACTGCCAGCTTTAGCTGATTATCTGATGATGGAAGCTGAACGTCTATGTAGAGCAGGTGCTGTTGAACTGCCACAAAGATATAATAAGAACAATTATAAAACTAAACGCTTTGTGCACTCATTAACTGAGGATGATGACGATAATGACCGCAATACGACACTGCCTGTAAAATATTCCAAGACAAGTTTATGTCATTTCTGCCGACATACTGATCATGTCATTACTAAATGTGCAGAATTTTCTAAAGAGGATGTTGACAAACGATGGAAGTGGGTATGTGACAACAACTTTTGCTTTAAGTGTCTAAAATCGAAGCATCGAGCTGAAAAATGTAGACAAAAAACAAGATGTAGTCAATGTCAGAGGAAACATCATACATTACTGCATAAAGACACATTGAATAAAGATAGACATAATAAAAATGATACCATCGGTGAAAAGGAAACTACAGCTAATCTAATTAATAACAATAAAAAAGTGTATTTAAAGGTTCTTCCTGTGGATATTGATGGGCCACGAAATACAGTTAGGACTTTTGCATTGTTGGATGAGGGATCTACTGTTACACTACTTGACCGCCAGATTGCTGATGAAATAGGAGCTGAAGGTCCACCAGGCGATCTTGTACTTCAAGGGGCAATTGGCGAGAGTAACATTATAACAAGCCGCAATGTATCTTTTACTTTGCGATCGCCAGGGGGAACCTATAAACTTGATAAGGTCCGTACTGTAGATACACTTTCATTGCCTGTACATACGATTAAGGAGGATATTTTTGCTAATTGTTTACATCTTAAAGACATACCTTTACAATACTTCAGTGGACAACCTAAACTGTTAATTGGACAAGATTTTTGGCATTTAATCGTGACAAGAGAAACTCGTGAAGGAATGAAAAATGAGCCAGTTGCTTCACGTACTAGACTAGGATGGGTCCTACATGGATTCGTTTCAACTCTAACTTCATCATATACAGAAGTAAACTTACATCTTCGTGAAGATCGTGACCAGGAACTTAATGATTTAGTTTAAATTTTTTTCAAAATTGAGAGTATTGGTGTAGATAAAAAGAATAGAGTAACTGTCACAGATCAACGAGCATTACATATTTTGAATGAAAAATCTAAAAGGATTGAAGGTAAATGGGAGACCGGGTTATTATGGAAACATGACAAAATAAAATTTCCTAACAATAGAAGAAATGCTGAATTAAGATTGCATGCTGTAGAAAGGAAATTGGATAGAGATTGTAGATATGCAAATGATTATATAAAGGAGATTAATAATATATTACAAAAAGGATATGCTAAAGAAATAGAACATAATATTACTGGTGATAATGTGTGGTACTTACCTCATTTTGGTGTCGTTAATGTTAACAAACCTAATAAACTTCGTGTAGTATTTGATGCAAAAACTGAAACTCAAGGAGTATCAATGAACAGTGAATTACTTACTGGCCCTGATTTATTGAATTCTTTAGTTGGTGTGTTGTTTAAGTTTAGAGAAAGGGCTGTTGCGGTCACCGGTGATATACGAGAAATGTTTCTCCAAGTTAAAATAATAGAAGAAGATCGTAAAGCACAATGTTTCTTATGGAGAGGCATGGATAGAATCAATGAACCGCGAACGTACCAGATGACATCGATGATTTTTGGAGCCACTTCTTCTCCATGCACGGCAACTTATATTATACGACGCAATGCTGATGACTATGAGGCATCTCATCCTCGAGCTGTAATGGGAATAAAGAAAAGACACTACGTAGACGATTATCTTGATAGTGTTAACACTGAGGAGGAGATGCAGCAATTAATTTTAGATGTAGCGATGATTCATCAAGCTGGAGGCTTTGAAATTAGAGGATGGGCTTCGAACAAACCTGATGTACTGCCACGCCGACAGGTTAATGAAAATGTTTTTTGTCTTTTAAAGCAAAATGATGACGTTGAACGTACTTTAGGATTAAACTGGCGACCACTGGAGGATACCCTTGAATTTGACCTAAGTTTGAAAAGAATTGATAAACAAGTTGTCGAAGGATTACGTCCACCAACTAAACGTGAAATGCTCAAATTCGTTATGTCAGTGTTTGATCCTCTTGGATTTTTATGTCCATTTCTGATACGAGCTAAAATTTTAATGCAAGAGGTTTGGAGAAGTGGAGTTCAATGGGATCGGCAAATTAATGATGATCATTCACAAATTTGGTTTAAATGGTTGGGAGACCTAAGAAAATGTCGAAACTTTTCTATCCCAAGATGTTATGGATTTAAACAATTTGATCATTTACAACTGCATATATTTGTGGATGCATCTGAACAGGCTTACTCGGCTGTAGCATATCTGCGTCGTGAAAATCATATTGCTTTCGTTATGGGAAAGTGCAGAGTAGCTCCAATTAAAGCTATTACGGTTCCTAGACTTGAACTACAATCAGCACTACTGGGCAGCCGAATTGGAAAAACAATTGTTGATGAATTGGACTTTAATATTGAAAGACGCTATTTTTGGACCGATTCTAAAACCGTTTATTATTGGATCCAAAATAATCCACGACAACATCAAGCATTTGTAACACACCGTTTACATGAAATTGATGAATTAACTCAATTAAAAGAATGGAGATGGTTGCCTGGAAAAATAAACGTTGCTGATGAAGCTACTAGATGTGATAGTAGAGATAAAGTAACATCTAAGTGGATTAAAGGACCTGATTTTCTAAAACTTTCAGAAGAACACTGGCCGAAAAGTGAACCTGAAAAGAAAGAAATGGAGAAACAAGATAATATAGACAACACAGTGCTATTAATTACTAATCCTACTGATTTATTTGACTTGAAACGATTCTCTAACTGGCAACGTTTAGTAAGAACTGTAGCACAAGTGCTAGTGTTTATTGACAAATGCAGACGATCATGCACACGAATGACACCATATCACGAAAGACGAGCTGAACTTCTTATTTTCCGTGATATACAAAGCAAAGATTTTAGTGAAGACATTGATTTATTGATGCAAGGACAGAATTTAAGAAATAAAAGTAAATTAAGATTGTTGAATCCTAAAATTGATATCGACGGAATACTGCGATTGGATAGTAGAATTGAAGCCACTAAACTAGTACCATATGATTTTAAAAACCCTGTGATTTTAGATGGGAAGAATTATGGAGTAAAACTAATGATAGAGTATCGACATCGAAAGTTAGGACACCATAGCCACGAAACTTTAATAAATGAATTACGTCAGCAATTTTACATTTTTGGTCTTCGTACTACTGTCAAGAATATAATAAGAAATTGCATTATTTGTAGAGCTAGAAGATCGCAATGTGAACAACCTATGATGGCAAGACTACCCCCTGCACGACTTGAACATCACTGTAAACCATTTTCTTATTGTGGCATAGATTTATTCGGACGGATGATAGTAAAGATTGGACGTAGAAGAGAAAAGAGGTGGGGTGTTATATTTACATGTCTGAGTATTCGTGCAGTTCACCTTGAATTAGCTTCTTCATTGTCCACCGATTCTACTATACTAGCCATTCGTCGTATGGCAGCTCGACGTGGTTTACCAATTCAAATGTATTCAGATAATGGCACAAATTTTCATGCTGCTGACAAAGAACTTCGCTTAGCGTTGAAAGACATTTATGAAGATGAACTATTTATGACGGAAATAACTGCACGTGGAATCGATTGGCGATTTAATCCACCTGATGCCGCACATATGGGAGGAGTATGGGAAAGGCTCGTGAAAACAATTAAAATAGCCTTGAAGGCTACCTTAAACTGTCAAGAACCTAGAGAAGAGGTACTTATTACTTTACTATTAGAGGCAGAAAATATCGTCAATAGTCGTCCTTTGACACATGTGACACTTGATCCAGATGAAGAGGAGTCTCTCACCCCGAACCATTTTTTAATTGGTTCTTCAAACGGATTATCGCGACCAGGTCAATTTACCGATGACGACATGCATTTGAGAAGACAATGGCGAATATCTCAGCAAATGACTGATAAATTTTGGTCTCGATGGGTCAAGGAATATTTACCATCTTTACATGTCCGTAAGAAATGGGTCGACAGTAAGGTCAATAATCTCTGTGTAGGTGATCTTGTTTTGATTGCAGATTCGACCGCTCCTAGAAATATTTGGCCACGAGGCAAAATTATTGCAACAATTCCAGGACATGACGGAAGAGTACGCATAGTAGATGTAGCAACAAAAGGTGGAGTGCTGCGTCGTCCGGCGACCAAGATTGTTGTCCTCGTGAGATATAATTGTCGGCCTCCACCAATACAGAAGCATGCTGAGGAGGAGATTGTGGCCGATAGAAAATAACCTGTGCCAATTATATGCCAGCTATACTGGACAGAATTTTATTTTAATTTTTTTTAAAACTGACGTTTTGAGAAAAAATTGGTTACTATGGGACTATGTAAATAAACGAGATATGTTGTGCAGATCTTGTGCTTTTTATTGACTATTCTGGAGATTTAAAACCTTATCTACTATTGTTGAACACATGTACATTGACCCAAATAAGGCAAGTCTTTAAAAAATACTTCAGCCTGTCGTTTTTGACATTTGAGTCCATGTTATGAAATCAAAACTATACGGGCATTACATTGAAAACGTCCGTCCCGTAGTTTTAAACGGAAATCTCAATAAGCACGGAACCCTATATGGCAACTACAAACTACGTTATGGAATTTATAAACTGATGACTCAGCACAGTATTGTTAGTACAAGACAAGAGTCTCGGCCCGCCTCCGCCTGTCGCTCGCAGAATAATAAGTGACTTCAATATTAATTCATAATCAAATACAACGCAGTTGCGAATTGTCGGCAAATTGAGTTACGACGGTCTATTACGACTATGTTCTTGTAACTTGTAGACACTAGACAGAGATTGCAACTTTAAACCAAATTTTGCACAAACTGTTGTTATTTCGTTAAACCGATTTCGAATAAAAAGAAGGTTCTCAATTCGGACCGTATTTTTTTTATGTATTGGTCCCATTATTTTCTTATAAAAATTGGTTTACTAGTTTTTCAGGAATTAAAAAAAATACTTTATAAGTCAATGAAATACAATTTTAGAAGTCTGTATACTATTTTTTTAAGTATTATAGTGTCTGTAAATTTTTCGTGTAAAATAGCGTTGCAAGAACCGTACTATATTTAAATCTATTGATTTCATTTGATTTTATTAAAACCGAAAACAGTATCTAACTTTTTAGTCAGGATTGATGGAAATGGAGTGTTATCCTGTATACGAACCCCAATGAAAGACAAGCGTTAAGGTCATACAAGACAGGTAACACAATCAACCATCAAGCGTTCAGCCATCAGCGTGTCCTTAACAGACCAATGTTGTGTGACTGGACATTTACACAAGTGGAGGAATTTACTGGTAACCGGTTTTAAAGTGGTCAGAGGTCGCCATGCTGATATTTATAGTACGTGGCAGCTAAGAACAACTCTGAAGGGTTACTATTGACATTTTCAATTTGTTGAGAGATATTTAACATCATAAATACTTAGAATTTTTTTATTTCTATATTTTCGCCCCCACTTCGCCAGTTGCTGATTGGTTGACTTAAATTTTTTGTAAATCATCATGTCGATTCCACGTCACGCCTTGGTGGATAGCGCACGCGCCTGCGTAGACGTGATGGGGAATCCGGTTTAACCCCGTCCGCGCTGTGATGGTTGTGATTAGTCATGTGATTAATAATACATATCACAGTCGACGGGATAATCTTAGCTACCGATTTATCGGCTTACTGGCAGAATTGCGACGAAAGTCAGCACTGTTGCCATATGTCAAAAGAAGAAGAAGAAGACGTTATTTTGTAAGGTAGAATAGAAAAGTCTACAAATAAAAAACTGCATTAAAATCGATCCATCCTATTGGGAGCTACGATAATATGTCATAGACAGACAAACACACAGACATATCCTTCAAACGTATAACACCTCTCTTATTCAAATTTTAATTCCATTATTTAATATGATTATAAATTGCTGGATTATAGTGAAATATAAAGTAGAATCAATCAAATCCATTGATGGATTATAGTGTAGAAAGTAGAAACAATCAAATCCATTGATGGATTATAGTGTAGAAAGTAGAAACAATCAAATCCATTATTGTATTATAGTGCAATATAAAGTAGAAACAATCAAATCCATTGTTGGATTATAGTGCAATAAAAAGAAACATTGACATTGACAACGTAAACAATGAAAATTAAATTAATTTAATTTATTTTGATTTTTCTATGGACTTTTCGCTGAAAATCTTTAGTAATTAATTGGTGCCTCAGTGTTGTCCTTGTCCCTTCACAAATTTAAAAACTGGCCCAATATACAATTTTTTCAAAACAACAATCGTAGTGCAAGTCGACGTGCACGATCTCGGGGTGGAGCCCCTCATCAACGGAGTGCGGACCGTGAGCGCTAGCTCCGGACCGTCGCCGAGTGCGAGTCTAGCACGCGACAGCACGGCCGACGTGTGCGGGATGTGTACGGTGTCCTCGAGTGAAAATTCGTGGGATACCTAGCTCACGCCCATGTGCGTGCCTTTTGTTGATGAACAACAACAAACTGCAATCTGCAACAGTAAAAGGAATCAACCGTCTGGTTGGAGATCAGATTAAAGACTACCTGAGGGTCGGAGCGACCGCAGAGGTGACGCGAAGTATAAAGTGACCGAAGAATGAATTGCGACTGCGAGGCTCAATCGTGAAGACATTTGAGTATTTAGTTAAAGGCTCATAATACAAAAATTTGATATTAGTTATATTATTTACATTTAATTTCTAATATGAATAAAATAAAACTTAATTTATACATCATTAGATATCAAATAACTTTAGTCCAGTACCAAAACATTGATTATTATTAGTTTACTTTAGATAATTAGTTTATTTATTTATTTTTAATATAAAGTAGAAACAATCAAATCTGTTGGTGGATTATAGTACAATATAAAGTAGAAACAATCAAATCCATTGTTGGATTATAGTGCAATATAAAGTAGAAAAAATCAAATCTGTTGATGGATTATAGTGCAATATAAAGTAGAAATAATCAAATCCATTGATGGATTATAGTGTAGAAAGTAGAAACAATCAAATCCATTGTTGGATTATAGTGCAATATAAAGTAGAAATAATCAAATCCATTGATGGATTATAGTGTAGAAAGTAGAAACAATCAAATCCATTGTTGGATTATAGTGCAATATAAAGTAGAAACAATCAAATCCGTTGATGGATTATAGTGGAATATAAAGTAGAATCTTTTTTGATTTTTTTTTTCGTTTTGTGTTAAAAAATGTTCGATTCAGGAACGAGATTTCTGAAAGTTGTACTAGCACCTCCACTTTATAAACATACGTAAGTTCTAACACCAACCACCATTGTGTTAGTATTGTTTGTGATACTGTTTTGATAGAAGACACCTGTGTGGTTATGTCGTCGCCTGATGGCTAGCTCTGTTGTTGTTTAAGTGCAACGAACTCAGTGAAACGCGTAAATCATATTGTTCATATCTCTTTAGAAAAATTTAAGCGAGATGAACTGCGATTAGAATTAATAAGATAAGATAGGCCAAGATTCACGTACCAGAAACATGAGAAAGAACGATTTCAGAAAAATCTAATCCATACATATGCACGCCCACACACATTTTTACGACCTTTATACCTTGCGGTGTGACCAGAGACCAGCCTGTTGCTGCATTTAATGGACCTAGATGAAAATATCTGTTATTTTAAGAAGAAGTGCGGACTTACGAATCCTCCAAAGCACATTATGTAGTAAATTTTGGATTTAGAACAGCAGCCTAATTGCGTAACTTGAAAGCGATCCTATCACTATCATTTTTTTACAGATAAAGGTCGAATTTAGCCCCGCACTTTTCGAAATGTGTATTTTCGTTAATTGTGCTACATTGTGCTGCGTTTGTGCCGTACTGTGCCGCAAAAAATAGCTCAATATCTCAAACCGTTTTTGAGAAAAAAAAATAAAAACGAAAATTTCACGTTTTTTTTTCTCAAAAACGGTTTGAGATATTGAGCTATTTTTTGCGGCACAGTACGGCACAAACGCAGCACAATGTAGCACAATTAACGAAAATACACATTTCGAAAAGTGCGGGGCTAAATTCGACCTTTATCTGTAAAAAAATGATAGTGATTGGATCACTATCAAAGTTACGCAATTAGGCTGCAGGTTTGTGATTCGTGTATATCTATCTAATACTATCTATGTATTTAAACTAATGAAACGCTGAAATTTTGTATGTTTGTTTGTATACATGTTGTAACATCATGCTACGACCCAAAGGAGTCGAGCAGTAACCACAAACGTCATCCAATCAAACATTTCCCCAGGCCATGATAAGCCAGAGCGAAAAGTTAGTCTTCAGGATATAAATAAAGTTGCATTTCCAATAAAAGTTGTGGAATACATAATTTGTTGTTGTATCCTCACAAGTAGGAACTAGGTCACTATTCTTAAGTCCAAACTTATATTGATTGTTTTACTTAGAGATAGGATAGAAACATGGAAGCGTACTCGAGATAAGCCAGGTCCCGATGCATGAAGAATATGATGAGGGTGAATGAAGCCAAAGAGATATTTCAGGATCGTAGCAAGCGTAGCGTAGTCCGTGGTATCTGCCTACCCCTATCCGAAACAGGCGTGACTTTTATGTATGTATATTGTAGAGATAAGCTCGAGTTAAAGTGGTCCTTTTTGAGAACCTACTTCTGTTTTTGAAGTCGGTTAAAAAGTGGCAAAACCATGAATGAAAAGGATATATAAGTATAGAATTTTCGTATGGGAAATCCATCATATTGAATGAGAGATTTCTTAGAAGGAGACAACACATTGTATAATTTTGTACAGTGTTTATTGGTAAGGAGGTAAGTTTTAAAAAATCCTACACAAATACGTTATAACTACTTATCTATTAGAGAAAGATATATTCTACCGCAGTTTTTTTTTGTAGATCATTTTATTCTACACAATTCCTTTCTACATTATTTTGGTATATAACGGATTAGAGAGTATACGCCATGAAAACACGCAGGAGCTAATTTTTTCCCCGACTTGATTCACTAATACTGTTAGTACTCAGCTCCTAAACATGATAGGTCCATTTTTAAAACTCGAAAATCAACCTATCTAATCGTGAAAACCGCATTAAAATCGTGCAGTAGTTATTGCGTGATATATTTCCAATTCAGAATATATTATGAAAATTGATAGAAACATCAGATTCCGTAAATGCAGAATATACTATATATAAGGTGGTCTGTGTTAAATTAGAACATTATTACAATGTATTAAAGTTGATTATTGTAAAATATAGGGGTAATGGAGTAGATAAACGTTGGTCAGATCACGTCGGAATGTTCAACAACCAGTTTGTTGGAGTCTACAGAGGAATAGACAAACGGTCTATTTGTAAACATAACGCATGCCTTGACGCATATGTTTTTAGATTAGATTGATAAATATGAACTTCATTATTATCTTATATTTTTGCCTGAAACACGGTCGTCAAGCACCATGTTACGAAGATAGTGGGAAACTCGACCCATGTTGAGGATTAGACGACAGTACCTACTCGTTTTTCCTATTTGTATTTTTCTGTAAATATAAAACATTTTTTTCATAATTTATTTTACAGCTCCCGAAACTGTGTTATCGGTCCCAGGGTACCCAAGCTGTACCCAAGCATATTGTCAAGCTATACCTAACGAGCCCAGTTCTGTTGAGGTATATTTATAAAAGCCTCAAGTGTGGTTTGTCGGAAGTACATTTGCCGCGTTAACCACTAGGCCAGCGACGCACCTTGTTTTATTATACTACCGACCTAATTAATATTATAAATGCGAAAGTTTGTTTGTTTGTTTGATTGTCTTTCTTTTTCGTCAAAACAGAGCTACGGAAGGACGTGACTGGAAGGCCGGAGAGTGACGTTAGGCTATTTTTTTTCCCGGAAATTGTCCGAGATAATTCGAATCTTGTGTCACTTTTCACAAATATCCACGGGTGAAACAGCTAGTAAATAATAAATGTATATAAAAATGGCCAGTTTTTTTCCATAAAATTGTCCATTAAAACGATTGTTGTTGCAATCTAGATTCTAGCCATCCAGGTCATTGCTGGCCGTTATTTCTCTTGGCATGTTAGCAGTGCGCTTCGATAGCTAGAACTTGCAAAGGAATTAATTATACGGTGGTTTTATAGAGCACATGTATACGAAAGGTAAAGAGGGGAATTTATGCGTTCGTATTTCAATTTCACCTTTAAATTATATTTAGTTTCTACTAAAGTTTCTACTCTAAATAAATAAATCTATAATTTTTGCCAGTTGTGAGATTTGAAGTCAGGTCACCTCGGTTTGAAATCCAACGCGAAATTCTATGAGAAGTACGATGTTACTAAAAGAGGGTGAATTTAGCAAAATGTTACTTATGTTATATGACCCTAACACATGAGTCACAGATGACAATGTAGCAAATTACAAGAAACCTGTTTGGGAACAATTTGAAACCGATTCTATCGCCCACACAAACCGTAAAGGTTTTTCCTGCAGAGCCTCCTAACGTAATCCCGATATATCTTTCTTGCTTACATTGTCACAGATTGGATAAATATGTAGGTTTTTTATACTTAGTACTTTAGAGCATGAGTTGAATAAATTATTTCTATCACAGGTACTGGCTGGACCGATTTGTTTATTTTTTTTTAATGTTCGTAATAGTCATAATAGTTGCCCGGAAATTTGGAAAATTTTATGAGTTTTTTGTATGAACTCAACACAGAAATAAGTTTAATAAAATAGATTTAAAAGCTTTTTGCTTGCCGCCAACTTGCTAAATGTGAACGTTGCCGCGCAAAACATGTCGCTGCGCATAAAAAAAACATTTATGGACACCAATTTTTAGTGCACTCCGAGTCCGAACTCCGAATTTGTAATATTAGTATAGGTATGTATGTATCTATCCATCTATTCTATCATCACGCATTTCATCCCAAGAGGGTTAGGCAGAGACAATCGATGCCATTTGTTACAATCCTGACATATCTCTTTCGTTTCCTTTATATTCATCATACTTTTCATACATGCTCGTCGATTAATCTGTTTATTCGTAGATAATAATAAATAGTATAGGTATGTATAGCGTTCATTTCCAAAATGTAGCGTTGGCTCTAAGGCCAGCTCCTTTTTTAAAAAAGGTAATAGGAGGGAATGAAAATATCCACGAGCATGATTACTGCTAACGAGTTTTCTGTAAAATGAACGTCCAAAACGTCAACTAAAAAATGTTTTTTTCGATATTTTTTTTAACAAACCTGAGAGAATTTACCTTAAAATCACGTCCGATTCTATATAATGCAATACCATCATACCCCCTACAGATCTCAAAAGAATGATACGTGCTTATGAAAAATAGCTACCAATAGACGTGTGACAACACAATTACTGTTTGTGCTATTGTGAGAATCTCGTGTACAATTTTCCTTAACACTGACTCATTCATAATACCTTCAAAACATGTGACTTTATCACTACATTATACATAATATATCGAATATTATAATTGCGTTGATAGTGTAGTGGTTAAAAATTATTTTTTTGTTTGAATGGATTATACATTCCAGGTGGTCCCATATGGTCATCAGGTCGGGATCTGATGATGGGATCCTGGAGAAATCGAGAACTCTTCAAATTTTATAGGCACACTTGAAGCGATTTGAGTATTTTTTTATAGTGACTTGTGCATTTGCTTTCGGAAAGCACACTTTTCAGTGCATAATTTTTGAAGTCGGTACACTTTTTTAACTATTTAGTCTATGATATTTTTGAGGCTACCTAAGATATTTTGAGGTCCACAGCACCACGCCTAAGTAAGTTTAGATTGTATCGTTTGTGTGCCATACACAAAATGAAAAACCGTCGTGATGATTTTCACGCTGTGTGGTTACAATTATAGCACGCGCATATTGTCACGCGTTTTTCTTTGAGATTATTGTATAAGTTATGTAATCATTTGTGTGTATGGAAACTATAGAATAAGGTAAGTTTAAAATTACTAGGTGCCCTGCCTATCACAATGTGATACGGGCGTGAAGGGTAAAAGGCATGAGGTTTCTATTCTATTTTTATTATATGGTTCCATAAGATTGACTAAAAAGGTTTATAATTATTATGGCTGAAGTGAAAGGAAATGCTGGCAGAGGACGACCTAGGTGTACCTACTTTTATTGAACATATAAAAATGTATTGATCGATGGAAATATTAAAGCATGTATGAAAGGTATGATAAATATAAAAGAAGCGAAAGAGATATGTCAGGATTGTAGCAAATGACATTCGGTTGTCTCTGCCTACCCCTCTTGAGATAAAAGGCGTGATGATAGAGCTGTATCAAAGTTAATGTTTCATCAGCCATTTTGAAGTTTATTTTTGACTCTAATGACGAAAAATAAACAAACAAAGAAAATTAAAAGTTTCTTTTAAAAGTAAACTAATGTATTTATTTTGTAAAGACGCCACCTATTGGAGATCAGTTGAACTATGACAACAATATTCGAACGGGTCATCATCTAGTTTTCAAAATTAGTAATAGGTATATAGCTTAAAAGTTTATACATCTGAAATTACGAATTTTGAAAAAAAAAAACAAAAACGGAGGTAATTTTTCACTATGTCAAAATTGTCAATAACATACTAAACTTTCGTTTAAATTACATAATATTTAGGGGTAGTAAAACAGGCTGTGTGAAGTTGGCACCCCCAAATTCGATTTTTCAGTTTTTTTTCATCAGGTTCGTTTGTACACCGTTAGCCCACGTTTGTCCACCAAAAATTTTTTTTTGTCCACCTCTCAAAAAAAAGTTATTCAAAAAATAAAAATTGGGGGTGGAAGTTGGCACCTCCAAATGCGAAATTCTAATTTTTTTTCATCCCGTTCGTTTATCCATCGTTAGTCCACAATTGTCCACCAAAAATTTTTTTTTGTCCACCCTTCAAAAAAAAGTTATTCAAATAAACATTTTTTATGAAAAAAACGATAGAAACTGAATTTCCGGGTACGTTCAAACTACACTAAAGGTTTCAAAATCAAGTTTATAAAGTGGGCAGACGATCCAACCCCTCAGAGAAGAGAATCCACCCCTAGGAAGCTAGAGATCCCCCGTCAAAGTGAAAATACTTAGATATATACTGAATTAACTCGCGCATAACTACGTCTCTAAGGGTGGACAAACGAAAATATGTGGTGGACAAATGAGTTTCTGAAGTGGACAAACAGACCTACCCCTCAGAGAAGCAAATCCACCCCTAGGAAGTTGGAGATCCCACGACAAAGTTAAAATCCTTAGATACATACTTATATCACGCATAACTATATCTCTAAGGGTGGACAAACGACAATATGTGGTGGATAAACGAGTTTCCGAGGTGGACAAACAAACCAAAACCTCAAAGAAGCAATTTCACCCCTAGGAAGCTAGAGATCCTCCGTCAAAGTTAAAATCGTTAGCTATATAATTAACTCACATATAGCTATATCTCTAAGGGTGGACAAACGACAATATATGGTGGACAAATGAGCTTCTGAGGTGGAAGAATAGACCTACCCCTCAGAGAAGCTAATCCACCCCTAGAAAACTAGAAATCCTCCGTCAAAGTTAAAATCCTTAGATATATAATTAACTCGCGTATAACTATATCTCTAAGGGTGGACAAACGACAATATATGGTGGACAAATAAGTTTCCGAGGTGGACAAACAGACCTACCCCTCAGAGAAGCAAATCCACCCCTAGGAAGGTAGAGATCCCCTGTCAAAGTCAAAATCCTTAGATATATACTTAATTAACTCACGTATAACTATATCTCTAAGGGTGGACAAACGACAGTATGTGGTGGACAAATAAGTTTCCGAAGTGTACAAACAGACCTACCCCTCAGATAAGCAAATCCACCCCTAGGAAGTTGGAGATCCCACGACAAAGTTAAAATCATCAGATATATACTTATCTCACGCATAACTATATCTCTAAGGGTGGAAAAATGAAAACATGTGGTGGACAAACGAGTTTCTGAAGTGAACAAACAAACCTACCCCTCAGAAAAGCAAATCCACCCCTAGGAAGCTAGTTTTCCTCCGTCAAAGTTAAATTCAGGGCTTTTTTCTTTAAAAATGTTTATTTGAATAACTTTTTTTTGAAGGGTGGACAAAAAAAAATTTTTGGTGGACAAACGTGGACTAACGATATACAAACGAACCTGATGAAAAAAAGTTGAAAATTCGCATTTAGGGGTGCCAACTTCCACCTCAATTTTAGTTTTTTTTAAATAACTTTATTTTGGAGGGTGGACAAAAAAAAATTTTTGGTGGACAAACGTGGACTAATGATGGATAAACAAACGTGATGGAAAAAAAATGGAAATTCGCATTTGGGGGTGCCAACTTCCACCCCAATTTTATTTTTTTGAATAACTTTTTTTTGAGAGGTGGACAAAAATAAATTTTTGGTGGACAAACGTGGACTAACGATGGACAAACGAACCTGATAAAAAAAACTGAAAAATCGAATTTGGGGGTGCCAACTTCACAGAGCCAGTAAAACAAGAGGGATAATATAAGTTTGAAGCCTATGTCTGTGCTATCGTAGCTCGCAAACAGATGAACCGATTTTGTAAATTTTCTTGAAGTGGTTTCAGAATGACTTCTCCTAATTCAGAGAAGACAAAAACCTTCTACTGAAAAGTAGTGATCTAGGTAGCTCGCTAAATATGGACATCGTTACCAGTGTTTCTGGCCACGTCGCAAGGTTTAGAGGTCGTGATGGTGCGTGTTGTGAATTCAAGGTTAACTGCTTCTAGAAACTAAACTTTTTATGATATTATTTTTTATTTAAAGTCTACAACAAGTAGTTTCTAACTTGACTGACTAATAACATGTGACGTAGATATATATACAGGTAGGTAGGTATAATATATATAAAGTGTGTTTGTTTGTTTGTTTGTCCTTCTTTCGCGTCAAAACAAAGCAAATAATCGACCTGACTTTTTTGCAGAATGAATGCTGAAAGGTTGACTAAAAAGGTGCTGGCAGAGGACGATCTAGGTGTACCTACTTTTATTGAACATATAAAAAATGTATTGATCGATGGAAATATTAAAGCATGTATCAAAGGTATGAATATAAAAGAAGCGAAAGAGCTATGTCAGGATCGTAGCAAATGGCATTCGATTGTCACAGGTAGTGGAAAATTCGTCTAATATCCGGACAAATCCATGTACACTGTACAGTGCTAACCCCACAGGCACAGGTAAAGGAATGCAAAATATTATTACAAACATGAGGAAGTCACTGCATGTGTTCATTAACCACAACCTCTGATAGGTAGGTACTGATTCATTCTTACCTAGATTTTAACAAAATATGTCAACGTATTTCATTCATGGACTCGGCTCAGGAGGTACATTTAAAAATAGTAAAATTAGTAATAGGTAAACGTAAAGTATAATTACATACTTATTTACCCATTGAAGTAATACATTAATTTCCTCATTCTACAGGTCTTAGGTTCGAATAAAGGAATATACTACTCTCTAGTTCGAATCCTTCCACTATTATTGTAATTTAGCGCAAGTTCCAAGATCCCAGTTCTGAATATTTTGTGAAGAAATATTTTTACTCCTTTGATCAAATCACATGATTGAAAATGAAAAACACAACAGTAACATTTTCATTTTGTCATTTGAAAAAACAGGGAGGCTGTTTGGTACCCTGGGGTCAAGAATTCAAGATGAATCTTCAAGAAAGTTTTTTTCAAAATCATAAGCATACCTGCTTTATAAACTCGGGCCCAAGAGGCCTAGGGTCAATCACCTCAATTTTCAGAAAGTACACAGACACAACCACTTCACACACATATTTGTTTCACCACACAAGTACACTTTAAGAACACTTTTAACAATGTTTTTCAAAACTTTGAATCACAAAAATTGTTATTAAAAAGTGTGAGTTGGAAAACTGAGTTGTTCGGTCGTTGCACACAACACTACCTTCTTGTAAAACTAAAAACCTGTCGGACGGTTTTCCTTCTCTTTCCCGCGACGTGGTGTTGCCAGAGTTGAAACAATAAATTACCACAAATACATATTTATTTATTACTAGTTTTCGGCCCCCGGCTTCGCCCGCTTATTTTCGATCAAATTTAAGTATAGGCTATAGCACTCAGGGATAATGTAGCTTTCTAAGAGAGTACCCCACACACAAACAAACTCACTCTCTTTATAATATTAGTATAGATAGTATAATATATTATTGCTGTTGGTATTATTTTTTAAAATCACAGACAGATGCTTTAATTGTATTTATTTGTACTAATTCAAGAATTATTAAAACACCATAGTCTTGTTAGGGGGTATGGCCAAGGGGGAGAACGGAATAGATATATCCGACCCCAAATGTCATCCTCACCTGCACGCTTGGTACCCTCTGCTAGACAACAAACGACCGAGCAATGGCGGTATAACCATACACCTAGCTAGGCAACTGGCTGGAAGAGGCTACAGCGAGCCTGAAGACCTAAATAGTCTCAAAATGTCTAGTGCAGAAGGCAAGGGGAAACCACTGCACTATTCTTCTCAAGAAAAGTTAACCATGGCGAGTCAATACAAGGTGCGCCGCGCTGTGGACCGCCATGATTGACCACGACTGCTCTTTTAAGATCATCAAGACTAAAAAGAAATCTTGTTAGGTATATGAAAATTAAATTATTTAGTTCTTTAGGGGGATCCGGAATTATTATTATATATCCATGCTTATTTTCGAATTTACAGGAAAAATATTAGGTTTTGCAACTTATTATTTTATGATAAAACGAAGACGACATAATCAAGATCTGTTTCTTAGTTTAATTATAGTAGCTTGTATATACTAATACACTCTTATTAATAAACTCGAATTAGCGACGTATTAACTAAACTGTATTTCGTCTCTGTCTAACAAATCTGCAATTCATTATGATAGACGGAGCCGAAATACAGTTTAGTTAATACGTCGCTAATTAGAGTTTATTAATAAGAGTGATAGATTATAAAAAAAACCCAAATTAACGGAAAATATTATAACATAGCAACATTATTCTTTGCTGTCTCACTCAAACAGAAATTAGTAGTGGTACTTCAAAATTACTTATATGCACCGTTAAAGAACTGGTATTAGTATGACAAGGTTCTAATTGTGAACAAATCTGTATAAAAATAGTACTTTTTTGTTTAAAATGCTTTAGGTGTGTTTGAAGTAGCAATGTAAACGTGGTCGCGAAGCCAGTCTACGTAGTAATCATATTATCGCAGTGGCAAATGGAATTAGCTGGAACTAACCTCCAAAGCCTTCACACGTTCGACAAATTTCAGAAATACAAACTTTTGCAGTCAGAATTTTAATAAGCAGTGGTTTCATGGCTGCAATACCGCATCATCGTGGTATTTATATTTTTTGGTAGAGACACTGTTAGCAATGTCCACATTTAATAAGTTATCAATGAATAGAAGTAAATAGAAGTAAAATATATAACATAAGAAGCACGAGTAGTCTTAAAGAAATAACTGCATAGTTTTTGCCAGAGGATTGAACTAATTCATCGCGTACTGGACGCTGAATATTTTCAGAATTAAACCTTTATGTTGGACATTTTCTGAAGTAGACCGTTATCGAATATTGAACATTTTTTATGCTGGACATTTTAAGATGTAGACCTTTATAGAATGTTGGACATTTTCAGATGCTGGACATACATTTACAGAATTTGTACCACGATTTGTAGAATTTTGTGCCACCCAATTTATTGGTCATATAAAACTAAATACTTACATAACTTTGTGTCTCCTCTCCTCTTAACACGCAGCTTTATTAAACAGGACTGGATGCACTGGAAAATGTTAAATGCCATTAATTCTATTAAATAATTGCTTTTTTTTGTTTTTTATTTATTATTTTTATTATGTTATTTTTATGTTTACAAGAAGTGGAACGTTAGACATGGAAATTGAAAGCGGGAAGCAAGGTATTTGGGACTAAACAATGTATGGAGAAATACACAACTTACAACTAAAAGTTAATTTAATATACATAATGTTGTTTTAGTTCCATCACTTAAATTACTTATGGAAGCGAGACTTGGGTATGGAATGGCTCTTTACGTTGAATATGTGTGATATAAAGTAGTTTCATAATGACATTCGATTGTCTCTGCCTATATACCCCTCTTGGGATAAAAGGCGTGATGATAGATCATTGCTGAGCTGAGCTGTCATACAAATATTACCTAATCGGTAGATTACAACTTACAACAGACTTATATTCGACGATTATGAAACATGGCGGTTTATTTTATTATTTAGTTTCAGTCCTAATTGGAAATGCATCTACAGTTCCTTTTTGAAACAGATTCTACTACATTTAAAGAAGTATGTGTGTCTGTTGCTCAATCACGCTTCATTAAACTTTGAGGATAAATAGTTTATGTCCTGGATTAAGCGAAAAAAGAAACAAAGGGTGGGCTTGTAAGTCAAAATGCAACAATATTTAAGCGTCTACTAAATACAAACTTTCCTTTTGTTCTTTCTCAGGCGCAATGGTATTTCCCACACACACACCTTCACGGACTTTATAGCTTGCGGTGTGGCCAGAGACACAGGTAACAGTGTCTACTTGACGCCAGTTGTCCATATTGAGCAGAACAGGTGGCAAGCCTGTTGCTGCACTGGACCTAGATGTTCTGTTATTTTTAGAAGAAGTGCGGACGCACTCCGAATACAAGACTCTCATAAAGGATATTCAAACTAAAAAGAACCCAACTAAGATCAGTGACTCATCACTGGTCATAATATTGGTAGGTATGACAGATAGTCCGTTATGCAGGGCTTGCATGTTGACTGAAGAAACGGCTGCTCACAGACTCTTGGAGTGTGAGGGAGTGGCCGTATATAGAGTGAACACCTCGTCTCCATTAGAACGCTACCGGAGGCCTGCAGCTACATCGGAGGTCTGCTGGGCTTTTTGGAGGAGCTGGGTTGGGAAGAGTGATGTGTAGTTCCCACCTCACGCAAAATAGGCGCTTACAGACGTCGAGATGCGGAGAACGAGCCGATCACCATGTACCAAAGTACCAAAGCCCTCCGAAGCACGAGGAGTCAATTAAAGAACATAATATATTCTTAAAGAAAATTAGTGCTTAGCAATTTTCAGTATAAATAACTATTTTTAGTATGAAATATTTCCTAACTGATATTATCCTAAGTTCTAGACTCCTAGACGTCAGAACAGAGCAACGGATCGGCGTGATTTTTTTGCACATAGATAGTTTGAAGGCCCTGAGAGTGAATCGTACCTCATGTATATGACCAATAACTTCTGTCCTCGACATATCTTCCAATCTAGTTTCGTTCACATCCATTATTTCGTCGGCCACCTCCAAGTTATCCCTACCGACTGCTGGCGAACCTGTAGAAAAAAATCTATGAATATTATACACGTTATTAGTTCACCACGGCATGCAAAAATTTACTATAGGATGTATATGTGTCGGCGACTAATAGGAAATGCCGACTATTCGGCACTTATCATGTTACAGGAAACGGAAACAAAAATCAGAGAATTAATCAGTACAATTAGACAATTTTTAGTATTCTATTCTCTCGTAACGCTAAATCATAATATTATATTACCGAACCTATAACCGAATTATAATAATTATATAAAAAGTATGCACAGCCTTAAATTAGGCGCTTAGAAATATCAATGAGGTCAAGTTAAAACAGCTTTGGATAAGTTAAACAAATGTCGTTTTGTAAATAGCTTATCCTAAAAATAATATAGCCTGACCCGTAGAACATGACCTATATAGGAATCGACTTCAAAAATCTTTGCAGAACTTTATATCAAATATGTATAATGGTTAATAAAACCTAACAAATATTTCAAACTCTACTCAATGAATTGGGTTTTAAAAAAAATATTTTCATCTCAATTATTATGAGACAAGAAAATTAAAAATATATAATGTCATTTTATCACATTTTTTTACTGTACTGAACGATCTTATAAGGGTTCCTTTTTTAACCCTAAATCACTAAATGTTACTGAACCAATTTTAAAAATGGCCCCATATCTAGATTTAATCTTTCAATAAAAAATCTCCCTCTTTTGTGTTCTTTTCTTTTAGAAGTTGACTAATAAAATTTGATAATTAGAAGCGGTGAAACTATCGTAAACTCAGGTTTATCACAGATATTTTTCAGCCACCCATACTGCCCACACCTTGTCGTCTTGTTCTCATTATGAACCTTCCAATATAACTTGATCAATGTCAATGTCATTAGATTTCTCAACATATTCACGACTCATCCGGTCATGGCGACATACGCACGCGTTTTCGTCGTGGCGTGATGTGGAATCCAGTTTAATCCTGTTCGCGCTGTGATGGTTGTGATTAATCAGTGATTAATAAGACATATCACGGTCGGCGGGATTATCTTAAATACCGATTTATCGGCTATATACACTATAAAGGCTATAATACTTGACATTGGCAAATCACCGATGAACATTGGTGGAGCCATAATAAAAAAGAAGAAGAAGAAGAAGACTATATTTTTTAATAAGGATAACAGACAGGACAAATAGAAATTCTTGTAATTTATCGTGAGGTTATTGAAACAATACCGTATAAAGAACGTATCTGTCTACGTGCCTAATCAATTCATTAAAATTTTCCTTTATTGCCTGTTCGTCTGTATGAACGGGAACTTTGGATTCTTTTCGGTGGATAGCATTTTAGTTGACAGATACAAACAATGAGGAGAATTTAGGGGAAAATTTGAACCCTGATTTGGGGAAATTCTCTACACTTTTACAGCATATGTTGAACCTAACGACCCCGCCCCCGGCTTCGCACGGATTCAATATCGGTTACAATAATTTCATCTTCAACATTTATCTAGACTTGTAGTCCTTGTAGATCATTTTATTCTACACAATTATTTCCTACATCACTGTTAATGCTCAGCTTCTAAACATGATAGGTCCGCTTCCCGGCGAATCAACCTATCCGCATCAAAATCCGTTTAGTAATTTTTGCGTGAAAAGGTCACAGACAGACAGACGAGAGAGTTTGTTTTATAATATGTATTGATATAATTATACCATAATATATCTAGGTTTATTTTTTCCAAAAAACTCCTCCTTTTGTATTTTCTTCTTTTTAAAGTTGACTAAAAAGGTTTAGGTATATGGCTGAAGTGAAAGGAAATGTTGGCAGAGGATGACCTACGTGTACTTTTATTGAATGTATAAAAAATGTATTGATCGATTGAAATATTAAAAGTACACACAATCGCCGAGCATAAAAGGTATGATGAATATAAAAGAAGCGAAAACGGTAGGTACTATGTCAGTATCGTAACAAATGGCATTCGATTGTCTCTGTCCTCTTTGGATAAAAGGCATGACGCTAATAAGTCTAAACTTACACACTCTTGGAAAAATCTACAGCCTATTTGTGGTACAAATGTCATGCTTGGATTATTGTAATAAAAATTTCTGATATGAACGAATTTGATAAGTAATTGAAAATTCCTTACCATACAGTTTGACTTTATTATCCTTGGTTTGTACAACAATAATGACATATCCTTGGAGATCCACAGTTTTAGATTTAACTGTGGTCATCTTGTCAACAGAGTTTATTTGGGTCGTCGGTGCGTTAAAAGAATTCATTTTAACAACCATCAATATTAAAGTAACACAAAAAGTTATATATAACGCCTTCGCTAAGTAAATAGCAATTTTTCACAGATAGTGTACCAGCGTTTTCGCCAGCACCATTTTAAACAATATTTCAGTCTGTATATTGGAAACATCGTACACATTTTCTTTAAGATACCATTCATTTTTATCGGCTAGCCCGCTGTAGGTTCCTCCATTTTTCATTTCACAGCACACACAATATTCCCACATTCCATGGTAAATAAATTTTACAATCTAATAATATTTGAAACTGTATTAAGGTTTGGAGGCTTCCAAAGATTCGCTAAAGCTGATTCCATGTCACGCGAATATTTTAGGTTGTCACAACACTTCTCTACTTATAAAAGAAAGAACTGGTTTTATCGCGTACGCGTAATTTTATAATTACTGACAGGATATTTCTGTATTTGATTGTGATTTATTAAGGTTTTTAATGTTTTGGAGGTTGAAAAGCGGTGTCCAACGTCCGCGGGCTGAGTGTTCGCCGCAAGTGAATAAGACCATCCCACTACGCTCGATCAATAATGCTACGCTCCCAGCATCCCTTCGCATTCGTACAACTTTACTTGACAAATAAACTCAATTTTACTATAAAATAACAATTCATATTGAATTTATATAAAATACAAAGTTATTTACAATAAAATTTAAGTAAAAAATCGAAAAAATAAAAAAGGTCCCACCGAGATTTGAACTCGGATCGCTGGATTCAAAGTCCAGAGTGCTAACCATTACACCATGGGACCGGTTGAAAAACATGTCGAAAAAAGTAGAAACATGTGACAGAACCGTTTTGTTCAAAAACTATCCTAATTTTATCCAGTTTTCCATATTTAAACACTTTCTTATCAATAATCGTAATCAATTACAAAATAGGAGTGGCAGCAAATAAACTTGAATAAGCTATTGAGACCAATATTATCAGAAGTTTAAAAATATATGTTCGTACATTTCTTATATGGCTAACAAATAAAATTCATAAATAAACTCATATTTTAAAATAAACTGTAAGTATTTTGTTTATTAGACTTTATTTTATAAATTGTTTATAATTATGCAAAACATTTCTCTATAAAAAAAGATAGCGCCATCTTTTGGTAGACTATGAAACTATAAATAATGTTGTCAATGGGAAAACTTAATAAATTGAAGGGATTATTGTAAAGTATTATGCTCAGTCTAATATCATTAAAAATCCAAATTTTGAAATTATGTAAATGTAAACCAACATAGAGCCAAGCAAAGCGTGTTGTGCAATACATTGTTTCTAAATGTTATTGACTTTTTTATAATATAAGTTTAGTTACCTCTTATTGATGTTTTAAAAAAATAATGTTTAAGAAATATTAACCTCACTTTAAAAAAGACTCGTTTGATTTATTGGTGTTTTAAAAAAAATATGGGTCTCTTAAGAAATAATATTTGAAAATAACCTCACTTTTAAGAAAAATAATAATTACCTTTTTCATAAATCTTCTAAAATCATTTTTTTTATGTTTCGTTATCTCGCGTGACATAAAGTACAGTCCTTCCTATTTACTAATTTTTACAAATCACAAGATTTATCTAGAATAAAATGAGTTTAGAGAGAGAGAGACTGAGCAGTGAGAAGTAAATAAAATAAATAATGAACACTCTTACCCATTCGCGCCGCCCGTTCAGTGCTTCTTTTTGCCGTCAGGAATTTTTAAATCACATTCACAAACAAACACTAATTATATTTTATTGCTAAGTACCTAATCCATGTGAATCTACATTTCAAAATTTTAACACCCTAATTTTATTAGCTTATATGAAAGTAGGTTAAAAATTAAGGTACCCGTATTTTTTGCTTTTCTAAAATTTTAACTTTAACACTCTTAAATTTATTTTTAAATATGTATTGCATTTTTAGAAAAAGCCGATAACGGCTAAAAGTATCAGGTGTCTATGCGTATTCTGTATTAAAAAAAATGAAATGACATGAGCATCGTTCGTTTCATTCGTTCAATAGTTCGTTCATGGTTCTTTTGTTTCATTAATTATTGTTTATTTTTGAGTTTATTAATTTAAAATTAAATTTTATTCACTTTCATCAACAAAGATGGGTAGAGAAGCACGTAAATTAAATTCCCTTGTATCTATTCTATTCTATTCTATTTTTTCGTGTTATTGCTCCATCAGTAGTCCCCTTGTATCCTTGTATTTTGTTTTTACAACTACAACTAATACTTTTTAATGCCAGTTTCCCTTGAAGGCAGAGAGTATAGTAGCTTTGAGCCGTACTCGTTACACAGTGTAGTTTTTTCAAAATATCTCTTAAACCACTGAATAAAAAAAAATTTAATATGTGTATCGTGTTAAGCAAAGAAAGATCTCCAAACGGATTTTTAATTTTGGTACTTAACGAAAAATGAAATGTTGTGAATTGCGAACGTTATTTTTCAATATTAAGTAAAATATAAAATAGTAAAGAATATTGATAATAAGTAGCAGGATGTAAAACATTAATTATGGATTCTAAAGAATTTCATCAAGCGTCCCAAAGTGACGGGTCGTAGAGTCTCGCCCACATTTTATTAATTTCATTTCATTTCATTCAACGATATATTATAAATGTACTTAATTCCTGGTTTAGTTTATACAGACCTACAAACATTGTTACTTGCAGGTTTTTAAGTGGAAATTTGGGAAATTTGTTATAAAGTATGACAACACTATATTTGACAGATCCAGTAAGCTAAATTTTCTCTAAATTCAAGCCAAGAAATATTTTTAAAAACAGTTGGAATTTGCAAGTCTCGGGCGAGAAACTCAAAAAACAAAGCCTCAAAAGCGTGAAACCAGTGCCTACCAAATCTTCTGTTTAAAATAATAATAAACCGAAATAAAACACAGTTTGCAAGCGAGTTGAGTTGAATGTCGTGTGTTGCTTCTCCGATAGTGAAATAGTTATAAAATTAGTGAACACGGCGCGCGTGCGGTCATTATTGTGGAATTTAGTGCGGGGTCTCCGGCAAGGTGGCCACAGGAGTCGCGAGCGAACGACAACAAAGATGGCGGGCGTCGCTTAAAGGTAGTGGCGCGGCTCGGCGCGATGCCGGGGTGATGCCGCCATGGCCGCGGGGGCGCCGCTGCAGCTGTGCACGGCCGTGTACGACTACGCGGCCCAGGGCGAGGACGAGCTGTCACTGCGGCGCGGGGAGGTGGTGGAAGTGCTGTCAAGAGACGCCACCATCTCTGGAGACGAGGGTTGGTGGACCGGCAAGAAGGGGGATCGAGTGGGCATCTTCCCCGCGCTCTACGTGACGGCGGAGGACCCGCTGGCGGTTAGCTCGCTCATAGGGCAGGTGGACCCGCCGCGCGTCAGGTTCTGTGAGCTGCGGCTCGAGGAAGTCATCGGGGTCGGGGGCTTCGGAAAGGTATACCGCGGACACTGGCGTGGGGACATTGTAGCCGTCAAAGCGGCCCGACAGGACGCCAGCGACGCCGCAGACGTCCGAGACAGCGTACTACAAGAAGCCAAACTATTCTGGCTGCTCCGACACGAAAACATAGTTTCATTGCGAGGAGTGTGCTTAGAGGAACCAAATTTGTGTCTGGTTATGGAATATGCGACAGGTGGGCCACTGAATAGAGTTTTGGCTGGCCGGAAGATTAGACCTGATATCTTAGTGGAGTGGGCCATACAAGTGGCTCGAGGCATGGCCTATCTGCATGTGGATGCTCCTATATCAGTCATTCACAGGGACCTGAAGAGCTCTAATGGTGAGTTGTTTTTTTAATTTTTATGTAACCTTGACATTAGAACACATTCCACTGGTATAATTAGGTAGATAAGGATATAGAAGATAATTTCTTGATTCTTATATTACAAGTATTTTGTTAGGTTAGCAATTTCTTTATAAGAATAACTAGAAGTAAGAAGACCCGTTCACACTAATACATTTATCTGTAGCTGTAATCAATTCATTAGGTATAATACCTTCATGAATGGCAAATTTTCTGATTTTAAGTTGAGTTGAATTTATCAAGAGCCTAGTACTAGATCCCCATACCACTGTATTTTGCTGTTGTTTTATTGTCTTTAACTTTATATGGAGATTATGCTTAAATACAAACAAAATTATTATAAATAATTAAGTCACTATGGTCCCGCAAATTAGATGTCCTAGATCACCCTTCACATTTAAAAACAACACAATTAACCATTCTAGAGCTCTGTCTCATAACAGAGCAATACCAACATAACCAAGAGTAAAATGGGCAAACAAATAGTCAAATTACCATAAAAATGTACAGAGTCCCTCAGAAAGACTTTCCAATTTAAGAGTTTATTTATCAAATTTATCCTCTCAATCAATTTTAACCATTTAACCATTTTCTTATAAGATTTCTTTTTCTTATTCGCTTCCCAAATATCCTTAGTGAAAATGGCAAATTGCAGAGATCCATGCTCAAATTGGAGAAATTTGCCTAAAAACTCTATTGGATGTTTGTCTTGGAATTTAAAAAAATAATTTACCTGTTTGAGTATTTTTCTCCAAATGTTTAGTGTTTCCATACTTTAGACTACTTTATTAGAGGTTCCAGGTTCATAGCATATTTAAGACCGCAACATCCTTCATTTTGACTTGAATGTGTCTATGTCTAAGGAATGCACGGATTGAGAATGCTTTAATCACCCATTTTTATTACTTTAATTAAAAATATATTAAAAAATAAGTTACACGTATTTTTGTATTTTATTTTTGGTTGAGTTTTTATATTTTTAATTTAATTATGAATTTTTATAAATTCTGAGGACTTATAAACTAAAAACCTTAGCTAGGACTAAAATTAAGAAATATAAACTGTCACCCAAAGAAAGTGACTGATAGTGTCAGTCAAGTCACAGAGTAAACGTTATAGAAATGCAAAGAGTATAATATACCGTGTTCCAAATAGGTGTTGCCGTAGCCGGAACTCAAATAGCCTACAACATTATTCATAATGTATATAATAATACTAGCTTTTGTCTGCGGTTTCACTCCTAAATATATTTCCTGTGATAGCCCATTCGAAACTAGCAAAACTTCCAAAAAATATTATATAAAAGAAGTATTTTTATAATATTATTTAAAGAATAATTATTAATTCAGCTTCAAATGGAATAAAAATGGGTAAAATTAATAGAAGGCAACACCTGAGTTCAATAACTAACAACTCTGCCAACAGACATTAGTATTTTTAAATTAGAGGGTTAGCACAGATTAGGGCACCTATTAATCCTCATTTTTCAATATTTCAGTATTTTTAAAATAACTCGAAAATTAAAGGATATAAAAATAAAAAAAAAATGAAAAATAAGCTTTCTAGCATGTAATCTCCAAACGGTTTTCGAATTTTGGTACCTTACGAAAAATGAAATGTTGTCCATTGTGCTCGGACATTATAGGGTTGGGCATCCTTGATCCTTGTATTCTTTGGGTGGCTCAGACATATTGTTTTTGGCCTTTGAGTTGAAACAAAAGTTGGTTGAGCAACATATTTGTGTATTAAAATTACTATATTACAAAATATACTTATATTATTCTAGTGTTCTTCTCTACTGCCACTTAACTTCTTCTAAATGTCTTGACCATGTATTTGAGTGGTGGGTCCCTGGATGGTTTAGATTCACAATTGGACCAGTGGTGCTGCAATCAGCTTCTAGGATTTTTTCGGCCAGGGGCGGAAAGCTAGTTTTGTATAGATTTTTTTTTAATAAAAGCAAGCAATTAAAAAATATTCAGGCCAAGACATTGCAAAAGGTCACAATAGTTAAATTTTGGGTCACCAACAATACTCCCAAGTAGCTCTCAACTGTATGATAACACCTTATGCAATTATTGTATGTATCTTATTGTTCTGCCCACACAACATTTTTCTCTCTCTACATTTCGCGTTTTCACTCCCACTGCGATGGCCAACTTAAATTATTGCCAGTGATTTCTTTTTAATTTGATTGGACAAGGTTGTAAAGGTATAGTTATATCATTAGGCAATATAAAGTGTGATCTTTAATTTTTATATGGAAATCGCCCACACAATGCTTGTTGAAAGGCATGCCAATCAATATTATTTTTGTAATATAGTTAGACAATTACTTTTCAGCCAGTGCCTTTTTTTTAGGTCCTACCTGCTTAACATCAAACTCAATGCTACTAGAGTTATTAAAAAAATTACCAACTTTGGTATTCTCAAAATTATATATTTTTAGGATATTGTATATCCGATGAAAATCTGTCTGTCATAGCTTATTTTATCCTAATGTATTGGACGAATCAGTAGAGTTTGAAGACCCAATCACGGACGTATAGCTTACATAATAGAATTTCGATTTTGGGGGAAAAATTTAAGTTAAAAAGTTTTTTTAATTGCATTTTTAATAGAAACTTTAAGTAAGTTCCAAAAATTCACAACTAGCTTTCCGCCCTGGCTTCGCCTGATTGGTTGACGTTATGGCTATTCTCCTCTCCTTTGGTTTGTAGCGTGATGATAACGCTGGAAAGTTGTATATATATATATGACAATCTATTAAATATTTTCAATAGCGCGAACCAGGTTTCAATTATTATTTCAATATTGTGAGACAGTACTTAGCGATGATTTAACTCAGAATATTGTTCAAATTGGACTAGTAGTTCCTACTCCAAAATCTCTTTTTTTTTACAAAATAAATAAATTAGTCAAATTTTAAAAGAAACATTCAATTTTTATTTGTTTGTTGTTGTCATTAAAGGAAAAAAAATCTTTGAAATGGCGTATCAAACATTAATCTTGAGAAATTATATAGAGATTATAGATAGATTATATCACATAAACTCAGTGATCTGAAGTAGACGAAAACAGGGTTAAAAGCTTTCACCTGATTGGATTATAAACACAAAACGTTTGGGGAGGGCCCTTTTGATCGATGGGATATAAATAGTGCAGACAACGAACGGGGTCTTTTACACTCTCACTAACTGTTATTATAATATTGGAAGTGTGCAGCAAGTGTTCTGTCTATCTGTCTGTTCTATTGACTTGAATAACAACTAAATATTGTTACCTCAACAGAACTGACCACGTTAGGTATAGCCTCGCAAATGCATCGGCTAAAAGAGGCAGTATTTCTATTTGAAACTAGCTGTCTATCCCGCCTTTGCCCGTCAAAATCCCATAGAAAAGGCACTTTCAGTTTTTCACGAACTTTCCAATTTTTCTGTCCCTGAAAACCTGGTTCGGACTATTACGAACATTTAAAAGATATATATTAACCAAATCAGTCCAGGCGTTCTATATCTTCTTATATATAAAATTCTGCTGAAAGCTGAAGAGATTGTTTGTTTGAACGTGCTTATCTCTGGAACTATCAGTCGGATTTAAAAAAAAATCTTGCATTTGATAGCTTAATTCTTGAGGGAGGTTTATAGTCTATAACATCATACTAAGGGGGTGAAATGGGGTGTAAACGTTATATTCCTAAAACAACACGGGCAACTGCTAGTTTAATTATATAGATATATGCTATACAATATGTTCAAACTTTGCTACTAATTAGTAGGACAATTTGCAGTCCAAATAGTTCTACTAATAGGAAACTCGTGGTAATTAGATTGAACAAAGCTTTGTGAGCGACTAATAAAAAGTCTTTAAGATGGTTTATACTTTATTCATAGTGGAACTGGAAGTCATTAGGCTCCCCTTGGCGAAATTGAATTTGACGGCGTGAGTGCCTCCGTTGGCGGCGCAACTTGTAGGTACTTCTAATTGAATATTTCATTAAGTTCTGTCTGCCTCTGCTCGCCACTTTAGGAAAGGGCCTTGACACTGAGTTTTGGACATATTGAATGTGTCAAGGATTCACATGGCAGCAGTCGATAGCAAGATTGGTAGAGCTTTGGATTTTAAGCAGGGGGGAGACCAGCACTTTCAAGTATAGCCTTGAGGGCACGTAAAGCCGGCGAAACGTGAAGATGTGTGCAGAAGTAGAAGGAAATGCCGTCATTGAAAACTTGCTGATAGATTGAGAGGCAATGTGAAAGGTGTGCATGATGGATATTATAAAAGAAGCGAAAGAGGTAAGTCAGGGTCGTAGCAAATGACATTAACTTTTCTCTGTCTAGGTCTACCTAACTTACTCCCTCATGGTATAAAAGGCGTGATTTTGCCTTGACAATATTGATAGGTATGTGACCGGACATTGGTAACCAAACCAATGTCGGCGTGGCGTATCCCTATGTCTACTAGCTTTCTGTGGCGTCTTCGTCCGTGGAAATTTTTAAATGTGACAAGAATAGAGTTGCCTGACAATTCGGTATGTAAAGTAAAAGATAAGGTACGATTTTTATATTTTTATTTTAAAGATTAAGCTATTTTAAGAAACTAATTTGAATATTTTTGATTTCTATGCAGTAGTTTTTTTAAAATAAATTATCAAAGTTTTGGCACTGATGACGTCATTTTGTCGGCTGAATACTTCAATACCTTTGATATGTTGGTACAGAAAAAAGAACATCTGTGTTTTTTGAGTTTGACATTTAACAAACAATAGTGTTGCCGTCTCTAAATCCTACAAAATCTACCAAAACCTACCACTTCTACATAAAACATATTAAAAAAACAACAAAGAAACACATCTTTACGGCTTTTATACCGTAGTCTGCATAGTTGTTGTGATACAAAATATATACAAAGGCCAAATAATGTCCTACCATAAAAAATGCTTAAACATTCTTCCTAAATAATAAACTAGATTAGTTATAAAAACTACTGAAATAGTAGTATATCTAGTAACAGGGTAACATTGGTTGACAAGTTGACAAGTAAATATTTTGCTTTTATTTAGCCGATATAATGACGTCATTCATAGGTGAAATGTAGGTTAAGTAAATTATTTGTTTTTGAAAAAATAAAGACAATCTCACGATTTTAAGAGTTATAAATTGAAAAATACGGATTATTAAACCAATGTCTCGAAACTGTTTTGGATTCAGCATACCTTAACTTTTACTTTACCTACCGAATTCCACGGCCCTCCAACTATCTCTGTGCAAAAAAAAACACGTCGATCCTGAAAGAAGGGGCATCTTCATTATAGAACTCCGCCCTCGATATTGGTTATTTCCGAATTAAATCGTCCGTCTGGCACGGGCGGACCGTGAACGATTGCTGTTTTCGTTTGCCCCTTTCGCCGGGTTTTATACCAATACACTTGTTTTATCATCATTTTCTGGTCACCCCACGTCCCTTAACTTGGCGCAATTAAGTATTTACCTATAATCTGTTTGAATCTGTGTATACGATGCAGTCCTGCAAGAGGCCACATTTCCTTCCTTTCCCGATTAATCTGCCATTCCCTTTTGCCATATAAATACTTCAATCTGTCCAAAATCTACCCAAATTATTAAGTAGCAGAATACTCGTTGAAATAAAGCTTTTTCAGACACAACTAGCGACAGGTGCAATGGCTTTACAACAATTTGAATACCTACATAAATACGTTTACAACTACTTATCCATTATTTAAAGAGATATTTAATACCTAAATATACCTCAACAGAACTAGCCACTCGTTAGGTATATAGAGCCTCACAAATACCATCGGCTAAACGAGGGAGACTTGATCTTCCGCTGGGTACCCTGGAACGCTAACACGGTTTCGGGAGCTTTAAGGCAACCCGTAAAGAAAAAAAAAATAAAAAAAAATTATACCGCGGACTTTTTTGTAGATAATTTTGTTATATATATATCTCTGATGGATTAGACAGCATACGCCGTGAAAACTCGCTGAGGCTAACTTTCCCCCGTCTTGATTCACTTACCTATACTGTTAATGCTCAGCTCCTAAACACGATAGGTCCACGTTTATTAATCGTAAACCTTCCCGGTGAATCAACCTATCCAATAGTGAAAACTGCAACAAAATCCGTTCAGTAGTTTTTACGTAAAAAGGGCACAGACCACAGACAGACAGCCTGAGGACTTTGTTTTATAACATTGTCAAATTCGAAAATTTTAATTCATTCTTGGTCAAATTGGATGATCCGTCTCATGAAACCTTCACCTTTGCCTCGCGACTATTTTAATTTATCAATGCGGTCAGGTGGTATTTCCCAAGTTTTCTCCGCTATCCTATACCACATCCTACTATGTTTTAAAGAAAGCTCTCGCTCCGCTGGGAAATGTGTTCGTAATCTCGCGGGGCCAATGTTATACCTTATACAGCTCAACCGGATTGCATTTATGTATCCTAGTCTTAGATTGTTGGAGATTTATCTAATCAGTTTGTAGGGTTCCGTCCGTACCTAACTTGGTCGCAATTTCTCCAAGGAGTGCCCGGCCCTACAATGTCCAATACAAATACAATATATGAATGTCCAACACTACAAATTGCTGGGTCAGGCAAAGACGGTACACACGGACCCGTCGTTTTTGGCCTTGGAGTCGAAGGAAAGCCGTACTGATCCCATTAAAACAGCCATGTATAGGAAAACATTTATTTTTATTTATCTACGGATCTCTTCAAGATACTGAAATAAAACTGATATACTGAAGCGATTTGCTATCGACTATTTTCTCGCTCAAGAAACGTACAATAGATGTACCTAGATCCCGTGTCAATAAAAGAGATACAAATATTATATGGATGTCCGTAGTAAATAAGAACCTCAAAGAAGCCCAAGTCAACAAAGAGACGACCCAGGACCGAGCTACCTGGAGACGCATGATACGCAGGGCCGACCCCAAATAAAATGGGAAAGGGCCAGGCAAAGAAGAAGATAGCTGACTGTTCACACTGCCGGCGAGAACACTCTCTCCACTAGTTTGCGAGAGCCATCAAAAATAAAACTCGCTCAGCGATGCTCGCTTGGCGGTCAGAACATCACCGAGAGACTCTTGCTTTGTACAAATACGCATTATATCCCCGACGAGTGCCACACTCGCTTGTAGCACCTTATAGCCCAGCGACGAAACTATCGGAACTTCTCGCTTCTCGCTCATCGTTGGCGGTGGGACAACTGTCTCATCCCTGAAAGTTTCATCAAAAATACATTTAAATATACTTTTAAATATATATTTGTATCATCATCATCATCATCAACCTTTTAAGATCCACTGCTGGATCATGGTCTCCCTCTAGTGAACCATTTTTAGTGGTGCTCATTGAGAGGAATTGCCATAGTCACCACGCTTGGCAGGCGGGTTGGTGCCCGGACGCCAGCTTTACGTGCATCCGGAGCACGAGGTGTCGATTTAAGCACATATTCTTAAAGAAAGTTGGTGCTTAGCATTTTGGCAGGGGGTAGGATTTGAACCCGGGACCTCCGGTTTCAAGTCCACCGTCCTACCAATTAGGCTATCGTAGTCCTTTATTCAGCCTACATCTTTTTGGCCACACTATCTGCACAAGATTAGAATGTTGAATATTATAGAGATCATTTTCTCTACTTACCCTCCCCTTTACGTTCTTTTACAGCCATATTTAAGCTCAGTAGAAACCCGTTCTAAATGGCTTCTCTTGCAGATTGATGTAATTTATATTGGACCAGTTAGATGTCTTCCAAGTTGAAAGGAATTTACTACATTGGTCGGGAATTGGCTGGGAATTTGTGGCTAAGTAAACGAGGGGAAGGATCCACTTGGGTCTATACTTTATATCTAGGATACACCCAAACTCTTAAAAAATGTCAAATACGCAGTACTAATATAAAATATAATATTATATAGTACTAAATAAATATAATAATAAAAAAAAAATTAAAAACGTTGGTGAGCAGTTGGGTATCCTGCTTATTCCAGATGATGGTGCAGTATCAGGTGAAGGTTACCATGTTATTGTAATATCATTGAAGTCGCAGGATACTTTTAGAATCGTAGAAGTTGTTCACATCCCTTCAACAATTAAAAAAGAGCTGATGATCTTCAAACGGCTGTACAGTTTTTCTTGAATCATAGCTAAGAACACTCTCGATCAAGTCGCCTTTCGAACAAAAAAAACTAAATTAAAATCGGTTCATCCGATTGGGAGCTACGATGCCACAGACAGACAGACTATTATAACAAACCTTTCTTTTTGCTTTCGGGGGTTAAAAATAGACGTGCATGTATGAAACGATGTAAGTATGAGAAGTAATGGCGCTTCATACTATCTGCCTACCCCTTTGGGAAACAGGCGTGAATTGTTTTACTTTATTTTTGTTGATGATGGTTACTTAGTTTATTTTTAACTGATTTGCAAAAAAGGGGGAAGTGCTCAATTCTTTGTGTAGGTATGTAACCTACGCGATATGTTCACTGATTGCGAATAGATTTTGAATTTTTGATGGTTTCTTCTTTGATCGACGGAGAATTCATCCGGACTGGTGCCATTTCTGTTTTGCTTCAATTTGGTTCAGTAGTTTTCAGAAAATAACTAATAAACCGGTTGCAGTTGCCCAGTAAATGGTAGTGACCCTGCGTGCTGTGCTCGGGGAACCAGGTTCGATTCCCGGCCGCGGCAAATATTTATGCGAAATATATTTTACTAGTCCGCGGGTCTTGGATGTTTCGTTATGTGTTGTGCGATGCAGGGAATTCTAGTGCGGGGATGAAAATGTGGAAATAAACAAAGAAAATCCTCGCTAAACAAAATATGTGCCTTCTTTTTTTCTTTCTTTCTTCACGGGGTTGCTTTACAGCTCCCGAAACCGTGTTACGGTCCAAGGGTACCCAGCGGAAGACCAAGTCTCCCTCGTATAGCCGATGGTATTTGTGAGGCTGTACCTAACCTAAAGTGACCAGTTCTGATTAGAGATATTTGGATGGAAAAGCCTCTAAGTGTGGTTTGTCGGATTATGGTCTAAGTTTTTTTTAAATTATTAAACCCATTGGTACATGGCCTGGATCCGGGAAATATGTGCCGTTTGTCGAAAAGTTGAATTGAAGAAAATTTGTTGGAGAGCATTGTCTCTATCACCGTAATGAGTGTACCGTCGAGCTCTACCCCTTTCACTACCAATTGAAACAAACATATTTTGTATACGGAATTAGTTTAACCGACCCCCCCCCCATTTCCATTTGCTGCCAATGTTATCCGTTTAGCGATCTCTGTAATTACCAACATAATCCGGCGTGAGCGTGCCCTGCCATACATTATTTCCGCCCCCTTGAGCTTTCGATTTGATCATAAGTTGATAGAACGCAGCTGTGCCGTTTTAACTTGAATGTGTGGAATTTTGTTTAATTAGTGGACTTCATTAATTCGCCGTATAGGTACGTGATCAACAGAATTTTTTTCTTTAAGAATTACCCCTGTTTTAGACCAAGACCAAGTCTCCCTCGTTTAGCCTATGGTATTTGTGAAGCTATAGTGGCCATTTTCAATTTCAGAATTGCAAAATCTGTTTAATGTCTCTGGCTGACCACACCGCAAGGTATAAAGGTCGTTATTATGGCACATGTGTGAATATTCTACAGTAAAGCTAGGTTGTTACAAGGGGGCAGAAAGGTACTTCATACCTAAATAGAAGGCCTTTTGTCGGTTTCTAGGTCTCCTCGCATATAACAAAGCTGAATAGGTGTCGGATATCTTATATGTTGTTGATTTTAAACAAGGTGTGTGAGTCGCGTGCGCAACACGTGAGCACCGCACCCCGCTGCATATTGATTTTTGACGACAGACTGTGGGGAACAGCTAATTGCTATGTTTGTTATGGATACCAAAATTGCCTTAATAGCACTCCAGTTAGAACGGTCAAAAAATGCAATTGTATGGATTGTATAGAAAAGGTCCCGTGGAAGAAACCATAAAACTGAAATGGGTAGTCCAATCATACAATTTAAGATCACTGCTCTTGGGGGCCATCCATAAATTACGTCATATGAATTTCATTACTTTGGACACAACCCCCCCCCCCCCCCCCCACGTAAAAAAATCTGATAGATTTTCGGATTTGTTGTCATGAAAATAACATCATTTCATATATTATTTTTTGTAGTGAAATATTTTTTACAATCGAAACTAGTTTCAGAGATTACTCCATACATCCAAACTTACAATCCTACAGATTATGTAGCTGTAGCTTAGTAGGACCCAACAGAAAAATATATCTACTTAGCTTACCATGAGAAGTCCAATAAAATTTTGTAAAGGACTTCCAAACAATTTACATTAAAATTGAAGCTTTTTAGCGAATGTTCTTTTAATCTTTCAACGGCCAATAACAAGCCCCGTCTATAACTATTTAGTTAAGCACTATTCATAGGCTGAAGCGTTAAATCGGCGTATTGTTTACACGCGCTTTTAGATAAATATTAGAAAATCTTTCACATCAAAAATACTGATTGCACAGGATAATACTTACGTCAAAATATTATTATCGCTTTGCACTACCCCTACGTGAAAGGTCGTACGGGCTTTACCCAGGGTGGGTTTATGTGCGATTATAAAAAAACCCCAACTGCCTCTACGTGCCAACAGTGTCGTACTTTCAATAATCTATTTGATGTGCAATTACAGCTTGATACCTGTGACAGCTGTCAAAGTGCCTGGAAAGCCGTCAAAGTCAACAAATTATCTTTAAATTTACTCGTTTATATGTCTATCATTATGTTAAATATTACAAGAAAATTAGTGATTTTTGGTAAGTAAGTCATATCATTGACTTTGTTGACAACTGTCACAGGTATCAATTTATATTTTAAGTACTTTCTTTAAGGTAAGGTAATTTCTTTTGATATGTTTTGCGACAACAAGATCGCTATTAGCATTTTGAAGTTATCTGAAAAGTAGGGTCTTTGGCTAGCTTTGGTCTAGTTTAATATTAGGTATAATAAATATAAAATAAAGTTAATTGTTACTAAGTATAAAATCGCTAAGCTCATGAATCTCATCGCACATTACAGTATAATCCGAGTGCAGCGCGGAAACTCGTAAATGAAGCTAATTGCTAAACGAAACCGTAACGTAAACAGAGCGATCACCTTTGTTATATATGGGCACGTGCCGCGATAGGGCAGGTGTTGGGACCTTTGGTACATCACAATTTTCTATATTGTTAGTCTTATAAAGAACTCAGCAGGTTATTTAGAAGTCACTGAAAGAAATAAATTTCAGTATGTTCATTTGGATTTTTTGACAGCTCAAGTTTGTCCAGTTTAAAAGTTGGCTCACCACTTCAACAGGCATTTATCCCGCGTCCAGCTCCTTTCTCCTTGTCAAACTCATATTTTCTTTGTGACTTGTGTTTTGCAGGTCAACATAATAAGTACGCGAGGTAGGTATAAGTAAATAGGATGTGTCCAAGTTGCCAAATAGCACATTCCTTCATTGTACCTAGGTGCTGTAGTGGTTTCAGTTCCATGACCGTTCTATTTCTGAACATACTTTAATCTTACAGAACCTACTTACCTGTGTAAAAAATATTTCAATAGAATAGCGTCAAATGACGTCAATGACAATTATCTCTAGCGTAGAGTCCACCATGACTTGACGTAAGCAAGTAATATCAGCTGATTTAATAAAAAAACACACAATTATGAGATTTCTATAGTAGGGTGTGGTTTTTGTTCTGTTCAGTAAAAGAACCTCTCAATTTGGCTCATGTGAATGTTTTTTGGTAATTTTTTTCCAATAAGTGGTCAAAAGATTTGACTGTTACCAATGAAATTGGCTTAAAAATATAAAGCAACTATTAGATACGGATTAGATAAGACTATTTTAATTCCGGAAAATCAGGGTCGTGGAATTCTCGGAAAGATTAATTTTCATGGTAACAACAACGCGTGGAAAACCTTCACAAAGTATCAAGAAATGCTCTACAGTTTATCGGTCACGCATTGTACCGCCACCTACTCTTGTAGCCGGCCAAGGTCGCGTGTGGCGTTCGTACGTTGAACATAATGTACCTATTTAGTGTTAGATATTACTGCATAGTAAACATTACTATTATTTGTTTATAATATTGTAAGTATGGTGCAAGGAATTTAATATGTATTTTGACTACTTACAATCAGTACATTGCGGTAGAAGAAGGATGGATGCCAGGAAAGGTCTGCAAAAAACCCCATCATGAGAGGTGTGAAGAATGTAGAGAAAACAAAATACCAAATGGCAGTCGCTTGCCTCTGCTTATACCTTCCAGGGTGCCGAGCATGATGATATATGGTTACAAAGAAATCACCTTGTAGGACTAGGTTTTGGGAACACGGCGGAAGGCAGGTCGTTCCACTTCTCTATACATCGATGATAGTATAGTACGAAAGGTAAAAAAGTATACTTTGCAACAAATTCCCACCGTCACCGCAAGACGAGGCGTAATTAAAATTAGCATACAACGACCGGTTATGTAAAGTCTGATTGTGGAGAAGGCTCCATTGTGTTCGTCGCGGGAAGATGCTGTCTTGACACTTGACACTTACTTGACACTCGTTGAGTGTTGACCTCACTGGATTTGTTGACATTTTGGGGGGAAACCATATTTAAAACTGGCTGTGGGACTTGTCTTGCATATATCATTTTAGCAGCTGATTTTTCTCGAAGTTATAGTATAGGGATCTGAAGTTCGAAGCATAAATACAGTCAGATATATACCCTGTGCCAAGAGGGGAACTGGGATCATCAGTAGGCACTCTAGGCTAATGACATGGAATCTCATATATTATACCGTCACATTCTATATAGGCCACTTTTGTTACCATATTTTACGCAACACAAGTAGGCCCACACTCTCTCGGCGAGTGGGTGACTGACCCTGGTGTCAGCCGACCTATCACAAGCAATGATCGGCTCAACATTCACGCTTATTAATATCTCTTCTCACCCGCGCGCCTTGATTCTATACTCCCGAAATAAATATCGTTGGTGATAAAATAGGTACAACCCGAACAAGATAATTAGAGCATACTAACTTTTTTTTCTCTTTTCACGGGTTGCCTTACAGCTCCCGAAACAGTGTTATCGGTCCCATGGTGCCATGGTATTTGTGAGGCTATATCTAACGAGTGGCCAGTTCTGTTGAGGTATATTTAACGAGTGGCCAGTTCTGTTGAGGTATATTTAGATGGAAAAGCTGTGGTTTGTCGGATTATGTACAAAAGTTTTTAATTATAAAAAACCCCATTGGTACATACCAACTTTGTCTCGATAAATCTTGGTCAGGTTGTGCTTTATCACCAGCAATATGCCCATTTCGTGAGTTCAGAATGAATTATCTCTGAGAGTGCTGTCATCGCTGTCAAACCAATTTCAATGGGAATTTGACAGCACATCGATTCATGACGCAAATAGCAATTCTCAGAGCTTAATCTAACTTTTTCGGTCTTTTTCTTCAATAGCACTGATCGGGATATACCTTGTTGCGCGTCTGTACTGTCTGCAGTACCCTGTGAACGTGAAAAAAAATGAAAATAATTGCCTTTTAAAAAAAAGTGCACTGAAAAGTGTGCTTTCCGAAAGCAAATGCACAAGTCACTTTAGTCACTATAAAAAAATACTCAATTTGAAGAGTTCTCAATTTCTCCAGGATCCCATCATCAGATCCTGAACTGATGACCATGGGACCACCTGGGAAGTATACCCTTACAAACAAATTTTTCCAAATCGGTCCAGGCGTCTTCAAGTAATCGGGGAACCCGGAACATACATTAAAAAAAAACATAAAAGAATTGAGAAAGAGATCCGACGAATTGAGAACCTCGTCCTCCTTTTTTGAAATCGGTTAAAAAGCATTACTCAACAAAATCGTAAATAAAACTTAGCACTATTCACAAGCAATACTATTAAAATGTGAATGTTGTACGTAATCAGGGTTCTTCAAGATGCATGCATAGCATTCATATTGTGCCTAATGAGAATTTTATCGACTACAAAATAAAGGTAAAATAGGCTCAGCAGTTTTAGACGAGACTGCCCCGTTTATGCTGCGTCAATATTTTATCGAAAGCCCAGCAAACCTCGTGGGTATCTCAGATGACATTTGCATTCATGGATTCCACGTCCAGAAATGTATATTTAGATTTATAAATATTCGCACTACAGCCATTTAATCTATGCTACAGCTTGGATAGATTCGATCAGTGTTTGAAGAAAGATTTGTAATAGAAAGAAAATACACTTCCACCGGTGTATATGTGACGTGAATATTTGATGAGTCAGCTTATAGAAAGCTCAAAAACGTATTGCTTTAATCCCACCGGTGATTCACTCCGGAAATATAGATATGTGAGCTGTCGAAGAATGTTTAATATCAGAGAGATAGGCGGCGTATCTCGTTATCATTATTGAAGGTGGCTTGTTGCACTCACAGACATACTGGAGACGCGATTGTTTACCGCTTCGCTCGGGTATAAATTGACCTACTTCTTATCTATTAAACATGATGCCATGCTTCCGCGGACTTTTTGTCCATTATTTAATTCTGCCATGAGTGGGAATTTTTAATACACGTAAACCTTTCTCGAGGAATGGAAATAACAGTGTAAGCAGCAACCAAATTCGTTCAGCGGTTCGTCTTTGGTTCATTCTTAGACAGACGTGCGTCGGATACTTCTTTCTATACACGATTGACCAGACCAACCTATACGCCCAAATACGTGGCCAGCAATTTGTGCAATGTTGTTCCATCCAGTGATCGATATTTAACTCCGGGTCATGTCAACTTTATTTTCGGTGTAGTTTGTCAACTTTCTATTTCAAACTGCTTACTGTTGACCCGTAATTTCGCTTGTGTGATTCATAGATTGACGTTGCGTTACTCGTTTCTGTGGGTCGGTGAGAGGTGTCTTTGGCGACAGGTTTGGCAGTGGCGTAGCGGTTCACATGGAGCCAGGATTTGGGTTAGGTTAGGTGTTATCATTTAGGGAGATGTCTACATTACAAGTGCAGATGGCGAGACTGTAGCTACACGTAAAGGTGTAGAATATATTGTTACTCTGTATATATCTATTACTTTTAAGAGAAGTTCCGGCGACGGCTTTAGTTGCCTCTCGAAGGACAAGAAGTCTGTTAAAGCAGGCCTATGTAGTATGTTGAAATTTCTCCCTCAAGAGCACTCCACCTCTAAAATTTTAATAATGTGTACTAATATTGATTGTTTTTCGTTTGTTCCAGGTAAGTCAGAATCAGTACCGGTCAGTAAGTTTTTAGTTTGCTGTCTGATCGAAATCGAAAGGTTATTAATTTTATTATTCCTATTTTTTAAGATACACAATCTAAACTTTAACTGTTTCTATCGTCATTCTAGCAATTAATAGGTTACTTTACTTGGTGATTCTGATTAAACGATAGTCATGTCACCTATCATGATTCCCCAAAGACACCCAGTCGTATGTTATGTAGGTAGGTATATCTGCTTATATTTCGATCGCGAGATCGTTAGCTTCTCGTATGAGAACACACCGCTAGGCGGTACCTGCCTACATTCAATTTACATATTTTTCTGGTTAAAATACCCATATATGGGTAGAAGCAGAAGTAAAATTAATTACCTGGCCTTACCCAAAAAATGTTGAAGAACAATATATTTCAATTACATATTAAGCACCATTCATGATGTTTTGGAATGCGCGGCTTGGTTTCGTCACTCGGACTGGATTGCTTGCCTTGGTTATTCTAAAATACACTTTATCTCTGGACTATAGGGTAGATATTATCTTAGTGAGTGATGTTGTTTACGTTCGGCGGCCGTTGGTGAAACCTGACGAAACGTATTGAGTACCCCATAAGGTATGTGGGAGAGACACTTGCTACTGTAGACCTATGTTGCGCTGGAGTTGGAAATTGGTCAAAACCGAATAAGAAAACTTTTAATTTCTCGACTATTTCTTTGCTCTTTTGTATTACTTAATACAAAATTAATTGAATCCTGTTTTCAAATAAAATTAATTGATTTCTGTCCAAACATGAACTTAATTTTTTTACCTCCTCCACACAAACCTCCACATAGCGTTTGTGCTCCTTATCAGTCGGTCCTTCGTTATTGAGGATTGTGAATCAGATTCTCCTCTGCTGTCTTGCGTTCCTCTGCCTAATGACCAGGTGTTTGGACACCTGATCGGATCATCGTCCTAGGGTTATCTCCTACCCATCACCAAAGCTTTTTCAAATAAAGGCAATAACCCTTGAAATATGAGAGTTGACGTTTAGCCGCAGATTACTTAATATTTAGCTATTGTAAGGAAGGGTGTACTGTATATTTGTGAGCGGTCCAAGGTATTCTCAATATACGGCGCCAACACCACATCCAAATCCCCTAAATTGATACATGAACTTGTATTTCGGGATCTTTTGAGTTGGTTTAAACTTTTTTTGTCTAAAACTTTTAGTTTGGCCCGCCTCTATCAGCAGTAGTCTGTGACACAAAGAAAGCCAGATGAAACGCAAGATTTATTACAAGGGGCCACAATTAAGATAAGGCTCGCCTCCTTACATGGTTTAATCGTAGGTACGTACGCCGGGTACGCTCGCAATGATTGTGGCCGCGCCTCGCTAACGTAGGTACTAGTATTGTGTTCTTGCCACTCGTGTTTGTGGAACAAGAAAGTATTGCAACAGTTCCATAAACAATACGAGATTGTTCCTGTAGACATAGCTAGGGCATAACATTTACAGGACTTAGTTAGAAGCATTTACAATCGCCGGGCATGTTTGCCGGGAGAGGTGTGATGAATATAAAGGAGGCGAAAGAGGCATGCCAGGGTCAGCATCGTAGGAAACAGTTTAATTACTCCTTCTGGAATAAAAGGTGTGATGATTAAGTTCTAAAAGTATATTTTAAAGTGCATTCCAAAAGTACCAAATCACTATTAGGAGAGTAATACAAATCACCGAAGTTCCTAATTTAGTCATTGCACCAATAAATCGTATGCGATGGTCGAAACATCATCAACGGCTTGTTTATGAGTCCGTCCACCTACATTTTCAGTAGAACACTAGATGCGAGCCAAGTGTAGAGTTTAGAGGTTTTTTAAAAGCTCTCGTCGATTGACTTGTGTAAATGGGCGAGTCGTAAAATGCTAAAAGCGTCCACAAAATATTAACGGACATGAACTACTTGAGTGGTGGTTCTGATTGTTTTATTATTGTTATTATCTTGCGTCTGAGGTTTTCAAACTGTTTAGCTTCGTAAACTACTTGCCGAATTTTTTTTCTTCATAGATATTCTGCTATTGATTTTTTCCAATACTATATCGTGTATAAATAATTTTTTTTCGCTGACATTGACCCTAAGCATGTTGAAATCGGAAGTACGAATTATAATTTTGGGAAACAATGTTGGGCTAATCTTTATATCACGTAAATACTTCATATTATTTTTTCCCATGTCTTCGTTCTGCTGTGACATGACTGCTCAGTATTAGAAAATATGAAGCTTTCATGAATATCGTCTGACATTACTGGCACATAAGGAATACTTCTTTCGATTACCACCGCCCAGTACTTATTCAGTGGAAAAAGAATGGGAAAAGGGAAAATATTCTTCATTGCCATATGGGCGCCACTGTGACACTCCTCACAATCAAGAGGAATAACACACGGGTTCGATATCAGGTTTATGTACAACATATCCTATCATATAATTTTATTAGGTATTACGACCATAATAAATCATTTTAGCTTGAATTCACGCATTCTGCCATCTCTCTACATTTTTTTCTATGACAGACGGCTTCCGAAAATCATGTTACCGACTCCGTACTCTGTGCAAGGTATAAGTTTTCTGCCATCCTCCTCAAGACGATGCTATTTTTTTAAGCTATCGAACTCTAAACATCAACGCAATCGTCTCGTACGTAATACATTTGTGATTAAGCGATCTGTCTACGTTAAAAAGCAGTTTCTAATAAATATGTAGTAATGATCGTTGGAGAAATATGAATGTAATGTTTATTGTGGCGTCGATCAGGGCCGAGCCGATTACCGCCGCGCGTGGGATGACGTCCGTTACCTCTGCCGCTTTCTGGCGCCTATATGGACTTTGTACGCCATCTTTTGGTCCAGTGCGGACGAGCCAACGGGTCCGGGTTCCTGCGTTCCACCTAAAAATTTGACTCTAGTAACAAGAGATAAAAGCACCTTGGGTGTATTATTTCGCCCGAGGAAATTTTTCAAAAGAATTTATCCCGAAGGATTTCCGGAGAAAAGTAGTCCATGTCACTCTATATACGGCCCCTCCAACTATATCTGTGAAAAAAAAAAAACCAGATCGATCTGTCTGTAATAATAATAACTGCACAAATAAATAACTAAGCCACTTTTTGTTTATTGGAAAATATATTTATAATATATTTCATACGCAACAAAAAATAATACCTACTATAGTTTCTTTCTTACATTATCGTTTTGTGAAATTTTATGCTTTTTCATGACAAACAAACAAACACATTGATTTGGTGCTATAAGTACCAAAAACATCCATGGCCCATGACCCATGACTAGTTTCTGCATTTTATTTGGTACAAATGTTTAATTTATTTTTGGGATTTGAAATCGGGACTAAGTATTTCACACGGTAGAAAAGTTGGTCGGTCATATTTTCCCGGCATAAAAATTAGACATTGTGTCACTCCGACCCTCCTGTTGGAAAAAATCTTATATTAAACACACAAATTAGGAGAGCCATATTTCTTTTTGCACACAGATAGTTGAGAGGGCCGAATCGTGACATGTCACTTTTACAATATTTTCACTGGTGAAACCGGGTCAAAAAACTAGTATCAGTATAGATTCACCTGCAAGGTACCACCAACACGTGAACATTGTCTGTATGCCGACACACGTACAGATCGTGCAGCCCGCCCGACTGTTTTACGAGCGCGCCGTCATTTCGCATGCCACGTGGAAATTGGAAAATGCTGGCTGATCCTACATACGTAAACAATTTTTTACCTCTCCTATGTACGAAGGTAATAAGGATTATCTTATTTCTGGGAACGCGGCACCTCTTGCCATCTTGTGGCAGTTCTGAAACTCGGTTTTGCTCGCGACGATATTTTACAAGCTCTGATGTATTTCACACCCCACTCTCGCTCTGTTTTCACATATAAATTCATCCAAATCTGATCCATCCAACTTCACGGCTTTTGGACTGAAATCTACCTACTACATTCATTTCATTCTCCGAGAAAAAAAAGTTATTCAATGAAATTCAGTCGTAAATCAGTAGTTGTATAATTTTGAAAAAAATAAATATATACACAATACATTTTACATCCTCCCAAATGTTATTCGCTCTCCAAATTTATTCCTAACTTTAGCGGAAATAACAAAGATGGGAAGTTGGTTGGCAAGCGGGAAGTTGGCAACACCGGAGATATCCCTCGGGTGCGCTTCCCGCATCCTTTATTCTTTATTATTCTTGTATAAGGATTTTGGCATACCTTTAGACCTCGCATGAAATATGATAGGTTAGGTTTAAAATGTTGCATAATCGTGTTGTTTGGGTGATTTGCGGTTAACGATAACTTTGAATTTAACCGACAGATTCATTTCAATACATAGACTGGCCATTGTCATGGTTAAAGCTGTACATATCCATTCCATAAAAAAAAATTTAGTATGTTTATTTATGTTCTTCCAATGTCAATATGAAGCTACGGATGGACGTGATTTTTGCACAGAGATAGTTGGAAATTCATCCTGGGAAAATATTTGATACAACATTTTGTCGAATAGTGTGAAGCCGGGGGGGCGGGTCGGTAGTGCCTACTATACTTAAATATTAATTAAAGTTCCAGAAAAAATTGAGTATTTTAGTAGTTGCCTTTTAAATATTCTAAGCAGCAATCAATGTGTCTTTTCTTAGTACTATATTAGCACTTAGTTCTATCTATCTATCATCACGCCTTTTATCCCAAGAGGGGTAGGCAGATACAATAGAATGCCATTTGTTGCGATCGTGACATACCTCTTTCGCTTCTTTTATCTTCATCATACTTTTCATACATGCTCGGCGATTGTGTGTACTTTTAATATTTCCATCGATCAATATATTTTTATATGTTCAATAAAAGTGCAACTAGGTCGTCTTCTGCCAGCATTTCCTTTCTTCTGTTCTGTTCTTAGTTCTGTTGTGTAAAAGTATTATTGAAGCCACAGTAATCGGCGTAATAGCCAAGTAATAGCATTAATACCGTTCAGACTTTTGTTTGCCATGCAAACGAGTTTAATCAACATTTGGAGTCGAAATAAAATGCGTTTCCTCGTATGAAAACTTTCCAATATTCACCCCCCGACGCGATAATAATAACCGGCGACTAGGGTTATCAACATTGTATGAGGACTTTTGTTCAGTGATAACTGCGCTAAAATTCAGTAGTGAATTTCTGTGATCAGCCAAAACATGAGCCTGGGCACTGAGCTGGCCACTCACAGATAGCCTCAATAGAGCTGAAGACAAAGCTGAAGTCATTCATCAATGACTTTGTCTTCAGCTGGTATGCCCTGGGTAAACGGTTCTCAGGAATAAGGTTTTATACCAAGCTTTTGTCTACGATTTTGCCTTCAGTCTCTACTATATAATTTGTAGAGTGAGGCGCTTTGCTGAATTAATAATATCTGTTGTGAAAAATGTGGCTTTTACTAAAATGTATGTACATGGCAAAAGTATTTACAGGGTTCGTACCGACGCCACCAGGCCGAGTGGTTAAGACGTCTGGTATTAACTAGGTGGACTACGGTTCGATCCCGGCCAGTTACTACAGTTACTTGGTTATTTATAATTAAAAACTTATGTACACAATCCGACAAACCACACTTAATCTAAATACCTCAACAGGACTGGCCACTCGTTAGGTATATAGCCTCACGAATACCATCGGCTAAAAGAGGGAGACTTGGTCTTTCGCTGGGTACCCTGGGATCGATAAGCACGGTTTCGGGAGCTGTAAGGCAACCCGTGATGGAAAAAAGTGTCAGGAAGTAACGGCAGGGGTTTTACTTTGATTGAAAACGCATTAAAAACTTGATGATTCTGCTTACCTTTCCTGGGTCTCAAGTACATTTATTTGAAATTCGATTGAAAATGAAAATACAAAACGATGGTTACGCACAAGCGAATATGAGTCTAATTGCTATGGCTCACTTTGCGTTGACGTTATATCACAATACAGCAGTACTGTAACGTGTTTTGTTGCTGGCCATACATTTTTCCCACTGAGTGGGCAGGGCTGACCGGCGGAGGTAAATTTCGTGACAATTTGCGAATTGAGACAGGTCTGGTTATAGTATGGAACATGATGATGAATGTGATGATAGATGAAAGTAGTGCTTTAATAGTGGAGACAACCCTTCCAGTTCGTATCCTCTCCCCAGCTACTATACGTCTCGCAACGATGGCACTCAACATTTTCCACTTACACATTTTGAAAACGTACACTCAAAAGCGTTACGTGCTAAACACGAGTGGAACTTTCAGCGGCAGATACTCTCGGTAATGATCAATTAGTTTGCCGTTGTCTCTTGTAATTTGGCATTAGAGGCTGTGCGGAAAGATAACTGACGCGAAGACGATATTTAGATATTTTAGATGGTTTATCATCAAACAATGCTCCGTAAATGTTTTAGATACGACTCACTTTTTAACACTGTACTCTGAATTCAACGACAGTTTTCTTGTTTTCTTTCCGCATTACCTTATAGTTCTAGTTGAGATGTGGAAGGCTTGTATTCAAAACACCTTGTTTTTAACGCCCGATCGCAAAAAGATCGTGTGTGTATGTGGCACCGTACCTCCTAAACGGATGAACCGATTTCGATTTAGTTTCTTCTTCTTGTTTGAAAGGTGACTTGATCCAGAGTGTTCTTAACTATGGGTCAAGAAAAGCTGTTAAGCCGTTTGAAGATCATCAGCTCTCTTCTAGCTGTTGAAGTGATGTGAACAACTTCTACAGGTCTGATCGATTCTAAATTTAGTATCCTGTGACTTCAATGATATTACAATAGCATTGTAACCTTGACCTGATACTGCAGCATCATCTGGAGTCAGCAGGATACCCAACTGCTCACCAACACGGGGGTTTTTTTTTTGTTATTTTTTCTTATTAAAGGGATCGTACGTAAAGACTGGACTGGATTCGAATTTGAAGTTTGATGCAATATTCACCCGTTATTTTTATTCACTCCCCTTTCTAGTTGCGCTCTATGCGCCCGGTAGCCTATTTCGTGAGTGGTTTTTCTGCAATACACTGCAATAGAGGGCAATATTGAAGTAGGACAGTTGTCAGTTTGTCACTGCGTACAATCTGTATTTTATGAAATCCATTCTGCATAAGAAACTCCTATTCAAGAAGATATTATTCAAAAATATATAGTTATGTTAACATGAGCTAATGTATCAAAAATTCTCACGGACTATTTTCTTTGGGAACTCGATATCAGGAATGAATTTATTGTTTGGACAAATAGGCAGATTAACATCATTCTATATTCCTATTTTCTAATATTTAAAAATGAAACAAAGACAATTAATATTTAATGCCAAATTAACAAGTCGTTGTACGGAATACTAAATTATTACAAAAATATGAATCATTTCTACGAAATCATTTGAGGAATAGTTTTGAGTTGTTGTTTAGTACAATAGAATTTAATGAATTTCCATAGAATTTCGACTAGTTTTTTTTTTTTGGAAAATATTCTTTGTTTCTGATACTTAGTACTCATTTGGGCATTGAATATGCAAAGAGTAGTAGCTTAATCGTTTTTAACCTTCTAGAAAAAAAATTGCCGCTAGTAATGCCGCTAAATGTGGACATGGTAACATACACAACCGTAATGGGGGTTTTTAAATTAAAAGAGATAAGTTCACTTAATAAAAATCTAAAAAATAATCAGACAAATTGTGCTTTGTACTCTCTACCTCATCAGGCCTCAAGATATGTCATCCGCTGGGTACCCTGGGGTCGGTTACACGGTTCCCTCTCTGGAGCCAGAAGGCAAGGTTCCAGGGTGAAGATAATCAAATTAACTAATTGTGACATTTCCTCGGGAAAATTCTTGTTAGAATGTTTCATAAACAAAAATTTTCCAGTAGTTTATATTGCTATATATTTTTTTAAGCTTATAATAAAAAATGATAATGATAATGAGAGATTGAGGAACCGGATCTGCGCACACGTCTGTATCCGGCATTGTCTGTAGATCCCCGCTCTTCCGGCCGCCTCCGTCCGTCCCATGTCGTAACTGCGACGATGCCTTCTGAATACTATAATTATTAAATTATATTTTATATATACCTACTCGTTTTATAATAGGCAAAGACATGATGAGGAATAGAAAAACTCTACATTCATCTCAACTACCTACATCAGTGACGGTGGTTCCTTAAAAATAAATCATGCAAAGGACACATATACCACTTGACGATATGTATTGTGCATCTCCTAAAACACCTGTTTATTAAGACTACGTTCCACGGGCGGGCTAGGCGAGTTCCAGCTAGCTAGTGGAAATTCTCATGATTTGTCTATTTGAAAGTGTGTATTCGAACAGAAAATTGTTTTCTTCTTTACGGATTGCCTTACAGCTTCCGAAACCGTGTACTGATCCCAGGGTACCCAGCGGAAGATCAAGCCGATGGTATTTTTTGTTTTGGAACTTATTTCCCTATGCGTTCTATATAATATACCTACCGACGGTGTTTTCTGGCCAACTTTTTTCAATCTCTGAATAATTTAATTTAGTTCTAATGTAGCAAGCCTACAAGTAATAAAGGTCCCCTACATGGTTTTTCCCCGCGCGTCGTATTTAATAAACTTGCAATAGATTTAATTTTCAATAAACACCGTATGTTGTACAAATATTAAATTCCATTTTGGTTTCATAATCATTTGCAGTTTTTTTCTACAAACACATGATTAATTGCTTTAGACACAGTAGGGGTATCAAAGGCTATTTATCCATGACTCGTAACAGGCGTACCTACCGGCATTTTTTGGTCGTGCTGGGATTCGAAACTGAAACTAGAATCACTAACCACTAAGCTAAAAATATGGTTGATTTAATTATGTTTGCAATCTTGCCTTCGATTAGCCTAAGTGGGTCATAGTAGTGGGTCCACGGGGAGAAACTCATTGTTCGAAGTTCGAACGGAGAGCATTTGTGGAATAATTTTTGTATCGGTTCAGTAGTTCCAAAAAATACCCCGCAACCCTATTATCTTCTTCTATACATTTAAATAAAATTATAGCTAAATCTTGTTAATATTTTGTATTGCAAACTTGTAAACATTGCTTGTATGTATTAAAATTTAAAGGTACCTACTGCCAACTACGTCTTTTTTTTATAGAGAAGACGAACATGTGACCTTGCCACCGCCTGATTGTTAAGCATAGGTGGCTGGTCCATGAATGCGCGCGACTGGCAGATCGTAATACAGTCCGCCTGTCGCGCCCGTAGAGATGCTTTTTCACGCTTCGATTAAAGGACCCAAGGTTGTAGAAAGGAGGAAAGACCGACGCCGGAAGTTCATTCCACTTTTTGCCTGTACGACACAGGAACGAGTCACTGAATTTTTTCGTTCGTATGGAGAACGTGTCGACGGTGTGAGGATGAAAACTGTATCCTGTGCGAGCAGTGCGGGTCCAAAAAGGGGATGGAGGGACGAGGCCATGGAGTTCTTCTGAACACTCCCCATAATACAGTCGATAGAAGACGCTAAGAGAGGCTATGTCTCTGCGTAACTGTAGAGGCTCGAGATTTCGTGTGGCCTTTGGGTCATTGATGATGCGAATCGCTCTTTTTTGCAAACCGTTGAGGGCATCGAGGAGATACTGAGCGGAACCATCCCAAAGGTGTGAGCAATATTCAATGCACGAACGAACTTGGGCTTTGTAGAGCTGTAGTCTGAGCTTTGGCGCGAAATATTGTCTCACCTTGTTCAGAATTCCTAGTTTTTTTGAAGCTGTTTTGTTGATGCCCTCATTGTAGTCTCTATGATTGAGGTCAGAGCGGTTTGCCACTCCTAGTAATGAGACACTGTTTCGCAACATCAAGGGAGTGTTCTGAAGAGTGGGGGCGGGAATGAAGGGGGTCTTTTTGGCTGTGAATGCACACGCCTGGGTTTTTGAGGCATTGAACTGAACGAATCAATTGCTGGATTTGACTTGCATTGAAAAATTAAATCCCCTTATCAAGTTTCATTGTAACATAAGGTAACGATATAAAAACCTAAATGACATGTAATTCGATAGTGGCAATCACCTTGTTGAATGTCCGGTTATAAGGTGTGATACACACTGGGTACCATGACTTGGACACGAACAAGTACATTAATTCCAAACGTCCGATGTGACTTAATGACCGTATGAATGAGTGAATTTACGTAACTGGTTAGGAAGTCTGGTCAGGAAGATAGCTCCTTCCTGCTAGATATAATATAAGATTTATTTAATTTAAAATTTATAATTAAAAACTTCAAACCACACTAAATATACGTCAACAGAACTGGCCACTCGTTAGGCTATACCTCACAATACTATCGGCTAAAAGAGGAAGACTTCTATTGATCTAACTTTACTATAAGTTAGCCCCTAGTGTCACAGATAACTTAATAAGTTAAGTACTACGGTTGTATATTTCTATCTTAAATTGTCCAATTTTAACACCTTCACAAATCATTACTCAGCGCGAGTCAAGTATTCCCCATTTAGCTGTTAATATTTATTTTAATTTTCTAAGTTAAGATTTTTCGAGGGGCAACCTCCTGAAATCGGCCAAAAACCTTAATTCTTTTATATTTTATGGGTGATTTGACCGATAGTGCTTCCGGCTCCTGACCTCCAGTCTCATGTGCGTATGCGACCTAATAAGTTGCACAATCCGCATCAAATAATATTTTTCTGTGTCGTCGGTGTCTTTGATCGTGTGGTGAAACTTGCAGAAAGTTGGTCGTTTATAATACACTCTATATGGATCTGAAATATCTTTTTGTGAAGTGTTTTTATTCCGCAACGCGAGTACTTGATTTTCTCGTTTGTATTGACGATTAGCTAGGCCGCCCTAGGCTATGAGGACGGTGGTCTCAAATATATCTAATATCTAAATCCGTTCAGTCGTCATGGGTGATAAAGTTAGGTACCATTAAAAATCTTCAAGTTCAAATCTATTATAAATAAAAATTAAATACGGTTCTCTGGTAAGAGCATCACTTGAGAACGGCTAGACCGATTTGGCTATTAATTTTTTTTTTGTAATAGTCTGATTAAAGTTTTTATAGGGAAAGAAAAATTAGAAAAGTTGCCCGGTAAATTGGAAAATTCAGATAAAACTAAAAGTGCTTTTTTTCTATGGGATTTTTGTATAAGACCATGGGCTCCACAGGCGAAGCCGGGGCGGAAATCTAGTATCCAATAAATATTTAGGAGATATCGCGACGGACCCGGCTCGTTGACGACCAAAATAATGTAAAGTGCACGCGGCATCGTAATAAAACAATAATGATGCTAATTTAGCGCTGCATCCGCGCCTCGGTGAGACTGTCTCGACGGTTATCGTAGACCTCGGCCGACATGCAGATAAACTGTGGGGACAGCATGCATAGCAATGGCGATATCGTTTCATGACGATTTGATTTGTTTAGACCAGAGGTTCTCAAACTTTTTTTGTCTACCGCCCACTTTGAAAATCAATTATTTTCAGTGCCCCCCAATTTTTTTTACTTTACCACATCTTGTAAATCACAAAGATATTAATTACTTTAATTTAATTATAGTGTGCTATATTAGTTTGGAGTTTAAATAATCGCTTCGTTGTGAGGCGTGCAATGTTAAATTTATGAAATTACAAATCAGCCATCGTCCCCCTAAACCACTTCCAACACCCCCCAAATTTTTCTGGGCCCCTTACCGCCCCCTAGGCCTCCAGGGGGGCGTTATCGCCCGCTTTGGGAAATACTGGTTTAGACGTCTTACGTCAAAAGTGTGTCATAGCACGACAGCGCGATTGTCACGCATGCTAAACCACCAGCTTTAAAATTTTTTAAAGAGCTTTTAACAGGGCCGTGTAGATTTATTTGATAAACAATTATATTATTAAAAAACTTTATTATAATATTATAATAAACAATTTATTGCTGCGAAATGACTCAAGATTGCTCTAGCAAAATGTTGTGTCGTGAAAATTTTCAAGATATAAAAAAAATTACGCCTGTTCAAGACTTCAAATCTAGAGTGAAATAATGGCAGTAGCAGTAAGAATGTACGTACGACGCCATCTTTAATGCGCCTCGAGTGAAGTTAGCTGCACAAGTCCCCACAGGTACAGTCATCACGGGTAATTAAATATGAGAGGACATAAAATAAAACTTACATATTAAATTATGTTAAATTGTTTTTAATTAAAAAAAATTGTCTTAAAATTTGGACGAATTTCAGAAGCGCATTAAAGAATGCATCGCACTGTGTATATCTTTGTAGAAAGTAGTGAAACAATTTCCGAAATTGGTTACTGAACCTATTGAGGTATTACCCATGCGGTCTGATCACGTATATCAATAGATTTTCTTTACACAGTTGTAGTAATAATTTATCTGATATTTTTGCTTTAGCTCGCACTGTCAGATTCCCACAAACGGCCGCACTGGCCCAACATCATCTGACGCCGGCCGACAGATAAATCCCGTTCTTATATTTTCATTTTGTCCATTTTAAACCTTTATAGCTTTGATGAAATTGTATTTAATTGAATGCGGTGAAAATATGATACCAATATAAATTATGTGCCCTCGCTCAATTACGTTCCTATGATTTCTTCACTTTAAGTTCCCAGGACGATATTTTTTAAAGTTAGACAATTAATGAGTTAGGCCATTATTTTTAACCGGGGGGCTCGAGCCTGGCACAGAAAAAGGAACACTTAAAGTTTTGATTCAATTAAAATTATCAGAAAAGTAAAAATAAAAAAAGACTAAATATTAAGTGTTAAGAGGGGGTTGCCACACTAAAAAGGTAGAGAAACACTAGAGTTAAGGTCACTGCTAACCCTATAATGGCTGGGCAAATCCTTGTATTGTCTTTGCCCGACCCAGCAATTTGCTCCGCATTCTACTATTGGACATTCTCGGGCCGGGCATTCCTTGGATGGCCATTGGTGCGGAGGCGGACTCGTCGTTTTTGGCCTTTCAGTCACAACGAAAGATGTCGCAGTCCTAAATATGCTAATCCCACCGGAGTTAGTTTTACAATATAGCGTCATTTGGATTTTAAATGTTTTGGAACAACAATTGTTCACTTTATCTACACACTGTGAAATAGTCATGCTAAATTGTGAATACAATTCGAATAATGACAAATGAAAAGAAAATTATCAATATCACAATGTCCTTATCGCTAAATTATTATCAATACGCGAAATTTCAGTCTCGTCACTTTTTAATGATGTCAGCGAATGAATTACTAAAATCATTTTAACTTAAAATCCAGTTGAATCTGACCCAGACTTCCCAACAGGAGGTTCCTATACATACATACCTTCACGCCTGTTTCCCAAAGGGGTTGGCAGAGAGTATGGAGCGCCACTTCTCTCGATCGTTGCATACTTCTCTACTTCATCCACATCCATAGCACCAATGCACCATGCTATGTATAACCTATTTCACATCATCTACAGTTCTACACGTCGATTTTACGCCTTCACATACCCCTATCATTCATTAACATGTTAATAAAGTGAAATGTAATAAACCTGGTAAACGCGAGCATCCATTAACTAAATGCCTCACCGATGCAGCCTTTTAACTCGGCCAGTAAATGGCGATACCATTCCATAAATGCACTAGGTAACAAGATAGTCATAAAATGCTTTGACTTTTAATGCATAGACTAGCGACCCCGCCCCTGGCTTCGCACGGTTACAATATGGGTTTACAACAATTTGAATTACAATACAATACATAAATACACTTTAATATATACTCTCATATCTTAAAATTCGAATTATAAACTTCAAAACGAATTTATATTGACATACCTACTTTATAAACACAATACTGAAATAAAATTAAAAAATCACTTTATAACACTATTTCTCTAACAAAATAATGTTATAAAGTAATTTTTTTACCATTACGATACAGGTTTATCCAAAAAGTTTATATCACCAACGAGGTTCCATCAATTATTTTTATTTTTATAGCATTACAAAAAAGTTTTCATTCCAATTTTTACTTGTGACTTATGACAGCGCCCGCTTTGACGCATGCGCGGTGATGTGCAAGGTTTTGGCACCATTCATTGAATATGTTTTGTTGTAGTTACTTAATTTGGTGGATATTTTATTTAGTAGGTTGAATCCCAATGTACGAGAGTAGATTAAGTAGTGTATGAAACTGCATATAACTAGGTATTAAAAAACTCGTGTGATGCCTAGCGGCTCGGTTCTTAAACACACACTCGTGTTTTAATATCCCTCATTATACAACATTTTCATAAACTACTATTTTTGTAGATCATTTTATTTAATACAATTCTTTCCTACATCATTATGTTATATGGATTAGACAGCAAACTCGCCGGGGCTAACTTTCTACCCGACTTGATTAACATATACTAATAATGCTCAGTTCCTAAACATGATAAACAATGTTTAACTCTAAACCTCCCCGGTGAATCAACCTATCAAATAGTGAATACAGCATCAAAATACGTTCAGTAGTTTTTTTGCGTGAAAAGAGCACAGACAGACGCGGCGTGTTTTTAATATGTAGTGATGGTACAAGAAACTCAGATCTGTTATTTTCTTACCTGCCAGGCACTATAAAGGCGGTTTCCCACTCATTCTATTTCATGCGGAACAAGCGTTTCTATTCATGTAATCTTTGTGTAGGAAGATTAGGAAGCCTGTTCTCATTGATCTAATATATATACACAGGGTCCATAGAGTACTAAGCCTATGCAGAGCCCATAGACGGGCTCCCCCCTTTCGCCAATTTTTTGCCCTTTGACCAGTTAAACTGACCAGGTAGTAGGTAATAAGTTACCTTAGATTTCGTTGATATCGTTTTGTGTCGCGAGACGGAACTCTAGGAAAATAGTTAATTGTGATGTTTTAAATGGGCAAAAGTGGCAGAAAAAATTGTTCGGTGATTTACACGCTACACGTCTCCTTTGTTATATACTCAAAGCACAGGGTCCCAATGATTGTCCAGAATAAAACTTTCAGAGATCACTTAAGTATGCTTAGAATCTGAATTTTGTTTCATTCTGTTATCTTGAAGGATTCCGTAAATAGTGTTATTGGATCGGATGAGAAGTGGTATCAAAATTCCACGGGCGAAGCCGGGTAGAAAGCTAATTGCAGATAGTTTTAGCGCCCGGCCTAATTACGTACGCTCCAACAAGGAATAGCAAGATAATGCTCAGAAGCCTTGACAGTTCATCAAACGGGCTTCAACAATGCCATCGTTGCAAACACTTGAGATTTTTTAACTCCAAATGTTATTTTAATGTTTGTAATAATGTTGGTTTCAGTTCTCCTCAGCGAAGCCATTCTCCCGGATGACACGCTCGAAGACAAGACATTGAAGATAACTGACTTTGGTCTGGCCCGTGAGGTCTACAAAACGACCAGAATGTCTGCCGCTGGTACTTACGCCTGGATGCCGCCAGAGGTAATAATTTTTTTTTATTTTGTAACTTCAGTAGTTCTGGAATACTTCTTTTTCTCTTCTCTCTCTTCACGGGTTGCTTTGCAGCTCCCGAAACCGTGTTATCGGTCTCAGGGTACTCCCAGCGGAAGACCAAATCTCCCTCTTTTAGCCGATGGTATTTGTGAGGCTATACCTAACGAGTGGCTAGTTCGGTATAGGACCACGGTTCAATGTACTAATATAGAGCCTTCCTAAACCCCAAAGGGAGCGTTCAAGTATTACGTAACGCAATTTGGGGGGGGAGGGGGTCCCGTAAAACGTTACGATGCGTTACAGGGGCGGGAGGGGGTCTTTCTTACAACACGTTACGTAACATTGTTTCTAAAAAAATAGGGAATTAAAACTCCCAAACTGGCAACCCTTTTCATTTACGTTACGGGGAATCCCTCGATTGTTAGTCTGGTCGTCATTTTTTGCATGCCTTAAGCGCGAGCGTAACGAACTTTTTACGACTTTAGGGTAAAAATTATCACTTGAGTGTTACGTAACGTTTAAAGAGATACAGAAAAACGTTACGGTGCGTTACAAGGGGGGGAGGGGGGTCAAAAATCTTCAAAAATTGCGTTACGTAATACTTGAACGCTCCCAAACACCTACAATTCACGTAAATCGCTTTACCATGAATTTTCACCCAAAAAGTACGAGGTCCCGAGTTCAGTGTTACCAAGGATGGGTGACAGCTGCTTAACCGCTGTTATCGGTCCAATCGATATGTTTATATTATGAAGTGCTGTGGATTTTTTGAAATAAATAAACAGCCACAGAGCCACTAGACTGTTGCATTTCTCCAACATGTCTTCTTCAGACCTTGAACTCCTCAAGCGATGAACTAAAACTCTAGACAGGCCTTCTAAATATAATTTAACGCCTCCAAGGTATCAATGAATATTGATACGTATTCGTCAGATCACCAATAAAGGCGCTTTAAAAGAGGGTGTGCGGGCGAGTGTCTGCCTACCTGTCGCCCGCGCTTTACCACCTATTTGCATTATACACCTTGATTTGGCATTGTAATTTTTGTATAGAAATGTAAATTGCTCAGCTCCTAAACATGATAGGACCTTGTTTGATACTCGTGAATCAACTTATCTAATGGTGAAAACCGCGTCAAAATCCGTCAAGTAAGTAGTCTTGCGTTTTAAGGTATGTAGTGAAGCGAATTTGGTCTTCTTCCGATGGAGGGATGTTAACCTAACCTAAAAAACCTCTATGACTGAAGGTATCGTTAGAAGCGCTCAATCGCCGGGCATTCTGAGAGGTCTGATGAATGATATTGTTCCTGGCTATAATAGGTAATTTTACTTTTTATTAATACCACACTCTGTCACATTCCAGGTGATAAAGAAGTCGACGTTCTCCCACGCGTCTGACGTCTGGTCGTACGGGGTGCTGCTATGGGAGCTGCTCACGGGCGAGACTCCGTACAAGGGGATAGACGCGCTCGCCGTGGCGTACGGTGTCGCCGTCAACAAGCTCACGCTGCCTATACCCAGCACGTGTCCGCAGTCGTGGAGTGTTCTTATGGAGGGTTGGTAGATATATTTTTAGCATTGAGTATATAACAATGGAGGTGTGAAGCGATAAACCAGCCCCCCGTACCACTATATTTTTCTGTTGTTTTATTGTCGCAACGGCTTTTATTTTATATGGAGATTATTCTAAAATACAAACATAATGATAGGAGGCACTATGTCCTAGGACCCATTTCACATTTGAAAACAACACAATTAACTTTTCTAGAGCTCTGTTTCGCGACACAGAACGATACCAACGAAACCTAAGGTAACTTATTACTATCCCAATGGTCAGACTTATGGCCAAATAAGCAGAAAATTGGCGGAGGGGGAGCCCGTCTATGGCCCCTCCTAAGTCTTAATACTCTATGATTTTTTAAGGTCTCGTAGCAAAATGGCGAAAACTCATAACTCGGACAACGATTCATTTATTCAGGTTTAACGAACAATGCCGCCTTTTCTAGATATGGTAATCCCACAGGATAGAAAACAAATATGTTTCAATCGAAATATTTTCTTCATATATATTATTCAACTTTATAATATAATACAATTAATGAAATCTCCCTTCCCCCCAACTTTCAGCATGCTGGCGCTCCAACCCTCACGAGCGGCCCACGTTCCCCGACATCCTGGAGCAGCTGGAGCATGTGCGACAGTCTGAATTCACGCGGGCGCCTCACGACAGCTTCCACACCATGCAAGACGGGTGGCGACTCGAGATTGAGGCGGTGCTACTCGACCTGAGGCGGAAGGAAAAGGTATGAGCTTGGGGGACACATGCTGATTTTGATATTATTGTATTATTAGCTGATTATTATATTATTTTATACTAGAAACAAAAAAATCCATAGAAAAATAAAATCAGAAAACCCTATATAACCTAGAAGTAAGAAGTCTTATGAAATTTCAAAATTATTTTTACCTTAATGGATACATCTTCTCAACATTCTTTTCAATTACCTCAAATATTTTTTTTTACATGGCCGGTATGCGGATCGAAATTAACAGTACGGGAATGTAAAAATTCCCTGATTTGTTTTAAACTAGAACTTCACCTTAGCACTTTTGTAACAAATTGTATAAATGTTTGAAATTTTTGTTTTGATATGCTTCCTGTAGGAGTACAGGACGATAGAAGAGGTTGGTCTTTTTATTACATTTGTATTTATTATTGTCGCACTTTTACTGTAATGAGCACAAGATCTGTCGCCTTGAATCCAAAGTAGCACTGAACCGATTTACGTGTAAATTTAATTAATTTGTAAACAATTTGATGAAACACGCAAAAGTTTTTGATAACTAACTCTAAAGTTACTCTAACACCCCATTTCTGTGTGTATGAAAGTTATTTAGAGTTAAAATTCATACATTTTTATGTTCATATATTTACTAATCGTGTATTAACTCCTGCCAAACCTTTAAAAACTAAAGTATAGTTCAGGAGATTATGACTTATAGAAATACACGATGTAAAATGTAAACGGTCAAAAGCGTCCGTGCGACTGCACATTATAAGACATTTTCTTGACTAGAGAACCATAATTTCTTATGAGACGCTACTCGTGTACACAGTTTAATAATATCGTACACATTATGTCTTATGTTGGACCGACACGGTTTGTACTAAATTCTAAGCTGATACAAGCTGACTTAGTGCTTCATGAATGACATTAAAAAAATCTTAGTTTTTTAACACCAAAAATGACCAAATTCCAGGAGCTCCGTTGTCGCGAGGAGGAACTGACTCGTGCCCAGCTGCAGCAGCGACTTCTGGAACAGAACTTGGCGCAGAAGGAACGCGAGCTGAAGGCCAGGGAGATTGACTTGATGGCTCGGGAGTTCCACATACTTATTGTGGCCAATAATATGTCCAATCCATCGCCTGCGCCTCAGCCCAACAAGAGAAAGGGTGAGCTTTTCTAACATTGTTGATCTAATAGACTACTAGACTCATTAGAAATGGACCCCTGAACGTTGATTCTGAACTTGCGAAATAGACATAATAAGCAATAATATCGTTCCAGGCAAGTTCAGCAAAGTGAAGCTCCAGAAGGACACGATCTCCTCCCCGAAGGACTTCCGGCATACGTTCACGGTGCGGCCGTCCGAGGACGAGCTGGGCGGGAACAAGCAACTGCTCGCCGTGGCTAAGGACACACCGCCCGGCTCCCCCGCCATCATCAGGGCTATAGCGCGTGAGTTCTGGCTTTTTTTGTCTTCACTTTTTCGCGCAGTTTGTCCCCTTGGTCCTTTATATTATTTAAAAAGTGACGACAGTCCATTTAGTGCAGCAACAGGCTTACCTGTTATGTTTAATATGAGCAACTGGCTCTGGTCTCTGGCCTGAGGTACAACTGTCGTGATGACATGTATTGTTTTAAGAAGAATAGAGACTACGCTGAAAACTCCTTCCCAAAACTACGCATATAAAACGGTTCTATATCTATATCCTTTCTTAAGTTTATGTTTAACAAGTAGTCTCATATTCCAGTGCCCGCGGACGGCGTGAAGGGCAAGACGTGGGGTCCGTCGACGCTGCACCAGCGCGAGCGAGGCCAGCTACCCATGGCGGCGCACCGGCCGCGCGTCCAGCGGTTCAGCAAGAGCGCTCCGAACCTGCCGCCAGACGAGCTGCCCCCACCAGGTAACCGGCGCCCGCGCACCTCACGGTCCCAGGTCCGCGCCCCCCGCCCAGACCCCCCCAAGAAGCGGAGCGGCTCCCACGACCATCTGCTCTACGAGAATGTCCGCGCGAGACTGTTTTGCCCCTCGCATTACGATACCGTGTTCGATCTGCCTCCGAGCGACTCCAAACGGAAGGGGAGCGGGGGTGAGATCAAGAAGAATATCTTCAAAAGTATAAAGTCTAATAGTCTGACTGGTCTCCTGGCTATAGCGGGCAACTTGAGCTCGGACACTGCGGAACTCTTACGTGATGACTGATCGCATAATGTTAGTTCGTCTGTCGCGTTGTTCGATTGATCAAAATAAAAAGGTGGTAGGTAATAGCTAAGAACAGCTCTGAGGGGCTAGGACGTTTTTCATCGTCGTATCGATCCAATTTCAATGGTAATTTTACAGCACCGCCGTCATCTGTTGATTTTGTAAAGTTCCCACAGAAAAACGATCGATTCGTGACGCTAACTCTTGCTAGCCCCCTCAAAGCTATTCTTAGCTGGTGAGTGCTACAAAGGTATTCAAGGAATATAATAAAAATCAATCAAATAAGGATAGTAACTAAGTTCTACGATCAATCGAATAATGCAATTAGACCACATATTAGGGGCCCCGTTGCGTGTACCAAGGAACATTGCCATAATTCAACATATCAAATTACTAACATTCCACCAAGTAACTCTACTTGTGTTTTTTTTTTGACTCTCGACTGATTAGAGCGCTCGCCGGTTTCAATTCGCTATCCTGCGTTCTCGAAAAAAACGCGTCAATTTATTCCGATTTTTTTTAGTAGTTACGAATACCTCTCAATTGCTAGCACGATGTTTTCTCACCATATATATAACTTTGAGTTCTCTGTATACCTCGAGGTTTATTCGATCATATCCATGAATATGAATTACGTTAATTGATGTCAACCAATGACGATCATGTTAAATTCTCATGGAAATTGGTCCGACAGTGTTGAAAAAAAACTTGTGCTAGCGCCTTAGACTTAGTTTTTAGCTGCCACGACTTCGCATTTAACTAGTTTTTTTTTTTCGGGGACGCAGTATTAGCGAGTTGGCCCTCCCGTTGTATTTACGTCCTTCTGAGTTAGAAGTTCGGTTCGAAAATACATCTAGTAGCTCTTAGCAATATGAACTTGTATATTATACGATATACAATATATTATGTTAGTGTTAGTAATGTTGTAGCAGTATAATATTGCGAATACACTCTCGAACGAAAATATCGAGAAAAAAGTCCTAATTTTTTTGTATGTACGGTTTGTGTTGTCCATTTAGTTGTAGTTTCTTATTGTAGATTTTTAGATCTAGACTAGGATTCTCTTTTACCATTTTTACCTATATGACAATACTTTTTGGTCCAATTTTTATGCATAAAGCTGGTCTTTATATTCATAAATTTGTTGTTTGCTAAGTTTTTAGTACAAACTTCTTTACTTCTGTAAGTAATCGATCTAATTATTGATTTCTGTATTTTATATATCAATTTTGTAAATAAGAAAAATAAAAAAAAAACACAAAAAGACTTATTGTATAGGTTAGTTTTTTTTTCTTTGTAGTCCAGTGTTACAATACTACATTTTTTTACATCTACTTAATAATAAGTGAGTTTACAAGTTTCTACATAATAGGATCGCTAGCGATGTAAAGTAACTAAATAATATAGTAGAAATTCGTTTCAGACCAATAATTGTAAAGACTGACCCCCCCCCCCCCCCCCCCCCCACCACAAATATCTGAATCAAAATCCCTTGTTGACCGAAACTTTTAGACTTGTAATTTTACATATTTTCAAGTAATGGCATAAAAATATCAAGACTATTTCTTACAAGGTACTAGAGCTAGAGCAAAGTACTATTGTTGTTTTCATAGAAAATAAAATCGCTTTGGCATATTTTATTCACCTTTCGTCTGAGATGGTAGACACGTAATGTTGTCATAATTTTTTTAAATGCAATAATATATCGAATGTTTTTTTTATTATAAAGTCGTACAAATAACAAATAATGCGAAATCAGCGGTATTCCGAAGAAGCCATTCTGACGTCTAAAAATTTCGGTCGAGAAAATGTAAAATTTTAGCTAAATTTTTAACTTTAAAAATCTGTTTTCCCCCCTCGCTTACACAAAAGGCTCTTCTCAGGACACCCTACTGTACCCTTGTAAGTATATAACGTTTTTGTCACAAAATTCCACACACTCCGACAAAATATAAATCTAGTAGGTACATAAGTGAGGAATTGATATAATTTTAAATTTATTTTATTGTAAATTATTATTCGCCTAGTATGTCGAATTGTAAAGAAAGTGTGATAAATTTTGTTATATGTAAGTTGTACTTTTGTTTTACAAAACTATGTGTGAGTGATTATGTAGTTTGTTTGTACTGCCTTTCGGGCGGGGTTTTTTGTGAATTAATATGAACTAAGTGCTGCCAAATACACATACAAGACAAGAAACCCCGTTCCGACTGAGTTTTCGTATTGAAACACAATGTATTTGAATGACACGTATACTTGAGTAGTTTTTACATTATAGTTTTTTATTTTTTGTAAATTGTAAGCATTTGTTTGCTTCCGGACATATATACATAGTTAGAGACGAATAGCTATGCATGCTTTGCAGTTCTAGTTGTTTGTATGTATTTGTTGTACTTACTTATTTTGTAGACGATACTCGTATTGGACGCTTTGATATTCTCACCGGTCAGTCAGTTCATTGGGCGGGTCGATTGTAAACTACCTTTTTACTGTTCCCAGATTTATTTTGGCGTACCTATCCCTGATTTTAATAGAGCGTATTCACCATCAATCTTAAAAAGTTTGCTTAAAATATAAAAGTTGACATTACTAATAATATGACAATAAAAAATCGACTTTCCTAATGAATTTACTAACTGATTTGGGCTCACGCTTGCAAATGTTTACAATAGCCATCTAAAACAGATTATGTGAAAGTCTATATATGTTTACTTTGAATATAAACTTTCATATGACTCCGTTACGAATATGTAACATATACAATAACATGCTACTGAGGTGGTGGACGTAGTAGAACAATGTATTCAGAGGCTCTTTATTAATGACATATATAATAGTACTCGACAAAACCAAATAATGAAATTTCAATGCAATAATTGTTAAAACTCTGGTGATATGGTTATCTTTTAATATATATGAAATAAAACTTCCATACAATCTAAGTTGGTGTATTCTTTTAACATGGGTCTACTAATATTAAAACTAACAACCCTTATTAACAGGATATATTAAAAATATAAAAATGAAACTTAAAGGATACAAGGTTTTTTCAGATAAAGAGACACCTTATCGGTGAAGGGACCTAAAAATTCAGAATGCTTTGCTTATTAAAAATATATCGCGGAACTGTGAGAATTGAGGAATTTTGAAAAAAACGAGTTTATTTTGCACATGTAAGTAAATTAGAGACATTATTTTTGATTTTGATTTTTAAATATGGCTTGAACTGTTCAGCATGTATAGTGAGCACTTATTACAAATGCATGTACTACTATTATATGTTAAATATTTACTTGTGGTAGGTATCATTATTTCAGACGTATACATTTATTTTCTGCACAGTCCAAAACATATCCAACTCTTACTTCATGCATTTTCTTTTGAAGTGAAAAAAAATGACTACACTGGCCTTAGTTTGGTTTACGCATACGTAAGTGGAAAATATATCACAGATTTTTTTTATAGTTTTTGAGAAATTAGGGTCAGAATTTCAAGAACAATGGTTTCAGAGTCAAAAATTAAAATTTAAAACGAATTTTTGATTAGTTGGGATTCATTAAGTCGAAGGTGCTCCCTAATATATTTTCAGATGAAGTATGCCCAAAATAGAGTTATCATATTATATGAATAATAATACTATATCAGGGCCGTGGCATGGAAGTCTTTAGAATATATATATGCCATGCCACTAAACAAATGAGGTTTAATTTTATATTAGGTCCATAAGCACAATGTGACTAACACCTATGTTTTTCCATTCACATAGGTTGTTTTCTTCCTTACACAGACTACAGTCCGGACGACTGGGGCCCCGAGTACCCACTGAGCGTGCCGTCTAGGTATACCGTGCCGATGCCCACCTTGTACAGCACAGAAGGTATGTCTGACCGTTTGTTGGTTACGGACTTGGTTTAAAGTTTCATTAAATCTCTCGTGAGGTTCATCTATTATTTGAAAGATCAAAGCTAAAATTTGAGCTATTTTAAGATAACCAGGAACAGCACAAGTTTCGTACATTGACCTCAGTAACGAGACAGCTGTCAAAAAAGGTTTTTTAATTCTGTTGAACTCCTTCGTTCTCCGTGGGTTTGGTGTACTTAGGACCGCGACATCCGTGTACTGTCTTTGCCCAAACCAGCAATTTGCTCTGCATTCTACCGAAAGATCTCGCGGTCCTAAGTATGCTTTGTATGGGGTTGACAGTTGGGACGATAATATAGTACTGGGTATGTTAATGACCGAAATTCCTTCTTGGCGCTTGCTATACTTGAAAATATATTGCAAAAACTTAATAGGTACGAAAATATAAATATATTTATTGTCGCTTTACTTGACTTTTTACTAGTTAGTCCCAGTAGTTGACTTGCCCACGGCTTCGCACGTCTGTCTGTACAATGGCCATATAACTACTGACACTGTTTCGTCGCAGGTTACAGGTACAAGAAGCCGAGCGTGGTAGAGCTGCTGCTGTACAACATGGCTGCGATGCTGGGGGGCGTGGCGGCCGGGTACGACCTGCGGCAGTCCAACGTTACGCCACTACATCCCAGTCTGCAGCCGTACAGGTACAGGCCCGGTAGGAGGCGCTAGTGTCGCGTTATGTGAGGGAGGAGCATACAAACGCGCCGCTAGATGGCGCCTGCTGCTCTTTCGGAAACTTAATTTTTTTTCTTATTAATTTAAAGTAAAATCTGTAAAGGAGATATTATATTAATTATTATCTTTCCGCCCAGGCTTCGCACATTGAATTTTTTTTAAACCGTGAGATTTATCCCAAACGATTTCCGGATTAAAAAATAAATATGTCTAGGGCCCGATTTAAAGTAAAGGTTCCGTAAACATTTTTTAAATAAATAAAATGAATCATTTATAGTCGAAAATATTTTCATAACACAATCATACTTTCTAAAGAATGTTCGATACGCAAAAACATATTTTCTCCCTAGTGTAAATCCAGCGCTGCCTATGTCACTCCCCGGCCCTCTAGATATCTCGTACACGTCGATACTTATCTCCGTTTTAATGTGAAAGAAGGACAAAATATAATATATAATATTTATAAACAAATATTGCAAATATTACAGAGCTGAGGAAGAGGAAGAGAGCGTGAGTTACGGGGCGGCCAGCTACGCGCACAATACGTACCACGGGCCCGCGCGACACCTGAGGCCTGCGTTGCAGTCGCTCGCTGGACCGGTATGTATCTATCTAATTTGTTCATCTAGTCGAGTCTGGCAACCATATTAAATTACCCACAGTTGGGTTGGGTATTACGTTCGTGACAGGCGAAGAATCCGATTCCGATTTTCTATCTAAACTATAAAGTATAGGATTATATTCTAATAAATAAATCACCGCAAAATTGATTTAAATTGCATTAATTGGATATATTATATATTATAACAAACAATGAATCGCGTACATCGACACATCACCTGCGAGACGCACTATTTTCGCGAAGATATAGCACTACATTGCGTTTTTGTGAAAAAAAAAGTTATTTGGTGAGTTTGTAATGGCTCACTAGCAATACCAACAGATAATTTTGGAGAGCGTTCTTATATCCTTATATATAAACTCTATTTATTTATCTATAGAAGCTTTAAAATTATATATTATATTTCCAGTTGGGCAGCCTGGAAGCCGACGAGACACGCCCGCTCCGCTTCACAGACAGCGGCCCGCACGCTTCCCCACATTCTGTGACGAGCGGTCCGCGCGCCTCTCCACACTCCGGCGGCACGAGCGGTCTCGGCACTTCCCCCTCCGACCGAGATCCCCGCGGCGATCCCTTTCGTAACTACCGCGAGCACTTCCCCCGGCAGCGCGACACTTACGAGCGGACCGCGGACTACGTGCTCGCGCTATACGACGCGCCATCCTCCTCCTCAGACGAAGTCGTCCGTCCGCCTCGAAGACGTCCCCCTGATAACCTCGGCTTGGAACTAGCCCCCACTAAGCTACGCTCCAGTTTAAAAAAGCACGCGAAAAAGCCTAGTTTTTCCGGGGGCAGTTCAGGGGGCGGTACCCCTACAAATCCGACCCCTCCGGACAGTTTAGCGAGCGAGACGGATAGCTCGTACGTGTCGGCGAGGGACGCGTCCAGCGGGTCACAGTCGCGGGTGAGATTCTCTCCAGAGACGATGCAGGGACCTTCGCGGCACTCGTAGCGAAGGCTGAGGAAGTTCACGGACTATCTCGTTTGAGCTTGACGCGCGGGGGGCATACAGTAAGCTTGCGTTTAATTTGATTGTTTTATAGTGTTTTACAAACTGGATCAATCTATGTGACGTGGCCCAGACATGGCTTGGTATAAATATTGAGTTATTGAACCTCTTTGGTTGCTACAAATTTCTTGTTACATATAACTAGTTAGGCGCTACTTCATACATTTTTATAGAATATATAGCAATTAGTAACATCACTTAAGTGGGCAGGGCACTGGGCACGCTCATTAAGAGACATGATATGTGAACGAATTTGTCTACGAATGACTTTATCTACGCCGAAATCATTAAACGCTTACTGTATTGTCCCTCGAACAACGTAATTTTAATCCACGAAAAAAATTACACGTAGAGATAATGACATGGAGTTTTAGCGTGTGTATTGCTTGAACGGGTAGTCTGTAGAACTTGCTTTGTGGCTTCAAAGTAAAATGTACAGTGTATGAGACAGTATGTAACTTGTGCCTTCGGTCGTCGCTGCATTATGATATATTAAATAGAACCGCAGCAGAATGTGCTGCTGTCAATTTTGTATGAATGTGGTACCAAATACTATATAAAAAGTCATCAAAATGTGCATATTAAGATTAGTATGGGGAGACATTGGCGCTATCTAGTTTCATCGTAATGTTGTTGAATCGTTGTGAAGCGGTAAATCACTGAACAATTTTTTCTGCCACTTTTGGCGGGAGGGGAAGTAGACGCCTAGTACTAACCCCTGTACCACTGTATTTTTCTGTCGTTTTATTGTCGCAACGGATTTTACGTTATATGAAAAGTATGCTAAAATACAAAATTATAAATAATGATTGGAAACACTATGTTCCCGCAAATTAATCGTCCCAGATCGCCTTTCCCACTTAAAACATTACAATTAACTATCTTTCTAGAGCTCTAGCGACACAAAACGATACCAACGAAACCTAAGGTAACTTATTACTGCTCTCCTGGTCAGTTTTATTGGTCGAAGAGCAAAAAATTTACGAAAGGGGGAGCCCATCTATGGCCCCTCCTTAGGCTTAGTACTCTATGGTGACAGGTGATGTCAACTTTTGAAATATGATTGATTATTACAAAATATCTAATTATGATACATTGACTTCCTAATAATAGGAATAATATTTTTATTGTAATTTATTTGTCACTAGCTTTCCCGCTGACTTCGCCCGTGGAGTCCATATTAATTATCATCCCCTATTTATGGTCTTGAGTTCATAAGAAAATCCCATAGTAAAAAGTACTTTCAGTTTTTCCCGAATTTCCAATTTTTCTTACCCTAAAAATCTTATTCAAACTGTTACGATCATTAAAAAAATATCCAAATCGGTTCAGCAGTTCTCAAATTTTATTTATATGTATACTTAAGCCGACATTAAAAGCAAGAATTCACTTTATACGGAGATTATCTGTCACCAGATGGCGCCAAAAAGTTTAAAATAAGTCAGAGCTGCACAAAATATTACTTCTTATATAGTATTTGTTAAGCTAACAAAAATTTGTTTGTAGGGGACTTTGAAGAACTTTTGAATATACAATATTATAATATTATGTCAAAGTTATTAACGATTTCTTAAAAGTGGATTCCAGGGCATCGTACCTGTAATCATTTAACCTCGCGCTATTGTAGTTAATATTCGGTAGTTGTGGGATAATCTTCATTACCGATCAGTCGGCAACATTCAATTTATATCTATTATATTATATCAATTGATACTGTTATTGATATTTATTTAGTTGGACGCCATTGTCAGAAAGAAGAAAGTGTCACTTTTCCATGGATCATTCGTTGTTTTATAAATATCATAAAACTTGAGCGTTCTAAGTTTTATGTTTTATTGATGAAGAATCTTTATATATTTTATGATAATTAATTTATTATGTTAGCTATAGTTTAATAATAAATATAATATATTGTATAGTCAAAAGTAAAAGCTGACAGAACAAGTTTTTTTTATAAACTATAACTATATAAGTGTAACGCAATAAGCTACTTTTAAGACATTGTGTTCATTATTTAATACTCGCGCGGCTGTACGGTTATAGGAATGTCGGATTTTGTGGGTTCATTGTGTTTATATGTACTAATATACCAGCGATCTTCTTTTACGTGGTGAAGAAAAATGGCAATTATTAAAAAGGCCTATAAAATATCCCCTGTTCAATTAAATTATTTTTGATCTCCCTCTAACAATACTGTCATTCAATGTGATAGACGGAGACAAAAGGTTTATTAGAAGGCCGGTTTGAATACAGATTTCTGTGCATTGCATTGAATGTAAAAAAGTTTTCTAGTATGTTAGTACATAAATACTATCACCACATTAAATTGCTGAATCAAGCGTCATTCTTCTTTATTGCACGGTAAAATTAAGAATACAAATAAATTTAATTCTAAGGAGAAGAGAAATAGTAAACAAACTTGCGAGTGAAAAGGACAGCGATATAACTTGATTTCAATATTGTGCTTTTTGATTCCACATTACAGCCTTTGTGCTGTTTTATTTAGTTTTAAAATTAAAATATAATAAACAGACATTTTATAGACAAACAGTCATCAAAATTGTATTTTATAACTAAATGCTTTCAAGTTTAATTTAATTTATCTTAATTAAAAGAAAACTATAAGCCGTGTCTCTAGCTTGTGAAAAAAAGCCTGACATTATTATTGGAAAATTCATCATGTTTTTAATTTTTCCTCGTATTGAAAAACGTTGTATGAAATACATATGCGATATATAAATACAGTCGGGCTTACTTTCTGCCTCGACTGTTGTATTTTTCTTGTCGACTCAGCAATTCAATGTGGCGAAAACGATGTGTATAAGGAATGCATGTTTCATGGTAATTACAGTGCCTATACAGTAGAACAATTTTTCACGATTAGTTTTCTAATTAAGTTAGATTTAATCATATGGAGTTGTTTATACGAATTGTAAGTGAATATTGACATGGGACCCAGCTGAAAATATAATTATTATTATGTATCCAATTTTTAAGATACTAATAGAAAACAGGTTGTTTAAATATTAATATAGGTATCGGAAACTAAGATTGATGCAAGAAACTGTCTTCAAAAACAAACTAATTGTCTCGCATTGTTAATTAACAAATTATATGCATTTAAAACGTACATTCCTTTTTATTAGGTATTTTAAGTTTTTTTTTTGACATCCAGTCAACTAAATACCAGTTGCCATTTAATGTTAAATTATTAAAGAATAACAGTGATATTTCCCACGAAAATGCATTCCATACAATCATTATCCTATGTCAATATGTTTTCGTTTTTGGATGAAGTGTTTTGCACAAAATTAATTTTAAATTTTTGTACAAATGTAAATTTTAACTTAATAGTTTAGTGACAGATGGTTGTTTCCTCTCACTCTGTATATACCTGTATAATCGATGTAAATGTTTATATATAAGATTTTTTTAAATAGCATATAGTACAAAATTATCGTATTTTTTTTTAATTATCGAACAACGCGCGCTATTTCGCTTTTATTAAAAATGTACTCACTGACTTAGACTTAATGATGTGAAAAATTAGACTTATAAAGTGATATTTTGGTAGTACAAGAGCGTTAAATTTATCGAACTATTTAGGTAGCTTTAAGCGATAGTAGAAGGCGACAATTCACTGAGGGCACGTTCAAAAAAGGTAGCTTTGAAAAATATTCAATGTAAATTAAATTACATGTAATTTTTTAAAACTCTAACACTCTTATTAATAAACTCGAAGTAGCGACGTAGTAACTAAACTGTATTTCATCTCCATCTGCAATTCATTATGATAGACGCAGACGAAACACAGTTTAGTTACTACATCGCTACTTCGAGTTTATTAATAAGAGTAACAGACTATCGAATGAAATTGTCTATTATCCTGACATACATCTGTTTTACATCCTTTATATTCATCTCTCATACATGTCCATTGCTGCTAACATGACAGTATTCATTTCAATAAATTATATTTCAGTATAAAGCCCATTTATTGAGGAAAGCCTTCGTGAATTGGAAGCCTTGGGGAAACGTATCGTGCGGATTTTTTAAAAATGATTCCTCTAAATCTCGGGGACAGATAGCTAGAAATTATATGTAACACTTACGTTGCCGTGGCGAACGATTGCCAGTCACACTTTATCTGCCCTTAGGTCTATATAATAATATCTAATTGTAATGTATATTTGTATAACTAACAATTTAGAATATCAAATTAGGTGATTTGTAATGAATTTTTTGTACAAAACGAGATATTTTTTACACAAACCTTCGAATAATATCATTAAAATGACTTGTAGTTCGGTTTGCAGCTTTTACACTCGCGGTGTTGTTCAAAGTGTATGAAGCTGGCCGGATTGTAATCTGCGTAACAAATATTAAGGATATTGTAATATCTCAGAATACAGACTAAACCAGAATCTGCGTAAATTCTTGAGGCTAAAAGAGAACCCGGTTGTTGTATCCCTTGATAAAAAGAAATTATTCCAAAATTGGTAAACGTGGGTAAAAGTTCGAGAATAATCGCGTATTGTTTTATACTATTCAGTGTGCATGAGTATTCTGGTTAGTTCTTATAGGCTGTATTGATTTGGATGAAGCAAAACATTCATACATGGTTGTGAAATTTCGACCTTTTTCCATACTTAAATTCATATATACCTATACTGATTACATGTGACCAATTGATAGCTTATCTCATGTGAATTTAATAAATTGGATCGTAGCCGATATAGAAAGTAAAAATATTTTGGAATAAGTATCCAAGTTTCGCGTTAGTCAATTTATATTATTGTTTTTAATACTCGCATGCAGTTATCGTTTATTTAGGAAAGGTTGCGATGTGTGCAGGTGTTACTAAGATTTTGAAAATGTATATGTTTGGTCACTCTAAATAGAGGTTATCTCCGAAACGACTCATGCGATTTCAAAAATTCTTTCACCAATATTTAGAATGGACCTTCGGGGTGGACATAGGCTATATATTATTCCGTTAAAATAATAGGGTTTTTCGTGAAGACCAATTTTGTATGACGTAATACTAAATATAACAGCACTAAAGTAAACATTGTCTGTAAGCAACAAAAACTAATTTAAAGTATGTATTAGATGTAACAAAATACATAAAATAGTCTGATTATTTTTCGTCATTAGAAGGGAAAATAGTCTTCAAAATGGCGTATCAAACTATAATAATAATATATAGAGATTGTCAATTTTCGACTTGATTTTTTTGCACAGAGAGGCCGAGAGTGACATATACTACTGTACTGGGTAAATTCAATGTCATTAATTTTCACGAGCAATAAGCTAGTAGTCTAACATATATATATATCTATCTAATCTATCTAAATATACATAACATTTGTACTATCGCGACCGTTATTTAGGACAAGTGTAATCATTACTTAGTTGACACCAGTGCCTATATGTGGGGAAAAGGTCGCGCAGGGAGCAACTATCTTAGGGCCAAGTCACACTGCGAGCTATCTAGATAAAGCTGTCTACACACGTGCAGTTTACGTAGACATACAACGTTGCAATACTGACACATGATCAGTTTTACCGTTACATGCTTCAGTTATCGTAGATTTTGCCATTTCATGATAAAAATTAACATGAAAAAGTTGGTAATTTATTTTACATTCTTATAAAAAAAATCTTTACAAACACTATATTATGAAATGGCTACGCGTGGTCTGATAAATTGTTAAACATTAATTATTTAACGGTATGTTTATTATGATATTATTTGCTATAGGTATCATGAAATCAATCGGCCGACGACATCAATTGATATGAACGTATTGTAGGTGTGTGTGTAGCCCGCTTAAATAGTCGCTAGCTTGCAGTGGAACGACAACCTAAAATAGTTTTATATCGCAAGCCAGTAATTTGTTAATTTTTTTTATTATCCTTATTAGATATTTTCCTGTTTATTTTTCGTGCAATAAGTGAAATTATTTCGTCCATTTTCTTTAAATATTTATTTTTTATTATCTTAGAGAATTAACAGTATTTTTACTCAGTATTTGTGATGTTTATTGTATATTATATTATACTCAAATTGAAATTTTTATTATTCTTGATAATTTTAATTAATATTGTGTGTATATAAGATGTATGTGGCTATATAGTTTGTCTTTTGTTGTATAAAAATGTATCTAGTTTGAGTGCCAACATCTTACACATCAAGTAGGTACATAGCCAAATGCGAACCAAATCTTAAGTTTTGAGTCACAAGTTTAACTAATGAATTTATTACTTTTTACTTTTATCAATTATTGTTTGTTGTTGTAGATGACGGAATACACTCGCCGACATAACTAAGTTTCAACGCAGACCCGACTTTAATCGGACGTTCTAAATTACATCAAATGGCGAGTGTGTATCAGCATCCATTATACAAGCAGCAGGTCGCGGCGTGATTTACTTAAAAAATGTCTAGTCTTGGAAAATGTTATGTTGAATTGGCACATGTATTACGAACGATCTAAATGTGTTCGAACGAGACTTGCTTTATCTGATTTTTTACAATTCTGATATGGGAGAAGAATGAAAAGAAAAAAAAAGTTTATTTTGCTTTTCAAGTCTTGTTATTTTTTTTAAAGTAATTTGGGCATTCCATTTTTTGTTAACTTTTACATTCCTGGAGGTATCGCGCGTGGTGTGCCAATGAGATGGACGGATGCCTTAAGTCTGTATTTTAAATGACAAATAAAACTAGTTTTTAAGCTTTTTTGCCTTTTATTTTGTCTTGTCATACATCATGTGCGTGCAGGATTACCCATAGAAGTTGGAGCGGCACAGCGTGGCTTCCTGATCTTGAGGTGGCTTTTCTAAATTCTCATTTTTGCTAATTCTGCTGTACTATACCTACCTACAGATCACAACAAGGTTGTCAAATAGGTTTACAAGTAGACGGCGATTCCCAAACTTTTCAGAAATATTGGAAGGTATAGTAGAACCTCGATTATCCGAACTAATTGGGACCGAGACTAGTTCTAACTTCTAACGCTTTTTTTATTTTATTTTTATCAAATCGGCGCCGTGGCATCGAGCAACAATGTATATTTCACGCCAACGTTACTAATTCATCGTTCGGATAATGTTCCACTGTATTTCGGTAATCGAGTATTTCAGTTCAGCTCTTGCCTTTAGTATTTCTGGAATGGAAATTTGTGTGGCTATACCTAAAGAGTGGTCAGTACCTACTGTTGAGGTATATTTAGATGGAAAAGCATCGGGATTATGCAAGTACATAAGTTTTTAATTTAAAAACCCATTGATGCATGGCCGGGATCGAACCCGTGGTCTGCCTAGTTAATACCACTCAACCACCAACGCACTTTTTTATCTTTTAATATGGATTATTATTAGTAGTATACCCACCCCCCATTGACATTTGTTCCCGTTAGACGGATTTATTTTCTGCAACTAATCTATAGAATACTAGCTGTTCGCCCGTGGGACGGGTTCAAGCTTTCTCCGTATCAAATTTCATCAAAATGGGTTTAGTGGTTTAACCGTGAAAGCGTAATAGACAACTTTAGTATGATGTAGTCTCGTTACATTCTGGGGTAGACAGGCGTAACTTCTCGCAATGCGAATAATTAAAGTTCAAGCTCTCTCATGTGCTAACGAATAGAAGTTTTAAAGAAAAGAAGATTCAGTAAAAAATCAGTTTATTTTAAAATAGAAATCGTTAAGATTATAAAAGTGTGATTAAAATCTTATAATACTTAGTGCTTATATGATATCTAGAAATATATACAGATACTTTTATTATAACAATGATTCGCAATTCGCACGGCATTGTGGCACCAGAATATACCACTGACCTATACTTACGTAGAACACGGGTTATCTTACCGAAACTAGTATTTGATTGGGCATTTTGTCAAGGCGTTACCGTAGTCTACACTCAGCCGTATTGTCAGTCGTTACATTGGCTGGAAAGTCAATTTTTAGTTTTGCAACTGATTTTTCTTTAATTATTCACTTAAATCTAATATCGGAATCACCGTAAATATCACAATAGACGTAGAGTGCGCTATGCCCCCGAATGTTAGATATGACTAGAGCTCAGGGGTCCGTTCGGCAACATTGCGTTCAAAAACAGCACGTTGTAAGATAAAGTTGTAAAAATAAATTTTCATAGCATGCTAAGTTTTAACGCAAGGTTAGTGAACGGACCCCGCGCTGGAGATAGCTGATGAGTGGTATTCCGCGTCCGGTCGACCGATGAACCTGAATTGTCTCCCATAGTCATGATTTTTGCTAAACACGTACAAAATATTTATAAAATAAAATAATAGCACCATAAAATATAATTCCTGCAGGCTGTGTAGGTGTACCAGAAATGTGTGTACAGGTGTACAAACTACAAATAAAGTATTGAGGTACATATAAAAACGATTTTCTTAACATAATTCAATAAAACATTCGGTCGACACGAACTAACAATAAGGGAGCAAATTCAATTAATTTTCCACATACAAGCTATAAAGTGTAAAAATACAATTTGTAGGCAGCCCGGCTATCGCGGCCGCGTGTAAATTCTCTCGCATAGAGTCGGTTTTAAAGGAAACGACTTTTTCATGGCGCCGTTATACCACTTTTATATTACTTTTACGAACGTCAGCGCCAAAATAAATCCATTACACATCTTTATAATTACATCTAGCAATTGCATCTTAAGTTACAATTGGCCGTAGTTTAAAAAAATATGTTAGACATTAAATATTAGTCTAGAATACAGCAGCACTAGCTTTAGCTAGATATCTTTAAAAAATTGTCCAAAAAATTTCGCACCACTCTTTTTAAGCCATTTCCAGTGGCCAACTTTAGATGTTACACATCCCATGTGATCAATTCCATCCATGTTAAAACTGGGGGATATTCTAAAACTTGTGGGTATTTTATTTAAGTATTCGGATGGAACAATGAGCTTTCGATAAAATTGAGCATTATTTTTTTAAACTAAAGGAAGTTGTCTCCATAGCAGCTAAAGTTTAAAACTGTAAAATTAAATCACATATTAAAATTGCGATGCGTGAACATGATTGAAGCATCTGAAACGCGGCTATTAATAGCTATGGACGCGTCGTAACCAATAATTTCATTAACTCACAAATACAAAGTTTAGGTAAATAATCCGCGAATAACAACAAAAAAGTAACCAGTTTAGGCGTCAAGGCATCTCATTATCATATTGAGTGCTGTTTTACCTTAACTCAGACATAGAGCAATAAAGTATACAACACTAACAAACCTCCCATACCTACTTATATATCTTTAACTAACAATCAATCCCTGAATATACTAGCCATAACTAACAAAACAATTTTTATTGCAGCAAAATATATCATAGCAAATATGTATGCAGTCTGCATACCTCATATTGCCTTATCACCTCAGTTATCTAGTACAATACTAGAGCTACAGACAGTGTTAAAGCTCGGGTGTAAATGCGCAGTGGCCTCGGGCATCACAATAAGTTTCTTACATCAACCGTGTCTTAATAGTTAACATCTAAAGTAACATCCAATTTTATATGACAGTCTTTGTTTCAGTGCCAAAAATAAAAATATTATATGAGGGGACATAAACAATATTACACACGGGATATATATTAAAACAAATAAGCTTCGTCAGACACACAGCATGCAACACACACAAGGCCACAAATATATATATATATAGAGCTGCTACGTATATACTAACTAAGGACATCATGGGGAGGGGATATAACTAAGTATATAGTAAAAAAATAGAGAAAATATACAATAAATTCTATTTAAACATGTAATTTATTAAAGAAATAAAAAAAACATATGTTTACACAAAATAAAATATGTAAGTAAATAGCATACATATATGATACTGGAGGCGTACACATACATACATAGATATATAGTGCAGCTAACTTACGATACTTATCTAGGGGAGGAATGCTAGTTGGCAGGTGGTGCATGTCTCTTCTGTGTCTTGAAGCTCACCGACAGTACCTGGCCGTTGAGCGCGTGACCGTTGAGCGCCTGTATGGCCACTGCGGCCTCGTCGTACTCCCGCATGTTCACGAAGGCGAACCCGCGGTTCTTCTTGGTCTCCGGGTCCTTGATAACCTTGATGGAGTCTATAGCTCCGTACGGCCCGAACAACTGCCACAAAGCTAGCTCGTCCGCGGTCTCGCTCACGTTGTACACGTACACTGTGGCCGGTGCTGTGAGGAGCGGACAGGGCATCGCGCCCAGCGGGTTGTAGCGGGCCGAGCCTTTGGTGAGGAACGGGAGCGCCTTACCAGGGGACGGCAGCAGAGGCGGGGGGGACAGGCCTCCCACGTACGGTCGTGCCGGGACGCTGTAAGGTGCTGCACCATTGACTACCACGCCCGCCGCACCGTTGTAGAGTGCGGCCGGGGTCGCGGGGGCAGGGATCCGCGCCGGCTTGCCGCCCGGTTTGTTAGCAAACTTGACCACGAGCGGCCCGGCGCCTGGCTCCGGACTGGCCCCGTGAATGGCCCGGATCGCCTCCTCGGCCTGTCGCCGCGACTCGAAGCACACGAAGCCGACTCCCTGTGAAACGCGACTGTTCGTGATGCCCCCGAAGCGCGCGAACAAAGCGTTGAGACGCTCAAGCGTGGTGTCCGGCGGAAGGTTACTGACATAGAGGTTACAGTCCGTGTCCGGCCGATGGCTGGGCTTGTTCTCCGGGTTGAGGAGCGCGAACGACACCTTGAGAGTCTTCCCCTGAAGCACGAGCCCGTTGAAGGCGCAGCGGGCCTTCTCGGCGTCCTCGTGCCTCTCGAACTCTACGAAGCCGTACCCGCGATTGGCGATCAGCTTGCAGCTCTCGATCTTGCCCATGGCGGCGAACAGCGCGTACATCATGTCGCGCGTCATCAGCTCGGGGATGTAGTTGACCATGAGCTTGGTGGGCGACACGTCTGGCCGCGCGCCGTCCCCGCTACCGTTTTCACTGACGTCGTTCATGCCGGATAGCCGGTGGCCGCCTTGGGCCGGGCAGCCGCACTAGTACTCACTCCTGTGGCGATTCTAGCGGCGCCACACACCACTCAGCAGCGCTAGCCGGCGACGCTCACCGCCACTTTGTTCGTGAACGTCACCAGCACGTTGTCTGCTCGCCGGGGAACACTTTGTATTTCGGCCGATCCGGACTTTCCCGAACTAAAACTACTAACTACCACTTTATTTAGAAACAATTTCATGAAAATTTAACAAAAATCGTGGCAAAAACCGTCTTACAAACACAATGTTGCTTCTTTGTTGTCTATGACTTTTTTTTTTAATTTTACCTAGTGACGTCGGCGAAATTATTGTTTTTTTTTGTATTGACAATATTAAAAAAACAAATATTTAACATCTATCATACACTGATATCTTTACAAATCTTCAAAATAATGCTAAACATTAATAAAAGACAAGCATTGCAAAAAAAATATTGTTTTGACGACGATGTAATGAGTAACACTCAGATGAATGACTTCTGAGGAGTAACATTATTATTGTCTATGATATTGTTTTGATGTTTTTTTTTTTTTGAGATTTTGCAAACAAAGGGGTCAACATCCAAGAGGATGGTGACGCCGAAGCCTTTACATTCGTCAATTTAATATTTGGCCAGCGGAACTCTAAAGTCGTTGAGGGTAAGTTCACTTTTTAACAAGGGATGAAAGTGCCTATTACCAACAAGTGTGCAATATGAGCTTGAGCATACGGGTTGGAAACCGCACTTTCTCTCAGGCGATATACTGTTATACATACATTATACATACAAGGAAAATACAAGAAATTAACAGTGTTATCGGTGTTATCGAGCTAGTGAAAATATTTTATTAGTAGTTATTAGTTAGCATTATGTTACAATTTTCCAGAGACGCTCGTTGGAGAGGAGAGTACTATTCCTACTCTGAGTTGTTGGATTGTTGTGTATTGCCATTTCTATAGATTAATAATTCGAGCGCGATCTCGAGCATTTTCATATTAATTTTCTTCCTGCATATTTGTATGACCGTACTGTAATTTCGGCACCTTTTTTATTGTTTTTTTTTAATCTTTGAATATACGATTGCAAGTAGGGAGAAAACGAAGACAGTCGATACGTTTCTGTCCATACAAGGAAAGGAATACCAGGGCCGAGAGGTCCGGCCCAACAATATGAGGGCAAATTCTGTGTACCTACTTTGTCTGTCCGGCCAAGAAATTTGCTCGGAATTCTTGTGCCGGACATTCTTGGACCGGGCTTTCTTTGGCCGGCTCTTGTAGGGACAAGACGTTTTTGGCCTTTCGGTCGACACGAAAGATGTCACGTCAAAAATATGCTAACCCTGCAGAAACCTTCTCGGTTTGGATGTCGTCACGAGAACATTGGCCAGTGCGTTTGGATGTGTCTGTATAGATGTTATTTGATTTGTATCTCCTGATTGACTGTTACAATGGACAACATTTCATTTTTCGTAAGGTACCAAAATTCGAAAACCGTTTGGAGATTACATGCTAGAAAGCTTATTTTTCATTTTTTTTTATTTTTATATCCTTTAATTTTCGAGTTATTTTAAAAATACTGAAATATTGAAAAATAAGGATTAATAGGTGCTCTAATCTGTGCTAACCCTCTAATTTAAAAATACTAATGTCTGTTGGCAGAGTTGTTAGTTATTGAACTCAGGTGTTGCCTTCTATTAATTTTACCCATTTTTATTCCATTTGAAGCTAAATTAATAATTATTCTTTAAATAATATTATAAAAATACTTCTTTTATATAATATTTTTTGGAAGTTTTGCTAGTTTCGAATGGGCTATCACAGGAAATATATTTACGAGTGAAACCGCGGACAAAAGCTAGTATTATTATATACATTATGAATAATGTTGTAGGCGATTTGAGTTCCGGCTACGGCAACACCTATTTGGAACACGGTATATTATACTCTTTGCATTTCTATAACGTTTACTCTGTAGCTTGACTGACACTATCAGTCACTTTCTTTGGGTGACAGTTTATATTTCTTAATTTTAGTCCTAGCTAAGGTTTTTAGTTTATAAATCCTCAGAATTTATAAAAAATCATAATTAAATTAAAAATATAAAAACTCAACCAAAAATAAAGTACAAAAATACGTGTAACTTATTTTTTAATATATTTTTAATTAAAGTAATAAAAATGGGTGATTAAAAAAATGAAATGTTGTCCATTCTGAGGTCGCGATGAAGGGCTTCATTTGTCACATACCAAGGAGCATTAGTTTAGTCTCAGTATTTTATTTTGAAATCTTTGTAGCATTTCAATATTGGAGTGAGATGCTGTTGCCCTTAGTATCGCTTTGTATAGTATTGTTTGTTGTCGAGGGACATTTCAGAAATTCGACCAATCAGCCAGTACATTTTACGAAGCTGAAGTCCAAGTTGTTTCCATTTAGTGAATATGTGTTTTTATGCCAGGTGAGTCTTCTGTCAAGATGTAAACCTAAGTATTTAGCTTCATTTGATTGAGGGACTTGAATGCCGTGTCAGTGTAATTTTGATTCATTAGCTCTAAATGCGCCATTTTTTGAGCCAGGACTGATAATTTAGGCTGGTCTGCAGCAATTTAGATGCCTGCCTGTTACACTGAACGGCATTCAAGTCCCTATTTAGGTTGCATTTTTAATGGTAGATATATTATGATTTCTGGTTTTGTGAATTTGGCCCTTTTAAAGGTCTTATCGTTTTTGTTTGTTTCCAGACAATTGACATGTTTTAATTTTTAACAAGGTACCCTAAATCGAAAGCCGTTTCGAGGTTTTCGTATATCTAACACCGTACATATATTTTTGGATTTTTTTATTACATATTTATCGAAATATTTGAAAAAATCCTCGGGGTGTGGTAAAGTCAGCCGGATACTTAATGTACCTTTGTTGTACCGCTCTACTTCTTCTTCTTCTTCTTTTTTTCAATATGGCGGTTCCACCAATATTAATCGGTGATTTCGCCAATGTCAAGTAGTATAGCCGTTTACGGTGATTATAGCCAATAAATCGGTATGTATGATAATCCCGCCGACCGCGATATGTCTTATTAATCACTGATTAATCACAACCATCGCAGCGCGGGCGGGATTAAACTGGATTCCCCAACACGTCTCCGCGGGAGCGTGTGCTATCCACCAAGGCGTGTCGAGTATTATAAGTTACTCTATGGAATCCGTACCGCTCTATAATGTAAAAAAAAGCTGTCAGTCTCTTTGTCAGGCAAGTTTTCAGTTCAGTGTTGCCAAATATTTTTGCAGATGGGAACAAAACAGGAAATTTACGGATCTAATAATTTTTACGAGATTTGAGAAAACAATATATAATAACAACAACCAAAAAGTAATACAGTATATAAAAGAGTATGTACAACAACAACAAACGTCAAAGTCTTCTTCTTCTTCTTTTTTATTATGGCTCCACCAATGTTCATCGGTGATTTGCCAATGTCAAGTATTATAGCCTTTATAGTGTATATAGCCGGTAAATCGGTATTTAAGATAATCCCGCCGACCGTGATATGTCTTATTAATCACTGATTAATCACAACCATCACAGCGCGAACAGGATTAAACTGGATTCCACATCACGCCACGACGAAAACGCGTGCGTATGTCGCCATGACCGGATGTGGAATCCAGCGTCAAAGTCATTAAGTCACAGACCAATAGAAACATTTTTTTTTTAATTTTGTGTAGGAAAAGGTAAATGCGGTATGCGTCCAAAAACTATATTTTAGAATGAATAAATTTTCAAAATTATTTTTAGGCGACTTAAAATAAAAATTAAAAAAAAAGAAAAAATACTTGTCTCCTGATTTTGTAAGTAGTTTCTAAGGAGTATAAAAAACATAGGGTTAAAATTTTGAAATGTTATGAATTAGTGACCTTCGTTAGGTGTTCCGAAGGACCTTCATATGGGTGAGGCTTAAAGACCGCTGACAGGTATTCTGCGAAAGTGATGAAGTAAATGAAGGTACTTTCCGAGCAGCAATATTAATCATGAAGTGTTTAAATAAATATCACTTGCCTCGACTGCTCTCGTTGTAGGAAAGGGTGAAGATTATTTTATTAGGCAAACTAAATAAGAAATTCAGCTCCAAAAATTTGTTTTTTTATTTTTATTTGTTTGTATTTTTATCTAGATTGTAGAAATAAGTGTAAACTCATATTAGTATCGTAGAAACAAAAGACTTTATATTGCTGTGTGTTATACACATTATTTACGTAAAACATTTTATTGCTTGAAAGAAAATCAGATGACAACCCTGACTGACGTCAGTAAGGATTTTGACTGACAATTTGAAATTTCTGATTCTGACAGACCGTAGACTGAGTGACAGACTGAATCTGACTGAATCAAAGACGAGGCTGAATGGATTTTCCTTTTGCCTATCCCAGAAAGGGATGAAGGGTCACGTAGACTGAGTATAGGTTTAACATAGACCTTTTCCTCGGAAAGTATACTACCAAAAAAAAAGGGATGAAGACCTATGCTTTTTCCTCGGAAAGTAGATTACCTTGCTCTGTGAGATTACAAAAAAAAAAACTTGGCTGTATGGGTAAACCCCTTTGCCTTCCATTAAAATGGAGAATGGAAACAAAAGAACTTAGAGGTTAAAAAGTTAAAAAATTCGAATATTATTTAATTTAATATATCTAAATAAATCTTAAACATATGCTAATATATGAAGTGTTCTTCAACATAAATATAAAATGTTTCTAACTAACATGCTGCTGAAGAAAGCAAAAAGCAAGTGAGTGTTTATTTTACTTATTCCAGTTATTCCTCCTAATTCGACTCTTATGATATAAATACAAAAATATTTACATTTTCCTAGCATGATAAACATTTGTGAAACCTACAACCCTTGGCGAAAGTGATTTTTAATCCTTTTTTCTTCACGAGTTGCCTTACAGCTCTCGAAACCGTGTTACGGTCCCAGGGTACCCAGCAGAAGACCAAGTCTCCCTCTTTTAGCCGATTTCATTTGTAAGGATATACCTAACGAGCTGCCAGTTATATAAAACCCATAGGATCCGGGATCGAACCCATGGTCTGTCTAGTTAATACCAGATGTCTAAACCAATTGGCCACCGACACACCTCTTGATGATCATCAAGATGATGTCCACCTCAGTCATTTGACCCAGCCACCCATAGACAATGTGTACAACATACAATGTCACAACTCCATATTTGTTCCACATAACTGGAACCAAAAAAACTACTTAACCTCATTGACAAGTAAGAACGAGCAAGTTATTCTATTGTTAAATAAGGTGGATAGATTTGTCTATACCTTGTGCACAGTTTGTACTACAATAACAACACCATAATAGATAATACAATTAGTTTATTTCCATAAAGAACTTCTTCAATGTAGTCCAGCATATTCTACTATGTGCCACTCAAGAACCTCTGCCTATATTGTGTGAGAAATCTTGTCTTTCTTTGAGTGGCCATTTTTAAATTATTTATTTTATTTGTTTTAAGGTTAGTAATGGTTACGGTGCAAAGTGTTGTATCTCGACACACACGGGTCAAAATAAGAGAGAGATTGGCTGATAAATTGGAGATTATAAGCTATGATCCTTACAGTGAGTATTCTATTTGATATTATTATTGAGTTACAAACTTTTTATATACAAAAGAATGAAGTTAGCTCTAACACTAACATCCATGTTCTAAATCCAAAATGTATTTATTTTGTTATAAATTTACACCCTTCGCCTTGTGGGCTGGATGTAGATAATTGTAACAATGTCCAAATTTGGTGTTGTGTCCTTATGAATCAAAACAAAATTAATGGGATAAGAGCTGACACTATTATTTTCAAAAGAAGTTCAGACGTTCAGTTTTTCATTCCCTGTGAAGCACGAGTAGTTGATTAAAGCATTCTATTCATGGACAGAATTGGTCTTTAGTATTTTTTTATTTCTTCTTCTTCCATGAACATATGGCTCCACCAATGTTCATTAGTGATTTGCCTATGTCCAGTATTATAACCTTTATAGTGTTTATAGCCGATTAATCGGTATTTAAGATAATCCCACCGACCGTGATATGTCTTATTAGTCATTGACTAATCAAAACTATCACAGCACGGACGGGATTAAACTGGATTCCCCGTCACCAAGGCGTGACATAGAATCAAATTTTTTTATTTAGTTATTGATACCTTTGATGATCTGTTAATGACAGATGAGATAGCCTCTATCAGTCACTTAGTCTACCCCCCTATTCCTTATCTCTGTTGGTAACTGTCCAGGTCCACCTATCATACATCACTAATCATGGCTAATTCATGCCAATGTCAGACCTAATCCACTGCACTTATTATTTCAGTTCGAGAGGAGTGTATATACAAGGAAATTAAGAAAATCCGAAGTATAAAAAACTCATAAGGTTTCACCAAAAAGTTTAATTTAATGTAGATTATAATATAATGTATAGTTTAAAACAAACACTAATATTACACAGTTATAACTTAGTTATTGTACTTACTATAAATAAATAAATCTTTGGATACATTTTGTTTTACTAACATCTCTGTTTGCAGGATATTTGGTTCATTGTACATTTAAACCAAATTCCCCAATTACTAATTTTATTTAGAATTTATGCTTTACTTTCTTATTCTAGACACTATTGTAGATATATTGGAATCTATTATGTATTTAGTGATTTTAAAATTTAAGTGCTTATGTGTGCATTCTACAGATTTTTTATAGATTTAAATAACACTGAACATTATAATTGAGAAATTATCAATAAATGTTCTAGAAACCATAGTTGTTTACTTAAATATTCATAGGCCAAAATAGGTGTTACAAATTTAGTAATAAATTTCGTTTTTAAACAATAATTATATTTAAAATTTCTAAAATACAATAAAGTGCAATCCCAACATTAAACTTCTACAACATTTTATAAACAACAATTGTTTAATAAATATTAAGTAAACTCTTACATCTACTCTCACTTTAGTTAATATACATTATTATATTAATTAACATTACAGGTATACTGCTTGTAGTTGTCTTATTTTTGGTATAAGTTGGTTAACTAGACTTGGCATTAACAAAAACATTCAATATAATGAACAGAAAAATTGAATGTGACAACTCTTGTTAATCAACCTATAATTTGTTATTTTTGATACAGTTTGTATACAGCTCCACTAATAATAAATACATAAATATTTACCTGGAGAGTAACAGAGGTTAGCTGTTCTTTTTCACAATACCTACAAGTTTTTTTTAAATAATTAATATTAAATTGACTAGAAGGCTCGGGTGCTTTGAGCACCCAGGATAAAGGATTCAATTCTCATAAAGTCTCTAGAAAAAAGTTGGTTACAAGTATATACATACTTAATAAATTTTTGGCTAATTAATATTAAAATTGTACCTATTGATTATGAATGAAAATAAATAATATCTAATTCTAATAATTTAATTAATAACTAACTACTAATATAGTATAGTTAGATAGTTTTGGTCCACTAAGAAGTGCAATAAATTCAATAAATATGTGTTTATTAATATACATAAATAAAAATGCATCTCTTATCTAAATAATATTAAATTTATAATGAAATGTAATTAAAATACTTAGATATTGATCCCTTATCAACATTTTATAAAGGTGACAAAGTATTATAGTGAAATTACATAATTAAATTAAAAATAATTTTGTTATGCAAATAGTAACTTCATAAATTATTTATGAATCTAGAGACATAATTAATAATTCTTACTAACTATACTTATATATTATTATTATGTATATTTACAGGCTGTAATGGGAACTGTGGCATTTCTTATTAAAAATAAAGTTCATTTATTTAAGAGCTATGGAATATTTAGTTAAAAACCATTTGAAAACGTAAAAAAAAATTGGTGGTTTTAGGTTTTTTTTCGGAAGCGTTCCCATTACAACCTGTATGTAACTAAATTAATTACATACAATTTTATCTATTATGGAGATTTCTCAAGGTATAATAAATCTCTTTTCTATTCGTCCAACGCTAGTTTTTCCATTAGAAGAATTGGAAAAACCTATGTTATTAGTTTTTTTATATAATCTAATACACATAGATTGTTGCTCTTACATATAGAATACCTACATTTTAAACTTTTAACAAACAATTTATAATCATAGATATAATTTCTATGTGTATAATAATATTAACTATTTTACGTTAAATATCTCACTATAATATTGGTAATATAACGATTATACACCTACTTAGACAACAACATTATTTTTGCTTTCAACTAAAGAACTTTTTGATTTAGTTACAAGCAATTTCATATGATAAGTACTTTAATTCGGTAAATAGTGTATTATATGCTATATACTTATATAAGTTACAATTAATATGTAAATTATTCAAGAAGAGAGTCTTAATTTTATTTTCGATAGAAAATTTGTTTTTTCCAAAGCACTACCCGTAATATGAACAGTCCCTCACAAGAGATTCACTTAGCTTTATATGAAGTTAACAAAATACTTGACACATGTAAAAGGCCGAAACATTCCAAAAGTTAACTTTTTTCGTTTCCCAAATTTCGTTTTTGTTCTTTTTTAATTTTAATTCTACATAAGTTATTTTAATATTATTTTAATGAAGTAGATATAGACTACATAAGAGGTGATAAAACTGAAATTTTATTTAAAAAAGAAGTTAAAAAATGACATTGATGCCTACACGTAAAAATTGAACTACCCTCATTCCACAAACAAACTTTAGTTTTTATAAAGTATTAGGGAGTTTAAGCCTTTTTAATTAATTATTTAGGTATAATTAATTAATTAGTTATAATAATCACGCTCAATATTTAAGGAGTAAAGAGGGTTTAGGGCAGTACATTTCTGTCCATTAGGTATATACCAAAAATACTAACCTAAGCTAATGAAGACAATAGATCCTTTATTCAATGTTTACAACTTTCAAGATATAACTAGAGGGTTCCGAAAATGTAAATATAAAAAGAGACGGTGCTCTATAAAAACGAAGATAACCGATCGTAGCCGATGGTCTCCTTGTACAGATCGAGGTGTATTTCTTTCAGTTGGTTACGTAAGGTAAGGAAAATCACAAAAAAAAAATCAAAAACCCTGAGGACCAGTCTAGAATAGAATAATGAACGCAACCTCTTTGGACACAATGATTTGACAAGCAGTCAGAGATTCAATTTTTATTTTTAATTTAACAAACAATATAATCGTTATAATTTATAACAAATACTTAAAAGTAATAATATTGATAATATTAAAGTTCTAGCACGTGCAACGGTTTTCATATAATAATGATTGGCAAGGATTTTAGCGCCATCTGGTGGCAGGCGTAGTGAAACTTGTGGTGTATTTGTTTCTATTCATGAAATTCGTTTACAGTTGCCTTCCTCTCATACACACATACAATACAACATACGAAGATAAATAATGGGATTCAAAATGGCGGCTTTTGTATTGCTATGAAGTATGGAAACATTGAAATCCGCCATCGGGGCGAAGGACCAAATTCCTAACCCCTTTAGAACATTTTGGCGTTAAGTACATGTCAGTCAGTGCCAGCGCGAACTGCGAACACTAAAAACTGAAGTTTGCGTATAAAAAGTATAAAAACAGTTTTACGCAATGAAAATCCGCCATTTTCAATCCCATTGTTTTCTTGCGCGGGCTGTACTTATCTATGCTTGGTTGCCATGGCAATTTGACAGAAGAAAACAAGTTTCACGATACGGTTTCCAATTTCAAAGGTAGTTGCACGTGTTAGTACTTATATATTTTGTTTATAACTAGTTAAATATATTATCTATTATATCACTGCACACAAACACAGTTCAAGTCATTTGCTCCAACAATGAAGCAATTTCAGGATATTTTCAGGCAAAAAATTCAGTCTTTGAACTCATCTCGTAATCGGCTTCCTCAAGTTTGTACATCTCGATAAGCTGAAAATGTAGATACGTAAGTATTATTGAATGTGTTTTAGAAAATTAGCGTTCATGATCATCGATGTAGGTATACTTATAGATGGCGGATTTAGGTAGGGGCGTAGGGGGCTCTTTACAGTTATTTTATTTAACATTTAACACTTGCTTTCCGCCCCGGCTTCGCCCGTGAAGCCCAATCAACTATATTTCATCCCCTATTATGGTTGAGTTCCTACAAAAAAGTTCAGTATTTCCAGATTTTTCCAATGTTCCAGGCAATTTTTTCTTTTCCCTAAATTAAGACTATCCAGATTGTACTTATTTTTAAAAAAATTGCCAAAATCGGCAAAGATGGCTTGTGTGAAATGATCTTATGGAAAAAATCGGGGTGGGTAGTGTAGTACCGCTTTACAACTTGCACAGGAACTTTAAAAGTGTCATTTTAATTACAACAAATCAATCCAGTACCTGCCTCTGGTACCACTCTGTGACGTGAAACCCTAGTGGTCACACAGGGCTGTCCAGTCTGCTCCCGACATTCGTTATCACATAAAATATCTACCAATATTATAAAGAGGTAAAGTTTGTATGTTTGTAAGATTGGATGTAGGGGGTAATCTCTGAAAGTACTGATCCGATTCTGAAAATCTAGAAGCTATATTGAATGCTATAGTTTATTTTGTTCGAAAATATCTACTGGCGAACCGTAAACGTAAACAAGATGAAGTAGGTAACTGTCAGAAGTGTTAACATGTCAAGGTTGGTCTTCTAGAACTTTCCTAGAGAGAAACCGATAGTTAAAGTTTAACTCACATTATCAACATCCTTAGACAGCTCGTCCATTTGTTTGTCGTGAGTCACTTTCAACTTTTCTTTCTCCCGGTTTTGCTTTATTGTTGCAGTCTGTATTGTACAAAATAGGATTTCTTTATGATTCGAAACTAATTTGAATATTTTTGTTTTTTATGCAGTACTTTTTTTATGTCAGTTAGAAAGAGAAAGATATAAAGTTTCATAGAGATAAAGCAAGAAAGTAGCATCATTCAGGCTTCGATTTAGTCTTCTCCGTCTTTTTGTCATGATCGGCCGGGCTGGTAGTACAAACCATGTAACTGATGACGTCACTTTGTCGCCTATCGGCAAAACTTTTAATATTTATTATAAAAGAACTAGTGCATCGAAAACATAAGTTCAAATTACTATGGGTTTATTCTGTTTCATTACAATAAAATATATCTATAATGCTAAACATTATATATACAAATAAACCTATAAATAAAAAAAATCATCAAGATCGCTGCCTTCTGGGAGAGTGCCCATAAGGCTGGCTGCATTGCCACGTTGAATGGCGATGCTGATCCTTTGTGCCAAATATGAGCCAGCTCTTTGGTCGTGGGACACCTCTACCAATCTTTTGGGTATTTCTTTATAGAGGTGTCGTGCGCTAGGTCCCCAAAAAATTACTTGTTTTCACTTTACTTACATTGAGAATTATAAAAATTTGACCGGGTATAATTTCTTTATTGTAAAACAAAACAAAATAACTACCGCCGCCTGCTATTGAGCAAAAGTGGCGAGTCTATGAGTGAAGGTAAACGAGAATCGCAATAGTCACATTCACTTGTTTCGCTTAAAGGCACCCAGAGGAAAACAAGTCTATTGAGGTATGTATTTTGAGATCATGTCCTTACTGTATACTTAAGTTATTAAAAAAGTCTATTTTAAATGGCTGATATGGGGATCAAACCAGCTATAAGCCGAAAAGAAATATTCCTCACCTTACGTTCATCCATGAACTTTTTGGTATTATTTTGTTTTTTCTCACGGAGACGTCTGTCTTTCTCCTGTTTTGTTTTGAGAGTTTTATCGTTGGCCACCTCTTTGCTCGTCTCTACACTCGCTTTAGCTTGGCGGGTGTTCATTTCTTTGATTTCTCTGAAAAAATAATTTCAAAATTGAGAGCCACATGAAATGAATGGCCGATGGATTAATTTATCATACACAATAACATAGGATAGGTCGGACTTCTAATATTACCTTACGCTAGATTCCCTGATTTGACCTTACGCCGAAAAGATGAGTTTTTTTATAAAACTTTTGTGTCTACTATCCGTAGCATATATTTAGACTAGCATTCCGCCCCCGGCTTCGCCCGTGGATATTTACGAACAAAATAAAATATACCCTATACCTACCCCTACCCTTATCTCTACCTTACCCCTACCCCTACCCTCTACCACTACCACTACCTCTATATCATCAATAGTTTTCGCAGCGCACGCGATGTAAGGAATTTCTTAGGTCATTTTTTTACACCTTAGGTTACATTATTGGAGTTTTAGTAAGGATCCCTATTTTTTTTTAAAATAGAATGGTGAATGTAGCTTTCCAATGGTGAAATAATTTTTGAAATCGGCACAGTAGTTTTTGAGTTTATTAATTACAAACATACACACAAAAATACAAATCTTTCCTCTTTATTAATATTAGTATAGATAGTATAGATATAGATAGGTACGTACGCGCAAATACTGTCAGATATGAGATGGTTTGGACATAAATTAAAATCTATAACTTAATGATAGAGGAATGAGAAGGCGTCCAATGTTTAGGATCTAGATTTTACCTCTCATGTTTCCCTTCAAGTTGCTTCATCTGAGCTTGTTGCGTCTGCTCCATCATGCGGCGTAACAAGTCTCGTTGTTCGTTCAGTCTGGTCTTGGCGTTGCTCCATTCTTCCTTACGATGTCGTGAAGCTAGCTCGCTCCAGGCCAAGGTCTGTTCTGTGACCAATTTACGGAAAGACGGGTCGTTGCTCAGCTGCTCTTTGCTGAAATTTTTTGGGAAAAATTTATGTAAGATTTGTTTTGGCACGTCCATTAGGTAGGTACTTATTGACTTTACCTCGGCCTGATTTATCTATAAATTTGTTAAAAATGCATGAACAATGGCTGCCTTTGATCATCAGATTATTAGATCATATCACTACTCACTGGCCTATCATCCCATTAGCCATGGTAAATTTAGGTATTTCGTACATGGAGATGAAAGAAATTCAGATTCAATTCTGAACAAACCTTTTGACATACAGGCAAAAAATCTAACAGATATTTAAGTAAGTATTCTTAAATATCGTATATAAGTAAGATAATATTATCCTACTTTGTCCTACTTAGTCCATGACGCAGACACTTCATTGCATTGATGTGAGTTGCAGTGAGTTGCATTAATGCTCAGCTCCTAATGATAGTGTAACGTTGTAATTATTGGTTTAGTTATGATTTTAAAGAAAATAAGTAAGCGGTTAATGTGACATAAGAAAACTATATTTTTAATGACATTGCATTGATCATAGACAAGTTTTACTCTTAGGTGTCTATACTTTACAGATAGGTCCATGTTTAATACTCTTAAACCTTCCCAGTGAATTAACCTAACTAATAGTGATAAACCACAACAAAACAGTTCAGTAGTTTTTGTGTGAGGCTGGCACAGACAGACAGACGCGGCGGTGGACTTAGTTTTATATTGTGTAGTAATAATAAAAAGTAAAATTGTTACTTTTTCCCCTTGATGAGTTTCTCAATAGCGGTGCACTGTGCTTTCTGCATGGCGAGTTTCTCCTTAGTATGGCGCTTCCTCATAGCTTCTAGCTCCTTCTGTTGCTTCCTGCCGGTCTTCAAGAACCCTTTCTCTTGTCGCAGGGACTCCACTGTTATGGGCTCGAATACCAATGGTGGTTCTGTTGGACAATGTATTATTTAAAACTGTGTTTACTTCAGAATAGTACTATCTTACTCAAACTACTGGGCGGGTGTAACAAACGCCCCCAAAATCCCGATTTTTTGAAATTTTATGTTTCTTTTAAAAAATCCACCCGAAATAAATTCCTGGATACGGTCTTGCTACGAAGGTCTCGATTTTTTGAGCGATACTTCAGCATAGTAAGATTTTGTTGTGTATGGATTGTTATTATTGTTTTTTTTGGCTAGATTTTCTGTAAACAAATAAAAAACCGGCAAATAAAAAATGGCGACCGGAAGTTTTTCACCGTACAAATGTCAAAAAGTAAGATGGCCGACTGCCAAGGATTTAATGTTTCTAAACTATAATAAAATAACCACCTTTTTTATTATTGGAAAGTAAAATATTAAAAGAAACACCTGGTTGCGACACTTTGTTTGGCCGAAATAACATCATTTTCAACATAAATTCACAAGTTTTAAGTAATTTGTAATTTCAGGAAATTCCTATATGTTCAAATCAGCGTGATTCCACCATAATATTATCTTTAGTACTGAATTATAATCCTCTAAAATATATTTACGGTTTGTGAGCGAGCACTGTGCAACGCACAATGTTACGAAATAATAATAAAAACCGGTATGTGCGATTTGAACTCGCGAACCATGGGTTCTGTTGCAATATTGAAAACCATTTAAATCTTACCAAATCTATAGAGTAAGTAAAAAAATTATTTTTATTTGTTTAATATGTTTTTTATTTCTTACCGGGTTGCCTTATAACTTCCGGAAACGTGTTATCGACCCCTGGGACTCAGTAAAAGACGAAGGCTTCCTATTTTAGGTGATGGTATTTGTTTAGCTATACCTAACGAGTGGCCAGTAAGGCTGAGCACCAAAATTTCTTTAATTTAAATCGATTTTTACAGAGGCACATAGTTGTTTAAGAATGAACAGCTGTAGTATCATAGATATCACTAGATAAATGTGAACCTTTTGATTAAATAGAATATGTACTGAAGTCGCGCTCGGATTGCATTTATAACATTAGCTATTGTTTACATTGGCAGAGATCTGGCGTAATGTATATATGAAGCGAAAGGAGGAAACATTGCACAAACAGAACTCGGTCTTTAATGTAAACAACTGCGCTCACACGAACTAAATATACCATTACAACTGGAAATATAACTTTTAATTAATATATTTGTTTCTAAGTTCAAATTTAAATTCTGACGAGTTCTTTATTTTGTCAGAATGGTAATTAGCGAGTTAATATTTATCTAATAAGTAAATATGTATGAAAATAATGTGATAAAAAAAAATAAATGTAGATATATTGGTACTGCACAGTTCCACACGAAATGTCAAATAGGTAATTATTCCACAGATAAAGCCTCAAAAATATCATTTATACCCAGTATTTCTGTTAAGTTGTTTTGTTGACCACACTAGCGGGATTTTTTTACCAGTAGTTCGGTCAACAAAACAACTGAGAAACCAATTCCCATTAGTTTTGTTCATAAATCTTTTAAATTAAAAGTATTACCTCCATGCAGTTATCTATTATTTATGAAGTATATTCTGATAATGCTTATAAATTGTCCTAACGTTGATCTTTCCTAAACATTTCCTAGATCCTATACTATGTCGAGGAAAGAGCATCAAAATAATATGGGTTCAAATGGAATTAATGAGATTTAAAATTGCATCATAATTCCACAGTGGAACTACTTGAAAGTCAACGTTGATCAATTGTGATAGTTGTCCCAAAATATTACGAATTATACGTATATCTGGGAAAAAAAAAAGAACCTCACAACAATAAAGGTTAAAAAGTAGTGCAAAATGACACTCGGAGTTAGTTTTTCTATTAGTATACATTTGGTATACACCGACCTTCCTTCTTCTCCTCAATAGTAACTTTCTTTTCAGGTCCACTCTCTTCTATCCCCATTTGTTTCATATTGTCAGTACGTTCTTTAGCAGCACCCATAAACGCTCGGGGGTCGGAGAGAGCTGCCATGAAATCTGAAAATATTACGTTTCTGTGAACCTAGTCAAATAAAAGTATTATTTTCGAATATCTTAACTAATCATGTCTATACTAATGATAAAGCTGAAGAATTTGTTTGTTTGAACGCACTAAAATCTCTGGGACTACCAGTCGGATTTGAAAAAATATTCTTGCATTTGGCCCAATTCTTGAGAATTTGCAAATATTATCTTAAGGAACCTTAACTTTTGTAATATAGCATATGTTAATCAGGGATAGTGTAGCTTTCTATTAGTGAAATAATGTTTAGAATCTTGTAGAGATTACCCCCTACATACCAACAAATAAACAATGTGTGTGTGCTTATACACGATAGAAATGAAAACTATATAGTTTAAACCGAGTATACGCGATTCAGCGTCACTGATCCGAGTGTGACGGTGCAGTTTCGTTCACTGTTCAACTTTTCGGAAAATAATTGGTCGCGCCCCGACTGCATACAGCGCCATCTTGCAATAATGCTTTGATATACGTGGCATATTCACCGTGTTGTGTGCTAAGTATAATTATACCTATGCTGTTTTCGGCGCAGTAGAAGATGGGTGAAAACACAAAGTTAGCCGGTTGCTGGTTTAATTAATATGGAAAAACAAAAGTTTTGCTGTAATGTGTGGGACTTATGCTAACTCCGCCGACATGTTTCGTGCTGGATCGCCGAAAGCAGGCAACCTGTATGGCGAGTATGACGCCGGCGGAGTCTAGCGGAGACAGAAAATTAAACCTACATGGGAAATATACCTTCAAATCCATCAGGCACATATATTTTTAATTCGATGTTACAGAAAAGCATAGGTAGGGACATCGGGAAGTTAGCTTCAGTTCTCAGTGAGATATGTCGGTATCCAGCTTGCAGACCGTCTAAAGGAAGTATACGTTGACCGAGCAACTTTCCATTCTCATCGTATACACCGAAGCGTAACACAGCTAAGTCTGGCAGTACAACCTGCAACATTGTATACATTTTAATAAAAAAACTAGATATAAAAGTGAATTAAGTATTTATAAAAGCGGATGGAATCTTGTAAAATAATGCATGATTCCTCTGACTAGAATGTTTACTGATACTGTATTCTTAATTATTCCAACAGCTGTAGTGACTGAATGTGATGGCTGTGTGAAGTTGGCACCCCCAAATTCGATTTTTCAGTTTTTTTTCATCAGGTTCGTTTGTCCACCGTTAGTCCACGTTTGTCCACCAAAAATTTTTTTTTGTCCACCTCTCAAAAAAAAGTTATTCAAAAAATAAAAATTGGGGGTGGAAGTTGGCACCCCCAAATGCGAAATTCTAATTTTTTTAATGCCGTTCGTTTATCCATCGTTAGTCCACGTTTGTCCACCAAAAATTTTTTTTTGTCCACCCTTAAAAAAAAAGTTATTTAAAAAAAACTAAAAATGAGGTGGAAGTTGGCACCCCCAAATTCGAATTTTCAACTTTTTTTCAACAGGTTCGTTTGTACATCGTTAGTCCACAATTGTCCACCAAAAATTTTTTTTTGTCCACCCGTCAAAAAAAAGTTATTCAAATAAACATTTTTTATGAAAAAAACGATAGAAACTGAATTTCCGGGTACGTTCAAACTACACTAAAGGTTTGAAAATCAAGTTTTAAAGTGGGCAAACGATCCAACCCCTCAGAGAAGAGAATCCACCCCTAGGAAGCTAGAGATCCCCCGTCAAAGTGAAAATACTTAGATATATACTGAATTAACTCGCGCATAACTACGTCTCTAAGGGTGGACAAACGAAAATATGTGGTGGACAAATGAGTTTCTGAAGTGGACAAACAGACCTACCCTTAAGAGAAGCAAATCCACCCCTGGGAAGTTGGAGATCCCACGACAAAGTTAAAATCCTTAGATACATACTTATATCACGCATAACTATATCTCTAAGGGTGGACAAACGACAATATGTGGTGGATAAACGAGTTTCCGAGGTGGACAAACAAACCAAAACCTCAAAGAAGCAATTTCATCCCTAGGAAGCTAGAGATCCTCCGTCAAAGTTAAAATCGTTAGCTATATAATTAACTCTCGTATAGCTATATCTCTAAGGGTGGACAAACGACAAAGTATGGTGGACAAATGAGCTTCTGAGGTGGAAGAATAGACCTACCCCTCAGAGAAGCTAATCCACCCCTAGAAAACTAGAAATCCTCCGTCAAAGTTAAAATCCTTAGATATATAATTAACTCGCGTATAACTATATCTCTAAGGGTGGACAAACGACAATATATGGTGGACAAATGAGCTTCTGAGGTGGACAAACAGACCTACCCCTCAGAGAAGCTAATCCACCCCTAGGAAACTAGAAATCCTGCGTCAAAGTTATAATACTTAGATATATACTTAATTAACTCACGCATAACTATACCTCTGAGGGTGGACAAACGACAATATATGGTGGACAAATGAGCTTCTGAGGTGGACAAACAGACCTACCCCTCAGAGAAGCTAATCCACCCCTAGGAAGCTAGAGATCCCCTGTCAAAGTGAAAATCCTTAGATATATACTTAATTAACTCACGTATAACTATATCTCTAAGGGTGGACAAACGACAGTATGTGGTGGACAAATAAGTTTTCGAGGTGTACAAACAGACCTACCCCTCAGATAAGCAAATCCACCCCTAGGAAGTTGGAGATCCCACGACAAAGTTAAAATCATCACATATATACTTATCTCACGCATAACTATATCTCTAAGGGTGGAAAAATGAAAACATGTGGTGGACAAACGAGTTTCTGAAGTGGACAAACAAACCTACCCCTCAGAAAAGCAAATCCGCCCCTAGGAAGCTAGATATCCTCCGTCAAAGTTAAATTCAGGGCTTTTTCTTTAAAAATGTTTATTTGAATAACTTTTTTTTGAAGGGTGGACAAAAAAAAATTTTTGGTGGACAAACGTGGACTAACGATATACAAACGAACCTGATGAAAAAAAGTTGAAAATTCACATTTGGGGGTGCCAACTTCCACCTCAATTTTAGTTTTTTTTTAAATAACTTTTTTTTGGAGGGGGGACAAAAAAAAATTTTTGGTGGACAAACGTGGACTAACGATGGATAAACAAACGTGATGAAAAAAAAATGGAAATTCGCATTTGGGGGTGCCAACTTCCACCCCAATTTTATTTTTTTGAATAACTTTTTTTTGAGAGGTGGACAAAAAAAAATTTTTGGTGGACAAACGTGGACTAACGATGGACAAACGAACCTGATGAAAAAAAACTGAAAAATCTAATTTGGGGGTGCCAACTTCACAGAGCCGAATGTGATGATGATGAAGAGTAAAGCATCAGGAGAAGATAGACATTTCGTAAACGAGTTGCAACATTTTTACTCACATTTCCGCCAGCTTTCATAAAAAATCCCATAAAAAATGGCACATTCAGTTTTTCCCGACTGTACCAAATCGGCCCAGCTGTTCTCAAGTGTCGCGCTTACCAAGGAGCAGCATTTAATTTTTAACCAAGTCGTAAAAAAGAAGGAGAAGATTCTCGATTCGGACCAGTTGTGAACCGATTTTGATGATTTCTTTTTTGTTCGACATATAATTCTTCCGGTTTGGTCCCATTTTCTTTATTCGTTATTCAGAAAATTTGAAAACTACTCATGTTTTATATAAATCGATGAAATATACGTCTTTAATTATGTATTTCTCTTACTTTCAGTAAATATAGGTCCGAATAATTACCTTTCGGAACAGGAACGGTTCCTCGTTGTATACCGGGTTCAGACCGTTGGCCGGAACCATACGTGTTCGAAACTCTTTACGGATGGTGTCAGTCGGGAGTCCATACATATCTACCTCCACATACGTACCGATCTTCTTGTCTGATAGGAACTGGCCAGCTATAACCTGTTGGAAAAGGATATATTTTATGAAAGAGATATATGTTGACTTCACACATACCAAAAAGGTAAACGTTTGGAAAAATACAATTGGTAAGTGGCTTATTAAGAGACATATTTCAGGACTTCCCTGAAAACTTAACGATCCGCTACGGATGATTTAAGAAAAGCTTACAACCTGTTTCGGATGAATTAGGAAAAGTTTACAAATTACTACTGATGTATTAAGAAACGTTTACAACCTGCTACGAGAGAATTTGGAAAAGTTTACAATCTGCAACGGATGATTTAGAAAAGTTAAAGATTTGCTACGAATTATTAAGAAAAGTAATTAATCTGCTACAGATTATTAGGAAAAGTTTAAAAATTACTACGGATGAATTAGGAAAAGTTTACAACCTGCTATGGGTGAACTAGGAAAAGTTTACAAATTACTACTGATGTATTAGGAAAAGTTTACAACCTGCTACGCGAGAATTCGGAAAGTTTACAATCTGCAACGGGTGATTTAGAAAAGTTAAAGATCTGCTAGGGATTATTAGAAAATATTTACAATCTGTAATGGAAGATTTAGAAAAGTTAAAGATCTGCTACGCATTATTAAGAAAAGTTAATAATCTGCTACTGATTATTAGGAAAAGTTTACATCTGCAACGGATGATTTAGAAAAGTTAAAGATCTGCTACGCATTATTAAGAAAAGTTAATAATCTGCTACTGATTATTAGGAAAAGTTTACATCTGCAACGGATGATTTAGAAAAGTTAAAGATCTGCTACGCATTATTAAGAAAAGTTAGTAATCTGCTACTGATTATTAGGAAAAGTTTACATCTGCAACGGATGATTTAGAAAAGTTAAAGATCTGCTACGGATTATTAAAAAAAGTTAATAATTTGCTACGGATTATTAGGAAAAGTTTACAACCTGCAACGGATGCTTTAGAAAAGTTAGATCTGTTACGGATTATTAAAAAAGTTAATTATCTGCTACGGATTATTAGGAAAAGTTTACAATCTGCAACGGATGATGATCTGCTACGGATTATTAAAAAAAGTTAATAATTTGCTACGGATTATTAGGAAAAGTTTACAACCTGCTATGGGTGAACTAGGAAAAGTTTACAAATTACTACTGATGTATTAGGAAAAGTTTACAACCTGCTACGCGAGAATTCGGAAAGTTTACAATCTGCAACGGATGATTTAGAAAAGTTAAAGATCTGCTAGGGATTATTAGAAAATTTTTACAATCTGTAATGGAAGATTTAGAAAAGTTAAAGATCTGCTACGCATTATTAAGAAAAGTTAATAATCTGCTACTGATTATTAGGAAAAGTTTACATCTGCAACGGATGATTTAGAAAAGTTAAAGATCTGCTACGCATTATTAAGAAAAGTTAATAATCTGCTACTGATTATTAGGAAAAGTTTACATCTGCAACGGATGATTTAGAAAAGTTAAAGATCTGCTACGCATTATTAAGAAAAGTTAATAATCTGCTACTGATTATTAGGAAAAGTTTACATCTGCAACGGATGATTTAGAAAAGTTAAAGATCTGCTACGCATTATTAAGAAAAGTTAATAATCTGCTACTGATTATTAGGAAAAGTTTACATCTGCAACGGATGATTTAGAAAAGTTAAAGATCTGCTACGCATTATTAAGAAAAGTTAATAATCTGCTACTGATTATTAGGAAAAGTTTACATCTGCAACGGATGATTTAGAAAAGTTAAAGATCTGCTACGCATTATTAAGAAAAGTTAATAATCTGCTACTGATTATTAGGAAAAGTTTACATCTGCAACGGATGATTTAGAAAAGTTAAAGATCTGCTACGGATTATTAAAAAAAGTTAATAATTTGCTACGGATTATTAGGAAAAGTTTACAACCTGCAACGGATGCTTTAGAAAAGTTAGATCTGTTACGGATTATTAAAAAATTTAATTATCTGCTACGGATTATTAGGAAAAGTTTACAATCTGCAACGGATGATGATCTGCTACGGATTATTAAAAAAAGTTAATAATTTGCTACGGATTATTAGGAAAGTTTACAACCTGCAACGGATGCTTTAGAAAAGTTAGATCTGTTACGGATTATTAAAAAAGTTAATTATCTGCTACGGATTATTAGGAAAAGTTTACAATCTGCTACGGATGATGATCTGCTACGGATTATTAAAAAAAGTTAATAATTTGCTACGGATTATTAGGAAAAGTTTACAATCTGCAACGGATGCTAAAGGTCTGCTACGGTTTATAAAAAAAGTTAATAATCTGCTACGGATTATTAGGAAAAGTTTACAATCTGCAACGGATGATTTAGAAAAGTTAAAGATCTGCTACGGATTATAAGGAAAAATTTACAATCTGCAACGGATGCTTTAGAAAAGTTAAGATCTGCTATCTGCTACGGATTATTAGAAAAAGTTTACAACCTGCTACGGACGGACTACAGATGCTTTAAGAAAAGTTTACGGTCTGCAATGAATGATTTAAGAAATCACCCGTACCAATTGCTAAATGGTAATAAATCGTTAAATACCTGAACAGAACACTGAGCAGCAATGACACCATCGACCGGGGCATCAGCAAATGGATCGAAGCTCCTGTCAGCGCGCCTCATAAAATCTGGCTTGAGGAGATACCCACAGTTTCCATTGTACTCAAACTTGCCCTGGTTTAGCTGCATAGGAAGGTCTGACGTCTGGAAGTTGAGTGACACCATCTGACAGCCAGCGTTCCAGAACACCTGCAATATTAAATTAACATAATTATTAATGTAATTGGATGAAATGGGAGGAGGTATAGGGAGGATGTATTAGAGCTACGTGAAAGCTTTCCACCTGTTCTGTTTAATAAAGGAAACTTGCTAAATGTAGACAATGTTACCAGGGTAAGGTAAAGGCCCTTCGAAAGCATTCATCATCTCGCCACATTTACTTAAACGGGTGGTTGCGTATTGAATATTTTAAATTTTGAATGTATTTATTCACACCAGCTCTTGTATGCCAGCATTACCTGAGGCATGTAATTAGAAGAATCAGCGCGAGTCCCCTTGGGGTAGATCCTGGACATCTGTCTCTTGTTATAGTTCACGAAGTCTATAGCTTGGGATTTCAAGTAGTTCATACCGGTGGTTTCAGCGAACGATGACATGTTGTGGTAAATGTTACGTTCTGAAAATTATGAAAAAAATTAGGATAGATGTGTGGCCGAGTGGTTAAGATGTCTGGTATTAACTAGGCCATGTATGGGTTTGTAATAATTAAAAACTTATGTAGGTACATAATCCGACAAACCATATTTTCGGGCCTCTATAGTTACATAGAAACATAGCCTCTTTTAGCGTCTTCTATCGACTGTATTATAGAGAATGTTCAGAAGAACTCCATGACCTCGTCCCTCCATCCCCTTTCCACACCCGCACTGCTCGTACAGGATAATAGGTTTCCTCACACAGTTGACACGTTCTGCATACGAACGAAAAAGTTCAGTAACTCGTTCCTGTGTCGCACTGTCAAAAAGTAGAACGAATTTCCGGCGTCGGTCTTTCCTGCTTTCTATTGTATTGTGTTCGCTTAATAAACAGGCGGTGGCAAGGTCACATGTCGTCTTCTCTATAATAATATAATTTCCTTTAAAAAAAAGTGTACTGACTTTAAAAAATTATGCACTGAAAAGTGTGCTTTCCGAAAGCAATTTATAAAAAAAAAACCCAAATCGCTTCAAGTGTGCCTATAAAATTTGAAGAGTTCTCGATTTCTCCAGGATCCCATCATCAGATCCTGACCTGATGACCATGGGAACACCTGGAAAGTATACCTTTTCAAACAAAAACTTAGAGACTTTTCCATCATCACGCCTTTCATCCCAAGAGGGGTAGGCAGAGACAATCGAATGCCATATGCTACGATCCTGACATATCTTTTTTGCTTCTTTTATATTCATCATAACTTTCATACAGCTCGGCGATTGTGTGTACTTTTAATATTTCCATCGATCAACATATTTTTTATATGTTAAATAATCTAAATATACCTCAACAGAACTAGCCGGAATAACTCATTTCATTTCAGAGTTTATAAAAACATTATAAATTATTTACTATCTGCTTCGTCAAAGCTCTGGAACTTGATGGGCTGTGCATAGTTGACCATGGAGGATAACCATGGATGTACGTTAGTCGTAGAGCCGGTGTATGCTACGGGCGGCGGAGCATCTTCTCCTGCACAAGCTGCTTCCGCTACTATTTCTTCTGGCTGTAGACAAATAGTGAGAAAAATAGCAGTTAATCTATCTTCTTTCATGAGTTGTAGAATTACTGATATACTAATATTATAAAGAGTGAGTGCGAATTTTGTGAGTTTTTGTGTATGTGGAGGGTTATCTCCGGCCGGAACTACTGATCCGATTCTGAAATTTATTTCACAAATAGAAAGCTATACATAAAATATCCACGGACGAAGTCGCGGGTAGAAAGCTATTTTCTTATAAATAAAAATTAAATGCTATTCGTTGGCCCGTTGGTAACCGTAAGCGGAACACTTGAGAACGGCTAGATCGATTTGGCATTTTTTTTAAATGTTCGTAATAGTCTGAATAAGGTTTTTAGGGAAAGAAAAATTAATATATGATCCACGGGCGAAGCCGGGGCGGAATGCTCGTAAAAGATAAAATCATGGATGCCTTACAGCTCCCGAGAATCGTGTTACCGATTGTATCAAGTTATAAAAAAGTTGAAAGGAGACATACATTGTACAAACTTCAATGTTTATTAATGAGGCGGTTTATCTATTGAATAACTCCTCATAAAAGAAGCTGTTTGGAGGCAAAATAAAAGCGTCACAAGTTCCCATGTGGAATGCTGCTACAGTAAATGACAGATGATGAAAATTTAAATCTCATACAAACCTTCTTATCCGGTATAGCAACAGCTGAAGCATCTTCCTTGATCTCATCCTCAATAACAAACTGACCCTGACGGAACAACTCTAGTTCCTGTTTCTCTACTTCAGGTTTCAGTCGTTTGTTCTTGATCAGGATCTTACGCTTCAGGGCTGATGGTGGGGGGAGAGGTACACCGGGCTCCAACTGGAAAAAAAATATAGAAATTAATTAAAAAACCACACTTAGAGGCTATTCCATATAAATATACCTCAACAGAACTGGCCACTCGTTAGCCTCACAAATCATGGGTTAAAATAGGGAGACTTGGTCTTCCGCTGGGTACCCTGGGACCGATAACGGGAGCTGTATAAGGCAACCCGTGAAGAAAAAAATTAATAAAAAATATCAAGATAATTTATCTGGGTGATCTATTCATGGATTAGCCACATTTGTACAGAGTTGTACGTTCTTCTATGATTTTTTTACCAATAAGGAATTAGCTGGACAATGAAGATGTTCATAATCATGAGGAAATTCACAAGAATGTCAACCTTAGAAAACAGAAGACGAAACATCCTAGGAAATAGGAAGGGAAGAAAGGTTAAGGCCCAGCTTATTTGGTAAAGTATGTAGTCTTGTACCACGAAATATAAAATGGTATCACACAGAAGGTCAAGAATAAAGTATAAGAAGAACTCCTTACCGGATGATCAGGAAGACTTTCTTTTAAGAGTAAATCTCCCAATATCTCATCACAGTATTTAGCCAGCTTATATTGCTGAGCCTTGCAGCAGTGGTTCTCAAACGACAATATCACAGGGTAGTCTGAAGTCACGAAAGCTGTGTCTCTGAGCGCGTAGATGACATCTCTGAACAGTATATCTGTGCACATTGCCATTCCGTGTGTTATGATTGGTTCTTCATCCTCGCCTTTGCCATCCCAGCAATCAAGTTCTACGCACCTGGATTTTTTAAATATATATGTATAAATTTGAATAGACTTAACTTAAGGCTTAACCTAAACATTTTAATATCCATAACTACTTATCTAAGTATTAGAGGTAGATATAAGCTAATGCGGACTTTATTGTAGCTCATTTAATTCTACACAATTCGTTCCTACATAATTTTGTTATATCAATGCGTTCGGTAGTGTTCACTGCGTTTAGTAGTTTACATAAAAATATTTATAAGATTGTATAAGATTTATACTTTTTGCTAACTTTTTAATCGCTTTTTCATGACTTGGCAGTAAAGAGCACAAGTAATAAAATTATAAAAGTGTATTAATTTTCATAAATAAATTATTGTTTAATTCCGAATATACCTAGGTAACTTCCACACCTCCTCCAAACTAAAAAAATACTGAACCGATTAAAAAAATGTTTCCCTGTTATACGTTTTATTACAGAAAAGCGACCGATTGTTTTTTCAAAAGTTGTGCTATCTATTCTATTATTTTTTGTGTTATGGCTCTATCAGAGCTTTGATGATTTCGCCAATGTTAATAGACGTTATAATATCAATATGCCGATTAATCGGTAGCTAAGATGTTACCGCCGACTGTGATATGTCTTATTAATCACAGACTAATCACAACTATCACAGCGCGGACGGGAATAAACTGAATTCCCCATCATGTCACGACGGAACGCGTGCGATGGTCGCCATGACATGACGTAGAATCTTGTGCTATCTGAAGATAATAAAATTGCCTGTAACTTTTATGAAACTTTCAGGTGAGTATTTACACTTGGAATATTTAATCTAAAAGGTTACTATGTGAGGTATTCTCTACAGGTACTCTCTGGATCTACTGAACCGATTTTGAAAATTATTTCACGAATAGGAAGCTACTTTATCCCCGAGCGCTATATATCTCCACGGGCGAAGCCGGGGGCGGAAAGCTAGTAATAGATAAACTAGCAGTTGCCCGCGACTTCACACGCGTTTTATTAGGATAGTAACATTGTTATGTAAATACTGCAGGGAATACGATTTTCCATACACACATTTACACCCCATTTCACCCCCTTTTCGAAAAATAATTTCTTTGTGCATCCCTACAACCCCTAAGGAATATACCTTCCAATTTGTATATTTATATCTTCAGTGATTTTAGACTGTGCGTTGATTGTCAGTCAGTCAGCGACACGACGGTTTTTATATATTTAAAATCAAAATTACGGGCTAAAGCGAGCCTGAAGACCTAAATAGTTTCAAAATGTCTGGTGCAGAAGGCAAGGAGAAACCACTGCACTATTCTTCCCAAGAAAGTTCACCATGGCGAGTCAATACAAGGTGCGTCGCGCTGTGGACCGCCTGGACCTAGCAGTCGTGGTCAAGAGCACTGCAGTGACTGAGAAGAGAAGAATAATCTTCTTCTTCTTTTGATATATGGCAACAGTGCAGACTTTTAATCTTGTGCAATAGTAAACCGATAAATCGGTAGCTAAGATTATCCCGCCGACTGTGATATGTCTTATTAATCACTGACTAATCACAACCATCACAGCGCGGCCGGGTTTAAACCGGATTCCACATCACGCCATGACGAAAACGCGTGCGGTCGGCGCCATGAACGGATGTGGAATCCAGAAGAATAATACGGGCGAAATTAAAACGGGAACGACTCAGAAATTCCTAATCGTAAGCCACGCCCTAAACTCGTGGTTCGGGCGCAACGATCGCGTCATGCAAGACAACGACGGCGCTTTGTCCGTTCTTGCTGCAGAAGTGAGAAGGGCATAATGTATCGCTTCTCGGAATAAATGACGTAAGCGGCACATTACAAATAAGTAATTTATTAAAAAACGATCACACGCAGGGAAACATCTTCTTAATCAATACTAGGTACTGAAATTAAACGTAAATCCCTTCAGAGAATGGTCGTATGACTAAAAAGGTGTTTTTGAAGAGGTGATTTCAAAAATTTAAGTTATCGAGAAAATTTTCACCAATCATGTTTTCATTCTACACAATACTAGATAAAATCCTCTAGTTTTCGATGCCCAAATTGTATGTTCATTCATATTCGTAAAATTCGGGAATTTCAGTTCAGAAATCAACCGAAATTATTTTAAATACGTACCTGCATCCAGCCAATAGCACCTGCCTATACATTTCCACAGAACTCTTCCCACCGAACTGTCTCCCAGACAAGTAAGTATTATGGGACGAATTGATGTAATAATGGGCTAGCGGCTGATCCATCTCCATATAATTATCAAGACGATCCAGGAATACGGGAGCGTTCTCATCAGACATCAAGTAACGGATTAGACCGTCTTTGGTCAATGATTCTGGAATTTAATTAGGAGTAAATAACTGTAATAAACAATTTAGTTGGGAAAGGGGTTTAACATTAAGACTGCTTTTTATAAGAAAACACAAATCATTAAAAAGTCGCACACACAGTATTGAACAGAACAGTTGGCAAGCCTGTTGCTGCACTTAATGGACCTAGAATACCTAGTTTTTAGAAGAAGTGCAGCCTCCGGCTTTACGTGCCCTCCGTAGCACGAGGAGTCGATTAAAGCACATATTCTTAAAGAAAATTGATGCTTGGCATCTTTGGATTGAGTGAGAATTGAACCCGGGACCTCAACGTCAACGCTCTACCAATTAGGCTATCGACTCCTTTGTCTAAAGTAGGCCACACATTGGTCCGGCATCGCACCGAAAATTTCTATTCCGGCCGGCGGATGATCTAGGCGGACCGTTCGTTACAAAATCCCCAACGCGTCGCCGTACGGTTCACCGAAACCGACCGACAGTTAATCTGACATTTATTTTAAGAAAATCGTCATTTTAGGAAAGATGTAATTTTTATAAAAAACAATAGCAATACATACTAGCAGCCTTGGCTTCATCGTTTTGTTCGTAAGTAGCGATGATCTCAATGGCCCTCTTTTCATCATACAGCGGGTATAGGATCTCATTAAGACGAGGGTCACGTTGTTTTTCATTCAAGAAGTTGATGAACTGCTCCACGTTTATGCGGTCCGACTTGCCTTGAGTGCTGTAATATAATGAACGCGGAATAATAATCGATTCGCAACATTGAAAGTGAATACTTCTTTAGAAAACTTGGTAAGGGAACATATTATGGGTTCACGTCATGTACAACAAATGCCGACCATGGATTGCTCGGCCCAAGAATGTCCGGATGCCTGCCTTCCACGTATGCCTGGATCAGTGTTATTCATAGTTTTAAGTTTTCACTTCTATCGGCAGTCCCCATGAATGACTGACTATGCCTTTTTTTATTAAGAAGGAGGGTATTCCAGCAGAAGGTAGGTACTTCCTCTTACAATCAAAATAATTAAATTGAAGCAGAAAAAAAAATCGCTTGACACAAATGAAACGTTGTGCTTTGATCTGATTGGTTCTTATCTATTTGAATGTCATTGAACTTTAATGTGATAGGTTGGCATTAGAAATAAAAACTTCAATGTGCAAGCGAATAGCCTTTACGGGGTCCTACCAACAGCTGCTCCTTCCACATAATAGTAATGCAGTCAGTTTGTGTCACAATTACGCCGTAACGGCTGATTACATTCGAAAAATTAACAGAATATATATAAATGCGAAAGTGTTCGTTTGCCTTTCATTCACGTCAACACAGAGAGACGGATGAACCTGATTTTTTGCATAGTCCCAAAGAGCTCTTGTTTCATCGAATGGGATGAGATTATATAATACAGGCTAAAGCCATTACAACCCGATGGTCAAATGTAAATTTTATCCAAAAACAATAGTAAAACAAATACCCACATAGATCTAAACAAATCTTCGATGTCATTTCTGGGACATATCTTGTGGTACAGAGCGTAAAATTTGTCAAATGTAAAGTCATCCTTTTCCATGGCTTCGTTCTTCCCTGAAGGTAGACTAAGTTCTGAGAGGCATTGGTGGACCATTTTCTCAGTTTTGCCTGATGCGAATGTCCTTGCCACTACTTTGACTGGAACTTTTCCTCGAGGATCTGTTAGGAAGCAGAGACGCATCCAACTGTAAAAGAATCGTGTGTTAGTTTTTCATAATTGGTGTCAAAAATTTTAAATCTTAACATTGTAAGTACCTATGTGTGCTAATTCCCTTCTTTTAAATATTTGTACACCCAAACCCAAATAATTATTATTTATATGTAACTCTCAAGTTGTAAGTCTTGTAAGTCTTTTGCATGGGGACATAGGTCCAACACGTAAAGGCCCTTTAGTTAGAGGCTAGCACCCGTCGGGACCTATCTCTGAATGTATCAGAGACAATGCGCTCACAGACGGGCCACGTCAGGTGCCCGAACTATTGAGGAGATAAAATTAAATGAAAATTGGGTTATTGTTATTATTTATGTTATTATACCCTACAGATCAACATATTCCACAGCAAACAACTTGACCCAATTCTTAAACCTTTATAGAGACCCTGAAATTTCGTTTCATAGAAAAATATGAAAAATATCTATTGTACACCGAAGGGTTCTTGAATACTACAATTGTTAACATAATAATGCATTTACTCTGAAAGTAATGATGGAAGAGGCTAGGGGAAAATTTCTTTCGTCCATATTTATTATGGAAGCCTTATAGAAGTGGCACTTTTGTTGATTTCCTATACAGATCATTCAAAGAAATGACAGACAATTTCTTTTCACTTCTACATAATAGGACGGTGGATCCTTTGTCACGTTTCTGTGCTTGACGGATGTGTCAGGGCAGCGTTAATATCTTGCTATTGTAGTCAATATTGAGTATTTTGTAAGAATAATCAGCAACATATATATTGCTTGTTGGTGAAATTATTTAATTTGTTTTTCATAGACGCCATTGTATTAGATGAGTTTTTTACTCTAACATATGTTATTATAAATTTTTCTTATATTGTCTTTTTATCAAGAAATACAACAACCGGGTACTCTATTTGTATTCTGACACGTTTTTTATATTTCGTTTGATTTGTGGGTCTTTAAGGTGGCCACATATTCGTCCAATCCCCGGCCGGTCGCCATACGGTCCACCGAAACCGACCACAGACTCGTCCAATTCTTATCGCGCGGCCCACCATCCTTTTTAAAATCGTTGTATTTGTGGGTGATTTCGATGACCGGAACAATCTGTCACACACACACACACATCCACATGCCTTTGTTTAATCGAATCTTGTGTGTCTGTGTGGGTGAGTGAATTGCATGTGATCTAGATTAGATCTAGAAGACATTCAATCTCGATCATACGGCGGCCGGACCGAAAATTTTCTGTGATATACCGGACCAGTGCGTGGGCTACTTTAGGTAGGTACTTTAGGAGACTTATGGTACATTTTGCTTCAAAATACATTTCAAACTTTTGTAATTTGAAATTTTATTAAAATTAAATGACTACAATTAATCCCCAGAAGTACCCTAGGTACCTACCCTCAACTAATACCCTATTAAACGAAAAATTCCCAACGAACTGTCGTCCGGATGATTGCCTTTATTATCGTAATTGGGAGGACAATGGAAAGATGAGAAGATGTCGCGGCCATCATTGCACGGTTTAATTTAAATTTATAAATTGATTTCGGATTCGTGCCGTTTTAGTGAAGTTTTGATTGGTCATTATGCATTTAATGTGCCGTTATGTTATATAAAAATTTAATGCTGTTGGTAAGCGTATAACTTGAGAACTGATGGACCGATTTGGCTAATTCTTCTTTTTAGTTCGTAATGGTCAGAATCAGGTTTTTAGGGAAAGAAGAAAATTAAAAGTTGCGGCGGAAAGTTAGTTTAAGATAAAATGGGAATGGATAATTTCCAACATGTTTCTGTACACTTTTATCTAAATTTCAAATAATTAACCACAGACTACTAACTATATTATAATAACTGTCTGTCAATTTGTCACTGACTAAGTTATTGTCTTGTTAATTTATCTAATCTGTGACCATCATTTTGTTGGTTTTGCAAGATGTGGCGTCATCATCGCGCCCAGAACGTTTTCGCGGGAATTTGAAAACAGAATGAAATATTTTTTAAATGAAAATAGAAATATAACATTTTCTAATTATTTTTATAATATAAGTAAGTATTATCATAAAATACGCTACTTTTTGTCCTGTTTTATCTGTATGGGACATTATCTCTTTCTCTTTCTAACTGAAGTTTTGTCTACGTAGAGAGATTATTGTAAATATTTACAACTAGGTATGCATACAATATATAAAAATAAAGGAAATATTGAATAGAAAATTCATGCGATACTCACTGTTTCATTAGGTTGGTTCTGGGACAGACGTTGTTGATTTTGTTATTATGGGTAATAGCACGGAGACTTTCCTTCCATACCTTTTGGGAAAAAGCAAAAAAAAAACACACGAATAAGCATGCAAAATAATAATAAAATAATAAATAATAATTTCGTGCATCATATGACGCAACATGACTTATATAATAAACATTATTCTACATTATTATGTACTACGTACAAGTTTTGAGTAAGGGATATGCAATAACGGTTTTCCATTGAGGTAGGTTACGATACGATCCTGACGTAGTTTCATATCTGCCCACGAATAATGAATCTCATTTATGTAGACAACATCTACAGTGAGTAGCATTTGTCTATTTATGACATTTGTCACGTGATCCATTAAAAGGAAAATTCTCTAGGGATCACGTGACAAATGTCACAAATAGATAAACTGACAATAACAGTAGATTTTGTTTAACCCCTGTAGATTTTCTCTTTGCGATCAAGCTCGCGGGGCTTGTTCCGTATCTCAGTTGCTAACAAAAACGTGTTGGTATGACAGACCGAGAATGAGTGTACCATGCACGCTCGCTCTTCTTGGTCTACGGTGTACGAGACTGCCGACAGAAGTGAAAACTTAAAACTAAAAACATTCTCGGGCCGAGCATTCTCAGCAATTGGAAACCAATACACGAATTCCTGCCCGGATATTCATGGTCTTGCGCCAAAAATATGTCGCGAATCCATAATCCTACGAAAAATCGCTGAACGCACCTAAAGAAGTTTTCACTTCAAAAATTCATACCATCAGAATAAATGCTAACATGTGATAAAATCCCAATTCTATTACATACCAAGATTTTAATTTTCCTATGTTTTATAAAAGCGACAGGCATTACTAATGTAACCAAAACTTTAAAAAATATGAATTATACTTTCTACCATATCAACTACCTATATATTTAGGTATTGTACCATGACAGGACAAAATTACAGAAACAAAACAAACTACTTTTATGACAAATGAGTCGAGAACTGAGGCAAAACTTTGAAAGTTTATTTAAAAAAAACTATTATATAGAAAACAAAAACTTTCAAATTAGTTTCTTGAAATAGGTTAATCTTTAAAATAAAAATATACCTTAGTTTTTACTATACATAAGTGGCGAAGGGTGAATATTTTTAGGGAAGCCGTAAAATAGCTAATTCTACAATATCTAAAACATTTTTTTATAATTTCAAAATGCACCAATGACCAATGATAATAGTAATTTATTGTAAAGAGATTTAAATTACTTTAAGTCTTTTTTATTTAAAAAGTCTCTTGTATTCAAAACTATAATTCCTTTAGCAGACTCCATTCCTACCGTGTTTGCGCGTGCTTAAAATACGTTTGTTTTGATATTATTTTATGAAATGTCGTTATTTTGAAACAGATTGAAAGGAATCGCGTTGTATAGTCTCCTCGCCGCTACATATACAATATAGGCCCATACCGAATTCCACGGCCAAAGCCAGAGCGGAAAGCGTCGAATATTTGTCAGGATCGTAGCAATGCATCTCCTATCACATTCAAAACTTGTACACAACAATAAAATTAAAAATATCCAAAAGTATAATCGACTATAAAACAATAAATAAGCCATGCCGCTTGTATTCGCTGCACAACTTACTGCTTCTTGAGGCATGTCATAGGACATACGTTGTTAGCCTTCACATTGTGTGTGATACGTCTCAATTCCTCCAACCAGACCTTTTGGTTCAATATTTATTTAAATCATTACTTTATTGTCATTTTAAACTTAAGTTTTTGTAGTTAGTTTAATTTGTATTTACATACAAATTGTTATGAAAATCTTAAATACTTACTAAATATTCTAAAAATATATTACAATTAAAAAAAACGTTACCAAACAGACTGCCTGCATTAATTTGTCCGAAATAAGCAGCGAGTTGGTCATGTGAGCTTTCAATCAGTCGTTAACTAATATCTACCAGCATTTCCTCACAAAACAGGTTCAGTAGTTTTAAAATTTAAAAAAGAGCGCAAATTTCATATAAGTACATTTTGGATTTTTTTATATGGGAAGCTTTATATTTTTTAATTACCATATCATTTTAAAGGAGCTGAGTTTTTGAGTCCATGAAATTTAATTCATAACAATATTTAAAATAAAAAATTAAATACGTAACGCTCGGCAAAGTTATTTTTTTATACAAAGTTTTTCTCCCTGTAACAAATCTGTCAATTAATATGATAGAGTGAGAGAAATCATTGTATAACTTTATACAGCGTTTATTAGTAAGGGGCAAGTTTTAAATATTGTTAGCGTTGAAGAGTACCTAAATCCAATTGTCAATTTTCTTATGTTACATTAGTGGTAGATATCTTTAAAAAACTTAATCTAGATTAATCAGAACATACATACCTTCGCCGTAGTAGCATCAGGACACACCACGTGTTGATAGTTTATATTAATGTAGTCAGTACCGCTACAAATTGTCAAAGATTTATCTTCGAGAGTGTCTCCATGCTTGTTGTATAGATTGTAACTTAGTTTGGAATCCTGAAAATGTAAAAAAAACTTATAAAAATTTCCATTTACATACATTACATAAATATAATATACTCTTAAATACTAAATGAGTAGGTTAATACAAAATATTTTTTCATGTAAATCGCTATCTACTGGAAGAGTACCCAACAGACTGGCTTATTCTTTGACCGAAATAAGAGCCAGCCCGTTGGTCATGTGAGCTTTAAATTAGTCGTGTCTATTATGTATATATAGGTAGGTACAGCGTTAAAAGCTGGCAATGCGGCCTACAATGCTGAAATGGCTAAACGTCGCAAATATAATATGCATCTCTTCCGAAAGATTACACATTTGAGGCATTTGGTGTGGAATCGATCTCAGTTACTAACAAAACCTGATTGTAACCGTGTACAGATACGTCTAACATTACTGAGTTGCGTAATAGAGGTGGATAATAATAAGACGCCATTTCTTTTTGAATCGGTAGATGTAGCTGGATAAAACTAATTTATTTAGAAAAGCGTGTAGCATGTACCAATGGATTTTTTAATTGAAAACTTATGTACATAATCCGACAAACCACACTTAGAGGGTTTTCCATCTAAATATACCTCAACAGTACTGTCCACTCAAATACCATAGGCTAAAAGAGGGAGAATTGGTCTTCCGCTGGGTAACCTGGGACCGTAACATGGTTTCGGGAGCTGCAAGGAAACTCGTGAAGAAACAAAAAAAATATTTTTTGACGCTCCTAAAAAGTAGCTATTTTGTATTGTACCTTTCCTCACTAGAGGCACAGAATTGTTGAGTAAATATATATTATTTGATAGATATTAGTAAGTATTTAATTCTAAATATACGCGATCGAAGTCGCTGGCAAAAGCTAGTAGCGAACACAATACTAGAACTGAAAAGCACTTTAAAGTTCTTCCATGTATGAGGTTGCGGTTAGACCTAGTTTTGTAGGTCGAACGCTCGAAGTTTTCTGAAATATTCTAGAATTCTAGATTACTTGATATTTCCTATATAAAAGCGACGAAACGTTGCCAGTTTGAATATTTTGAAGAAAAATCATGACATCAACTTTATTAAGCCATTTTAAAAGCTGCCTTAGCGAGTAACCAGTTTTTTCCAATAGAAAATTGCAGCCGAGTTAGCATACATTTTGACAGCGACACTTTCGTTTCGGTCGAATGGCCTTGAACAGGCCAAAACGTTCATGTCCAACAAGGACCGGCCAGAGATAGCCCGGGGCTGAGAGGTCCGGCCCATCAATGTGCATGCAAATTTGCTATGCCGGGCAAAGACAAGTACACAGAATTTGCCCGCACATTGTTGGGCCGGACATTCTCGGACCGGGTATGTCCTGCACAAGAATGCCGAGCAATTTGCTTGGCCGGACAAAGACAAGTACACGGAATTTGCCCGCACATTGTTGGGCCGGACCTCTCGGCCCCGGGCTATCTCTGGCCGGTCCTTGTTGGACATGAACGTTTTGGCCTGTTCAAGGCCATTCGACCGAAACGAAAGTGTCGCTGTCAAAATCTGTGCTAACTCCCCTGATGTATTTTTTTTCTTTACAACCCGCCTTAAGGCCGATTTAGACGGTTCTAGTGGTTAGTAGAGTGCGTTAGGATAGTAGATTAGTTGAAACATGTAAACGGTAGTTTCCAGTACTCGTACTAGTACGTTCCACTCGCCTTTCAACTAGAATCAAATAGAATCGCTTTATATTTTTGTTTCAAGTGACACCCTCCCGCGCCCACTCAACCCCCCGCGCGTTCCTGACTCGCTACTCGCTGTAGTCTAAACGGTCAGTTTTAGTAACTTGCACAAGTTGACAAGGAGAGTTATGTGTGTTTTGGCCTACAAAATGGCAATCTACTGGAAGAAGTATAAACGTCACTGGAAACCTACTAATGCACTGGCATTCGAGTGCCACCTACGCACTCTACTAAACACTCGTAACGTCTAAATCGGCCTTTACAGCTTCCGACACCGTGTTATCAGTCCCAAGGTACCCAGCGGAAGATTAAGTCTCTCTCTTTTATGCCGATGGTATTTGTGAGGCTATACCTAACGAGTGGCCAGAATTATAAAAACCCATTGGTATATGTAGGTTCATTCTATTAATAGGGGAGTCTATTATCTGATTGAAATATAAATAGATACAATAGTTTACCTTAGGCAACCCTCCAGATCTCACGTCGCTCACTTGACAAAGTTCTATCACATCACCATCCTGAAACAATACAAATATCTTAATACTTGTTTTTCGGTTATTTAAAGCTTATGACTAAAGGGGGGGGGGGGGCAATGGGGCAATATTATGGAGGATAAAAAATATGAACGCCAAGAACATGAAGCGTTACACTTTGGAAGTCTTTGCCATTCAACTGTAGGTGTTTCTTATGAACACTTACAGATGGCATTGTCCACAAAACCAATTAAAATTATATGTTCGTAACAATAACTTCTACTTTATTTAGGTATGCCGCATACAAATTATACAAAACTAACGTGAATGCTGGTATAGTCGTGATGAAAATGGCGGCGATTTTAAAAACGGATGTCAAAATCTTAATGTTTTTCTGAATATTTCAATACTTTCTACAATATACATTAAACCTTGTGAATTTATTTACGTTTTGTCATGCGATGCGGAATTTATTAATAGGTAAGGAAGTCAATTGCTTGCACTTTGGTCGCTTTGCGGCTACCTACATTTGATCCCTTGGCCCCGCTCCTTTGGGTCGGAAAAAAATAGTTTCAGATTAGTGCGTTCAAACCTACAAACAAAGATATAAACTCTTCGATTCCACGTGACGCCTTTGTGATATACGCACGCGTCCACCAGGACGTCATGGGGAATCCAGTTTAATCCAGCCCGCGCTGTAATAGTTGTGATTAGTCAGTGATTAATAGGACATATTACGGCCGGCGGGAGCATTCTACCTACCGATTATCGGCTTATTGTTACTGTGACGTCTATATAACTTGACATTGGCGGAATCATCAAAACCCTGATGGAGCCATTTTGAAAAAAATAGAATAGAATAGAATAAACTCTTCAGATTTTATGCATATATGTATAGATGAGCGTTGATAGTATAGTGGCTATGGTGCTCGTCTTGAAAGTGAAGAGACGTTTAAAACCCAATATGCCGACTTCAGAGCTTCTTTAGAAAACGATACGGCCCTACGATTAAATGTATTTGAATATAATTTGGAACAGGATGAAATAGATAATTTATACCTACATATGCATAAAAGTCACGCCTGTTTCTCAGAGGGGTGGTAGAGACCACGGATTTAACTTGCTACGATCTCTTTCGCTTCATTCACTTTCATAATATTCTTCATCTATTAATTTATTAATGTATATTTTTATTTATATTCCGTAATACAGGAAGCAGGAAGGACTATTTATTTTTGTCCCCTTTTTACCCCCTAGCTAGGGATAAAATGTGGAAAAAATCTCATAGCACATAGATTTATTTTTCAAAAAGGAAAAGCGGAAGCAAAGTAAATTTTTATACTACACCTGCTCGGAAAGTGCAAAATAAAAACAGTTATGAAAGTACGTAATTGCGGACATTCAAATATGCGGGAAGAAAATTTGTACAAAAATGAAAAACTTTCGCCCCGCTCAGTAACGATTTTCGCCCCCGCTTAACGGCCACTGACCGGGTGGTAATGGATTTTCACGTTCTTTGACATTTTTCTTTTTGATGTGTTACATCTTTCCTTTCGCTTTCCTTCAATCTGTGGGAGTGATTTCGTGAAAAGGGACGGAAGTATTGTTACAGGAAGCGCGAGCTATTTGATTTGACCGGCGCGGTGGTATAGTTGGCCGTCACATGGTACCAACCCATTTTCCGAGAGGTTGGTACAGTCAGCCAACAGTGTGTGCGTGTGTGTGACGAGAAAGAGAACGCATCAGATGTGCGCTTAACCGCGCGTTGTGTATAAAGTATTATTAATGTTTTCAGGATTATTACCAAGGTGACACATCATATGCAACTACTGGCTCGCTCGTTTTTTTTGGTTCTGTAAATTCCATTCGAAATAGGCAAAGTACATTTCAACATAGAATCAAGTCTCCAATAATAGCGCGCGTGTTGCTTTGCTGAAACTCTCTTATATTTTTCTAGTTTAAAATTGTATGCATCATTCAGGACAAAGTGCGATACTTGTTGGTAATTGACCACTTTCATCCCTTGATCTAATTACAATTTTGACTAATTATGACAAATGCATGTATGAAAAGGGCGTGAGGAATATACAAGAGGCGAAAGATGTCAGAATCGTAGCAAATGGCATTCGATTGTCTCTGCGTACACCTCATAAGATAAAAAGCGTGATGATAGATAGCTAGATAGACAAAGCCTCGGGTAATGGCAATATAAAATGAGTTCTGCCTCCATCATGCAAAGTATAGGAAATTGTCTATCCCTGCAAGGAAGCAAATATCCTTTGTCTAAAAGGTAAACACTCGCTGATTAGCGTAAAGCCATGCAAAGTGTTGAGATAAAAATATTCTTTGTTGCCTCTATTTATAGTCGCTCATTTGAATTTGATATCGTTTAGAAAGGAAACGATATCGGAATCGTTATATTATGTTCACGTCTAGAGACGCTCGTTATATCGTCATTACAATCGCCATGTTTGTGAGACCATAATATTATAGATTTTGTCATTGGGTCATTCCAAAGGGGGGTTTTAGGGTCCCGTAACCAAAGGATGCAAACGGAAACCCTTTTAAAGGTGGCCACACATTTGTCCAATGGCCGGTCGCCGTACGGTCCACCGAAATCGACCACAGACTCGTCCAATTCTTATTGCGCGGCCCATTATCCGTTTTCAAATCGTTGTATTTGTGGTTGATTTCGATGACCGGAACACACACACATACACACATCCACACGCCTTTGTTTAAACGAATCTCGTGTGTGTGTCATGTCTTCTCCTGGGTACCCTGGGGTCGGTTATATGGTTCCAGGAGACGTAAGACAACTCGTGAAGGTATAAAAATATTACGTAAGAAAATCCGAAAGTGTACCTATACAAATTATAAAAAGAATACCTCTTGCGTTACCTCGCTGAATTATTTCCGTAAAATTATTTTCAACACACTTGCTCGTAACGTGAGTCTTATTACCTCACTTTTAGACCCATAATCCCATATATTAAACACGCGTGCTTTTTACTTGACATTACAGCACAAGAGTTATAATATAACCCAATGAAGTTAAATTCGTACAAGATTGCAAATTGTATGTGTGTCCACAAAGCATTCTTAATTTAACCGCATAATACAGTTTTTATTTTTTAACCACGACTTTGTTGGCTGTTCTAGCGCGACGCGGGAAAAAACAAAACATTTGAGAATTGTACTTTCAATAATTGTTTTAATAATTAAATGTAAAACCACATGAAGTTTGTTTTTTTCCTCGTAAGTGTGTTGAAAAACGTCGTATGAAACGCGTGTGCATTGGTCATTACATACTCAGCTTTCTTATAATACCGCCTCGTACGTAATGACCAACATAGCACACTTGTATCACAATGTACTATTAATTTACGTAATGCTTAATTATGAAAAAACTATATCTTTGATAATTTTCTCTGTTGTGTCTGTGTACTTTTATTACTTGTCTCAATATCTAGTATCTAGTGATTTCGTAAACGCGTCCTTAAGTATTTTTATCCCGGATTTATCTTATTTCTTTAGGATTTTTTTATATTAAAATCTTTGATAAAAATATTTTCGAAGCCGGGGCAGGTCGCTAGTGGCAATATAAATGCTAGATTGTGTGTTAACGCGTTTTGCCATTATGCAGGAAATTGTCTCTCTGCGCTAGGAAGACATATCCTTTGTGCTTACTTTCTTACGTAAAGCCTGCAAAGTGTTGTGAGAAAAATATTCTGATTCGTTGTCTTTTGCTCGTTTGCATTTGATATCGTTTAGTAGGGAAATGATACATGTAGGTATATGAGCTGACTCCTATAGGACTAGGGAATTCTTCCTTCGTCTCAACTATAAGATACATCTATCATCAGATCATCACGCCTTTTATCCTAAGAGGGGTAGGCAGAGACAATAGAATGTCAGTTGCTATGATCCTGGCATACCTCTTTTGCTTCTTTTATATACATAATACCTTTCATACATGCTCGGCGATTGTGTGTATTTTTAACATTATTTTAGCATTATGTTCAATAAAAGTACACCTAGGTCATCCTCTACCAGCATTTCCTTTCAATTCTCCTATATAAACCTTCTTAGTAAATCTTTCATCCTTAATTCTTTCAACATGTCCAAACCAGCGTAAACTACCTATTTTTCTTTATTTTAGTCGCAACATCATCTTTCACTCCGAATTCTTCTCTAATGACATCGTGTCGGATGCGGTAAATACATTCGACGTAAAGACTGCATTTCCCTGCATTTATCTTACTTTCATGCTTCTTATTCGATACCCAAGTCTCACTTTCATATAATAAGTGTTATAAGTAGGTACAGCGTTTTAACAAACAAACGTAGAAACACAAACTATTGAATGGTTGTCAGAAGTTGTTCAGCGCGATCTGTGAGCTACGTCCAGAGTAGTCGACAGAGCAATCTGGGGCATCTATTGTATAGCTTCTATTGACAATTCTATTGGGAAAACTTATTGAATAAGATAAAAGACTCTATAGCTTAGTGGTAATGCGGATTTTATTCGATTCCTAATATCTATACTAAGCTGACGATGATCACATGTCGTCTTCTCTATAAAAAAAAAAGGTTATAGGCTCACTCTACGACCCAAAGTAGCGGAGCAACCAACAAGGTAGTTTTATTATATAAATAATAATTTACTTCGTCCAGCTAGATTAATGACAAATGTGGGATAATATCAACTACACACAAGTTATTAGTAATTTTAAATTAACTAATTGAATTATGTAAAATGGCATTTGAAACATGTTCAAATTGAATATAAAACTTTTGATTGACATGCGTAAAAAACAATTAACAGTTCTGAGAAAATACTTAATCAATGTTTGGAACCCTGTATATACGAAATCATAATCCTAAATTCTAACTAAGTAATATTATAAATGCAAAGTGTTTGTTTGTTTGTCTTTCTATTACGCCAAAACAGAGAAACGGATCAAGGTGATATTTTGCACAGAAATAATTGCGGTTGCATTCTTTTCCCATTTCAAATATTTCCATATTCAAAAGTTTGTAGGTTAGGTAATGGGTTATCTCGAAAATCATTAAACCGATTTTGTAGGAAAAATAGCACAGGCAATAGCAGCAAAGGTATAAACCTAGACTTAAATGTTGAATCTAGGTAACTCAATCTAGACTGGGAACGTATCTAGGGCATAGACTTCTTTTGTTGTCAATGCGACGTTCAATTCCGAGCTCGGGGGCTATTATTTCACGTGATGCAATAAATAGGTACCTAAACAACACATATTCACGGTCTTTATACTTTGCGGTGTGGCTAGGGACACCAGTAATAAAGTCCACTTTTTGCCAGTTGTCCAGAACAGATGACAAGCCTGTTGTGTTTATATTAAAATTAAATTTGTACAATGGAAGTTTTTTTTTTAGTTAAACTTTGTAATAAATACTTGAGAATCTGGATGTTTTCTTAAGTAGCCCACCCACGCACCGGTCCGGTATCTCACCGAAAATTTTCGGTCCGGCCAGCCGTATGATCGAGATTGAACACAGGCCACAATCATACGATCTAGATCACATGCAATTCACGCACGCACACAGACACACAAGTTTCGATTAAACAAAGTGTCAAACTATCAGCGGTGCATGTGTGTGTGTGACAGATCGTTCCACAAATACAACGATTTGAAAACGGATGGCGGACCGTTCGTTACAAGAATTGGACGAGTCTGTGGTCGATTTCGGTGGACCGTATGGCGGCGCGCCGGCGATTGGACGAATGAGTGGGCACCTTTAGCTTCAAACAACCTATGGTCCTTCAAGTGGAACCATGATCAACTTACCACTTTAGCTCAATACAGTCGGTGGTAGAGTAATTTGCTTGTATTCTACCTAATAAGAAAATGTACCCATCGATGGCACCAATGATGAATGGTACCATTCAGTCCTACCACTCCTATAATTTGGTAGTTTATGAGCTAATAACCTTAAGTGGAAGGAAGGGAACTATTGATCGCATGACAAGATGACATTATTTAGGATTTTGGATAATGTAATAATCTACTTAAGGCTCCTATATCCATATTTTTTCTAGTATAAACTATTTCCAATTTCTCTATCACTGTAATTTAGCAAATAGTTACTTATTTAATATATCAAAGTGAAATAGCCGTTATTTTTTCAATGGGGTTTATTGAATTGGAAATATGGGTGGTAAAACTTTGTCCCTGTTTTCTCTTTCATAATTAATCACAAAGCTCTTACATTTTTTTAAAAGCGCTGTTATACCATACCCTTCAATAATCCTTTATTTTACCACCCACATTTCCTATTTAATAAAACCAATTGAAAAAATAACGGCTGTTCCACTTAAATAATATATTGAATAAGAACTATATGATAAATTACAGTGACACAGGTGGATTATTTACAGAGAAATTGGGAATAGTTTATCACCATACAAATTATTAAGGCTCTTAAGCGGTGGTCAGCAGTCATCAGGTCATGCAGGAGCACACTTGTATTTAGGCTGATCCGTTGGCAGTGGGCTAAGAGACAAAAACATTTCTCTGCTTTCGACACACCATATTTTGAATACTTCTTTAGGCGCGTTCAACAGTTTGAAGTTGCCGAGAGTGAAATTTTAGGATGCGCGCGCATAGACAATAGTACCTATTTAATTCTTAATTATATAAGCCATTTTTAAAATTTAATTATTTAATTGAATTCACATTTTAGCAACCGTATTTATGATCACGCAGTTTTATTTCCATAAATTATTTGCGTGCTAAATAAACATGTTTTTGTATTACTTATGCCAAAAAAGTATAACTTCTAACTCGCGTACATATACACACAGTTTTTTTGCACACGTTTTACAGCTCCCGAAACCGTGTTTCGGTTCCAAGTCTCCCTCGTTTAGCTGATGGTGTTTGTGAGGCTATACCTAACGAGTGGCCAGTTCTGATGAGGTATATTTAGATGGAAAATCCTCTAGTGGTTTGTCGGATTATGCACATCATGTTCAAGTAATATAAAACAAGGCGCTATTTTTGAGAACATCCCACTCACAAGAAGCTAGCCTGTTAGCGGACAACGCGAGCAAGGTCGAGTATTCTTGTTTGTGTCATGTGTCAGGTGAAAGAAAGTTGACACTTGACAAGTTCTGACGGCATTGTTAGTGAGACTATTCTATACTAATGACCCGCCCCGACTTGGCCCGTCATATATTATTTTATAACTTCTTTTAAAACGCCTCAGCGGCGTACCGACAAGCGCTGGACCCTTACTCGACAATAAGAAATTGTAGAGGGGGCTCAGACAGACTACACGAAAAAGAGGTTTTCTGCCGGCAAGTGCTTACAACCACTTTCTGTCGCCATCTCACTACCTATCTGGAACTACCAGTCGGATTTGCATATGATAGCCCAAAAATAGGCTATAAAACATCCCGCTACGATCCTGAGAACTATATAATAAGAGGGCAAACTATGAACCTGGTTTCCCCGGCTTCAACGCTCCACTACTTACGCTTTTTTCTATTTCATATTTATAACTGAATAACGTATTGAAGTGGGACAACGGGGGTGGGGGAGGAATAGGTTTACAAGCTTTCCGCCCCGACTAACGGCAGTGGAAAAATTTTAAATGTGACATTTATTTCGAAGAATTTCTGAAATAATAATTTGGCTTTTAAAAAAAGTGTACCGACTTCAAAAATTATGAACTGAAAACTTTCCGAAAGCAAATGCATAAGTCACTATAAAAAAATACCCAAATCGCTTCAAATGTGCCTATAAAATTTGAAGAGTTCTCGATTTCTCAAGGATCTCATCATCGGATGACGAAGTATATCCTTTAAAAAAAACAAAATTTTTCTAAATCTGTCAAGTAAGGGGCCATCCATAAATTACGTCACACGAATTTCATGACTTTGGACCAGTCCTTGTCACAGATAATACAGGTGTGGAATAGTTGTTTTATATGACATGTCACACTTTGTTGGACCCCCCCCCTCCCTCCCTCCCCTCTAAACAAAAAAAAAACAAAGATACCGACGACTTGAGAACCTCCTCCTTCTTTTGAAGTTCGGTTAAAAAGCAGCGATCCGTTGCTCTGCTTTGACCTGAGAGAAAGACAAACAAACAAACACACTTGCCCATTTTTAATATTAGTATAGAAGCTAGAAAAACAGGTGGAAATATTAAATCACGAACGAAGCCATAAACCAACACGAACCTATAATGAGATTATATTTTCTCTTCATATTTTCCTTATTGACACAATAACACGTGAATACAATGATCACGTCGCAAAATTATTGATCAAATATCAACAACTATTTAATCATCATCATCATCACCACATACCTATCTATACTAATATAATAAAGCTCTTTATATAAAAAATATATTAATATAAAAAGCCATGGTCTTTAGGCCGCGCTCTGGTGTGGGACGCCACACACACGCTGATTCCAAGTCATGTCGCCGCCTCCTCCAGCTCTGCAGGTGACGCAGCTTCTGAGGCGGCACATTTAAAAATTTAAAAGTATTCCTCGCTGCTAGATCACTTTGACTTTCTTGCTTTCGCAGTTGAGACTCTTGCCCGTGGCCATCAGACTCCAAGAAGTTTGCTGATAAAATTGGTAAACTTCTCATCGAAAAGTCTTGCTGGTGATCACCGAGCTAAGAGTTTTTTCATTCGCCGCATAAGCTTGGAGATTCAAAGGGGTAACGCAGCGAGTGTTCTTGGCACGATTGGACTTTCTTGAGAGCTGGAGGAGGTATTCTACCTTTGATTTCTCCATCCCTTTTCTTTTTCTTTTTAGTTTTAAGGTTTTTTAGATTAAATTTAATGTATATTTTAATTTATGTTTTTAGTGTGAATTAAATATAATCTAGGTAATAATTAAGTTTGTTTGTTTGTTTAAAAGTGATAATCTCTGGAACTACTAGTCGGATTTAAAAAAATGTATTTGATTTTAGCCCAATTCTAGAGAAAGGTTATTATACATCACGCTACGACACAAAGGGGCGAAGCAGTAAGTTCTATTACCGCGGGTGCAACCAAAAGGCACAGCTAGTTATTAAATTCACTCCAAAAGCTACTGAACAGATTTTGTAGCGAATGGATTGATTCAAGAGGAAGGTTTACGTGTATTAAACATGGACCTATCATGTTTAGGAGCTGAAAGTGTTTTATTTTCTATGGGATTATTGTATGAACTCAAGACCATAATAGGGGATGAAAGTTAATATGGCCTCCACGGGGCGGAAAGCTAACATTATATATTTTGTCGTTGAAATTGAAGAGGTTGCTGAAATGAAGTATATAGGTACTTTTTTTTTAAACTTTCATTTATAATATTGCCCTGGACCCTACCCTGATCCAGAGAGATTGTATATTTAGGTAGTCGATAGCCTAATTGGTAGGACGGTGGACTTGAAACCGAAGGTCCCGGGTTCGATTAATACTCGCTGCCAAAATGCTAAGCACCAATTTTCTTTAAGAATATGTGCTTAAATCGACTCCTCGTGCTTCGGAGGGCACGTAAAGCCGCCTTCCGGTCACCAACCCGCCTGCCAAGCGTGGTGACTATGGCGAGCACCACTAATATGGTGCGCTAGAGGGAGACCATGATCCAGCAGTGAATCTTAAAAGGTTGATGATGATAATGATGATTGAGATTTTATTGAAAAATTCAGTTTCCGGAACAATTATCTATCGATCAAAAAATAAATCATCAAAATCGGTTAAGGAGGAGACGCCTCATAACTTTTGACCCATACAAAAACTGACCTTAGCAATTCAAGTATTGTACAAAATTTATTAAAAATGGCAAGTTCTAGTTAATAGATCCTTAAAGTATATGAAATTATCTATACTCTATATTTAAAAAATATATGAATATCATCTACACCTAGGTTTCATGAAGCCCTGAAAGTCATTAATTTCACGCATATTTTTAACAGACTTAACGACTCGAGTTTTCTCTTACATATCGAGTAAAAATAATTTCACATACTAGAACTGGCTATTTCTAATATTTTTTGTACAATACATGAATTGCTGAAGTCCGTTTTGTGTACTAGTTATTGTACCGATTTTGTTTGGAAATTTTCTTTCTCTATTTATTTCTATCGCTCGGATATTGGGTGAAAGAGATGCAAAATTTTCGAACACGTGCGTTTTTTAGTTAGATTACGCGACCAAGAGAGCCATTTCCTACAAATCGGTGAACATCCATAAAAAACATACGCGTCGAATATAGAACTTCGTCCTTCTTTTGAAGTCGGTTAAAAAAGAAAAATATGATAAGAAACGGATCGCAGCGTCTAATAAATAAGTATGTATTCATTCTTTTAATGAATTTTCTTCTTTGTTATCCCACAAAGAGACGGCACAAATCTTTTGCTTCCTTTTGTGAGTTTCACATTAACTTTTGCATATTGCGTCTTTACAAACGTTGTTTCACTAAGTAGTTCAATGTTTACTTCGCATTTTTACTCTAAATTGCCTACAGCTACAAAAGGGGTAGGTATAGGTACTAACTTATTCTTGAGGTTTCATGAATTTATCAAATATACACAACAATATAAAAACCTTAAATCTAATCTAAACATTAAAAATAACTAAATAAACCAGGTACGCGTGGCAAGAATACTGGCTGCATTTCCCCGCTGAATCGCGATGCTGATTGGTTGAGCGAGGAAGGAGCCAGCTCTTGTCACGAAGAGATGATCAGTCGAGGGGATATATCTTTAATAAACTTTTTGGCATTTCAACCCCACGGACCTAGAGTTTCTACACAAAACGGCACAAATTTGTAGATTTCAATAATTTAATTTTTTAAGGTTACATTTAATTGAAGCTTTTCCTGAAGTCATTAATATTACAGTTTATCAATTTAACCTGTGATAATTTCGGATATAGGTAATATATTTCCACCACATATAGCATGAGTATCTAAGTCTATTTAAATAACGAATCGAGCGAGCCTTACAGTAGTCGCATATGATGTGTAACATCTGACATCTCACCTTGGTAATAAGCAACATTAACTATCCTGAAAACATTAACACTTTAAACACAACACTGTAGGTTAAGCTAAGCGCATAGCTGGTGCGTTCTCCTTCTCTATTTCTCTTTCTATTTCTCGTCACACACACGCACACACTGTTGGCTGACAGTACCAACCTCTCGGAAAATGGGTTGGTACCATCTGACGGCCAACAGAACACTACCACTACAGATTGCAGGAAATAAAAGCCATAATATAAACCTTTTTAGTCAATCTTTCATCCTTCAACGTCCAAAACCAGCGTAAACTACCTTTTTATTCATGTTAGTCACAACATCATTTTTCACTCCGCATTCTTCTCTAATGACATCGTTCCGGATGCGGTCAATACGTTTTATTTTTTTATATAACTTTTTATTAAATTTTTTACACGTATGATTAAGTTTCTACAAACTTATACGGCGTTATCTCTAACGGATTAGGCAGCATATTCCAAGAGAGCGCATTACTAATTCATTTAGAATCGCCCGTAGATTTTTGAAAATGTTATTGAGAAGAATTTCCGGGATAATTTTTTTCTTCACGGGTTCCCTTACAGTACCCGAAACCGTGTTATCGGTCTCAGGGTACCGAGCGGAAGACCAAGTCCTCTTTTAGCCGATAGTATTTGTGAGGCTATACATACCGAGTGGCCAGTTCTGTTGAGGTATATTTAGAAAGCCTGTGAGTGAGATTTGTCAGATTATGTACATAAGTTTTTAATAAAAAAAAACCCATTGGTACATGGCCGGGATCGAACAGTGTCTAACTCTGAGGACCTCCAACTATCTCTGTAACCAAATCATGTCGATCCTTAGCTTAGGACAAACAAATAAACAAACAAAAAAACAAACACTTATAATTCTGCCCCCGGCTTCGCCCGTGGATATTTACGAACAAAATAAAATATACCCTATACCTACCCCTACCCCCTACCCCCGCCGTTAGCCCTACCCCAACCAATACCCCAATCCCTACCCCTACTCCTTCTTATACCCCTACCCCCACCCCTACCCGTACCCCTACCCCTACCCCTTCTTCTACCCCTACCCCCTACCACTACCACTCACTTTGGATATTGTTCATACAAAAATACTAAAAATCGCGATAAAAAAATACTTACATTTTTAAACTCGTGATATCTTTCGAATGGAATGTCCGAATTGAATATTTCAAAAAGTTATATAAAGGTATTGAAGCAGTCGTACATATATTTATTTATTTATTAATTAATTATAAAGTATATTATTTTGATAAGGATTAATAGCAAGGTACAAATAAAGAGCCTTATCTAGCGGCGGCTTTTTAATTAATTTTTAAGACATATGCTATCGGGACACTTTTTGTAAATAATTATGTGTTCTGCAAAGTCGTAGTACATTATTTTGTTCTATCATCAATAGTTTTCGCAGCGCACGCGATGTAAGGAATTTCTTAGGTCATTTTTTACACGTTGGGTTACATTATTGGAGTTTTGTAAGGATCTTATTTTTTAAAAAAAATAGAAATATAGCCTATGTCACTCAGGGTGAATGTAGCTTTTCAATGGTGAAAGAATTTTTGAAATCGGCACAGTAGTTTTTGAGTTTATTCATTACAAACATACACACAAACATACAAATCTTTCCTCTTTATAATATTAGTATAGATTAGGATTCTCTTGATTAGCAGTCATTTACTTCTTTTCATTTATACTATTGTGATTCCCAGAATTATTTCCTGAAGCGATTGAGGCCACAGAGTACATAACCCCATTAGCGAGTTGATTGACCTCCTGAAGGGTTTATATGGGCCACTTAGCTGAATGATGTCTGAAAATGTCTGAAAATTGGCCGTACAATGCGTAACCCACTATCAGAAATGAACTTAATAAATCACTCGGGAAGTATGGAGGCGAACTGGAATGTTCGATTAAATGATGTGTCATTCAATTTTGAACTCTAATGGAATCTGAAGAGTCCGTCTGTCTGTCTGCTGTCTGTTCGTCTGTCACCATGAACCCCGTGATAGTTAGACAGTTGAAATTTTCACATATTTTTTTTCTGTTGCCGCTATAACAATAGATACTAAAAAACAGAATAAAATAAATATTTAAGGGGGACCTTTCGGTTGTAGGAAAAATATTTTCTGCCTTACTCCTATTATTTTTTTGGGTTATTTGAAAGAATTTCGCAAGTCGCTGCAGGGAGTAAATTGGCAGAAAATATTTTTCTTACAACCGAGAGGTCCCCACAAATGTTGTTCACACATTTTCTGCCAGCTGGTAGGAAAGATTTTTTTTAAATTTTTTTCTTCTTCTAAATCTGCTCAGCGGCGTACCGACAAGCGCTGGACCCCTACTCGACAATAAGAATTTGTAGATGGGGGCTCAGACTACACGAAAAAGAGGTTTTCTGCCGGCAAGTGCTTACAACCACTTTCTGTCGCCATCTATCTACCTATAATTAGTATAACTACCAGCCAAGTGTGAGTCGGATTCTTGCTAAGTTGTTCCTGCGCCATACAGGGGCGTCAAACTTGGTCTGACCTTAGTGCATAGAATTGAGTATACGTGGTCCGACTCGCACTTGTCCAAACCAAGTGTGCGTAAACTACTTTTTTCATTTTATTTATTTATAACACCTTCTAATTCACAACATTTCATTTTTCGTTAGGTACCTACCAAAATTAAAAGTCCGTTTGGAGATCTTCTTTTGCTTAACACGATACACATATTTTTATTTTTTTTATTCAGTAGTTTAGGAGATATTTTGAAAAAACTGCACAGTGTAAGGATTACGGCTTAAAGCTACTATACTCTCTGCCTCAAAAGGTACCTGGCAATAAAAAGTATTAGTTGTAAATTTGCTCTGTGATGTAGGAACAAAACAGGATACAAGAGGACCTAATTTACGTGCTTCTCTACCCATCTTCGTTGATGAAAGTGAATAAAAATTTAATTTTAAATCAATAAACTCAAAAATAAACAGTAATGAATGAAACAAACCAAACGAACCATGAACGATTTTTTTTGGTACAAAAACTATGAACGAATGAAACGAACGAACGCAGCTCATGTCATTTATTTTTCCAATATTTAAATATTAATTTAACAGTGTAAAAGTTAAAATTTTAGAAAAGCAAAAAAAACTTGTACCTACCTTAATTTTTCATCTTATTTCATATAGGCTAATAAAATTAGGGTGTTAAAATTTTGAAATATTGTGGATTTTTTAATACGCAGAACTAAAGCCGAAATGTGTGTTGAATACTGAATAATGAAACTACAGTATTTCCCTACAGGCTGTCCGCCCGTACTGACTTCAGGGTTGTTGCAAATTATATTGTACGACACATCTATATGTAAACAAGGCTTATATGTATACACGTGTTGTCGTTGACACGGGGGATTCCTGGTTCCAGTATAGTAAAGGTTTGCCACCTGTTTTATTTAATATAAGTAATGTCCTAAATGTGAACACTGTTACAATGAGATTATAATTCGGTATGTAAAGTAAAAACGAACTATGTATTTTATATTTTTATTTGGAAGATAAAGCTATTTTAGAAAAATAAATTTGAATATTTTTGTTTTCTATGGAGTAGATTTTTTATAATATTTTTTAAACTTTTGCTGAGATTTGAAAAAGTGACGTGATCATTTAGGAAAATTTTCATTTTATAGTGTGTCGGCAACTGCGCAACGAACTCAGTTTTACGCGCGACTTATTTAGTCCATATATCTCTTTAGAAATAATTATGTGAGCGAGATGGACTGCTATTAAAATCGATAAAGTAACCAAGGATAAGATCAGATAGACCAAGATTCACGTACTAGAAATATGAGAAAGTACGATTTCTCATTTTTCTTAACAAAACCTGTCTTGTGATAATACACGAAACGGACTTCGGGTGTATGAGTATTAAACAAAAACTATTTAAAAAAGCAAGCTGTAGTTAAAGTTTTCTTAAAACATATGAAATTATCTACGAAATAAACGAAATAAAATTGTACATTAATTAATATATTAAAAGAATTAGAGTCGCAAAGTCGGTTAAAAATACGCGAAAAATTTAGGACTTCATAATACTTATGTGTAACTGATTCTAAAATTTTAATTTCGTTTATATCATGTTTAATATATCTATCTTTAGAAAGCAATTTTAATTTTGAACCCAAGAAATAAAGTTATCGCGTAATTTACATATAGCTGCAGCATATATTCATCGATATATAAGGTGTATTTTTTGTAATACTGTTGTCAATGTTTTTTATTCGTATCAAGTTGGGTCTGTCTAGACTTAGGAATGTAAAATTCTGTGTTTTCGTGAAGGATCCATTTTCGTTAAGCCATTTGCAGGTTTATTTTCAACTTGAAATTGCCCTAGGATAGCACTATGGGGGTAAAAATACCCACAAAACCACCAGGGCTAATTTCAGGAGACAGATTGTAAAATAACTTACTTTTCCGTCGCTCTTCCAGTATATAAAGAAGCCATACTCGTCCACTTTGAACAAGCAGTTCTGCTCTAACTCTGTGTTGTCTTTTTCTTCCGTCCATCTGTCGAAAACAGCACCCTGTAACAAAATATATCTTTATAATATCTCTAGTTTGAACGTAGGATGTAATCTCTCAAACTACTAAACCGATTCTAAACAATATTTCAAGAATAGAAAGCTGTGATATCCACGGGCGAAGCCTTAATATTATAAATGCGAAAGTTTGTGAGGATGGATGGATGTTTGTTACTCCTTCACGAAAAAACTACTGGACATTTTCTGTGGAACGATTTTTTGATATCAGAACGGATTGATGACAAAACAAAAATTTAACTGTCAAATCGATTGGTTTTATCATTCCAGATCATTCGGTCAATCAGTCATGATGTTTCCTCGCGCAATGGAAAAGTAATAAAATCACAAAAAAAATGTTTTGTTCGTTATAAACCACCCCTGTTTAGAAGAAAAAAAAAATCGGAAAAACATTTTGTATGGGAAATGTTACTTAATCTAGCTAAAAGTAGTGGTAGTGGTAGGAGTAGGGGTAGTGGCAGTGGTAGGGGTTGGAGTAGGGGTAGAGGTAGTGGTAGGGGTAGTTGTTTTTCACGGACGAATGAAAGTAATTAGCAGGCAAGCCAACAGCTGCGTTTGAGCAGGACAACGTCTGCCGGGTCCGCTAGTCTATATATATAAAAATGAAACCCGTTTTCCGTTGTCACGACATAACATGAAAACGGCTGAACCGATTTAGCTGAAAATTGGCAGGGAGGTAGTTTAGAGCCAGGAGAAGGACATAGGATAGTGGTAGGGGTTGGAGTAGGGGTAGTTAAAATTATAAATTTTAATTGTGAATATATGGCGTCATCTTGAGTTTTACATGTGTACTAAAATGTATTTGCAAATGTCAATAGATGGCGCTGTATTATACTTTCTACCACGGAAATGTGTTAATTCCAGAGTCGGTAGGCCAGGTAGGTTAGTTAGGTTATTTATAACTCAAGAACGGCTGAACCGATTTAGCTGAAAATTGGCAGGGAGGTAGTTTAGAGCCAGGAGAAGGACATATGATAGTAGTGGTTGGAGTAGGGGTAGGGGTAGGGGTAGGGGTAGGGATAGGGGTAGGGGTAGGGGTAGGGGTAGGGGTAGGGGTAGGGGTAGTGGTAGGGGTAGGGGTAGTGGTAGGGGCAGGGATAGGGGTAGGGGTAGGGGTAGGGGTAGGGGTATAGGTAGGGGTAGGGGTAGGGGTAGGGGTAGAGGTAGGGGTAGGAGTAGTTGTTTTCCACGGACGAAGGAAAGTAAATAGCAGGCAAGCCAACGTTTGGGCAGGACAACGTCTGCCGAGTCCGCTAGTTAATAATAAAAAGCAAAGTGTGGCAAAATCCTAATTGAGACACTTCCAGCCCAAACCGGCAAGGATATTTTGGAGAGGGTGTTCATTTTATATTATCACAATTTTTTAATCCTCTTGGACACACGTTTCAACGCAAAATTTAACCCCTTAAGGTAGAATGGGGTGGCGAAGTTTTGTATTTCTATATTTCGAAAATTTCCACTTTTCATGTAGAATAAGTAGGTGAAGTGTATTCTTTCTGACTTGTATTATTTGGTAAACAAAACAAGTTGTCATTTAAAATTCTTAAAAGACGTTATATTAACAATTTCCCTTTTTCTTCACAGGTTGCCTTACAACTCCCGAAACCGTGTTACGGTACCAGGGTACCCAGCGGAAGACCAAGTCTCCCTCTTTTAGCCGATGGTATTTGTGAAGCTATATATACCTAACGAGTGGGCAGTTCTGATGAGGTTATATTTAGATGGAAAAGCCTCTTAAGTAGGCCACACATTGGTCCGGCATCGCACCGAAAATGACCCATTCCGGCCGCCAGGCGATCTGGCGGACCATTTGGTACAAGACTTGGACGAGTCTGTGGTCAGTTTCGGTGGACCGTACGGTGATTGATGGTTTGTCGGATTATGTAGGTATATAAGCTTTTAATTCGGCCACCGTTAACATTTTCAACCTATTTTACATTTGCAGAACTAATAAATAATTAATTTAAGTTTTACAATAAATAAAAAGGACATGCAAAGTTTGTTTACCGAATAAGACTTGAAGTCAAATGAAATATGTATATATTTAAGTACTTATTAACCGACTACAAAAAAGGATTTTTTATGTATGTTCCCCAAAGACATTTAATTATAGGTTGGTAATGTTCCCTGATTATTAAAAACGCTTTTTTTTAATTATTTATTTTATTTGATGATGATTATGGGATCCTGGAGAAATCGAGAACTCTTCAAATTTTATAGGCATTTGCTTTTGACAAGCACAGTGCATAATTTTTGATGTCGGTACACTTTATTTAAATTGTTCTGTAAAAATAAATATCTAAAATTCCTGAAAGTTTGTCAAGGTTGTATTAAAAATAAATATTTGCACGAATAACTGAGTGAATCGCGTGTGACTTCAGAACCCGGTCAAATGGTAACTTTGTTTACGGATCAGCAATAAGTTACGGTTCGTTACACTCCTCTAACAAAAATTATATTTTGTAGAAATTTGAATAAAACACTTGCACGCGACTTCATGTGCATACATTTATAAATATGGTATGTATGGTATATACCAGGGGTTCCCAATATTTTTTATACTGAGACTTCCTTTACAGGCTGTAATTTTTTTGTGACCCCCTTCTAAAACAAAATTACCTACCTACTTATACTTATTTCAAATGTTATATTGATTCTGTGCTGACATTTCGTTTTGTTATTTTAAATTTTATTACATGGTTTTGTAATCTGGTATATTATGTGACATAGATAACTGTTATCATTGATTTATTTTATATTGTATTTTTTTTATTTGAGATGCATTAATACTTATTTATAATTAATATTTGAACACCAACACCAATTTGACCGACAACACCGATATAATTTTTACGCATAACTGAAACAGTAGGTACTAGGTAGATACTAGACAAAACCTGGTATTCATAGTTTTACTAAGAAAAACTTCCATGAAATTCCATGAAGATTCAAAACAGATTGGCCTCTAGTGGTGTAACATAGGTTTATTTGATAGATTGTCGATAATTCTTGGCTGTTCGCCAGGTATTCTGTTAAATAAACATTGGCCCGAGGTTCCTACGATAAAATATACGGTAAACAACGGCTGTTGTTTTGGTGATGCTATGATTTATGGCAATAACTTTATAGTGACGGAACTCATTATATATCGATGTTTTAATTAAATAGGCAAAGTTACATCTCTATTCTTTTATATAGCACTAGGGATAATCTCGGGGATAATGTAGCTTCGTTTTCAGAACCGGATCAGTAGTTTCAAACTTAAAGTACAAACTTTACCTTTTATAATACTAGATGACCCGAGCGAATACTTCGCACCGTTAGTGGTCTACAGATGGCGTCTTTTACAAAATAAGTAAATTAGCAAACATTTAATTTTGATTTATTTGTTTATTTTTCGTCATGAGAGGAAAAATAATCTTCAAAATGGCGTATCAAACATTATCTTTGATACAGTATCTATTAGATATTTGATACCGACAAGAAATTTTGAGATTTTTCGTCATTAGAGGGAAAAAAATAAATAATTTCCAAAATGGCGTACCAAACATTTATTTTATACAGTAAGTACTAGTTTTCCGCCCCGCTTTCGCCAGTGGCAGTACGCAGTAGCATGACATGACTACTCGAACTTGACCCATTTCTTACAGTATTGAAAAGGAGAGAATAATTTTAAAAATAGCCAGATTTCTTCAGAGCTCTTCAAGATCGCAATCATTCATCACAAAACTGGAGCAGGCTAAAATAACATGGTCGAGTGACCAAACGGTGGAATTATTATGTAAATCGTACCATTACGCTGATGCGTCGGTGGCCGAGTGGTTAAGACGTCTGGTATTAACTAGGCATACCACGGGTTCGATCCCGGATACCGGCCATGTACCAATGGGTTATTAATTAAAGACTTATGAACATAAACCGACAAACCACACTTATAGACTTTTCCATGTATATCTCAACAGAACTAGCCACTCGTTAGGTATAGCCTTACAAATACCATCGGCTAAACGAGGGAGATTTGGTCTTCAGCTGGGTACCCTCGAACCGTAACACGGTTTCGGGAGCTGTAAAGGCAAATCGTGAAGAAAAAAAAACAGTAGATTTAATTTATGCATGAAGCTTGTCCTTGATATATGTACAAATACAAACCTGCAATAATGGTTCAGGAACAGGGATCTGCCAGTTAAATTCAAACTTCTTAGTCATGGTGGTAGATCTTAGTTATCTTCTACTTCAAGAACCTTACTCTTGTCCTTACAGACTGACACCCATCGCCACCTGTTGACAATCAGAAAAAAATCAGTTTAAATACCTACACAAATATTAGAGATAGTTATATGGTACTGTAGATTTTATTCTACACAAGTGTTTCCTACATCATTTTAAACAAGAACTATAAAGTTTTGCTACGAGTATTTATAAAAAAAACAATTAAAATTCAACATCTTTTCTTTTTTTATCACGGGTTGTCTAATGGCTCCCAGGTTTTAGCCGATGTTATTAGTGAGGCTATACCTAACGAGTGGCCAGTTCTGTTGAGGTATATTTAGATGAAAAAGTTTACCTTTTTTAATTCAACATCTAAATAACTTAATTTGAATTACTTGCGGTTACACATTTCCGTCAAATTTCACGAATTTCTCTTTACAAATTTACACCAAGTAGCGCGATCTAAGATGTTACACATAATTTTTTTCCATATTATGAAATGATATGAATGAAGGTATGGGCGATATCTAGTTCATTGTGAAAGTGACAATAACGAGTCCAATTTCCGATATGTATCATTTGATGGAAATGTCAACAAAAGGCTTTTGTATTTCTTACTCGAGCAAAAAAAATTGAGACAGGAAAACAATAATTGGGCCAATACGAGATGTAGCCAATTATTTTTGACACGTGTTACATGATCTAAGGAAAAATATAAATATGATTAGATTAGATTATTATGTATAAGTACAAATTGTTTTTAAAAGGAAACGTGGCACGTAAAAACTGAAATTACTTTGACTAAATTATCCATCTAACATAATTAAATTGTATCTTACTAATATTATAAAGAGGCAAAGTTTGTAAGTTTGGATGTAGGGGGTAATATCTCAAACTTCTGAACCGATTCTAAAAATCCTTTCATAAGTAGAAAGCTACAAGTAATATAGGCTAATTTTGTTCGAAAATATCCGCGAGCGAAGGCTAGTTAAAATCAAGATTTAATGCACACAAAATATTATTTTGAACATAACTTTCTTAATATCCGCAATTTTCAGTTACCAACAAGAAACATTTTTGATTTTTCAAAGTTTGTTGATTGTAAAAAGTTGTGGCTGTGTCTTTGTATCCAGTAGCAGTATCCACTTGACGCCACAGAACAGGTAGCTAGTTTTCTCTAAATCGTGTAGCATATCAACTTCTTTTTTTTCTTTCTTCACGGGTTCCCTACAGCTCCTCGAAACCGTGATACGGTTCCAGGGTACCCAGCGGAAGACCAAGTCTCCCTCGTTTAGCCGATGGTATTTGTGAGGCTATACCTTCAAGGAGTGGCTAGTTCGGTTGAGGTATATTTTGATGGAAAAGCCTCTAAGTGTGGTTTGTCTGATTATGTACATAAGTTTTTAATTAAAAAATCCATTGGTACATGGTCGGGATCCGGAATCGAACCCGAGGTCTGCCTAGTTAATACGACGTCTTATCCACTCGGCCACCGACGCACCTTTTTAAACACAATTCCATGGACACATGTATCTGTTACTTTTAGAAGAAATACGGATGCCAGCTTTACGTAACCTCCGAAGTAGTACGTTCATTAAAGCCAAAAAAATAGCGAAACAACGCTCCTTGATACTTAGTCAAAGCAAAAACAATAAATTATATTTTTTTCTTCACGGTTGCCTTACAGCTCCCGAAACCGTGCTATCGGCCCCAGACCTTTTAGCCGATGGTATTTGTGAGGCTATCGTTAGTTTGTTAAAATAGCCAATTGGTAAAAGTGTACATTGTTACCAGAATCTCAAGCCTGCCAGATAAACAGAGGTACCATTATCTTTATCCTAAAGGTCTGCACCTTGACCCCTCGCGTAGAGCCTTCTAAAACGATGAAACTTGATAAGGCATGTTTGTTACATTATTCTTTCTTAAAAGGTCTTTTGTTTCTCTACTCTAATTGGTGGAAGGTCCCAGGTTCGAATATCAGGTTGGACAAAATGTATATAATATAAGGTTTAATGGAAGATAATAAAGGGAATAAAGTCATAAAGGGAATTATAAAAAATCCATCATGCGAAAAAGTGTTTATTTGTTTTTGAGGGTTGGAGACAAATTAGGCTACTTTTATCCCGGGAATCCTTCGGTATATATTTTTAGGGTTTCGTACCCAATGAGTGACAACGGAAACCCGATTACTAAGGTTTAGGGCTACATTACAGGGCTGTATCTTTTAAACCGTAATAGGTAGACACTTGAAATTTTAACAGAGTAACAGAGTAAAATAAAATAAAGTTAAAATTGAAAGGGTACCTATCCAAGGAACGTATTTTATTCGGCGTTTTTTGCTCGATCTTAATAATGGCAATATAAACAAACGTCTAAATAGTATAACTATAATGCATACTCCTAAGTAAAACAACGAATAATAAAATATATAAAAAATAAATTATTTAATCTTTACCATAGTGCCATGCTATTGAGTGTGGGAATCCTTTGTGTGCATCGGAGATTTTTGCTGAAACTGAAAACTGTATTGCACCTAAATGCAATTTAATGATTAGGGAGCGAAATATGTAGGTACACATTTTAGTATAAAATGCCCGCGCGCCATTTTGGTAAACGAAAACAGTTAACCCGTTATTTTTGACGGTTTTTTATTTATATAAAAAATAAATTATTTAATCTTTACCATAGTGCCATGCTATTGAGTGTGGGAATCCTTTGAGTGCATCGGAGTTTTTTGCTGAAACTGAAAACTGTATATGCCTAAATGCAATTTAATGATTAGGGAGCGAAATAGGTAGGTACACATTTTAGTATAAAATGCCCGCGCGCCATTTTGGTAAACGAAAACAGTTAACCCGTTATTTTTGACGGTTTTTTATTTATTTGCATAATATTCGGCGTTTAATTTTTTTTTTTAAGATTTTGTAATTTTTTTCCGATAAAGTTTTTAGCCCTCTTTGCCAATATTATTTTCAAAACTTTTATATCAGAGTTACCTTTTATTCGCGGGAAAAGTCACTGTGAATGTAGTTAAAATCACATTTGAGTGACACTTAGCAAATGGTTTGGCAACACTAATTCATTTAAAATTTAGTGGTAGGCTAGTTCTATTAATATTTAACTAGATTTCGCTGGATTGGTTTAACAGTGAAGGGGCCAGGTCAATGCCTTTACTTTATGTAGGGAAGGCTGAAAATTTCATTAATGTGTAATTGAAAACCGGTTTGCAGATGTGACTTTACCTTCATACCCTCCTTCCCATGGGGTAGACTATAGTAGAATGGATTAGGTAGGCTTTATAAAGCTTAGTCCTTTTTTATACCTACATAAATACTATTAAAAAGACTTATCTATTAGAGATAGATATATGCTACCGAGGACTTTTTTATAGATAATTTCATTCTACACAATTCTTTCCTACATCATTTTGTTATATCTCTGACGGGTTAGACAGCATGCGCCATGAAAACTCGCTATGGCTAACTTTTTTTCCGACTTGATTCACTAATCACTTACTGCCAAAGCTCAGCTCCAAAACATGATAGGGAAATTAACCTTTTATTAGTTTTTGCGTGAAAAGGCCACAGACGGACAGACGGACGCGGCGGGGACCTCTTTTTAGGGTTCCGTACCCAAAGGGTAAAAACGGAAACCCTATTACTAAGTCTCCGCTGTCCGTCCGTCTGTCTGTCTGTCTGTCCGTCTCTCACCAGGCTGTATCTCATGAACCGTGATAGTTAGACAGTTGAAATTTTCACAGATGATGTATTTCTGTTGCCGCTATAACGACAAATACTAAAAAACAGAATAAAATAAATATTTAAGGGGGCTCCCATACAACAAACGTGATTTTTTTATAGATACTCGCACTTGGCCGATTTTTTATAACTACTGATCGTCGAAACATAAAAAAATATTCAGTCGTTTCGGGGCCTTATGGACAACCGTTGAGACAAATAGACATACATATAGTTATGAACTTGGTCTTCCACTGGGTATCCTGAAGCACGTATAACTCTCCGGGAGCCGTAAAGCAACCCGTAAAAATGTAAAACAAATATATTGTTCAAAGGGACTGACCATTTATTTCGGGGCGAATTATGATTTCATGAAATGAAGTAGGTAAATTTTCTCGAAAACTGAATACTCTCATGGCTACCCCAATAGGAAACAGGCGTGAATATACTCAAACAGAACTTGTATATGCTAAAGTTCCTTTTATATAAGTTTACATACACGATATATGTCAGTGAACAAACTTAATTAGTAAGTTTTGAAATGGACGAAGTTGTGTGACACGGTTTTCAGCTTTCATGTGCCTTTATATGTTATATGAGTTGTAAATGTCTCACATTTATTATAATTATTATTTATCCAGTTATTATTATTTTAGCTTTTATGTAATAACTCGTTTTGAAAGATAGAAATCAGATTTGAACAATTTTGAAAGGAATTTTATTTTTTCATTCACTATAATTTTTTTCCTCTTTTTTTACGGGTTGCCTTACAGCTCCCGAAACCGTGTTACTTACGGTTCCAGAGTACCCAGCGGAAGACCAAATCTCCCTTTTGTCTGACACTTAATATGGCATACTTTGCAATCATTGTATTGAAGGAAATAAACCTAAAGAGTTGGTTAAACATTATTATTTTTTCATAGTATTAAAATTTATAACCTATATATTGTTTTGAAATGTTGCCCAGGTAAATCTAGAGAATTGGGAGTCCAAAGTCGACCGTCGCGTCTATCTGTCTGTGCCCTATTCACACAAAAACTACTGATCTGATTTTGTTGAGATTTTCACTATTAGACAGGTTGATTCACCGGGAAGGGTTACGAGTATTAAACATGAACCTATCATGTTTAGGAGCTGAGCATGAACAGTTTTAGTGAATCAAGTCGGAGAAAAAGTTAGCACCAGCGAGTTTTCATGGCGTATGCTGTATAATCAGTACAAAAAACTCCTCAGTAGCATATATATATATATATCTTTAAGCGTATTTATGTAGGTTTTCAAATTGTTGTTAACCCATGTTGTATAAAACAGCCTTTCCTAAAATTTCTAAGATCCACATCAAATAGTGAAGTTCTCTAGAATATTCTACTCGGTGCGACCTACTAACTAAAGCTCTAATAGAACAACTTTAAAGTGCTTTTCAAGAACTGTTTCTTACTGAAGTTAACAACGCCTTTGCTTGTTTGATAATTGATTATCCCATCTCATTGAGCTATAAATGCTGCAAGTTACATCAGAAAATGTAACTGATTAAAACTGCTAGTGAATGAATGTAATCGTGTAAACCAGAGCATCATACGAGACGAATTTATTCAAAACGCACGAGTATTTTTTTTTAAATTTTTGTAATTGTATTTTAGTGACATATTATTTAGACATATTATATAAATTGTATTTTAGATTGACTATTCCTGACAAAACGTAATTTGTACTTTTTAAAACTATTTTGGATACCCATTAACATTTATAAAACATTGTATTTTTTCTAATTTGCTAATTCAAAAGTGTATTGTGTTTCTAATTGACTATTTCAAGTGTAAGGTACAGTTCCGCGCGAGCCAACGTCTGGAGCGCACGCGTCATTGGCATTTATACAGAGTAAATTATTATTTAAATTTTTGTTCTGCAACTACCCTCAATGAGTAGCGATGGACGAAAATAAAAACGAAATGAACAATGTGATAGATGTGATAGATGAAAGTAATAGGAGTGAATTGGAGATGGAGTTTTTAACTGATAGTGTAGTGAGACGCGAAGAGTTGGAATGGGATAATTCAGATCTAGCGGACGAGGAAAGTTGTTCGAGAATAGCTGGAAAAAGAAAGGAGCGTGAGGAAGAAAGTAGTGAAGAGGGATTTATAACAGTAATTAAAAGAAAACCAAAGAGATTGTTAATGAGTGACACTGTTAACCTGAGAAATGAGTTATCCAGAAAGCAAAATGATACAGAAGAAGTTACAGAACCTTTTGAAGTATGTGTTACATCACTGGCTACTTTACCTAAACAGATGGCCCTAGCAAAATTATTACGCAGTGAACATATCCAAAATATCACTAGAATTAGATATAAATCGCCATATAAGGTACTAATCCGATTTGAGACGGATCAAGAAGCTGAAAAATTGATAAACTGCCAAAAATTCCGTGAACTTGACTATAGGTGTCAAAAGACATCTGTAAATACGTTGGTGTATGGCATTGTCAGAGGAGTGGACTTAGAATTACATGATAAGGAGATTATGGAGATCTTGGAGTGTAGTGCGAAGATTATATCGGTCAAAAGGCTCGACAGAATGGAAGACGGAGGTAAATGGATAAAGAGTGAGACTGTCAGAATTTGCTTTGAAGAAGCCACTTTGCCCTCATATGTCTATGCATATGGGTGTAGGTTCAAGGTGGAATCATATGTGTTCCCCGTAAACCAATGTTCCGGGTGTTGGAAATTTGGTCATCTTTTGAAGTTTTGCCCAATAAAAAAGAAATTATGCCCGAAATGCGGGTCTGCTGAACATTCTAATTGCGAAGTGAATGAATACAAATGTCTCAACTGTAAAGGTTCCCACATGGTGTTGGACAAATCATGCCCAGTGTTTCTAAAAGAAAAGACGATTCGCAATATTATGTGTAAAGAAAACCTCACATACAGAAAGGCTTTACAGAATGTTCTAGAAAAAGCTAAGAAGAATACGAGTGAACAAGTAATAGTACAAAATGTGAACATTATCCCAGTAGAGGTGAATAATAATCGTGAATCATATAGCAATGCCGTAACTAGAGCGATTGTTCACTGTGAGGATATAAAAGAAACTAGTGGAGAAGAAGATGGAAATATTACGGAAAAAGTGGAACAGAATAATAAGAGAACACATAAACGTCGAAGAGGTAAACACATGAAACAAGCAGACGATCAAGCCATGAAGTGTGATGAGATTCTTTCGGAAGTAGAGAACACCAATACAACGAAAGAAGGTCAAGAAGAAAGAAGATTTGATTTAAGAAGACTATTAGCGAAGATCCGTACGATTGTTGTATCACAGGTATCCTTAGAATGTAAAGTTAAAAGCGTCATAAAAGCAATTTTGGATGAATGTAAAATGTTTATACTAAGTTTTTTTGTAGGAGGAAATATTTTTGAAACTCTTTTAGACATCTTCAATTATGGATAGAGAAGCCATAAAGGTTAATGTTATACGTATACTTCAGTGGAATTCACAAAGTCTTAAACCCAAGTTGTTAAGTTTTGGGGAACTTTTAATCCAGGAGAAAATACATATAGCACTTATCAGCGAAACATGGTTAGATACAGAAGATAAAATAAATATCAATAGTTATAACATCTATAGAAGGGATAGACCCGATTCTTATGGAGGTGTTGCAATAGTGACACACAAATCTATTCAATGCCATTTTAGCCCAATAAATGTAAATAATGCAGGTATAGAAGTAGTTCTCGTTAAGATATTTAATTGTAAGGATATAGAAAATATTGTGTCACTCTACGGTCCCTCTTCAGTTTCAACACGTCAGTCGGATTGGGATGAATTGTTTGCTTTGTTTCCAAGAAGGTCACTAATTGGGGGTGATTTTAATGCTCACCATACCAATTGGTCTTGTAAGTCCGATACGCGTGGTGTTCAGTTGTTGGATTCAGCCATAGAAAATGGCTATATCTCACTCAATAATGGTTTAGCTACCCGGGTTAGACTTGTTAACGGAAATTTGCAACAGACTTCTCCTGATATTTCATTTGTCACGTCAGACATTGCAGTTAAATTCAATTGGCAGGTTTTCAATGACAAATTAGGTAGTGATCACCTCCCTATTAAACTAAGTACAAGTTTCCGAAGTTGTGGTAATTTTATTAAAAGAAGAAATTTTAAGAGGGTTGATTGGGATGCCTATTGTAAATATCTATTTGAATCATTTTTAAATGTGGACATTTCCGGTGGTGATGAAATCGACGTTCAGGATAGTTATGATTTGTTTTTAGACAAACTGAATCAGGCTGCCGATCTTAACATACCTATTACTAAATTCTGTACCAATCCTGAATCAAAATTTAAACCAAAAGAATATTGGAATCCTTCCTTATCAATGGCAGTTGCCCAACGTAGACTAGCCCTTAAAATGTTTCGGCGTAATGCTACACCTAATAATTTAACTAAATTGGAAGAAAAAACTGCAGAAGCACACAAAGCAATCAGACAGGCGAAATCCTGCAACTGGTACAAGTTTTGTGATTCGATTGATGAAGACGTATCGGCCTCTGAAATGTGGCAACGTATGCGATGGATCAAAGGAATGAAGCGTACGAAACTATTCATTCCTAGTGATAAGCAGGAGAAATTGTTGTCATCTCTAACGCCCGATTTTGTCTCTAATTGTCCTCCCGTTTTTAAATCGACAAATGCTTTGTTGGACTCAGATTTTGTGATGTCTGAGCTAGAATGTTGTTTGAAGGGAAAGGACACTTCACCAGGTGATGATGAGATCTCTTATTCAATGATTTTTAATCTACCCGATAATGCGAAGAAATATTTGCTAAAGTTATATAACCTCGTTTTTCGTACAGGTCGTATCCCGCATCAGTGGCGCAAAATAATAATTTTGCCTATACCTAAATTGGGCAGTCTCACTTGTGCCGATCTCAAGCTAAGACCTATATCACTCATCTCATGTATATGTAAAACTTTTAATGCCATGATTTCAAAACGTCTGGAGTGGTATATTGAGAAAAACAAGATTTTATCTCCGTCTACAGTTGGCTTTAGAAAAGCTCAATCATGCATTGATTCTCTATCACGGGTTATTTCCCATATTCAAATAGGGTTTTCAAAAAACATACCCACTTTGGCTTGTTTCTTAGATATTGAAAACGCGTACAATAATGTATCAATAGATAGGGTTGTCAGTATTTTGGATGACTTTCAGGTGGGTTCTAGAATTTGTACTTACTTGAATTCTTTTTTGGGTGAGAGACATTTGCAAGTAAAAGGTGAAGGTGGTCGTTCCATTACAAGATTGACGAATAAAGGCTTGGCACAAGGAGATCCAATTTCACCCCTTTTATTCAACATTGTAAGCTATAAAATATGTCAAAGACTTAATGATGTTTCTGTCTCTCAATATGCTGACGATTTTGTAATATATACTAGTGATAAAGATTTACAACAATGTGAGGATCGTATTCAAGAGGCATTGCGTATTGTCGTAGAAGTATTGGATGAACTAGGTTTGGATCTGTCTGTTAGCAAGTCAAAATTATGTGTATTCAGTAGAGGTAGGAGAAAGTTTGTCCCGTCAGTGAGGATTAATGAGTTTGAAATATCTTCTGCAGAATCCGTCAAGTATTTGGGAATGTGGCTGGATGGAAGTTTGCGCTGGAATAGGCACATAAATGAATTGGTGGAGAGGTGCTGCAAATTTCTCAATTTGCTAAAGGTCTTGACGGGGCCGGCTTGGGGAGTTCATCCAAAATTCATGAGACGTTTGTATATATCGTTGATTAGAAGCAGATTGGATTACGGATGCTTCTTGTTCGATAATAGCGCAGGTTCTCATCTTTCTAAGTTAGATAAAATACAAAACCAGGCTTTGCGAGTTATAGGTGGTTTTGTTAGAAGCACACCCATTCATGTAATGGAAAGTGAACTTAGTTTACCACCTCTGCAGTTGAGAAGGTTGTATCTTGCCTATAAATATGGTCTGAAAGCAAAATCTTTATATAATAACATTACTGTTGAACTTTTAAATGAGCTCAATACCCTTAGCAACAATAGTTATTGGACACATAAGAAAAAACCATTGCTTTGTAAAACTTTTAATGACACCAAAGATATTAAAGTGTTTTCGGCGTATCCGCTGGAAATGTTTACTCTGCCTGTTTGGGTAAGCCGTATTCCCATTAAGATTATGGTTCGGGCTAACTTGGATAATGTTACTCGACCTAAAAACAGTTACTCGGCTGATTCCCTTAAAATTGATATAATTCAAGAGCTTCATGATAGGTATAATGGATGGCATAGGATTTATACGGACGGCTCCAAATCCAATGGAAGTCAAGGTGCAGCTTTTTATGACCCGAACCAAAATCACTCGGGATGTTATAAAATTAAAACAAATATATCAATAATGAGTTTGGAACTGATTGCTATTATGAAAGCTCTTATATATGTTAACTGTCAAAATTGGAATAGGGTTGTTGTTTTTTCGGATAGTAAAAGTGCTATTCAACATGTAGCCCGATGCGCTAATGGATACAGAGGCGTTTCGATAACATACAATGTACTTAAAAATATGTATCAGTTACACGAGCGTGGCACTGAAGTCATGTTGCAATGGGTTCCTGCCCACATAGGATTAAGAGGTAACGAAGAGGCTGATAGGCTGGCAAAACTATCATGTACAAATGGTGTAGAAATAGATATTGACCCCAGTTACTCGGAAACATTGTCAAAATTTAAAAGTATTTGTTATATAAATTGGAAAGAATACTTCGATGAAAGATCAAAAACAAAAGGAATTTGGTATAAAACCATTCAGTGTCAGCCTCTTCAGATACCGTGGTTTGGTAATGTTAAGTTGAAAAGAAATTGTGTCAAATTAGCTTTAAGAATCCGTTCTGGGCACTATCCATCGAGAAGTTTTGCACATCTAATGAGAAAGACAGATTCACCTAATTGTGTAGTATGTGGTCAGTTGGAGGACGTGTACCACTTGCTGATGGAGTGTGCCAGGAACCAGCAAGAGAGAGAGTCATTTATGATAAAGTACCGATTAGATAAGACGAAGGTAGGTTTACTTCAGAGTATATTGACAGATCCTACATCGGAAATGGCAATAGCTCTGTGCAACTTGGTCACAATTTCACAGTCTACAACGTAAGTGACTCCTGCTTGATTATAATGTATTGTTAGTTATGTATATATTGTTTTGGTTTGCTGGAGTTGACATATCCAACGGATAAAAACTCCAAAATAAATAAAGATTAAAAAAAAAAAAAAAAAAAAGTGTAAGGTACGAAATAAATATATTTTGAATTTGAATTTGAGTTTGTATAAAATTGTATAATATATGGTCTGAAATTTTAAATAAAATTAAAATATCAATGATATGAAAAAGATAAATGCAGTGGAAATGCTGTCTTTACGTAGAATTAAAGTGTAATAACGATGTCATTAGAAAATAATGCGAAGTGAAATATAATGTTGTGGCTAAAATGAAGAAAAGTAGTTCACGCTGGTTTGGACACGTTGAAAAAATGAAAGATGAAAGATTGACTAAAAAGGTTTATATGGCTGAAGTGAAAGGAAATGCTGGCAGAGGACGACCTAGGTGTACTTATATAAAAAGTGTATTGACCAATGGAAATATTAAAAGTTACACACAATCGCCGAGCATGTATGAAAGGTATGATGAATATAAAAGAAGCAAAAGAGATATGTCAGGATCGTAACAAATGGCATTCGATTGTCTCTGCCTACCCCTCTTGGGATAAAAGGCGTGATTATATTATTTAAATTTTGTAATGTAAATAAAATGTTTGTACTTATGTTGCGATACTAGCAGTTGCTCACGACACAACGTTTACAACCCCATTTCAACCCCTTACACTTAAATTTTATTTATTTATACGGATTCTCTCACATCTTTTACATACATGTGCACTTAAATGATATTAATGTTGTTCCAACTAATCCCATACAGCATAGTATTTTTAGGATTCCGTACCCAAAGTGTCTGCTGTCTGTCCGTCTGTCACAGGGCTGTATCTTTTGAACCGGAATAGGTAGATACTTGAAATTTTCACACAGTGTGTGTTACTATGGCCGCTATAACAACAAAATAATGAAAACCGGCCAAGTGTGAGTCGGACTCGCGCTACTGGAGTTAGATGTGTCACTTTTGAACAGACGTATTTATCTGTTTTTTTAGAACAAGTGCCGATGCGATTCCACATCCGATCATGGCGCAGAACGCACGCGTTTTTGTCATGGCGTGATGTGGAATCCGGTTTAATTAATAAGACATATCACAGTCGGCGGGATAATCTTAGCTACCGATTTATCGGCTTACTATTGCACAATATTTAACACTGGAGACTGGCAGAATTGCAACGAAAGTCAGGACTGTTGCCATTCAAAAGAAGAAGAAGAAGAAGAAGTGCGGATGCTTACGTGCCCTCCGAAGCACGGTTTTAAGTCAATCGACTTCCTTTAACTTTTTATCGAGTAATGTACATTGATATAGGTTAAAAACAAAATTATAATTGAGTTTTGGTAAAATTTTGCCTTCCCAGGTAGGTATTTCAGCAACATTTTAAGCACACAAATTTCAGGCTGAAAAAGTTTGTAACTTTGCCAGGGACTGCTGTTAGTTAATTTGTAACTCTGGAAATTTGTGTCATTAATTTTTAAGGTTCCGTGCTTCAATATTGAAAAATAAAAACTCTATATTTATGAATGATTTTTACGACATCGCACGGGCACAATATCGGTTTATAAAAATTTTAATACACACCAAATACGCTTAGTACTGCGTAGCTATTAGAGATACATAATATACTACCGAGGACATTTAACCGACTTCAAAAAAAGGAGGATGTTCTTAATTCGTCGGGTCTTTTTTATGTATGTTCCCCTGATTACTTGAAGACGCCTGGACCGATTTGGAAATTTTTATTTTTGTTGGAAAGGGTATACTTTCCAGGTGGTCCTATGGTCATCATGTCAGGATCTGATGATGGGATCCTGGAGAAATCGAGAACTCTTCAAATTCAAGGAAAACTTGAAGCGATTTGAGTTTTTTTATAGTGACTTGTGCATAATTTTTGAAGTCGGTACACTTTTTTTTCATAAGCAATTATTTGTAGATCATTTTGTTATATTTCTGATGGATTAGACAGCATAAGCCATGAAAACGCGCTGGAGGCTAACTTTTCCCCCGACTTTATTACTAAGCTCCTGAACAACCTTGTGAATCAACTTAGCTAATGAAAAGAGCACAGACAGACAGACGCGGCAGGAGACTTTAATTTATAATGTAGTGATTTGTGAGGCAAGTTCAAGGTATCATTTTTTTTTCACAATTGCTGAAAACTCATGAAAAATAAATAAGCTATTTTGGAAGATTTTAAATTGTTTGTCACGGGCCATCACGCTATCAGATTTCAGTGGAAATATAATAAAAAAAATTGTGCTTAGCCCCTCAAAGACTAATTAATCATTGTGAAAACTGGTGGAAAATGTAGGCCTGGCCTTGTTTGTCATAAAACTATTTACCTCCTAATTTTGTAAAGACAATTTGGGTAGAACCGCTCCTGTTTTCTCGCTAATGACCGAAACTTGCGAAGGTTACACGGGGTGGGGAAGGGCAACTAAACAATTACATCTTAATCTGGTTTGTCAACTTCAGAAAAACATTCCACGCACCAAAATTTTTCTGACCCACTTTAAGTAACCCTGGAATAAGATTCTGAAGATTCCGTCAATTAGTGGAAAATAAACAAATCGGTGTGACTGCCACAAGTTTGGGATATAAAAAAGAAACAACAGATCTCATGCATGCACCACATGACCTTCAATTAGCATTGGAAATGAACTTCGGTATTAATGACCACTTCTCATGAAAAAAAACCGCCTTCAAAATCAAATGGTGCTTTCCGAAAGCAAATGCACAAGTCACCATAAAAAAAATAACAAAATCGCTTTAAGTGTGCCTATAAAATTTAAAGAGTTCTTGATTTCTCCAGGATCACATCATCAGATCCTGACCTGATGACCATGGGACCACCTGGAAAGTATACCCTTTCAAACAAAAAAAAATTTCTAATTCGGTCCAGGCGTCTTATAGGAATTGGGGAACATACATAAAAAACCTCCACCTTCTTCTGAAGTTCGGTTAAAAATAGAATACAATCATGCATATTTCGACAGCTGTTATCTGAAATGAAGATCACATAAGATCACCTGTCTAGGGTCAATGGCTTTTGAGAATATGACCCTTTTAAATTAAAAAAAAATCGTAATAACTCCAAATAAATTCTAATTTCAAAAAAAAAACATATTGAAATATAAAACGTTTCTGAAACCATGTAGAATAAAAAAAATCATAAATAAGACTAGATATTACACAAGGTACCCCAAAAAATTACCATATATTGCGTAGACCTCATCAATACAAACATTTTGAAACCTCAATCATCTAAGTGACCTACAACTTCCGGAGATATCGGCATGTCGCCTAAAAAAGGGGACCCTACAGAAGCGATCGAAAAACATTTCTAACTTTTACTAATTTTATCGAAATTAGTTAATTATTTTCCCGGGATAAAAAGTATCCTATATCACTCCAACAAACAAACAGACAAACAAACACATTTTCGCATTTATATTAGCATTGAAGACAAATCTACCGAGTTTTTACCTTATTGACGCGGTCATCAATTCAACCGTGAATCAAACTATCTGCCGAGTTAGCATACATTTTGACAGCGACACTTTCGTTTCGGTCGAATGGCCTTGAACAGGCCAAAACGTTCATGTCCAACAAGGACCGGCCAGAGATAGCCCGGGGCCGAGAGGTCCGGCCCAACAATGTGCGTGCAAATTTGCTATGCCGGGCAAAGACAAGTACACAGAATTTGCCCGCACATTGTTGGGCCGGACATTCTCGGACCGGGTATGTCCTGCACAAGAATGCCGAGCAATTTGCTTGGCCGGACAAAGACAAGTACACGGAATTTGCCCGCACATTGTTGGGCCGGACCTCTCGGCCCCGGGCTATCTCTGGCCGGTCCTTGTTGGACTTGAACGTTTTGGCCTGTTCAAGGCCATTCGACCGAAACGAAAGTGTCGCTGTCAAAATCTGTGCTAACTCCCCTGATCTTACAAAACCGGAACAGACAGACCACAGAACTTCTATACTAAAGAGACAAACAGACGCGGCGAAAACGTTTTTAAGAGAAATATCGAAGGCCGTGTATGTGTGTGTTTGAAATGTTCTAAATGATGGTATATTATATTTTTTATACATTATTTTACTATGCAATATAATGCATAATTATAGAAAAGTTAATTGAAATAATTCACAGGGCGTTTTTACAGTGTTGGCATATAAGAAGTTCTCCCGAAGGAAATACGGCGCTCAAACTATATAATATCAGACGTTGTCCTGCCCAAACGTTGGCTTGCCTGCACTACCCCTACCCCTACCCCTACCACTAACTTTGGCTATATTATTTCTCGTAAAAAGTAAAGGATAAAAAATGGTTATTGTGGGTTATCCCTAAGAGATAGACATATAGCATTGCTGACTTTTTTGTAAACCTTTTTAAGGTGTACAATACTGTAGTATATTATTTTGATCTATCTCGTAGGGTTCAGCCAGCGTTTGCAATGTAAGCTCAAAAAATGTGTTTATTTACGACATCACATTAGAAACCTCTAAAATTATCAGTGTTTCTCTACTATATTATGCATGTTATATACATATAAACCTTCCTCTTGAATCACTCTATCTACTAAAAAAATCCGCATCAAAATCCGTTGCGTAGTTTTAAAGATTTAAGCATAGTAGTGATGTAGTGATGTGCAAAAAAATCACAACGATCCGTTGCTCTGTCAACGTGAAAGAAGCCTAGGACAAGTGTATACCAGGCTTGAAACCTTCGTCAGAATATAATAAAATCTCATTAGCGATGAAGCCTTGCGAGGTCGACTCTACGAGATTATGGAATAGCAAGGCCTTTCCATCGGTATATAATATTCTAGCGACCCGCCCGTGGATATTTTTCAACAAAATAAAATATAGCCTATACTCATGGATAATGTAGCTTTCTATTAGTAAAAGAATTTTCAGAATCGGATCAGTAGATTCAGAGATTAGCCTACATCCAAACTTACTAACTTTTTTATAAATTATAGAAGCAGGTAAAAACAAGCGACCCGTCTCCAGCTCCGTTAACAAGTTATAAAGAGAAAATGTGTTTGTCATATTATTAGGTCAAACTTCAGAATAAAGCATCACATCGACAAAAAATTTTCGGTCCGGCCGCCGTATGATCGAGATTGAAGACAGGCCACACATTAGCAATGTAAATCATACGATCTAGATCACATGCCATTCACTCACCCACACAGACACACAAGATTCGATTAAACAAAGGCGTGTGGATGTGTGTGTGTGTGTGACAGATCGTTCCGACCATCTAAATCAACCACAAATACAACGATTTGAAAACGGATGGTGGACCGCGCGTACAGGAATTGGACGAGTCTGTGGTCGATTTCGGTGGACCGTATGGAAGCGCGCCGGCGATTGGACGAATGGGTGGGCACCTTTAGATGCTTTTCCATCTAAATATACCTCAACAGAACTGGCCACTCGTTAGGTATATAGCCTTACAAATACCATCGGCTAAACGAGGGAGACTTGGTCTTCAGCTGAAGAAAGAAAAATGTTTTAATTGTTATTGGAAGCTTTAATGCCTAATGGCGTCCAACCCGTGTGAAGACGGGATGGGTCTCTAGTTGTATATAGAATTACAGACGGTCACCGACCGGGAGCTGGGTCACAGCACAATCCTATTAACAAGATGCAGGTGGAAAAAGTCATATACACATAGTCTAGTTTTTGTTGAATAGTGTTAGGGTAATTAGGGTTCCGTCAGACTTCTATAGAATATTGCTTTTGAGATGTGGTGCTGGACGAATGGAGAGAATCATTTTATAAAGAACATAAAAAAAGAGTGTCGTATATGGTTTATATAAAATCTAGCTATCTATCATCACGCCTTTTATTCCAAGAGGGGTAGGCAGAAACAATCGAATGCCTTTCCTACGATCCTGACATACCTTTTTCGCTTCTTTTATATTCATCATACTGTTCATGCATGCTCGGCGATTGTGTGTATTTTTAATATTGCCTTTTTAATTTTAATTTAATTTTTCATCCTTCATTCTTTCAAGACTGATTGACAATCAACGCTCAGCCTAAACCATTGAAGATATATTTATGAAAATTGAAAGGTATATTTCGAAAATCAACCTCATTACAACGCGTACGAAGTCGCGGGCAACTGCTAGAGTTTGTTTGTTTGAACGCACTAATCTCTGGAAAAATTGTTTTTGCATTTTATATAACATCACGCTATGACCCAAAGGAGCGGAGCAGTAACCATTAAGAGTGTAGTGTGTACCGCGTCCATGTCCATACAAACGGAGAAAACGTTTTACTACCCCTAAATATAATTTAATTTTAACGATTTTGTAATATGTTACTGACATAATGAAAAACTACGTACGTATTTTTTCCTTTTTTCAAAATTCGTAATAGGTCAAAAGTTATAAGCCCCTCAAATCTCGTTTTTTTTGGTTCGTTACTTGCTGGTAATAAACCGTCTGTATTTGAGAAACAAAGCAAAATTTCAAAAAAAGCAAAACGTACGTACGTAGATTATAATCTGCTAAAACATATGACACCAAAATTGTAAGGTTTCGTTATAGTTTAGTAGGTGTAAATCGTTTTCGCCCAAAACGCAATTTTCAACGAAAAACATACCTACGAACACTCACGAGCTGCAGTGTTCTCTGTCGCACTGATGCCCGTGGGAAGAGATGCGCGCTTGAGACAGAATATGATTTTCTAAATACCTATTTCGCTGCGTACGCTGAGCTACACGATCCTCTTAACGTAGGTGCGATTACACATCCGGTCATGGCGCCGAACGCACGCGTTTTCGTCATGGCGTGATGTGGAATCCGGTTTAATCCCACATCATCTAACATTTCATTTTTCGTTAAGTACCAAAATTAAAAATCCGTTTGGAGATCTTCCTTTGCTTAACACGATAAACATATTTATTAATTTTTTTATTCAGTGGTTTAAGAGATATTTTGAAAAAACTACACTGTGTAAAGAGTACGGGTCAAAGCTACTATACTCTCTGCCTACAAAGGTAACTGGTAATAAAAAGTATTAGTTGTAGTTGTAAAAACAAAACAAGATACAAGGGAATTTAATTTACGTGCTTCTCTATCCATCTTTGTTGATGAAAGTGAATAAAATTTAATTTTAAATTAAGAAACTAAAAATAAACAATAATGAATGAAACAAAAGAACCAAACCATTGAACGAATGAAACGAACGAAAGCACGCAGCTCATGTCATTTCTTTTTTTTAATACAGAATACGCATAGACACCTGATACTTTTAGCCGTCAACGGCTTTTTCTAAAAATAGAATATTTACAAATTAATTTAAGAGGGTTAAAGTTAAAATTTTAGAAAATCAAAAAATACGGGTACCTTAATTTTTCACCTACTTTCATATAGGCTAATAAAATTAGGGTGTTAAAATTTTGAAATGTTGTGGATTGCACAAGATTAAACACTGGAGACTGGCAGAATTGCGACGAAAGTCAGCACTGTTGCCATATATCAAAAGAAGAAGAATAAGAAGAAAGTAGGTGCAACCGCAAGGCATAGTATTATATAAAAGACAATGAATATACCTTTTAGTACCTATCATAAAACGCAACATCTGTCTAATATCTTAACTTAATAATCTACTTTGACGTATTTTAATGAGGTAAGGTACGTGTTTAGTTACTAGAGGGGTAGTTGAGTATCTTGCGTCATCGTATTGAGGAATTTTCCTTAAAAAAATTACATGCACTGTTGGTGCGTCGGTGGCCGAGTGGTTAAGATGTCTGATATTAACTAGACAGACCATGGGTTCGATAAATTAAAAACTTATGTACCTACATAAACCGACAAAACACACTTAGAGGCTTTTCCATCTAAATATATCACAACAGCTCGTTAGCTATAGTCTCACAAATACCATCGGCTAAACGAGGGAGACTTGGTACCGCTGGGTACCCTGGAACTGTTTTGTTTTTCAGATTATCATAGATCAAATTTTTCAACACACTGTAGCAAAAATATAGTAAAGTAAAAAGTAAATACACGCAGTTGTTAAATACAAAAACAAACAAACACATCCCTTTCGATGTGCTTAGGGATATCAGTAACAGTGTCCACTTATTGCCATTAATAGAACAGATGGCAATCAATACTAATAATTAGTGATAGAGGCTATATTTTACTTCGTTCAAAAATATCCTCGGGCGAAGCCGGGGGCGGAAATCTAATCTGTTATATTAATATTTAGAAGACTCCAAAGCTCGTGCTTCGGAGGGCACGCACAGGAGGTCCGCACTTCTAAAAATAACAGATATTAAGTTCAGCAACAGGCTATAATAGGTAGTCGATAGCCTAATTGGTAGGACGGTGGTCTTGAAACCGGAGGTCCTGGGTTCGAATCCTACCCCCTGCCAAAATGCTAAGCACCAATTTTCTTTAAGAATATGTGCTTAAATCGACTCCTCGTGCTCCGGAGGTCACGTAAAGCCAGCGTCCGGTCACCAAACCGCCTGCCAAGCGGCAATGCTAGGCAAGCTAGCCTGACTATGGCAATTCCTCTCAATGAGCACCACTAAAAATGGTGCACCTAGAGGGGGAGACCATGATCCAGCAGTGGATCTTAAAAGGTTGATGATGGTGATGATGAACAGGCTTGCCAACTGTTCTGTTCAATATGGACAACTGTCGTCAAGTGTACAATGTTACTGGTGACTCTGGCTACACCGCAAGGTATCTTAAAGGCAAGGTGTGTTGTGTTTTGTGTACTCTTTCAGTCGCAGAAAAATGTACAAAAGATTCCTTTAGGTTAAGAGGCACGATACACGTGTACAATGGAGGAAGAAAACACATTTTCCCATTTTCCAAATAAAAGCGACTCTCAAACCGAAATTCTGCAGTAATTTTCTATGAAATTTACACGTAGGATGGAACATAAACAATTTTCATTGAATCCCCAGCATTAACAAGAGTGGCCATGATTTTTATATTTTCGAAGAAAACGTGACAAAAATCCAAACGTATCATTTCAATGGTTCATTTCATTTTGTGAATTTTAATGAAAATACATAAGTAGTTTACATACACTGAAAGATTTACTAAAAAGTTCCAGGAAATGCCGATAGAGGGCGCCTTTTATATACTTTTAGTGATCACAGTCAACTTATTGCGTCTTATTTTTAAAGTTTATACTTAACTAGATTTCCGCCCCCGGCTTTGCCCGTGGATATTTCTATCAAAATAAAATATAGCCTATTTGACTCAAGGATAATGTAGCTCCCTATTAGTGAAAGAATTTTCAGTATCAGATGAGTAGTTTCAGAGAGTACCCCCTACATTCAAACTTACAAATAAACTTTTCCTTTTTATAATATTAGTATAAATTCTTAAAATAAAAAATACTTTGCGAAAATTGCCAGGTGAATTATCAGAGTTATTTTGGGAAAATTGACACTGTTATTTGGTATTTTTTTCCCCACTATAAGGTATTAAGGCCGTGATTTTGGGATTTAATTTAATCGAGCAATGTTATAATCATGTTTTCCTACATAGGTAGCTACTTTTTCTTCTTCTTTTTTATTATGGCTCCACCAATGTTTATCGGTGATTTGCCAATGTCAAGTATTATAGCCTTTATAGTGTTTATAGCCGATAAATCGGTATTTAAGATAATCCCGCCGACCGTGATATGTCTTATTAATCACTGATTAATCACAACCATCACAGCACGAACAGGATTAAACTGGATTCCACATCACGTCACGACGAAAACGCGTGCGCTCGTCGCCATGACCGGATGTGGAATCAGGTAGCTACTTAAAATATAGCTTGATACCTGTGATAGCTGTCAAAGTGCTTGGAAAGCCGTCAAAGTCAAAGAGTTATCTTTTAATTTACTCGTTTATATGTCTAGCACTATGTTAATTATAATTGTCATTGCAAGAATATGAGTGATTTTTGGTATTGCACAATAAGTTATTTGTTTGACCTTTTGTCACAGGTATCAAGCTATATTTTAAGTACTATAATTTTAATTCAAGTGGCTTACAGTGGCGAAGGGTAAATATTTTCAGGAGGGAAGCCGTAAAATAGCTCACTCAACTAATGCGACAAGATCTAAAATTTTATTCTATAATCCAATATGCACCAATGACAAATTACAATTTATTGTAAAGGGATTTAAATTACCTAAACTCTTTTTTTTATTTCAGCAGTCTTTTGTATTCAAAACTATAATTTTAAAAATAAAATAAACAAGCAAGTAAACATGCAACTAACTAAACTCGCTGTTTAGCAGACAATATTCCCACCGGTTACATTCGTAATAACCCGGAATTCATCGGCTTATTTGATGGTCTGTTTGCGCGTGCTAAAACGAGAGGGAACGTGCGCGGATTTCAATATAAATGAAAGAGACAGTTGCTTTGTATGAAGTAAGGTAATATGGGTGAGCAAGCCGGTATTGTATCGGCTTATTTTCTTATGTTACTAATGGATATCGGTAGGCGTTTAAAAAAATTGACTTAAAAAATACGTTTGTAATGATATATTTTCAAGTTCCTAAAAGGAAGCTGAAAGGAATCGGGTTGTATGGGCTCCTCGCCGCTGGTGGCTTAGGAAATAATTAGATTAACATGATATTTAACTATTATATTAATAGACAGTAACAAAAATACATACAACTTGACGACCTTTATAACTTGCGGTGTGACCAGATACACCAGTAACAGTGTCCACTTGACGACAGTTGTCCATATTGAACAGAACAGGTGGCAAGCCTGTTGCTGCACTTAATGGGCCTAGATGTGTTACTTTTAACAGACGTAAATATCTGTTATTTTTAGAAGTGCCCTCCGAAGCACGTGAAGTCGATCCCATATTCTTAAAGAAAATTGGTGCTTAGCATATTTTGGGAACGAGTGGGAATTGAACTCGGGACAACACTCTATTTTTTTATTAAGATTTTAATTTAACAATTTTTTTCTCTTTTTTTCTTTCTTCACGCGTGAAAGAAAAATTAGCTCCCGATACCATGTTACGGTTCCAGGGTACCCAGCGGAGGACTAAGTCTCCTTCGTTTAGCCGCAATGGTATTTGTGAGGCTATACCTAACGAGTGGCTAGTTCTGTTGAGATATATTTAGATGGAAATGCCTCTAAGTATGGTTTGTCGGATAAAAAACCCATAGGTACATGGCCGGGATCCGGGATCGAACCCGGGATCTGCCTAGTCAATACCAGACGTCATAACCACTCGGCCACCGTCGCACCATAATATAATCAATGTGTATGTATAAAAATAAATATGGAAAATTCCTAATTTATTAATTAACTTTGGTCACCCCACACTCCCAACACTCAAAGGAGAGATTTCAATCCCGCCGTCCAAAACACACGCTCCATTAAAATCAGATCGTTTCATTTTGTACAAATGTTAATATACTTAAGAGTTTCTGTCTGTGTGTTTGTTTATATACATCGCACTCTACTTCAAGTTTACTATTGCAATTCAGTGATCTATTTCCTTTTTTTATTGCTAGCCAGATGTTTCTAATGTCAATAGGTCTCAGAGTACTTATTTAATCTATGGTACAGCACAAACCAGAATCCACATGAATTCTTTAAATTGATGCTAATAATTGCCTTTTAAAAAAAGTGTACCGACATCAAAAATAATGCACTGAAAAACCCAAACCTAAATCGCTTCAAGTGTGCCTATAAAATTTGAAGAGTTCTCGATTTCTCCAGGATCCCATCATCAGATCCTGATGATCATGGGACCACCTGGGAAGTATACCCTTTCAAACTAAGTAAAAACCCAAATCGGGGAACATACATAAAAAAAACATGAAGATTCCGACGAATTGAGAACTTCCTCCGTCTTGTACGCTAAAATAGAGTACCCGGTTATTGTATTTCTTGATAAAAAGACAATTGGGTAGATAGTGTGACGTTAAATAACCTTCCGCAAGAATTGGGCTATGAAATGCAAAAATATTTTTTCTAATTGGTCCAGTAGTTTTTGAGTCTGTGGAACACGAACAAACAACCAAGTACTATTTTTATATACCTACTAGATTATCCTATCTCTTGATAATAATCAATTATCCCAAAATTGGTAAATCGTGACGAGAAGTATGACGGATGTGAAAAATCACGTATTTTTTGGCCACATGATCATAGCAGATGATGCTTTTATATTACTCTATATATGTTCAAGTTTATAATGATATTGGTGTAGCCTTTCCTTATAGCGACTGATGATTAGGAGAATGAGCCCCCCTCCCGATTTCGATGATCTATTCATACAAATATAGCATTATTCAAATGCAATAACTAATACATTTTCAACACACTTGCTCGTAACGTGAGTTTTATTACCCCACTCTTAGACCCATAAACCCATATATTAAATACACGTGCTTTTTACTTTACATTACAGCACAAGAGTTATAATATAACCCAAAGAAATTAAATTCGTACAAGATTGCAAATTAAATGTGTGTCCACAAAGTATTCTTAATTTAACCGCATAATACAGTTTTTATTTTTTAACCACGACTTTGTTGGCTGTTTGGAGAAGTTAACCGTGCTGTAGCGCGACGCGGACAAAAACAAAACATTTGAGAATTGAACTTTCATTAATTGTTTTAATAATTAAATGTTAAAACCACATGAAGTTTGTTTTTTTCCATGTAAGTGTGTTGAAAAACGTCGTATGAAACGCGTGTGCATTGGTCATCAGTACATACTCAGCTTTCTTATAGCGCTCGCCTAGTAATAATACCGCCTCGAACGTAGCACACTTGTATCACAATGTACTATTATAAAAACTAAAGGAATCCTGTATCTGCGCCTGCATCATAGTGAGGTAAACTTAGATGCAGTACCTATCTGCTAATTTTATCTGCCCTACATTATCTCCCCTAAGTTCACCTTACTTACTGGCTCAAGTGACCTGTGAACATGATCACGTGATTAGCGACGTGTTAAGAGTGTAAAGAGCCTTCTAATAATGTGTATGAGACAAGGATTTTTTATATGTATTTGCTTGATTCAATCCGAAACTACTAAACGGATTTTTTTGCGGTTTTCTCGATTAGATAGACTAATTAAAGCGCGCTTTCATGGCATGGCACATGATGTAAGAAATAATTGTGTGTAATAAAATGATCCATCTTTAATAGATAAGTAGGAAAAAACACATTTGTAATTTAAATTAGGCTTTGATTACGCACCTATTCAAATTTTTGTAAACCATATAGCCATATTTTATTAAAAATTGGTATTAATTAAAAGTAAAATATATAATATAATAATTACTTACGTAAGTAATTTGATTTGGTATGAGCATAAATCGTGTATAATGCCGATTTTCATCAAAACTTTTTAAATATACACATAACAATATAAAAACCTTAATCTAATCTAAACATTAAAAATAACTAAATAAACCAGGTCCGCGTGGAATAGTGGCAAGAATACTGGCTGCATTTCCCCGTTCAATCGCGATGCTGATTCGTTGAGCGAGGAAGGAGCCAGCCCTCTTGTCACCAGAAGAGATGATCAGTCGAGGGGATATATCTTCAATAAACTTTTTGGCATTTGAACCCCACGGACCTAGAGCTTCTACACCAAACAGCACAAATAGTAGTTTTCAATAGTTTGTTAGACTCTGCGATTTCCGACGCAAATCTTGGCCTGATTTGGCACACTTTGAAAACATAGGCGAAATCAGAGACATTAGACAAATAAATTTTTCATTGCATTTGTTCGTGCTAACTCTAGTTAACAAGCCTTTACTTATGATTACAATCTAAAATCATCCAATTGTCACTCAAGTCCCGGTTAAATTTAAAACTGGTTTTAACAAGGAAAACTAACCATTTAATTGCCATAGATAATGATTTGAAACCACGGCTTATCTGGGACAATTTGTAGTCTGGAAGAGTCACATGTATGTTGTCTATATAAGATGGTTTTTACTACCTATTGTCTAAGTAGCTAACTTAACTATTTTAATGTTTACTTGTAGCTTAGTCTTGGAGGTTCTAAGTTTGAGGCCCGGGTTGGGATTTAGTATTTTCTAAGCACTTAGAAAAATTCTTACTATTTAAGTACATCCTAAAATTAAGGCTAGGCTAAGACAGGCGACGCACCGGCTGAGTTATAAAAATGCAAAGGAAAAACACGCTAACTACGTCCTGTCCACTTTGTTTATGGATTGTTAACAATTTGAAATAATTGCAAAGTTGTTACTTTCTAATACCATTTCAAATAAAAATATTCATGAGTTGTAACTAAAAGCGCGTGAATTTTGGTAGGGGGAAATTTTATGGATTCGCAACCTGTGTTCGCGACATGTTTTCGGCACGAGTATGCTCGACCGGAGAATGTCCGGACGGGAATTCGTGTACATGGCTTCCACGTAAGCCTTTTTGGCTGCGCATTTCTGGCCGGCAATTCTTCGGTCCTGACACAGATACATTTATATATGAAATTATCGCTAGATATACGTTATAATTAGAGATGCGCCGAATAGTGGTTTCACAGAATAACCGAATACCGAATACTATTCGGTTTAACCTTTACCGAACCGGATATTCGGCCGAGTTATTCGGTTTACCGCTTCATTGTTTTGCCGCGTAAACAGGTTCTAACATATACGCTTTGTGTCGCTGCTGGCAAGATGAAAATCGTGCCGTACCTCACGACGCGCCACACGCTCACACACCGCGCTGTCACTTTGCTTCGAAACATCGCACGATTACGTTACAAATAAAAAAAACTTAGCTTTATTCAACACATTCTTCATAGGTTTTCTTTGACTTATAATATAAAATAAATCTTACATAAGAAATGTTCTCTTTTAGTTCTATACCATGTCATGTAGCCAAGAAAATAGAAATACTCGAACCGAATATATTCGGCAATAAAACCGAAAAATTCGGCAGAATACAAATAGTGGAAAAGATGCCGAATACGCCGAATACCGAATATCAAACGAATATTCGGCGCATCTCTAGTTATAATATACTTACAAAATTATAAAAAAAAAATTGATACTACAATTAATTTGAACATTCAAAAAAACCACTGTTATTTCATAATTTTAACTCCTGTTTGCCTTTTTTTCCCTCGGGCGGCGTACTTTGAATCCCTTGCTATGCTCAGCATTCTACTTTAGCGCCCTTATTATTATCTTGCTCCCTTAGACACAATCTACCATTGCACCACACCCTACATTATTGCCCGCGTATTACCAATTTATTGATACTACATAGGACTATAAGAGACTATTATATGACATTGTTTACGAGCCAAGTCGAGACAACCATCTTATTTTTATTTCCTTTTATGACTTTTGACATATTCCAGTCAAGTAGATGTTTATCATGTCATCACGCCTATGTCTTATTGGGGTTAGCAAGTACCATATTTAAACCAGAAGTCCCAGCTTCAATATTTACTCGAGTCAATCTATCATCACGCCTTTTATCTCAAGAGGGGTAAACAGAGCCAATGGAATGCCATTTGCTGCGATCCTGGCATACCTCTGTCGTTTCTTTTATATTCATCATACCTTTCAACATGCTCGGCGATTTTGTATACTTTTAACATTATTATGTGTTCAACAAAAGTACACCTCGGCCGTCCTCTGGCAGCATTTCCTTTTAATTTTAATTTAGATGAACATATTATTTGGACAATTGGACATAATGTAATAAAAAGGGGATCTTTTCGCATTTAAAAAAAATCCCACCGTGGATAAGTGGCAGGCTTGTTGACCAATTAGGCAACTCGCTAAATGTGGAAATTGTAACCAGAATAACTACAACAGTGTTTAATTAGTATAAAAACATAATCAAGATTTAACTCGCCATTGAATTGATTATCCGAGGTTACAACAAAATTATCGAACTATAAATGGACAAATTAAAAAAAAACATTGTTCTAAGTAATAAAAGGAAAATAAACAGGTAAAATGTGTTTTAGGGTTCCGAACCCAAAGAGTAAAAACGGAAACCCTATTACTAAGACTCCGCTGTCCGTCCGTCCGTCTGTCTGTCTGTCACCAGGCTGTATCTCATGAACCGTGATAGTTAGACAGTTGAAATTTTCACAGATGATGTATTTCTGTTGTCGCTATAACAACAAATACTAAAAAACAGAATAAAGTAAATATTTAAGGGGGCTCGTTTAACATTTTTTTTGTGCCGTCTTTATAGATAGAGTCCGATTCGCACTTGGCCGGTTTTTTTTTTAATAATTTAGATTATTTTTTGGAACATACCTACAATATTTACTAGCATTCTGCCCCGAAATCGCCTGTAAAATATATTGATTGGGTCGTAGTTATAATATAGTGATTTAGTTGACTTTTCTAAGAATTCCTGGAGGAATTACAGGATAAAAAGCGTATAGTGACATTCAACCATGAGCCTTCAAAAAATCTGTGCATAAAATCACGTCAATTTTATTCCGAAAAAGGGGATGGTACTAATAATATTTGGAACAATATCATTAGACAAGAATGCGGAATGAAAAATGAAGAAAAGTAGTTTAAAAGAATGAAGGATGAAAGATTGACTAAAAAGGTTTATATGGCTGAAGTGAAAGGAAATGCTGGCAGAGGACGACCTACATGTACTTTCATTGAACATATAAAAAATATATTGAACGATGGAAATATTAAAAGTACACACAATCGACGAGCATGTATGAAAGGTATGATGAATATAAAAGAAGCGAAAGAGGTATGCCAGGATCGTAACAAATGGCATTCGATTTTCTGCCTGGACCCTTTAGGGATGACAGGCGTGATGATAAGTTTGTTTGTTTGAACGCGCTAATCTCAGCGTTTGCATTTGAAAGCCCAATTCTTGAGAAAAGTTATCAACATCACGCCACGACTCAAAGGGGCGGAGCAGTAACCATTAAAGCGGGTGCAACCGTAATTCAAAGCTAGTATTACAAACACGGGATTATTTCTTTTGTTCATTTACACGCGAGTGAAACCGGGGGCAAAAACTACTAAAAATATTATATCTTCACAATTACATAACAATGTTCCTTCAATAAGTTATTTAACTAGTTAACAAGTGCTTTTGTGTTCGGACTAGGTACTTGTTGTTACTTCATACTTCATACCATCATACTTACATTCAAAAAGAAGTCGCTAGCCTAATTGGTATGGCGTTGGACTTGAAACCGGGAGTTCCCGAGTTCAATCGCTACTTGTGGCAAAAAAATTATGAGATTTAATTAAGTTCTCGTGCTTCGGAAGCCGGCGTTCACGCTTTTTCTAAAAATATAGATATTTAGGTCTGTTAAAAAAGTGACATCTAGGTTCATTAAGTGTAGCAACATGCTTGTTCTGTTCAATATGGACAACTGTCAAAAAGTGGACACTGTTACTGATGTGTCTGGCCACACCGCAAGATATAAAGGCCGTAAACATCTGTTTGTTTTGGTTATTTGTTAATACTTCATCATAAATAATTTAAGTTTAAAGTTTTGTAATAGTGTCCACTTGATGCCAGATTCCCATTTACAAGTGGCAATTCTGTTGTTTCTCTGTATATTTTTAAAAGAAGCGCGCTGGTTTTACCTGCTCTCCGAAGTACGAGAATCCTAGAAAATCTTTTAGAGCTATCGTATATCCCACTACTAATTTTGACATCATAGACACTGCAATTTTATCTACATACGGTCTATACTAATAATAAAGCTGGATCTACCGCAAGTTACAGTTTATTTATATATATAATGCTCTGCGTGTATTTTAAAATTTTCGCGTAACAAGTTATTTACCTATACGAGCAAGTATTTGAACCATGTAGAAGGTCGCGGTGAATCACTATTTCTAAACAAACTGTACGAAATCACAAAATGTAATCAAACAGACTAATTTTAAATCTCCCAACACTACCGCAGTTTGTAAAAACCCACTCATTGGATATTATTTTATTTTTGTAGAGAATGTCATTGCTTTGGGACAAATTGTATCAAGTTTCAGTTCAGATGATGAGTATCCAGTATATAAGTGTTGGACATCCTCAGGCCGGGCTTTCCTCGAAGGCCATAACGAAAGATGTCGCGGTCCTAAGTATGCCAACTCCCCTTTAGGTTTTCCTGTAAAGTATGATATATTTTAGACTCTGAAGTTTCGGAGATAAGGAAGAAGGGTGGAGGACGGCAAGGGATTTAAACTATTAATTTTAAACGACGATTAATTTATAACGAGCCGTTTCATTTCATGTCACATGAATCATGACGCACTTGAAAATATTTTTTTAACTTTTTAATTTTTCCCCCAAAATAGAAAATCGATTATTTGCGCTGTGATTGGGTCATCAAACTCTATGACTACTTACAAGAAATAAATAATCCAAGACACAACTAACTTTAAACGCAAAAAAAAAACAACCAATGGAAGCAGTTTTGGGGGGATGTGGTCTTTCTACCCCCCCCCCCCCCGTACCCTCGGATCCACCAATATATGGATGATTGTTTTACCTAAATAAAGTAAAAAAATTTTTTTAATTGTCGCTCTTCTGAAGCGACAGGATTTATTAGACTCTATGTTTAATTTAATAAAATTATGATTCCGTAAGGTCAGATCTGATGATGGGATCTTTGAAGACGGTACACTTTTTTTAAAAGGCAATTATTTAGTAATATTCGAAATAGCCGCCTGTTATCATGATAATGAGATGAGGTCATTCATACACAAGTAAACACTTGATATCATGTAAGATTGTTTGAAACTTGATCATTAAATAGACATTGGATGGAAAATACTGCGTAATTATATTATTTTGTGCTAATGCTAAAATATATAAAAAAAAACACTCGGGTTGAACAAAGAGAAAATATTTGTTTCGGTATTTGTTTCAGATTATTTTGATGTTCAAGAAATGTTAAATTGTGATGAACTTGAAAAGAAATATTAACTTTTGTCACATAAAAATTACATGCTTCACTACTTCTTAAAATTACGCAAAATATATTTGACACAGTAAATATGAAATTAAAAAAAAATGAAAATCAGAAAAAGAAGTCATCAATTTCACGTGTATTTTCAACCGATTTTGCGACTCGAGTTAATATATGTACCATTTTCTCGTATTTATCATATAGATAATTTCATATACTTTATGAAAACATTAATTACAACTTGTTATTTCTAATAGTTTTTGTATAATACTGGAAGAGCATATGTCCGTTTTGTGTATTTTCACAAGACAGATTTTATGTGAATTCGTTCTTTTTCATAAATTAGATACATAACCCCTGTAGATTTTGTCTAACCCCTGTAGATTTTGTCTAGCCCCTGTAGATTTTGTCTAACCCCTGTAGATTTTGTCTACCCCTTGTAGATTTTGTCTACTCCCTAAAGATTTTGTCTAACCCCTATAGATTTTGTCTAATCCCTGTAGATTTTGTCTAACCCCTGTAGATTTTGTTTAACCCCTGTAGATTTTGTCTACCCCCTGTAGATTTTGTCTAACCCCTGTAGATTTTGTCTACCCCTTGTAGATTTTGTCTACTCCCTAAAGATTTTGAGATTTTGTCTAATCCCTGTAGATTTTGTCTAACCCCTGTAGATTTTGTCTAACCCCTGTAGATTTCGTCTAACTCTTGTAGATTTTGTCTACCCCCTTTAGATTTTGTCTAACCCCTGTAGATTTTGTCTAGCCCCTGTAGATTTTGTCTAACACCTGTAGATTTTGTCTAACCCCTGTAGATTTTGTCTAACCCCTGTAGATTTTGTCTATGCGGTCATGCGTGCATATAGGCCTATGTTTGTCACCTCCACAATTTATCTATATTAATAGGTACTTTATATTTTGTGGGACCGAAAAGTGAGAACGGGTCAGATTTCACTGCTGACAGTGCTGACATTACAGCCCTTTAAAATCACTTTAAAAATACAAATTCGTTTAGATCGATCGTTTGACGGGTCAGAGAGTTTTGAATTCAAATCCCAGATCAAGAAATATTCAAGTATTTTCTAGGGACGTGGATATTGTGTTGACCTAGTTTCAGTCTGAAGCAATAAGACTGTTCGTGAAAGAAAATTTGAAAAAACTATACCGAATTTTAAAATTGTTCACTAAAAAGCAAGAAATAATTAAATATTTCGTCGTTGTGTTTGAAGACGGTTGGTGCCATATTAGTACCTATACAAAATTAATTGTCTAAATAAGTGATATTTAGAGCTATATGGTTTCTAATTTGGCACCAACCGACTTCAAATTCAGCGACGAAATATTTTCAGGAAATAATTTTTAAAGCCATATAAATTTTCAAAATTTCTGGAAAACTACAGAACCATATTTCACCAAAATAAAAGTGGGATCAATCCGAAAGAATTCTCTGTAGATTAAAAAAAGAAACATTCAAAATCAGTTCACAATTGGCAGAGAAATAGCCTAACATACACACAGGTTAAAATTAAGGAGCTGAAAGTTTTTGAATCGCCCAAATTACAGCCACATGGGCTCTTCAGTGTAGATCGGTTTATAGCTGTCTCAGAACTAGATACTAGATATTTCCAATTTTACACACACACTTTCACGACCTTTATAGTGTGGCAAAACACACCGGTAACAGTGTTCACTTGACGACAGTTGTTCATATTGCACAGAAGGTGCGTCGGTGGCCGAGTGGTTAAGACGTCTGGTATTAACTAGGCAGACCACGGGTTCGATCTCCAATGGATATTTTATAATTAAAAAGTTATAAAAACTTATACGTATATATAATCCGACAACCCACACTTAGAGGCTTTTCACTAAACAGAACTGGCCACTCGTTAGGTAGAGGGAGACTTGGTCTTTCGCTGGGTACCCTGGGAACGTAACAAGGTTTCGGGAGCTGTAAGGGTTGCCTTGGGTAAGGGTTGAAGAAAGAAAAAAAAAGTGGCAAGTCCTTCAGTTTATGCTTTTCATTCACAGAAATATGTAGATAAGTAGGTGCCCACCCCACTGCCCATGCATGCACTGCAATTTGTAAAATACCTATTGCTTTGGCCCCAAACTAGGATACCGTGTGCTTTTGACACAGAGAGATTTCAGAATAAAAACTCATCCATGAAACGAATTTACATAGATACAAAAAGTCGACTTGGACAATCTTCATTCGTAATTTGAAAATTATAATAATTACTGTAAAAAACAAACAGCGCAAACTAAATTGTGGACCTACTTCTAAAATAATCCTGAAAAAAATCGTATGATGTAAAAATAGAATCCACCCATCACTATGTAAATAAAAATAAACACGCTGACATAAAAAAATACATAAAACAGTTTTGATACACTAGAATAAACTAAATACATATCAGTGCTGCCTGAAAACTATTCGATAACCACCCGTATCATATTGTATATGTCAAAAAATAATCAAAAATTGCTTCATAAATTCAATACTCACCGTTAGTAATAGCACAAATTCGCACAGAATATATCTTATGTTTATAAAATCACGGATATTTAATTAATAAACTGGTTTTTCTTTATGTCACAAAGACTTGGACACAAAACCGTGCGTCCGTCGCGACGAACTGAAGCGGTATGAAGTGGGGATTGGTTGGGCGCAGGTGAGGCATGCGCTGTTGATGCCAAGGCCGAGGGCCTTTACAGCTGACGGATTTATATATTTTTTTACAGGAAAATCTACTGTTTATTTAGTCGTAAGGTTATTTACATTTGACTTGTTTGTTACTATGCGGTGTTATTGGATTATAACAGCATTGTTGGAGATTCCTGTCTATATCACCACGCTTTGTTTCCCATGAGGGATAGACTGAGACAATTTCATCGTAGGTAATTTGTTACTGTTCTGATATATTATTTCCAGTATATTTATCACATATTTAATTATTATTAATTTTAACTAATTAATTATATAAGACGCAGACCACGGCCATCTACCAATGAGTTTTTTTATAATACAATTAAAAACTTATGCAAGTACATAGTCCGACAAACTAGACTTAGATGCTTTTCTATCTAAATATACCTCGACAAAACTGGCCACTGAGACTTGGTCTTCCGCTGGGTACCCTGGGACCGCAACACGCTTTCGGGAGCTGTAAGGCAATCCGTGAAAAAAAACTAAGGTTTAGTGAATTAGGGTAAACCTGGGAAAAAAATCTTTATAATTTTTTTTTCTTTCTTCAGGCTCCCGAAACCGTGTTATATTAATTCTTTTTAAATTGTATGGAGATTTTAAAGAAAGGACTACTTTTAAAAATTTCTGCCTAGTCTAGGTCTTCTAAACCGAATTAATTTCGATATTAACAAGATTAAAGTAGATTTTCACAGTCTTAAATAATGAAATAATAGAAAAGCTACAGGACTTTCATCAGTCTCTTAGGTGATGAAAAAAATAAATTATTTCCCTTACTTGTGCTACTCTACTGCATTTTTGTAGATCATTTTAACCTATACAATTCATTCCTACATCATTTTGTTACATCTCTGACGGATTAAACAGCATACGCCATGATAACTAATACTTATTATTTCTCAGCTCCTAAACATGATAGGCACCATGTTTAATACTCGTAAACCTTCCCGGTAACCCTATCTAATAGTGAAAACCGCAACAAAATTCGTTCCGTAGTTTTTACGTGACAATGGCACAGACAGACGCTGATGATGATGTGATTGTCTGTAAGAACCTAACTTATTTATGACGTTACGGAACCCTAATTGCCAGACCCGAGTTGACCCGATTCACTCTTGACTGCTTGTTCATACATATAAAAGTTTCACTGCTGAGCACCGTACTGTGATTTTTTATACAAAAAGGTTGACAACTCGATGCGAAATTCGTTTACCCTTTTGTGGAACTGAGTTAATAATATAATATATATCACAGAGGTTCCCAAACTGTTTGAAGGTCTCCCTTGCTGATTTTTTTATTCTAATCCCATTCGTCCAATCACCGGTGCGCCGCTGTATTCTTGTAACAAACGGTTCGCCTAGACCGTACGGCGGCCGGAATGGCAAAATAGGAAAATTGAAATTTCCCAATACCACAGCAAGTCAAAAAGTTCTAAAACACTTTGGGAAACAATGGTTTATATTATAATAAGCAGTATATAGTAAAAATGAGGTAAACAGATACTCCTTATGCTATATCCATTCATATATTATTTTTCACACATTTTTCATAGATACCGTTATATTGAATGTCTCTGCTAAGTTTTAACTAAACCAGACTAAAGCTATTACTAAGGGCTTGAATTTTGAAATTATTTCTTAGTGGGTGTCCTGTCTATGTCATAAATCGAAATTTTGGCCAAATTATATGGGTTTACAACAATTTGAATACCTAAATACGCTTATAACTACTTATTTACTAAAGATAGATATATGTTTTTAGATGACCAGTAGATCACTTTATTCTAAATAATTCCTTCCTACATAATTTTGTTACATTTCTGACGGATTAGACAGCATACACAATGAAAGCTCGCTGGGGCTAAGTTTTTCCCCGACTTGATTTACTTATACTGTCAATCCTCAGACCTAAACATGATAGGTCCATAACCTTCCCGGACTTTGTTTTATAATATGTAGTGGTAGTGATAAAGAAGAATGATGTATGGATGTATGGATTTGAAGTGTGTCAGGATCGTGGCAAGTGGATATCTCTGGTCTCTGCTGCCTACTCGAAATGAAGTACAAGTGTTTTTTTAAATACGAGTTTAAAAAAATATTATTATTAGTTTTGCAAATGTTAGGTCAAAAATGGTCTTTTAAGAATTTAAAATAACAACTTATTTAAAAAAAAAAGTTTGTTTACCTTATTTGGAAAAGCCAAAAAAAAAACACTTTCACAAAAAATATTTCTAAATTATGTCACTGATTTGACCAATTACCTATCACCTTCAATAACGCAATTGTCGTTTTTTTATGTAAAAATTTAAAATGACGTTGAGTCTAAAATGAAAGATTTCAGCAACTATTGAAACCGTGTTTATTTAAAACTTAAAAATAATCTGACACTTATTAGCTAGATAATAAAGTCACAAAATCCGTAAATTAAATAGTAATTAAGTATGTAAAGGTTAACTAACATTTTCTTTACTAGTATAGTAATTTTCCCGTTGGAAAATAGGAAAAGTGTCGAAAAAAAAATATAATACATTTTCCATTTGCCATTCATGTTTATACAATATAGGTATCATTGAGCTTAAGTTCAAATATGGGGTAGCCTGGTTGAAAAAATGTATAGCCAATAATAGCCATTATCCCAGCTTTTTCTTTTTAATTATTCTGAGACGCGGAGGGTTGAGCGAATGTCTCCTTCTGATCAAACAATGCTAGGTATAGTAGAGTGATAATATAGTCGGAGGTAAATTTTGTCACTATTTCATTTTAATTTTTTAAATTATCACTGAACTTGTGATAATAATAATATCTATATATAATATATAATAATATATCTACTAATAAAAATATTATATGATATTGCACTAAAAAATTAAAGGTACTGAAACTATTTTACTTACAAAAATAACAAAACGTAATGGATAAAAAAAAATGTGTTTTGTACTGAACGAATTTTCTCTAAACATAATTTTGATATTTATGTTGCCTTTTCTCTAGTTTATTCATGGACTCGCCTTTGTTTATTACACAAACATTAATAACGTCATTATCACATTTTTAGTTTAGTTAGCACACGAGGTTAGTGAATCAATGGACTTATCGGGTGTATATATATATAGTATACAAAGTGCACAAACAAAAGGTTAAATTAAAAGATAAAACAGACGAGGCAAGTTATTAGTATCTAAGTATATATTTACTCGCACCTTATACCCAGTGGGTATTTGAATTTTTTGAAGTTTTCGCACCGACCGACACGCCGAATGCAGCCTGCGCCTGCTGCTTTTATGTACCTAGCTAGATAATTTTACTTATTTATATTATTAATTAACTACATTGATGGATGCACTTTTTAGTTATAATTTTCATAGACTATATTATTATTTCTCCATTAGTTCCATTCTATTTAATTTTAATAAAAAAATGGGGACAAAGCTTTTAGAAAAAAATATATAGAAAAGAACTTTTTAAATGTATTTATATATTAATTTGCCAACGACTTCGACAGGGTGTTAAATTTCAAAATCAGTTCCAACGTATAGGTTGCAAGGCTGACCGCTAAATTATGTACTTATACATAGCGTAACTTAAACATTGTGTAACTAAAAGAATAAACAAGGCACGAGCTGTACCTACACTAAAGGCCAGCGCACACTGTTGAATGGCATGGCAGAGTATACCAGCTGTACAGTCAATGATTTTGAAGTTAGACCTAACCAACCAACAAACTGTACATCAATATGAGATAAGAGACTCTGCTGTATATGTGACAATCTAGGATTCGATACATAAGTATTTTAAATATAAATTAGTCACAGAAAAATAACTTACCATAATATGAATTTATTTAGCTTACAAAACCATTAATGGGTCTATCATAATAACTAACGCAAGTTAACTTCTTCGATTCGGTAAAATCTTAAAAATAATATTGCATTAATGTTAGCAAACATAAAACAAAGTCTAACTAAATAACTGTGTAAAATATTTACTTAAATAAGTAGTAGACTCTTAACAAAACAGTTATGAATAAAAAATACATAAAAGAATTAACTAAAGCGTAAAATAAATAAAAAACTTAATATCTACAAGTAAGAACCGAACATAAATGACAAACAGTTTGTACAAAAACAGTTTCACAAGAGATTCGTGAAAATAAAAATTACATTATGTAACTTGATATCTACTCGACGGACGATGTTGTAATGGACACGGGTTTAGTAAACAAACATTAGGGAATAATCTCAGAATACAGAACAAATCAGAATCAGCATACATTTTTCAAACTGAGGCCAAAAATAGTACACTAAAAAAGAGCACCCGGTTGTTAAATTTCTTGATAAAAAAAATAATAAAAAAATATAGAATAGGTGTTATTTTTTAACCGAACTTCAAAAGAAGGAGGAGGTTCTCAATTCGTAGGAATCTTTTATGTACGCCTGGGCCGATTTGGATTTTTTTGTGAAAGGGTATTCTACCTCATCATCAGGTCAGGATGTGATGATGGGATCCTAGATAAATCGAGAACTCTTCAAATTTTATAGGCACACTTGACACGATTTGGGTAATATTTTATATATATTTGCTTTCTGAAAGTACATTTGTCAGTGCTTAATTTTTTAAGTAGGTACACTATTATTAAAAGGCAATTATTATTAATATGACGGATGCAGAATATAGCGTATATATTTTTTAGGCACATTACGCCGTTAGGTATACTATTCTGTGTGCATGTGTATTCTGGTTTGTTCTGTATTCTGAGGAAATAGTGTATAAAAAATGTTCAAAATAAACCTTTCCAATAAACATAGTTGTATTATGTTTAGTCACTCTCTGACATAATTGTCTTTCTAAGTGGTAGATAGAGACAAAACACATTACTTATATCTAAACTTAAACAGTTGATCAACAAGGTTTATTAGAAAGATTCTAAAATAAAATAATAAAATATGTAGAAATAGCAACACATGATAATCCAAACGATTCAGACGTAAGGAAAATACTCCTCATTGTTGAACAATTATGTATAATGCCATTCCATTTAATTTTATAACTAGATATACATACAATAAGGTGACAGTAGAGCCATCTAACATACAATTAATTTCCAAATGTGATTTCGCAATAGGTACACAAAACCAATAAAAGATTGTATCCCTCAAAAGTAACAGAGAACTCTCCAGACGGGGTAAAACAGTGGAGAAAGGGAGAAGTAGGTAACAAAAGCGATAACGATTATTGAACCTCGCCCAGCGATACCCCTTCAAATAGGTATTCGATTACCTTTAAGAGCTAGATAAAAAGAAAACTAAATCAAATATTGTTGCGTCCAGCGCTAACGATCAATCTTAGAATTAATTATGTCAAAATCAGGTCTAAATTTTTAACCTCATCTCCAGTTTTCATGGTAGAATCTGCTTTCCGAAAACAAAATTATTCTAATGCCTTATATCAATTTGTACGTTTTAGTATAGTTTAAAGTTCAGTAGGTAACATTTTCAAATAATTTTTCAATGTAGGCAGATCAATACCATGTTCAACAGAACAATGACGCTTCAATTCCATAAATTTCCGAAATTTGGAGTCGCACTCAGTACAATCATTGACAGTTTTCCTCAAATTATGAACTCTCCATTCATGGTCCCATTTACCTTTGAGTGCTGAGAAATGTGTATCACAGAATTTACAATGATATCTTGTTTGGGGAGTTTTGCAATGAGCGAATTTAATATGCTTGTTCAGTGTAGATTGAAAATGACATATTTTGTCGCAATAAGGACACGGAAAAGGAGAAGTTTTCAAATGATATTCCATGTGTTGTGCTATCATTTTTTTGGAATTGAACTTTCGCTTGCAAGTTTCGCATTGGTAGTATTTGTGACCGTGTACTTTTTTGTGTTTTGAAAAATTGCTGGAGTCACTGAAAGATTTGTCGCAATACCTGCATTGGTACAGTGTTAGTTTGGCATGTTCGCGAAGATGAGCTTTGTACTTGTCGATACTTGGAAAAGTAACTTTGAAACAAACTTGACAAAGTAGGTTGAGAGCTCCATCAGCACTTACAGGATTCTTGGACAGACTTCGTTTTAAGATGTGTTCTATCAAATGCCGCTTCAAGTCTCCAATTCTGGTGAATGCTTTCAAGCAAACATTGCATGTCTGTAACATAAGAATATTTTCTTTATAATTTATGCTTTCCTATATCCCAGAAGTCGTACGGCAGGAGTAAAAACACTTTGTGTATCATAAAAGGCCATCAATTTGGAATTTCCATGGGAGTCTGTACTTTATTGTCTAAAAATTGCAAGCAGGTTTTCACGCCACAGCTATTTCAAGTACACGATCCAAGGGCCATTACGTCTATAGAAATCCCAGCTTTCCTTGAGCCAACGGGAATTCGGCAATAGATCAAATGAAATCAGAGGATTCCCTGGGAGCGAGAACAGGCCCTTGCATAGCATGCTAATACAGTAACGATCATCATTGCGATACAACAGGGAAAAGCAATTACCAGTATAACATGCCACTATTCTACACGGAACTAAACTGACGAGCGTGCATGAAGAATATGATGAGAGTGAATGAATCGAAAGAGATGTCAGGATCGTAGCAAGTGGAAATCCGTGGTCTTTCCTACCCCTCTTGGAAACATGTGTGACTTTTAAGTATGTATGTAAGTATTCACGCGGACCTAAATATATAATTAAATAAAATGGCAAAAAATAAAAAAAGGCAAAATGGTTTGGTCTTAAGACAAGCACCTTATGCCTATTATATTTTTCATCCAAAGATTAATAAACGACACTATCAGTAGTTTAAGAGGAAGTCGAAACTAAATAAACAGTTCCGTTAGTAGTCACGCGATTGCTAAGTACTTAAATGAGGAAATTATTCTACATTTACTCTATTTGACAGAGCATGCACAATAGTTTTTTTATGAAACCACTGCCTTTTCGCACTCTTCCTTGATTGTTTGTCGGAAAGGACCTTGTGTAGTTACAGGATATTGAAAATATATTACATCAAATTTCATCTAAATCCGTTGAAAAGATGCATCCAATGAATGTAGTGGACGAAGAAATTTATCTCTCTGTCCTCTGTCTACCCAACAGCGATAGAGGTGTCATATTTATTTTTTTACTAGCTTTCGTCCTGGCTTGCTAATGAAATTTTGATATCACTGCTCACCCGTTCCATTAACACAGCTATATATGGATTTTTTTCTATGATCCATAAATCAGGTTCCAAATCTAAGTACCCACTATGATCCCTCAAAGTTTGATCAAGATCCTTGGGCAGTTATGGAGCCTTTCAAGGAGAAACATTGGGACAGCCTCTTAAATTTTATTTATTTGTATAGATTTATGATGTGATAAGAGAACAGTGTGTACTAAAAAAATGTATTAGTCACTAAGATACAGAAAGGGATGCTTAGATGGTTTATTTTTTATATTTTGTATGATGTTTTTATGGTTTATTTATATGGATGACAAGAGACTTACGGAAAAGTAGGGAACATATGTGATGTGAATACACAGATCAAATCAGTGACATAAAAAAAAACAAAATTAAAAGCATGAAAATCGAAGAACATGCATGAAAACAATTATGGATTAGTAGGTAGAGGTGTGCCAGGATCGTGGATACCTTTAGTCTCTGCCTTACCCTTAGAAAAATAAGGCGTGAGAATGTATCTATTCGTGAGTTGGCTTACGCTCCCTTACAAGTGACCTGTTCTATCGAAGTATTTTGAGACCTTAGTATAGTCAGTACGATTGATCAGATAATGCAACATCCGTTTTTTTTAATTAAAATTACCAATGTGGGAATCGAAGCACACAGTGGCACACGCGTTACCACTTAGCCACCGACGCCCGACATTTACAATGCAATCATTGTTATCAATGTCTCCGACAATATTTTTATAAGTAAATAAATCCAAATATTTACCTTGTTATACTTCTTATGCTTCTTATGTTTAGTTAAAAAGAAATCATTTGCCAAAATCTGTGATATCACTGGGTCAATGCCTCTAGGTTGCGAATTTTCATTTGTTGCGATTATAGCTTCATTTGCAAGCATATCCTCTTCAGATATATCTAATATGTCATTTAGTAATGGTAAATGTGTTGTAGAAGTTTGAATAAGGTCATCGACAAAAGGTTCATATGTTCCTAAACCATTATGTAGGACTTGTATAGTAGCTGATTGAAACTCTCTAACCGGTGCTTTCACTTTTTTCGCTGATGATACAGGATCAGCAGGATACGTTATGATGTTTATTTCTTCCAATTGATTGGATGGAGTATGAGTTTGTGCCTTTTTTATTTCTGATTTATTATGTGTACGCATGTGGTTTCTTAAGCTATATTTACTGCACAAAATTTTGGAGCACACTGGACATTGCCTTTCGGGATTGTCATGTCCTTCTACATGGTCCCTGCAACTTTCTTGTGTATTAAATGTTTTAACACATTTCTTACATTTGTACTTTTTAGTATCACAATCGTAAATGTAATTATTAAAGTTGCAAACTAAATTGTCGTTGTTTTGATTACAATCTGATGATTTATGGTTGTGCTGCATGTGTCGAGTGAAGTTGGATGCTTTTGTGAATACTTGACTACAAATGTCGCATTGGAATTTGTCGTTCGGAGCAGTGCCTGAAAAAAAAGTTACATTTATTTTGTTTTATTAAGGCGACACCTGCTCCTAAAACAACTGACAAGAGGTCTAGAATTTTTCATTATTTTATGATTTATTAATATTACGGTTCGCTAGATAGAAATAATTAGATTAGATAATTATTTTTTTAAACTAAATGTTAAACTTTTTAATAACTAGTTTCTCGCTTTGGCTTTGAAATCGGCAATCGTGGAAATTAAAATGTGACATGATATTTTATCCCGAAGAATTTCCGGGATAAAAAGTACCCTTACGTTACTCTCCGGTCCGCCAACTATGGTGTTCTGTTTTGACGTAAAAGAAGGACAAACAAACACTTCCCATTTTTTATATTAGGTAAGAATAGGATACTTTAAATTGTTACAATCTAAATGTAAAGTACTATGCAAAATTACATAAAAAAACTATACTTTGCATTTTTTACAAAAGAATTGCTTTGGCTCCATGCAATCGACTACGAATTTTGTACTATGTATGGCGTGGATGCGATACTGAGCATATGGCGCCTTAAATACCAGGCATTCCTGCAATATACGTTTAGTATATTTGTACAAAGTCTTCTAATCATATTTTTGAATCACTATCACTACAATATTATAAAACAAAGTCCCCCGCCGCGTCTCTCGTCTGTGATCTGTTCACGCAATCTAGACAGAACTGACCACTCGACAAATACTATTAGCTGAGAGAGACTTGGTCTTCCGCTGGTTTCGGGAGCTGTAAGGTAAACCGTTAAGAAAAGAAAAGTGTGTTTGTTTGTCCTTCCTTCACGCCAGAACAGAGCAACGGCTCGACGTGATTTTTGCACTGAGATAGTTAGAGGGTCGAAGAGAGTCACATAGTAACTTTTAATCCCGGAAATTCTTCGGGATAATTTTTTATGTCACATTAAAAAACCACAGGCGAAACCGGAGCGGAAAGCTAGTATGTGTTATAAAACAACTTACCGTTGCCATTTGTTATATTCCCTTGACCCTCTGCTGTAGAATGATCCATAAAGTTATCTTCAACATCTATTAATTCTTCAAAACCTAAAACATTTGTACTGAAATCTTCCTGAATTTCAAATTCACTATTTCTAAATTTAGATTTGACTTTCTTATACCCATTCATATAGCTAACTTCTGTCCCTGCATCATTCAGATCATTGTCATCATCATTTGCTATATAATAAGACCATCTTTCACAGTTTTTAGCATATATAATTTTGATTGGACCTTCGTATGATTCATTTTCTGATTGTATACTGCCTTTAATGTATATTTTGCTTTCGTTTATAGGAGGCTCCTGAAGTATGACAAGTACTGGACATTCTTTGTTCATAATTAGCAAATGACGATTTGGTGTAGTCATGGTTGCAGCCTGCTGATAACCTGAATATATTTAAAAATAATATAGAACGATTTTTGGTAAATGTTTAGATTATCTAATCCTGAGTTTTTCGTGTTTTTTCGACTTTATTAAATTGCTGCACAGTTTTATTGAATACTTTAACTATTTTCAAGTCTCGGTAAGGTATCTATAAGTGTTTTCAGGAGGTCACAGGTTTTTGCTAAATTAAGGTTGGAGTGGAGGAAACGGGGCACTGAGAAAAAAAAACTTAGAATATTTTTTAACCGTTTTTATACGGATCAGTGTCTTATATTTTTCATGATTTTGAAATAAGACTTTATTTTTTACTCCATATAACACCCATTTTATGATGCCATAGGATGAAAGGCGTCACAAGGAGCAACTTTCGTCCAGGACACCAATCCCGAAAACCCCTCCCGTGACCGCCACGTCGGTGAAAAGTCTTCAGACACGATCGAAATTTTTTTACTCCACAAAATAGGTTAGCGAGGATCGCAGCGACGAGCGTGGTTCGGATGGTGTAAAAACAAGGCGCAAGGCGAGCGAGCGAAGCGAGCGGTGCCGCGGGAGCGGCCGCCGAAGCGCTGGAAACCTTATATTTTATTTTAAAACATGAAAATCTCAATTTCAGATTTTGAGGTTAAGTTTTTCAATGTCAATTTTCTTATAAACTAGTGAACACCGGCGAAAAGTGGTACCTTACCGAGACTTCAAAAAGGTTAAAGTATGTAATAAAACAGTGCAGCAATTTAATAAAGTCGTAAAAACACGAAAAGCTCAGGATTAGATAATCTGGACCTTTACCATCCTTTTTAATAAGTATATAATAATAATAATAAATATTAAACTATAAAAAGTGTAAAATTAATGCTTTTTAAAATAATTTTCAAAGAATACGCACCTGTTTTTTAAAGATGAAATGTTTCGTTCTCAGCTCACGCACAAATTTGGCTAAATAATCTAAATATGGAAGTGAAAATCTGTATTACAAATAATAGGTACTGAAATACCTGTTTCTAATATTTGAGAAGACTTTAAAATAATTAATTGTAAGAATAATTAAAATATTTTAACGAAAATTAACGGCACAGTGTATTAAAAGTAATATCGGAAGATAATTTTACATTTTCAAGTGTTTTTTTAAATTGAGATTTTTCAGTTGTTTCAGTTTGCACCTTTTGAAAAACATGATGTAACTCGACTTATTTACATGACCTTTCAGTCTATGGTATAAACCAATATTGGATGATTGCAGATTAATGACATTTTATTTTGGTTTCTTTATACCTAGACTGTTTTCTATTACAAAATTTATAACAGAAAATATAAAAGGTGCTTTATACAGTAGAATGCTAAATTTTTTTTAATTATAAAATAAACTTTTTCTTTTTCAAATATGCGATTCTATATGCTATTTGATGGCTTATTTTTATATTTATGGCTTATTTAGCAAATAGTGCGATAATTACAAACATTGCAATGCGTCAAATTGATATCCTGTAATTAGGTGTTTTTTAGGTAGAATGACTGAATAAATTTTAAAATAATATTTCATAATACCTATAGATTAGTTAACAAGAGCTGGTATATAAATAAATATAAAAAAACAAACATCGAACGTGCCAGTCATTTTAATCGACCTATAAAAAAACTTGGCTTATTACGTTAAAAATAGAAAAGGGAGCGAAGAAAAATCACATGATATATTGGAAAAAACATATATTTTTAATATTTCTTAAAATATTTATGTTGAGTTGAGAAATAGTTATTCAGTTCCATAGTTATTCGTACTTATAGTTGTCTTAATCCTGCATCAATCCATTCGGCATATGCACTAACACGAACGAACATATCAGGCGCGTCGAGTGCGCATGGTAGACCCCAAGATACCAACGCTATTTGTTCACCAGTGTCAATACGGACAAGAGCACTGCCAGAATCACCCTGGAAACATTCAATAAGAACATTAATTATATATTTTTTATGTGTCTTCTTCTTCTTCCTTTATTATGGCTCCACCAATGTTAATCGGTGATTTGCTAATGTCAATTGTTATAGCCCTGCAAGCTGATTAATCGGTATTTAAGATGAATCACAACTATCACAGCGCCGGGTGGGATCAAACTGGATTTTCATGACATGACGTATAAACATTTTTTATTTGTATTTTAAGTTTACTAGGGAAAATGGACGGAAATGCGGAATTTGAGGTTCCTTAGATGTAGTCTGTATAATTTGAATACTTATTCGATTTTTAAAGTTCCTTAGATGCAATGCTTAGATGTGTGCTAAATATTTGGCGACTACTCTGGTAAGACACGTTGACACGTAAGACCTATGGTCGTCTTCAGGGCATCAGATGATGTGAAAATAAAAGTATTGGACTTTTTCCGTTTACTTGCTGCCATTGCAATTACCAGTAGAATAATGAATTTATCAATAAATTTGAGTAATTCTTAATTATTTCGTCATAGGAAGTACAATTCTGACAGCTTTATCATCTGCAGTTACTATATACAGACGTTCCAAAATGTAATATTTTAATACCCCAGCAAATATGTAATTTAACTAATGGAAATATTGTATTTAACTTCGATTCAACAACATCGTTCATCCAGCCGAAATATCTAGTTTTAGCGTCTCAGGCTCGCGCACGAAACGCAGTGTTTCAAATTATGGCCGTAATCCGTATACATATTATGAAACAAGTTTAAGACCAGAAACGACTCAGAAAATTTTAATCGTAAGCCACGCCCTTAACTCGTGGTTCGGGCCCATGTGTGGTTCGAGCGCAACGATCACGTTATGCAAAAAAACTCCGCTTTGTCCGTTCTTGCTGCAGAAGTGAGAAGGGCATAACGTGTCGCTTCTCGAAATAAATGACGTAAGCGGCACATTACAAATAAATAATTTATTAAAAAACGATCACATGCAGGGAAAAATCTTCTTAATCAATACTAGGTACTGAAATTACCTATAGATTCGTATAAAATTTAAACGTAAATTCCTTTAGAGTATGGTCGTATGACTAAAAAGGTGTTTTTGAAGAGGTGATTTCAAAAATTTAAGTTATCGAGAAAATTTTCACCAATCATGTTTTCATCCTACTATAATCCTCTAGTTTTCGATGCCCAAATTGTATGTTCATAGCATTCGTAGAATTTGGGAATTTCAGTTCAGCAATCAACCAAAATTATTCGTTCCTCCTCTTAAAGTCTGGGTCCGCGGCTAGTTGGCTATACCAAAGTACTAGGTGGGACTGATGAGTTTGCAGGGAGCAACCGTAATGTACCAATAGTTCTAATGTTCTAGTACCATTTAGATCCTGATATCTTGAAAATACTATCTAAGGAAGACTTGCTTTACCCTGGGTGTCCTGGGTCTACCCTGGAAGTTATAAAATAGACTACACCACTTACATTGCACATCCCATGGTTCAACGAGTGATAAGTGCACACTTCCACAGCCGGGTCTACGGCAGGTGCAAATATGTTTAACTCTCTAGCTCTTCTGGCCACTTCTTCTACACACTGTTGTCCATCAAGAGTGGTCACTGTCAACTCTAGAAGTTCTGTAGAAATTGCACCACCAGCCTAAAAAAGATTAAATATATCTGAAAATTACCAATATCTTTTACACATTAGCCCCGTCTCATCTCAGGGAAACAGTGCGATAAAGTTTATTAAAGATTCTTGCCACTATTCCACGCGGACCTGATTTATTTAGTTATTTTTAATATTGTTATATCAATGATGAAATATCTAAATGGTGTATAAAACTATAAACATAAATAACCGTGTTTAAAATTTTTGTCTTTCTGAATGTTTGGCCAGACTTCTTAAATCTGCTTTTTCGAGATCTGAAAGAACTTCGTAGAAAAGTAAAAATGCCTATTCCCTATCTATATAAATAAAAACTAAATGCTGTTCATTTGGAATTGGATATTTTTTAGAAATGTTCGTAATAGTCTGAATAATTCTAGGCGAAGAAAATTTTGAAAAGTTGCGCGGATTTGGGGAAAACTAAAAGTATTTTTTTATATGATATTTTTGTATGAACTCAGGACCATAATAGGTAATATGGGCTCTACGGACGAAGCCAGAGTGAGTTGTTAGTTATAAATATACTATACTCATCTTTTAACCGCCAACTTTTTTATTCTACACAATTCCTTCCTACCATTTTGTCATGAACGGCGCTGGTGCTAATTTTTCCTCGACTTTATTAAGCTCCTAAACATGATAGCTCCATGTTTAATACTCGTAAACATTCCACATGAACCAATACACTGTACAGAGGGGGACGAGGACTTTTGGATGTAGGTATGATTGGGGCAGATTGAATCCTAGAGTGGGGACGACGCTCCATCCATACTATTGAGTATCGGCTCAACTTATATTGCGACAGTTATATAAGACTTCTTACCGCGATACGTCCCCATCCAGCAGCCCTAGATTCTATTCCCCCACCGACATGCTCATAGCTTAAAGACACGGAATATGTTATAAAGTTGTATGCTATATTCTCTAAAGTTATTAGTAGACCGATGTCGTTCTTGATGGTGCTCGATATATAATTCTGGTGGGTGATGTTTCTTGAGAAAGCGTATGTGTCACCTCCAAGATTCCATCGGTTAGTGCCTACTGTGGCGCGAAGGGAACTGGAACAAAAAATAGGCTTCATTCACTTAAGGCGCCTACTCATTCGTTTAATCGCCGGCGGGCCGCCATACGGTCCACCGAAATCGACCACAGACTCGTCCAATGCTTGTACGCGCGGTCCACCATCCGTTTTCAAATGGTTATTTATATTTGTGGTTGATTTTGATGGCCGGAACGATCTGTCATAACACACATCCACACGCCTTTGTTTAATAGAATCTTGTGTGTCTGTATGAGTGAGTGAATTGCATATATGATCTAGATCGTATTATTTACATCGCTATTGTGTGGACTGTGTTCAATGTTGATCATACGGCGGCCTCAACAAAAAATGATCGGACCAGTGCGTGGGGCGTGGATGTAGTGAGTAATCTCTGAAACTAGGTACTGATCTGATTCTGAAAATTCTTTCAGTAATAGGAAGCTACATTATCCCTGATTGCTTTAGGATATATTTTATTTTGTTCTAGAATATCCACGGGCGAGGCTGGGGGAAAACATAAATATTCAAATTAGTTTCATAAAATAGATCTTTGAAATAAAAAGAAAAAAAAATACATATTCACGGCTTTAATACCTTGCGGTGTGACCAGACCCAAGACACCAGTAAAAGTTTTAGCTATAAGCCAGCTTGCGATGCAGAATTTAATGTCATGTAGGTATCACTTCTATGTTATTTTAAAATAAGTGCGGATGGCCGGCTTAACTATGCGATTAAAATAACAATAGGACTGGGCATGCGCCATTTTGGATATTAAAGTACGGTTGCTAAAAAAACCGCATGGAAATATTTTAATATAAGTTGGTAATAAATTAATAATTTTCTTTGAATTTAAATAAAAAAATCCTAAAATTCCCTCACCCCGAGGGGCGGGTATGCATGACTAGCATTTCCCAATGTAAAAAAAAAAAAGGTCGTCTTCTGCCAGCACTTTCTTTCACTTTAGCCACTTTCAACATGTCCAAACCAGCGTCAACTACTTATCCCGCATTTTAGTCACAACATCATCTTTCACTCCGCATTCTTCTCTAATGACATCGTTATATAAAAAAATATTCTTTTGTAATGGACTTTCTTAATAAGCCCGATTTGACGTGACTGAATGACAAAATGGCGCATGCCCCAGTCCTATTGTTATTTTAATCGCATTGTACGTGCCCTCCAAAACACGAGAAACTAAAAATACGTACGAACTCAAAGTACCGGAGAAGACAGCTTCAATGCAATGGGCAGCAGTGAGAACGTGTCTAGGTGTTACTATAGACCCCCCACATAGCAAGCTTTGTATAAACAGGCCGTTAGTTAGTACCACCATGTAAGGTACACTGCCTTCTGCAGCTACAGTACCACCGACGATACGAGTACCACTGGTATGGTCGAAGTATATTGACATATCATCTTCGACTTCTGGGGCTGGTAAGGCTGAAAGTTCAAATAAAGTGTTTAGTAGGTGAATTATGGTTCGTCGCTGGCAGATTAACCTACGCAGACTACGGTTCGACCAATGGGTTTTTATAACTAATTAAAAACCTAAAGTGGCCACATATTCGTCCAATTCTTATAACGAAGGGTCCGCCTAGATCATCCGGCGGCCGGAATGGCAAATTTTCTGTGCGTTGCCAGACCAAATGTGTGGCCTACTTAGAAGGAACTAACGGTTTTGTTGTAAGAGGGGATAGGTAGATTTTTAAATATGGCCACTCGTTAGTAAGTATAGGCTCACAAATATCATCGGCTAAAAGAGGGAGACTTGGTCTTCCGCTGGGTACCCTGGGACCGTAACACTATCTAATCTTTAAAACTACAACAAAATCCATGCAGTATAGTTTCGGAGTAAATCTGGCACAGGCAGATAAAAAAAAATCTTTAGAAGCTAGATATTATTAATATTTCAACTCAAAGATGGCGAGTCTATCAATGAAAATGAAACTTACCCAATGTCCCCACAACGAACGCGAACAGCAGCGCAACTTTTGTGTTCATTGTGATGTTATTTGGGAACAAGTGATACAAGTTGCCGATTTAGATTTATATATAATCAGATAAAATACGATTATAAACCAATCAATAATGGATTTGGTAATTTTTAATAATCTTATGATACTAGACGTAGCATATTTGGTAATTACCATACGTGTTTGTACAGGCGGCAACAAAAACTACCCGTCTTCGATGAGTCATATAAGATTCAAGTGGATATTTCACACATTGTGTCCCCCGGACTTTGAACATTTTTGGGATCTCGTAGCTTCATTTCGCAGGGTCATTAGCTTTTAAATCTGTCATCTGTCTATTCGTGCTGATTAATTATACAGACAGATGTGTCATATGAACCATTTATGAACCTCCAACTCTCAGATGACCTCCAACTCCATGTATGTAATGAGGGAGACTTGATCTTCCGCTGGGTACCCTGGGACCGTAACACGGTTTCGGGAGCTGTAAGGCGATCCGTGAAGAAAAAAAACCAAATAATTGCGTCCGATTGTACGATAACCATGAATAACAAGATAAAGCGAGTGTTTCGTCAAAATATTATTAATATTAAAAGGCGTCTCCTTCGTACCTTATACTTGAGAAACTTAAACTTTTCAACAAGGACAGTCACATATCGTAAATATATAAAAAAAACGGCCAAGTGCGTGTCGGGTCACGCATAGAGAGTAGGTTCCGTAGTCTCTGCTCCAACCCAGGATGGTGCAATTTGCAATGTTTTATTTTTTTATTTCGGAAAGTTTATTTGTCTCGGTACAAAAAAAAAGCAGAGGTATCTCTACATGAAAACATTTTTTCAATTATCTATACTAATATTATAAAGAAGAAAGATTTGTATTTTTGTGTGTGTGTGTACGTTTGTAATCAACAAACTCAAAAACTACTGTGCCGATTTCAAAAATTCCTTCACCATTGGAAAGCTACATTCACCCGGAGTGACATAGGCTATATCTATTTTCAAAAAAATTTGGGATCCTTACTAAAACTCCAATAATGTAACCCAAGGTGTAAAAAAAAATACCTAAGAAATTCCTTGCATCGCGTGCGCTGCGAAAACTATTGATGATATAGAGGTGGTGGTAGAGAGTAGGGGTAGGGGTAGGTATAGGGTATATTTTATTTTGTTCGTAAATATCCACGGGCGAAATTCGACAAACCACACGACTAGTTTAAAAAGTCGAAATCCTAGTTTTGTACTAGAATTTTTTAAAGACTGGGACGGACTGAACGATCTTACTACTACGGAACCCTAAAATAAATTGTAATCAACTTTCTCTGGATAGCGTTTATTTTCATGCATGTCGTGTCGTACATAACTAATATATCGTATCACATGTATTTGTGTTTAATGATTTAATTGATACACAATGCATACAATTCGATAAAAACCATCCAGACCTACCTTAATCTCTACATTTTGATTTTTGATGAAATTTACGTTTTGGCGGCGTCTGAAAATAAATAATAATAAGACTATGTATTTGGAGGTACCTCCGATAAATTGGATGAATGGATCCATTGATTTTTCTTTTTCTCTATGATTCATTGCTTCATTACAACGGATAGACGTGATTTTTTGCATAGATATAAAGGTTTCTGTCAAGAACGAAATAAAACCATAAAATAAATAATAAAACAGTTTTATTATTAAACCAATAATTATGTACTTATAATTGCATAAACATAGCTTATTTGAGTATATTTACACAAATCAGGATAATATACACTTTAGTTTATTTTTCTAATATAGTTAGAAATACATGTACGGCCAAGGAGATATAAGCATTGGAACCAAAATAAATTTATGAATTTATCGATGACTTATTGTTTCGGTACCTATACACTAGCGCAGTGGGTGGAAGGGTAATCGTTAATTACCCGTCCACCCACCAGTGGGAAAGTCCAGTGGGTGGACGGGTCGGGATCGGCTATCTGACAGTCTATTGAAATAAGAAAATAAGTCTCTACTTTATTTTTTTTGTTTGGACACGTTGAAAGAATGAAGGATGAAAGATTGACTAAAATGGTTTATATGGCTGAAGTGAATGAAAATGCTTGCAGAGGACGACCTAGATGTAATTTTATTGAACATCTGCCTACCGCTCTTGGGACGAAAGACGTGATGATAGATAGATAAAATTAGTTTTCTGAAATACTTCTGAACCAATTTTCACCAAAACAAAATGGGATCTTGTATGAAACTTTTATGTCACAATTTTGCCTGTCCTTGACCCTACCTAAGTCTTCTTTAGTAAATCTTTGTTTGTCTTTTTTAAATAAGTTGTCATTTAAAATTCTTAAAAGACATTATATTAACAATTTTACATATTAATAAACATTAAATAGTTATTTAAAGATGTTAATATAAAAAGACATACAAAATACAGAAAAACCTACAAAACCTACATTTGGCAACAAAAAAAAAAAGACTGCTAAGATGGAACAATGCATTTATTTCTGATATATATAATAACCGCCTTACTAACAAGCATTGTACAACGTCATACAATGTCATTTAATATGATAGAGAGAGACAAAATATTGTATAATGTTTATGCAGAGTATATTGGTAAGACATTAAGCCGATTCAAATTATATCTAGTTGTAAATGTAGGTACATTATTAAATATGGCCATAGCCTACCTCCTAAACACTTGTCATATCATTTTATTACTAGCAACTGCAGCAACATTTGTTGATGTGCCGTCGCATTAATCTGTTTTGGAGACGATTAATAAATGCTATATGCAAAGGGTAGTTTAATATTGAGAGTATGTCTGTTGAGTATAATTTGACAATTGATCAATCGAGTTTAACGACTATTGAACGGTTTAGTTAGAGACTGCTAATGTGAAATCCCACTGCAGCTCTTATAAAGGCCTGCTAAAAGACAATACTATAATATTATTATATGTTTAAACCAACAAGGTTAAGCAGTGATTTTGAAATAATGTTAGCCATGAACAACAATGCAATAAATTAGATACGGCACTTTATCTTCCTTGATAATCTATTTTGCCCTTGATTTTTAGTAAAATCAAAATTATAATATTTAAGATATAAAGTATATCTTTTATCTAATAAATTAGATATTAATTTTATCAAATGACATATAAAACAAACCAATTATATACATAAGATATACTTGTCTTCATTCACGGATGATATTTTTTGAGGTTGAAAAGGTCATAGGCACTGCCGACAGAGAATAACAATGGTTTTCAATTTATGCAGCCAAAAATACGACCCAGGCATACGTGAAAGCCAGTACACGATTTCCTCCCCGGACATTCTCGGGCCGATTATACTCGGGCCGGGCAATCCATAGGTCTTGTGCCAAAGTCAGTGCACGAATTCCTGCCCGGACATTGTCGGGTCGGACAAATCCATGGTCTTGTACCAAAAACATATCGCGAATCCATAAGATTTCCCCCTACCAAAAATCGCTCAACAAGTATTCTCTTAAAAACCGTAGAACGCAATTTGTATTAAAAAACAACAATTACCTACTACAAGAGTCTAGATAATGCTTTTACGTTTCATTGTTTACAAAGTTTCTAATATTTCCATTAAGGGTCCTATACTGGGAATTTGTATGGAGATATTACTATTCCCAATTTCTCTGTAAATACTCCACCTGTGTCAATATAATTTAGCATATAGTTACTTATTCAATATATCTAAGTGAAATAGTCGTTATTTTTTCAATTGGTTTTATTTAATAGGAAATATGGGTGGTAGAATAAAGGATTATTCTGCCCCTTCTGTCTGTTTCATAATCTATCACAAAACTCTAAATTTTTTTAAAGCGCTCCTATACCATTATTCTTTAATTATATATATCGCCTTTTTTGTAGCTTATTGAAAATTCAAAAAAAAAAAAATTATGATTTTTTAATTTGGCAAAAATAATAAAATAATTATTATTTTAAAATTTCAATAAGCTACCAAAAAAATCGACATATATAATTGAAGGGTAAAGGTATAACAGCGCTTTTAAAAAAATTTAGAGTTTTGTGATAGATTATGAAAGAGACAGCAGGGGCAAAGTTAAACTACCCATATTTCCTATTCAATAAAACCCATTGAAAAAATAAGAGCTATTTTACTTAGATATATTCAATAAGTAACTATATGGTAAATTACAGTGACACAGGTGGATTATTTACAGAGAAATTGGGAATAGTTTATCCCAGAAAAATTCCCAATATAGGACCCTTAAACATTTTTTTTATTAAACTGTCCAGTAGTCTTAACCTAATTCTGTTACAATCATAATCATATAGACCGTTGTATATGTCGTGGGCTAATCATAGAATTCGGCCATTTCATGATATGGCTATAACTAATATCTGCCATATCGTTAAATAATTAGCGTTTGTCAGACCAGTGAGTTTGTAATAAATTTGTAACTTTTCAATGTTAATTTTTGGTTTTGCATACAAAAATAGGGTAGATTTTAGTTGGCCAATTCTACTATTCTACAACATTTAATATAATGCACAAGACAAAAGATTCCTAAAATTGTTTTCCTTAGCTCGCTTCCCTCTCATACAGGCATCATATTTCGATCTACAATAAATAAACTGTAAAACCTACAAAAAAGTCCGTTTCAATTATTTCTTCTTATTACACCAATATCAACTAAGCAAACTTTCAATCATATGCACTGTGTTTGAGCCCAAATTTAAATTATGCAACTTCATAAGAACAAACAAGGGATTCCCATTCTCGATATTCTGAAAGGCGTTCTTTGGCAAATCGTAGAACGTCACAAACGCGCTTAAAAACTTCTTCATCACATCTTCCGACGAGTTAATCTTTTTATTAGACGGCAACCCAAGGTATTTCCTCAGGAACGGAGTCATTTTGTGTTCCCACGAGTCCAAAATCTCTTGGAATTTCTGATTTATGGCTAAAGTGAACTCGCACGGCAGTAGAGGTTCGTTGACAACACTTTCGTTGTCCACAGCCATGTCCGTCAACATTTTCTTGTTGTGGTTGTCGACGTAGGATTGCAGAAGTTTTATTTGCCATGTGTGAAACGGGGCAGGCTCGGTTTTTATTTCATTTATTATCTGCAAAAGAAAAGATATATCATGGATAACTTTGCACTTAGATTTACTTCTAGGCCTATCAAATGAGATTCACGCTTACAATTTTCCGAAAAAAAATAATAAAACATTGGACAAACGGTGGCCGAGTGGTTAAGACGTCTGGTATTAACTAGGCAGACCACGGGTTCGAACCCGGTTCCCGGTGATGTACCAATGGGTTTTTTACGATTAAAACCACACTTAAACTCTTTTTCATCTCATTCCTCAACATAACTGGCCACTCGTTAGGTATAGCCTCACAAATATTATCGGCTAAAAGAGGGATTTCTTCCGCTGTGTACCCTGGGACCGTAACACGGTTTCGGGAGCTGTAAGGCAAATCGAAAAAAAAAAATTGTTGTTATTTCGTTTCCTTCATGGAAAACTAATAAGTCTAGCCAAATGAGTTATCAACATGCCTTGAAAAGAACTTGATATGTCTAGATATCTGTCTTTCGATTTAACAACAGAGGGAAAATTGATATCTGAGCGTGCCAGTACGAGTATTTTTGCGTTATCGTGTCGCCACCATTGCTATCATATCCGACGAACGTTGCTGTCGAACCAAACAAAAATTTTGGACACGATGGCGATACGAAAACGTACTAGTAAACAAAGATCCGAGTACAAGTCAGAAAAAAAATCACGGGACGCCCGCCAGATATGAAACATCGAAATTGACGCGTCAAGTATATACGCAGTACACAGTACACGCAGAAGCAGCGAATTATATAGTATTGACGCCACGCACACACAAGGGAGTAGAGAGCGGCGGGGGAGAGGGGACATGACGCAGTTTTCCGTCACGACATACGAGTCGGTCTTACCCCCACGGCGCGTCAATAGATCTGTTTCACATAAAAAAATTCGCTTACAAAACGTACCTTCAAAAACGTAACCCAAATAGGCAACGCACACAGTATATCTTTAACGACACACTGGTAAGTCAACATACTCAATCCTTGCATCAACTCCAGCTCAGCATTATTGTACTTCCTGCATTGGCACTCTCTTACAACCACTCCCGCAACCCTTCTGTTCCGTTTCTTTTGTAGTAAAAACGAGCAATCAGAGCAAATACGCTGTTCCGGTGTTTTCGTGGCCAAATAATGTTCCGTAAAGTTCCGTATTCTCTCGTCCGATGTGAAGAGCTCTATGTTTTCAGGTGTGGCTGACCAGACGTTGGCCCGGTCGATGGTGAGCGCGTTTGCGACCAATGTGAGCGAGCCCTCAGGGTCGTCTAAGTATGAGAGGCACCCAGCTTTCTGCTTTATGTCTGTGCACCACGAGAACTCCATGATTTTTCTGCAAATAATTGTATAAACATTAACATAGGATATATGTACTTACTTACTCAACAGGGTAGGGGAACAGTGAGTTTGTACTAGTATCATAAGAAGTTAATGTAATTCAGTTAATAAACGTAAGTAGACTCCAACGGTTGTGTCAATTATAATCCCAACATCACATGGCGACCCTGAACTCGCTAACGATATGGACGCACACGCGACGCTAGCCGCCGCCGGACGTCGTCGACCGATTTAAAATAATTAAATATAAAACGGACTATTAAAATAAATAAGTGAATAATAAATAATTAAGTAAATAATATATAATAAGTGAATAATTAATATAATGAACAACACCAACGTTAATGAACAATCAGTGAAAAATCAATTTAAATAAAATAAATATTGTTACTAAAAATACTACAAAAATTAGTACTGTAAACAAATAGATAACGTTCGTTCAAATCATAAGAAGTTAATGTAATTTAGTTAATAAACGGAAGTCGACTCCAACGGTTGTGTCAATTATAATCCCAACATCACAAGTTAATACCCACTATCCTATCTAATACTAGCTGTGCCTTGCGGTTGCACCCGCCTTAATAGTTACTGCTCCGCCCCTTTGGGTCGTAGCGTGATGTTATATAGCCTATAGAGTCCTCAAGAATTGGGCTATCAAAAGCAAAAAGATTTTATCAAATCCGACTGGTAGGTAGTTCCAGAGATTAGCGCGTTCAAATAAACAAACAAACAAAAAAACTCTTCAGAAATGCGAAGAGCAATGGACCGATGTGATTTTCTTGCACAGAGATAGTTGGAGGACCGGATAGTGATATAGGCTACTTTTTATCCCGGAAATTTTTCGGGATAAATTCTTGTCACATTTCTAGAAATTCCACGGGCGAAGCCGGGAGGGAAAGTTAGTTATAAGCTAACGGATGAACGGACTTGGATCAACAGTAGACGACACAATAGTTTGTGTACTAGATTAGCACATAGGCTAGTTTTTATCACGAAAAAAAAGAAGCTAAATTCCTCACATTATGACGTAACAAAATATATTGTTCACGTCACGACTAATTTAAATTCGTTTGTTTTCTAAAAAGTAGTTTTTTTATAATAATTTTCTAAAGTTTTCCCGACAGTAGCGTTTCTGTCCCGTGGTACTACTCGTTTGTAATAAAAGTAGTACCATCGCCCATAATTTGCCCCGTGGTACTACCAGCAATACAAATGAGTTGAGAAATGTAGCAGAATGGCTAGAAAATGAATAGAAAACATAGATATTCAAATCAGTTTCTTATAATAGCTTAACGAATTGCGGGCGAAAAAGTAGAAGTAATAAAGACGACCGATGGCATTTTAACAAAATTATATAATACTGCTTTTCCGGCTTCGCCCGTGAAAATTTTTCAAATGTGACAAAACCAAATTATGTCGAAGGATTTCACTATGTCTGTATGCCCTTCAACTCTATCTGTGCAAAAAATCACGTCGATCCGTTGCTTCGATTGGACGTGAAAGAAACCAACTAACACACTGCCACATTTATAATTTTAGTTATGGTTTGGCTAGAAAGTTAATGATAAATCAGAAAAAAATGAATTTAGATACTAACTCCAATTGGTCCCAGTTTCTATCATGCTGGAACAAAACAGGCCAATATCTCGGATCCTTAACTCTCACTTCGCGGAGAGTGTTTAACTCGGGAAGTATACACGGCGCCTTTAGCTCCTCTATAGCACCGTCTAGTGATACTACCTGAAAAATTAAGCAAACATTGAAAAAAATGTATGTTTAATAACAGGCCAAGAGCGAGTCGAGCTCGCACAATTAAGGATCCGTACCAAGACCTCCGGAGAAAACAGTAAGTGGTTTTACTTTACCGGCCGCTGGTCTGCCTTAAGCCTGTCATCACAGCGCAACGAACTCAGTTATATCTCTTTAGAAATATGTGCGCGAGATGGACCAAGATTCACGTACCAGAAACATGAGAAAGTTCGATTTCCCAACAAAACCTGTCTTGCGATAATCCACGAAACAGACTTCGGATATTGGCGTATTATACAAAAACTATTAGAAAAAGCAAGTTTTAGTTAATGTTTTCTTAATAATATATATGAAATTATCCATGAAATAAAATTGTACATTTTATTAAAAGAATTAGAGCCGCAAAGTCGGTTAAAATACGCGAAAAATTGAAGACTTTCAAGGCTTCATAAAGCTTATGTGTAACTGATTTTGAAAATTTTATTTCGTTTATATCATGTTTAATATATATATCTTTCCAAAACAATTTTAATTTGGAACCTAAGAAATATAGTTATAGCGTAATTTACATATAGCTGCAGCATGTAATTAGTATGGGACAAGTTCTTAATTACTGTAAAACCTATGCTAATCTAAATGACATGGTGTAAGGGACATATTTGTTCTGCAGTATATGCTACAGCTATCTAAATTTGATAAGGATTAATCTATACTAATATATAAAGAGTGAGTGCGAATTTTGCGAAATTTTTCCTTAATAAGAAGCTACATTATCCTTGAGTGAAATAATCACCTATTTTTAATATAAATTTTTTTTCAGCAGCTATTTTATAAACTAAAGCTGCAGTTAACATTTCCACAATAATAGCATTAAGTATAAATCCATTTGTATAAAAATAATTCCTTTTCCGAAAATAGAGAATACCCTTGCTCCTGGTAGATAACTGGTTAACAATGAATGAGTTTATAAAAAAATTAAAATACTTATTAGAACATACAAGAAATTCCAGAAGACACGAGATTGAAGTCAGCCTAGAATATAATAGAATTTCCCGAGTATAATAGGTACATAGAAATCACTATAATACTCTAGAAATTCTTAAAAATTCTAGATGGGAGCTCCTGGACAGTTATAGTATATGCAAAAACATCACATTATAATAAAGTCTTCCGCCGGGTTTGTCTGGGCTCGATTCACTCCGAAACTATTGAACGGATCTCGATGCAGTTTTCACGAGTTGATTGATTTGAATGAAGTCAGGAGAAAAGAAGCACCAGCACGTCGAAGATATAACAAAACCATGTAGGAAAAAAATGTAAAGAATAAAATAATCTACAAAGAAGCATCAAAATTAATGTGAAAAAGTGAATGTTTCCTCTAATGAGGAAAAACAAATCAATTTTTTTTATTATATATTTTGTAAATTTGTTAAAAATCAGTTAAACTAATCTAGTCTTTAATATATATGTCATATTAAATAATGTATTGTGTGGTATTTAAATAGTTGTAAACCGATATTGTACCCGTGCAAGGGTTCCGTGACTCGCGCAAGGTTATGCGCTTAAATACGTAAAAATAGGACCAGTAGGTACCTGCAAATGGGCATAGCACAGTTTCCCGCTGTCAATGTCGCGCGGCATTATAAGTCGAGGCTCCACAGCTAACACGTACAAATGTCGGAAAGCTTGCAAGTGATATCTGAAAACCATTAACACATTTTTGGTATCATTTCATTTTACACATTTACCTAATTTACATACTATATGAAATAGCATGTATGAAAAGTTATGATGAATATAAAAGAAGCGAAAGAGCTATGTCAGCAAATGGTATTCGATTATCTCTGCCTACACCTCTTGGGATAAAAGGCGTGATGATAGATACTAACTAATTTACGAATAAAAAATATTGCAAGTAGATTACATTAATTATGAATAGTCTGCGTTATCAGCTATGGTAAATTAGTTTGATATGATTTATTAAATTTCACATAAGAAATCAAATGCGATATTAGCGCTATTAGTACCGAGACATTCGCCCTTCGCGCCGATCCGCGCGCATTGTTCATACAAACGGAGAAAACGTTTTACTAATCCCTAGCGATTTTTTAGTATATCATTGACATAATGAAAAGCAGTAAGTAGATCCTTTTTTTTAATACGTGATTTAAGGTGCTTAACTTTTGAGCTATTACCAATTGAAAAATAAGAAGGAAAAGCTACGTATGTTATTTTTCATTATGTCAATGACATACTAAATAATCGTTGAAATCCGATAATATTTAAGGTAAAATATTTTCTCCGTTTGTATGGAAACGGACGCGGTACAATATTCTGTTCTGGCACCCGTATTTTTCTTACATTTTCTACTAGTTGATTCTCAGAAATCCTATGAAATGACATTCTTGAGTAACTATCTCACTACAAAACACACTAACGCAATTATAAGCTTCTTTGGGTCGTAGCGTGTCTATAGCCTTCCTCAATAGGCTATGAGATTATAATTAGTATAGATTGATTTGCAGATACATAATTTGCTTAATGGTTTTACCTACACCTAGTCTAGAAACACTTAGGGTCAAAATTACCTATTATCTTCACTATGTGCTGGGAATTTGGGGAACAATGCTGTCACTAAAGCTGCCACCGCAGTGGGAGAAGTACTCAGCGTACACCGACCTCCACCCACGAACAGTAGACCAAGAGCCATATGCACCGCCATCTTAAATAAAATAAAATAGATAAAACTATGCAACTACTAACACGGTATTTATTTTATCGATACACATTCTCGTAAAGTCGCTCTTATATCACAGTTTTCTGACAGACAAAGTATCCATTGTGTTTTTTTATTATAGTTAAGTTTTAATATGCTACATAAAAAGGCAGAGTATTATTCATGTCGAGCAGAAAATTATTTTATAAGCAAAATAATAACAGATTATTAAAATATAATAAAGAAACATTGTATTTCATCACAAATTCTTTGAAAGTTATCATGGACCTATTTTATAACGAAGTCCATTAAAGTTTAATTTAATTTACCCAAATTAGAAAAAACTATAAGCCGCCAGACCTCTATACAATCTGTGTCTCTAGCGCGCGCTTGTGCTGCCTGCTATTTTCCCTTGCAATAGAATTCAAACGTCGTATGAAACACTTGATGACGTGAGAGGTGATAATTACATTCTCGGCTCTGTAAAACACTTGCCTTGGCTCGGGCTTATACTTTCCGCCTCGACTGTAATTGCCACCTTCGCACACTTGTTACATTGTGTACTATATTTTTCTCCACGGGTTATGGGCCCCATGATTGATTATTCAGGCTTATTTAAGGAGTAGCCAATTCATGCGGCTTACTCTTGAGATAATATTCAATTTTGAATCTTAAAATTCTGTGTTTAATATCGTTGAAATGGTGACAACAGACAATTTTGCCAGTGGCCACACCCTACTTGCAGTTAAATAAAAAATGGAACTATAGTGCTGGCCGGGCAAGGGGTGTAATAAAATAAAAAGGTGATCGTCACGTGACGCTAGTCAGATGTGAAACATCGAAATAGACACGTCAAGTATACTGTAGTCGGATGGAGGCACACGCTAGAATCCGTCTACGCGTAGTACATACACTCACACGGAGAAGCAAATAAGTATATAGTATACGCGCCACGCACACACAAGGGAGTAGAAAGCGGGGGGGAGAGGGCATGACGCAGTTTACCGTCACGGCATACAAGTCGCTCTTATCCCCAAGGCGCGCCAATAGATGTGTTTCCTCACCTGTCCGCCATGCGTAAGCGCAGGCTGCGTAGACGCCGGCACGGTTGGTACTCGCGCGCGCAGTCTTCGTATGGCACGCAGTACATCAATGTCGCCGCGTCCGCTCTGCACCTGTGTTAACACGTCTTTAGCACTAGGTGACGCCCACAACTTTGCACGCATTATTTTGTGTGGACAGCCCTTTAAGATATCCAGATAAAACAAAAATCCGATTTCTTTAAAAGAGATGCTGCTTTTGGGTTTATTAGAGTTGATGGTCTCATATTTATGTTATGATCTATATATAAATGTAAAATAGATAGCTTTAAATGTATTAAACCGACTGAAATACAACCACGTGACCTGACGAAACTATCCTTCACTCTGACGAAACCAGCCTCGAGGTATATAAACTGCATACCCAGTAGATAACGCTGAAAAATTGGCGAAGGTTTTGGTCGATCAGCTGATGTTTTGAGGTTATGCCCGGTCGTTGTTTTTCGGATTTATTAATATTTATGTGCTTAAAATGCATAAATCTTGTTATACTGTTCATAAAATTATTATATATTTCTGCATATAATATTGCCTATGGGGGCTGATACTAACCATAGCAGCACTAATTAGTATAATATTAAGACACGCCTCGATGGTAGGCCGTCCAGCCATCTCCGTGATACTCTTCAGCCCGAGATCCGTGAACAGCCACACGTAATGAAGAATCGCTTCCGTCGCATCGTCATCGCCGGAGCCGGCGAACCGGAGTCCGATACTGAAGCAAGCGCCCGCCACTATGTTGCAGTAAGCTTGGCTGAAAATGGAACCTTAGTAAACGTATGTTCACGGCCTTTATACCTTGTGGTGTGGTCAGATATACCAGTAACAGTGTCCACTTTTAGCTAGTTGTATTAATATTAAACAGAACAGATGGCAAGCTTATTGCCTCACTTAATGGACCTAGATGTGATCCCAGTCCCATACTGAAGCAAGCGCCTGTAACTATGTTGCAGTATGCTTGGTAGTGACACCATATCATACCGCACCGCTTCTCAATTTCCTGGAGAATCGCTGAAGAGGGAAATAGAGGAGTCTTATTAAACATAGCCTACTATTGGCGTGTTGGGAGTTCACCCAGGGTTATCTATCTATCTATCTATCTATCTATCTATCTATCTATCATCACGCCTTTCATCCCAAGAGGGGTAGGCAGAGACAATCGAATGCCATTTGTTACGATCCTGACATATCTCTTTTGCTTCTTTTATATTCCCAGGGTTATTCAATCTTCAATCGCATCCCAGGACGTAGATCGGAGCAGTCAGGCACCTAACCAGTTTTGCTCGCACCAGTGAGAGAAACCTTACAGCATATTAGCACAAAACAAAAATAAATAAAAATCGAGTTATTAACTTTTATTAATTTTTACTATATAACATCACCTTAGGCCAGAGGTTCTCAAACTTATTTTGTCTACCGCCCACTTTGAAAATCAATTATTTTTCAGCGCCCCCCCATTTTTCTTACTTTACCACATTTTAAAAATCACAATGAAATTAATTACCTACTTTAATTTATATATACTGTGCTATTTTAGTTTTTCTGGGCCCTTACCGCCCCCCTCTAAGCCTCCAGCGCCCACAAGGGGGCGTTATAGCCCACTTTGAGAAACACAGCCTCAGGCAATCGCTCTACGGATCCCGGAACTGTCCTACCGGACTATGCTATTTTTAAGGATCCGGCCAGCTCACTTGATGTTCTCTATATGCTGAGGCGGACGGTGTTCTATGTATAGCTTACGTAATTATTATTATTTAATGTATGGTATAGCGTAGGCGGCGTCTTTTGACAGCAGCGGCAACAACCGCGTCGGTAAATTAAAAAGCCTAAACAAAAATAGGACTTGAAGCAGCCGCCAGTGTTTGTAAACATTTTTCGAATAAAGCTTTGTCCTAATGGAGGAATCGGCCTACGACAAAATCGAATGTGATTTTTTTTATAAAAATACAATACTTTTAATTTTGTTGTATTGATCGGTTCAGTTACCCTACAGCCAATTAGTATAATATGGTATAACCCTTATCAAATAAACCGACAGCGCCCTTTTTACGTGACGCTCAAACCAGTGAGCAACACTCACCTCATAGCTTCATAATCAATGTTCTCATCAACAGGTTTGACGAAGACGTACGGCTTGATAGTTTCGGGCACTTGATCTTCCACCCACGTCGCGCACGGTTCTATCTCATCCCAGAGTATAAGTCCTGAAATATGAAAATTGTAAATAGGGTTAAAGATTCTTAATATATCAATCAATATATTATCCAAATGCTTGTTACAATGGATTTTGTATCGATTTATTAAATTAAAATTGAAATTATTTTGAAGTAAGTCAGTTTATTGAAAATTAGCTCCTTTCACGTTAGATTAGCAATATCTTTATTTTTATAAATGCAAACGTGGTATGTAATATCGGCTTAGAATCAGTATGATTGGCCACTCATTGCTAAGTACATTTTTTTTTCATAATGCGAGGTTGAAATCGTGTAATATGAACTTGGTAGGTACTCTTAACTTGAGGAAAAAAAATTTTTTTCCGACGGAACCCTCAATGTTACTGGAAAAATTATCAACTAAGTTAATAATACCATTATTCAAGAGTACACTGCAAAAAACAGAATGGAAATTATGGTTAATTTTGTAGCCAGGGCAAGCAAAATACTGGTCAAAGGGTGTGATTTTCCTAGAATTTTGAAAATTGAAAAAATCTCTAAATCCATGCTAGTTTTATTAAGGTCAATTTTTTATGACGTGATGCTTCTGACCTGGTCTATCTCTGGTTGCAAGGTTATCCATTATTTACTGGACACCCTGTATAGATAAACAAAAAAATAAAAAATCTAAGCCTTAAGTATATATTACCACTTCAGGAGCTCGTCTGAATAGGGTCTGACTCCCATAATCAGACCCTGGTCATCACTTTTCATTAAAGTAATCACTGAGACGATTCAAATAAGCCAACGTACAGTACTGCTAATCATTGAGGAGGTCCTATGAGCAAGTTCCAATTTTATCATCAGACCAGCTCAATAATCCCAATACTGTCTCTAAACTTTTTGAAAATGAACCCTAAGGGCATGAAATGGTGTGTAAACGTTGTATTCGTAATACAAAAGTCGTCCTAATACAAGTGTAATGCGCGTCTCCTATCAAACATAACCTTAAACTCGTGACAATATCGTGTAAAAAAATTTGGAGTGGGTGAAAAGTGACTTCTAATATTTGATTCTCTGTCAATTAAAGCGTTTAGAAATAAGATAAAACAACTCGGAACCAACCCCTAGAAATAATCCTAAGCATCAGCAAATCCGGTCGTACATTATCTAGCAGGTAGCTAGTAGTTGGTGGTTCCAGCCACGCGGCGACCGCCTCATTATTGGACCTTAAGTACAGGAGCCCCAGCGCCAATGTGGCTCCGGGAGCCGTCACGTCCAGGTTGACCGTGGTACCCTCTCTGACAGCGAAGGAGCCCTGCTTATACTTGTCCTTTTGGGACCCTGTAATGATAAACCAAAACAAATAATTGATTTGAGGTACTTATTGTTATTATTGACCCACTGGCCATGGGACCATAAGTCCTGTTTTTTAACCCCCGACGCAAAAAGAGGGATGTTACAAGTTTAACGTGTGTATGTCTGTGGCATCGTAGCTCCTAAAAAAATAGTTTTTTGTTAGTTTGAAAGGTGAGTGTTCTTATCTATGATTTAAGAAAATCTGTTCAGCCGTTTGAAGATCATCAGCTCTTTTCTAGTTATTGAAGGGATATGAGCAACTTCTACTGGTCTGATCGATTCGAAATTTAGAATCCTGTGATACTGATAATGTTCAATGATATTACAATAACATGATAATCTTGACCTAATGCTGCAGCATCATCTGGAATCAGCAGGATGCCCAACTCCTCACCAACTCGGGGGTTTTTTCTTATTAAATTTTTGTTGCGAGCAGACATCCTTTAGCCTTAGGTATTTGTGAGGCTATACCTAACGAGTGGACAGTTCGGACATGGCATATGGCCGGGATCGAGCCGTGGTCTGCGTAGGTAATATATATACCACGGACCTAAAACATTAAATATCTAATTCCTACTGCACTCCAATGACCCTTATTGTTCCTAACCAGTTATAGGGTCCTTGTCCCCGCCCAGCATGAATCTCCTCAGCCGATGCGGTAGATGCGCGGGCGCAGACTTGTGAGCTCCCACCACCACCATCCCAAGCGCGAGGCCCGCCGCCAGAGCGTACCCTTCCCTCTCCACGCAGTTCTCCATCTCGGGTCCGGGCGGTTTACCTGAAATTATAGGGTGCTATTAGTGAAAAACTAAGGACAGACCAGCTGGCATATTTTGTATGTGTATTTATTTTTCAATTTTTTTTCTTCTTAACAGGTCTTCAGCTGGGTACACTTGGGACCCATGACACGGTTTCGGGAGCCATAAGGCAACCTGTTCTATATTTGAACCGGATAATACACATAATAGGATCTGGTGGACTCACATAGACCAAGCTAGTATCGTGGAGTGAGGCAGAGATATCCACTGTTACTAAAACTACGTAAAGATGAGCTGGAACACATCTTTAGAAATTGAAACTGAAATGGACTTGGGCAAACGATATAAATCATAGAAATAACGAAGTTTCGATTAATATAAAATAAAGGGATGGACTAACACAGCGTGCCATATCTTTAAACTACCTACGGAGAAGTTCGACGACTGTATAACTAGGAATTATTTAATGGCAACTTATAATGTATAAGCAGGGAAATAGACGGAAGGAAAAGAATAATAACATATGGAAAAGCATTGTCTATGAAGGTAATATTTAAAGACAAATTACCAACTAAATTAAAATTTGCTAGAGACGTAATTAAGCGAAAATTAAAACAAAAGTGAAAAAGGAGCATCTACAGAGATTTCATGATTTCTATCAGATAGATGGACTAAAATAGGTACACATTGGTTCCTATAAACATAAAACGATAGAGTGGAAAAAAAGATGGAGTGGTATCAGGTTTAGCTAGCAACTTTCCAGATCAGCTATAAACAGACAAGAATTAAAGGAACTGGAGAAGGCTTTTACCGCACTAGGCGGGCGTTTCAATTAGATCTTATATTATATTAAACTACACCATTAACAAAACTTAATCAATTTCTAAAATACTAATAACATTAACTTTATACCAAGAATAATGTGGAATGTAATAAAAGCTTTGTAAATAGTTGTCACATCCTACTTGCAGCAACAGCCTGAGGAAATTTGTGTGGAAAACTTTCAAACGTAGACTATCCAATATTATTTGGACACTACCAATGAAAGCTGCCCACCATCAATGCAGCGACTATCTTCATATCAGTATCTTCATTGCAATATTTTAATAATCTCACTACTTTCATAGTGTTCATGATATAATTAGGCAAATTTTGCTTGCTTATTATCATGCATCACCCACCAGCTTAATTCTGTTTCTTCTGATCAATTGAAATGTGGAATATCATACACACAGCGGTGGTGATATAAATTGAAACAATTATAATTGTTGCTTTTGCTATTAGGACACTATAGTCAAATATTGGTTATATCAGCTATTATCTGGTTTATCTTCAGTACGATAACGTTTCCTCACAAAAGTGACTGTCATCGCAGCCAGGAATACCCAACATAAAATTCGGGAATTTCAGTTCAGCAACCAACCAAAATTATTCGTTCCTCCCCTTAAAATACTTTTATACATTATTTTTAAATGTCAACTTTGGGTTACAAGTTGATGGTCAAAAAATCTCAATGACTCCTAGAAAAATGAGTTTATTTATACAACATTTTCAATAAAAATTGTTGATAATTATTATTTTAAATAGGACTGAGCCATATTTTTATTATTTAGGGTTTTAAATAGGCGCAGTTTTTAAAACATTTAAAAACTATAGCCGAATTTACACATTTTCGAACTTCTGACTTTAGATAAAAAAACAGAAGTTAAGAATTAGGAAGAAACTAAAATTAAAAGAAAACTCTTTGCGTATTTACATAATTTACGTCACTATTCCTAATACAACGCGTACTAAGCGGGAACCAAGACTGCGGCCTTTATGAATTAACAATGAAGACATGGCTGTATGGTTTTACATAGACCTTTGCCTTTTCCTCGGAAAGAAGACTACCAAAAAAAATCAACTGGGAACCCAAATATTGACACTGCAAAATTATGTATAAAGTATTTTAACTTTTAAGGGGAGGAACGAATAATTTTGGTTGATTGCTGAACTGAAATTCCCGAATTTTACGAATGCTATGAACATACAATATGGGCATCGGAAACTAGAGGATTTTATCTAGTATTGTGTAGGATGAAAACATGACTGGTGAAAATTTTCTCGATAACTTAAATTTTTAAAATCACCTCTTCAAAAACACCTTTTTAGTCATACGACCATACTCTGAAGGGATTTACGTTTAAATTTTATACGAATCTGCAGATAATTTCAGTACCTAGTATTGATTAAGAAGATTTTTCCCTGCATGTGATCGTTTTTTAATAAATAATTATTTGTAATGTGCCGCTTACGTCATTTATTCCGAGAAGCGACACATTATGTCTTTCTCACTTCTGCAGCAAGAACGGATAAAGCGCCGTCGTTTTCTTGCATGACGTGATCGTTGCGCTCGAACCACTCATGCGCCCGAACCACGAGTTTAGGGCGTGGCTTACGATAAAAAAAATCTGAGTCGTTCCTCGTCTTAACTATAACAATTGTGGGATATTCCTGGGGGCGATGACAGCCACATTTGGGTGAAGACAAACCATATAAGAGCTGATATAAATAATATTTGAAAAGTATCCTAAAAGCATAAGTCCCAGTGATAATTGTTTCAATTTACACCACCACCGCTGTATGCATGTAGGTACTTATACAATTCGATGACAATTCAAGTAAGACATTTTTATATACAAAAGATTAGAATTCGCACTAACACTGATTTTTAAGGGAACAACCAAAAGTACACACTACTGACACAAATTTGTTCTATATTCTTAGGTGAGCCGGTGGCCGAGTGGTTAAGACGTCTGGTATTAACTAGGCGGACCACGGTTCGATCCCGGCCATGTACCAATGTGTTTTTATAATTAAGGCAGGGATCAACTTCGATAAAAAATACTATTTGCACTCCGGTGGGCGGATGCTTATGTAGGACGATATAAGGTTGAATATTGCTTGGCATATTTTACGTGGTCATACAGCTACACTTGAAATTTCACTTATTTTGTAGCTTTTTCTTAAAATTCGTTAAAGAAAAACAATTAAACAGTGAAAGTAATCGGTTAAAGTTTTAAAAGATTATTGAAGCTATTTGATTCTTAAAAAAAAGTATATAGTTGTCGCGCAAAATATTGTGAACTTTTTTTATAGAGGTATTTTGCATAATTTTTTTTCAATAGACCAAAACACTTATTAAAAATCTATGCGATTAAAGTTTTATGTAGTATTATTTGCTATCCACTATATTTTTTTGAGATTGAGATTGATTCCTGACACTTCAAAATAAGCGTTCAAACCTGCCACTTTTAGTAGATATCGTGTTTGCACCCTGCCTTAAAAAGTTATGTATATAATCCGAGAAACCACACTTAGAGACCGTTTCCATCTTAAAAACACCTTAACAGAACTGGCCACTCGTTAGGTATAGCCTCACAAGTAGTAAAGTTTAGTAAAAAATTCAGTAGTCTCGGAGACGTAGTGAGGGGGGGGGGGGGGCTCAATTTTGGTATAATAATTTTTTCTATAATATTGTGGCAGCACATCGCGTCGATAGATGTCGCATCGCTACTGTCTCAAAACCTGTATCGCGCCATTGAAAATATTTAATAGCTTGGCTAAATATATACAAGTTGTGGAGACACGCGTTGGGGAGTATTCCTTTTACTCACAGTCGTTGGATTGTTTCAATAATATAATTTAAACTATGCATTTTAAAATCCCTTTCATTTGATGTCACTTTTTTAAATCTTTTTAATTTTCCCCCTAAAACGAACAGACACAAGAGTGATCCTATTCCGTTTATTTATCGATACGGAACCCTAAAAACGCCAAAAACACAATAAAACAAACCTATCTCGTTGAGCAGTATATGGGCGTAGTGCGTGTGCATAGTATTCTGGTAGAGAAGACCGACACCCAACAAAGCTGCTACAAGAATGTTCTGCGGTATGTCCAGCTCTATAGATGTCGGCGGGAGTAACGGCTCTAGATGGATACTCATCATTTTCGTCGCTTGCACGTTCATTGTACCTGGTGGCATGGAAATTATTATATTAAGGAAACTCCTCATAACTTTTGTCCCATTTAAAAACGGACTTCAGCAATTTGGGTATTCTACAAAACTTATATAAATTTGCAAGTGCTAGTTTATTAATACTTAAAGTATATGAAATTATCTATACTCAATATGTAAAAAATATGTCAATATCAGCTACACCTAGGTTTCATGAAGCCCTGAAAGTCATCAATATTACGCATATTTTCAACCGACTTTGCGACTCGAGCTATTTACTAATGCATATGTTTTTACATATCGAGTAAAAATAATTTCACATACTTTGGATGGATCCATTAACTAGAATTTGCTATTTCTAATATATTTTGTACAATACTTGAATTGCTGAAGTCCGTTTTGTGTATTTAATTGTACCGATTTTGTTTTGAAAAATTTTCATTCTCTATTTATTTCTTTCGCTCAGATGTTGGGTGAAAGAGATGCAAAATCTTCGAACACGCGACCAAGAGAGCTCTTAAAGACAATATTTCTGTTCTTGTCGTTGCCTCCGCCTCCAGTTACACACAAGTACAATATGGGTACGCCATAAAAACTCGCTGGTGCTAGCTTTTTTCTCGACTTGATTCACTTATACTGCTAATGCTCTGCTCCTATACATGATAGCTACATGTTTAATACTCATAAACCTTCCCGGTGAATCAACCTATCTAACAGAGAAAAGCTCAACAAAATCCGTTAAGCCGTTTTTGTGTGAAAAAGTCACAGACAGACAGACAGATGCGGCGGGGGACCTTATTTTATAATATGTAGTGATAAATTAAAAATGTCAATATGTAAAATTTGGTATATGCAAAAATTGTTTACTTTGGGAGCGAGAGTACATTTTTTCCAAAGAGCATATAAATAATCATTGCATATAAGTTTTTTTATATTATGTTATACAAGCTTTCCGCCCCGGGCTTCGTCCGTGCAATTTATCTCGAAGGGTTTCCGAGATAAAAAGTAGTATTTATGATCTCTGAAAGTTTCATCAAAATTTATTTCGGAGCCTATTCTGAACAAACATTGGGACACACAGACACTTAAATTTTATTTATTAGTATATAGATTACCTCGATACGTGGCCGCCAACCCTAACAGCAGCCCCACGCTAGTCATCTCCTGACACTTCACTAAGTACTCGTATATGTTCATGAAGGGCATGTCCTTCAGGTGTCCGTTGAGACCAACCGCCATCAGGAAGCCGGCGTGTTCTGTTGACATCTCGGTGGCACCCTACAAAATAATACAGGTCAAACTCTTTATTACGAAAGCATACGCCTTAAACTCATAATACAGAACAAACCAGAATATGCATGCACACTAAATCCTACTAATGTTATAAACGCGAAAGTTTGTGAGGAGGGATGGATGTTTGTTAATCCTTCACGCAAAAAATACTGGACGGATTTTGATGAAACCTTACAATGTTTATATTTTAAATAGCTTATATATCAGAATAGCATATAGGCTATAATAGACAAAAAAAAAGGACGCGGTAGCATACCATATCGTACCCGTGCGAAGTCGGAGGCGGGTTCATTACTCTACCCCTATTAATATAAATGCGAATGTAAGTTTGTTTGTTACGCTTTCACGCAAAAACTACTTAACCGATCATCATGAAATTTTGCACATATATTCTTGGAGGTATTAGAAGTAACATAGGATACTTTTTATTATCACGGCATGACGACGGGAACGGGGTGGGCAGAGGTGAACATGACAAAAGCTATGTATGAAGTGTCAACATTTTGAAATTAGAAGTCGTGGGAAACAGCTATTTCTAATATGTTTATACTAGCTATCCACCCCGGCTTCGCGTGTGGACAATATTAAAATCTTATATATAAAATTCTCGTGTCACGGTGTACGTAATTAGGGGTAGGGGTAGGGGTAGGGGTAGGGGTAGGGGTAGAGGTAGGGGTAGCGGAAGGGGTAGCGGTAGGTATAGGGTATATTTTATTTTGTTCGTAAATATCCACGGGCGAAGCCGGGGGCGGAATGCTAGTACTTAATATTATAAAGAGGAAAGATTTGTATTTTTGTATGTTTGTTACGAATAAACTCAAAAACTACTGGGCGGATTTTGATCATTCTTTCACCATTGGAATGCTACATTATCCCTGAGTAACATAGGCTATATACCATCACGGCATGACGACGGGAACGGGGTGAGCAGAGGTGAACATGACAAAAGCTATGTATGAAGTGTATGTTTGCCAACATTCTGAAATAGTCACGTACGAAGTCGTGGGAAACAGCTAGTAGTATATAAAATCGTCGTGTTTCCAATTTTGGGATAATTTCTTATTATCAAGAGATAGGATAATATTAATAAAAAATAACACTTATTCTATGTTCTTATAAATTTTTCTTACATTGTCTTTTTATCATAAATACAACAGCCGGGTACTCTATTTTAGTGTAAGTATTTTTTTGGTCTCAGTTTGAAGAATTTATACGGATTCTGGTTTATTCTATATGCTGAGGCCTAAAAGAAGGCCTATCCATCCTGACATGATGCTGAAGAATTTACAAGCAGGACAAAGTAGCGACGCCGCTACAAGCTTGTACTTTGGCCTGCTTTGTTTCTATGGGACATCATCGCTTTCACTTCCTAACACTTGTCCCTCTACACCCGGTAGACAAACTCTTCCGCGTCATGCTAGCCAGGCTGATAAAAAAAACTACCAGCACCCAAGGAAAGAGGGAGTCATTGTCAGGATCTTCAAATAAAAAAAATCTTACTACCTAAATACAGCGTGAATATTCTAAATATCAAACTGTCAAATAAAAAAGCTAATAAAAATAGTTTACCTTAGGTTTGTTATAAATGACCCAGCTAGCATCAATACTGGACCCAGTCATAGGTACCAAGGCGAGGCCCCCCGCGACTCCATTATGGAAGTTGGGCCAAATGAGGCAATGCGGCGGAGCGTCCCTGGCGTCCCCGCCCGTGCTTAACTCGATAGTGTTGCACCGTGGCGGTGGCCCGCGCCCGGACACGCACACTTTGGGCAGACACAGGGGCTCGGAAGGTACGCACGGCAATGTGCGCAGGGTTAACATTCCTCTGGGGAAAAATAAATGTTTGTGTTATTATTGATCGCCATTGCACAAAAATGGCTTCACTGTTCAAGGCGTCACAGAAGAATATATTAGCTGCAATATGTATTACAATTCCCTTGGACATTATATATTTCAAGCCCCGAGTATGTTAAAAGTATCTCTATTCGATTATTATGCTTCACCTTTTTTAAATTTTAACCTTTTCTCACAGTAGATTCGGAGAAAATAAACTGTGACAGACGGACAGACAGACAGACAGACGCAAAAGTTATCCTAAAGGTTCCGTTTTTCATCGGATGTACGAAACCCTAAAAAAGCTAGATTAAGGTACTTTTTTATTCTGGACTAGCCGTGTGCCCGATGGGATTTCATATCGACAACCTTCACCTCTTTATGAAATGAATTTTCAAAAATAACGATTTACATGTTATTTTATTCGTTACATTTTCAGCCCTTTAAATTTAATAAAATCCCTAGTAGATAAAGCCATACACCCCATCTCACCTAGCTATAGGGAGCGCCATAGTCCTGGTACAGATGGCATACAGATACTTCTCTTGCTCTTCAATAAAGTCGTGGTCCGACACCTCCGGTCGCTGAGTGAGGTTGATCGTCACCGGTATTGAGGATTGTAGGAGGCTGATCACTTCAGCCATTCTGGTGGGTAATGTGTTACAATTTGTTAATATAAATAACAACACTACTCAGATTTGTCACTTATTAATAATTAGCTGTACGTGGGGCCATTATTTGAATTGATTGTTAAATAACTGTGCCGGTGTGAATAATACAGATTCTATAAAACTTTGAAAATTAATCTATACGTTTGTGAACATTAATCTCCAAAACGGCTGAACCTATTTGGATGTTATGTGGTTTTGAGTGATGTATTGAGATAAGCTTGGGTTGTATCATTTTTGTTTTATTTAAATCGGTTGACAAATAAAAAATATATTATCTCAATTTTATTTAGTAGATAAGACATGTTTGCGCCTACTAAATATATTTAAGGGGAAGTCAGCGATCAAAATCCAATTTTTAATCAAATTTTTCAGAAAACCTGATCTACTTACAAAACTGAAAAAAATAATAATTGATTTTAAGGATATGACAAATCCTGTCATTGTATTGAAAATATGATTAGAAACATTTTACTCGATAGAAAAAAAATCCTAAATACACCTCTGAAAACTTTTTTTAACAAATTTTATGGCTATAATATAGATGGTATCATTACAAAAATGTACACGAATATTCTATTGGTAATTATCTATCCTTTCATTGTAAAATTTTGTCTATGTTGTATAAGATTTTTTTTAATTGCGTTTTAAGCAGATTGTCGCTTACGTTATATTCAATATGACTCACATTCACATACTATTAAATCCTGCTCGCGTGCGCACGATTCTAGATAAATGCGTTCTGCTTGCTTAGTCCGGGGGAGAACTCAGTGCTAACCAGACGTGTACCACTTTGTGCCAGGTCGAATAAATCGTTTTTATTCGTAATTATAGTAAAAAGAACGGGTGCTCGTGCCAAGATCACCTCATCATCGTAAAAATAATTAAAAAAATAATAATAAACCAACATGTATACCTAAATGTGTCTAATACTGGATAATTTACCCTATTCACATATAGCGCCTGGTGCGGGTCTAGCCACGCTTCCGAGCGGGGGACGAGGTAGAATCTCGTGCATTTTCCCATCGACCACTTCACCTTAATTAAAATGTAAATTTCTAAAAAGAAAAAAAATTGTTTCACGGGCGATGTCGGGGCGGAAAGCCAGTGTTACCTAAGATCCTTCGGATACAGCATCTTCAGAATTTTCGTATCGAGATGCTCCATGCCGGTTTTGATTTCACTAACGTCAAAGTTAATAAGGTCAGTCTCGCTGCGACTACACTGGCTGTACGCCGTCTCCTTCTCGAGCAATTCCAACGCTAGTACTGGAAACAAAATGGTCATCATCATCATCATCATCATCAACCTTTTAAGATCCACTGCTGGATCATTGGTCTCCCTCTAGCGCACCATTTTAGTGGTGCTCATTGAGAGGAATTGCCATAGTCACCACGCTTGGCAGGCGGGTTGGTGACCGGACGCCGGCTTTACGTGCCCTCCGAAACACGAGGAGTCGATTTAAGCACATATTCTTAAATAAAATTGGTACTTAGCATTTTGCATTTTGGCAGCGAGTAGGATTCGAACCCGGGACCTCCGGTTTTAAGTCCACCGTCCTACCAATTAGGCTATCGACTACCTTTACAAGCAACAAACAAAATGGTACTTTAAATAATTGAAAAAAGGGGGTGTTTTGGTGAGTGCACGCAAGAAGCTAGCTGACATCTAACCGGTCTCTTACTAATATGACCCCTTAAGACTGGTGTGACGTCAGTTCAGTCTTGTGACGGTCGGTTTTTCTACATTTTCTTTTTTTCAACAAAGCCCCCCTCCCCGCGTCTGTCTGTGACCTTTTCACGCAAAAACTACTGAACGGATTTTGTTGCGGTTTTTACTATTAGATTGGTTGATTCACGTTCATGTTTAGGAGCTGAGCATTAACACTAAAAGTGAATTTATTATAAGTGTAGATTTACCTTCCATATAATCAGTATTATCCGTTATCCGTGCGGACAATTCAGTTTGCACGGCGAGGTCTTCCCTCATGATCAACTTGTAAGCTTCAGCGGGCCACTCGACCGGAGGGTCGCTCTTACATTTCGCGAATATGCTGTACATCATCAGGCTGAGGGACGGCGGCAGGCTCTCTATGTCATGTGGTGTTACTCCTGTAACCAAAGGATATTGTTATATGCTGAAAGGGTTGTACCAAAAATTCTTAGCACTCGTCTCAATGTTCTATAGAAGCTAAAACTAACTAGGCGGATCACGGTTCGATTCCGGCCATGTACCATTAAACTATCTCGTCTTTTTTAATTTATTTAATTGAAACAGTACTATTCTTTAAAAAAATTTTATTCGAGTCCATGCATCATTATGCAACGTTTTTATTCTTGTGTTCTAGTGCCGCAGAATTCCAGTGTGGGTTCATTTTGATATAAATTTAAATAATTAAAAATAAGCTCGTTCTTCATCCAATAAAATTAATTATTAGTAGCCGAACAAGACAACTCCACTGTACGCGTGCACGGCTCTCAGCGGAATGAACAGATTTTGACATACTCGTCTGTGATTATGCGGACGACCTCGGACCGCGACGGACGAGCACGCACCGCACTTTTGAAGTTAATGACTCGCCGCGGATCGGGTGCACCGCGGCGGACGTGGCCGCGCTAGCACGGACGATACCCTTCCGTCGGTGCGGGCTGGTACGCGTCCGTCCGCAATATCACGCACCGTGGGAAGCCAGCTTAACACGAAACAAGGAACTTAGTGACTTTTGAATTCGATATTATTAGGTACTCAACTTTATTTACTTTAGAATAAGACTCAAACTTTGCCGCCACTCACGTCCAGTTTCTAAAAGGCTTGTCAAAGTTAACCAAACACTACTTAACGAACTGTCAAAATCAATACATTTTCCCGTATTTGACAACTATGTTCACTTATTGTAGATTATCGTTTGATCAATCTTTCAGGCACTAGGAGTGAATCCGCTGCTCACTTTCGTCATAACTAAGGCCACCTAATATAGCGCGCCTAAAGCAGATAACGGGGGGTAGTTGCCTCCCATCGCTAAGAGGTATTCCTCGGCGCTTCCCGAGCCTTCGGTTTGGAAGATATCGGCTGATGACGTCAATCACCGCAGCGTGCATACAAAACCCACCTCTCTCGCACAGCAAGACGACCGCGTCAAAGTGTGCAGCGCCGGGCCCGCACTGAAGAGCGGGTCGCGGGGGGCGCGGAGTACTACTGCCGGACATGCCCTCTCTGTGACATATCATTTGTACACACCCACCGCCGGCCGTCATTATACTGAGTACCTGGAAAATTAATAGAATAAGCATTCTGTCCCGGCTTCGTCTGTGAATTTTTTTGAAAATAGATCTGAATTTCCGGGATAAAAAGTGGTCGTCACTCTCCGGCCTGTCGACTATCTCTGTGAAAAAAAAAAACCACTTCGATCCGTTTCTCTGTTTTGAGGTGAACTAAAATTATTTTGTTTTGTGTAGCACAATATTTTTATTCTAAGAAAATCAAATTACTCTACCACCGCCTGGTCTTGTGAAATAGTGGCGAGATATGAGGGAAGGTAATTATTGCAATGATGATCTTCAATCGTCACTTGAAGAACTCAAGGTTGTATGAAGCTGGCAAAGACTGAGGAAGACAGTCCGTCTATAGCACGGCATAAGGAGTCGCATCATCTCATATCTCGAGCGTGTGGTGCGGTTGAGAAATGGAGAAGAAGGAATAAGGGCATGTAACTCTGTGTAGAATAAAAAAAAATGTCAAACACTCACCTCAATTAAATTCCTAGACATTTTGTTAACATCACTCAAATACGGATACGTGGCCATATCTATTTCTCTCAGTATACAATCAATGTACTTCAACACATTGGGCGGGTCGCTCGTAAAATACGACGGTTGATGAATGCCTTGCAAGTTAGACTCCGAGATCTGCGAATCAGCGCTATCATACTCAAGACTCAACCCAGCTGGAAAGTCCAACCAATAATGATTGACGTAGTTATCCAAGCGCATATCTTTAGACAGTTGGTATAAAAACGGCGCTAAGTACTGCAACTCGTGATTCAAAAGGGTGTTCAACTTAGTTTCCTCGTAAACTAAATGGAGAGAGAAGAGAATGTTTAGTATATAGGGGTAGAGAAGTGATTGGTAGTTGAATTGGGCACATTTTTCCATTTCTAACAGGGTGCGTTTAGCGTTTATGTTAATTTTGTTATGAGATCCGCCCTTGCTCGTTACGAACTCATTAAGATTGAGTAACTCTGCTAAGGAACGGCCGATGGTTTTGTGTAATTTTGTATTGAGTAGATATTCCCAATCGTCTGCGGAGCCATCGCTCGATGTTCTCTGTTTTTTCGAAGCGATTTCGATGTCGTCTTCGGAACGTTTCGGGTCCAGTCGTTCTAAATCGTAACCCGATAGTGAATACAGCACATTGGCGAACATGGACCATTCTTGCTCTGGAGTCAGATCTTGAGTGCCAGGCGCGTTTCTCACTCCGTACCATTTAATTAGAATCTGTAGAAAAAAAATTAAGTATGAAACATGTAGGTATTCATCTTGTCAAAACTGCACACATCCCCCCGCCCCGCATACTCCGCCCTGAATATCTCTATTTGTAGTTCTTAACTTTATGAAAAAAAAGACTATGTAATTCGGATCTTAGAACTTCTGCTTTGTGCGTAAGAGTGGCCAACTATTCCATTCGATAATTACCTGTATAGAAACGTCCTTTGGAAGTATAGCTTTCAGAGCATCAGCACACCTGGTTACCAGGTTGGAACACGCCATGACTGGTAACCGAATCCTGTACATGAGTCCTTTATCGAATACCAACGTCATGCGGTTACCGACAGCGTCGCAAAGACTTTGGAGACCTGAAAGATTGAAATCGATTTAGAAACTAAATTTTCTGGAACCCAACATTTGCTAGAGGGGAACACCGAAATGATCGGGAATTGAGTACTTTGGACTGAGTTAGAATAAAACGTTTTCTGTTACGTGAATACCGGCCACTTGTGTCACAATGACGTTTAAACAATCGTTAACGAAAGTCGTTAAAGAAAATGGAGCTCACGCGTGAAGATTTCCGTGCCATTATTTATAACAACTTTCGCTGAGGGTTATATCAAGAAGAATGTGTCTATGAGCTTGTTTCTATTTATCATGTTGAAGCACCTAGCCAAACGACAATATAACGCTGGTATGCAGAGTTCCGGCGAGGTCATGCCTCCCAGCACCGTACCTTTTACACGTCGACCAAAATCAGCGATTAGCGGTAACACCTGAAAAAGTCGTTGCTGTGCAAAAAAATATACATGACGACCGACATGTGACATAGAGCAGATTCGGGCAACTATTAAGTATTCAAACTGTTTTGCATAATGAGTTGGATGTCAGAAAACTAATTTCCCGCTGGATACCGCATAATGTGTGCGAAGAGCAAAAGGCAGTTTGGGTTAATATGATCGCTTCGATTGTTTTAAAAAAAAGGACAGGTTGCCACAATTCGATTAGAGGAACGCAGAACGGTTACCGCTTGCTTTGGTTGATCACGGTTTGGTTTGCCAGAAATGATGGCTCCGTATAGAGGTAACCCGAAACGTCGCGTCATCTTATATTATGATAATGCAAGCTCCCACACCGCTCTTTTTGAAGCAGGAAAATGTTGAGTTGATAAGCCATCCTCTGTACAGTCCTGACCCCTAACGATTTCTTTGTTTTATAATATGTAGTTATATAGATAGAATTTTGTTACAAATTTGAACTCACCCAAAGCCTCTTTATGCTCCGTCCTCGCAGCAGAACTGTGCGGTACAGGCGACAGCAAATGCAGCACTGAGTCATCAAATACAGCAGTTTCGTTCACCCGACTTGGTAACAAACTGCTTCTCCTGGGGAACGGGGACGCGAATGCCGATCGCTTAGTGTATGGAGAGTCTATTAATCTGGCCAATACACCACCGACATGGACCTGAAAAACAATATCGATAATTTGGTGCTTCTGATTATGGCCACTCGTTAGGTCTATTAAGACCATCTGCTAAATGAAGAAGACTTTGGGTTTATCCACAATTATTGTCCAATCATGCCGGTCATGTTTTGTGTGCGTAATAAGATAAGATGTGGGGATCAATCCTTAGTCTTCTGCTATGTACTTTGAGGCTGGTAGCACGGTCCCGAGAGCCGTAAGACAACCCGTGAGTGAACTTTAAAATCTCAAAATTGTAGCTGTAAAATATACTGATCGTTTAAACTGAAACAAACTTTGACCAATTTCTTGGATGGTATCGAGCAGTATTACTATAGAATTCTGACAGTTGCTATAGTAAGTTCTCGACACGATGGCCCTACGATAACGCAAAAAAAACTCGTGCTAGACCCTTAGTTCTTATAGGTAAACCACTGAGAAAGTAGCACTCCCATGGTCCGCGCGGGTGAGAGGGGCGGGCGTGATTCTGCCATACACGATACGAAGTTTCACGCGATATATCTGTCGTCAACGCGATCCACCTCAAAAATTTCAGGGTTCAAGCTATCCTCATACGAAAAAAAAACGACAACAGACACATCGCGCGAAACCTCGCATCGTGTATAGCAGAATCACGCCCGCCCCTCACCCCTCATGGACATGGGAGTGCTACTTTCTCAGTGGTTTACCTATTTCAGTTCAGTATTTTGGACAAAAAACCACGTACCTTCCCAACGACATTGTTCCCGGACTGCAAAATAATATTGCCAAGTTCGTCGATCAACGCGAACATTTTCAAGCTCTCCAAAGCGACCGCATCTTTCGCAGCCACCGAGCTTACAACTCCCACAATTACGTTCTCCTTACCGTGACAATTGGACTTTTGCAACCTGACCATTTGCAAGAAACTCGTATCGCAGCTTTTAACCATGAAGCATAAGTAATCGTGGCCGACTAAATCAGTATGCAAGAAGCTTTTAGCTTCGTTCGGGTTTTCGATGGTGTCCCTCCGCTTGCCTTGACTCTCAGTCCAAATATGATCGAGACATAGATTTGGATAGAGCGGAAGAGACGGTGGAGGCTGTTGGATGGCTGTATTTGCCAACATTGACATGGAAGTGTGAAGCATGGACGCATGCGGTGACATTCCCTGTTGGTGGAATACGTGAGCCATCGGGCTGTCCAAACGAGATCTTGAACTTGGTGTACTTGGACCTCTTTTGGATGTAAACGGACTACCAACACCAGTTATCCAGCTGGTGGTGTGTTTGTTTATAAACGACTGGCTCGTGCCTAAGTCGCATTGGCTCATTATAGTACTTGACGCATCCGTATTTGGGCACATGGCTAAGCATTCGTCGCGTGTTGTCCTGCGCAATTTCCATATAGAATGTGTGCCAAGTTTCCAATCGTATACGAGGATTATGCTCGGTTTCGAGCTCGTAAACATTATCTGAAGATCCCCGTCGTTGTAGTACTGTAGACCGTGAGGAGATTTCATAACTAGCGGTGTCACTTCATCCAATGGATGTGTCAGAGAGAAGCAAGTGGGTAATGGAACTTCCTGATCGTAACCACATATGGACTCTGCTCTTAATTTTGCGCTCATGTTCAGTGGAACCTGACTTTTGGACTTCGAAAAAGATATATTTTGAGAATCATTGAATTTGAGAAAAGATGAGGGTAGAAGTGAATTATGCAATAATGGTGTTGCATCTTTTTCCAATAAAACGCCGTATTTGACGGTCCACACTTTTTTAACTTGAAATGGGACGTTAGCCAAATATTCTCTGCCATCATTCGTGTAAGCTTTGATGCTCTTCTTATCAATGAGTAGTACACAGGATATAACTTTAGTATTCATGTATTCAGTTGTGTCTTCAATTTTGATGTTTTTCTTTTCATCGCCAATTTGGGAGTTCAAAGCGTCAATTAGCATTGTGTTGTTGAAATTTATATGGAAATCACAGAAGAGAGCGTGCTTTATGGGGTGTTCAGACGTGTAACAAGATATAGTGTCCCTATGTTCAGGGCTAGTGGTTCTAGTAGCTGGAGATGAAATTTGACCTGGAATTTAAATGTCCATTAGTGATGTAGCATGGTGGGCTCTGTTTCTCCTTGAAACTTGATTATGAACAAAGCAAAGAGGGTTCACCTAAAAAACTTAGCAATTTTTTACCTTTAGACCAAACAGCAGTATGCCCCTTCACGTACAACTCCTCTTCATAGCAACAGTCAGTTTTTGTGTTGAGAGGTTTGGTTTTGGAATAAGTTTTGCCTTGTGAGGTGTTCAGGTTGAATTTCTTTGACATGTCAATGGAGCTGTTGGCACTCCCTCCTTGAGATTGACCTGTAATTTTTTTCTCTTATAATTCTTACTAATACATAAAATATAATTTTGAGTAAACATAAACAGAAACAGTGTTTGGGGAATTGTAAATTGATTTTAGTTTACCAGAATTAGCACCATCGTGATCCATCCTCTTAACTGCAGATGTAATCTCAGATCTAATTGAAATATTAAATTCATTCTTCATCCTGCCCCTGAACGAGTCAGAGAGCTCATTTTTGGTATCCTTTGATAAATGTAAATTATCTTCGTCACTAAATTCTGTAAAAAGACGAATCGTTTAAACACAGGCTTGAACTAGGCTTTAATTTGGAAAAACTCTTTCTAACCGGTCTGTTTATTTCAGTAAAACTTGGTAGATAATGAATTACGAAGAATACACTTTAATACTTTAACGATCAGATTCATTCGAGTAAATAAAAACGAACAACAAAAGATTTTAAAAACAAAATCCTTCGCAATATTTTATTTTGATTCTAATATCAGTATCAATGTAAAGCGCGCACCGTGGAAAGGGTATCGTCCGTGCTAGTGCGGACACGTGCGTGGCGGTGCGCCCGATCCGCGGCGAGTCGGAAACTTCAAAGGATCGGTGCGAGCTCGTGCGTCACGGTGCGTGGCCGTCCGCGGTCGTCTATCGTGGGGCTGGTGCGTGCGGCCTCGTGCGTGCTATCACGCACCGTGGGAAGCCAGCATAAGACAACGGCCGCAATTTAATACATTGAGAGATACTTATAAGGCACGAACGCCTTGCCTTACACACCAATTTGATTTCAGACACATTGATTAGGTTCAGTTATCTACCCATACGGCCTTTATACCTTGTGTTGCGGTGTGACCAGAGACACCAGTAATCGACCCGGAATTCTAACCCAGCTTATACACTAACATTTACTGCTAAAATTATTGTGACATAAGAGGCCCGTACCATCACTCTTCCTATAGAAAACTTCTCGCACACTCCACCACTCCTTGTCTTTTTCGTGCCGGACTTCTTGTATGGTATCGTCGTTGATGCCAACATTCGCCAGCTTGTACAGCAGCGAGTGTTCCGATGATGGATTCTGTTTGCCGCACACGTAGATCTGAGTTGGGTGCTTCGACATAACAGTCCTGCCATGAGGAATGAATTCCTGTAAAAATTGTAACATTGTTAAGATGTCATTGGATTTACGTCATCATGGATCAACTCGTTAGGTACATCCTCAAAAAATCTTCGACTTCTGTCTTCCGCTGGGTATCTTGGGGCCGGCAACGGTTCCCGAGAGATGTAGGACAACCCGTAAATAAGTGGATTTACGTCATTGGCTTGATTAGAGAAGCATGTGGATTGACAGGTGACGTTGTAAGTAATATAAAGAAAAGCATCTAGTTTGGACGAATTATGAAAGAATTGCATGGCAAATGTACCAGAAAATTCAGGTAACAATTGATGATTAAACCATGTTCGAATTCACAAACAGAAATAGACATGCCAGGATCGTAGCAAATGTTGTTTGATTGTTTCAGCCTATCCCGCCCAGAACATAGGAATCAATTCTGTATCTCATTTGTAGTACACAGCATGTCAGACTTAATCAAATAATTTTCGACATGGGGGATGGCAAAAATTGCAGACGGGAGGCATATTCTTCCCCATGACAACGCACGGTAACTAGGGGGGGGGGGGGGTAAAGGTAGACGGATAGGTGTCGAGATAGACCCAGACAAGCGTAGGTCTGTCTATACTTTTACATCTCGCTCACTCTAGAGGCTGACGCATGTCTGTTCCACTTCAACAATTTAGGATCAAAATTAAGCGGATATTACCAATTTGAGAGAGGGCGTCCCTTTGCAAAATTGAATCATATTTTCATTTAATTTTAAAACACATTTTGATTGATTCTCGAATCCATCAAGTAGTAGGTACAACGTCTGCTGCGATTTCAAGATTAATACCAATATTGGAGAGAAATTTACAGTATACATAAGTATAAATAACTGTTTTTAAAAATTTTGTCGGTATGTCTGGATGTTTGTCGACAAAAATATTCCACAGACTACACCAACACTTTTTGACACTATCCACACGATACTTGCGCAGGTACAACCTGGGGGCTTAGATAACTTTAAATGTATGGGACCGACTGAAATACAACCACGTGACCTAACGAAACTGTCCTTCACTCTGACGAAACCAAGGAGTTTATATACTTGTTGTATACAAACTTCTTTAAGTATAAACTCCTTGTAGAAAACGAAGCGTAAAAAATTACATTAATGTAATGCGTGTAAAATCTTATAAGGCAATGTATAGAATATGTTTGGGCGATACATATTCTAGCTCCCCGTGGGATTCTTTTAATGATTGATGTAGATTTTTTTATTGTGTTAAAGTTTTCCAAAATTGTGAAGTATGAACTAGCTCCTGAGCAAGTATTGGTTACGTTTTTATAAACCTTGCCCATGTGACCCTCGTTCACCTTTAAAAAATGAAGGCTGAGAACAAACATTACATGACACTAAATCAGAAGACACGATACTTGCCTTACGTGAGTATTTATACAAAATTCCCTCACCCCAAAAGGATTGTTATTATTTGAAATTGGATTGAGCCATATTTTTAACCGACTTCGAAAAAAAAAGAAGGAGAAGGTTCTCAATTCGGACCGTATTTTTTTATTTTTTTTTTATTTTTTTTTTGTATGTATGTACATCGATTACTCCGCCAGTTGTGAACCGATTTTGATGGTTTCTTTTTTAATCGACAGATAATTCTTCCGGATTGGTCCCATTTTTATCTCATAAAAATTGGTTCTTTAGTTTTTCAGAAATTTTGAAAAAACTGACCTTAAAAGTCAATTTTTCGTAATATCTCGATGAAATATGTACCGATTTTGACGACTTATTTTTTTAAGGATATAATAATTTCTTGACATTACCTCACAGTCATATGACGAAAATCGGTTCAGTAATTTTTCAGAAATTCAGTAATTTGTCTCTGTTTACTGCTGAAAATTATATCAGAGAAAAGTCTTAGCAACGGTTGCTATTGACACGAAGTTGTAAATTTTCGTATCGACGGTGGTCTAGCGGCTAAAGGTATGGGATGCAGCGCACAAATCCCATCCACCGCAGTATTTTTTTTTAATTTTCCATAAATTTTTTTAATTGCGTTATTATTTATTTCTCAGGGCAACAAAATCACTTAAAAGGGAAAAATAAACCTTTTAAAAAAAAGTGTACCGACTTCAAAAATTTGCACTGAAAAGTAAGAAACAATAAAAATTTCGTCGTAGAATTTGAAGACGGTTGGTGCCAAATTAGAAATAATTTAGTACCCAAATTCACTAATCTAGATAATTCATTAGGAACCTACGATCATCAGTACAAACACAGATAATATTGAACAGATCTTTATGTCCCTAGATGTTTACTTAATTTTGTATCCTATTTTGGCACCAACCGTCTTCAAATTCTACGACGAAATTTTTATTATTTCTTACTTTTCAGTGCAAATTTTTGAAGTCGGTACACTTTTTTTTAAAAGGTTTATTATTATTCAGGGTTCTAAAGAGCCGTACTTTTCGATACGCGAAGGCATGCTCGTTTCCAGGATTAACTTAGATTTGCCATATTTTTGTCAGATACAAGATGACCTTGACCACCGCCCCTTAAAGATATAAATTCCGAATAGAGTGTTTAGGGAAGAAAGAAACAACGTTGATGTGCCTGGACAGCTCCATACTACGGACATTGTATGGCGGTAAAGGGCAATACAGTACGTTATTGGCCTGTAGTTTTTGGACGTATTGTAACGGCATTGCCATAATATCATTGACGCCCATCCATCCAAAACACTGACAGAGAGGCGGAGGCGACTATCAGAGATGAGTACACTGTTGAAGCGCTGTGGACTTCCTCTATGCACCAGTAGAGTCACCTTAAATCTCGTCTAATAGAATAGAATCCTATTTACATTATATTTATATTATATCAACTTACCGATTAAACGCCACTCGGACCCCCATTAGCACAATAAAAAAAACAGTTAGCCGAAATAGTAACTATTGCGGTTTTGTAAAGTGAGCAAACAAAATATATAGCAAATAAAAATTACACATTTAGAAGTAAAGTATAGAGCGATACTAAGCAAGTATGAACAGAAGCTCAATTAGTATGAAGAAGTCCAAAAGTAGATGACGTACACAGATCGTCTCGCTGCAGACATCGCGCAGTAGAACCTTAGAATCCATCATCAGGTCTTCCTATCCATTACCGTCATTGTACCTATCTACAGAGTGTAACATCGCAAACGAACAGTATGGGGAGCTCTAAAACTAAGAGATAGATAAATACGTTCTAAGGAACAATGTCTTCGATTTTGAAGATAAGAAAAAATGCATTCATACATTTTCAAAAAAGAACTTATACACGACTATACTCTATACTTAATTATTATATTATGGGGCGTAGCCCACGCACTGGTCCGGTATCTCACCGAAAATTTTCGGTCACACATTAGCGATGTAAATCATACGATTTAGATAACATGTAATTCACTCACTCACAGAGGCACATACAAGATTCGATTAAACAAAGTGTCAAACATCCGTGTGTGTTCCATTGGGCGTTCACAACACAGTCTTCCAAGCTGAATGCATGGCGATCCGCCTGGCAGCTTCGGCCATAACATCGAGAGGAGTAAGCAAGCAATCCATCCGAATACTATCGGACAGTAAGTCAGTGCTGCTTTCTCTCGGAAGCAACTCAATCAAATCAGGATTAGTGCTTGAATGTCAACAAGCATTAAATAAGGTTTGTAACGAACTAAATAATAACATAACCCTTCAGTGGATTAAAGGGCATAGTAACTCCCGCGGTAATGATGCGGCTGATGAACTTGCAAGGAGAGGATCAGGTAAGGTGGCTGTGGGTCCTGAACCATATATACCACTGCCTAGAGACTGGATCCGTGCACAACTCAGAAAAATAACCACTCAAAAACATGAATCAGAATGGGTCAAACTTGAGAGTTGCAGACAATCAAAACTAGCGCTCCCATCCCTAAACTCTCGATTAACACAAAGACTAATTAACCTTAAAAGGAACCATTTGAGACAAATGACACAAGTCATTACAGGACATGGGCCCTTTAATAAACACCTTTTTAATATCGGCATTACAGATAGTCCACTATGCAGAGCATGCATGGAGACTGAAGAAACGGTCACCCACATCCTTCTGGAGTGTGTAGGTTTGACAGAATACATGGCTGCTCATCTCGGTGCCCCGAGGACCCTACAGGAGGCATGTAGCAACATCAAGGGGCTGATCGGCTTCCTGGAGGAACTGGGATGGCAGGAGTAACTAAATTCCCGCCTCACGCAAAATAGGCGCTAAGACGTCGAGTTGCGGAGACCGAGCCCGATAACCAGAACCAGAACCAGAACCGTGTGTGTTTGTGACAGATCGTTTCGGCCATCGAAATCAACCACAAATATAACGATTTGAAAATGGATAGCGGACCGTTCGTTACAAAAATTGGACGAGTATGTGGTCGATTTCGGCGGACTGTATGGCGGCGCGCCGGCGATTGGACGAATGAGTGGGTAGGTAGAAAGAAACATAAATTAAAAGTATTTAAGTATCATTGAACATTTTTAAATACTATTAAATTGTGAAACTCTTCTCCACACGAAAATCGCGGCATTATAATACTTTTAATAAATTGCTTTTTACAAACAATGACAAAATATAAATTAGTATTTTACGTTTCTTTCAGGCATAATTATTACGCGACACATTTTGGTTACGTGACTAATTTAGTGATGCGACTATTGATAAATAAATATAATATATATAATAATAAATAAATCGGACCTTGCTTACGTTTAGCTCGTTTATTTTTATGTTTACTCAAAGCTGGTAAATTGGCTGAAAAAAAAATTTACCGCCATTTTGTTTCTATCGTCCATCGGTTGGCTTAATATAAAAACATTTTAAACATATAATATAAATAATGCCGTAATTAAATTCTCATTCCAACATCATATCAGAGTTCTTTACAATTAAAAAAAATTATTACCTATTATAATCGATTATAATTTGTTCTAAGAACTTTCGATTCATGTAGTAGCTACACATCTCTAAAGTATAAATTTATTTAAAAAAAACTGTCACCCGCCTAATTAGATAAATATAATGAATAGAGTATAGGAATAAAATGTTGCTATATGAAACCCTATATTTTATAAACTTACTAACTAGCTGTTGCCTGCGACTTCGTACGCGTTGTATTAGGAATATAACGTTTAAACCGCATTTCATCCCCTTTGGGTTGTTGCGTGATATTAAAAATATAGGCTATTTAATATTACGCAACGACATTGAAGAATTGGGCAAATGTAAAAAAAAATTTTCAAATCTCACTGGTAGTTCCAGAGAATAGCGCGTTCAAACAAATAAACAAACAAATTCTATTATTAGTATACTATAGATAGATTATAAATAAATAATACAGTACTTTTTGAAAATATCTGAATGCAGTGTTTCTTATCTTCAAAATCGACGATATGGTTCCCTAGAACATATTTCTCTATCATATATAACAAAGTCCCCGCCGCGTCTGTCTGTCTGTGACTTTTTCACGTAGATGCGGTTTTCACTATTAGAATTCACCGGGAAGATTTAAAAATCACGTTTGTTGTATGGGAGCCCCCTTAAATATTTATTTTATTCTGTTTTTTTTAGCATTTGTTGTTATAGCGGCAACAGAAATACATCATGTGTGAAAATTTCAACAATCACGGTTCATGTGATACAGCCTGGTGACAGACGGACAGACAGACGGACGGACGGACAGCGGAGCCTTAGTAATGGGGTTTCCGTTTTTACCCTTTGGGTACGGAACCCTAAAAATGATATAGGAAAGAAATAAAATGATCTAGCATATAGCTATCTCTATAAATAAGTAGTCATTAGCTTATTTATTTGTTTATGTTGTCGCCCATACATGCCCATATGGGCCATACTAACCGTTCTCGATGTTACACCCTATACAGGTACTATCGCGGTCAAGGGAGCATACCTACCCACTTAAAAGAAAATATCCTTTAACAGTTAGTTTATTTCTATCTCTTTCTTATAAAAAGAGATTATTGTTGTCAGTACTACGTATTATGTTTAAAAAAACTCAAAATAAAGTCATAAACTTGTCACTTGTTTATTGTTAAAAAAATATTACAAATATATTATTATCATGCAAAGAAATATTGATATTGCTTTAAGAGACAGAATTGTTGGCCTTCATGATGAAGGATTCAATATATCGCAAATAGCCGAACGGACGGGAGTAACAAGGAAAACGGTGCGACGCTGGGTTCTTAGATGGGAAAATGAAAATACACTTGCCCACAGAAACCGACCGGGTATGATACCGCTAATTAATAATAATCAACGTATTTTGATGCGTGACGATTACGAGCAATTTGGATTTACCCCAACTCGCCAGTTTGCTCAACAATTCGGCACTTCTGTTCGGACTGTTCGACGTGCGCTTCATGCGGAGGGGTTACACCACAGACGGTACGCAACAAAAGTGCAGTTAACGGAGGCTCACAAAGCCGCAAGGCTGGGTTTCGCCTATGAATACCTTGATTATGAATGGTCATCAGCAATATTTCTGGACGAAAAAAATTTTAAATCCAGCCAGATAGGCCGTTTACATTTATGGCGGCGCAATAATACACGCTACGAAGAGCGATATGTTGTACCGAACACAGAGTCTGGTCGTATATGTCTTAATATATGGGGATGGATGGGTGCAGACGGCCCGGGTGAACTTGTACCCATACATGGACGTTTCAATGCCGCTAAGTATATCGATGTGTTGTCAGAAAGCATGTTACCCACGGTGCGATCTGTGTATCCGGCAGAAGAACATGCTGAAATTACTTTTGTGCAGGACAATAGTCCGATACATAAAGCGCACCGTGTGCGTGAGTGGTTTAATCAACACGGCGATACACGCATTATACCCTGGCCAGCTAGGTCCCCTGATTTAAACCCCATAGAAAACTTATGGGTTTAATGGTCCAGAGGTGGGATGCACGCAATAAACGACAACAAGCGGCATTGTAACAACATGTTATGCAAGTATGGGATGATATCAGAGGCACTGATTTGTGTGCGAATTTAGTGGGCTCTATGAGAAACAGGTTGCAGGAAGTTATTGCCCAGAATGGAAGTTACACGCGTTATTAATATTATTTTTATTTTATTATATTTAATTAAATTTTATACTTATTAAAAATCTGTTTTATTTTCTGGTATTCCTAAAATGTTAGTAAAAGCTACATGAAGTTGGTGTTGTTGATAAACTAATTATAAACAGATACTTTGACGTGAGTAGACTTTGAGGTTGAAACAAAATCACGTATTATATATATACTAACATTTGAAGTAAGAACAAAAAGAATATGAAATGTACACAGGAAATTAGACCGGTGTGAAGTTAGCGGCCAAAGTTAGCAGCCAATTATAACCCGACTAAATTAAAGACACCAATTTTATTTTTAAATTCCATCCCCAACCCCGATTTCGCCTCCCTCCTCGACCCTCGGAACTTCTAATTAATTTCTAAAATACACCAATGCATCAATATATTAGATATATAAATATAAATAAATAAGCTACGACATAGAAAATAAAAATATTTAAAATTGGATGCTATGTCTAGCTATGAAGGACATGAATAGCCAAGCTGAGATTAAGTCTGCAGGTGCAGAGGTAAAGCATCTTCAAAATGAGGTTGGTGAAAATCGCTTACAGAGGGGATGAAGGGGGTAGGGCGCTGAAAATTTGTAATAGGAAAAAAAATTAAATACTTATAATTGGATGCCAAGTCTAGCTGTGACGGACATGAATAGCCAAGCTGGGATTAAGTCTGCAGGTGCAGAGGTAAAGCATCTTCAAAATGAGGTTAGTGAAAATCGCTTACAGAGGGGATGAAGGGGGTAGGGCGCTGAAAATTTGTAATAGGAAAAAAAATTAAATACTTATAATTGGATGCCAAGTCTAGCTGTGACGGACATGAATAGCCAAGCTGGGATTAAGTCTGCAGGTGCAGAGGTAAAGCATCTTCAAACTGAGGATCGTGAAAATCGCTTACAGAGGGGTGAAGGGGGTAGGCCGCTGAAAATTTGTAATAGGGAAAAAACAAAATACTCATAACTGGATGCCAAGTCTAGCTGTGAAGGACATGAATAGTCAAGCTGGGATTAAGTCTGCAGGTGCAGAGGTAAAGCATCTTCAAACTGAGGATCGTGAAAATCGCTTACAGAGGGGTGAAGGGGGTAGGCCGCTGAAAATTTGTAATAGGGAAAAAACAAAATACTCATAACTGGATGCCAAGTCTAGCTGTGAAGGACATGAATAGTCAAGCTGGGATTAAGTCTGCAGGTGCAGAGGTGAAGCATCTTCAAAATGAGGTTGGTGAAAATCGCTTACAGAGGGGATGAAGGGGGTAGGGCGCTGAAAGTTTGTAATAAGAAAAAAATTAAAATACTTTTTATTGGATGCCAAGTCTAGCTGTGAAGAACATGAATAGCCAAGCTGAGATTAAGTCTGCAGGTGCAGAGGTAAAGCATCTTCAAACTGAGGATCGTGAAAATCGCCTACAGAGGGGTGAAGGGGGTAGGCCGCTGAAAATTTGTAATAGGGAAAAAACAAAATACTCATAATTGGATGCCAAGTCTAGCTGTGAAGGACATGAATAGCCAAGCTGAGATTAATTCTGCAGGTGCAGAAGTGAAGTATCTTCAAAATGAGGTTAGTGAAAATCGCTTACAGAGGGGATGAAGGGGGTAGGGCGCTGAAAATTTGTAATAGGAAAAAAAATTAAATACTTATAATTGGATGCCAAAGTCTAGCTGTGACGGACATGAATAGCCAAGCTGAGATTAATTCTGCAGGTGCAGAAGTGAAGTATCTTCAAAATGAGGTTAGTGAAAATCGCTTACAGAGGGGATGAAGGGGGTAGGGCGCTGAAAATTTGTAATAGGAAAAAAATTTAAATACTTATAATTGGATGCCAAAGTCTAGCTGTGACGGACATGAATAGCCAAGCTGGGATTAAGTCTGCAGGTGCAGAGGTAAAGCATCTTCAAAATGAGGTTAGTGAAAATCGCTTACAGAGGGGATGAAGGGGGTAGGGCGCTGAAAATTTGTAATAGGAAAAAAATTTAAATACTTATAATTGGATGCCAAGTCAAGCTATGAAGGACATGAATAGCCAAGCTGAGATTATGTCTGCAGGTGCAGAGGTAAAGCATCTTCAAAATGAGGTTAGTGAAAATCGCTTACAGAGGGGATGAAGGGGGTAGGGCGCTGAAAATTTGTAATAGGAAAAAAATTTAAATACTTATAATTGGATGCCAAGTCCAGCTGTGAAGGACATGAATAGCCATGCTGAGATTAAGTCTGCAGGTGCAGAGGTAAATCATCTTCAAAATGATGTTGGTGAAAATCGCTTACAGAGGGGATGAAGGGGGTAGGGCGCTGAAAATTTGTAATAGGAAAAAAAAAAAAAATACTTATAATTGGATGCCAAGTCTAGCTGTGACGGACATGAATAGCCAAGCTGGGATTAAGTCTGCAGGTGCAGAGGTAAAGCATCTTCAAAATGAGGTTAGTGAAAATCGCTTACAGAGGGGATGAAGGGGGTAGGGGGCTGAAAATTTGTAATAGGAAAAAAAATTAAATACTTATAATTGGATGCCAAGTCTAGCTGTGAAGGACATGAATAGCCAAGCTGGGATTAAGTCTGCAGGTGCAGAGGTAAAGCATCTTCAAAATGAGGTTAGTGAAAATCGCTTACAGAGGGGATGAAGGGGGTAGGGCGCTGAAAATTTGTAATAGGAAAAAAAATTAAATACTTATAATTGGATGCCAAGTCAAGCTGTGAAGGACATGAATAGCCAAGCTGGGATTAAGTCTGCAGGTGCAGAGGTAAAGCATCTTCAAAATGGGGTAGGTGAAAATCGCTTACAGAGGGGATGAAGGGGGTAGGGCGCTGAAAATTTGTAATAGCGAAAAAATTAAAATACTTATATGTAATTGGATGCCAAGTCTAGCTGTGAAGGACATAAATAGCCAAGCTGAGATTAAGTCTGCAGGTGCAGAGGTAAAACATCTTCAAAATGAGGTTAGTGAAAATCGCTTACAGAGGGGATGAAGGGGGTAGGGCGCTGAAAATTTGTAATAGGAAAAAAAATTAAATACTTATAATTGGATGCCAAGTCCAGCTGTGAAGGACATGAATAGCCAAGCTGGGATTAAGTCTGCAGGTGCAGAGGTAAATCATCTTCAAAATGAGGTTGGTGAAAATCGCTTACAGAGGGGATGAAAGGGTAGGGCGCTGAAAATTTGTAATAGGGAAAAAATTAAAATACTTATAATTGGATGCCAATTCTAGCCCTACCCCCTTCACCCCTCTGTAAGCGATTTTTACCAACCTCATTTTGAAGATGCTTTACCTCTGCACCTGCAGACTTAATCTCAGCTTGGCTATTCATGTCCTTCACAGCTAGACTTGGCATCCAGTTATAAGTATTTTAATTTTTTTCCTATTACAAATTTTCAGCGCCCTACCCCCTTCAGCCCCTCTGTAAGCGATTTTCACCAATCTCATTTTGAAGATACTTCACCTCTGCACCTGCAGAATTAATCTCAGCTTGGCTATTCATGTTCTTCACAGCTAGACTTGGCATCCAATAAGTATTTTAATTTTTTTCTTATTACAAACTTTCAGCGCCCTACCCCCTTCATCCCCTCTGTAAGCGATTTTCACCAACGTCATTTTGAAGATGCTTCACCTCTGCACCTGCAGACTTAATCTCAGCTTGGCTATTCATGTTCTTCACAGCTAGACTTGGCATCCAATAATAAGTATTTTAATTTTTTTCTTATTACAAACTTTCAGCGCCCTACCCCCTTCATCCCCTCTGTAAGCGATTTTCACCAACCTCATTTTGAAGATGCTTCACCTCTGCACCTGTAGACTTAATCCCAGCTTGGCTATTCATGTCTTTCACAGCTAGACTTAGCATCCAGTTATAAGTATTTTAATTTTTTTCCTATTACAAATTTTCAGCGCCCTACCCCCTTCATCCCCTCTGTAAGCGATTTTCACCAACCTCATTTTGAAGATACTTCACCTCTACACCTGCAGAATTAATCTCAGCTTGGCTATTCATGTCCTTCACAGCTAGACTTGGCATCCAACTGTGTGTATTTTAATTTTTTTCCTATTACAAATTTTCAGCGCCCTACCCCCTTCATCCCCTCTGTAAGCGATTTTCACTAACCTCATTTTGAAGATGCTTTACCTCTGCACCTGCAGACATAATCTCAGCTTGGCTATTCATGTCCTTCATAGCTAGACAAGTAGACATAGCATCCAATTTTAAATATTTATATTTTTTATGTCGTAGCTTATATATATATTTATATATTTAATAGATGATGCAATGGTGTATTTTAGAAATTAATTAGAAGTTCCGAGGATCGAGGAGGGGGGCGAAAGCGGGGTTGGGGGTGGACTTTAAAAAATAATATTGGTGTCTTTAATTTAGTCGGATTATATTTGGCTGCTAACTTTGGCCGCTAACTTCACACCGGTGGAAATTAGACCTTACGGTGGGACTGCTCCCTTGACCGCGATAGTACGTAACGCCTGCTTACAATAAAATTAACACTTGTAGAACGCGGCAATAAGATATCTCTATAATATTTGATTACTCTATGGCTGCAACCGTCTTCGTACAATGCAGCGAGCGAACTATCAGTACGCGGACCCGGCGATCGCCATGGACGTTGCAGTGTGGACGGGTCCTACTGCGCAGTCTCCATACATGTATGATGTATGGGAACTCTCGAAAGGCCAGAGGATTGCCAGTTGAGCTTGTTAAATTTAAAATTAACGAATATTCTGGTTGGCGGGGATTGGAACCAATCAGCGTCGAAATAGTGCGTTTCGTCTCGAGCCATTGATATAGTAAATGCAATGAGGGATAGGTAAAACACCAAAAGTATTTGCGAATGCAACAAAAGATCGCCCAAAGTTTTCGAGGGTGGGGAACACGATGGTGTTGGTGTCAGTTTTGAAGTTTTATCTATTTAAGTAAGAGATATGTAGGTACAATCAGGTAAGACATCTCAGATGCGAAGTCCCGATAAAAGCCGATTCGGCTTCCCTTTTATGAATTTGTCAATCTATGGATCACCGACATTTCATACTATTTTATTTTAACAATCCAAATTCCAAACATACCTAGGTACTTCATAAGCCCACTTTCTTTAAACTAACTTAACTAAACAAACGCATACTGATTTTCAATATAGAAATAAGCCGGTACCTAGTCGGCTTTTCATACTAAGCATTTGGCCTTTCATTTGTATTAAAAAGGTCACTCTCCGTTTCGTTTTAGCACGCACCAATAGCTCTCGGAATAAGCCGAGAATTTGCGGCTTCTGACAGAGTAAGATAACTGAACTGTAAACCAGTTGAAATGAGACAGGTAGATTGGTATAATGCTTCATAAGTGAAGAGTTTTGTCGCTGGAAAGACAATACAGAAAGGCCATTATTCATAAACGTATTTTAGCAACGTTTTTGTTAAAATGTGTTTTGTTTCTTTCTATTATTAGTAAAGACAGGTTTGTTAGAGAGTGACAAAACATATTTTAACTAAAACGCTTCTAAAATGTGTTTATGAATAAGACAGAAAGTGTGTAACATCTTTTATTTTCAAGGACAATATATTACTGATTGCTTGACTTTTTTAAAATATAAACTTTTTTATTTATTCAAATAGATATGAACCTAACATAGTTTTCATGACAATTTATAATTAAGTATATATTAATATTTTTTTAGTGGTCCTTGCAATTCTGCTCCTGATAGTACCTATATTATTAAGTAAACTAATCAAAATAAAATTAATTTAAATTATGCTAATATGCATAGCAATATGCCCATTTTATTACTGAACTTATCCTAACAAATATTTATAAAATTGCTAAAGTGTGTTTGTTCTTCTTTCACAATCAATTCAATTTCAAAATTTATATAGTTAGAGGGATACTTTTATTTTTCACAGACAAAGTGTGGCAGAAAGCTAGTGTTTAATAATAATTAAACTGTAGGGTGTATCGATGAAACATTTGCAATGATAAAGCTTAGTACTTTCAGAGTAGCAGCAGTCTTGGCTGATCCGCAGAGGCTGTTGCAGAATGAGGCAATTTCTTTCATGAGCAACCTCCGAATATCACAAAACAGCTGGCCGTAATTTGTATATGGCTCACTAGAGGCTCCCTCTAGTGGAGGTTTACATGATATATTATGCTAAAAATGATGCTAGTCACCACACTATAAAAATGGCTGAATAGTCTGCTCATCCAATTTCTCTTTCTTTTTTTCTTTACGGGTTGCCTTAAAGCTCCCGAAACCATGTTATTGTTCCAGGGTACCCAGCGGAAAACCAAGTCTTCCTCGTTTAGCCAATGGTATTTGTGAGGCTATACCTATTTAGATGAAAAGGAAGTGTGGTTTGTCAGCTTATGTACATAAGTTTTTAATTAAAAAACACATTGGTATATGGCCGGGACCCGGGATCAAACTCGGGGTCTGCCTAGTTAATACCAGACATCTTAACCACTCGGCCACCAACGAACCATATCCAATTTCTCTGTAAATAATAATATCCACAAGACGTGTCCCTGTAATTTAGCATATATAGTTACTTATTGAATATATCTAAGTGAAATAGCTGTTTTTTTTCAATGAGTTAGTAACTATATTACAGTGACATAGGTGGATTATTTACAGATAAATTAGGAACAGTTTATCCTTACCTTTCCCTTTCCCATTACCTACTTATATTGAATTTCGTGTTGGTAAGAAAATATTACTTAGTTACTAAGTATGAGCACTATGAGCCATATGTAAATTAGGTAAGTAATGTAATATAGTTTTATAATCTTTGCTTTTTTTAAATCTAGTTTCTTTTAATTCTATTACAACATAAGAGTCTGGATCAGGAAGAGGCAATCTGAGGCAATCTATGGATATGGTGTAGGTATACCTAGAGATATCTTCTAACTCAATGCCTAGACATAATTTGTAAAGTCGAAATAAGTATAGATTGTTTGAAAATATGGTTAAATAATATTATGATGTTTCTTACCAAAGGATCTGATGCCGCAATCATGGTATCTTCATCCAGATTTGACGAGTACGTCTTGAAGACGCCCTGTGAAGACGTCTGGTCAGCCAATTTCACTCACGTTTAGTAAGTTATATTTGTAATTGCAACATGCAAAAACGTTAAAAACCGAGGCGAATAAATCCAATTCAACCAATGACGTACTATAAGTAGACACGTTATACCCATACTAAATGCAGATAATAAACAGCTTGAACAATACTGTAGCTACCTATTAATTACTTACGTTTATATATTCAAGCGATGAAAGGGATAGAGAAACACAGCTCAATACCGAAATCCATTTGTTAAAAAGAGATAAATATATGTTTTAAGTTGCGACACGTCATCGACGCGTGACCTTCTCCGGAGGAACTAGGGGAAGATTGTCTAAATGGAACACTCAATATTTTACTTAGAAATATTTTTGGAATAATAAAATATACAATATGTAATTAAAAAACTTTTATTTTACTAATAAATATAATGTAATAATCAATGACTTTACAACAAATAGACTATTTGTCTTTCAATCACGCTCAAACGGCTGAACAGTTCTAAATGAAATTTAGCATAGAGGTAGATTATGGCTTGGTATAGGATATTAGTATGCTACTTATTTATGTATTTTTTTTTTCTAAGTAACTTTTATTTCAATTTTACAAATTGGTTATAAACATAATGTTAAATAAGTAAGTAACTAAAACTAATTATAAATAAAACTTGATAACTGAGAAAAAAAAATTAAGAAGAAAACAAATAACAAAATATAATTTAACATATATGGGGCTATATTAATATGTATTTATGAATTATGTAGTGTAATTTAAAATTAAGTCTTTAAAAATTTTTTTTATTTTTTTTATTCTGGACAACAAACAACTATACAACAAAGATTACTCAACATAGATACATATTAAAAAAATAACTGTCATATAGTCAGTGACGTTTGTTTATACAAACGTATTGTTTATACATACATTCAAAACAAGATATTTTTATGCAAATTCTAAAAAATATAGAAATAACAAATAATACAAAAAAAAGTTTACTACAATTAACTACTATTTAGAATGTTACAGATATTTTTCCTAAATATATACAAAGAATGTGAAAATATGTCCACTTCGCAAAACTGCTGGTTGTGTCTAAATCTTAGAGTAAAAACTTGGCAACCAATCATATTCTCGTCTTTGGGTTCTGATTATCTCTATCCATTTTTCTCTTATTAATCCGCTTCTAGGGAGACTAAAAGATAAATAAATACAATAAGATCATAATACTATACATACAACAATAATATAATATATAAATTTATAATAATGTAAATATAATTATGTATCTACATTTTCCGTACATTTAATAAAATTATATTTTTTTTAAATAGGTTCATGTAATTTATTGACAGGTCCGATATTACCAACTATCCCCATAATCAGTCGCTGAGTCTGTCGCGGCCATTTCGTTTTGTCTTCTCTATCACTCTCATACAAAATGCATCGTTCGTCTCGCTCAGGCAAGCGGCGAACTGGCAACAGCGCATTATTATTAATAAAATATTGTTATGTCCATAATTATAAAATTTCTGTACTTACCAATGAAATGGGATATCATTTCTATCCTTTACAGTTGCAGTATAATTTCTGCAAAAGCGGAACACACAAGATGTCATTTTTCTTGATGTTTTTGCGGATTATTCTACTCAAAAGAGACATGTACACTAGTCGTAGGATTGTGCGTGACTGTGCGCGACCAAATTTATAGTGGGACACTTACCTCTCATTTGCCTTGCTATAGCTTGATCGTCAATCACGCATCTACCTCAGTTTATATAGTATATCATTGAATTCAACCCAATATTCGACCAATCAATAAAAATTTTATATTTTCTGACAGCCGGTTTGTTGTTATAAATAATTTCTTAAAATTTACACAAGGCAAGGGAATACAATCATAAGGTGAAACTGTTAAAAAATAAATGTGAACTATTTCATGATATCGGAGTTTGGGATATCGTTTCAGATTTGGGCGGAAATATTACAATTTATAGGCAAAGAAAAGACTAAAAAAAGACTATGACACAATGTGACACTGGGTTTAAATATCCTTTGTGGCTGAGACATAAGGTTAGCTTGTGTGAAAACGTCTCTAAAAAAGTCGGGATGGGTGTGGGTAATAGTATGAGCTACAATAGCTTTTTAAATGCCAGTTTATTCTAAGCACAAAAACTTTATTATATTTTAGCCCACATCGTGCCATACCTACTGGGTAGAATTTATTGTACCTATCACATAAAAATTCTGGTATGGAAGCGGTACCTAATGGTTTAGATATATAAGTTACTCTATGCCTAATGGTAAAACTGCCCCCGTATTACGTATCTCAGTTATCTTTGTTAGCACTTTGTTAGTAACCCTTCTTTATAGTGTATAGTCTATGTTAGTAACTGAGATTTCCCCCTGTATTACTATACCTACTCCTTGACTGAGAACGGGGTGTTCTCATAGATAGTAGATTAGAGTAGGATGCATGTAACTTTATAATACTTAGGATGTTCTCTCATTGACGGCCTGCATTCGATTTATTTAACTTTTTGTGACCGTTTTTAGTTTATCTAGATCCATACAATATAAATTACAATTATTTCATTCCACTTTAGCAAGCATTTATCAAGACTGCTAAAAAACATTCACAAAATTGTCTCTTTTGGTAATTTAATTTTATTAAGGGTAGGCCTAGGGTAGGGACTGCCTAGGCAGTCGGGCATCGTACTTCTGTTAAAAATATGGCATATATCAAATTAATCCTAGAAAAATGAGTATAAGTAGGTACAACATTTTCAACTCAAATTGCTGATAGTTATTATTTTAAATGTAGGTAGTTTTTAAAACAAACGATCGATGCTATTGCGTTTCCCCATACAAACTTCAGGCTCCCGTTGCAATACCGTCCAATTTTCATACTTATAACCATCGATGCTTATAACTTCAGGGTTTAGCTATTCTCCCTCTACGGGGTTTTAGGCTGTTTTTGTTATAAAAAAAAACTAAAAATATTTGTAAGTTCACCTTCTATGTCCTCTAGGTAAGTGTCATGTAGATATTGTAGATGATACTGTAAATCCAACATTTTCACCCATACAAACTTCAGCACCCCTCCATAGGGGTTGATTTGAAAAAAGTTTCAAGTTAATACACGCAGTGCAGAATACGTTTCCATACATTTATGCTCAAGCTCAGAATAAAGATTCGAGCGGGTTTTAAATAGTTTTTATTATTTTAAATGATCAATGATAGGTAAACTGCCTAAAAATCTTAGGTAGATTGTGATGTTAAATAATTTTAATAAAACAAACTTCTTACGTTAATATGAATAAACTTTATTTCTATAATAAAGGATATAATAGACTGTACGACACTCTTCCATAACAAAAATCATTTAACAATACACTTTGGGTACCAACTTATTATGACCTAACTATTCATACACCTATATTAGACCAGTGTTTCTCAAAGCTAAAGAGCTTCAATACATACTTCATTGTTTTTTTAACAAAATACATCAACGATTTCTAAAACAAAAGTATTATTAACTTAATAATTGTGGTATTTCAAATATATTATATGCTACTTTTCCCGCCACTTTCTACCGACCACTTGGGTTTAAAACCGGCAGATATATATCACTTAATTATAATTTTATAACAGATCTTCCAGCACCATTAACACCGTCCATTTTGAGAATTACACTTTTAAATGTTAATTCACAAAGTACAGTTCTTATCTAAAGTTTGCGATAAAATTGTTATATTCATCATCTTCTCTGGCCCCTTATTACCATGCCTTAACAATAGGGTAATAAATAAGGCTAAACCTGCTTTAAGGCAAACAATGTTCTCATAAGATGGTTCATTTTAAAATTTTAATATCAATTTAAAGTAATTTAAAACCCATCTTCTCAGCAACTGTTAGGAACCTTCCAACCTTAATTCATATAACAATAAATAAAACTTTTCATATAAAATAAAAACTTAACGTACAGTTTTTAACAGAAATACATGCCGTAACATAAAATGCAACAGTAAACAATACAAGTTTTACAAATAATTTCACGGTATTGACTATTATTGTACATTATTAAAAAGTTGTATTTTTTATCAGATGAAGCAAATCAGCGTTCAGTCAATCGATTGTTTGGCTTCTGACCTGTGATTGTACTTAGCCTGATTAAAAATACGACTATAAAGACGTTTATTGTATTATACACAATACTATCTTATATATACACACGGACAACCCGTGCATCTATCTCTATACTTACAAAAACATTTGGTCTTTGGATGAGCATAACACAATATGGCTTATGGGACGCTTTGAATATATATATTTACAAAATATAAGTGCACTTTTAGATACATATTTCGTAGATACCTGTATATAGGTACTAATTACTAAACTAGACTAGAACGGGAATTATGATATTGATCCTAAATTTTAGGATAAATATATTCTTTATAAATCTTTGTAAATATAATTTGAGAAACACTGTTCTGAAGAATAAAACAAAGAAAGGTAAGGTTTTTGGTGTATAGACAAAGATATACTGTGTAAAAGGTATTTTTTAAACAATCTCAGGTACCTATGTGGGACGCATATAACAATGTGAAAACAGGACAACGAAAAAAAGTTGGAGAACATCTGATATGAAAAATGTGATTTAAACTTTTTTTTAAATTGCATTGTCTCTATACTAGTGATTGATATAATACTTCACACATTTTTGATCATTATATTTTTTTATTTTATTATTTAATTTAAGAAATATACTCTCTAAATGAAACTATGCATGATTTATGTAAGCAAAATAACTAAAAAACAATAAAAATAAATCAACTAAAAGTTTTAATAATTTTTTTATCACATGGGTATAGTAACGAGTGAAACTCGCTTTATTTATTGGCTATTAAAAAGCCATTACAAGACAAGCTAGCGATTCTATACGTGTTAGACGAAAATAGAGCATGTCATTTTAAAAACACGCTTTTGTTTCCTTCATGGGAATAGCCAGGGTGGGGCACTATGTTAGCCCCCCCCCCTGAGTCATGCAATCAAGTGAAAAATTAACAAAATATTAAAAAATTTAAATAGTGAACGGAACGCAGTATTAACGCAAAATTTAATTTTTAAAGCGATTATAGACATATAACACTTATATAAATAAAATATGTATTGATTTGGCATCACAAAAAGAGTTATTAACAAAAACTTAAGCATTTTTAAATGAGTGCAATGTAAATATTATAACCTATAGGCTTGTGTCAGGCCTCACTATATGTAAAATTCTCAATATACCCACACCCCGTATTGCACGATCGTTTATATGCGATACATACAAATATTTTTAGAAAATGCAACGCAGTCTATGCTCGTATTGGTGTCTTGATTACTATCGATATAATCTACATTATTAAGGCGACAAATAATCTAAATATATAAAAATGAGGTTTTTGTATAAAATATTATATGTGAAATTTATTATATTTTGGCATTACATGTAAGTATTAATAATTCTGATATTATTTTTAAAAGTAAATCAAAATGATTTTAACAAGTTTAAGCTGCGTTTTTTCTTTATTTTATCAGTCATTTGAACATATTATTCTACAAATACCCAAAATATTTTGTTGCCAGTGTAAAATAGTTTTTATTTTTAAAGCTTTTTATATTGGTTCCACTTGCACATAATTATACAAATGAATGAATAATCTGCAAACACAAAACTTGTTAAAAACATTGTTACGTGTATTTCCTAAACACCGTATCATATATTATGTATTAACTTACACAATAAGATTATGCCATGACTCCATATCATAAAATCACCCTCATCAAGTTTACGCTACTGAAGCATACACATCTGTAGCATCCTACACTTTAATTTAATCTTAAAACAGAGTATACATATAACATTCTGGCTATTAAAATATAAATAAACTCTATCTCTAATACAAAATCTAACATTAAAGTGTACGTGTATGCATGCACACCTATGATGTAAAATTAGATCTATGTATAATATAAATATTATTTGATTAAAAGGTAGGTAAATATTTTTTTTGGAATAATTATTAAGGCTACATCATAAACGTCGTTGGTATCTTATACCTTGGAAGCGTTATCGTTCGCTTAGGTCGCCATGTTTGTAAAGATGGCGGACTCTTCCATTTTCGAAGTGTTAGCGGCGACTTCCGCTAGTGTTGCCAGCGCGAATAAGTCGTTACTGTGTGCCGGCTCTGTCCGCATGTCCATGTTTCCGACGACCGTGCACGGAGCTTCCGTTGCTATTTTGATTTCCGGACTGATTTTGAATGCTTTATTCAAGTCCACACTCGGGGCCAGGCTATTAATTTCCAGTCTTGTTATACTAATCTTCCTCGGTTTACGTTTTTGGCTACCTATCACATTTTCGCGCCACTTCTCTGCCATCTCCCTCCTCTCGTCCAAACCTGCCGGCCGCGGGACCGAGTTTATTATTAAAGGAGTCGTGTTTCGTTCAACTTTAGGCTTCAGATTTATCATTTTCTTTTTGCGCTTGTTGTCGCGTTTCCTTTGCTGGAACTTGTCGAGACTGAGCGACGGCAGAGCTTTTATTTTTGAATCCAAATCGAAGTCCGCGGCTTTGAATGAGTTTTTCCCGTTATTGTGATCTGGCGAGTCGATGGTGTCCATAGATTCAAATTTGGTAGGAGAATCTATGTCTAAATTATCCGGTTTCATCTCGTCACTGACCGTGGACCCCTCGGAGCGAGAGTTACCATGTTCCCAGCTGCAGGACGCATTGAAGTAATCATCCGTGTTCGAGTCCCGCTTCTGCCGCTTAGTGACTAACAAGCCGCCATACGCCATGAACTCCTGGTACCGCTTACCTTTACACGTGCGGCCGGACTTGGAGTTCTGCTCGTACTCGGCCCAGTTCCTCTGGCCGTAGTCGAACTCGTCGTCTTTGGAATATCGCTTGTCGACTATTTGGTCTATCACATCTTGGTTCGTGAATTGGTCGTTATAGTAAACCTTCCTTTCGCCGTCCTCAAAGTCTTCGAACACTCTGGTGGTTTCCGAGAGAGCGTTCTGGAGCTCAGCAATGTTGTCGCTGGAGGATTTGATGCGCGGGAGTGGTTGTTGGAGTGAGATCTGGTTGTATTTGTAAACGGGAGGGGAGTAGTAAGGGTTGGGAGTTTGGGGTTCAGTCTTAGTGGCCAGGAGACTGCTAAGGCCTCCCATATGCGCTTCGTCTGCTAGCTTCCCCGGGGTGAACATGGAGAGTGTTCTGTCGCTGTCATCGTGCGGTACGGGCTTCTTGTTCAGGTCGAGTTTAGTGGAGTTATTGTTAGTTTTCTCCAGCTCGGGCTCGTAGTCATGAGAGGGCGTGACCGGCTGTTTGTCGTGAGATTCCCGCGGTCGCGACGATAGGGTCCGTAGAGGCGGCGCCGGCAGTTTGTACCATTTGAAATCAGGATTCGCGGTGAAGAACGCATCTTTGTACTGAAACACGAAAGCAAAGCGTTCAAACATGGGTTACCTATATTATTTGGAAAGTGTCCGTCTGTCTGATGAATTAAATAAATAAGCTTAAGATATACCCCAGGATAGTGACATGTGGAGGCCTTTAGTCTATGCTTACTTGCTAATATAAGAGCGTAAGTATAAAATTGTTTTTGCTAAGATATTTACTAAAAGCGCATATTTGTTCAACATTGTCAGCATCACGCACAGGCAAGTCAGTATGACAACAATAACTTATTGATAAAAATATGATAAGATTTGAGTCAGTACTTTTTCGACAGATAAAGTGCCTTTCATTAATGTTTCGAGACATCATTTTTAGACTGATGAGTCACTGTGATGGGGCCTAACCGCCTAAATTAATATACATGATGCTACATTCAGATTCATACAAAATGATCGGGTTCGATTCCCGAGTTGTCATAGTTTTTTTAAATCTATAAAATCGACGACATTGTTCCTTAGAACATATATATTTCTCTTATATCGTTTTCAATGTTACACCCTGTATTATCATGTATTTGGAGCCTTGCCCGACGTGTTCATATATTTATGGAGCCGACTATACAGTGTATAGGTATATTTTTATCAAATAAAATATTTTGAGCACGAACCGGCAATATGTTTTTGAGATAACTGTTTTCAACAAAAAAATGTTTGCAGTTTGTGAATTTAGTTATTGTACGTACATATTTACCATTCCAGAGTGTTCCAGAGGTCCCGAAGGAACGGACTCATTTTTTCCAGGGCAAGCAATGTATATGTAAGTCAATGCCCCCTGAATGACGATGACATAATACTTAGCGTAAAAGTTATAGTTACATCAAGTTATAGAATAGTTGTATGAGCGCCATTGGGACGGAGTATGCGGGGCGGAGGGTATGAATTTAGAACATTTTGGTGTTAAGTAGGTACATCTTTATTGGTGTATACCTAGTCTTAGTAAGGAAGGGAATGTCAGTGGCTGTTTTTTCACGGTGATGATTCAGAGCGCCATACATTTGTATATACACCACGGCACCGCTCGCTTCGCTCGCTCGGCTCGTACTTTGTTTTAACAATATCCGAACCACGCTCCTCGCTAACATATTTTATTTTGACATTTTGAAGTTGTATAACAATATTTCTTTGTCGAATTATAATAAGAATTTTGTTTATTTTTGAATAAAGCCTTTAAGTTTTTATCGTGCATTTCAGTTTAGTGTATTTCTTTAAAGCGCATTTATGACATGAATTTCGATGTCATGAGTTTCGATGAGAACGATACTGGATATGATTGCTGGAATCGTCGGTAGTGGAAAACTAAGGAATAACAGGCCGTGTGCAGTTGGTTTAGTTTCGCAACTGTTAAACGAATTATATTCTTTTGTAAGTAGGTAGGTATATTAAAAATAATCACCTGTTTAGCTAGACCAGTATAGGACGCCTTGTCTTCTTTGTCGAGATTTGCCCACCACTCACCGAGTATTTTTGTTATTGACCTGAAAATATTGAACAAAACTTAAGTATACAACAAAACCATTTGGTTTCTCTTAGTAAATGGCAGTAGGCAGAGCAAAAATATTACAAATTAGTACTACCCATAAAGGATGGGTTTCTTTATCTGCTTGTCATGCTATAGAAGAATAGAACTTTGGGTCCGTCAAGCGAAACTTGGCCATTTCCTATTAAAAACCGCAAGATTTTGCTTTGTAAGTGTAAGATGCCAGAAATAAATCTTGCTAGTCTAACAAAATGTATATTGGGTTATTCCTATTTTATAATCTTGACCGCAGAATAATAAATACCTACCTATTGGTGATAAAAATATTAATGAACTTAATGTATCTTTGAAAATTCAAAATTGTTTAATATAGTAGGGTACATGCGCTATAATCACTATAATAACGCTGAATTCATTACATAGGAAGAGACGGACCTCCAAGAACCTCTGTACGGACCATTGAACATTTCAAACCATGTAAAAGATTATTTTTTGTTTAATTTTCAAGCGACTGAAACCACTGGCAAAAACTAGTCATAGAATAGAAAAAGTTGGTGCGTCGGTGGCCGAGTGGTTAAGACGTCTGGTATTAACTAGGGAGACTCCGGGTTCGATCCCAGATCCCGGCCATGTACCAATAGGTTTTTTAATTAGAAACTTATGTACCTACATAATCCGACAAACCACACTTAGAGGCTTTTCCATCTAAATATATCTCAACAGAACTAGCCACTCGTTAGGTATAGTCTCACAAATACCATCGGCTAAACGAGGGAGACTTGGTCTACAGCTGGGTACCCTGGAACCGTAACACGGTTTCGGGAGCTGTAAGGCAACCTGTCAAGAGAAAAAAATAGAATAAAGGTAGTATAGGTAGTAGGTTGTTATATATAAGTAACCTTGAGAGTTATCTAAATTATATAATATATAGTATACCTACTTCTAATCCTCTATTATATAAAATCTACTAGATTTATTGGTTCATAGTAAGCATGTTTTAAAATATTAAACAACCTTGTGCATACAAAATGTGAGTAAGGCCAACTAGTTTCACGGATTTAATTGTTTTTATTAGAATAACCGTGTGACTCACTCATTGTCTGTTGTGAAGCTATTATGACTAGTCTATGAATGGATATTCATATTTTAATTTGGTATTTGCTGACCGAATATGTTTTTATTTTATTGAGGTATACCTACGGGAAGGCATAAAAACTGAATCGAATATAAAATTAGAGTTACCGAGAATCTATTTACTTAATAAATAATCTATTTATTTTTCAGTAAGAGCGCCCTATATCCATAATTTGCATGGGGATATTACTATTACCAATTTCTCTGTAAATAATTCACCTGTGTCACTGTAATTTAGCATAATAATATTTAATATATCTAAGTGAAATAGTCGTTATTTTTTCAATTAATTTTTATTTTCAATCATAAAATAATTTTTATTTTGAATTTTCAAGAAGCTATCAAAAAACGCAAGACATTTAATTGAAGGGTAATAGTTAAACAGGACTTTAAAAAAAAAATTAAGAGCTTTGTGATAGATTATGAAAGAGAAAACGGGGGCAAAGTTTAATCACCAATATTTCCTATTCAATAAAGCACATTGAAAAAATAACAGCTATTTCACTTAGATATATTGAATAAGAACTACATAATATATGCTAACTTACAGTGACTCAGATTGATTATTTAAAGAGAAATTGGAAATAGTTTACCCCAGAAAAAATATAGATATATTAGAAGCCGTCGGTTAAAAAAAAAATTGTGCAGCACTAGGCTGTGACGGGCGTCGCTTCAGCCCCCGTATTACGTATCTCAGTTACTAACAAAAAGCTTTGGTAACCATCCACAGATTAGTAAATATAAGAGGCCGAGAGAGAGTGTACCGTGCAAGCTCGTTCTTCTCTGTTTTGTCTATGGATACTTGCCTTCGCTTTTTGTTAGTAACTATGATACGTACCTTGGCGTTTGATATGGCACGTCGGGGACAAGAGCGAGATATTCGGTTGATTTCGGTTTTGTATAGCGTTATCTTTGTCTATCGCAGTCAGGTGCATTGTGTGACAGAGACAATGCTCTACAAATCCGAAAGTGGCTGATCTTAGCCAAACATCTCACTCTTGTACCCGATGTGCCATATCAAACACCGAGTACTGTAATACGGGATTACGGTGCCAGTGCATTTAAACTACAATATCTCGTACTGCATATAATATAGAATATAGCAGTACATAACAGAAATATTGACCATTATAAGAAGCGACAGAACCGCCACTTAGTATGTTGGGTCGAGTAATTGCTAAACACCCACCTATTCTCCAAGTTGGGATATTTCTCGCGCACGACGCTGCGGTGACGTTTGCAGAATATCAGGAAGGCGTTCATTGGCCGACGCGCGTGGTGCGCCGGCTCGTTATCGCCGTCTTGCTCACGCATCGTAAACTATCTGCAATTTAGAAAGAGACGGACATATTAGATATCATTTTTGATGGGTAACAACTTTAGCTCTATGAATGAATCTTTAGCTCGTGAAATGGGACGGAAATGTGTAATGTCAAGTGTCAAATGAAACGGAAATGCGTAACCGGAAGTAAAGAAATTCAAATTATTATCAATAGCGACCTCGTTCCCGGCTTCGTACGGGTACAATATGGGTTTACACCAATTTGAATACCTACATAAATTCGAATATAACTACTTATCAATTTGATCTATACTACCGCGGACTTTATTTACTACATCATTTTGTTATATCTCTGAGACGGATTAGACAGCATACGCCATGAAAACTCGGTGGGGCTAACTTTTTCCCCGGCTTGATCCTCTATTATTTAATCTATGCTAATACTGTTAATGCTCAGCTCCTAAACATGATAGGTCCATGTTAAATACTTGTAAACCTTCCCGGTAAAACAACCTATCTAATAGTGAAAACTGCAACAAAATACGTCCATTAGCACAGACAGACAGACGCGGCGAGGGCTTTGTTTTTAGTATACAGTAGTGTTGATTTATCAAAACATATTTTCGTATTTACTTATTTAGTATGTATTAATTGAATATTATTGTTTAACTTTAAACTGAATGTCAGTGAACTTCGTTATCATTGCTTATCTGTAGCAAAATAGTGTTGCACTTGGCAAAGGATTTTTACTACAAATATAAAAACCATTTAGGTAAAAACATTTAGGTTGGAAATTCTCGGGCCGGGAATTCCTTTGTTGGTCGTTGGTGTGGAGCGGACCCGTCGTTTTTGGCCTTCGAGTGGAAACGAAAGATGGGTCTTAAATACCTATGTTAACCCCACTGATTGTATCACAGCTTTGGCTCAAATCGAAAAAATACTAAATTGTCAAAATGTCATCGGCTAAATTAAATGAGGAAAGATATGATTTTCACAGGGTACCAATACCTACCTGGTGCTGGTAGGGTAAAAAATGAGAGGAAGACAGGTCCCAGATATTTTAATGACATCAGCATGACGGTGTAGAAATAATATGGACATGGGGCCAAATAAGTTCATCGGGATTCCACGTCCCGTCTTGGCGACAAACGCACGCGTCTCGTCGCGACATGATGGGAATCCACTTTAATCTCGTCCGCGCTGTGATAGTTATGATTACCACAGTCGGCGGGAACATGTTAGCTACCGATTTATCGGCTATTGTTACTGTGACGTCTATAATACTTGACATTGGGAAATCATCGATTAACATTGATGGAGCCATTATAAAATAGGAAGAATAAGTTCATCAAATAACGTCGTAATTGAGTAACAAGCATCAAGATCGTGTGTCCAAGAGCATAGCAGAACTTTATGGTCTAAGAACACATTGACCATGGGTCCATGACCCACCGTCCTTGACCGAGTTAGTGGAGCGGGAACTCGAACGACCAACGAAAGTGAAATGGCGCGCACCGGCAACCTGGCCCCGTTGTACGGCTGTACGAGTGTACGCATACCGCGTTGGTGACATACTTTAAAAAAACGTAAAAGAATGCTATTTACTTGCGCGCACGAATCGTGAAAGGAATTTCAATCTAATGGATAACGTGAAACTATTTATTTATCGGGCTTCGTAGAAAGATTCTTTAAAATCGGTTCAGTAGTTGAGGGCTAGGGGGGCAGAGAAGAGCTGAGGTGGGTCTGACGATCTCTCCGGGACTCTCTTTATATGCATGCATTTCACACAAACGTGTTTTTCAGTTACAGGATTTATTTATGTAGGTATAAATTTAGAGGGTAAATTCTCTAAGAACAGGCATTTTCGGACCCAGCGCGTCTGCACAACTATTTTCATGTTTAAATGTTTTCAAAAATCTGTCTAATCATTTTCATTCCTCCGTTCGGCCAAAACTAATTTTTCGAGTTTTTCAACGTTTTCTTCAGTGAATCAAGTCTACACCTGGGCGAGGGTCAACTTTTCTCTCGAGTGAAATAAGCGCGCGTATTTTTTACCACGTTGCCTTGCCACGGTGCACAAGATCCAAAATCATTAAGAACTCCCCTAATAACGTTTATCCCATACCTACTAATTATACTGCAGGCTTATGTAAATTAATTAAAATTTTCAAAATCACATAGGTACACGTAAGTTTTATAAATCCCTGAAAGTCCTAAATTTTTCGCGTATTTTTAACCGAATTTGCGACTCTTTAATATATTTATTAATGTACAATTTATTTCATAGATAATTTCATATCTTTTAATAAAACATTACTTTTTCTAATATTTTTTGTAAAATACTCATCAATAAGTTCGAAGTCCGTTTCGTGTATTATCGCAAGACAGGTTTTGTTGAGAAATCGTACTTTCTCATGTTTCTGGTACCTATGTGAATCTTGGTCTATCATATCTTATCCTTGGTTATCTTATAGATTTTAATAGTAGTCCATCTCGCTCACATATTTCTAAAAAGATATGGACAAAATAAGTCGCGCGTAAAACTGGAGTTCGTTGGGTTGTGAACTTGTGATTGTGATGCGTCGCCGCGCGGTGCTCAAAATTAAATACTACTAATGAATGGTGCAATAAGTGCTGTCACTGATGAGTTGATCAGTTATTGCCGCAAACTAATCAGCCACCCTTCTACCTACGCAGAACACAATTGGTATATCTACTATCCTCTCTGCCTATTCCCTATGGGTAACAAGATTGAAGGTACATATTGAATGAGACAAAAAATAGCTTTCTTTTAAATAATTTCAAGAATTGCCCTATCTAGTTCTAACCAAGGTTTATCGATTCTAATCATATATGAGTAGGTACAAACCGTACATGCAGCGACAAAATAACTTTTACCTTCCGGGGCACCATGTTACCGGCTCCGGGGTTACCCAGCTATCCTTTTGACTTCAATTTCAGACAACATATTTTGAAGTTTGTTGAAATCGACTAGCAAATTAGACAAGTAATTAAAAAACAAATGGTTTTTTTTATTTGATTAAAAACCTCCCATAGGTACATTATGACCGATGTGGATATCTAACCTGTGTAAATCCACACGTTACCACTTAATATGGTATTATTTATTTAAAACGGCGTCGTTTAATTAATTGGCTAGATAAGATTCGACTAATATGGAAATATTTTTAATATTTTGAACTTCAATCGAGTGTAGGTACTCTAGATATAATAACAAAATCCCCGCCGCGACTTTTTGCGGATTTTCTTGCGGTTTTTTCACCGGGAAAGTTAACGAGTATTAAACATTATCATGTTTAGGAGCTGAGTATTAACAGTATAAGTGAATCAAGTCGGAGAAAAAGTTAGCCTCAGCTAGTGTTCATGGCGTATGCTGTCTAATCCGTCAGAAATATAACAAAATGATGTAGGAAAGAATTGTGTACAATAAAATGATCTACAAAAAAGTCTGCGGTAGCATATATCTATATCTTAGTTATGTAGGTATCCAAATTGTTGTAAACCCATAGTGGCCATATTGTACCCGTGCGAATTAATTAATATTTTTTATTTATTTATTTATTTATTAAGCCTCCTATAGATATTATTACATTTTCATAAATAAACACATTAAGTTACACAATAGACTTTTCACAATACTTAAAAAATATTCACTCAATCTGCACTTCATATCAGACTCCATTATAAATTAAAATAATACAAAATTAAATTGAATTATATCAAATCAAAGCAAATCAATTCAAAATATATCAAACAAATTAAATTAAGTCAGATTAAATAAAATCAAAACATCTATATCAAAATTAAATTAAGTCATTTAAACATAATCAAGTCAAATTAAATGAAATAAAATAAAATAAAGTCAAATTAAATTATTTTATCTATAAGTCATCCCATTGCTGAGCAAAGGCCTCCCCCATCTTCTTCCAGGTGTGAACATCAGCCGTCGCTCGAGTCCAGGTTGCGCCGATTGCATTGTAGTTTTCAATTTCAGAACGCCAGCGCACACGCGGCCGCCCTCGACTCCGTGTCACGTAGCGCGGACACCACTCGGTACTCTCCCTCGTCCATCTGCCTCTGCCATCTGTTTGTCGCATCATTTGTCCAGCCCACTGCCATTTCATCTTTTTAGCATGTTGAATTACATCAGTAAAGCCAGTTCTTTCTCTCAGTTCTCTGTTTGAAGTTTTCTCTATAACCCATATATATATATATAAATAGATTAAAACAGCAAAGGAAAAAGTAAGCTGAAATGTCTTAACAAATAAGTTTTCTTTTTAGCATGTTGAATTACATCAGTAAATCCAGTTCTTTCTCTCAGTTCTCTGTTTGAAGTTTTCTCTATGAGTCTTTTATTTAGGATGCTTCGTTCAATTTTTCTTTGAGTTATCTTTAGTAAAATTAAATGTTGTTCGTTAATAAGTACATCACTTGAGAACGGCTGTACCGACGTGGTATTTTTTTTAAATGAAAACGGCCGCAGTGGTTCGTAATAGTCTAGAAGTTCGTTTAGGGAAAGAAAAATGAGAAAATTCGAAAAAAAAACAGAAAGTGCTTTTTTCTATAAAATTTTTGTATGAACTCAAGTTAAGGCTCCTAGCTATATCCATAATTTTCCTGTGATAAACTATTCTCAATTTCTCTGTAAATAATCCACCTGTGTCACTGTAATAAAAGTGAAATAGCTGTTATTTTCTCAATGGATTTTTTGAATAGGAAATATGGGTGGTTAAACTTTGCCCCCGTTTTTAATTGGTCAAAAATAATAAAATAAATATTATTTTGAATTTTCAATAAGCTACAAAAAAAAACCCAGACGTTTAATTGAAGGGTAATGGTATAACAGTGCTTTTAAAAATAATTAAGAGCTCTGTGATAGATTATGAAAGAGAAAACAGGGGCAAAGTATTCCTTTATTATACTACTCATATTTCCTATTCAATAAAACCAATTGAAAAAATAACGACTATTTCACTTAGATATATTGAATAAGTAACTATATGCTAAATTACAGTGACACAGGTGGATTATTTACAGAGAAATTGGGAATAGTAATATCCCCTTACAAATTATGGGGATAGGGTCCTTAAGACCATAAAATTCGTGTGACGTAATTTATGGATTTATTGCAAAATAAATTCTACTCAAACTGGTAGTTTCCTAAGATTTGCGCATTCAAACAAACTAAGTATTCAGCTTTATTATATATTAGTAGTTACATACTGGTGATCAGAGATTTTTGCCAACAACTGTACAGTGTACATTTTATCTTTTATCATACAAACAAAAACATTGTTTTTATTGCTTAGTCATATTATGCCGGGGCTAGCATGACCAACGAAGAAAGAAAGATAAAGTCTATTCTATTATTTTTATTATGGCTTCATTTCATCAGGGTTTTGATGATTCCGCCAATGTCAAGTATTATAGACGTCACAGTAACAATACCTATGCCGAATTGCCGATTAATCGGTAGGTAAGATGTTCCCGCCGACCGTGATAATGTCCTATTAATCGCTAACTAATCACAACCATCACAGCGCGGACGTAGAATCGAAAAGGAAGATCTATCATCTATGATTGAGCAGGTAATCATGACAAGTGGTGAACTAGTGCCAAATAAACACGACCTCGCCGCTCAGTGTAAATTCGCAACACACGCCGCACAAACTCGACCTCCGAGCATCCCTGACCTTGTTACTGTAATAAAAATTTAGCCAAAACTGTAAGTATATAATCTCAAGACCGACGCGATGACTCGCCAGTGCTATCTGAAAGAAATAAATCACGTATATACGAAATAAAACACAGTTCTGAGTGAATAAAATCAAATGAAAATGATAAAAAAAACTGGCCACTCATTAGTTATTGCCTCACAAATACCATCGGCTAAAAGAGGGAGACTGAATCTTAAGCTGGGTACCCTGGGACTGGTCGCATGGTTTCGGGAGCCGTAAGGTAACCCGTGAAAAAGAAAATCTCGTATTTTATTACCTAAGTGGAGAAAGGGGCAATTAGGTACAATTGCATAAGAAATTTTTTTTTTTGGTCAAAACTTGAAACTTGTTACAATTTAATGAAACACATAATATTTTTCTGGACAAAAACTTGAAACATGTTACAATAAAATGAAACGCGTAATATTTTTCTAGACAAAAACTTGAAAATTCATCCCCTAGCCTAAGAGTAGAAAGGGTTGGCAAAGTTTGTATGGAAAATAATATTTTTCTGTGCAGATGTATTTGAATCTTCGACATACTTAATCAACGTATAGACTTGAATACCTATCGATTGAACTCAAATTTCAAAAATTTCCACGGCCTAAGCTGGGAGCAGAAATGTAATTAAACTTAGAAACCTATGCAAGGGCTACCAAGGCAACGAAACATACCGTTGATGACCCCGATACAAATTCTTGCATATTTAAACACAAATATTTTACTCGACCTGACATTTTAAAACTAGACCTGCGGAACCCAGAAACGAATAAAAAAAATCGGGTCGCCATGTCTAGCTCATTCGTAGATAACGATTCACACTAGACAGACAATGCCACATTTAGCCAGTAATTGATAAAAAGCTGCGCATCCTGCATGTCCTTATCAATTTATTAGTCGGCCATTGCAAAAATACGATACTTATTCCATGCTGGGTTTTTCCAAAGTGACATATTAATATTATGCACAGAGGTCCTAGAGGTCGATTTTATGAGGTTCCAGGTCAGTGAAAAGTTGGGATTTCATCGAGGTGATGAAATAAATTGAAAAAAAGATAATTAGACAGAAAGAGCGTCATCTCCGATAAATTTTCAGAGTATTTTTCATACATTTCTATTAATATTTTCATAATTATTATAACCTAAATCGAGAGATAAATAAATAATTTAAATCGGCAAAAAAGTTAGTCCCAGTATTTAATCAAAGGCCCCAGCCCAGCGAATTTTCATGGCGTATGCTGTATAATCCGTCAGAAATATAACAAAATGATGTAGGTAATAATTGGGTAGAACAAAATGATTTACAAAAAAGTCCGCGGTATCATATATCTATATCTAATAAACAAGTAGTTAAAAGCGTATTTATGTAGGTATTCAAATTGTTCTTCTTCTTCTTTTTTATTATGGCTCCACCAATGTTCATCGGTGATTTGCCAATGTCAAGTATTATAGCCTTTATAGTGTATATAGCCGATAAATCGGTATTTAAGATAATCCCGCCGACCGTGATATGTCTTATTAATCACTGATTAATCACAACCATCACAGCGCGAACAGGATTAAACTGGATTCCACATCACGCCACGACGAAAACGCGTGCGTATGTCGCCATGACCGGATGTGGAATCCATTCAAATTGTTGTAAACTCATATTCTACCCGTGTGAGGAGATATCATATAGAAAGGAGAACTATGTTACTAGCGTCTCTGGTTACTCCGGATAGCATAAAAGCCGTGATGGTGTGTTTGTTGCAAGCATGTAGCGAACAGACCTAAGTTATTTTCTAGGTCTCCCAACCAAGGATAAACGATTAACCTGGAGTTTGTTTGGAACTACTAGTCCGATTTGCGGTAGATATTAATAGCCCGTTTATTGATCAAGGTTTAAATATAGGCTATATAACATCACGCTACGACCCAAACGAGCGGAGCAGGGGGCCGATTCTCGCTCTTTCGATATTTAATCGATTTAGAGAAATCTCTACGTTGTCTCATGTTAGATATTATAACTATTGCAAGATGTTCAAAACTGCATCATTTGCGATCCGCCATATTTTTTCGGCATATATCTCTATTCCCAGTGTACGACATGTGTCGACTACAAATGACCACTCCATAAACGTCAACCAATTAGATATTTTCAAGCGAAGGCTAGTCCTCAAATATAGAAAAGTCATGAAATTCACCTAAATATAGAACACATGGCTATCCGAAATTCAGAACTATTTTATTTCCTTGTTATTTGGACGGTATGTAATTGATTCATCCATGAATTTTCAGTTTTCTGAATGTCTCTACATTTTGATAATGATCAATTACTATTATTGTAATGGGTGAGATAGTAGTACGGTGTGACCGCAAACGGGAAGTGACGTCACTTCCACCTAAATGCTATATTATAATAACTGTCTGTCAATCTGTCACTGACTAAGTTATTTTATCTAATCTGTGACCATCATTTTGGTGGTTTGCAAGATGACGTGACGTCATCATCGTTTTCGCGGGAATTTGTAAAATTATTTTGGCATTTAATTCTTGAGGAAGTTTATAGTATTACTTGTATTCCTAATACAACGCGTACGAAGTAGCGGGCAAACAGCTAATTTATTATAAAAACAAGATTATTCTTTACCATTATTTTAGAGAAATACAAGCGTCACGCGTAAACTGTCGTGAGCACGCCGGCTGTCAATTACAAATATACCTTGCTTCCTCGAATTATCGAATTTTCTTACAAAACACAATGTAATCACAACATATTATAAATCCCCCGCCGCGTCTGTCTGTCTGTGACCGCCTCACGCAAAAACTATGGAACGGTTTTTGTTGCAGTTTTCACGATTAGATAGGTTGATTCAAGTTTAGGAGCTGACCACCTCGATAAAAAATACTATTTGCACTCCGGTGGGCGGATGCTTATGTAGGACGATATAAGGTTGAATATTGCTTGGCATGTTTTACGTGGTCATGCGTGGTCACTTGAAATTTCACTTATTTTGTAGCTTTTTCTTAAAATTTGTTAAAGAAAAACAATTAAACAGTGAAAGTAATCGGTTAAAGTTTTAATAGATAATTCAAGCTATTTGATTCTTAAAAAAAAGTATATAGGTAGTTGTCGCGCAAAATATTGTGAATTTACGCACAATATTTTTTTATAGAGGTATTATGCATAATTTTTTTTCGATAGACCAACATACTTATGAAAAAGTTTTATGTAGTTTTTTGCTATCCACTATCTTTTTTTGAGATTGAGATTAATTCCTGACACTTCAAAGTAAGCGTTCAAAAATGCCACTTTTAGTAGACATCGTGTTTGCACCCTGCCTTAACAGTATAAGTCAATCAACTCGAGGGAAAAGTTAGCCCCAGAGAGCTTTCATGGCGTATGCTGTTTAATCCTTTTAATATACTAAATAAAGCTGAAGATTTTGTTTGTTTGAACGCGCTAATCTCATGGAACTACCGGTCGGATTTGAAAAAGACGGTTTCCAGACCAGTCGATTCCCGACTGGATTTCGAAACCCCCCAGGGGGGGGGGGAGATGCCACGTAGAATTCGCGGACCGTTACAGGGCGATTTGGGGTACTATCTACTATCGTATTTAAGGCTCAGCAGACGGTGGCCATACCAGTCAGTATGGCTATATGGCCAGCTCTCTAACTATAGGGTATCCGGCCTTTTTACCCAACAATGTCCGGGAAAACTGGCTGGTCTGTCCGGCTATTAGGTTTGACGACCTGGCAACCCTACCTACAACAAGCCCAAATAACGAAAGAGATAATTTCTCATTTCAAAATTTTTCCTTGAGCGGATTCTCTGCCCGCTCCATTTTTTCACGCTTGTTTTTCGGATGTAGACAAAGAGAAGCTATGCACTACTAGATGTGACAGAAAGAGACATTACAAAGAAGGAAATCGGACGATATTGTGTCATGCAATACAATGTAATCTTATGTAATTATTTCATAAATGACATTGTTACAAATTGCATAATGTCCGTAATGTCCCTCCATAGTTCAAATTGGTTTTGGAATCTGAGTTTCTAAACTAGGTACCTACCTACTTAAGTAGCTTAAAAAATAAGTATTGATCCAGAAATTAGAGACTTAATGGTCACAAAAAGTAGAAAAAAATAAGACAGGGGGGAGCCGTAGAAGTGATATGAAATTATTTCTAAACAGGGAAACGTAGACTTTTTGGCTGAATAGAAAAGTGGGAATTTAGGATGGATAGGTTATCATGGATATTCTTAAAATAATGTGTTTTGAATTTGGAACATTTCTTGTGTTCCGCGACCAAAGAGGTCGAACGCAATTATTGCAAGACAGGATTTTCGTTTAAGTTTTCCTGTAAGCTTCATAGCTTACGCATGGCGTTAGCGAGTCCCTATATTTCCTATTCCCCCCTTCCCAAATTGTATATAGATAGGAGGGACGCTCAACTTTCGTATATTTTCTTAAATATAATTTAAATTACTTACCTAATGCATTTTAAAATTTAACAAAAATGTATTTTTTTTGTAAAAAAAAAATATTTTTTACTATTATATTCCCCCCAAAATTAACCTCCAAAATCAAATTCGATTATTTAAGGTATACGTCCGTGATTGGGCCATTAAATAAAGGGATCCTATAAGGGTTCCGTTTATCCATCGGATGCACGAAACTCTAAAAAATTATAGTCGGCGACTAGTCGGTCAGTCAGCCAAATTTATAGTCGGTTGATCACTAAAAATATCGTTTTAGTTTCATATTTAAACATCATTTATATTTAATTGCATTGATACAATGTCCATAATTATTAAGTATCTAGGGTAGACAAAACATATCCATATTTTTGGCCTGCCAAGTGCCATATACCAAGTCAGCCATCAATCAACAACAATCGAATAACAATTCTCTAAATAGCACTCGCGAAACCTGCGAACTTATTATGGTTGTGTAAAAAAACCACTGTAATTTGTAAAATTGATCTTTACCCACTTAACAATTACGTTTAATATCACTTGGCAAGTGTTGACAAAGTTACTAGTGTAATTTGTGTTTTAACCGTATATAATTAAGGTATATTTTTAAATGTTAAGGGGTATGACCTTGTCTCGATTACTCCGTGTTTTGCTGTTTATAAAGCTTCTTGTATTCATTGTTCGGAGTGAAGTTGTTTATTTTGTACGGTGCAATTTTGTAATTCTACACGCAAATAGAATCTTTCAAATACAAAAGCTCTAAGAAGCAGATGTAAATGGAAGAGTTAGTCGATAAACTCTTTGTAACGGGTAGGTAACCTAAGTTATTATTATCCCAACTGCAGCCCTATTTCTGTATCTATGGTTTTATTGTGGTTATCGAGCCGACAATTGCTTGTATTGGTATTCACTAACTATCTAAGCCTATGTCAAAATGTCTATGGTTTTCTCTTTGACAGGAAAGTTTAGGATGTGGTTTCGAGGTGGTTTCAATGTAGAACGACATGCCATAGACATTAGTGTCGATAGGTTTTAAAAACCATAGATAGGGAATAGGGCCGCTGTACCGTGATACCTAGTAAGGTAAACAAAACATTTTAAACTTCTGAATGGATATGGATGAATTTGATTTGTTAGCCAAGAATTTCTGTAGGTATTACAGAGAAGTTTATCTTTCAAGACACCTCTCATACATTTGCGAGTATTTAGCATTTCCTATAGGAAACTCCTCTTGAACTATTCCTAAACTATCGACTAAACGCATAAAATGAAAATTTCTTCCATTTTTTGTATGCGAGGGATTGTTCAGGGCATTCCAATAAAATGGGTCATATTGGACCACGGCAAGGTCGGAGGTTGAAAGGAAATTATAACTTCCCCCATTACTGAATGAAATCTTATAAATATAAACTAAATGCTGTTCATTGGTAAGCGCATCACGTTGCTGCTGGACCGATTTGTTTTTTTTTAAGTGTTTGTAATAGTCCGAATCAGGTGTTTAGGGAAAGAAGAATTGGAAAATTAGCCCGGAAAATTCGGGGAAAACTTAAAGCAAGTACTATTTTCTATGGGATTGAGAAAATGGGGTATAGTTTTGGACACTCACTATTATTTATTGAGGAGTAGGAAATTATAGAGGTGGTAACTGTTTTCAGCAGGTTCTATTCTTTTGGTAGTTATTTCATTAAGGGGGTTTCAACACCCCGCGCGGGGCTCCCATATTCAAAACTCTACTCATTTTATTGTAATCCATAACACACCTTCACAACTTTTCGGTGTGGCCAGAGACATTAGTGACAGTGTCCACTTTTTGCCAGTTGTCCATATTGAACAGAACAGGTGAGAAGCCTGTTGCTGCACTTAATGGACCTAGATACTTAAGAGAAAAAAATGAAAAAGGGGCGGGGTTATGCGTTTAGGGGTAGGTTCGAGAGGGTTGGTAAAACCATTTTGGCAAAATCGTCTTCCCCGCTCTCGAAAACGGGGAAGTAAGTAGGTAAATAACGTACCTACCTATGTATATAAATAGTTTTGGAGTCCTCTTGTTCCTTTTTTTGTAAGTCTCAAATGTGCTATAGGTATTGTATTGTATATAGGACTGCCTGGCTACTTTGAGTGATCCAGTTATCTCCTACCTGTTGCATAAAGTTTAGTTATTTACGTCTGAACTATTGAAACGATTTTAATGAATCTTTTAATTCATCAACTAGCGATCCAGCCCAAGATCAATTTATTCCATACAATCCGTTCTTACGTTATTTTGTTAGATCTCTGATGGATTAGACAGCATACGCCATGGAAACTCACTGGGGCTAAATTTTCCCACGACTTGATTCACTTATACTGTTAATGCTCAACTCCTAAACATGATAGGACCATGTTTAATACTCGTAAACCTTCCCAGTGAATTAACCTATATAATAGTCAGAACTGCAATAAAATCGGTTCAGTAGTTTTTGCGTGAAAAGGTCACAGACAGACGCGGCGTGGGATGTAGTCATAGTGATTTCTTATTTTTCATTATAGGTAGGTATATGCATGTACATACTTCTTCTTCTTATTTTATAATGGCTCCATCATCGATGATTTGCCAATGTCAAGTTCTATAGACGTCACAGTAACAATAGCCGATAAATCGGTAGCTAGGATGTTCCCGCCGACTGTGATATATCTTATTAATCAACGACTATATAATCACAACTATCACAGCGCGGACGGGATTACACTGGATTCCTCATCATGTCGCGACGAGACGCGTGCGTTTGTCGCCATGACTGGACGTGGAATACCATGTACCTACCTTATCAAAGTTAAGAAAAACAGAGCAGACAGAGGCAGATAAACATAATAAACACTCTGACAACATAATAAAAAAAACCTTAATTTCAAAATATTTTCAAAACCAGTTTTTAGAAATGACAAAATTAAACATCGATTAGTTAGTTGGGTAATTAGACTGACAACACGTCTTGATAGCGAAACTCATTACATTTTTCATTTGAAGCAATTAACAATTTCTAAAATTAAACAAGATTTCCAAAGGCCTAGATTTTTAAATTAAATAAATTAGAAAAAGACAAGCAATTGTGATTTTGTCCTATTATGCCTACTTTGAAAAACGAAGGTTTCAAATATAAAAAAAAAACGAAGTAACAACGAAAATCAACTTAGGAATTCAAAACCTCAACGGGAAGACATAAATCAAAATAAATTCGTATTTCAGTGACAACTGAAAAAAAATCTATAGGTAACCTTTCACGAGTCGGATTTGAAAAAATCTTTGCTCCTTGCATTTGATAGCCTAATTCTTGAGGAACCATTAACGCGGGTATAACCGCAAGGCACAGTTAGTAACTATAGTATACAAAAACCTGTGGGGTTAGCATACCTACTTAGGACTCGATGGCCAACCAAGTAGTGCCCGGCCCGAGAATGTCCAATACTAGAATGCCGAGAAAATTGCTGAGTCGGACAAATACTGTACACGAATTTCCCAGGACATTCTCGGACGAACTTGACCTTATAGCAGAGTGAACATAAATAGGTAATTTTCCTCAATACAATTTAGACCATTTTCGCCGTTCGCTTTACCTAATTTGTTATGTAGGTAATGTGTACTTAATTATTCAAAAAATAACGACATTTTAATTAAGGCAACATACCAGTCTTGAATGGCATACTTATCATAGGTAGACTAAATAAAGGTAAACATTCATTTTAGTATCTAGATTTTATATTCTTAGCCCATGACAGAGGAAAATCTTTAAAAAAAATCTTGAGAAAAAGAAACAACCAAGAAGGTTTTATTACGAACGTGCGTTCAGAAATTATAAACAAATCTAGAAGGGAAGGGTAGAATAAAAACATTTTGATAAAATCACACACGTATTTTTATCGCAACTTGCACAATATGGAGCAACTGGGAAATTGCGGCCTCTATCACGTTTACAATTTACACACAATCACGGACTCTTGAGTCTAGACCTATGTAATATATCTAGAAATGTTCAGAAACAATACTTCTAAACGCCAACAGGAGTTAGTAAACAACGCATTCAGAATTAATTATAAATCGAAAGTGAACGTCCGTCCTACATTTTTATTTATTAAATCTGGCACGATAAGGCAGCCATGTTCGATTCACACAAACATAACGTTTTTAAATGCTATAATTTTAAATTACATACAACTTTCTACTACATAAAGATAGGTAGGTACATAGTTCATTAAACTGATGAAGTTTTAAGTTTAAATTAGAAAATAATATTGTGTTTCCACTTGTTTTTCACAACATATTTTGAACATTGAGCACAGTTGTTTACAATAATGTAACTTCAGAACGTCTGATGTTCATGTTAGTGAATGTAGATAGAGGAAATAATGGATGATATGAAAGAAACTTCCATCTAATGTTTATTTAGTAATAAATTGATATACAGGATATAACTAAGTATACAAGTTTCTCTTAGCAACTATGTTTAGCTGCACAAAATTTCAAGGGCAAACGACAAAAGCTAGTTTTGCTTCTGCGTTCCTGAGGAACCTGTACGGAATTATGAATTAAAGTAACATTTTATGAAACGGGGTAACGGTTAAACGGTGCATATTATGTAGAAAAGTATTATGTTAATAAATGTGAAATACTTACAAACTGGACGGCTGCGATTTGTATGAAGTGTTCATACATGACGTCATTTGACGCAACGTACACCCCGAATATTGAGTTAAAGATATGATATTTTGGTTCTTATTTGATGGTACGAACACAGAGAAATGTATATTACAATATGTGATACAATTCTTTTGTCACCGTGCGCGGATTAACACATTTTTCAATATTTATTTATCGGCGATTCTAGTTTTGACAAGATGGTCGCGGACCGACTGTTTTGCTTTGCTTGTCAGCTGATACCAGCGCGAATGTTTCAGTAATGAAACAACGGTTTATATCTGTCTCGTTCGTTCTTGTAACTAATTGACAGCGACGAGAAAGAGACGGCTATATGTCAAGTAAAACTTTATTAATTTTCCACTTGCATATTGAAAGGAAAAACAACAAAGAAAACTATTTTTCTTTAACTATGAATTGGAAATTGTTATACAATAATAAAGTTAATATTTTTATTTCACCATTTTGTGTGTAAGAATGTCAAATTGCTATATTTGGACGTGACTAAGTTGTTTTCCTCACAAAGACGCTATCGACATCTAGCGGTGAGTAGATGAATTAACAAGAAAATTGTCTGAAAAGTTTCTATAAAAATTGTCGTATAATGTAGATGGCAGTACTAGTATAGAAAAATTTGTTCGTGAAATGAATTTGTTCACATCTTTACTTACTTGCTTGCGAAAACTCTAGAGACTTGGAAGACCTGATGATAATAATTAAATAGGTTCATCATCGGGCCTCTAGAGTCCATTTAAAAAAATTTAATATTGACAATGAATTGTAATAGTTTAGATAGACGTCGGTTGAACCACAATGGGGCCATCCATGAATTACGTCACACGAATTTCATGATTATGGACCCCTCCACGCGTCCATGTCACCCCCTCCTCCCAAGATCCACTCATCAGGTCTTCGAAATCCCATGTTTTCCGGGAAAAGTGGGGTGGGTAGCTTTCATCCAGGACATTAAAACTAGGTATTTATCATTCAAGTTTCATCCGATCAGCTGTCAAGGCGTAAATGAGTTTTTTTTTATAAAACTTTCATAATTTACCCTACAATACATTGAGAGTTGTTCAAACCGGAGGCCATGGTTTAATCCTCATTCTAGCCAAAAAAATCAATATAAGTACCAACTGTTACGAGGGATTATGTCTACCCCGCGCAAGATTTCAGGCGTGAATATGTGACCTGTAAACACCTTGATTATGCATCATTAGTGATAAGCTTTGTGGCGACTCAATTCGCACAACATTACTAGTTTCGCACCGTGTAAACCGGCCTGTAGATACGCCCCCACACGGAGACAGGAAAGCACCGACCGACCGGGCAGAGCCTTATAGGGATGAATCGATACTGGTCATTCAACGATACTAGCTAGTACTCAATACTAGTATTGAATCAAAGTATCGATACCACATTCGATACTATATTAAAGTATCGATACTTGTGAGTACTCGATTAATATTTTGTAACATTGACAACATCGTTAATTCATACAGACATTAGACGAGGCTTGATGCTTTCTTTAATAATATAATAATAGAGTTATTTATTGTTAGGTATAATGAAAATTGAGAACAAAATGTGAAGAAAAAAAAAGCAGATTAAATTCATAATAATGCTTTATTAATGCTTAGTAGGTTACGTCCGAAACAGACCTCTCCGCGCGCCGCCGCGCGTGTACGCTATCACAGTATTCCTCCGTCCACGTGTGTCCTCAATTTTTCATGTACTTTCACATTAAACCACCTGTACAAACTGAACACGCATTTTCTTTGCCGAACCTTCTGTTACAATACTATATAATACTAAGCCGGCAAACTTTTCAGTCTGTTTTCGTTTACGAAAGAGTGCAGTCAAGTAAGTAAGTAAAATGGATAGAATTGAGTTCACCGTCAACAGAGTTAAATGTTCAGGTACAATTTTTTTTTAATTTAAAATTCTAGAAATCTGTTACTGCTTCGTATGCATGGTTTTATATACCTACTTACAATAATATAAAAAAATATTTGCCTCTTCTACCAGAAGGGCTGAGCTCCTCGCTCAACGAATCATCCTCCAACGATTTAGCGGGGAAATGCAGTCAGTATTTTTGCCACTACTCCACGCGGACTAGGGTTCCGCGTCCTTTTTAACCGAACTTCAAAAGAAGGAGGTTTTCAATTCGTCTGAATCTTTTATGTTTTTTAGGGTTCCGTAACCAAAGGGTAAAAACGGAAACCCTTTTACTAAGGCTCCGCTGTCCGTCCGTCTATCGTTTGTCACCAGACTGTATCTCATGAACCGTGATAGTTAGACAGTTGAAATTTTCACAGATGATTTATTTCTGTTGCCGCTATAACAACAAATACTAAAAAACAGAATAAAATAAATATTTATGGGGGCTCCCATACAACAAACGTGATTTTTTTGCTCGATATTGATAACGGCAACAGGTAGACGCTTGAAATATTCACAGAATATTTAGTTATATTTTCACTTTAAATATACATAATTAAATAAAAATATAATTAATATTTAAGGAGAGCGCCCATACAACAAACGTGTTTTTTTTTTTTTTTGCCGTTTTTATAGATAATGGTACGGAGCCCTTCGTGTGCTAGTCCTACACGCACTTGGCCGGTTTTTTTATGTATGTTCCCCGATTACTTGAATACGCTTGGACCGATTTTTTTTGTTTGAAAGGTTATATTCACAGGTGGTCCCATGGTCATCAGGATCTAATGATGGGATCCTGGAGAAATCGATAGGCACACTTGAAGCGATTTGGGTATTTATTTTTATAGCATTTGCATACTTTTCAGTGCATAATTTTTGAAGTCGGTACATTTAAAAAAAAAGGCAATTATTACTGCTCCGCTCCTTTGAGTCCTAGCGTGATATATTTTTAAATTTGTATATTCTTTCTTCACGGATTGCATTACAGCTTCTGAAACCGTGTTACGGTCGCCAGGATACCCGGCGGAAGACCAAGTCCCCCCTCTTTTAGCCGATGGTATTTGTGAGATTGTGTTTAATCTGTTATAGAAGTGACACGTGCAGCAAAGTGGCAAAGAGTGGATACTGCGTCTCTGGCCACACCGCAAGATATAAAAGGCATAAAGATGTGTGTGTGTGTGTGTAATATTATCTAATAACTTAATTTAAATAATAAAAATTTGAATAAAATAAAAATTATGTGCGTCGGTGGCCGAGTGGTTAAGACGTCTGGTATTAACTAGGCAGACTCTGGGTTCGATTATAAAAACTTATGTACATAATCCGACAAACTTAGAGGCTTTTCCATCTAAATATACCTCAACAGAACTAGCCACTCGTTGCCTCACAAATGCCATCGGCTAAACGAGGGAGACTACATCTTTCGCTGGGTACCCTGGAACCGTGACACGGTTTCGGGAGCTGTAAGGCAACCCGTGAAAAAAGAAAAAAATCTTAATTTAAAAAACCTTATACGAGCCTTTGATTAAAGTAAAAATAATTAAAGACGTGGTCGTGGTTTTTATATAGAATCTAATAGAATTTAATTATATGAAAATAATAATGAAAGTTATGATGAATATAAAAGAAGCGAAAAGACCAAGTTGGATTCTCAAATGAATTGTAAAGGATAAGACTTATCGTCAACAATGAAAAGAGAATAATTTGAAATTCGTCAATGAGTAAGACTACGTTTAGACACATTGAAAGAATGAAGGATGAAAGATTGACTAAAAAGGTTTAATATGGCTGGCAGAAGCCGACTTAGGTGTACTTTTATTGAACATAATAAAAAAAATATTGATCGAAGGCAATGTTAAGAGTCATGGCCGGATTAACCATGTCAGGGGCTCCTAAGCGATGCAATTTTTGGGGCTCTTTTACCCTTTTCTAACTTCCTAAAATACATTTTGTGAAACATTTTAAATTTTTTTTCTCGGTGCGCGGGCCCCTAGCCAATGCGGGGCCCCTAGGCAGTTGCCTACACTGCCTTATGGATAATCCGGCCCTGTTAAGAGTATACACACAATCGCCGAGCTTGTATGAAAGGTATGATGAATATAAAAGAAGCAAATGCCAGGATCGTAGCAAATGGTATTCCATTGTCTCTGCCTATCCCCCTTCGGATAAAAGGCGTGATGATAGATAGATAGGAAGCTAAAATATTTTATTTCATTGACAATGGGAAAGAAAATACTTAATTGTTTTGACATTGATATTGCATTGTTTTATTTCTCACATTTTCTCGTGACAGTCGTGACAGATTTAAGATTGATATTTTTATGGTTTCGTACATCCGATAAAAAAAACGGAATCCTTGTAGGATCACTCTTTTATCTGCCTGTTTGTCTGTCTGTCCGTCTGTCATAGCTTAAATATAGTATAGCAGTATAGCGTAAATAATTGAATTTAGATGAGGATGTATAGAGCTAAATGCGAGTTTTATGATGCGTAAAAGCACATGATCCACTGCAGTGACCATAATCAAAAATATATATGATATTCTTGAGGTTATGCGTTATTAAGATACTGTGTTCAAAACATAATACAACTATATCGATTCGATAGAAAAAAATCACGAATGTACCTCTAAAAAAATATTTTACTGTCTAGAAACAGTACATGCAATGATTCTGATCTTTTGACAGATTTTTTATCTAGCAATATACTATCGTAATACTGTTCTATTTTTTAATAAAATATTCAGTAAGTTCCTTTATTCTCATTTTCGGGATTTTATGTACGCACTGCACGCGTGTGTGCGTAAGCGCTCGTGTACCGACAGTACCGGCTGCAGCCTGATGCTATATTATTAGTGGCAGCCACGTCGTTTAGTGTGTATGTGTACCCGCGTGGGGGCGGTGCCATCTCTCAAGGTCGTTGGCTCTATCCAGCGTCTTAATTATGGGGAAAAAGATTATCATGTGACACATCATAGTATTTTTTTATAGTTTTAAAATGCTTACTTCATTTTACGAAAATGGAGCGTTCCCCCATTTATCTCCGAAAGTACTGAGTTAATAGGGAATATAGGGTCTCTCTTATAGTTTATGTGAAAAAACCTAAACTAAAATCCTGTCTGAGTTCTGAAAGAAAAAAAAAATGGTACGGAACCTCGTACTGGCAACTTGGCCAATTATTATTTTTATTTGCACATCTCTCCGTCCTATTTTTTAACCGAACTTCAAAAGAAGGAGGAGTGAGTCTTTCTCTCAATTCGTCGGAATCTTTATGTGAAATTTTTATTTTGTTTGAAAATGTATACTTCCCAGGTGGTCATCAGGTCAGGATCTGATGACGGGAGCCTGAAGAAATCGAGAACTCTTCAAATTTTATCGGCACAGTTGAAGAGATTTGGGTATTTTTTTTATAGTAACTTGTGCATTTGCTTTCGGACTTTTCAGTGCATAATTTTTGAAGTCGGTACACCTTTTTTAAAAGCAATTATTATTTTCTTAAGACTCCCAGAGCCGACACAGCAAACTGCGATAACATGGCTATATGAGTCTCAGATATAAAAAAATTACATATATTTACGTTTGTTAAAGAAGTGACACATCTAGGTCCATTAAGTGCAGCAACAGGCTTGCCACCTGTTATGTTCAATATGGACTACTGGCGTCAAGTAGACACTGTTACGGCCACACCGCAAGGTATAAAGGCCGTAAAGGCAGGCCCCGAGTTCGATTCCGGATCCCGGCCATGTACCAATGGGTTTTTTTAATTACCTAACGATTATGTACATAATCCGACAAACCACACTTAGAGGCTTTTCCATCTAAATATATCTCAACAGAACTAGTCACAAATACCATCGGCTAAACGAGGGAGACTTGGTCTTCCGCTGGGTACCCTGGAATCGTAACACGGTTTCGGGAGCTGTAAGGCAACCCGTGAAGAAATGAAAAAAAAAGTTTGTTTTGTAGACAGAATAGTAAAATTTCGCTACGTTATATTCATAGATTTAGCATAGCGGTCATGTTACTGAAGGAATCATTTGTTCCGCAGTTTGCAGTGGCGCGGTGTAAATTTAGCTACGTTTAATAACAATAAAAAGAGGATTATTATCTGTTTATACAGTTGTCACAGGAAACACATTTCCGTTAATGTTATCGATAAAAATGTAATTTGGAGCTTCAGGTTAAATTTTTCAGATAATATGACAGTCCCTTTAACGATAGTAACGACCTTTGCTGGTTATTTTACTTTTACAATTCGCAATTTAGTTGCTGATATTGTTAATTTATACTTTATTTTTATAAATTTTTAACAATATGGAGTCAAAATATTAGCTAATGTTTGCACACCCACTGAGAAAACTGTTCATCAATAAATTAGGTGAATTCAGTTAAAATTATGATGAATTCACGTAAAGTAGAGAGCATACTGATATCACCAAAAAGTACGATGAAACTACTGTCGCTGCTGCTCATGATATATTAAGATGAACTGTTACCACGCTTTTAGTAGGATGCAGACACAATTTCGTGCTTTGTAACAAGCTTTTACGGTGAAAGTCATGGTATCGTTGTGTGAGGACCTCGTATGACCATGTGATAGTCATCATATTTTAGTATGCTTTCCTCATAGTTTTAACGCACTTTTATGTGATTTCCTCTTACTTCAGATGTTTCTTCCTACTATTTAAACGCCATCATCGTATTTTTGTATCATTTCTTACTTCTATTTAACGTTCCTTCATTTAATAACAGTAATATCCAATTATTTACTCCTACTACTTATCAAGGCTTTCCTGATATTTTTGTATGCTGCCTACTACTGTTTATATGCTTTCCTCATATTTTCGTTATTTTCCTATTAGCTCTTCCTACTATTTATCTACGCTTTCCTTATATTTTTGTATTCTTTCTTGTTATTTTTTCCTACTATTTATCTATCCTTTCTTATTATTTTAAGAGGCCGCAGTGCGTCCAGTCGTATCCTCGTCACTGTAATTGTGTTTATTATTAATCTATTTTATTAAAGTCGAATATCGATAACCATTTACATTCTATGGGGAAAGTAATGAATACAAAGCTTCATTACATAGAATATAAGAATTTCGATTCTAATAAAACAGTTTAGTTTAATAGAAAACATAATAAGTGACGAGGATACCACTGGACGTACTGCGGCCTCCTAAAATAATAGGAAAGGATATATAAACAGTAGGAAAAAATAAGAAAGAGTACAAACTATAAGGAAAGCATAGATAAATAGTATGAAGAGCATACAAAACACATACATGTAAAAGTACATACTTATAATAAAAATACATATACATCAGAAATAACCAAAAAAGATCACAATTAATCAGAGCTGAATTAAGGAGACAGTTGTTAAAAAGAAAAAGAAAATTGTTAGCAAAAAGGGTTTATTGACTTAAATTAATTACGTAGGTACTTAATCACAATTTAAACTTAATTTAGGCATATAATAATAAGTATATTATTTTACACAGGCGACGTGGCACTGGATAATCGCCTGTTTGGTGGCCGAGTTCCATTATTTGGCGGCCCTCGGCCGATGTATTTAGTAGGTATTTAACATCTAGGTTGGGTATTATATTTTGCTGCTTGAAAATTGAAAAAAAAATAGAACGCTTGGAAAGATATTCATATAAACCTTAAAAACTACAAAAATTTGCTCTATCTATTTACTGATAACCATTTAAGGAATAACTGTGGCAAGTTTCAGCCCTATACCAAAAAGTAGATAGAACAACCCGCAATAGAACCCATCTTCACCGTTTTAGCCAATTTTGTGGCACAATTTCTCAGAAATTCAGTTAAGTTCAAATTCATTAGGACTATATTAAGAAAACGCTATATTTTTTATTTATGAATCATATTTTGGATAGAGAAGATATAATAAAGAAGATAATGTAATGTCTCGGGTTGACAATATTATGACAGTATTGCAGGTTAAATACAATGACATGTCCAATGTCCATACTCACCATAATTTAAAAACCTATATTGTATTCTTGCAAATAAAAAATTTGATTTGATTTGATTTACAATTAAATATTATCTACGATGCTATATATACACAAATAAACCTATAAATAAAGAAAAACATCTGGGACAGTGCCAAAAAGGCTGACTGCGTTGCCACTTTGGATGGCGATACTGATTATTTGGGCCAAATAATTATGAGCCAGCTCTTTGGTCGTGGGACACCTCTACCAATATTTTGGCGATTTCTTTATAGAGGTGTCGAGCGCTAGGTGCCCACGGGTTCAGTGTTTCTACCCAAAACGCCACAAATATGTATTCTTTAGAAAGAGATGCGTATTTGCGACGCTTGTCAGTTTCGGCTTTGCAAGCGGTAGCGCTAGCCTCAAATGATATGCATGGAAGGTGAGACGGAGCGAGGGTGTCCATACATGTTGCGTCCCATATCAACGGTCGCCCCCTTCTTTCAAGGCGCAAGAGTCATTCCATCGGGCCTTTTGCAAAATGGCTGGCGCATTAATGCTTACGATTTATATTACTACTTTATAAAAACGCTCGATTCACAAATTCTCGCGTGTTTAGAGCCTCTATACTTACCTATTTTACATAATGTATAATATGTATATAGGTATAATTTTAAGCTACGTAGTTAGGTACTTCTAGTTTACTGATGAGAGTTGTTCCCCGTTTGGACTTATTGAAAATAAAATATTTGATCCAAAGGTTCATATTTCGTAAAATTTATTATTATTCCACTCTTTTTAAACTAAGTAGATCATATTACGAATGATAAAAGAAAACTCGTAACACAGAGATTTTCTTGTTATGGAGATTTTATGTGTATACGCTTGGTAAGATCCTTACACAGGTTCTGAGAAGATCTGAAGATCTTGGAAACAGCTTACCCGATGAACATTATCACCAACCATATAGCTACAGATTATTATACCATAACATATCTTCTTTTTGGTACTGGTTAATAAAATCTCCTGTTTTTTTCCCAGTTGGCTCAGAAGTGAGTTCAGATACAAGTCTAAATGAGTACCTGCGGTCCCACCTGAACCTTCGCGGAGTGAAGTACATGTGTAAAGAAGGAGGCTGCGGGGCCTGTGTGCTCACAGTAGCTACTACGGACCTCAACACTGGGTTGATGAATACCTTTTCTGTTAACTCGGTTTGTATATAAAGTGAACCTGCGCGGAGTATACTTGTGAGGTACACATATATGGTAGCTGAAAGTTCTATCAAAATTAATTCACTTGTGGCGGAGCTTGTTCTTGACACCAGACAAACACAAATGTAAATTGACATCTAAATATTAGTTTGAAATTTGAAATTACACGCAGATTAATTTAAATTAATATTAATTTTGGCTCCGTCCTTCTAGAAGTAGATAACAGAAACCTTTCTATGACTGATATTCACTTCTACCTCCAAAAATGTATCCAAAATAGTTCAGCAGTTACGACCTTATGATGTAAAAACTCAATTTTCAGTGCTTGGTTTCGGTAACATCCTGCAAAGACTGGGAGATAACTACAATAGAGGATATCGGTAATAGAAACAAGGGTTACCACGCTGTCCAGAAGAACTTGGCAACACATAATGGCACTCAGTGTGGTTACTGTACACCAGGATGGGTTATGAGCATGTATAGGTAAAGTATTTTCCGCCCGTGGAGCCCATACTAACTGGCATCCCCTAAAAAAGTAGCCTGTCCTTCCCTTAGGTTCAAGCTTACATTCATCAAAATCAGTTCAGTGGTTTAGCCGTAAACAGACAGTTTCACTTACGCATTCATAATATTAGTATGGAATAGCTTTGGCCCGCGGTTTCACTTCAAATAGAACAAAGAAAAAAAAATCTGTGGTTATAGATTTTTTCGTCTGAGAAAAGGTTTTTTCTATACTTATATTTTAAGTAGTAGGCGTTTTATTGTAACCTAAATATTAGCATACCTATATCACGTCCTGTTTGACATTTTTTAAAAATATAATAATAATAAGCGCAGAAGAAACAATAGTACCTACTAATAACGGCAAAAGTTTAAATAAAAAAAACATTTCTCGCCCAGCTCTTCCACTGACGAACCTTTATAAAAAAATTTAAATCTAGTGAGCCGTTATGGCGTAATTTAATAACCATCTTCCAAGTCTTATTTTAAAGTTTATCTAATTATTGCAGTTTGCTGGAAGGAAAAGAGAGTTTGACTATGAAAGAAATAGAGAAGTCGTTTGGAAGTAATACTTGTCGATGTACAGGTTATAGACCCATTTTGGACGCTTTTAAAGAATTTGCCACTGATGGACCGAAATGTAACAAAATCGTCGATATTGAGGATTTGAGTAAAGTATTCAATAGAAATATGGTAACACAAGTATGTACACCAAAAGCTTGCTCTATTGATGACGATTGGTGTCTAATAAATAATAAAATGATAAAAGAAGAAAATGTTTTAAAGATAATTCTAAAAGATAACAAAAGATGGTATAGAGTCAATGAAGTAAAAGACATATTTGATATATTTGACAAAGAAGGGCTTGATTCATATATGTTAGTAGCAGGGAATACAGCTAAAGGTAATAATGTGTATGTGTAATACTGTAGATGTTATTTAAAACAAAAATCCAATGACAAAACGTAGAATTCCACTTTAAAAAATTCTAATCAACTTAATATTTGTTTTAAAATTTCACAACAAGCTCATTCTTATCGCCTTCAAACATTTGGAAACGACTTATAAGAAGAGAATTTATTTTATTTTAAATACAGGTCATTAGATGCAAGTTTATATGTTTTATCAGATAACAATGTTAAACAAAGAAATAATATTTTGGTTTACTAACATAATGCGCTCAAAGCAAACTCTACGTCATAAAGAGAAAAGTATTATTTCGGCGATAAATAAAAAAAAAAGTCCCTTTTTTTATTTGCGTTTGCGCATATTTTGAAGAATTATTAATTCCCTTCTTTTTCTATCTACAGTAATTAATTAAGCTAATTTTTATTTGTTTTATTTCGGTATTTATTTTCAGGTGCATTCCCAATCGATGATTATCCTGATGTGATTATAGACATTAGCGGAGTGCCCTCGTTACATGGTTATGAAACAGAACAAAATCTTATAATTAAAGGTGCTACTACACTTTCAAATTGTGCAGAAATATTTAAAAAACTCGCTCGGGAAGAAGACGGATTTGAATATTTAAATAAATTTTATTCGCATTTGGAGTTGGTGGCACATTATCCAGTTAAAAATGTAATAAAATTTAAATTGAAAAAAAAAAAAAACTATTTCATACCTACTTTAAAATAATCATTTCTTTAAAATTTATGTTTCAGATAGGTACTATAGCTGGAAACCTAATGATCAAGCATGAACATCCAACATTTCAATCTGATATTTTTCTTTTATTGGAAACTGTTGGCGCAATATTAACTCTTCGTAAGTTTTGTTAATATTCTAAAAGATGAAGGAACAACATTTACTACAAATATCTTATTACTCATTAACAAATTATTTTCTAGAAAGCAAAGCAGGAGTACAAAAAGTGTCAGTTAAGGATTTCCTTAAAACAGATATGAAAGGAAAAGTAATTATTAATGTCTTAATTCCACCTTTATCTAAAGAGTACGAATTCGTGTCTTATAAGGTAATTATTTAAATTAATCCTAGTGATTTATTAGGTTATTTTTAATTTGAATATAATCACAGGAGCTTAGTAACATTTTCATGGTAATGAGAAATTATGTTATTGGATTCTGCGTCACGTTAGGGACGTTGGGGTTCCTTCATACACGTGATGCGAATATTGCTTCCTTAGTTATTAAAGTTTATTGTTTCGACCAGGTCATTAGAACTATCCAAATTCTGATTATCATTATAATAATAAATTGTATAATTATGATATTTATTAACAATTTTGTTATCATTGAATTACTGATGTTTTGAAAATATTTTACTTGCTGAACAGATAATGCCTCGAAGTCAGAATGCTGCCGCTATTGTGAACGCTGCATTTTTATATCATATGAAGAATAAAGAAACAGTCACTAAAGCATCTATTGTAATTGGAGGGCTATCTGAAAAATTTATTCATGCTGAAAAAACCGAAAAGTACATTCTTGGAAAGAATATATTTACAAATGAGGTTCTTCAAGAAGTTCTAAAAGTATTGGAAAGCGAACTGATTGTTGAACCAAATCCTCCTGAGCCTTCTGTGGAATTTCGAAAAAAGTTGGCCTTAGGATTATTTTACAAGGTAAGAATTTTAGTTTTATGTATTTAATGATAATTAATGGAGGACTTTTGAATACTCTTTTCCACATTTTAAGGGGCTGCTGGATTTATGTCCATCAAGTAAACTTGGAGAAAAATATAGATCAGGATCAGTTAATCTTAGAACATCAAGACCATTAAGCAACGGTTCTCAGGTTTATGATACAAATAAAGCTGTGTGGCCATTAAACCAACCAATGCCAAAAGTAGAAGCCCTAATTCAGTGCGCCGGTGAAGCTCCATTCATGGAAGACATCCCCACGTTACCTGGAGAAGTATTTGCTGCTTTTGTCTTAAGTACAGTGACTGTTGGTGAAATCGATGAAATAGATGCGTCACCCGCCATGGTAATGTATATAATAATCCCCTTACTAATAAACGCTGTACAAAGTTATATAATGTTTTGTTTTCCTCTATCATTTATATTGTATGACTTCAAAGTTAGAGGAAGAGTATTGTATAACATATTGTATAAGTTTCTATGACCCATGGCAAGGTAATAAAAAATGTTTAACCATTTCAAAAATACCCGAGATTGTAGCTGCTGTTATAATTAAAAAAAATATACAATGGAGTAATTTATTCAGAAAAGAACTATTATGTTCAGCCTTTACCAATTGAGAGTAAATAGTCAATAAATACGCATATCTAATCTATATGTATATATAAAACATAAAAATGTTTCCACCTATGTTCGTTATAGACTTTGAAATCATCCAATCGATGTGCCCCATACCGGTCTCATTTGAAAGGCGATCATGCGAAGATAATATAATAATACTAAAATAAATAAAAAACCTATACAAAAATTTTCAATCTCATCAAAGGGTGGGCGCTACTCGCAAATAATTCCTGTGAAGTTTGTATATATAATTATTACCCTGGGCGAAGTCGGGGCAAGCCGCTAGTATTATATAAAAATCTATATTTGTTGTTTGTTCGTATTTTAGAGACTTAAAAACTACTGGACTGATTTTGTCACTGTTGGTACCATTAGATAGAGTGGTTCACGAGGAAGGTTATAGGCTATATAACATCACGCTACGTTCTTTGGGAACGGATCAGTACTAACCAATAACATTTAAACGAAAATCGTCTTCGTTCGTATCTACAAAAATTTGTCTGTCTTTTCAAATTATAGCATACTGGTTAATGTAAAATTAAACTGTTTGTTTTAGTTTAATCAAATATATGAAAATTAGTATTTGTTTGTTTGTTCGTTTTCTATGGACTCAAAAACTACTGGACCAATTTGAATTTTTTTTTTTTTGCATTCGATAGCCCAATTCTTAGGGAAGGTTATAGGTTATTTAACCTCACGCTATCCAAGGGGGTGAATTGTATTCATAATACAACGCGTTCGAAGTAGCGGGCAATCAGCTAGTACTAAATATAATATAAATGTAACCACATAAAATAAAATACATACGCTAGCAACATAACTCCTCGGTGAGTTGGTATCCATGATAGTGGACTACTAATGAAGCAAAGTACCAAACAACAACAATATATTCATTATGAATGACAGTCAAAACTCATCATCAGCTATATAAATGTGTCACACGAGAGTAATTCTATGAACATTATTTGTACACGCCTTATAAGTTCCATGTAACTTATTTCTTAATGTTCTTCATTAAACATTTATATTGAATTAATTTCAGAATATGAATGGTGTTATTGCATTTTATACAGCAAAAGACATACCAGGTTTCAATTCATTCACACCAATTGATTTATTTTTAAATTTTATACACGAAGAAGTACTATGTGATGGTAAAATAAAATTTTTCAATCAACCAATTGGCATTATCGTTGCTGAGACAGAGCAACTTGCTAATAAAGCTGCCAAAAAAGTCAAAGTGACTTATAAAAATACAAGACCACCTGTACTTAATATAGCGGAGGCTCGTAAGCATATAGAGAGAATATTTCTGATATCTGCAATACCAGCAACTAAGACTGGATTTAACGTTAAGAAAGTTATAAATGGAAGTAGTAATATAAAAGCACAATTTTACTATAGCATGGAGACACAAGTATGCGTGACAAGGCCAAGTGATGACGGACTTGAAGTTCATTCGGCTACCCAATGGATGGATATGGTACAATTGGCTATATCTCAGGCGCTAAAAATCGATGAAAATAGGTCAGTCTAAATCCTAATGATCAAAATGAAACAAATAATAATGTATAACAGTGTTTAAATTATGTTTTAGAATAAACTTAGCAGTTAGAAGATTGGGTGGAGGTTTTGGCGGTAAAATTTCAAGATCCACACAGATTGCAGTCGCATGTAGCTTAGTAGCATTTTATTTGAACCGGCCGTGTAGGTTTATAACGCCTTTGACTACATTTATGAGAGCCATTGGAAAGAGATTACCATGTTCTAGTGATTTTGAGGTAAGTATCAATGTCATTGCAACTATTACAGCAACTATAATTATAAAACATGCTTTCAATAGCAGTGTTAACCGATGTCGTTGATTAAGTAGTTTATCTTCTCGGATTTATTTAATTACTTACTTTGATTATCACGTACATTTTAAATTTAGTGAAATGTTGATTGATACACCCGTACTAAATATTTTCATTCGTGACTTTCGAATTTGGATATTTATTTCAGCTACATTTAAAAACAAACTTTAACCCTTTTTTTAAAGGTTAAGGTAAGCAGCACGGGAGAAATTCAATCATTGCACATACAAGTGTATGAAGATAACGGATATACAGTTAATGAACAAATAGCTCTGATGGCGACACTGGTATTAAATAACTGCTATGACAAGAAACGTTGGAACATTAAAGTGTTCAACGTAATTACGGATACGGCTAAAAATAGCGCTTGTCGATCACCAGGTAAAGTAATAGACAATGACAAAGCCGATACATCAAGAAAGCGGAAAACGTTTAATTACTTAAATAAAAACATAAATTAAACCTAGGCTAAAAATAATATAAAAAGCAATAACGTCGCTTTTGTCTATTCAGGTGTCATTCTAAAACGGCTGAATTATTGTAAAAGTTTATCATCACATTTCTTGTAATTTCTCATAATACACATTTTTTACTAATTTACATATTTTTTAAGTTTCTTTAATTTTTTTTTGTTTCAGGAACATTGGAACAAATTGCTATGACTGAAATAATGATGGAACAAATATCCTACGAGATGTCATTAGACCCTATAAAAGTCAGACAGGCTAATTTCTTAGACGACAAAGGCATCTCCGAAATAGTTGACAAATTGGTACAAGAAGCCGAATATGAGAAAAGAAAAAATGAGGTTGCTAAATTTAACCAAAATAACAAATGGAAAAAGCGTGGCCTGAGATTTGTACCACTGAAGTGGCCTGTGCCTCCGTTAGCTTTTTTTGGAGTTACCTTAACAGTCTACCATGGAGATGGTTCCGTAGTTATAACCCATGGCGGAATCGAAATGGGGCAAGGCATAAACACAAAAGTCATTCAAGTATGTGCATACACTCTCAATTTGCCGATTGATAAGATAAAAGTTAAAGCTAGCAATGTTATAACTAACGCTAACTCTACAGCCACAGGATTCAGCTTTTCTAGCGAAGCAGTTTGTTTGGGAGTCATAAAATGCTGTCAAATACTTCTGGAACGTCTTGCACCAGTAAAAGTTAACTTGAATGAAGATACATGGGAAATATTAATTAAAACAGCTCATGGTAAAGGAATCAATTTACTTACAAGCTACAACGTCACTTCAACAGATCAAAAAGATTATTCTGTATATGGCGCAACTTTGACTGAAGTAGAAGTAGACATATTGACTGGTGAATTTAATGTGCTCAGAGTCGATGTTATGGAAGATGTCGGACAAAGTTTGAGCCCAGAAATAGATGTAGGACAGGTGACTACTTGCTATTTATTTATAATTAGCTTTCCGCCCCGGGTTTCTCAGTGGAATTTCGATATCACGCTCACCAATATATTTAATTTTTCTATAGAATCCTATAAAATATTGAAATGAAACAAAGCAGATTCTAAGTCCCCACTAAGATCCTTGAGAGTTTTGACCTCTTTAGGTCAATATTTCAACAGACCAATTCTAAAAACCGTTCAATTAAATTTATATACCTGTTTTAATTTTAAAATTACAAAACGTCACTTAAATTTTATTTATTCGTATTGAAGATGTTGATGATGTTCAGGAGTTAATATTAATAAAAGACAATTTACTATAGTCTTCATTAGAACAGTGTGTCAATAGAATATTTTTTATTTTTCATTACCCTTTCTTACATCTTGTAAAGTTTACAGATTGTCTTTCTTTACCTCTCAGCTACAGACATACAAATATACCTTCACGCCTGTTTTCCGCACCACCTTTTTCTATCTTTGAACACTTCTCTTGCTTCATCCACATCGATGCATCGTTTAATACATTATCTAGTTTTATTGAATAACGAATGTTTATTATTTAGTGATTAAAATGTTATATGTACAAATGGATATATTTATACAAGTGCAAGAAAGATAAAAGCAAATAACATCAAGTGTGAATCAATAATTGAAATGACTATAAATATTGAGTAGCTTTCTGCCCCGGCTTCACCTGTGAACATTTTAGTAATACATACAGAAAAACATTTTTTCCTTACATACTTTCGGACTCTCTTTCTCCCCTAGGGGTTGAATTTTGAAAAACGCTGAATTACGTATTTTATTAATTGTGTCGAAACCAGAAAAATATTATTTCCTATACAAGCTTTGTCAGCCTTTTTCCCTTCTTAAGGGGTTGAACTTCTATAAAACATTTTATAGAACGTATTTCCTACCACTAATATTGGCAACTTAAGACTGATAGTATATGAACGGGTATTTTGCTTTAGATTGAAGGTGCTTTCATCATGGGTCTTGGTTATTGGACTTCCGAAGACATTGTTTACGATGCAACAACTGGCGAAGTGCTAACAGATAGATCTTGGAATTATCATGTGCCGTTAGCGAAGGACATTCCAGTAGACTTTAATATATATTTTAAAAGGAACAGTTTCAATGAAAATGGTGTATTGGGCAGTAAAGGTATGATTATTTTCCTTTTTTCTTTTACCCAAGGAAGTGGATCAAAATTATATAATTATGCGATTTCATCATAGTCTTCCAGTTGGATAGTCTGGTTTATTTCAATATTAAGATTGAAAATTATTTAATAAACCTACTCTGGCATTGTTCTTTATAATGAAGGTCTCAGGTTATCTATACTTCAACCAAAAAATCTGAGCATTTTCTTCTTCTGAAAATAATAATACTTGGTACTTACTTGAAGATGTAACAGCTCCAACCCATTTTAGTGTAGCGGCAGAATATTCAACTGTTGTTTTTATCTTAACATGCTAAATGTGTACATTGTTAGCAGTATCAAGTATCTGGCCACGTCACATGGTACAAATGCCTTGATATAACTAATGCGTGCAAAGGCTTTTATTCCAACTAGTATATTATATTATTACCTATATCTACTTACTTAATTGTGATTTCACCTCAAAATAATATTTGAAACATGAGAGGTGTCATGATCTATCTATCTATCTATCTATGTATATATCATCACGCCTTTTATCCCAAAAGGGGTATGCAGAGACAATTTATTGCCATTTACTATTTTATTTTATTTTATTTTATTTTCTATATTTAGGAAATTAACAGCACATTTTATAAATTGAATTTTGTTACAATATTATCCAAAGAAAGCCAATTATAAATTTCCTATTTAGACCACAGAACATACATACAATAAACAGACATAAACAAAAAAAAAGAAGGTAAGTACCCACTTTAATTAAAAAATAAATAAGTACTGAAAGGAAATGAATTATGCTGGGATGGTTGTTACTGTTAGATCGTTAGATCCGGCATGTTGCGTGTTTATTTGTGTGTGTTTGTGTTTGTTGTGGTGCGTGAGTGTGTGTCTGTGAGAAATTATGAATGATTGATTGTTTTACAACTTGTCTGGAATTATTATAAAAGTCCAGCTCGCCGAAGTATTTGTTGTAGGTTCTAACGCAGCGAGTCAATAGCGTGTTTTGGGTGTATCTAGATCGATGCTGGCGGCACTGAAACAAATCCGTGTGTCGAGTGCGTCGCGCGGGAGTGCTAAAGCGGAGCTCGGCCAGCAGGTGCGGAGTGTCGACGCGGCCGCTCATAACATCGTACAGGAACATCATGTCGAGAAGTGTCCGTCTATCGCGCAGCATTATGAGTCCGTGTTCTTCACATCCGCTTTCGTAGTCCACATACTCTCTACGGGTCTTATAACTCATGTACTTAACGAATTTCAGCTGGATCCTCTCGACCTGATCCGAATATGTTATGTACTGAGGACTCCATATGCAGCTAGCATACTCCAGGATACTGCGCACATACGCACAATATACGCTTTTCAAACATTGTGGATCCTTAAGCGGTTTGCAAGTTCGCATAAGGAAGCCGAGATTTTTGTATGCCCTGCTAGTTACATGGTCTATATGGTCAGTCATCGAGAGTTTACTGTCCAACATCACCCCGAGATCACGTACTACTCGGACTGGTTGTATGGTGGCGCCACCAATATTGTAACTGAACTCTAAAGGTGTAGGGCTGCGGGTAAACGTAATCTTCTGACACTTGCTAATATTGACAGATATCCTGTTTTCCACGTAATAGCCACAAAGACGGTCCAGATCCCCCTGAAGCAACCGACAGTCAACATAGCCTCCAACGTCCGTAAATATTTTAGTGTCGTCAGCATAAAGAAGAAATTCTGAATGTTTGAAGCACGTATATATATCATACAGATAGGCATTGTAAAACAGAGGACCCAAGTGGGAACCCTGTGGAACCCCGGAGGTGACATCAACAAAATCAGATCTATATCCGCCGATGACCACAGCCTGAGAGCGACACCTCAGGTAGGACTCCACCCACCTGAGCAGATCCCCGCGTATACCTAGACACTCGAGTTTCCTAGCCAAAATAAAGTGATCTACGCGGTCAAATGCCTTTTCGAAATCGGTGTATATGACATCAATCTGCCTACGCCCATCCATAGATCTATGCGCGAAGTTTAGTAGGGTAGCGAGATTGGTGACAGCAGAGCGGCCGCGCAGAAAACCATGCTGTTGCTCAGGGATACTAGGTGAGATGGTGGTATAAAAGGAGTCATAAACAAGACTTTCGAATAACTTTGCAAATATATTCAGTATGGATATAGGTCTATAATTTTCGACTTTAGATTTAATACCTTTCTTGTGTATAGGCACGATATGAGCTTGTTTCCATATTGATGGGAATATACCTTCCCTTAATGAGCGGTTGAATATTATGCATAAAGGAAGAGAAAGGGCGTCTGCACACTGCTTAATATATATGGGATGGATCCCATCGCTACCCGGGCCCTTTGACACATCAATAGTGCGCAGGGACCGGCGCACGCGCTCAATTGACAACTCAATTCTGTGTATGTCTGAAGTATATCCAGAAACAGTGGGTGAGTAGTCTTTGGTAGGATAATTGGATGCCGCAGGACAGAAAACACTATGAAAATATGCGTTAAACGCATCTGCAATGCCTTCGCCCGATGAATACTTATTGTCACCAAGTGTGACATATCGTGGATAGTTAGATGTTGTGCGTTTAGATTTGACATAACTCCATAAAAGCTTTGGGTTTTTTTTTATTAATAATTCGGCATTTACTAAGTATTGCTGGTACCTGCACTTAGCGACCATTTTCTGCCTAGCTCTTAATAGAGAGAACTCCGCATAGTCAGATGGATTTTTATATTTTTTCCAGCGTTTGTGAGCTTTGGATTTCTCGCGGATGATTTTGATGAGTGCCGTGCCGAACCACACTGGATAAATATCGTTAGAATAAGCTTTAGCTCTCGGGACATTCTCTGACACACTGGTGTTTATATGATTATATAAAATCTGAACAGCTTGATCGACTGTGCCCGTTTTCAACAAATTCCAGTCAACGCCATTCAGACCTTTATTAATGACTTCATAATTTTGCCCTGTTGAATCTAAATCTTACACTGGGCTTGGTGACCATAGAACCCACAACAATATCAGAGGTGCTTATAGTGAATGACGGATGATGCGCGTCCTCCGGGACCAAGGGGAAACCGCACCGGGATAGTTCCACAGGAAAGTTACCAAATGCAAGATCTAATGTGTTAGCGTGACCGTTTGTCAGTGTACAATATTGATTCAAACCCAACAAATGAAACTCCTGCACCAATTTATTACCTATAGTCTGTACGTCGACATATCCTTGTTTTGTAAATATGGGACCATTGTGATCCCATTTAATAAACGGCAAGTTAAAGTCGCCCACTATCAAGAAGTGACTGTCCGGGCTTTCAGCGACAGCGCCCTGGACGGAAGATAGAATCAATTCCAGATCGCGTGTTTGGTAGGGAGCCCTAACCGTGGCACCCGCTGTGTACGCGGCGGCGATGTGCAGATCAACCTTAGACGAGCCGAGCGCGCGCGCCGGCACCGTCACCCACACGACCTCCGCCGGGCCGCACGCCCAAGAGGGCCGAACCCGCGCACCGAGCCCGCGCTTCACGCAGATCATCACCCCGCCGCCGGTTACCTTCGTCGTGGCAGATAGGTCTCGGTCGCAACGGAACACGTCGTATCGCGGATCACAGAGCTCAGAGTCCAGCACTCCGTCAGTCAACCATGTTTCAGTAATTATGATTATGTCAAAGTCATTTAATAAAATATTCTGATATATGTCATTACATTTAGTATTAAGGCCGCGAGCATTTTGATAATAAATGTTTATATTATGTAGTTTCTCTGCGATTGCTAACATTGCAATATATATACCATGAGATTAAAAAGAGTAGTTTGATTATATTTACAGAAAGCAAAAATAAATTAAAATATACAAATTGTGGAAATATAATTATCATCATTATAAGGCGACGATAAATGACAAAACAAAACCTCAAAAAATATGTGTACTCGCAGCGGTATGAATCAACAACAATAAGTATCTTTGTGTTACAAGAACATTCACTCTTCATTGAGTTACTAGGCACCCGCAACAGCGATAACATGCGCGATGGTGTGAACGACCGCGGAGCGAGCATCGCGGGCGGTACCACGAAAAGGCGCCGTCGCGCTAAGTATGAGCGACACAAGCTAGCATGACAGGTGGGGCGCCTATATGCGTTATTATCATTCAGTTTCATCTCGTAGGTATGGTAGACAATGCATAAGCAGGTATCATTTGTAGTATAAACATATAATTTACATCCACCGTTCAAAATCGTGTCATTATTATTCGTAAAATAATTGATATGAATATTAAAATATAAGTAAAACAGTATCGAGGCGATGCAAGACTCAGATTCCAATAACGGAGGGCTCGCGAAAGGGCGGAGGTGGGGGAGCGAGACAGCACTATTTACAGGCGCGCGTATTTCAGTGACCATTGTGCGAGTACATGAACAAATTAAAAATCGGGAACTTAGACTTTTATAAAAATATGTGATAATGACAAGTTGTGATAAGTAGGAAGTTTTTAAATGAGTTAATTGTGAGTGGGTGTGTGTTAATGTGTGTGTGTGTGTCAATGAGGATGTGAGAACAGCTGCAACAATCCCAGTAAGTAAATATATATCAGCATGCAGAAAATAACAATTGAAAACATTCGAAATATAAAAAATATCAAGGCAAGTTCTGTAGTCCATACAATACATACAAAAAACTGAGTATACTGTACCTAAATAGTTAATACTTTCTAAATTATTTTTGCAAGGTCGTGAACACTTCTTATGTGAATATGCCGTGAGGTGTTGTTCTTCCGAACATAGATCATGCAGTTTTTTGTCCAGATAAACTCGTACTGCTTGGATTTCGCCCTTTCTTTACTCAACTTAAGTAATTTCTTATTATCCTGTGTTAGGTGCTCGTTTACAAAGATTTGTCTGGATTCACCCGGGATATTAAAATGTTTAGTAGATATTCCGCGACACTTCCGTATTCCTGATATTATTGTGTCTTTTAGAAGACGCGTTTTCAGTTTTGCCACGATGACCCTCGGGCGACCTGGTACATGTTGTCTGGGCTGGACACGGGTAACATGCAGAATGTCTTCCTGGTTGACTGTCACACCCGCTTGCTGGGCAATGGTCTGGATCACCTGTGTCAGCGTCTCGTTCTTATCCTCAGGGACGCCCACCACCTCGATGTTCTGAATTCGCTCGCGTTGCTGATGAACGTTGGCTTCCATACGTAGGTTGTCTATCTCCGCCCGCATTTCATTTATTGTGCTATTTGTCACTAAAGATGTTGAACTTCTTGCGCTGTCTACGTCCTTCTTTATTTCAACAACGGATGAGTGTATGAACTCAACACTACTCTGAAGGTCCTTTATTTCAGCCTTCAGGAATGACTGTTGGTCATTGAAGCTTGTTAACAGATTGTCCAATTTTTTGTAGTCCGTGCGTAGGCTAGTCAGTTCAGCCTGCACACTTTCCGTTCGTTGCACCAGGGTTTCCATCTCCGACCTTATCACACTATGTATAGAGCTGATGCTGGAGCCAATCTCGCATTTCCACACCTTCATGTTCTCCAATAATTCATCCATATGTTGAGTCAGGGTTTGATCTTCAGGCTTCTTCCTCTTCCTGATGATAGTGAAGAGGGGCTGGTCATCCTGAGTATGTGCAACTCGGAGGTCAGGGTTTGAGCAGCTTTTTGATGGAGTTCTTTCCATGTTGGAGGTAGATTGTATTTATTTATTTTTTAAATTTATTTAAACGATTTTTTTTAATTTAATTTCATTGACACGTCCGTTCACTTTGTATAATATGATCCTGATATAGCTCTCGCTTCTTTTATATTCATCATACCTTTCATACATGCTTGGCGATTGTACGTGCTTTTAACATTGCTTTCAGTCAATGAAGTTTTTATATGTTCAAAAAAATTACATCCAGGTCGTCATCTGTCAGCATTCCCTTTTACTTCTGCCATATAATTAATTAGCGTGATATTACATAATTCATAAAATAATGAATAAGGTATTATTTAATATTATTATAGCTACCGGTGAGCCCGCAATATGCATGAGTATTTGTGTGTCGTTTGCAATCAGGGAAGCCATCGCTGCAGCCAGATCTGATAAGGGCATTCCTACTACACAGTGGTTTAATATTGGTATGTATCCTGAAAATACATAAATTACATAGATTACATAGAAAGTACATAGATTTTCACATGCCAAGATCCTGAATTCCTGATATATCTTTTTTGGTTTCAACATTTGTCTTTCGATGCCCTTTACTGACATGAATCTTCTATTCATAAATCATGAACAATAAAAAAGTGCAAGAATTGACGTTTTCCATCATTTTACTGAGACATAAATTATGAAATGCAATACCAAATCCAGCTGTAGTCACAAAACAAAGAAATGACAATTATTATGGACACAAGTATGCGACAGTTCAAGTCAAGATTTCTACAAAATATGTCTAAATATGGACATTGTTACCAATGTTTTTGTTTCCATTTCAGATGGCCCATGTACAACTGAAAAAATAGTCATGAGTGCTGACACAAGAATTGAAGATTTTAAATTTTATTAAACATTTATTTTTTATATTTTGGGATATTAAAACAAATTCCTGTGAATTAATAACATTATTTAATTCCAACATCAATTTATTTCTATAATATTATTTTTACACATCGATCTAAATAATTACAAAATAATTATTTTTACAAATGTTTAATTTACAAGTTCTACAAAATAGTGTATTCAACAGTCATATAAAATTGGAAGGTTTTTCACAGATAATAAATCTATATATCTAATATAATAAGCGTTTACAATTTTACTTTGCATCTAAGGGGACAAGGTTTTTTATTTAAGTGTTTATAAAATAGGATGTGCTTAAAATATACTTTTCTTATGAATATACCTAATCGAGTTTCTTTAAAAAATATATAAGATTTGGCTAATTAAAGATCACACTAAAACAACTGAAATATGGTGTAACGAGACAGAGCCAGAGAAAATTTTATAGGCTGGCTTATTGCTCGCTCAACGAATCAGCATCACGATTCAGCGGGGAAATGCAGAAGATTTAATTTTTCGTTTTTATATTGTTGTGTGTACATAATTAAATGAAGGTTTATATTCGTGTAGTATTATTTTTAAATTTTCATGTTTTTTAGTCTCATCTTTCATTAGCCAAATAGAAGAATGTTTTCATATAATTCTCACTCCCTTGATACTTTGCAAATTGATAAAGTATTAAGATTCATAAAACTTATAAATATTATAAATGAGAAATAGATTGCACAGAAATAGTTGGAGGGCCGGAAAGTGATATATAACATTTCAAAAATTCACGGGCGAAGCCGGGGCGGCAAGCTAGTCTTAATATAAGTAGAGGTCGGTTAACTAGAGATGGCATGTAACATACATTCAATGCATCAAAAATTCAAATCAATCGTACCAGCTCTTGCTTGTAGCTGGTCTACTTTATCAAACTACTAAGTTTCAAGAACGAGGGAATTATTTAACGCCTCAACCCCTTACAGATCGGGTTAACCTGAGGATCTTGAAGTAAACATGAAACTTGAAAGATGAAAAGGCACCTATGAAGATGTATACACACATACATCGCTATCAATCCGATTATTGCTTTCATATACAAGATATAATATATATTTATTATAATTCACAACCATTATGTACATTATATAAAACTGCTAGGACAAACAGGATTTAATGTTATTTAAAGATGTGGCTAAATGCTTTATATCGTCAGTGCCGTAGTTATGTAACCTATTATCAAAATGTAATGGTAATGGTAAATAAATAGTCTATTATAGTCTTGAGCAAAAAGCACTTTCATTTTGTAGTATTTTCCAATTTTAGGGTCAACTTTTCCAAATTTTCTTTACTACAACGAATCGACTTGATTTTTTGCACAGTTGGATGGCTAGGGATATCGAGTGAGTGACATTTGCTAACTTTCAAAACTTTCCACGTACGAAGCCAGAGCAGATGGCAAGGATAAAGTAAGTAAGATAAATAATTAAAGTTGACAAAAAAATCTTTGGTATTCTTTGATTTAAAATAAATATGACTAGAAGACGTATATTATAGGCGGGGCACACAAGTCGTACTATGATATGGGTATCATACTCAAGCTCCGTAGCTTGACATATACAGTGTTGTATGAATACAAAGAACGCAGTCTACTTGCCAGTACGTATCCATGTCAAGTCTGTGAAGTTTTTTAATTTTTGGAAAATAATATGTGTGACATTGTGCATAGTGTAAATAAATAAAAGAAAAATTGAGCCGTAATATGCTCAGTTTGGGCTGTCTTGTGCTGTAAATATTTTTAATTGCACAGGTGCATCACAATATTTATAATATTATTTTTGACAGGTGTTTTTTTGTCGGTATTGTATCAAAGTTAATGTTTGATACGCCATTTTGAAGATTATTATCCCCTCTAATGACAAATGATCAAAAATAAATGTTTCTTTTAAGATTAGACTAATTTATTTATTTTGTAAAAGACGACATCTGTTGGAGATCAGTTGAACTAACAGTGCGAAGTATTAATATACATATTAAAATAAATTAAGTGATAGGACTAGATTCACAGGCATGATACGCGCTGGCAAGCCAATAGCAGGCAAACTTCGTTTTTGTGTGCGCACTTACACAGTGGAATCACATTTTTTAAAGAGGGTAAAAGAAAAGTCTCATTTGTCAAAGACGACCAAATAATCTATGCGCTAGGTACCACAGTGTAAGATTTTTCTAAAAGCTTTTCGAAACTCAGGGTTAAATATTGTATAGATTACAGGATTCAGGAACGAGTTTATGTAGCCTAACCAAGTTGTTAAAATAAAGGCGGTAACTCCGGGTGAATAAGGTAGTCCAAATTTCCCACTGATAGCGTCACATACGGAACAGGTGAAGAATGGTGCCCAGCAGACCAGGAAAACACCTGAAATATTAAAATATATGAAACTTATATAATTTTTAAGGTTCCGAACATCTCTGATGAAAAAACGAAAACCTAGGATCACTCATATGTCTGTGTCTCCGTCTGCCACAGGTTATTTTCTCCAAATCTACTGGATGAAAAACGTTTAAACTTGGTATATAATTATATAGAGTTTCACGGACTTATAGAAATGATTTTGGGGAAAAATTTAACGGTAAAAAATAAACAAAAATATATCCCCCACATAATACCTAAGATTCAAAAGGGTTTATATTCAGAAAAACTACAGCGAAACCGTGGAATCATCTAGTTTCATAATCCAACTAGTCTATCTAATATAATAAATGCGAGTGTTTCTTTGTTTATTTATTTCATGACAGAACAGATATACGAATCGACGTGATTTTTTGCACATAGATAGCTGTCTAGCCAGAAAGTGACATAGGCTACTTTTTATTCCGGGGAACATGGCTCATTTCCGCAGAAATACATTTATTGAAAACTGGCTTCATATTAACATTCACCTCTATTGATATATTATGTTCACCCCGTATTATGGTCTTGAGCTCATACAAAAATCCCATAGAAAAAAGCACTTTAAGAATTTCCCGAATTTTCCGGGCAACTTTTCAAATTTTTTCAAACTTGTTCAAACTATTACAAAAATTGCCAAACCGGTCCAGCCGTTCTCAAGTGATTTAATTTTTATTTATATAGATTTTCACTATTAAAAGTTACAAAAAACCTACCTAAGACAATAGCAAGCGTTTGAGTGGCTTTCTTCTCCTTTTTAGCGAAGGACTTCGCTCTGAGTTTCCCATCTCTGTTAGCTCTAAATATTGTGAACCTGGCCGCTGATGCTGCACTGCGGAACCTTCTACGTGGTGTCGACATCACTGTACTGCTAGCTAATCGGCTCAGCTTTTTCCTAAAAAGAAAACAAGTGTCAAAAATAAACGCGTCGATGGCCGAGTGTTAAAGTTCGATCCCCACATCAGTCACATACAAGTGAAAGGTACATACATGATAACTATATTTATATGTGGCGATGAGTTGTCCAACAAATCCTACTCATAAAAAATATAGAGGTCTAAAATACCACTTTATTTAAAGGGTGCAAACTGGATATCGAACCTGAAACTTCCAAAGCAAGATTTACAAGATTTAGCTCTAAAAACCACTACAGACTCGGCGGAATTCTCACTGAAAATTTTGTAAGAAATATAAGAAATAATCTCGGAAAATTCTGTAACGATTTGGACAAACATTTATATTTTAATCGCCCATAAATTATTTTTCCATTCCCTATTTAATAGACTTGAGTTCATACAAAAATTCCATAGAAAAAGCACATTTAGTTTTTCCCGAATTTTTCGAAACCTGATTCGGTCCATTACGAACATTAAAAGAAAATAAATGGGTCCAGTCGTTCTCAAGTGAATTTTTATTTTTATAGAAGATTATTTCAGATAAACTCAGACTATGTTTTTTTTTATTTTGATTCCATCCCTATTAATATAAATGCGAATGTAAGTTTGTTTGTTACGCTTTCACGCAAAAACTACTTAACCGATCATCATGAAATTTTGCACATATATTCTTGGAGGTATTAGAAGTAACATAGGATACTTTTTATTATCACGGCATGACGACGGGAACGGGGTGGGCAGAGGTGAACATGACAAAAGCTATGTATGAAGTGTCAACATTTTGAATTTAGAAGTCGTGGGAAACAGCAATTTCTAATATGTTTATCTAGCTATCCACCCCGGCTTCGCGTGTGGACAATATTAAAATCTAATATATAAAATTCTCCTGTCACAATGTTCGTTCCCATACTCCTCCGAAACGGCTTGACCGATCCTTATGAAATTTTGTATGCATATCCGTTAGGGTTGAGAATCGGCTACTATCTATTTTTCATCCCCCTAAATGTTAAGGGTGGTCCACCCCTAATTTTTTTTATATAGGGTTAGGGTTAGGGGTAGGGGTAGGGGTAGGGGTAGGGCTATTATAGGGTATATTTTATTTTGTTCGTAAATATCCACGGGCGAAGCCGGGGGCGGAATGTTAGTAATATATAAACCGCAACCTTATTTTCAAATTTAAAAAATCTAAGCACAATAAATAAAAAAAATAAGCTCGAGCATATGATTAAAAATAATTCGCAGGAATAAACTTATTAATTTTCAACATAAAAAAATTCAATTAAAAAAGCAATTATTTTTGGAAGTTTAAACTGTAAATTATGAAACCCATTGAGTCGTGTATAAAGTAAAACAACAGAAGCACAGGTATTTGCATGCAAATAACTAATTTGCATATCAACGCTCGATTGGTTAACAAACGAGTTAATAATTACGTTTTACTTTAATTAAACTTCTCAGATTACTGTTCAACATAATAGACACTAATTGAAATTAGAATTGACTCAATAATAAGAGCTATTTCGAGTAAAACATTGTAGGAGGACTTTTATTGCCAATTTTTTGGAAATACTTTGAAATTATGGCTGTAAGGTTTATTTTTAACCGACTTCAAAAAAAGCAGGAGGAGGTTCTCAATTCGTCGGAATCTGTTTTTTATGTATGTTCCCCGATTACTCGAAGACACTTGGAATTTTTTTTTGTTTGAAAGGGTATATACTTTCCAGGTGGTTCCATGGTCATTTTCTGATCTGATGATGGGATCCTGGAGAAATCGGGAACTCTTCAAATTTTATAGGCACGCTTGAAGCGATTTGGGTATTTTTTTATAGTAACTTATGCATTTGCTTTCGGAAAGCACTCTTTTCAGTGCATAATTTTTGAAGTTCTGAAGGATCTATCTATTTTTATAAATTTTGAAAATACATGGTAACTATGTCATTGCTGGTATTACCTAGATTATTTTGTCACCATTGAAACTAGTAATCCAGTTCTCTGCTGCAAACAAGAAGGTCTTTTAAACAAAATATATGACTTCTGATTGAAAATACTTACTTTAACTCTGGTTTTTTAACAGCATTTCCATTTTTAGTAGCATCATTAGAACTAGTTTTCTCAGTCTGTTCATCAACTTTAGTCTCCAGCTCCCTTGGTATGGGAGAAGGTGGTGGTGTGTGATCTTTGGTATCGCCATCGATATTGGACGGTGCATACCCAGAGTCATTGTTTGTGTTTGGATCCATCATGGGAATTGGCGATGCTAGGTTGGCCATGATTCTGCAAATAAAATTTAAGATATTATTTTTGTTTGAATTTTCTAGAAGTTTTTGTAAGTAGCAATCCTATGGATATATTTTTATTATATGCCCATGTTCACTGTCCATTGTTCATCAAAAATAACGATTAAGTACTTATGTTTGAACGAAAACTAATAGTCAATAGACGAAAAATGAAAAAGAACATCGAGGTCGGAAACCTAAACGATGGTCCGAAAACCATAAACTATAAAGCTCTACCTCAGGCAGAGGACCCATCAGCAGAAGCAGATGGAAGAGAGTTGAGGAGAAGCTGCAGATGCGTCGGAGTCTTGATCCTCAGTAATGAGGGACTGAGAAGGAGAAAATGTGAATACACACAAATGTGAATACAACATACAGGCCAGTTTCTTCAACTACAGCGGCCAGCATAAATCGCGCTGAACGTGTGTTCGCCAATTCTTCGGCATACGCTCCCATCTCCGACCCTCTGTCGAAACTGAAAGAATTAAGAAAAGCAATGAAATGCTTAATAGAAGTTTGTAAGACGTATTTTGGACAAGAATACTAAATATCAAAATTATTAACATCGGATTTTGAGTAATATTGACCTACAGTTGAAAAAAAAAAGTTGATAGACCATTTTAATATTTATAGTTAATCACCTACATTTTGTGGCGGATCTATATAGCATTCTTTCAAATATTTCAACTGAAAAAGAAATTATTCAAAGATTTCAAATTATTACTTTTCGTCATCTTCATCTTCATTACTGCCTGAAGCTGTATTTGTGGCTTTGTCGTCTTGAATGCCTGTATCAGACAATTTCTTAGTTTGTGCCACATTCTCTATTACTACGGCTGCTGTACCACTTGAAGCTGCTGAGCCTATTGCCGAAGTATTTTTTTTGGCACTTCTTTGCTTTCTAGCTCTTTGTTTTATTGCCTGTAAATTAATGTATTTAAAGTTACTGTTAGTATATCAGTATGTACCACATATGCACGAAAGGCCTTTATTTTGTTTCTTACGCAACCTTGGTCCAAAGATATATGCATTTTTACTTTATTTCATTGTTGAAATCAGATTCAACGGCTTTTGAATTTTAAAAATAATTTCCTCTACTATTTTTGGTGACCTATTTTTAAAAAGATTAAATACATTTGAAAATACTTCCAATGTTCTTGCACTCCTGCCCCCGTATGTCATTACATATCTCGGTTACTAATAAAAAGCGATGGTAACCATCCACAGATTAGTAATGTACGATAAACCGAGAAGAGCGAGCTTGCACGGTACACTCTCTCTCGGCCTGTTATATTTACTAATCTGTGGATGGTTACCATAGCTTTTTGTTAGTAACCGAGATACGGAGACTAATTTAAGTGCAGAATCGATGGAAAGATAGCGAATATAAAGATAAAGGCACATGAAGTTCAAGTTTTTGCATTTGAACCACGAAACTATCAATTCGAAATCAGAATAGTAAGTATGATAAAAATAACAGACTAATTAAAAGTGATAATGCGATTACCTTAAAAATATTAAAATACAGAAACATCATGATAACACATGGTATATAGAACGACCCAAGCGATGAGAATATCACATAGTCCCTGTTATTAAACAGACATTGGTCTGATGCTCTTTCTGGTGTATCATTTAACCCAAGGACTACTGGTGATCCGATGGCAGCTGACACCAACCAAGCTGCTGCTATGGTAAACCAAACTCGACCATTGCTTTTATGTTTTGCGTACTTAATTGGTTGCGTCACGGCTATATATCTGTTAAAAAAAGTGATATTAAAGTTAGCATACATTAAATTATACTATATTCATTATATGAAGGGGTGGGTGACACAACCACTTGTTACGTTTCGTTAAATTGCCATTATGAAAGATATTATAACTAGCTTCCGTCGGTCAGCTTCAGATGTAAACTGTGTATGCCTTTATGTAAAAATAAGAAGAAAATAAATATATATAATACATCACTTCGACATCATATCAAAGTTAAAAATAAAAAAAATAATTCAATCGATTATAATTTGTTCTAAGAAATTCGATTCATGTAGTGCACATCTCTAAAGTTGATATTTATAAAAAAAATAATTGTCACCCACCCCTTCATTTAATGAATAGAGTATAGTTAGTAGAGATTAGAGAGTAAATCTTTTTAAACGACATCAAAAAAAGGAGGAGGTTCTCAATTCGACTTTTTATGTTTGTTACCTTTTAACTTTCGACTGGGTGAACCGATTTTTTTATTTTAAAGCTGGTGCTTCCCGTGTGGTATTGAAAATTAGTTCAGTATTTTTGAATAAAAACTTATTTCTAAGTAATTTTTTGTCATAACTCGATGAAATGCCAAGCCGATTTCGATTATTTATATTTGTAATGATATTTGTAATCGCTTAAAAGGAAAAAAATAAATTAACTTTGCACTGAAAAGTAAGAAATAATAAAAATTTCGTCGTAGAATTTGAAGACGGTTGGTGCCAAATTAGGATACAAAATTAAAAATATTGCAACTATATTATTATTTTGCAGATTATAAAAGGCAAAAATATTTTTTTGAAGAATTTTCATAAATGTTATTATTTTAATAACCTCACAACAAAGAAATGATGCTATTGTGTGTGTTTCCCAAGGTCACGGACAATAGAAAAGGTGTGGGTGGGGAGCAAGTTCTCCTACTTATTCCGCTAAAGCTGATTGGCTACTTGATTTTCCGCCCCAGCTTCGCTATTAACTTTTATTCCTTAGAAATCCCATAGAAAAAAGCACTATGAGTTTTCCGAGTTTTCCAATTTTTTGGGCAACTATCTCGGTCCAGCCGTTCTTAAGTCATGGGTTTACCAACGAACAGCATTTATTTAATTTACATAGATTAAGGATCAGATCAGAACGAAAAAACATCCGACCCTTGACTTTTTTCAGGGGTTATTGGGTTGCTTTACAACTCCTGAAACCGAGTTATCGGTTACCTATTACGATGAAAGTTGTCCAGACCTTTGATCGTGTAACTTTGTAACTTACATAGTTATTGAGCAAAAATCATCCTAGATATATTATTCACTACCTGAAGAATTGAATAATTAGTTGATATACCTATCAATTGATATGGCGACGAGGTTAAAAATACTCGATGTGGAGCAAGTTACATCTATTGCTATGTAGCAGTCACACACTATAGCTGGCAGACCCCATACACCGCTAAACTGAAACAATTACAAAAATTGAGTTAAGTTTTTTTTATTTATTTATTTATTTATTTATTTATTTATTATAAATAGCCCAACAACACCTACGTCCACACATATGCATTGTATATTTTTATGACTTAGTAGACGCAGTGTCAATTATAGGGCTATTAACATTTTTATAACAACAACACAACATTAATAAGAAAAAAAAAAGTAATTGAATAATATAAAAACACAAAAAATACAATAATAATACCTAATTTACACAATTTCTAAACTAATAACTAAGAACACTCGAAAAAATCAATTTTTCCAATCGTGGATTGGAAACTGGCCCGAGAACCAAACACATCTAAGTCGTGTCGCTTGTGCATCTTGTTATACTGTCCGACCATACGGTTAAGAGGAGAGACCAGACCGAGGACCGTTTTGGATCTAGCTAGCAGGAAGGGATCAAATGCGCTAGCTCTGGGATTTCGTATAGGAGCACATAGATTCAACTGTCCCAACAAGTTTGGACAGTCGACCTTGGAGTTGACCAGTTTATAGAAGAATTCGGCATCCAGTCTGCATCTACGATTCCGCAGAGAACTCATGCCGAAATACCGCAGACGTTCCCTGTATCCGGGAAGCCTCTTCGCAAGATTGCAGCTGTACGCCAAATGCCAGCAAAACCTTCTTTGGACGCTCTCGAGTTTTTTAATATGGATGTCATAGTGAGGATTCCAAACTATGCTGGCATACTCCAAACCACTCCGAACCAGCGCATTATATTTAGCATATATGTTATCATATATTATTATATCTAACTCTAAATTCACGGGCCTTTGTAAGGCTTGCATGGAGACATAGGTCCAACAACAGGCTCTTAAGAGTGTTTAATCTAAAGTGTTGTGACTGGCACCCGTCGGGACCTAGATCTCTGAATGCATCAAATACCATGCGCTCACAGACAGGCCCCGTCAGATGCCTGGACTATTGCTGAGATAATTTTAAATTAAAATCGGGCTATTGTATTGAGATGTTAAATGGATTGGTTTATCAAGTTTATTGGTTGAGACTACGGTCACCTGCCGGTATCATTCATCTCATGAAACGTAAAATTGGCAGTATACAGTAACATTGGTGTAAGCGGCTGGGGGTGTCGAGAGGTGTGACACCGGTTTCACTTATAGCTTCCCCGTTATTACGCCTTTAGACAATTCCACCCCCGAGCATAATACATAATATTATACTGTAACGACTCCACCCTGGACAGCCAATTAAGGTAAGCCAGGGTCGAGAGTCTGAGGTCTAGCAGTGGGGACGCCTGCCTCAACCGTCAACCTACTTACTGGAGCACTCGGGTTCGACGGTGTCGTTACTCACTATTATTATTTTATTTTTTATATATATTATATAGATATAATTACGCTGTTTATGACGGGTAAAATTGAAATAAAAATTAAATAGAAGAAAAATTTACTGCGTCTGTCTGTGACCTTTTCACGTAAAAACTACTGAACGGATTTTTATGCGATTAGATAGATTAGAGTATTAAACATGGACCAATCATGTTTAGGAGCTGAGCATTAATAGTATTAGTGAATCAAGTAGGGGAAAAAGTTAGCCCCAGCGAGTTTTCATGGCGTATGCTATCTAAACCGTCAGAGCTATAACAAAATGATGTTGGAAATAATTGTGTAGAATAAAATGATCTACAAAAAAGTCTGCGGTAGTATATATCTATCTCTAATAGATAAGTAGATAAGGGTATTTACGTAGGTATTCAAATTGCTGTAAACCGGCGAACGTAAAGTAGTAGATTGGTAGGCAGAGGCAATGATGGAATGTAAAATTTTCAATGATCCTGACATACCTTTTCACCTTCTTTATCTATATATATAAAAATGAAACCCGTTTTCCGATGTCACGACATCACATGAAAACGGCTTGACCGATTTGGCTAATTCTTTTTTGTTTTGTTCGTTACAACACAGGGGTGGTTTTAGAAGAAAAAAAAATTGGAATAATTGCCGAAAAACCCCTAAAAACAGCCCTTTTCTTTTTCCCATAATAACAGAGTCAATTTGAACCTTATTGCTATTCGCTAAGCACTCATTGTTGTCTATGCAATGTAGATGTGTTCCTAATGTCACCGCACAAATTTAAAATTCGAGTGCGTGTTGGAGAATCTAATGTCGCGTTCCGACACTCAACAAAAGTGATAATATCGCGAACGCGACCAAATTGAATAGTCACAAAATGTAATTTAAGTAATTTAATAGATCATTAGTAGTACTGATTTTCAGTTTGGTCGGCTTCGCGAAACTTAATTTTGCCTAGGAGTAGGGGTAGGAGTAGAGGTAGGAGTAGGGGTAGGTGTAGTGGTAGGGTAGGGTAGGGTAGGGTAGGGTAGGGTAGGGTAGGGGTAGGGGTAGGGGTAGGGGTAGGGGTAGGGTAGGGTAGGGGTAGGGGTAGGGTAGGGTAGGGTAGGGGTAGGGGTAGGGGTAGGGGGTAGGGTAGGGGTAGGGTAGGGGTAGGGTAGGGGTAGGGTAGGGGTAGGGGTAGTGCAGGCAAGCCAACGTTTGGGCAGGACAACGTCTGCCGAGTCCGCTAGTATTCAATATTTTGAGATAGGTATTATATCGTTTTGTTGGATCCTAGAAAATCTTAAAAAAGTAATTTATTGTAATTCGCAGAATATTTTAAAACTATCTGAAAGAAACACAGACCAGTTAATTTGGTATATCTAGGAAGAATGAAGGAGTTGAAATTATACCTGAAAAACTTATGAAAATATCCGTATTTACTTAATGCAACATTCTAGAGAAAGAGGAGATGATTGCAAGAAAAATACTACGTTACAAAAATTATTCATAATTTTTCTGCTTTTAATGAGATCTCTTGTTCTTAATTTATATAATGGAGTCGCCTTGGACTCTATGAAAAGGTTGCAGAGGCTAGGCGTAATAAAGTTCGCTTTAAATTGTATGAAAGAACTTTCTTGCACCTAATGCACTGCACAGCTTTTAGAATAGCCTGTTAGAAAACTGAGCACATTTGGTAGAAAAACCGTGTAAAATTTTAGCTTTGTATATAGCCTCGGCTTCGCCAGTGAAATTTTCATCCGATCCCATTAACATAAATGGTCTTTTTTTAATTTATCTACGGAAGTTTCATCTGATTTTACTATATTTCCTAGATTTTCGTACACCGGCTTTGGCCGTGAAAAAAATTGATTATCACGAATGACTTCCGGTATAAAAGTAGCCTAATATTCCAAGTCATGGTCTATCATCATCATCATCATCTGATCTTTTTAGATCCACTGCTGGATCATGGTCTCCCTCTAGGTGCACCATTTTTAGTGGTGCTCATTGAGAGGAATTGTCATAGTCACCACGCTTGGCAGGCGGGTTGGTGACCGGACGCCGGCTTTACGTGCCCTCCGGAGCACGAGGTGTCGATTTAAGCACATATTCTTAAAGAAAATTGGTGCTTAGCATTTTGGCAAGGGGTAGGATTCGAACCCGGGACCTCCGGTTTCAAGTCCACCGTCCTACCAATTAGAGGCATGGTCTATGTGCGTGAAGAATTCCATACGAATTCATCCAGTACGTTTTTCGTGATTGACTGCCAAACATCCAAACAAGTAGGTATACTTTCCTATTTCATTTAATTCTCTATATATTATTTCTCATAATCTAATTTTTGTCAGTACGCCATACCTTAATACTTCATCAAAATTAATGTTTGATACGCCATTTTGAAGATTATTTTCCCTTCGAATGACGAAATAGTACATTGTGATACAAGGGTGGTAAGTAGGATATTGCAAACGAGATGATTTTTCAGCCCGAGCCGGGTAAATACATAGAACAAGGAAGTAAGAGAAGAAAATAAAAATGTAATGTTTTTGTAACTTGGTACGCAATACGCATGCGTAAAATTTGTTTTTAATTGTTACAAAATTAAGAGGCAAAGAAAGTGAACGTTCAGCGTTTACTATTTTTTTGATAAATAAACGATTTAACATTTGAAATCTGCGTGCGGTATTTAATATACAATTTACAATAATTACAATAATGTTTATAATTTATTGCTTAGTTTTTAAATTTATTATTTTATCTCAACCTTCATGTTAAAAACTTCTTGCTAGCAAACCTTTACATAGGACTTGTAGAAATTTAAAAAAAATTGTAAAGAAATAGCCCTAGGGCGTAATAATCAACTTACGAGCCATGTTTACTGACATTGAAAGTTCACTTTTCGAGCAAGTGTATTGAAAAATAATTAAACAAATCAAAATTAAAATGTTTCTTTTAAAATTAGACTAATTTGTATATTTTGTAAAAATATCATTTGTTGGACATCACGTGAACTAACGGTGCGAACTTTTCGCACGGTTCATCTAGTTTTATTTATTTGTAAAGATTTGTGCTGAAATTATTAATTCGCATGTTTATTTGAAATTTTATATTTGCAAGACTCATATATTGTTCCAAAAGTAGTGGGTTTTGGAGAGAGCTGGACCAGGTATAGACCTTTTTTCCTAGAAATGTCCTTTTTTTTTTTTTCAATTTCGAGAAAAATTTCTAAAAAAAAAAAAAAAAATTTACACTTTTTAGAATCGCGTTTTTTCAAGCTTTTCAAATATCTAATTAATTTTTTCATAGCTCATCGTTTTACAAAGTTAGAAATTTGTACTCGGTACTATTGTCCGCAATCTTCTTTAGAATTAAAATGGGTTATCTCTAACAAATATTCACAATACAATCCCTTATATTTTATCTATAGACGAGTCGCTATTGTAGTATGTGGACAATGCCAGAGATATCGATAACAGTGTGCACTTTTAAAGAAACAAATGTTCGCTTTATGAATCCTTCAAAACAATACACACATGCACACATCTTCATACAATGCCAGATATACTGGTAACAATGTTCACTTTTTGCAATCCCTTATATTTTTATCTATAGACTAAAGTCGCTATTGTAGTATGCGGACATTGCCAGAGATATCGGTAACAGTGTCCACTTTTAAAGAAACAAATGTTCGCTTTATGAATCCTTCAAAACAATACACACATGCACACATCCTCATACATTGCCAGATATACTGGTAACAATGTCCACTTTAGATAAAATTATAAAAGGCAATGACTAAGGGAAGCCGAAAGAAGTGTCTCACAGTGACTAATGAATGAGAAATTGTTAAGTAAATAGCAATTGCAATAGACCAAAGGAAGTAATAAGATAACTAAAATTCATTAGATAAACCTCGCAACGCTCGGCTCACGTGTGAGTCATGTTCAAAGACCTTTATTTGCTTTGTTGGCTTGTTTTAACATGTTCAAACCATGCCGGATGCCCCCCCACTTATACCGTAGGCTTATATAACAAAATTTTATCGTATTCAATACTCACTTGATTTCGTACGTTCGCGCAGTGTGTGATACTCAACCAGTTAATTTGTTTGTGTTTTATGTTTATAACTTTCGAGTTTTATAACATTAATTGTTGTCATATCAGTGCAAAATGGAGGTGAGTTCTTTATCTTATACTTCATAATATTCGCGTGACATGTACTCTAAATTACTTTTTCATTTCATAATTGTATTCTTTCATACCCTTACGCTACGTCCATTATACAGCAGTAACAACGTCCACCTTTTGTCAGTTATTTATAAAAACCCAAAAATAATGACAGCTTTGTCACATACCATATGAATACTAAACATTTGGATGAAATTATGAGATATTTACATGTCTTATTACGATCAGTAATTTTTAATTAGTTTCTTAGTCATTGTATGTTCATTTCAGATTTCAACAAATAACGTTACCCAAGATATAATGTCTCTAACTAGTGATGAAATAAAATCAATAGAGAAATATGTTTTGTTAAGCAGGTATCACCGCTTTATCCACATGTGGTATACAGCCAATAAACTAGATAATTCGCTGATCAACGATTGTGATATAATACCATATTTTACACCATGCCAACAACACTATTTATCTTCGGAGTCTAATGATCAAATAGATGGGGTATTACCGATGCAAGCATATTGCACAATGTGCAACAAGATTTTAAACAATTAAATTAACTTGTTCCAGTTCACTACAACCGACTTGTGTACCAACGATTACACATTAAAGCATTATTATAATGCCGGTCTTAGCGATGAGGAAGAGACTGGCATGTGCAACCCTTCATATGTGAACACGCGAAAACGGAGTAACAATATTGAAGAATTTTTTGATAAACCAAATAAAATTAAAAAACCCAAGATGATGTCTTCCTGTATAACGCGAGCATCCAAAGGTGGTGTCTCATACATTTCCACTAACCTAGATGACGCGCCGAAAGCAAGACAGCTCATAAAAATTGAGGTATATGATATGGAGAAATTAAATAAAATATCACCTACAGATCATTGGAAAAATGTCGACATCCGCTTGAGATATTACGTAAACAGTGAGACAGACAAACATTACCAAAACACACGTGATATCATATATCAAATTACAAAACAGATCGCATCCCAGAATGATTGCAAGAAATGTTTCTTTGAAAACAAATAATAGATAATTTTTTTGCTTTAATATTTTCTAATACCTAAGAAACCCCTAATTTTTTGTGAGATTAAAATATACCTATAAGTAATTTCTTTTTATTTATTTTTAATTTACTTGCTCTTTGTCTCCTATTTTAAGAAAAAGGTTCTCTTAGCAGAAGTGCACATTATCTACGTATATATGTATTTTGTACTTAACTGTCTTCTATTGTTGTCATCCTTTTTTAAATTCAACAGAACGGTTGATAATAGTGTTGAGAACTATTATATTTGTATGAACAATACTGTTTTTTAATAAATATTACAACATTATTTTGTGTGTGTTTTTTTTTATCCAGTGGTAGACAAAGTCTTTCTCATTTAGCCAATGATTTTTGAGGCTATACCTAACGAGTGGCCAGCTCTGTTGATGTATATAGATGGAAAAGCCTTTTTGTACGGTTTGTCGGATAATGGACATACATTTTTTATTATAAAAAACCCATTGGTTACATGGTCGGATGTAGGAAACGAACCCAGCGACTTTTCAGTTGCGAGCCAACGTCTTACCCACTCGACCACCGATGCAATAAAACTCAATTTAGTATACATTTTTTTATTTTAGAAATACATATACAAACATGTTTCTTAATAATAAATCATTATATAATGTATTTTTAGAAAAACATCTTACAAAATCAGTCATTGTTTTACCCTTAAACTTAAAATAAAGATATACTAGACAATATTCCCCACAAACTGAAGTAAAATCATTTTGTATTCTATCCGAATTAAAAGTCCATCTTTTTGAATTTCTGTTTAAGAAACTTAGATGATATGAAGAAGGCTTACGCCCATAAGAATCGAAATACTCCCCCACACCACCATGACCTAGATACATCGCAATCCAATGAGAGCCAGGTTTCGTATCAGGATCCAAATTACTAATTATGTAACATGGTTCTGACACAATTATAGGTAGCCGATTAGCAGGATACACACTAAATTCAAACTCTGGTTTTATCTTTTTCATAAAACTCTGAATCTCTCTTGTATCCATTACAATATATCAATATGTTTATATCAACGGCTTACATATAAATGACAATTATTTTGAAAGTGCGTTATTTTATAACTTCAGATAATTTAACTGCTATAATCTACATTTACATCTCGGTTTTTATTTATTTCTATCATATTATCAAATTCAGCATATACCATACAGTTAACTGTTTGTGTGAGACAATTTTCAAAACGGACTTCCAATCTAACGCTACCATGTCTTATTAGGTTCCAATGTGATGTTGAGTTGGCTGATAAATCAGGAGTTAAATCAAAAGCCAATAAACAATATCCTTTTGCAAATGATTCTCTTGAAATCGAATTTCCTTCATTAAGGAAATGAATACCAGTCCCCGAGAATAATGTGTGATATGCTGTAGTGAAAGTATTCTTATCAAATACTGGTTGTAGGGCTTTGGAGGGAATCTGCTGACCGTCTATATATAAACTAAATGTGTTTATTCCAAAGTTAGCAAAATCAAAGGGGTTTCTTGTAAGGCTACCATTAAATGCTACATTATTTACAAAACCGACAATACATCTCTTAGGTACCTGCCCAAGAAAAATATTATCAAGGGATTTCCCCTGAACTCCTGCTGGTAATGTCAGAACCTTCACTTCGGCACGCGTAATTGGATATTTAGCAGTAGTATTTGCTAAAACTTTTTGATGTGCGAGCAATACCGATGGGTTAATCCGTGCTCTACGAATTAGTAAAGTAGCATCAGTTATTTGTACTTTAAATTTTAAGTCAGCATTGGAACTCATAAGATTGAAGTTTTCTCTTGTGCGCACTAACTTGACTCCGATTTCCACTCCATTTATTAAAAACTTTTCCTGGTTGAATATATCACCATGTAGATGTCCAATCATTTCGACCTCTTTACTCTCTTTAGTCAATTTTTGTCTTTCAGAAAAACCACTATTGTTTTCATCTGTAGAATCCATTTTCCCAGGCGTGTCGGCATACCACAACCCACAGGTTAGATGGGACTCTTTAGCCGCTGGGCCATAGTTTAATAAAGTTTCTATATAAGATCGATATGCGTATGTATTATTTGGCGGAGACACCAACTTTTGGTTTAAATATACATCAAGTTGACTAAACAATGAATGGAGCCAATTATTTACAGGTGCAACTGTCGTTCCAGCTGCCACTACTGAAGAGTCTTCATTTAAAACCTTAGCTTTGATATGAACTAAAGTGTGAGACAAATCAATGTAGTCGTCCCCCGTTCCGGGAACTTGAAATTCAATTGGACCATTATCACTTAACGATGAAATAGGTTTGTAATGAATCCAATGTCCGCTCTCAATACTTGTTTGTGTGGATGGAAGAGCAAATAAATCTAGCTCTGATTTAGCACATTCACACGAGTGATTATGTAAGAATGACATTGTTTAATTTACGAATATATCGGTTAATTTATTTTTATTTTTCTTAGTATTGTTCCTATTGGATGTTTTCGAATGAATGGCCCTTCGCGAGACTCGCTTTCTGCTTTTATACCCAGATCCAGACATAATTGAATCAATTTTATTATCTGCCCTTCGTTTTAAATTTGAACTAACTTCTTTAAAACGATTCTTAATTGATTCTTCCATGGGTTTCGTTGCAGCCATATCCTTCAGAAGCCCAACACCCGCATTCAAGGCTTCCTTACCGACAGCTTTCGCCCCACTCGATATAAGTGGTAGCACAGACCTAAATAGACCCCCCAAGAAACTTCCGATTCCATGACCACGTTGATGAAGCGCACCTTTGTAAATAACCCCCACCCCCGAACCAGCTTGATGTGTATAATAGTGTTCGTAGGGGCAAATAATGTTATGTTGATTTGTTTTCATCTTACTCGCTTAAAATGAAGCTTAACACATGCAGTTCCAAACTCGAATGGTATTTTTTGACCAGTACTCGAGTTTATATTTATTTCAAGTGTGTCAAACTCTCTACGCAAAACAGGTAAATAGTGAGCCGGAGTGAATGTGCACGTTTTGTATGTTCCATATACATATTGAGAGGTATCTAGGGGGGTAATACGTAATAATGAGGTCATAACATCCCCCACTACTTGCGGTTCAACTATATCACAATATACAAACAGTTGTGAAGGTAAACCTAACGATAAATTAACTGGATATAATCCAGCTTTGTTGAGAATATTTCTATATGGCGGAAATCCAAGCTGTAGGCATAGTGTTGGCGATAGTCTCATTGATATAACAGATTCGCTTTTGGGTAAAATAGAAATGTTTTTTGTCAATGTGTCATATATAAACTCCGCGTTATTCATTACTATATTGTTTTCATTTAGTGCACTCAGAATGTGATTAATGTTGTCATAATTGGTTGCTAGAATCTGACTTGTGAAGCTCATGATATCTAATGACTGCTCACCGTCAATAATTGGATGTTTTTGAATATAGACACTGTTATTGCCATCTTGGACTGTTAGCATGGTGCATGGATATTGAAACTCTACAAGCCCAACTGTCCACTCTCCCTCTAGTTTAATAGTTTTAGGTAACTTAACACAAAAAGTACTTGTTTTATTATTGGGGAAATAATCCATTGAGGCATTACTCAAAAGAGTCAAATAAAAACTATGTTCACTCATATTTTTATAGTACTTGATAAAGGTATCCAACTATTAAATTTGCTGGGATAACCTTTCCACTTCACTAACACTTCCCTTCTGGAGCCAGAGTTCCGGGAACATATTATTTTATCTATTTTATATTCAAGTGTAGGATCGTAGGTTATTTTCTGTAGCTCTTTTTCATAAAAAGTTCCGGTTATTGGTTCGTTCTGTAAGTCTTTTAGCGTGTATACAACCCAAGGTGTTCTTTTAATTATGTTTGAAACCACAAATATTTCGTCGCTCCAATTACTTTCATACCCCTTTTTAAAAATATGCTTATACTTAGTTATTCTTACGTGATCGCCTACATTTAGTCTCGCGTGCCCCCCAACGAGTGGCTGATGATTTTGTCTATCATAAAGATTTCGCCAAACCGACATAATATTAGTAGAATCGACATCACATGGACACATTTTTATACTAGAATGCTTGCTATGATTGTATGAATAAATTAAATCTTCTAAAATATCTATATATTTATATGTATTTTTATGAGTAAAATAGCGCCACATTTTCATTTTTAAAGTCCTTTGAAAGCGTTCAACAATGCTTGCTTTAATATCAGGATTATTTGTGGTATAGTAATTAATATTTTTACTTTTAAAAAATCTTTGAACATCTTTGGAAACAAACTCGGTACCCTTGTCTGATTGAATGTGAGTGGGGGTAGCTTTAGCTTCTAAGAATATACTTTCAAAACATTCTTTAACTGTTTCAGAATTTTTTTTCTTCATAGGTCGCACAAAGGCATATTTACTGAAGACATCAATAACACACAGTATATATTTAAATCCATCATTATATTCACTATAAGTTCTCATATCACTTAAATCAGCTTGCCACAATTCATTGTAATTGGATAAAACGTATTTGTTTCTAGCAAATTTTTTTTGAACTGGTTTATGTAGAGTGTATGTTTCCTGAGACTCCAGCCATTTTTTTACTTCTGTTTTGTTCATTTTCCCACTCATTTCCTTTGCTAATTTATTGATGCTACTATAACCAGCAGGATGTGAGATGTCATAGTAGATTTTATTAATTTCTAGTATGGGGTCCATCTTTCCCAATCAATTTTTCTACCTATACTGTTCGATCTTGGTCTACTAGAAAGAGGTGAACTCGGTTTTCTAAATTCTTTCGCATATAGTCTATTAATATATGAAAGTCTTTTTGGATTGCCTATACATGATAATGGTAGATTTAATTCTTTCAATACCTCACAAAATTTTGGCCACCCATGTGGTTCACTTCGTTTTAATGGTCTAAGAATATCACCGATTAAGTCCTTTATGTTCGATGATGGTATAGTTTCGTTGTTAATTTTGATACAGCCAGTTCGATCCCATGAGATTTTGTCATCATTATCCAGAAGTGTATTTACAAGCAATTCACCTTGCCTTTTATATGTTTTCGGAATTATTTTTAATAAAAAATCTTTAGAGAAGTAGTCTATTTGTCTTTTACGAATCGCAGATGTTTCCGCGGGTGAAGCCTCTGCCGCGTCTTCCCCCTCTGCGGAAGTGTTTGAAAATGCAGCCTCTAATGTATCCCCGCTCTCTTTATGTCTCTGAACAATGTCATCAGTTATTATTGGTAACTTGATTGGCTGTCTTTCTTGTTCCGCAAAGTGTAGATATCGTTGTAAGGATTGTAGATAGAGTGCCCACTTCTCACGATCATTCACTTTGCTATGTAAAATTTTTCGCATTTCCACATCTAAACGTGATGAGGGATTTTCTGAAGTACTTTCTTTTTTAAGTCTATCCATGAATTCAGGCTCAATTAATAACATTTTTTTAGCATTCTCCATTTTTATAAAATTAGCTTTGTAACATCGAATTTAAGAATCCACTTAATACCGTCCCCAAAATTATAGGTAGAAAAGCCCCACCTTTTTGTATAATTAATCGTTTTCTATTCACACCTTTATTGCCCTTAGAAATGAGCTTTCTTAATATATTTTTATATTTACTCAACTTTTGCTTTTCTTTGTCTTTAAGTTGAACTTTACCATGTAAAACGTTGTATATACATTCACAAATACAGTTTATTTCTTCATCACTACAAACTTTCAGTACTGCTTTGCGATATTTCGGTTTCAGTGTATGCAATGCTCGTAACAATTCCTGATGTGTAGTTACTCTCCCATTCATTATGTATGACTAACATCAATTTCCTGTTGATTGCTATATTTATATCCCTTTCTTGGTACATATACAGTACAATGTTCATTATTTGAAAAAATATTCGTTTTGAAACGACATGTGTCATTGGTGTTTTGTTTCAAGTCAATCATTAAATATCCATGCGGTAAAGCAGTGGCATCTTTATAAGCATCCTCAAGGAACTTTGAATTCTCTGGACAAACTTGACGAGCTAGATATCTTATTTGTGTTCTATCTCGAGGATTTTTGAAGTATATAATGTAGCTAGAATTGAGTGAAATATCACGTTGACCTTTACCTTGATGAAATAAATTTTGTGTGATGTAAAACACACTTAGATTTCTATGATGACTCCCCTTTGTGAATATATCAACAATACGACCGTCAGATTCTCTCATCAGATCATCAATAACTATAAGTTGTGCTTCTTTACCATCAAACATACTAAGATCAGGAAGTCCTTGGTGATAATAGACATTACTTAAATTATATAGAGGTTGCATTTCATCGTAACACCAAATAATTCTTGAAAATACTTGATTGCAAATTGTGTCACTGTATTTTAGAAAATTTGATACAAAGATTGACTTTCCACAACCACTTGGTCCAGCCACAATGGCGGTAAATGGATGAATGAAATGAATCATTTTTTATATAGACTACTATAATTTGAGACGTCTTAGGAAAGACTGAGGGTTTATTAATTAAAACATAATTATATAAAATATAAAATATAATAGTCTACAGACAAAAATATATTATACAACTGTTTTAAAACAAAAAGATACAGTTAGATATGTTTTAGCATACAAATATGACATTTATTATCAAATAGAAGTACAGTAATTTATACATAAATTCTTATAAGTAAAAAATATTCTACACATAGTTAAACAGACAAAAAATACATTATACAAATGTTTCAAAACAATAAATACAGTTAGGTACATCTAGCATAAAAAAATAAAATTAAATTGGAAATGGTTTATATAATGATATACATTCAATTATATTTCAAAAATAAACTATAATAAAATAAACTAATTAACTATATTTTCTAGAGTAAGTACATTAAATTTAACAATATGAAAAACACATTTTTTATTATATACTTTCTAACAAAGGGAATAAAATTAAATATTTAATTCCGTAAACTGTAATGTCCCCAAGAAATTGTGTCAGTTGAGTTAGGTAAAACATACCTTTTTGTATCACTATAGGAAAGACAAATCTTGTTAATTTTCTGTGTATAAACTGCGTGTTTTATAGACTTAAATCTGTACATCTCAGACATCTGGATATTTTTATTAAAAAGGCATGTTTTATAATCCCCCATATTCATTTTATTGCTTACGGATTTATTTACACCTTTAGCTTTAGCTGTAAATTTACCTTCGACATTTAAGGCATACATTTTGGCTCTAAGGCCAACAAATTCTAATAATAACTCCCCACTATTTTCATCTTTAAAAAATCCTAGCTGTTTCTTATTTAATAGTGGAAAGTTAAAAATATTATCAATTGAATAATCTGATGTATCAAAGTACTTGTCTAAGTCAGGCTTTATATCATAATAAAAATCTTTAGTAAAAATTTGATATATCAGACTATCGGTATCGGTGTATAACAATTTTAAATTATTCTGAAATTTCTCCTTCATATACTTGTAATGAAAATTGTATATTAAAGTTTTTGAAAGATCCAAAATACAGAATCCTAAATATATTGGTTTATTATAAAATAATTTCAGTTTATTGAGCTGAATTGCTACTAAATTTTCAGAAAAAATTGAAAGACTATGAAATTCGGGTTGTGAGATATAAGTTTGTGCCCCTCTCACTTTACCCCTATTATACCAATGAGTCACTAACTTCACATTAACCCTCTTTTCTATATTTTCCATCGTCTTTCCGAAAACAGAATTATTCATGAGCTTGTAAAAGTCTTTCTGAAAATTATTAGTTGCAGAAGTTCGTAGGCGTGTATTTAGGTCTATATAATTCCTCAACCATGGACTTTGTCTAAATTTTAACACTCTATGCACTTTTAATAATTTCATCCCCATGTCTAAACACTGCTTTAAATTTCTGTAATGTATTATATATTTGATTTTATTATTTAAATTAGGTACTAACTTGTAATCTTTCGTCTCACCTATACATATATTTTCAGGGCACAAAGGTAAATCTGAATGGGAGTCATGTATACAGTCAGGGTATTCCAGATCAACTTGTAAAATGTAACCAACGTTAGAAACATCCGAAATGTTAAAATCAATATTGGAATCTACCCATTCAAACTCACCAATTGGTAAATATTGTGACATAGCCCATCCATACAAGTTATTAGCATCTAAATATATGAGATATGAGTCGACTTCATTTTTATTATAACTACTCATATACTTGTTATTTGCTTTCGCATATCGGTTGCTACATTGTGCTACTCCGCCCCTAATACCCGCCTTTACAAAAGAGATTTTATCAAAGTCTGTTAGCAGTTCTAACTCAATACCAGTGAATTTTAACATAGAGTCCCAACTCAAACCTGGGGCTGTATAGTAATGAGCTGGATCTAACTCATATGTGCTGAGACATACATTCCGAAAGTTTTCGAATATATCAGCTAAAAGTAAAACATCTATTTTTAGATATAAATCGGAATAGTCACCCATATTTTGACATTTAAAATGTTTCCAAACCTCTTGCGCATATGAGAAGTCCTCAATTGAGACGTTGCTACTTGTAATTGTATTATAAAAATACCTATGTTCTGGGAGTGATTTTAATTTGAGAGATTCAAATGATGTCATATACTCATAGGGGTAAACTCCTTTCCGCTTTATGAGATTAAAATCTTCTTGTAATGGAAAGAGTTTTCTTAGCTCACAAAAATCATTATCATCTAAATTATTTGCAAGATTATTCAAACTACATGACAAAAACTTAAAGCTATCTATAAACCTTAAATCAATTGTATTGTTATACATTTTTATACGTTTTGAGAAGGATATATATTTTTCTTTGGTTTGAGGAATTATATTGACTTCACCCTCGACAAAATCTAATGCGTGAACAATAAAATGAGCATCATAATTACTTAAATTATGTAATATGATCGGTACAAATCGCGGTACTTGGAATTTATTTATACAATTATTATGTGCTATACCGCCGCATAGACTAGACATAGAATCATGATATATACTATAATCTTCACGGGCCACCAAAATGTTTCGATTACATATATAACAATTGTCGGAACGTTTAAAATTATTTTCATCTGCATTAGAAAGAGGGGGAAGTGACTTTTTAAAAAAAATTTTTTTGCTTATTATTTTAAGATCTTCATATAAACTTTCCATGAAAACCCTCGCGCAATTATCACCACTATAGGTTTTATACTTTGAAAATCTATCGTCATAAGAACATTTAATATAATAACCAAAACTGTACACGCTATGTTCCGATGAATTAATTGTGTAAGCTTTGTTTGGATCGTTAACACATGAATCTATAGGTTTTAAAAATGCCTCAAAATCCGCATACACAACAAATGGAACCCTGATTTTTCTCTCAAAACTATCAAATGTCAATATATTGTTTGGTCGTAAATCGCCAAACCAATTCCTTTTAAGAGAATTAATATTTGGTAAGTCCACCCTTATATGAATACAATCATTATTTTGATGTATTTGTAACCTATCATGTGTTGGAAAATGTAACAAGCATCCATCACATATATGCACTGCACCATTTTTTAGCGATAACTGTTTACTTACTAATTTAGATAAATTTTTTATAAAACAATAATGTCCTCTTTTGCCCTCAGTAATATATAATAAATTAATATGAGTATTCCTACGAGACTTTGTAAAGTACAACGGTCCTATTACTTTGTGACATCTATCTTTTATGCTATATTCTAGTCCAAAAACATTTATACTAATATTATTCATTTTTTCTACTTTTGGTATGCTATGAAGTTTAACAGGGAAATCAATTTTATGAAATAATAATTTATTTATATTTTTAACGTATGATGACATTCTATCAACATGTGTATTTACTGGATATAATCCCGATAATAGCGCCCATTTAAAACACAAACAATCATTATTTTTAACATTTATAACGGCCTTTTTATTATGTATATCTATTGGTAAACTTATATATGAAGATCCGCGGAGAGGGTCAAACTTGTTAATATTTACATCGATATTTTGAATATTTTTCAAAGACCATCCGCTGTCTTTCTTTTCAAATTCGCTAATTTTATTGACAATAATATCTTTAATTGATGAAAGAATTATATTTAAGTCATCACCCAAACATACTGAAAAGTTAGAAGTTTGAAAGTCGAATATATTCATAATATTTTTTGACTGCTGTATGAATTCCCCACGTAATATAAAATTAACCTTAAATATCGTATGTTCACTAATGCATTCCTTAAATAAAAATATTATAGTATCACGAATTGAATTTAAAAACATTTCAGGTGTTTCATATTGCTCGGGTGGCTTACTGTGGGGGGATATTATTCTGTAGGTTAAAATTCTACATCCAAAAGCAGAGTCTATAACATTGACATTTGATAGTTTATGTTGTGTATTCAAAACATTATTTAGATGTAACTTAGATCTAACATGGTTATGAAAATGTTGCTTCTTTACTCGTACCTTACACAGTCTGCACTCTATGTATGTAGACGTTGACGCCTCGAGTTCATGACCCGTGGTCATATCGCGGTGACTGGTGCTCGCCTCAGGTTGATCACTTGTGGTGTCCACTTGATCCCTCTTTCGTTTCAACCCACCCCCACTTTGATTTATTCGACACTCTAATGATTTTTCCACACACTCACAGATGTCACATATTTCCTTATCAAATTGAGAGTCGATTTGTAGGGACTTCTCTATTTGCTCACTCACTTCATACAACAATCTATCAAATGTTGTACTATACAGAGAGTCATCACTCTCTTCTAACGATGTCACAAAATATACACTTGCACAAACTTGTTCACTTGATTGCATATTGACACTTGATAATTACTAGTGAATATGTTGAGTTTATAAACTTTTAAAAATTATTTAAATATGTACTACGACTCTGATGCTCGAGTGTTTGTTGAGTCAGGTTGGAATTGTAAATGACGAAAAGTCTAAATTTCATATCACTTAAAGGTATATTCGATTTTAAAAGAACATTTGCAACAAAAGGCTACAAATAAGAGATAAGATTAAAGTAACAATGGAGCGACAATACATTGTAATAATTACTTTTCTCGTAAAAGAGCTTAAAACAACAATAGAAGACAGTTAAGTACAAAATACATAGATACGTAGATAATGTGCACTTCTGCTAAGAGAACCTTTTTCTTAAAATAGGAGACAAAGAGCAAGTAAATTAAAAATAAATGAAAAGAAATTACTTATAGGTATATTTTAATCTCACAAAAAATTAGGGGTTTCTTAGGTATTAGAAAATATTAAAGCAAAAAAATTATCTATTATTTGTTTTCAAAGAAACATTTCTTGCAATCATTCTGGGATGCGATCTGTTTTGTAATTTGATATATGATATTACGTGTGTTTTGGTAATGTTTGTCTGTCTCACTGTTTACGTAATATCTCAAGCGGATGTCGACATTTTTCCAATGATCTGTAGGTGATATTTTATTTAATTTCTCCATATCATATACCTCAATTTTTATGAGCTGTCTTGCTTTCGGCGCGTCATCTAGGTTAGTGGAAATGTATGAGACACCACCTTTGGATGCTCGCGTTATACAGGAAGACATCATCTTGGGTTTTTTAATTTTATTTGGTTTATCAAAAAATTCTTCAATATTGTTACTCCGTTTTCGCGTGTTCACATATGAAGGGTTGCACATGCCAGTCTCTTCCTCATCGCTAAGACCGGCATTATAATAATGCTTTAATGTGTAATCGTTGGTACACAAGTCGGTTGTAGTGAACTGGAACAAGTTAATTTAATTGTTTAAAATCTTGTTGCAGATTGTGCAATATGCTTGCATCGGTAATACCCCATCTATTTGATCATTAGACTCCGAAGATAAATAGTGTTGTTGGCATGGTGTAAAATATGGTATTATATCACAATCGTTGATCAGCGAATTATCTAGTTTATTGGCTGTATACCACATGTGGATAAAGCGGTGATACCTGCTTAACAAAACATATTTCTCTATTGATTTTATTTCATCACTAGTTAGAGACATTATATCTTGGGTAACGTTATTTGTTGAAATCTGAAATGAACATACAATGACTAAGAAACTAATTAAAAATTACTGATCGTAATAAGACATGTAAATATCTCATAATTTCATCCAAATGTTTAGTATTCATATGGTATGTGACAAAGCTGTCATTATTTTTGGGTTTTTATAAATAACTGACAAAAGGTGGACGTTGTTACTGCTGTATAATGGACGTAGCGTAAGGGTATGAAAGAATACAATTATGAAATGAAAAAGTAATTTAGAGTACATGTCACGCGAATATTATGAAGTATAAGATAAAGAACTCACCTCCATTTTGCACTGATATGACAACAATTAATGTTATAAAACTCGAAAGTTATAAACATAAAACACAAACAAATTAACTGGTTGAGTATCACACACTGCGCGAACGTACGAAATCAAGTGAGTATTGAATACGATAAAATTTTGTTATATAAGCCTACGGTATAAGTGGGGGGGCATCCGGCATGGTTTGAACATGTTAAAACAAGCCAACAAAGCAAATAAAGGTCTTTGAACATGACTCACACGTGAGCCGAGCGTTGCGAGGTTTATCTAATGAATTTTAGTTATCTTATTACTTCCTTTGGTCTATTGCAATTGCTATTTACTTAACAATTTCTCATTCATTAGTCACTGTGAGACACTTCTTTCGGCTTCCCTTAGTCATTGCCTTTTATAATTTTATCTAAAGTGGACATTGTTACCAGTATATCTGGCAATGTATGAGGATGTGTGCATGTGTGTATTGTTTTGAAGGATTCATAAAGCGAACATTTGTTTCTTTAAAAGTGGACACTGTTACCGATATCTCTGGCAATGTCCGCATACTACAATAGCGACTTTAGTCTATAGATAAAAATATAAGGGATTGCAAAAAGTGAACATTGTTACCAGTATATCTGGCATTGTATGAAGATGTGTGCATGTGTGTATTGTTTTGAAGGATTCATAAAGCGAACATTTGTTTCTTTAAAAGTGCACACTGTTATCGATATCTCTGGCATTGTCTACATACTACAATAGCGACTCGTCTATAGATAAAATATAAGGGATTGTATTGTGAATATTTGTTAGAGATAACCCATTTTAATTCTAAAGAAGATTGCGGACAATAGTACCGAGTACAAATTTCTAACTTTGTAAAACGATGAGCTATGAAAAAATTAATTAGATATTTGAAAAGCTTGAAAAAACGCGATTCTAAAAAGTGTAAATTTTTTTTTTTTTTTTTTAGAAATTTTTCTCGAAATTGAAAAAAAAAAAAGGACATTTCTAGGAAAAAAGGTCTATACCTGGTCCAGCTCTCTCCAAAACCCACTACTTCCAAACCATTTCATGTTTCAGATATTATATCTGTCTATCATCATCACGCTTTTTATCACAATAGGGATAGGCAGAGACAATCGAATGTCATTTTTTACGATCTTGGTGACATAACTCTTTCGCTTCTTTATATTAATTTCTTTCTAATTATATTTTCATTATAAAACCTGATTTTTGTTGGAGCTGGGTAGATAGGTAGGTAGATCTGGGTGCTTCAGGAATTGACGCATATAAATTATTTACAAATATTAATTTTCTGTATTTATATGATTTGTAAATGTTTGCCAGATGGTAGGAGGGACGGAGAGTGACATAGACATAGACCACTTTTTATCCCCGAAGTCCTTCGGGATAAATTCTTATGTCACTATTTCAAAATTTCCACGGGAAACCTAGTTTGAGAATAAAGTCCAAACAAAATTTCGTGTGACAGCATCGATTTAAGATGCGGGTGACAGAAAAATATGGTTGGGAAGTCTTCAATACTTATCGGCAGGTAAGTTGTAAAATAAACTTGGTAAGAACGCTTTATGAATTTGAAGAGTTCGGAAGTATTGACATACGACACGTCTTCAAAATGGGGAGAACTAATCTTATCTTATCTGAGGTCTGAGGCTTCCGATTTTATGATATCGTGATGAAAAAAAAACATATGTATGTACATAATCCGACAAACCACACTTAGAGGCTTTTCCATCTAAATATATCTCAACAGAACTAGCCACTCGTTAGATATAGCCTCACAAATACCATCGGCTAAACGAGGAAGACTAGGTCTTCCGCTGGGTACCCTGGAACCGTAACACGGTTTCAGGAGCTGTAAAGCAACCCGTGAAGGAAAAAAAAAAAAAAAAAAAAAAAAAACAAACGGGTAGGTAGTTCTTTTCATTTTTTATTCTTTACGGGTTGCCGAAACCGTCTTACCGGTCCCAGTGTACCCAGTGGAAGACCAGGTCTCCCCCTTTTAGCAGATGGTGTTTGTGTGGCTATACCTAACGAGTGGCCAGTTCTATTGGGGTATATTTAGATGGAAAAGCTTCTAAGTGTGGTTTGTCGGATTATGTACATAAGTTTTTAATCATTAAACCCATTGGTACATGGGTGGGATCGAAGGGTGGTCCGCCTAATTCATTTCATATAAGTGTAATTTCAATTATTTCTAAATGCACCTCAGCACATCCCCCTCGGATGGATCATGTAGCCAAGAAGACCGTCTGAATTAAATGAAATTATATGCCCATGGACGCCCCGATCAATATGCTATATTTAGGGATCTCTTTTGTTGCTGGAAAGGCCCTAGGCTTGAGCCTAATTAGCCTATATGCTAAATCAGGTCTTAACAAAACCTACAACAAAAATATAAGTAAAATCTAATATTTATAATCTATTACAATATTCACCTACCTAAGTTTCTTTGAAAAATGAAAGCAAAAGGAGTACAATAGAGATTTCTTGCAAGTGACTTTCAGTCGATTCATTTTTACGTTATAACAAAAGCTTTATGTACGATGAGGTGTAGCCTACTTTAAATTAAAACTCATTTTAATTAACATATTTTTATGAAGTAAGTTAACTAAAGTAGACGCCAAGAGAAGGTAGAAATTATTTTTTGTTGATGTGTGATTTCCTCTCGCTTTCCTGCAATCTGTGGGAGTGATTTCGTGAAAAGGGACGGAAGTGTGTTACAGTAAGCCGGGGAAGTGCAAATGAGCGGGCGCGGTGGTAGACTTGGCCGTCAGATCGTACCAACCCATTTTTCAAGACGTTGGTACTGTCAGTCAAAAGTGTGTGACGAGAAAGAGAAAGGGAAATAGAGAAGGAGAACGCATCAGCTGTGCGATTGACCTACAGTGTTGTGTATAAAGTGTTAATGTTTTCATGATAATTATAATGTTAATGTTGGTTATTAACAAGGTGAGATGTCAGATGTTACACAACATATGCGACTACTATAAGGCTCGCTCGTTTTTTTACGGGTTGCATTACAGCTTCCGAAACCAAGTCTCTATCTTTCAGCCGATGGTATTTGTGAGACTATACCTAAGGAGTGGCCTACCCTTAGGGGTTGAGTTGCAAATGAAAACATTTTTTTTCTTTCTTCACGGGTTGCCACGATGTTACGATACCTGGATATCTAGCGGAAGACCAAGTCTCCCCGTTTATCCGATGGTATTTGTGAGGCTATACCTAACGAGTGGCCAGTTCTATTGAGGTATATTTAGATTTTAGATGGAAAAGCCTCAAGTGTGGTTTGTCGGATTATGTAGGTACATATCCGGGATCAAACCCTAAGACCACCTATCATAACCTTTCCAGAAATGAACAGTTTTCAATTTCCCCACAAACTTCCCGCCAGGATCTATATAGAAACACTTTGAACCTAACTATGATGACGTGTTTGTTGTTGTTGTAGTAAATCGAAGCGTGGGAGATGAAAGTTTTCAAGTTTAAAGGTGTGAAGTTTGAGGACAGGACGCGTTCAAAAGGTTTATTATTAATGTACCTATAACACTTTCCGATAATGGTTTCCAGATTGATGGGCTCAAATGTCATTTAAACTTTCACTAAGTTGGGTACTTACTCTTTGAATAAATCGCGTGGACAGAATTTGTAATCATCGATTTTAAAAGAATTTGTATGGTGAGACGCTCTCGAGCAATATTGATGGATGAATAATTCGATATATTTTAAGTTTCATTTCTCAAAAACTACTGTACGGATTTTGTTGCGGTTTCCATTATTTGATAAGTTGATTCACCGGGAAGGTTTTTATTTAGCAAACATGGATCTATCATGTTTAGGAGTAAAGTATTAACAAAATTATGTACAAAAGAAATGTATAGAATAAAATGATGTACAAAAAAGTCCGCGCGCGGTATCATATAATAATATATAAAATATAAATCTAATATATAAGTACATTTATGTAGGTTTTCAAAGTTGTAAACCAATATTGTACCCGGGTGAAGCCGGGTGCGGGGTCACTAGATATTTATATAGGTACATAGTTTTGGATTGTATTTTTAATTGGACTTATTTTATAATTGATTTTTTGATTTATTTTGTCATTTTTTGACATTGACTTTTGTAATTTTGACTGTAATTTTGATTATTATTTTACATTAGGTACCTTCCTTTGTTGTTTTGTTTTTATTTTGTTTGTTGATCTGATAATGTAATGTCTCCGTACGTCTCTGTAACGTCAACATAGTGGAAATCTATTAATGGCAATATGTTTTCCTTATTTTTTTTCGATATGTTTTTATTATGAAGTGCTGTGGATTTTTTTAAATAAATAAATAAATAAAACGGTGAACTTAATCAAAAATGTAGCCAATACAAAAATATAATTATTTTCTGTAGACATCTAACAAGTTGTATCTACGCTCGAGAACAACAGCTGAACGTATTGGGTTGTAAATTTCACTGTAATTATCTGAATTACTTAATAAACTCCTGGTTTGCTTAACGCTCTACCAATTTGGCTATCGACAACTTGAATTAAATTGAACTGTTTGATTACAGAACCCTAAATGTATATTCTCGTAATGAAAATGTTTAAATATTATATAATCTACTCAATACTGAAAACTTTACCAATTTCGCTGAAACTTTGTTTCAATAAATATTATATAATACGAAAACCGAACTTGCTGTCAATTTCAGAGGACGAAGAGCTTTTTATTTCAATATTAATTACTTACAGGATTTTTGTGAAAGAAATTACTGAATTCATTTTAGTACCGATTTTCAATATTAATTATGGAAGTGGACACTGTTAATTAAAAAATATATTTTTTTAACTTTGTGCAGCGCAGGCAACACTGCTTCGATTCCCATATCTTGGTTTCTAAAAATAATTCTAATCTATACTAATATTATAAAGAGGTAAATTTATCCCGGCCATGTACCAATTAAATCATAATAATAAGTTTATTTACAATTTACAACTTAACTAAAATGTACAATAATAAATAAATAATATATTTAAAAACTATATATACAATGTACAAAAAGAATACCTCTTCCAGAACCCCTCCCTGTGGCATGGTTCCTAAAACACTGGCTGCGTTACCTCGCTGAATGGTTAAACTGATCCTTTGAGCGAGGTAAGAGCCAGCCTTTAGGTCACCTGAGGCGTGGACTAGTCTCGTACCTAAATTTTTTATGAATATTTTCATTTCGGCAGACCATGGACTACAATAATATACAAAAACTACCTCAACAGAACTAGCCACACGTTAGGTATAGCCTCACAAATACCATCGGCTAAACGAGGGAGACTTGATCTTCCGCTGGGTACCCTGAAACGTGAAGAAAGAAGAAGAAGAAGAAGATGTTTGTAAGATCGATTGTAAAAAATATTTCACAAATAGAAAGCTAAGATATCCCTGAGTGCTATAGGCTAGGTATATATTGATTTGTTGTAAAATAACCACGGGCGAAGCCGGGGGCGGAAAGTTAGTATTAAATAAAATACAGGCTTGCCACCATGGACAACTGGAGTCAAGTGGACACTGGTTATTGATGTCTCTGGCTACACTGCAAGGTATATAGGACGTGAAGGTATGTTTGTCTTTTCTTCTTCTTCTTCTTCTTCTACTTAGTCGTGGTGATCTTGACAGAGCAGTGGTCAATCATGGCGGTCCACAGCGCAATGCACCTTGTATTGACTCGTTAACTTTCTTGGGAAGAATAGTGCAGTGGTTTCCCCTTGCCTTCTGCACCAGACATTTTGAGACTATTTAAGTCTTCAGGCTCGCTGTAGCCTCTTTCAGCCAGTTTCCTAGCTGGTATGGTTATACCGCCATTTTTTGTTTTTTGGTCATGTATAAAAGGGGATGTTTATTAATTAATTATTAAATTATTGATTCAAAAATACATGGTCACTCGTTAGGCCTTATATCATAGGCTAAATGAGAAATACTTGTCTTCCTAAGGGTAGGTTAGGGCCAGTAATTGGAGGTAGGTACCTAAGTTATACAAGTAGGTATTAAATTTTAACCAAATCACTTAAGTCGTTACTGCGTTATCAAACCATCAAACAGTAGCTTAGGGCCAGTAATTGGAGGTAGGTACCTAAATTATACAAGTAGGTATTAAATTTTAACCAAATCACTTAAGTCGTTACTGCGTTATCAAACCATCAAACAGTAGCTTAGGGCCAGTAATTGGAGGTAGGTACCTAAGTTATACAAGTAGGTATTAAATTTTAACCAAATCACTTAAGTCGTTACTGCGTTATCAAACCATCAAACAGTAGCTTAGGGCCAGTAATTGGAGGTAGGTACCTAAGTTATACAAGTAGGTATTAAATTTTAACCAAATCACTTAAGTCGTTACTGCGTTATCAAACCATCAAACAGTAGCTTAGGGCCAGTAATTGGAGGTAGGTACCTAAGTTATACAAGTAGGTATTAAATTTTAACCAAATCACTTAAGTCGTTACTGCGTTATCAAACCATCAAACAGTAGCTTAGGGCCAGTAATTGGAGGTAGGTACCTAAGTTATACAAGTAGGTATTAAATTTTAACCAAATCACTTAAGTCGTTACTGCGTTATCAAACCATCAAACAGTAGCTTAGGGCCAGTAATTGGAGGTAGGTACCTAAGTTATACAAGTAGGTATTAAATTTTAACCAAATCACTTAAGTCGTTACTGCGTTATCAAACCATCAAACATCTTCATCTTCACAAAGTCCTTCGCTGCGTCTGTCTGTGCTATTTTCACACAAAAACTACTGAACCGATTATGTTACCGTTTTCATTATTAGATAGGTTAATTCACCAGGAATGTTCACGAGTATTAAACATAGACCTATCATGTTTAGGAGCTGAGCAATAACAGTATTAGTGAATGAAGTCTGTGAAAAAAGAAAACCCCAGCGAGTTTTTATGGCGTATGCTGTCTAATCCATCAGAGATATAGTCCGCTGTAGCCTTTCATCATCATCATCAACCTCATAGAGAGGAATTACCATAGTCACTACGCTTGGCAGGCGGGTTGGTGACCTGACGCCGGCTTTACGTGCCCTCCGAAGCACGAGGAGTCGATTTAAACACATATTCTTAAAGAAAGTTGGTGCATAGCATTTTAGCAGCGAGTAGGACTCGAATCCGGGACCTCCACTACCTATCTCTAATAGATAATTAGTTATTTAAGCGTTGTTAACACATATTATACCCGTTAGAAGACATCTCCATAATGGCTGTCATGGTTAATTTATTATTACCTTTAATTATTATTTAAAACAAAACAGTCCTTTATCTCAATTAGTAAAATTACAAAAGCTTTCTCATGTTAATATGACGCTGGAAAGTTAATACATTAATTAATTATGTATGTGAAAAATACTAGCAGTTGTCGACGGATTCGTCTGCCATTATTAAGACTTATATAGCCTGTGGAGTGGCCAGAGACACTTTTAGCAATGCCCACATATATTCAGTTTGTGATAAACTCAAATTTCAAAGCTTTAAAAGATTGATTGAAGTTTAAAAGATGTAGATATTTTTTTTTCTATTTTCACGGGTTGCCTTACCTACAGCTCCCGAAACTGTGTTATGGTTCCAGGGTACCCAGCGGAAGACCAAGTCTCCCTCGTTTAGCCGATGGTATTTGTGTGGCTATACCTAACGAGTGGCCAGTTCTGTTGAGGTATATTTAGATGGAAGTGTGGTTTGTCGTATTATGTACTTACATAAGTTTTTAATTAAAAATTCCATTGGTACATGACCTGGATCCGGGATCGAATCGGTGGTCTGCCTAGTTAATACCAGACGTCTTGTCTAGGCCATTGACGCATAATTTTATATTTTGACGGTTCAATTCTCACTACTTGCCAAAAATTCTCGTTCTTTCTTCTAAAAATAATCAAATATTTAGAGGAATATAACCTTACAATATAGAAACAATAACATATCTGCTTTGTGTAAATAAATCGACTATTCAAATTTAAAAAGTCATATTTTTAAATAGCAAACATTGCTGTAGCAGAAAAAAAAAGAATTTGTGTTATATATTTACTAAAGGATGTTATACGTTCTTATAAATAAATTTCAGGATCGTCTACAGAACTTGGCACCCATTTAGATCTGAAAACTTTTGTCGGTGAAGCCGGCAACCACACCATAAATCATAATATGGAACTTGGCTCCCAATTTCATATTTATGTTTTTGGTGGGATATTTATTAAGTGCAACAACAGGCTTGCCACCTGTTTTGTTCAACATGGGCAATTGGCAAAATGTGGACAGAGTTACTGGTGTCTCTGACCACACTGCAAGGTTTAATGGTCTTAAAGATATTGAACGAAAAGTGGGCGCCTTCTTATTTAGCCTCAGTAATTAAGAAACCGACAAGCTTAATATAATTAGTTACAGGAAAGTTGACACCGAGAGGCATTAGCAGAACTTTTACAAATTTCGTTAATACAATTGTAACTTTGTGTCGTCAGCGAAGACAAACAGAATAATCACATTAATGAGGTTTGTTTACGGGCTAAATGTATACAGCTTTTCTGAATATGATATTTAACTTCAGTTCAAAGTTGTTTTTGAGCATACAAGAGTTTGTTTTATTCAGCTTTTTTTGCTCGATCTTAGTATTGGCAACTATGGAAAAAAAATTTCTTTCATCACGGGTTGCCTTACAGCTCAGTGTTATGTCATTACAGAAGAATGCGGAATGAAAGAGGATGTTATGGATAAAATGAAAAATTGAAAGAAATGAAAGGAAATGCTGACAGAGGACGACCTAGGTGTAATTATATTAAACATAAAAAAATGTTGATCGAAGGCAATGTTAAAAGTACCTACACATAATTGCCGAGCATGTATAAAAGAAGCGAAAGAGATATCATAAGATTCAATTATCTTCGCCTACCCCTCTTGGGATAAAAGGCGTGATGATACGTAGGTATTTCTAGATCTATATTTTATTTCTGAGATACAAAGTTGTAAAGCGCAAACTAAATTGCGTGATCAACTTTCAAAACTAAAGTATGACTAAAATTTAATTAGTTTCAGTTTATTATTTTAGTTGTAAACAAAGCTTTGTTTCAGCAAATACTGTTAAGTTAACCTCTTTTACAAATTAGATGTAAATTTTACTTTGGTATCTTCTATAAATTATTACTCACAAGCTTCTGTCCGCGGTATCACCCGCGTGGACATAGATCCAAAAAGAAATAATACCATGGCTGTAATTTGCCCCTCCCCCGCCCGCTTTCGCGGTATAAAAAGTAGTATATTATGTCATTCTCTGACCCCTAAACTAATAGTGGCCTATGCAAAAAATTATGTCGATTCCGTGATCTATCCCACGGCAACCATACATTATTCCGGGATAAAAAGTAGCCATGTGCTATTCCAGACTATAATCTATCTCTGTGCCAAATTTCATCCAGATCCGTTCAGCCATTCTGGCGTGATTGAGTAACAAACATACTTACATCCATACCCAACAAAAATAAGTCCCGACCGTGTCTGTCTGTCTATGCTGATTTTTTTTGTAGTTTACGTGTATTAAACATGGACATATCATGTTTAGGAGCTGAGCAGGTATTAGAGAATCAAGTCGGAGAAAAAGTTAGAGCCGGCGGCGCGCTTTCATAGCGTATTCTGTCTAATCCGTCAAAGATATGTCTTTGAATACAGTGGCCAGATTTTTCCAGTCTAGAACGAATACGTTCAAAGGTATCGAAACACTAGCTATCATCGGAAAACACTTGTCCGGCGTCCTCTTGACATGTGAGGGGAGGTTATTTTCAACTTAACCCTCATATAGCAGCGACCCCGTAAATATGTCACGGTTAGAGGATTACGTACTTTTGGTGTTCCGTTCCGAATGTAAAAAAATACTTTGATGTTTCGTTTGTCTGTTGGTAAAGCCCTCCAGTTCAGGAGATCGTTTGATTCTCAAAATAAAAAAAATAGCAAAAGACTAGATTAGCAAAACTATGAAAATAACAGAATTATTTATTTTTTAGGTTTAGGTTAGGATATTTGATTTTTTTATAAATTAATTCAAGATATATACATATTAATAATAATAAATAAGAATACATATTTGAGGCGTTTGGAGTGGAAACGATGGGACCGTGGGGACCTAGTGCACACAGTCTGTTTATAGATATTAGTAAACGACTAATAGAACGTTCACATGACCAACGGGCTGACTCTTATTTCGGTCAAAGAATAAGCATTGCCATCCAACGAGGTAATGCAGCCAGTCTGTTGGGTACTCTCCCAGTAGATAGCGATTTACACGAAATTTTTTATTTATAATTTTATTTTATTTTTGTAATATAGTACCTATTTAAGATAACTTTAATACCTATGTAAATACTTCATAAATAAAAATAAGTTATTTGATATATGAATGTAATAGAGTAAGTTAAATACTACAAAACAGTTATTTTTAATATATCTATATATTATTATCAATCATTACGCCTTTTATCACAATTTTTTTTCTTCTAAATCGGCTCAGCGGCGTACCGACAAGCGCTGGACCCCTACTCGTCTACAAGAATTTGTAAATGGGGGCTCAGACTACACAAAAAAGAGGTTTTCTGCCAGCAAGTGCTTACAACCACTTTCTGTCTCCATCTCTCTACCTATAATGTTTGTGTAGATTAGTATAACTTACCAAATAATAAACTCCAAACGGCATAACCACGACAGCAACAAGTAAATCAGCAACTGCTAAGCTAACAATAAAATAATTTGTGGCTGTCTGCAATGATCTTTCTCTCGACACACTTAAAATAACTAACACATTACCAAACAGTGTCAACACTGGAAAAACTAATAAAGACAAAGCCCACCAATTATATACATTAACACTGTCACTAAAACAATCACTATTATTCACTATTGCACTACAATTTGTCACTAAATCTGTGACGTTTGTATCTGGTAAAGTTCTATTCGCAGTGACTGTATCATTAAGTTCTTGAACAACCATTTTAAAATGTAAAGATTCGTTATTTGTTAGAAGTGCTCTATTTTCTAGAATGCTGGTGGTATTGGCAGGTTGTGTATGACAATTGATTCTGCAAATAGGGGTAACCCCGGACACGGAGTGTTCTGACCCGATTCCACTCTTGATTAGGTCGAAATTTTGCATGTCTTCGTCCATTATTCAAATTTATACCGTTATCGTGTCCCAACTTTAATACTGATTGGTTAAGGGAATATAAAATTTCGTTCGGTTCCCGAGGGCGAGGTTTCAGTAAAGGAACCCTCCCTCGTTGATTTTTGGTGATCATTTCAGTTGCCAAAGTACCTGGAACAATAGAGGGGTTTTATTAAAAAAATCTACATTTCTTTTTGTTAAATTTTTACAGGAAAAGAGCCATGAATATTTCTGACTATGTTATATACATTTTTGTTATATTATATTGTACAAATAAATGATAAAGTGTCTGTCTGTGACTTCATAATATTATCAAACTAATTTGCAGGCTATTTTGTATGGAGTCTATGGCGAGCACTGTTGTCATCCATACTAATAAATAAAGAGTAAAGTTTGTAAGTTTCGATGTAGGGGGTAATGTCCCAAACTCCTGAACCGATTCTAAAACGCTTGTAAATTATAATATAAGTATACTTACTTATATATTATTTTAATTTACTTATAATATGTGCTCCCTAGCATTCATCTATCTATCTATCATCACGCCTTTTATCCCAAGAGGGGTAGGCAGAGACAATCGAATGTCATCCTGACATACCTCTTAATTTATTCAATGATTCTGATTTGCTAGTTCAGATATAGGGCGCGCCAAATAAATTGAAAGTGACACTTTTCCGCTCAACTTATTTGGCGCGAGTTATACCAGTATGTATTTACTAAATCCTCATACCACAATATATTGAATATATTTGGTTATATCTGAGAAGAATGGTAAAAATTTTAAACAGAATAATGACGCGAACATAGGTACCTCTCAATTTCATTTTTGGTAAGGTAACAAAATTTGAAACCAAAGAAAACATTAACCACATTAGCCACAAAACATTAATAAATATTTATTACTAAATATAAAATAAATGCTATCTCTTATTCTTTCCATAAATATTATTATTAACCGACTTCCAAAAAAAGAAGGAGAAGGTTCTCAATTCGGACCGTATTTTTTATTTTTTTTTAAATGTATGTATGTACATCGATAACTCCGCCAATTGTGAACCGATTTTGATGGTTTCTTTTTTAATCGACAGATAATTCTTCCGGATTGGTCCCATTTTTATCTCATAAAAATTGGTTCATTAGTTTTTCAGAAATTTTGAAAAAACTGACTTTATAAGTACATTTTTCTTGATATCTCGATAAAATATGTACCGATTTTGACGACTTATTTTTTTAAGACATAATAATTTCTCGAAATTATCTCACAGACATATGACGAAAATCGGTTCAGTAGTTTTTCAGAAATTCAGTAATTAATTTCTGTTTACGGCTGAAAATTATGTATCAGAAAAAGCCTTAGCAACGGTTGCTATTGACACGAGTTGTAAATTTTCGTGACGATGGTCTAGCGTTTAAATGTAATGGGGTGCAGCGCAGGATGCACAAGCACATGGTTCAAATCACATCCACAGCGGTATTTTTTTTTTATCTTCCATCAATATTTTTTTAGTTGCGTTATTATTTGTCTCTCAAGGCAGCAAAATCACTTAAAAGGGTAAAATAAACCTTTTAAAAAAAAGTGCACCGACTTCAAAAATTTGCACTGAAAAGTAAGAAATAATAAATATTTCGTCGTAGAATTTGAAGACGGTTGGTGCCAAATTAGAAACAACTTAGTTCCCAAATTCACTAATCTAGACAATTTAGGAACCTACGATCATCAGTACCTACATACAAACATAGATAATATTGAACAGATCTTTATATTCTTAGATATTTACTTATATTCAAGGCAATGGCACGTCAAGCCGATGTTGGACAGGCAACCGGATGGCGAGTGGTAATCTGGGCCTTTGAGTGGTACAGAGTCCCCTGGTAGCGGTCAAAGTGACCCCAAATGGACAGGGGCGGCGATATGGGGGAGGGGCAAAATCGAAAATTTTTTGAAAAGGCAACCGGATAAAAATGCGGTAGCATTAAAGGAAATACCCTAATTATATAATAATTTTTTTTTGCCAGCCGAAACACGCGGGCCGTTCTTGCACTAGCCAGTAAAAAAAAAAAAGTGAAAAGGCAACCGCTTCAAAATTAGTGAGCATACTTATTGACACCACCAAACGTTGGGAAAAAATTGCCATCCGATCCTCAAAGTCGCCGAAAAACACTTTTTTTCGATTGTTTCAACAATTATTATAATTAAAAAAAAATTATAAAAATTGTTCAAATCGGATGGCATTCGAAATTTATACTGTCCAAGTACAAATAAAGGTGTGTATCAATGCCATCCGATTTCGATTAAATTAACCCCTATTTAGCCACCCCCCCAAACCTCATGAAAATACCAATAATTCCATACACTGCAAAAAATTAGGACAATGTGGGCAACAAGGGTTGGTGGGGGGTTGTTGGGGCGGGAGGGGGGATTGTAATAGATAATGAGCATACACAGACCTTTTAAAAGTCCAAGCAGTCGTTAAATATTAATTGATAAGGATTTTCAACTACTTTTTGCAGCGTATGGAATTATTGTTATTTTCATGAGGTTTGAAGGGTGGCTAAATAGGGGTTAATTTAATCGAAATCGGATGGCATTGATACACACCATTATTTGTACTTAGGACAGTATAAATTTCGAATGCCATCCGATTTGAACAATTTTTATTATTATTTTTTTAATTATAATAATTGTTGAAACAATCGAAAAAAGTGTTTTTCGGCGACTTTGAGGGGTTGTTTCTCCGAAACTGCCCATCAGGATCGGATGGCAATTTTTTCCCAACGTTTGGTGGTGTCAATAAGTATGCTCACTAATTTTGAAGCGGTTGCCTTTTCACTTTTTTTTTTTGTACTCGCTAGTGCAAGAACGGCCCGCGTGTTTCGGCTGGCAAAAAAAATTATTATATAATTAGGGTATTTCCTTTAATGCTACCGCATTTTTATCCGGTTGCCTTTTCAAAAAAAATTCGATTTTGCCCCTCCCCCATATCGCCGAACCTGTCCATTTGGGGTCACTTTGGTCGCTACCAGGGGACTCTGTACCACTCAAAGGCCCAGATTACCACTCGCCATCCGGTTGCCTGTCCAACATCGGCTTGACGTGCCATTGCCTTGAATATTAGTTTTGTATCCTAATTTGGCACCAACCGTCTTCAAATTCTACGACGAAATATTTATTATTTCTTACTTTTCAGTGCAAATTTTTGAAGTCGGTGCACTTTTTTTTAAAAGGTTTATTTTTCAATAAAACAATATAAAACGGGCTATTAGAACATGAAACGTGGTCAATTTAATTTTTGTTCAATTGCCAATTAATAAAAAAAAAATATGACAGAAAACCTTAGAATAAATGAGGATTTCTACGAAGCTATATTATGTTGGTGAAAAAGGTTTAATTCTTAATATTATTAAAACTGGACTTATTTAAAAGATCTGGAATTCTGGACCACATCGGGCCTACTGTACCCCTCGAGGATTATCTTAAATACCGATTTATCGGCTATAAACATTATAAAGGCTATAATACTTGACATTGGCAAATCACCGATAAACATTGGTGGAGCCAAAATAAAATAAGAAGAACAAGAACAAATATTATATTCTAGATTTTAAAAATGGAATTTGAGTTGATTTTGACATTATTTAATATTTTTTACTTTCAGCATTGTACATTTTTTTTGAGTTATTTGCTTTCGATAAAAGAAGCACCAAAACTATGCGAAATTTAAATTCCGTGTGCAATTTCTAGTATTTTGATAATCCTTGGCTTTATAATAATTATATTTGATACGTCTTGTCAGTGAGAAGAAATACTTGCAGGGCCAGTTATTTTTCAACCATTAAAAGTCAAATAAAATTATATATATATTAAAAATTACAAAGTCATAAATTTTTGTCAATTGAACATTAAGTACCTAGGTATGTAATTTTATTATATATTGTTATTATGGATTTAGAAAAATGAAACGTATCCTTATAATTGTGGGGGGCCTGTTTACAGCATTAATATCAATCATAGCGACAGTTAAATATTTATTAAATATAAAAAAGGCAGGAAATAATGTATTTGGCAATGGTTCCAGCGAAAGAAAAGAAATTAGATTTATGGATGTAGTTACTGAAAATCGTAAGTTTGATGCAGCTTCAGATATGTGCCTAGCTAGAGTTGTCGGAGGTTATAAAACGACTGCAGATGCTGTACCATATCAGATGTCTCTGAGGACACTTTCTAGCGGGATGTGGTATTCATTCTGTGGTGGATCATTAATAACATATGTGTATGTATTGACTGCTGCACATTGTCTTTATTTCGGTGATGGTATACATATTCACAAATTAAAGAATAACATGTATGAACTCCGTGTAGTTGGCGGAGCAGATAAAACCAGATTAACCAAAAAAGAATTCTTAGAGATGCAAACTAGAAAAGTTTCTAGTTTCTGGAGACACCCTTCTTATAGGGTGTATGGTACTTATTGGTGAATATACCTTTCGGTCCGTTTTCCACCTACCCACTCCTGTACTACTGATTTCGTGTCGCGTCGAGAGGTTGTCCGCGACGGTAAAAAACAAATAAATTAACTAAATATATAAAGTGTCAAAACGTGCAAGAAGGCTCCACGGCAGATACTATATAGCCAGCTGGCTGAAGCGAGAAGACAGGCGTAATTGGTACGTACTCCTTCCTTTTCTGTATTCCATCAATAATTATTCACCAGTACAGTGCTATACAAATGATCTAAATTCATATATCTAAGGAATTGTAGGTCTATTGTATGTTCCCAATTAACTCGCCCATGGATTAGTACGCCCGAATTCATAATTCGGACGGAACCCTAACATTTTGGTCACTTCGGCCGGGTCAGATGGACTCAGCTCCTAGATAACTGGAGGAACCAGCCCCGTTATCTGTAAATAGGTATTACTGATTCCATTGGCGAGTTATATTATAGTCAATACCTACTCAACTCCGTATAATATTTGATATATATTTAGTTTATGGGGATATATATGATATATATACAGTATTTAATTAGTTTATACATATCTGTATTTCCTAATATCAATTGATACCTAAAATTCATTATCGTTAATTTTCTTTGTTAGTTCATATAATTTGATACAGAATGGCTACATCACAGAAATTAACTGATGTTGAAATAAAGATAAAAGTATACACAGGTCGTAAGCAGAAGTACTTTGCTAGGATTCAACGTATTTATAAATTAGCTAAAGGAATTGGAACACAGGAAAGTACTTTTGAGGACCTGGAATCATGCATAGATGAGGTAACAAATGTTCGTGAATCATTCGAACAAACCGTGGAACAGCTTCAGGTATTAGAATGTGAAAATAATTCAGAGTACCTGCCTAATACTCAAGAAATAAGTGCCTTTGATGACTTATATTTTTATATTAAAAAAATCTATAAAAAGTATTCATCTATTTCTATAGAATCAAATTCACAGGGTAGTTGTGGAAATTCGAACAATAGATTAGTTCAACCTAAATTGCCTAAAATTGAATTGAGAACATTTGATGGTAAACTGGAAAATTGGATCACATTCCGAGATACTTTTACTAGTTTAATTCATAACAATAAAGTTTTAGGTAATGTAGAAAAGTTTCATTATTTGTTGTCGGTCGTTACCGGTCCAGCATTACAGATTATAAAAACACTACCTATCTCGTACGACAACTATTCTATAGTCTGGTCATCATTATGTGATAGGTATGAAAACAAGCGAGCGCTAGGAACTAGGTATCTAGATAAATTGTTTGAATTCGCGCCCTTAAGTACCGAGTCATTGACAGGTCTAAATACATTTTTAGAAAAATTCCAAGAAAATGTGAAGGCGCTCGAAATGCTTGAGATTGAAAATCTATCTAGTTTTATATTATTTTATATTAGTTTTCGAAATTTAGATGTTACTACGCGTCGTTATTACGAACAAAGTATACAGAAAGACTATATTCCGTCATTTGATAATTTGATTCAGTTTGTATCGGGTCAGGTACGTATATTAGAAATGTCCAGTGATAGCGGAAACTGTCCACATAATATTGATAAAAACAAACATACTGTAGGTACAAATCGCAGCGGTTATAGTAAACCTGTTTCGTGGAGTAAACAAAGTGGTTCCGCGCAGGTACATTCGAATAAAAATTCATGTCTATCTAGTGCGGCCGCACCGAAACATTGCAAAAAAGGTTGTTTATTCTGTAGTAAGCAGGGACATGCGATATATAAATGTTGGTTGTATATTAATTTATCACCTGAAAAAAGGCTAAATGAAATAAATAGACTTAAATTGTGTAATAATTGCTTACGAGAAGGTCATCGCACTAGTGATTGCCCTTCAAAGTGGACGTGTATGGTGTGCAAAAAAATGCATCATAATACTTTGCATGTCGATGGTAACAATGACATTAATAAACAACCGGGGATCGATGTTCGCACTGAAAATAAATCTTCCTCGTTAACCTGTTCAGCAACTGCCACGGTCATGTTGGGTACAGCCGTCATTCATGTGGTGGACTGTACAGGTGGTTACCAACCTGTGCGGGTGGTAATAGACAGTGGTGCTCAGCACGGGTTTATGACTGTTGACTGCGCACAGAGATTAGGTTTACCGCGGCGCAAGTGTAGTTTACAATTGACAGGGTTGGGGGGAGTGATGGTGCGCGATCATGGTATGATTTCATGTACATTCAAACCTCGTAACTCAACTGGTCCTGTGCTGCAAACAGATGCAGTTATAGTGTCGAAGATAACGGGTGACATGCCTACTGTCACACTGAGCGAGCATATTAGCGATGAGTATAGGCATTTATATCTTGCGGACCCACAATTTTATAAGTCAAGTCAAATAGATATGTTGTTGGCGGGAGACGTGTTCCCATATATCTATGACGGCGCCGTATTTCGCCCATCTAGAACGGACGCGCCACCAGCCTTACGCAGCATATTTGGTTACGTAATAACCGGCCAGGTGAAGTTGAATAATTGTAACAAAGATTTAAATTGTTTATTTTATACTGTAGGTAATATTGATCAGTTGATGCATTCGTTTTGGGAAACTGAAAGTTTAAATTGTGAAATACCTAAACGTTCTGATGAACTTATATCAGAACAGATGTACGTCAGCGATCACAAACGCGATGGTACCGGTAGGTATATTGTCAAGTATCCCTTTAAAACTAACAATGACGAACTTGGCGATTCAAAACAGATTGCAATTAGACGGTTTCATAGTTTAGAGAAGAAACTATCACGAGTACCTAACTTGAAACGTGATTATGAAAAATTTATGAATGAATATTGCTCGCTGGGTCACATGAAGTTGGTGGGTGGACTGTATGATACTCAGTCCGATTATATTATACCACATCATTGCGTATACAAACCAGATAGTACTACTACGAAGCTGCGAGTGGTTTTCGATGCCTCATGTCAAACTTCCAGTGGAGTATCTCTAAATAATATGTTATATGTAGGCCCAAAACTACAAGCCGATTTAGTTGAATTGTTGATACGATTTAGATTGCGCGAGATTTGTTTAACCAGTGACATTTCGAAAATGTATCGTCAAATATTGATCGATGATTCTCAACGTAAATACCAACACATACTTTGGAGGAATTCCCCCGACGAGCCTCTTCGTGTGTATGAGTTATGCACAGTGACGTACGGAATTGTGAGCAGCCCTTATCTAGCCATCCGAACGTTACGGCAGCTGGCTCATGATGAGGGTGATCGGTTCCCTCTAGCTGCGCGTGCGCTTCGACAGGGATTCTATATGGATGATCTGCTGTGGTCAGTAGATACTTCGACAGAGGCTATCGAGGTGCAGCAACAACTTACAGCACTTCTTGAGCTGGGCGGTTTCCAACTTCGCAAGTGGGCGAGCAACGACGCTCGGGTGCTACAGGAGCTGCCAGAAGATCATTTGGAGACACCGCTCTGCTTCGATGATGGTGACCACCCATCCATCAAGGTCCTCGGACTGCATTGGTTGCCGGCGGATGACGCGTTTTCGTTCAACACAATGCCGGTCCAGAGCGTCGTCACTAAGCGGACTGTACTCTCTCAGATAGCGAAGTTATACGATCCATTGGGTTTCGCGGCACCTACTGTATTTTATGCTAAATGTTTCATGCAGAAATTGTGGTGCGAAAACCTTCAGTGGGATGAATCCTTGCCTGAATCGCTGACTAAAGAGTGGATTCAATTTTCATCTGAGATGCCGCTGCTTTCAAAACTACGTCATGAGAGACATCTGTTTATTAAGGGGTATACACAATGTCAATTAGTGGGGTTTTGTGATGCTTCCTCGTTAGGGTTCGCATCTGTGGTGTACATTCGCAGTGTAGATCCGTCTGGGAAGGTTAAGGTTAGTTTACTGTCAGCAAAGTCTAAGGTTGCGCCCTTACGTACAGTATCCATACCGCGATTGGAACTGATGGCGGCTCATTTACTTGCGAAATTGTTACAATATGTATGTTCGGTATTAACAGCTAATGAAATAGATGTTAATGAAGTGTTAGGATTCACTGATAGCTCAGTGACACTCGCGTGGCTCAACACGCCCGAGTATAAACTAAAAACGTTCGTAGCCAATCGTGTGGCTAAAATACATGAGTGCGGAAATTCAATTCAGTGGCACCATGTGAACGGAGTAGATAACCCCGCGGACGTCTGTTCGCGCGGAGTGTCGCCGTCTGCCTTGCTGCAGGTGGCTCGACAATGGCTTTGCGGCCCAACTTGGTTATATGGCGAAAAACACTTATGGCCAATAAGGACTATAGACCACTTTAAAAATGTTACAGAAGTGCCCGAGTTAAAAAATATAACCGTGCACACATCATTAGTTCATAGTTCGATATGTAAGTTTAATAATGAATTTGAGTCAACGATAAATAAGTTCTCAAATATAAACAGATTGCAACGTATAATTGCATGGTGTTTTAGATTTAGTTATAATGCTAGGCGTAAAGAGTCTAACCGTAATTTTGGATCACTAAATACATTAGAATTGAATAAGTCTCATGATGAATTAATCAAAGTAATTCAAGGTAATTATTTTTTAGAGGATATACAAGCATTACAGAAGGGTCGTCTGTGTGGCTCTGCGTTGCGCAAACTCAACCCTTTCATTGATGAGCGTGGGCTTCTCTTGGTGGGGGGTCGTCTAGAACATGCCGACCTTCCCTATGCAAAGCGACATCCATTGTTATTACCGAAAAAATGCCACTTCACAAATATATTGATAGACTTTTATCATCAGAAGTATTTACATGTGGGTCCGCGAACACTACAGGGCATCTTATCTCAGAGATACTGGATTTTGTCAGCCAGGTGTGTAATAAGAAGTAGACTGTCTAAGTGTGTAACTTGTTTTAGATCTAAGCCTATAACGCCTCAACCCATGATGGGATCGTTACCTAAATGTAGACTGCAAGATGTCTATCCATTTTATACGGTAGGCGTAGATATAGGTGGTCCATTTTATACAAAGGAAAGTACGAGACGTAATGCCAAAGTATCTAAATCATACCTTTGTCTTTTTGTGTGTTATTCAACTCGCGCTGTGCACTTAGAAGTGATATCGGATCTAACCACGGCATGTTTTTTGGCAACGTTCGATCGTTTTACAGCTAGACGTGGTTTACCTCGCACCGTTTACTCCGATAACGGCAAGAATTTCGTGTCGGCGGGTAGTCATTTCGGTGAGGTAACTAAATTTTATAGTGCTCATGTAGAAGAAATTGTAGATGGATTTACTAACAGAGGAGTGGTGTGGAAATATAACCCTCCGACAGGTAGTCATTTCGGTGGTATTTTCGAGGCAGGTATAAAGTCCGTGAAATATCATTTACGGCGTGTAGTGGGCACGAGGCCCATGTCGTTTGAGGAATTGACTACCCTATTTGCGCGAATTGAGGCGATACTGAACTCGCGACCCCTCTGCAGTCTATCTAATGATCCGAACGAGTTCGGAATACTCACGCCGGGACACTTTCTCGTAGGACGCGAATTGACTTCGGCGCCTGAGTACGATGTCGTTGAGACTCCCTTGTATCAGTTATCTAGGTGGCAACTTATTCAGCATGCCACGCAACACTTCTGGCGTCGTTGGAAAACTGAGTATTTGCACACTCTTCAGCAACGACAGAAGTGGTTCACTGACACTCCGAATGTATCAGTAAACGATGTAGTTTTAATTCATTCAGATAACGCACCTAGTCAACAGTGGAACCTAGGTCGGATAGAACAGGCGATACCTGGGCCTGATGGTCGAGTGCGTGTAGTAAAGTTGCGAACTCAGAACTCTTATCTCACGCGTCCTGTAAACAAAATCAGTCCGTTGCCATTGCGTAACGTCGATTAGGATTAGTTTAGGAATACAACTAATCAATTTAAAATAGTTTTAGTTTAGTTAGTAGTTACAGCTTGCCTAATTCAAGGGTACTTATTACTTCTTCAATATAGTCTAGTTTTTATTTATTCTTATTAGGATTCTGAAGCTGTTTCTAGGTACACATACCTATATATTAATTTTAACTGAATAGCGATAATGAAGGTTAGTTTTGCAATGCTCCAGACCTTCATATGTTATTTATGTTTATTATTATTCCTATACTATAAGGTTAGGTTCAATATAGGTACTTATGTTTATACAGTCCACTAAGTTTATGTAGTTTATATTGAAATCAATTGATTTCGGTGGGGGGAAAATGTATGGTACTTATTGGTGAATATACCTTTCGGTCCGTTTTCCACCTACCCACTCCTGTACTACTGATTTCGTGTCGCGTCGAGAGGTTGTCCGCGACGGTAAAAAACAAATAAATTAACTAAATATATAAAGTGTCAAAACGTGCAAGAAGGCTCCACGGCAGATACTATATAGCCAGCTGGCTGAAGCGAGAAGACAGGCGTAATTGGTACGTACTCCTTCCTTTTCTGTATTCCATCAATAATTATTCACCAGTACAGTGCTATACAAATGATCTAAATTCATATATCTAAGGAATTGTAGGTCTATTGTATGTTCCCAATTAACTCGCCCATGGATTAGTACGCCCGAATTCATAATTCGGACGGAACCCTAACATAGGGAATTTATAAATGACGTAGCACTTTTAGAAGTCATATCGCGATTTCTTCCATCAAAAACTGTAAAACCAATACGGTTGAAAACTCCAGATATAAAATTAAGGAGTAAAAACTGTGTGTTTTCTGGTTTCGGAAGGACAAGTCCCGAAATCCAGAGTATTTTTTTGAGAATGGCGTGCATGCCACTGGTAGAAATGAACCTATGCCGAAAGCCATTCAATGTAATGCAACCAGAATCCCTCGTCTGCGCAGGAACATATACCAAAGATAGTTGTCGTGGTGATTCTGGGGGACCATTGGCATGCAGCGGTTATTTGGTTGGAATAGTATCGTTTAGTAATAATTTACCAAGTTATCCAGCCGTATTCATGAAAGTTGAATACTATATGAAACCAAGTTTAATATTAAAAAGTGGATACTAGGTGAAAATATATTAGAGCGTTTCTGTATGAATTGACTAATTTATCGACAATAAATAAACGCCGACTGGAATGTGCGACATAGAATAATTAATATTAACAACGAAACAAACGGTCACAGATCAACATTTAGAAATCAATAGATGTTTTATCTTGTCGGATATAATTAAAGTTTTATGAAAATAAAAATGTAAATAACAAGTTTGTATAATATAACAATATAAACCAATTAATCCTGTCAAATTAGAAGGAAATATTTTTGCACAAGTGCGATGGATGAAATTTCACATTATGTATTTAAGGTCTGTACTGATTTTCGGCTTTATGAGAATTATTCCGAAGTTGATTGGCTATTTAAACCGGCATAAATATGAATCCAAAAAATGAAATACATCCTGAAATTGTGTTTTCAATATTGGGATTCAACTTCAATTATTATCTAAGTAAATTAAATATTTACGTACTTAAATACTAAATTACAAATATAAAATAAAATTACAAATAGATAAATTAATGTAAATCGGTATCTACTGGGAGAGTACCCAACAGACTGGCTGCATTGGCTCGTTGGATGGCAATGCTTATTCTTTGACCGAAATAAGAGCGAGCCCGTTGGTCATGTGAGCTTTCAATTAATCGTTTACTAATGTCTTGGAACAGACGGTGTGCTCCAGGTCCCAACGGACCAGCGTTTCCACACCAAACGCCCCATTAAATAATATGGAAGCATTTCAATTAATAGGCATGATTTTTTTATAAACATGTGTTGCCTTTGGGGTTCCCCCACAAGGGCACCCATTTAATAAGTCTTTTGATTTTTTATTACCGTACAATAACTTTTGATGACGATGAAGGATGAAAGATTGACTAAAAAGGTTTATATTATGTCTGAAGTGAAAAGAAATGCTGGCAGAGGACGACCTAGGTGTACTTTTATTGGACATATAATAAATGTATTGATCGATGGATATATTAAAAGTACACACAATCGCCGAGCATGTATGAAAGGTATGATGAATATAAAAAAGCGAAAGAGGTATGTCAGGATCGTAACAAATGGCATTCGATTGTCTCAACCTACCTGTCTTGGGATAAACGGCTTGATGATAGATATATAAATAGATAGAAAACTTTGAAGCTTTTTACTTATTGTAAGTAAATAATAATATTACAAAAGTCAATTTCTTAGACTTAGTTAATTTAAACAAAGTTATTTTTAACAAATAAGACAAGACTAGAAAACGGATCTTACAAATAGGTAATTCCACTTTGCTATTTTGCCTGTTTGCATTTTTTCTAAATTCCTACTATCTGATTTGACATAATATGGCAAACATTTGGTATATGAATATACAAAATAAATATAAGATACGGAATCACTCATATAATGGAAATGTACCATTTAATATTTGATGGTTTCAGGATGCCTGTAATTGTCTTGTCTTGGAATATTCATGCCTTCAGTAGAGCTGTTAAGGCGACTACCGATAAGTATTTTATAAAACGCAATTTGTGTCTGTTAATATTTTCATATGCGTTTATAACAATCTTCTGTCCGCGGTTTCACCCGCGTGGAAATAGATCCAAAAAGAAATAATCCCGTGGCTGTAATTTGCCCCTCCCCCGCCCGCTAGTATAAAAAGTGGTATATCATGTGGATCCGAAAAACAAAAACAAATCTATCCCACGGGAACCCATACATAGTTCCGGGTTAAAAAGTAGCCTATGTGCTATTCCAGACTATAATCTATCTCTGTGCCAAATTTCATTCAGATCCGTTTAGCCGTTCTTTAAAACTTTCACGTTTATAATATAAGTGGGATGTCACTAATTTACGAATAAAACAATACTAGAAGAAAACAACAATTTCGCACCGTTAGTTCACCTGATCTCCAACAGTTTGTTATGTATACCTGTTTGAATTAAAATCTGACAAGACAAAAGCAAACACAATAAAAATACAACTTGACTCAGTTCACAGTTGTCCGGGAAATCGACGCGCTGTAAAGAATCTGAGTATAAAATCATTTTAATTTGAATCTACTTCCTGTTATACATTACAGTCCCATATCACGAAATTACTCCCTGCACATTAGTGCCACACATCGTAAGCGATGCTATACATCAAAAATAAATATAAAATATGATATTTCTAACCGACTTCAATAAAAGTAGGAGGAGGTTCTCAATTCGTCGGAATCTTTTATGTTTTTTTTATGTATGTTCCCCGATTACTTGAAGACCGATTTGGAACATTTTTTTTGTTTGAAATGGTATACTTCCCAAATGGTCCCATGGTCATCAGGTCAGGATCTGATGATGGGTTTCTGGAGAAATCGAGAACTCTTAAAATTTTATAGGCACACTTGAAGCGATTTGGGTATTTTTTATATAGTGGCATTTGCTTTCGGAAAGCATACTTTTCAGTGCATAATTTTTGAAGTCGGTACACTTTTTTTAAAAGGATTTTAGTGTACGGCGAGGCCTTAACACACAGAAGCAAGTCTGATATTTATCGTGAGCAACAGCGTTCTCTCAAGCTATTTATTTGCTAGCATCCTCCACAACTCAAAGTAAAGCATTCTACATTAAATTATAGTTAGCTGCTTTATTCCATTGTCTTTTTAAAATACTCTTTGTAGTCAACAGCATTTGCCTGAAATTATTTATTTTTCAAGTTTATTTTCAAAAGAAATTAGATTTTATGTTCCTTTTATTATATATTTATGCACAAAGAAGTTTAATAAATGGTTTTATTTATATGTCTTATAAGGTTTAAATAACTCAGAATACCAGTTTTTGTATTTCTTGTTTTTTTTCACGGGTTGCCTTACAGCTCCTGAAACCGTGTTACAGTTCCAGGGTACCCAGCGGAAGATCAAGTCGTTTAGCCAATGGTATTTGTGAGCTCGGCCTTTTGTTAGTAAGTATTTCATTGATTGAGCACAACGTGATATGCGGAGATCCAAATATTTTGTAAAAGCACTTTAACTAAAAGATGGACTATAACTAACTTTAAGGATGAGATTTGTTTAATGAAACTGGACAAGTGGACATCCTCTCCCAGATAATAATCTCGAATTGTAACTAAGTCTTAATATAGCCCAAAATGTTACGAAACATTTAACAGCTTGTATTACAACCAAAGTTTTCAACTAAATGTACGAATAATAGGTAAAGTTTCATTCGTTATTGTCCATTTTATTTATTTCTAGTGTTGTATTCAATGCTGTACTCCGGGAATTGTTTATCGATATTCGATGGGAAACGGCGCGTGTCTGTTTGTATGAGTAATTTTTTACTATTATGATCTGTATTTCATACATAACTAGCGGACCCGGCAGACGTTGTCCTGCCCAAACGTTGGCTTGCCTGCTATTTACTTTCCTTCGTCGGTAAAAACAACTACCACTACCCCTACTCCTACCACTACCACTCCCACTACTCCTACCCCTACCCCTACTCCAACTCCTACCACTACCACTACCCCTACCACTACCACTACCACTACCCGTACTCCAACCCCTACCACTACCTCTACCTACCTCTACTCTAACTCCTACCACTACCGCTACCCCTACCACTACCACTACCGCAAATCGATTTGACAGCTGAATTTTTGTTTCTGTCATCAATCCGTTCTGAAATCAAAAAAGTATAGAAAATGTATGAGAAAATGTTTTTTCTTTATAATTTTTTCCGTCCTTTTTTTTCAATATTTTAATACTTATTCTGCTATTCGGGATGGAGACAAATCCAAAAACACAAAAATCATAAAAATCGGGCCAGCCGTTCTCGAGTTCTAAGTGTTCGAACAAACACGACTTTGTTTTATATATTATGATAATCCTAACCAATATTATAAATCTCAACATGTGTTTGTTTGTTTGTTTGTTTGTCAACAGAGTAACGGATGAAGCTGTAGGGCCGGAATGTGACCTACACTTTTATCACAGAAATCTCTCAGGATATTTTTGACGTGTAATATCTTTCCTCTTTCTTACTGTGGAAGTGATTTCGTGAAAAGGGACGGAAGTGTGTAACAGGAAACTGGAAAGCGCGCGCTATTTGATTTGACCAATGAGCGCGCGCGGTGGTAGAGTTGGCCGTCAGATGGTAGCAACCCATTTTCCGAGAGGTTGACACTGTCAGCTAACAGTGTGTGCATATACCAAGCGTGAGATGTCAAATGTTACACATCATATGCGACTACTTTGTTATGTCACAATTAAAAAAATTCACGAGCATTAAGTCGGACGAAAAGTTGACACAAAATCATGTGGGAAACTATTATGTAGAACTAAATTATCATAAAAACCAAAGCAGCATTTATGTACTAACTAGCTTTTCGCTCGTGGAAAATTGTGTCATAAGAACAATTTACCCTGAAGGTTTTCCTATACCACTGTCCTCAAGCTGCTCTGTGTTAACGTGAAAAATAGACAAACAAACAAACCTTATTATAGTATTTGTACCCGAGCAAAACAGGTAGTTGTAGCTAGCTAAACACTTGTTATTCGTTATTAAGTTACCCATTTGAAGAAATAGATGACAAATAAATGTATTTTTGTCACAACTTTATTTATTACCTTTTTAAGTTAAGTGTTTACTTATTTATGAGATTACTAAGTGATTCGGCTCGGCTTCGTATGGGAAAAAGTTGTATATATGAATGAATGAATGAATGATGGTTCACGGCTTGCCTTAGGTACAGCTCCCGGTAACCGTTGCCGGCCCTAGGGTACCCAGCAGAAGACAAATACTTCCTCACTTAGCCGAGGCTGAATTTTTTTAACGAGTGGCCAGCTCCGTCGAGGTAGCTATGTATTATAGATGGAAAAGCCTCTTTGTACGGCTTGTCGGATAATGTACATAGATTTTTTATTATAAAAGACCCATTGGTACATGGTCGGTTGTGGGGTACGAACCCGCGACTTCTCAGTTGTGAGCCGACGTCTTACCCACTCGACCACCGACAGTATATGACGAATTGACGAGATACATATAAGTTGTGTATAAAAAAATAAAATTTCTCGGGGAATGAGATATTTTTCCAGGATAAAAATTAGCCTCGGATATTAGTAAATCTCGTCTATCAGTTGCTTTGTATTGACGTTAAATAATAACAAACAACAAACGCCCTTTCCCTTTTATAATATTAGATTGATGGATACAATATGACTTGAATAGTAGGTATCTTTCCGTTTAAAAATCGATTAATTTAAATTTAATGAATACACTTTTCTTTCAAAAGCCCCACACTTTAGGCGACGCAGCATTTAGCAGACGAATTAAGAAGTTCGCTGACTCTATTGTAGTGAATACGCAGGTGTTCTGTATCATTTAGTATCTTTATTTATTAGAATTTATTTCTTTATTTATCAATAGAAGCAAATTATGCAAAACTAACTTTCGTTTTAGTTAAAAGTATTGCTACGGAACTATGACTTTTTAAATAGATTTTGTCCTCTAACTCAGGGATAGTGTAGCTTTCTATTATTACTTTAGCCCCTATATAATAAACAAACAAATGCCTCTTTAAATTATTATTAATATTTTGTTTGTAAATAATAATTCAGAATAAGCTGCCTAAAAATTATTTAGTACTAGCTGATTGCCCGCGACTTCGTAGGGTAGGTAGCGTGAAGTTAAATTGCCTATAACCTTCTTCAAGAATATGAAATGAAAAAAAAAATTTTCAAATCGGTCCAGTAGTTTTTGAGTCTATAGAATACAAACAAACAAACAATTATTTTAATATATTTTATTTTTCGGATCCCCGCTGATTAACAAAAAAAGGTCACGGCTTCGTCCGTGCTCAGCAATCTCTGTGCAAAAAATCACGTCGATACGTTGCTTTGTTTTGATGTGAAAGAAGAAAAAACAAAGCAACACACTTACGCATCTATTTATTAAAAAAGGTAAAGTTTGTAAGTTTGGATGTAGGGGGTAATCTCTAAAATTACATATCCGATTCTGAAAATTAAAAAAAATACAATTCACGAATAGAAAACCCACGATATATCTGAGTAATATAAATGGGGAATATGACAGGGTAATATTATTCTATTTAGTCCGACATTTAGATTATCAAAAAATATTGGACACGTATTTTTTCTTTTGTCAATCAAACAAGAAATGACAGAGATAAAGCCCGTCAAAGTTTGGGAGTGGGGGCCGGTGACGTCACTTCTAGGTCAAAAGTGTACTCAAATGTGACGTCACGCGGAATTTTAGCGGGCTATATCTTCATCATTTTTTGTTTAATTGACAAAAGAAAAAATACGTGTCCAATATTTTCTGATAATCTAACTGACGGACTAATTAGAATTTTTTAGTCATCATGACTATTCTATATTTTATTTTGTTCGAAAATATCCACGGACGAACGCGGCAGCGCAAAGTTAGTTTACAATAAAACTTTTTCTGTCTATGTACCTACTGTTCCATGCGAGCGAAGCCACCAGCATATGTTAGGTATATAATACAAATAGACTAACCTTTGCCATAGCATAAATAATACGAGTAGACACGTTGGTAATTTTGTCTAGTTGTCTGAATCAGAGACGACGCAACTGGGTCTCACTTTGAATTGAATTAGTGACCACGACCGGGCGTTACTTCCTAATGGACACCGTGCAACTATACCAGATGGTATAAGGATGTGGCCTCGGTACTGTATAGAGATTTTAAAAATAGTAAAATAAATGCAGTGGAAATGCGGTCTTGTGTGATATAAAGCGTATTGACCGCATCCGGAACGATGTCATTAGAGAAAATGCGGAGTGAAAGATGATGTTGTGAAAATTAAGAAAAGTAGTTTGAGCTGGTTTGGACACGTTGAATGATTTAAAGATTTGTTTATATGGCTAAAGTGAAATGAAATGCTGGCAGAGGACGACCTAGGTGTGAGTGTAAGTGATGATAGATAGATAGAAATAGTAAAAATAGACTAGTGAACGCTTGTGCAAGTGTTTGTTTGTTTTGTTTTGTTATTAACTTTTATTTGTGTGAAGACAATTTATTATATAGAGTTAATTGTAAGCAGTAAACAACGTTATATAGGTTTTATTTATATATTATTTTATTATTATATACCTATTTAGCTGTTGTTGTTCTTCAAATAAAATAAAATAAAAATCCTTACTAATAAAAAAAAATCTTTCACGTCAAAAATAGAACAACGAATCGAAGTAATTTTGGTGGCAATAACACTGACTAAAAAAGTACTCTGTGCGAAGAAAGAGCCAGCCCTCTTGTCACCAGTAAGTATTGGAGCTTTATTATTTTTTAAATTGGACGCTGTAAACTTGACGCTATGCTCCACTCTAGTTGACACCTTATAAAGGTACTTGTCTAATAGCTCTGAGTGACTCCAGCCAGTAAGATCTATCTACATCAGTAGGCCAGTAGGTACTGCTTCAAATTAAGATTGACAGAATAAGAATGCCTAAAACGACATATGTGTTTTATGTAAATGAGACTTGGTTTGATGTTTATTTAGTGTTTGTGTGTTGACAGCGATTGGCTTGAAGAGTAGCATGAGGAGATCAATATACGAGAGGAATAAAATTTTAACTAAGTATCTATATTAATAATTTCATCAAGAGGTGGTAGACTTGATTCAAACGCATACCAAATTGTTAAGAAAAAAATGTTTATCAATTGTGGTTTAGGATTATATATCCGCAAAATTCGTATAATCGCGTAATTTCAATAAATAAGTTCAATTTCAAAAATTTCAAATTTCAAATTCATGAATTGTCAGAATAAATTTTCAATGTGAGTCAAAGAAAAGAATGGGCATTGGGCAACGTTTGTTTGAGCCATGAATTGCGTTTTATTTTTTGTATTATTAAAAAAAGTTAGTTTTCCAAAGTCAGGTCGTTTTATATAACTATCCAATTCATATAATTACTCAATAAATCAGTAAAATTAAAATTGCTATTTAAAAAATCATTTACCATAGATTATTGTCATTAGACACTTTGTTGTTTTGTTTTGTCAAAAAAAAAAATATGTAAAGAACACCAAGCGCGAAGCCGGGTTTGTATCTAGTTTTAAATAATACTGTTTCTAGCTTCATATAACTTGAGAATCTCTCTATAGTAAATGTGACGATTGTGATTCTTGTTTTAGTAGTTGTTTTCATTCACTACTTTAGCTCAATGCCAGGCGGTGGTAGAGTCAATAAAAACACTCTAAATCGTTGCCACACTTGCCACGCCTGTCGAGGTCTAGCAATGATATGATAAATAATGCAACTCCCGACGGACCGGACGGGCCACGTCACGCCATCGCAGGCCTCATGCGAAAATTCCTACGGATTCTAGGGCGAACTAGGCGCGGCCTGGCCTGTTAAAAAAAACAGGCCGTGAGATACCTACATTTATGTTTTATCCTTTATTCACGGCCCTAACCAGGTAAAATCAATTTTCATATGCGGTTAAGAAGTTCATGAAATATAAAAATTTCAGCTTTCACCAAAAGAAATTCAATTAAATTCGCGTCCATGAAAATTTTAACGTAGACCTTTTGAAGATAAATTTATTAAGAAATATCCGTCGAAAGAAAAAGGTTTGGATTAGATGGGAAAACGTATTTAAGACTGAAAACCTGAAGTTATGAAATATGTAGGTAGCGGCGAGTCGTAAAATTTGTTAATTAATATTTTTAAATAATAATTACACTTTTCTTTCCTTTGAATAATAGTCGAAATGTTCCCTTTTTTACTTTTCAGCCTGAAATACTCTTTTCTATTCGCCCTGTCTGAATTATGAAAATTTTATAAAATTGTACCTAATGTAACACGGGGACAGCTGTCACCAAATTAATGATACGACTTTCTACTACGAAACATGAGAGTTTTTTGTGTTATCCTTCCTAACCTTAGGAACTAATATCATAAATGAGAAAGTGTGTTGAATTGATCATCTTTTATGACAGAATATATAGCAACGAATCGACGTGATTTTTTGCACAGTGATAGTTAGGCGGAGAGTGACATAGGCTCAGAAATACTTCGGGTTACGTTCTTACATCGCGTTCAAAAATTGTTCACTGGCAAAAAACTAGTAAAGTATAAATGAGTAAACAGCTTGACCACTAAAAAAATCAAAATTAAAATTAAACCAGTGTTAACTACTTTCACAACATCATCTTTCACTCAGAATTCTTCTCTAATGACATCGTTCTGGATGCGGCCATAATAAATTGCTTAAAAACGATTTTATAAATAACCGACTAATTTTATTTGTGAAAGAAAATAAAATATAAATTGATGTTTGCTATGGTTGCTCTCAAATTAACATAATTCGAGAATAACGAGCTAAGTATTCTTATTTGAAGAACATTTTTATTCTCAAAAAATAAAATTTGCAAGAATTTATATTCCTAATTCATCAAGTGTTATTTGGAAATATTTATTAACTTGCCATCGGCCCTGGTTTTGCTTTCAAATACTGCCTTTTATTGATGTTATTTTTTTCAATCACGACGGAGAGTAAATGAAGATGGATTATATTATCCAGGACTAACGACCAAAGAACTTTAATATATTTTTGTTATGTCTCTGACGGATTAGACAGCATACGCCATGAAATTTCACTGGGTCTAACTTTTTTCCTGAAATAATTCACTTATACTGTTAATGTTCAGCTCCTAAATATGATATGTCCACCTTTAATACTAGTAAACTTTTCTGGCGAATCAACCTATCTATAGTGAAAATTACAACAAAATCCGTTCAGTGGTTTTTATGTGAAAAAGGCACAGACAAACAGACAGATGCGGCGGGAGACTGTGTTTTGGAGTGTAGAATGTACAAGTGTAATGGCTCTATCTATTGTCAAAAATACGACAAAACTAAATATTATACGTTATGTCATGGCGACGGACACATGCCTGACATTACGGGGAAACTGATTTACTCCCGCCTTTAAAGTAGCCCACGCACTGGTCCGTTATCTCACAGAAAATTTTCAGTCCGGCCACCGTATGATCGAGATTGAAGACACATTAGCGATGTAAAACATATGATCTAGATCACATGCAGTTCACTCACCCACACAGACACACAAGATTCGATAAAACAAAGGCGTGTGGATGTGTGTCCATCGTTCCGGTCATCGACATCAACCACAAATACAACGATTTGAAAACGGATGATGGGCCGCGCGATAAGAATTGGACGAGTCTGTGGTCGGTTTCGGTGGACCGTACGGCGACCGGCCGGGGATTGGACAAATGTGTGGCATGGCGAAGACATATCACAGTCGGCGGGGTCATCTTAGCTACCGATTAATCGGCATATATACTATGTTAAACAATAGATATATGTATATCATCAAGCTTTTTATACCAGGTGGGGTAGGCAGAGTAATTTTATGGAAATTCTCCAGTTTTTCATAATTTACGAATAACATCCTGTATATTTCCAATTACAGCGAATAAAATACACAAAGGTGCGTCGGTGGCCGAGTGGTTAAGACGTCTGGTGTTAACTAGGCAAACAACGGGTTCGTTCCCGGATACCGGTCATGTACCAATGGGTTTTTAATTAAAAACCTATGCACATAATCCTTAGAGGCCTCTCCATCTAAATATACCTCAACAGAACTGCAGGCCACTCGTTAGGTATAGCCTCACAAATACCATCGGCAAATCGAAGGAGACTTAAACTTCCGCTGGGTACCCTGGAACCGTAATACTGTTTCGGGAGCTGTAACGCAACCTGTGATGAAAGAAAAAAAAAACTATAAAGGCTATAATACTTGATAATATTTTTATTTTATTCTGTTTTTTAGTATTTGTTGTTACAGCGGCAACAGAAATACATCATCTGTTAAAATTTCAACTGTCTAACTATCCGGTTCATGAGATACAGCCTGGTGACAGACAGACAGACAGACAGACAGACGGATTTTAGGATTTAGCCAATGATTTTGTGAGACTGTACCTATCTAACGAGTGGCCAGCTCTGTTGAGGTATATAGATGGAAAAGCCTGTTTGTACGGTTTATCGGATAATGTACATAGATTTTTTATTATAAAAGCCCATTGGTACATGGTCGGTTGTAGGAATCGAACCCACGACTTTTCAGTTGCCAACCGACGTCTTACCCACTCGACCACCCTAAATAAAGCTAACAGGTACATATAAAACCGGGGCGAGATCTTAGTCAATGTAATTTTTTCGTTTTCCTTTTACGATAGACCATAACATATCCGATGAGAATGTAACATAAAAACACCTTTTTGAAGATAAGTGCCAGAGTAGGTGACGCCAGAAAAGATTTTTTCCTCAAAAGCCTTATTCTATTATTAATGATATTTCGGCTTAACTAGGCACTATTTTTTTCTATTGTTTGTCGAAATGTTCGCTCAGATTTATGAAAAGCTTATGAAATGTTTTTGTATGTGGAATTATTTGTGATCTTTTTTCTTTTGTGTTTAACACATAGAAGTGGACCTGGACGCCTCAGATTCAGGCCTTACCAGAACTGAAAATTGAAATGGCATGTATGAAAGATATCATCATATTATAAGTCCCCCACCGCGTATATCTGTCTGTTTGCGACCATTTCACGCAAAAACTACTGAACAGATTTTGTTGCGGTTTTCACTATTAGATAGCTTGACTCACAAGGAAGGTTTTTGAGTATTAAATATGGACCTATCATGTTTAGGAGCTGAGCATTATCATTATAAGTAAATCAAGTCGGGGAAATCATTTATGCCTCAGAATCGTATAAATGCATATCACAGACAGACACTACAACTTTATTTATTTCATTCACGACCTTTTATATTTTGAAGTGTATCTACACCAGTAACAGTGTCCACTTGTTGCCAGTTGTCCATATGTAACAGAACAGGTGGCAAGTCTGTTGCTTCACTCACTTAAGTGTCTGTTATTTTTAGAAGAATTGCGGATTTTACGTGCTCTCCGCAGCACGAAAAGTATTTATTTGTGTAGATATATATTGTATTGCCTCTACTTTAAAGTCCACGTTTAAAAAAATAATGACCATGTATCTCTAGTCCCATTAAGTGCAACGACAGGTTTGCCATCAGTGGCAACAAGTGGTCACTGTTACCAGTGGCGACGATTGAAGAAAACGCGATCCGAAATAACATAGGAAATTGAAAAAGAAAACTGTCAATACAAAATATGGGTTCTTGCAAAGAAAATAGATTCAATTCCGCACGAGCACTTTTCTTTGTCTCTTGAATCTACAATGCTGTTTAATGGACCTAAATGCTTATAAAAATGAATGCTTTGGTTTTCTTTAGTTTTATATAACACAAACAAAACAAACAAACACATAATCACGGCCTTTATTCATTGCGGTGTGGCCAGAGACACCATTAACGGTGTCTACTTGACGCCAGAGATAAGTAAATATATCTGTCGGCTTTACGTTCCCATCGAAGCACGAGAAATCAGTTAAAATATCCTTTATTATTATATAGGATTAGGGCTATTTCAATCTTATACAGAGCTGTATCAATGCAGCCAAAATAGGCTTATTGTGATCTCCTTTTTTCAGTGTTAAAATATCTATTCCCTTCAGGAATTTCAGCAGAGGTTTTGCAGTGATTGTTTATACTGCAGCTGGTCTCATTACATGTTCTTCCAGGTGAGTAGGTATATCTTTTCCGCATGAGAGGTCCACATTCACATAAAATGTGTAGTGTTGTTGAAATATCCTTTAATCCTTAACGAAAATTGGTGCTTAGCATTTTTAGCACGAGTATAGGAATTGAACCAGGGACTTCCCAGTTTCAAGTCCAATGTCCTACCAATAAGGCTATAAACTCTTTTTTTATATGGTAGGTGTATTTTTATAAAATGGCCCGTCTGTCACATGCAATTTTGACTTTGACCTAAATAGATTTTATAAGAAAGTGGAGTTTCGTTTTTGGGGGTTGTATTCAGGAAAATTTATTGGGAAACGGAAAACTGTTCCAGGTATTTGTATTTTTATTTTTTTTTAATTTAAATATTTTTGATATAAAGAGCCTTTGAAAATTGTTATTCCATTAAGGAAAATTTGAAAAAAGTTAAAAGAACGAAAATTAAAAGATCAATTTTAATGATATAATATAAACATACATAGCTTTCCGCCCCAGCTTCGCCCGTGGAAAATTTTGAAATATGACATAAGAATTTACCGATATATATGTACAAAAAACCACGCTGATCCGTTGCTATATTGAAAGAAGAACAAAAAAACAAAAATTAGGATAGCATTAGTTAGGATTAAAATGACTAGCTGTTAAGTAAGAAAAAAGTAATTATCAGAACCCTCAATATTTCCCGGTGTGGCGGCACATCACGTCGATGGATGTCGCACCGTTACTATCTCATTGAAACCCGTATCGCGCCATTTAAAATATTTAAAAGATTGGCATATTGCAACATTGCAACTTTCCAACGATGTGCGTTGAGGAGTATTCCTTTTACTCATAGTCGTAAATCCTAAAACTAATTTTGAATCCATTTGATGAATCGACACTTTTAAAAAAATATTTCGGTAATACTGTCAATTGACCAGATTTTTTATAAGTAAAGAAAGTCTGGACCAATAGTTAGTATAAGAGACAAATTGATTATTTCGCCAAACTTAATAACTGAGAATACAATATTCGCCTCCCATTCTAACCGTATAGCTGTGTCCCTTTCCTATTTGATGAAGGCTCAGTAAATGTCAGTAATTACAAGAAAATATGTCTGTTGGGGGAAGAATATTTTTTTGATATTTTTCCTTTATGTGGGAAACTTTTCCTCAAAGGAGTTATTCTTCTAATTTCATTTTCAATATAGTGGCCGATCTCGAAATGAAAAAATCCAAGAAAACTTTTGTCCGTCTGTCTGTCTGTCTATTAAGAAAATTATTCTCATTATTACTATAAATGCTAAAGTGGTTTTTTTATTTGTTTGTCCTTCTTTCACGTAAAAACAGAGCCCGGAAAGTGAAGGTTACTTTTTCAGTCAAATTTCTAAGGACGAAGCCTGGGCGGAAAAAAAGTGTAATATATCTTGACTCAGTTAAATGGGTTAGTTTTACTTTGTATTATTGAAAAACACAGAGGCTTTACTATCTAAAATATACCTCAACAGAACTGGCCACTCGTTAGGTATAGCCTCACAAATACCATCGGCTAAAAGAGGGAGACTTGGTCTTCCGCTGGGTACCTTGGGACAGTAACACGGTTTTGGGAGCTGTAGAGAAAACTGTCAAAGATAGATCTTATTTATTTTAGAGGTACGGAATCCTAAAAATAATACTTTGTTTATTCAACAACCAGCATCTGCCTAAATGTTCCTTAATTAACGTAACCACGGCCTACATTATTAGTCGGTTGCGATAAATATGCGGTTTCCGTGAACTTAGAGCAAAGTTTTAATTAAATCCTGGAACTAGCAGGTGTTTCAAGTTGGCGAAACTTTTTGAGCCCCTCCCCCGCCCCTACTTAATGTAAGAATCGTAATTATTAATTCAATTAGTTGGAAAGTTTTGGGTGAGTTAGTATTTGTTTTTGAGGTTGTTTTTGGTCATGGTACTTGACACTTTATTTTTGATGTGAAACAAACGCGTGTTAGACTAGGGTAACATCAAGGCTTGGTTATGGCCTACGCCTACCGATGTGCGCACTATTAAACTATTGATTATATATTTAATCACATCCAGATCTCAAAAAAATCCGTTTCAATCGCGGTATTGAAGGCTAAAACTTACACCTTTGTCCCAATTTGAATACTTTCACACACACACACATACACAGTTACAAACACACACGCGCCCCCCCACACACATGCATACGAATGTCCATCCCAATATAGTAGGAATAGCTTCCTAAGACCTTAAAAAGTCGATCTCTATCTCTAATCTTCAATTTTCATAATGGGAAGTTTAAAACCGGCCAAGTGCTCCTGTATGGCGCAGGAACAAATTAACGCGAATTCGACTCACACTTGGCTGGCTTTCATTATATTTGATGTTTTACTTGAGAGTATACTAGTTAGATGTTTGTATATGTATTGCCATTGCCGAGTAAACAACGCCGAATAAAACACGTTTCTTGTATAGCGACCCCTAAGATTTTATAAGACGATGCGTGGCCCCTCGTCTTGCAAAATCTTAGAGCGACCCCCTTTAGTTTTTATTAGGGTTCCGTACCCAAAGGGTAAAAACAGAAACCCTATGACTAAGGCTCCGCTATCCGTCCGTCCGTCTGTCTGTCACCAGGCTGTATCTCATGAACCGTGATAGTTAGACAGTTGAAATTGTCACAGATGAGGTATTTCTATTGCCGCTATAACAACACATACTAAAAACAGAATAAAATAAATATTTAACTGGGCTCCCATACAACAAACGTGATTTTTATGCTCGTTTTTGCTTGATATTTATAACGGCAACAGATAGACGCTTGAAATATTCACAGAATATTTAGTTATATATTCACTTTAAAAGTAAATAATTAAATTAAAATAAAATTAATAATTAAGGGGGCTCCTATACAACAAACGTGATGTTTTTGTCCGACAAAATTCGACTCGCACTTGGCCGGTTTCTATCGATGCCTGTAACTAAATTGATCAATATTCTTTTTTTAGTCTAAATATACGTATTCCCAACCCTATCGTCACATAGTAGTATATTGCATACGTAATGTTTTCGGTCCAAACCCACATTACGTAAAGCGATCCTTAATAGGACCTCTTAAGGAAATTGCTCTGGTTACTGTAAGTTACCTTTTGAAAATTGGATGAAGGCGACCGTAGTATCTAAATTTACTTTTGCGAATGTTTTCAGCGTTGTTTTACTTCATACATCGCTTTCTACAAATTTTGCTTGCCCTGAAAACCGTGAAACCGTTCTCAAGTGATGCGCTTACCAATGAACAGCATTTTTATTTATATTGGTATATTCATCGGAATTCTCTCTATGTAAAAATCATGTAGGTATATCCGTTTATCCGTTTTGACGTGAAACAGACAAACGAATATACAAATAAACACACTTTTGCATTTATAATAATGGAAGGATTCAATTCATTTGTGAGTTGTTGTTCGTTGCTGAAATACGTGTTTCATTATTTATTTCTTGAGGTACTTAGTCTGAAATAAACACTAAAAAGGTTTATATGCCTGAAGTGAAAGGAAATGCTGGCAGAGGACGACCTAGGTGTACTTTTATTGAACATAAATAAAAAATATATTGATCTAATATTAAAAGTACACACATTCGCCGAGTATGTAGATATGATTAATAAAAAGCAAGCCTGAGCATTCGATTGTCTCTGCCAACATCTCTTGGGATAAAAAGCGTGATGATATGAAATAAACATAATATTATCCATACATACTTTTGGACCCATAAAAGTAGAGCATTATATTCAAAGTTTCAAGTAAATCCGATCAAAACATTTTTTTTCCAATACAAAGTTTGACATCTCAGTTTACCCTCTTAAAGATCGAATGTCGAAAAATCAGTTTTTATACGTATTATAAGGAATCTACCTTACTAATATCAAGCTTGTTGGATTTGTAGTTTCGGAGATCACGTGATGATTTCGAGGGGGGTTTTTCACTCAATTTTAAATAAAATTTCACCTGTAATTTCAAAAAATATCCCCCAAATACGTTAGATGTATAATAAAAACGTCATGTCTTTGCTCACACCGCAAGATATATAATATTTGTCGATCCCAAGCGAGTTCATATCAATTTTAACGTCAACTTTATTATCTTGTAACAACATAACTAATACTGTAAACTACATTAAACCATACATTTTCATGACCCCAACCTCGTAAAAGAGAACTCGAGCCTTTTAGATATATAAAGTGCACAGTGGAAATTTTCTAGCTCTAAAAGAACTATAAGGGATGATTTATTTTACACCTGTATCCCATAAGGGTTGCTAGAGAAGGAGCTTTGACGGTATTTCTATAGAGTTTTAGCATCAACTAGTTGTTGCCCACGATTTTACCCGATCCCAAGAAAAAAGAAGATTCTAAGCCAAAATGCTTTTAGCCAAATTAGATTTTTTTTACTAATAAATGAATGAATGAACTCAAAAACTACTGTGCCGATTTCAAAAATTCTTTCACCATTTGAAAGCTACATTCACCCTGAGTGACATAGGCTAATTTATTGCTAGAAAAGATTAAGGATCCTTACTAAAACTTAATTGGACTTAATGTAACGTAACCCAAGGTGTAAAAAAAGTGACCTAAAATGTATTTCGTCGCATGCGCTGCGGAAACTATTGATGATAGAACAAATTTTGTTCTACAAAAGTATAATCTACAATATTAAAGAACATATCAATATCTACAAAAAGTGTCGCAATAGTATATTAAAATAGGATAGGGGTTGGGGTAGGGGTAGGGCTATTATAGGATATATTTTATTTTGTTCGTAAATATCCACGGGCGAAGCCGGGGGCGGAATGCTAGTATTCTATACAAACAAGTATGAGAATAAAATGGGGAAAACAAGAAATCCACACAATCGGTTCACAACTGACACTACTGACAGAGTAATCGGTGTAAGTACCTACATAAAAAAACGAGCGACTACTGTCGTAATATGATGTGTAACATCTGACATCTTGAGAACCTTGGTAATAAGCAACATTAACATTATATATATAAGAGGAGAGGAGAGAAGGCAACCCGTAAAGAAAGAGAAAAAAAAATTATATCCTGAAAACATTAACTTTATACAGAACACTGTAGGTTAAGCGCACACCGGATGCGTTCTCCTTATCTATTTCTCTTTCTCGTCACACACGCACACACTGTTGGCTGACAGTAACTACCAACCTCTCGGAAAATGGGTTGGTACCATCTGACGGTCAACTCTACCACCGCGATCGCTCGTTAGAGAAATCAAATAGCGCGCGCTTCCCCGGCTTCCTGTTACACACTTCCGTCCCTTTTCACGAAATCACTCCTACAGATTGCAGAAAAGCCGGAAGCAGAAAGCTTGTATATAATATTATAGGTACGCGAGAAGCCGGGGCGATGCTCTAGTCAAATATGTGAGGATAAAGACAATCTCTTATACTTTTTATTTCACAAAACTTCCCCAAGTGAATTTATAGAGCCATCCATCTTTTCTTACAATAGACACATTAACCTTATCGCGGGAAAAAGCCGATAATAGCTGACTACACGACCACTTTCAAAGGACTGTAAAATTCACGGGGTTCATTCACTTACATCATTTTGGAAAAAAGTACTGGTGCGTCGACTAGGTAGACCATGGGTTGTACCAGGATCCCGGCCATGTACCAATGGGTTTTTTTTAATTAAAAACTTATGTACACAGGCTCAACAGAACTTGGCCACTCGTTAGGTATAGCCTCACAAACACCATCGGCTAAACGAGGGAGACTTGGTCTTCTGCTGGGTACCCTGGAACCGTAACACGGTTTCGAAAGCTGTACGTTGCCTCGTGAAGAAAAAAAAAGTACAGGGCCATTCGATTCATAACTATTATACTATTATAAACTATAAGTTTTCGGCCCCGGATACAACGATGGAATTTTTTGAAATGTGACATAAGAATTTATCCGGGATTTCCGGGATAAAAAGTAGTCTATGTCACTTTCTGGCCCTCCTACTATGTCACAAACTAACAAACAGACTATTGCATTTATAATATTAGTTTGTGGGAGTGATTTCGTGAAAAGGGACGGAAGTGTGTAACAGGATGCCGGGGAAGCGCGCGCTATTTAATTTGACCAATAAGCGCGCGCGAGAGAACGCATCAGCTGTGCGCTTAACCTACAGTATTGTGTGTAAAGTGTTAATGTTGCTTATTACCAAGGGGAGATGTCAGATGTTACACATCATAATGCAACTACTGTAAGGGCCGCTTGTTTCTTTTATTCTGCTTATTCTGCTAATATTTAGGCTTCGTTCATACAAGTAATTTATAGTGTAGCCTAAGAAACGAAGAGCAGCAAATGTCATTTTTAGCATGACATCTCCATTAAACATAACATCAAAATAATAAACCGATTGCCTATATCCCAGAAAACAGGCATGGAGATCTGTATGTATTTAATCATCATGATTTAACACCCCTTAGGCAATTATTTAAGAGCGATTATTTTTTGAACATAGATTAGAGAATTGGACCCAGCTTTTACGTTCAGATAAGTTCTGAAGATTTATCTGACAAAGGCTGCATAAAAGGATTGACGTTTGATTGACAATCTGAAGGTCTGTGATTTAATATTTACTTATTTTGCAAACCAAAAATATTCTTACTACAGTATATTGAATGATATATTTGAAGTTACAAAACATTATTAAAGGAAAATACCAGCTCAAGAGAGTGACTAGAGTATGAGAATTTGACCTTAGTAAAAATCGTTTGGACAAGTTGAAAGATTGATTGAAAATGTTAGGAGAATACTTATTAAAAAAATATTGAAGGCAACGTTAAAAGCATGTATGAAAGGTATGATCGTAAGAAATGACATTCGATTGTCTCTGCCTACGCCTCGTAGGATAAAAGGCGTGATGATTTATAGGTATAAAAACGTTAGAAAATAGATAACTTGCCAGGAAAACTCAGTATCTATATATATTTTTACAGTGTTAAGAGTGAAAGTTAGGTACTTGTTAGCAATGGCACAGAATAATAACTAGAGGCAATAGCAAGGCTATTAGGATTCCGTACCAAAAACAAGAATCTTGTAATGTGAATTTTTATAGTTTTGGACCCTAGAAAAACGTTTATAGGTTAGGAATCTATATTCTTGAAATTTATAAAAGTAACATTCGCATATTCTGGTCACATTTGAATTGACGTTGACTTTTGAGACAGCCCTTTAAGTGTCTTCGCACAGAATTTCTTCCACCAATTTGAAAATATCTTCGTAACTCTTTATTAGATTATGCGACTGTGAATAAATAAAATTGGGGAAAATATGAATAAATATAATTTGCTCTAAACAAATTCGCCAAATCACAGAACCGTCTTTGATGTATAAAAATATATTTGACATTTAAGCAACATTTATGTGATAAAGATTAGATTAGTTAAAACCTACACTTTTATTTACTAATTATATTTCAGAAAAATTGTTATTATTTTGCATAAATTGCGTTTAACTTTCTAATGTAAATTTTAATTCTCGTATCGATTTGGCACTTTGCATGTGTATGTAATTCGAATGTAAATACAATAATTTGTTACCATCGATCTGATCTGATGATGGAGCCTGGAGGTGGATAGTGGAACTCTGTAACGAAACGACGTAACCCCATCGAGTTATCATTTGATTTGTGTTCACAAATTCTTAGGTCCTAGATGATGTTCAGGACCCTGATGATGGAGCCGGAAGGTGGCCACAGTAAAGAAACAACGTAACCTCATCGAGTTTGGGCTCATTTGGTTTGCGCAAGTGTGCGTTACTGACAAAAGCGTGTTTATTAGTTGTTTTATAAATTACATAGGAATTATTTTCTAAAAATCAAAAATATAATTTAAATAGTTATTCTTATTCATTTCAATTTCACAGACAGCTATTATAGATTTATTGCCTTACAGCTTCCGAAATCGTGTTGAGGTCCCAGGGTACCCAGCGGATTCGAACCAAGTCTCCCTCTTTTAGCCGATGATATTTGTATTTGATAGTGGCCAGTTATGTTGAGGTATATTTAGATGGAAAATCCTTGTCGGATTATTTACATAAGTTTTAATTATAAAAAAATCCATTGGTACATGTTACTATTGAACCGTGGTCTGTCTAGTTAATACCAAACGTCTTAACCACTCGGTCACTGACGCATTTATAGTATTAATTTATCAGAATTTATGTCGGAAAACATTTTTGTGGCCTCCTAATATTTCTGATCTAAATGCCTCAAAACGTGTTTGTTGCACAAAATTCTCACGAAATCCAAAATTATTAGTAAAGATTTATTAGATTCCAAAGTAAATTGTGCTTGAATAAGATTTTAGGCGCTCAGTATAATAGGGACGGTTCCGCAGCCCTCAATCAAGGTTTCAAGGGCGATCGATCAGTATAAATTCGTGTCACACCGAGGGGACAATATTAATTGTTCGTTAAAATGAAACGACACGGCTTGGTGCATGGAATTGGCCCGGGTTTGATGCCTAGGATAGTCATTTTGAGATACTTTGAGGTACCTATATTGTCGGATTTTTCTTATTAAAATAATATAATAAATTATATTAGCTTTTTATAAATAAAATTTTTTTACACACTAAAATATTTAAAAACTATATATACAAATTATAAAAGAATACCTCTTCCAGAACCCCTCCCTGTGGCATGGTTCCCAAAACACTGGCTGCGTTACCTTGCTGAATGGTTAAACTGATCCTTTAAGCGAGGTTAGAGTCAGCCTTTAGGTCACCCGACGCATGAACTAAGTCTAGTACCTAAATTTTTCATAAATATTTTCATTTTGGCAGACCATGGATCTATTATTTCCACTGCAAACGCCGAAAATAACTTAATAGATTACGGGCAAGATCAGATTTATGCATTTCTATAAAACGTACTATTTTTGGGGAAGATAAAATCCCATGATAATTATATGACTCTGCACAATACTTCTTGTATCTTATCTTACAGGTAAACTAAATCAAAGGTTTCAAAACTTTTTGATCTGTACTCCGTAGATTGTCTAAATACCACGTAGTGTATTTCCAATTTTGTTATCGCTGACACGGACCCCCCCACAAATCGAAATTGACCCCTAAGGGCCCATATAAGCCCACCTTGGGAAACAATCATCTAAATAAATCCGCCGTCTTTGAAAAGTCAATTTTACGGTCAATAAACCTCTTCATCATTTAAAGACCCGCCAGTGCTATGGGAAAAAATTTGAAAATTTTGTGAATGGATGATATGATAAATTGTCGCAAACATGGTTTACATACCTAACTAAAAGTACTTGGAAATAGTTCTAATTTATTGCAATAAAAGTAATATAAAGGGACTGGTTGAACAGTATTTTTCTATTATCTTAATAGTAAAGTCAGATTGAAGTAAATAACTTATATTTTAAATGTGTGGTCTAAATCAAATACGAAGCGATTTTCATTAGAATCGTAACCCACTGTTTTAGTATTAGTGGTGGAAAAAAGGACTCACAGTTTAGAAGTTCGCTGGCGCTCTTTACCACGATAGTGATTTTGCGGCGGATCTTCGACAGCTCACACGCGATTGTCGATATATTTATTGCGGTAATTAATTGGGAGAAGTTGCGGTGATTGCGGTTTTGAATTTTGTTGTTCACTTGAAGCGCGTTTTGGAGGCAATGCAGGAAGCTATTTGACAGCTATATAGGAGCGGAAGAGCGGAGCGAGGGGGGAAGGAATTGGGGACCATAGACAACCAGTGTTGCTGTTGTATAAAACTGTATGTGAGTGTCTATGACTGAGTGAGTGAATGATTTAGCCAAACCAATTAGTATTAGTATTAGTCTGATTCTAGCTGACATAACATTATAACTCGATCAATATAAAATAAATAGTTGGAGCATCTCAGCGCTTTGCCATACAAACAGCGTGCGAAAGAGACAAAAGCGCGGAAAGAGGAACAAAAGAGCGTGACGAGGAGTGGCGTATGCGTATGGGCAGAGCGTTTGTATTACTCCATCTAGTTCTTTTATATTAATCGAAGTGAGGTGGTAATTCTCTCAAATTCCATATTCAAGATCCTAGTTTAGGGCTAAAATAATATATGTGTTTTATGAAGTACATAGAATATACTATCGAATCGCTACCGCTTATGGTTGACCCACACATAATGGACAAGTACAGTGGAGAGAAAATGGGTGTCATTAATTTTTATCGTTTCAGTTTTATCACGCCACTGACTAGCAAATTTTTTACTATTAATATAACTTCTCCATTTAAGTTTCAAAATTTTAATTAAACACTCTAATATTTTATATATCGGTGGCCGAGTGGTTAAGACGTCCGCGGGTTCGATCCAGAATCCCGGCCATGTAGGTATCAATGAGATTTTTATAATTAACTAGCGGACTTGGCAGACGTTGTCCTGCCCAAACGTTGGATTGTCTGCACTACCCCTACCCCTACCCTTATATTTATTGGAGCTACCTAACGAGAGTTCTGTTGAGGTATTTTGAGAACAAAAGACAAATAAAAGAGCAGGCATTGTTAACGAATTGTTTACATTGAAATTAGAATATTTAAGATAATTATAAAATGTAACAATTTTCAATCTCATGAAAGTTTGCAGCTCTTCATTACAAACCACAATTTAATTCAATTTAATCCCAAAATTAGGGTCTTATACAATTTAAAGTCGCTAAAAGTTGTATAAACGATTTAAATTGTTTATCTCGCCTCTTTGATTTTGGTGTCGAAACCCTGGAGGGACATTCTCATTATTAAATTTGCTCGGTTCTGGTTTTGTTTATGTTAAAAATTAAGAAACAACAATGCCTTCCATTCTATTTTAGATAAGATTAGATTAGATTTATAATTCTATTACAAACTTCGTCACTAATAACTTACAAAACGTAAACGAACCATTCTAAGTGAGGCTGATCTTCATTATATTATAATTTCGATCACTACGGCTTCGCATGGGAACAATATGGGTTTCCAACAATGTGAATACCTACTTATACTTATACTATATATTATAGATAGATATATGCTACCGATATATGTACATTATTTTATTCTACATATAATTCTTTCTGAGGTATTAGACAGCCATGAACACTTGCTGGGGCTAACTTTTTCCACGACCTGATTCACTTATACTGTTAATGCTCAGCTCTTAAGAGGCTACCTTCATATTAAATCCTATTTTTCAAATCGTTTTGAGTGAAACCTAAAGCACTTACAAATACAGAAAAAATTACATGTTATAATTAATCATATTTCATATTAATCTGTTAATCATATAACATGTTTTAAGAAACTTTGCTCGATAGAAAAAAAGTAGCCTCTGAAAATAGTCTCCTTTCTAAATTTCTCAGTAGTACATGAAGTATTGTTTATAAAATTAAGTACAAATTTGTATCATCTATTACCAAAGTAAGATGTTAATTTAGGTTTTCAATAAAGCTACTCCTTTAATTTAAATAAATTATTTTTGGTTTGTCACTTAGGACGTTTGTTCCAAGCACCTGTGCGCTTCTTCTCTTTTGTTTCTATTTAATGCGACAGAGAGAGATTCAGCGGAGAGACCAATCGATCACGTAGCGCTAGAGTATCGTATGCAGCTAGACCACGCCCATCAAACTATGATTTTATTTGAATGTATCGTCTTAAACATGATAGGTCCATGTTTAATACTCGAAGAGATTCCTGGTAAATCAACCTATCTAATAGTGAAAACCGCAACAAAATCCGTTCAGTAGTTTTTATGTGAAAAGGGCACAGACAAACAGACGCGGCGAGGTTCTTTGTTTATTAATATTTGTGGTGTCCATAAGGGAAATTCTGCGGGAAAATATTTATCATTCTGTGTTGGACCAAGATTGGGCCCTCCCATAAAATAGCCACTGAACAATGTCATTATTTTATGAGTTAAAGTTTTACCTAATTTTCCACCATTACAGAGCACAAAATGTATGTTATTATGAAAATTATGTTACTTTAGGGATCGCAGCTGACACGATATGGTTTATAGAGCATAATCACAAGTGTTTTGAAGGTGAAAGGTGTGGCCATGTTTGCACGACACGGGACACCAGCTGACTCATAGCATCGGTTACGGTACATTTAGCAAGGAGCATGTGAATTACTTTATGATGCTTGCAAAATTTCGAAAATCTGTGGCTTTTCTATCACAAAATACCTCAAGAGAACTGGGCACTCATAAATACCATTGGCTTTGACTGGTTGGCAAAGACTTTGACTTCCACTGGAGTAATCTGGAGATGGTAACACGGTTGTTAATGTTTAAGGATTTTCTTTGATTCATGGGAAATTTCTTGCCACAGGAATTTAAGAAACCTATATCTTAGAAACAAATATTTTTTTCATTAGAAAATGCTTTTTTTAGAAAAAAATAAATTATTTTCACGGACTTTCCTGCACTTTTTATACAGGAAAGTCCGTGAGTTCCAAATTGATCAACCTCCTTTCCACACGGATTCCTTTTCTGATGAAGCTAGAAGCCGAGCCGATCTTTAGTTAGTTAGATTTTGCGTCAAATGTTTGTGTATTACTTGTAATAATGGAGTATTCTAAAGTTTTTGTTTTTTATTTCCTTCGGGACACCTTCCTTAGGCCTTAATGCCCATGCATCTATAGCCTCAGAAACATAACTCATTTCACTAATTTTGGAAATATTTAAGGAAAGTTCTTTAACACTGTGTACTGAGGATAAGAAGGCTGGTAGAGCAACACTAGAATTTTTTCTCACGTTGATGCCACCTAGTCTAATGGGTAATGTCGCTTGAGTCCAAGATTTTTTTCATAGTATCTTTTAGAATGACATGCTATTTGTTTGAGCGAGGCCGAAAACTTCCAAATTGGGCTGGCTTTAGGAACGAAAAGGTAATATTTTAAAATAGTATATGCAATATGAGAATTTAGAATGCCCAATTTGGTACAATTATCTGAAAATAGTCTCGTCTCATCTGTATACCTAGGCTTCTTCTAAGAGAGGCGTACCAAGGAGGCAAAGTGATGCTTTATTTAATTATTTAATATTAATTGTTAAGTTAGGTGCGTCGGTGGCCGAGTGGTTAAGACGTCTGGTATTACCTAGGCAGACCCCGGGTTCGATCCCGGATCTCGGCCATGTAACAATGGGTTTTTTAATAAAAAACTTATGTACATAATCCGACAAACCACACTTAGAGGCTTTTACATCTAAATATATTTCAACAGAACTAGCCACTCGTTAGGTATAGCCTCACAAATACCATCGGCCAAAAGAGGGAGATTTGGTCTTCCGCTGGGTACCCTGGTTGGAACAGTAACACGATTTCGGGAGCTGTAAGGCAACCCGTACTTGGTACTTGGTGATCGGCTCGTTCTCCGCCTATTTTACGTGAGGTGGGAACTAAATCACTCTTCCCAACCCATCTCCTCCAAAAAGCCCAGCCGACCTCCGATGTTGTTGCAGGCCTCCGGTAGCGTTCTAAGGGAGCCGAGGTGTTTAACTCTATGTACGGCCACTCCCTCACACTCCAAGAGTATGTGAGCAGCCGTTTCTTCAGTCAACATGCAAGCCCTGTATAACGGACTATCTGTAATACCAATGTTATATAAGTGTTTGTTAAAAGGACCATGACCAGTGATGGCTTGTTTCACCGATTTATAGTTGAGTTCTTTTTAGTTTAAAGATCTTTTGTGAGAGTCTTGTATTTATGGTTGGTAGAGCTGCCCTGGTTTGTCTACATTCAATAAGATTGTGCCATTCGAGATCGTGCAAGCATTTTGTTCTCTGTTTGAGTTATGATACAAACCAGCTGCTAGCGGCTCGGGACCAATTGCAGACATAACCAAGTGAAGAAAGAAAAAACACCTATTATTGCGGTCATCTGACGTGTTAAATTTTTTTCACCTTCACGGGGCCATGAGCAATGAGCATGTTATTGATCCAAGGGTACCCAGCGGTAAACTAGTTTACATTTAGCTGATGGTTATTTTTGGATGGTACTTAACGACTAGAGAACAGTTCTGTTCAGGTATTTTTAGATCGTAGAGTTTGTCCAGTTTAATTATAGATTTTCGTAAAATATTTGCATTCAATTTTCAATGTTGATTACAAAATCTCGTTTCTCCAAACAAATTTATTTTTCAAAAAGCTAAGACTAAAAATAATAGCATCTTGAAATAATAGCATTTTCCCAGAACAAGAATACTTAAATCACTTTGAAACGTAAAACGGGTTTCAAATTTAAGGGTCCGTGAAGTGAGATGCATAACTGTTTGTATTTGTCATAGACTTATTATTGTATAGAAAGACAATTAACCCCGGGATACTCAGCAGTGAACAAGTTTTTCTTATTTAATAGAATATTTTGAGGTTAGATTTCAGATAACATTGTTTTTGAATTTTTAAAATAAAATATCTATAGATTCCACATCCGGTCATGGCGACATACGCACGCGTTTTCGTCGTGGCGTGATGTGGAATCCAGTTTAATCCTGTTCGCGCTGTGATGGTTGTGATTAATCAGTGATTAATAAGACATATCACGGTCGGCGGGATTATCTTAAATACCGATTTATCGGCTATAATCACTATAAAGGCTATAATACTTGACATTGGCAAATCACCGATGAACATTGGTGGAGCCATAATAAAAAAGAAGAAGAAGAAAATATCTATACTAATATTATAAAGAGGAAAGATTTTTGTATGTTTGTTACGAATAAACTCAAAAACTACTGGACGGATTTTGATCATTCTTTCACCAATAGAATGCTACATTATCCCTGAGTAACATAGGCTTTATACCATCACGGCATGACGACGGGAACGGGGTGGGCATAGGTGAACATGACAAAAGCTATTTATGAAGTGTATGTGTGCCAACATTCTTAAATAGACACGTACGAAGTCGTGGGAAACAGGGTAGGGGTAGGGGTAGGGGTAGTGCAGGTAAGCCATTATCTATGAGTGCTGTAGGGTATATTTCATTTTTTTTCGGAAATATCCACGGGCGAAGCCGGGGGCGGACAGCTAGTATTTTATAAAGTCAATGGTTCATTTTCTCTTGTCTGCGACGATTTTCAGAGTATAATCTTTTAGAATATTTTTATTTACACTTGGTCCCTATAGACTACTGCAAACGGCATAAATTTAGAATCGTTTGCAGTTTTTTGCATATTTTAGAGGACTCTGATGTCTTGATTTTGATTTGAGATTTAGATTTGTATAAGTAGGTACAATGGAATGGATTTGATAAATAAATAAGTATCGTGTCTATAATTTATTTTGTTTCTTTTATTTTTGAAATGAACATTTTTTTAGGCGCATTGAACGATTTTTCGTAACGGGGAATATCTTAAGGGTTCGCGTCACCGACATGGTCTCCGTACAAATGCCGGCCAGGGATTGCCCGGCCCGAGAATGTATAGCAATTAGTGTACTGGATTGCAATTGCTGGATCGGGCATTATTGGCTGCGCAATTCTAGCCGGACCGAGTTTTTGTTTCTATGAAAAATGCTTATATAATTAATAAATTAAAAACCACTGTTGTCCATAGTTTTATGGTTTCACTTCTGTAGACAGTCCCTTGTTTTATTGTGTTTAGGTTCAAAAGTAGATACTATAGGTTATAAAAAAAAACGTTTTAATTACAAAATTAATGAAAAAGTAGGTTTTTCTTGTCATTAGAAACTATTCAGTTTGGCCTAGTGTTAAGTGGATCGCAAACTAGACGGTCCTGGGCTCGAATCCCGGCTCAAATTCCAACAAAATATTTGTACCAAAGATCATGCAAGTATCCGTAGTGTGAAAAAAGTTTAAAATAAACCAAACAGATAGACAAAAACACTTTCTGGTTTAACATTATGAGTGTCAGCTACATACAGAAACGCGTCCATTGGATCTTCGCAAACACGATTTCTAATTCAGTTTGAGATACATTTATTTTTTTATGATCGCTGAAACTTTCATCAAAATTCATCCAGACTTTTCGGAACCAATTCTTCTACTTTATAACTAATTTTAAAAATTGTGAATCATAAACTAGCGATGGCTGAGTTTATTATATTGCTATGTTTAACCGACATCAACATAAGGAGGAGATTCTCAATTCGGGGTGTATTTAAAAAATGTATTTACACCGATATCTCCGTCAATTGTGAACCGATTTTGCCCATTTCTTTTTTATTAGATAGAGTATTCTTCTGGATGCGATATATTTCATGAAAATTGGTTCATTAGGATTGGTTTAAATGAAAAATTGTTCTCAGATACATACAGAAACGCGTCCTATGGAGCCATGGAGCACTGCAGACCCGATTTCTAAGTACCGGACGCCGCTGTTTACACACCTTCAACTAAATTACTTTTTTAACAACTCTGCAGGCTTTCCTATAGCCAACAAAAAGATTTACGACCGAGTAAACCATAGGGATGAGACGTTAGTGACAATTAGGCGTGCATCAATCTTCATCAATAATCTAGAACTGCTTGGCTTGGTACTTAGTGGGTACTATGCAATCCCGACGGGTTCGCTTGTGTTATTTTCTTATCAATGCTCATTATTTTTATTTATTCATTTGTTCAGGTAGTTGATAGCCTATTTGGTAGGATGGTGGACTTGAAACCGGAGGTCCCGGGTTCGAATCCTACCCCCTGCCAAAATGCTAAGCACCGATTTGCTTTAAGAATATGTGCTTAATTCGACTCCTCGTGCTCCGGAGGGCACGTAAAGCCGGCGTCCGGTCACCAACCCGCCTGCCAAGCGTGGTAACTATGGCAATTCTTCTCAATGAGCACTACTAAAAATGGTGCACTAGAGGGAGGCCATGATCCAGCAGTGGATCTTAAAAGGTTGATGATGATGAAACTTCACGCAAAAACTACGGAGCAAATTTTGTTACAGTTTTGACTGTTAGATAGGTTGATTTACTAGGAAGGTTTAGGAGCTGAGCAGTCTAAGCGAATAAAGTCGGTAAGAAAGTTAGCTCCTGCGTGTTTTCATGGCGTATGCTGTGTAATCTGTCAAATATAAAACAAAATGATGTAGCAATGACATGATCTACAAAAAAGTCTAATAAAAAATATATCATCATCATCAACCTTTTTAAGATCCACAGCTGGATCATTGGTAGCGCACCATTATTAGTAGTGGTGCTCATTGAGAGGAATTGCCATAGTCACCACGCTTGGCAGGCGGGTTGGTGACCGGATGCCGGCTTTACGTGCCCTACGAAGCACGAGGAGTAGATTTAAGCACATCTTCTGAAAGAAAATTGGTGCTTAGCATTTTGGCAGCGAGTAGGAGTCGAACCCGGGACCTCCGGTTTCAAGTCCACAGTCCTACCAATTAGGCTATAGACTACCTTATAGAAATATATGTCAATCTCTAATGGAAATGTAGTTAAGTGTAGTTGGGATGGTATTCAAATTGCTGAAAACCAGTATTGTGTTTTTACAGTATTTTTTTAAAAGCGTAAATAACTGAGGCTAAGGAAAAAAGTAGAGTTTTTCAGTTCTCTAATCCTTAATTTAAGTTTTAGCTTTAGAATCGTTTTCCAACTTACCAAAAAATATTGACAATAGTAGATTGTGCAACAAGAGCATAAAACGAGCCAAAAAAGAGGGTAAAATGGTTTTATACTCGAGTTTTACACTCTGCTTTTCACTTCGATTGCAAGGAAATAAAATGTAAAGAAAATGTTACGTTCACGCTTTATTAATTATTTTTTATTTTCAACTATGTGACGTTCGACTATGGTCTGAGCCGTAATGCCAAGTTATTATAAATGCACGCCCGTATTAATCGTAAATTTGTATTTAGATAGTAATACGTATATCTATGTCGTAATTAAATTAAGATATAACCTAAATCTCATAAAAATATATCACTTAAATGATGGTGTATTGTGTATGTGGCTGTAAGGCCTAATTGCCTTAGTCTTAAAAGAAGAAATTACTTTATGCGGCCTTCTCTCGACATAAAGAACTACTTTACGAGCATGAGAAGTGAAAATATATTTTCAAAATCATTAGATTGTTTTTAACTAACACACACTTAATCCAAATTAAAGCGGTGTGCTTTAAAATCCTACGTCAAGTAGTTTTCAAGAAAACCGTCAAAGACAGACAGGTGCGAAACCTTAACCGGAACTTTAATTAAATAATGTCATCAAATTAATATAGTAGTGATACTCTATGTAGTCATATAGAGTCACATGATAACCTTATGGTTTAAATACGTAGTCATGCGTGAAGCGTTAATAGGCAGGGGCACAGCTTCTATGTAGGTTAGACAATTTACAATATTGTTGGGAACTCAGTAAATCTGACCTATTTTGCCCACAAATTACTTGTCAAAGATATGTTTCGTGTCACAATTTCATGGTGACTTCCCAAAGGGGTACGCAGAGAATATAGATTAATTGTAGGGTTCCGTAAGATAAAATTATAATAATACTTGCCATCCCGCCCACGGCTTTGCACGGGTACAAAATGGGTTTACAACAATTTTAAATATCTAGGCTTATACCGCGGACGTTTTTGTAGATCAATTTATTCAACACAATTTTTTCCTGACTTGATTTACTTAAACTGTTAATGCTCAGCTCCTAATTGATTGATCAGTTTGGAACTCACGGACTTTCCTGCAGGCAGACTTTCTCGCCACAGCTCCCTCAATGATACCATCAGAAGGGCTCTTGCGTCAATAGACGTCTCTGCTCTACTAGAGCCAACGGGAATAATCCGGGAAGACGGCAAGAGTCCAGATGGAATGACTCTGATTCCCTGGGAGCGAGGTCGGGCCCTTGTATGGGATACTAATGCGTGGGCACATTAGCCCCGTCTCATCTCAGGAAAACAGCAATCAAAGCGGGAGCTGCGGCGGAAATCACAGAGTCTAACAAACGGCGCAAATATAGTTCAATTATTGAATACTACAAATTTGTGCCTTTTGGTGTAGAAACTCTAGGTCCGTGGGGTTCAAATGCCAAAGATGTATCCCCTTGACTGATCATCTCTTCTGGTGACAAGAGGGCTGGCTTCTTCCTCGCTCACCGAATCAGCATCGCGATTCAGCGGGGAAATGCAGCCAGTATTCTTGCCACTATTCCACGCGGATCTGGTTTATTTAGTTATTTTTAATCTTTAGATATGATTGAGGTTTTTATATTAATAAATAAAAAAATAAAAATTCATATATACATAGGTACATATTTACGTTCACGCCTTTTTCCCTTAGGGTAAGCAGAGACCAAAGATACCACGATCCTGGCACACTTCTTTTTAATACATGATCTTCGATTTCGGGTGCATTTTATTTACCATCTTTTTGAGCGAAGTTTGAACGGAAATATAGCAAGTGCTATCTGTCTGCTCGCCTACCCCAATCGAAATCAATAATATCTGCCTGCCCTTTTCAGAGAAATATTTCACAAAAACCTCTGAAATCTTACATTTAATTTCCCAATGGCACGAAACTTGCAGGAGGGCAACATAAAATGCTTTTACGTGAAAGCAACTCCGTTTCTACAAGAATAATTTATTTCAAATTATGTTTTTGCCTTTGCGGTCCCGTTGTTTACCGTTTCAATTTGTGCTCGTGTATTCGTAAGTAATGTTTTGAAAATGTTAGAATATGGTGTAAATTTTAAATGCATAATTGCCTCTCACTTTTGGCCAAGCAATATGAATTTTCTCGCCAGTCTCTGTATTATTTTGTGGTAGATTTTTTAAATTATGACCTATCCTGTTAATGTTATCCTGTTGTAATATCTGTTATTTTTAGAAGTAGGAGCCACTTCAATTTTACTTACTTGCATAGATTATTTTTACGATAATAATTATAATATGTCCCTGGTCACCCCACAAGCCATTAAAATCGTGATGTTACATATGCCTACACTAAATAATCACACCGCTCCGAGCGATGGTGTCTTCAAAGAACTCAACAAAGGGGCTTTTTGCTCGTAGAAACACAAGTCTCTGACAAAGAGAACTTATTTGCTTTAATTGAAAGCTCTTCGTCGAAATAACGGAAAAGCTTTTTCGACTTCAATAAGCAAGTTGCCGAAATTCAACGAAAAAGAACCAGAAAGTAGAGCCAGATACACTGGTAGCAATGTCTGCATTTAGCGAGTTGGAAGTCTTAAAGTCTCTTAGATGTAGGCTGAAAAGCAACAACACAATTTAGGTTAAGGACCGTTTGCTCTCGGTCATCTTATCTGTCAAAAATATGGCAGGAAATCTCAGTTCATCCTGGAAAGTTGAGTTTATTCTAAATAGCCATAGTTTTCAAAACGCAAAAGCAATGCTCTTTTTGAAAACTATAACTATTTAGAGCAGAACGCATTTATCTACAATCACGCGCTGCGAGCAGTATAGAAACAGTAAGCGATTCAACGTAAGCGATAATTTTTACTATTAAAAAAAATCTTATACAACCATTGATATAAAAAAAAGATGCGTGACCTTCCTACAAAACGAATTTGAGAAATGGGCCAAAGCTAAGAAAGAGACAAACACGCGTGAGAGCGAGCACGGGCTACTACGGTTGTGAAATCAGGTAGGGTATTTTGACTCAGTTCGAGAGTCCCACTCGCAGTGCGTTAGTCACGTATCTTTTCGTTTTTTTAAATCAATGTATACAACAGAATAATTTTACAATGAAAATATAGATAAATAGACCTTTGGTAAATTTTGGTAAAGACACGACTAGTCTAGGGTCAGTGGTTTTCAAATTATAGCCCTTTTCAATTTTGATTTTATAATCGTCATAACTTTTTTTATTTTTTTTATTCTTCACGGGTTGCCTTACATCTCCCGGGAACCGTTCCCGGCCCCAGGGTACCCAGTGGAAGCCAATTATGTATTGAGGCTATACCTAACGAGTGGCCAGCTCTGTTGAGGTATGTAGATGGAAAGGCCTCTTTGTACGGTTTGTCGGATAATGTACATAGATTTTTTATTATAAAAAACCCATTGGTACATGTAGGAATCGAACCCGCGACTTTTCAGTTGCGAGCCAACGTCTTACCCACTCGACCACCGACGCCCCCTGTCTTTAATAACTTTTTTTTCCTCAAATTTCGAAAGACATCAAATTTTTCAACAATTCGAAATTTATATTATTATTATTTGTAGACTTGACATCTTAATCACCTATAGTGAACTACAACTTCCGAAGATATCGGCATGTCGCATTTTTACTGAAACATATTACAAATTTTGAAGGATTGTATGTATTCTACAGAATATACCTAACCACCCCAAATTCAATTTAGGTCTTGATACGAATAAAAGTTTCAGTTTTACGACTTGAAAAGTAATTTGCTACATGTGATACGAATATAGAGCGTCCGCATCTTTTATAAACTGTTACATTGTTTTACTATTTGTATAAAATTTAAGTTACTGGCTACTCTGATGGGAACCAGGCATGAATATGTTTGACCAGAATTTTGGACATATGAACAGCTGATATACGTGCTTTAGATTCTACTTCTCATTTCTTCACGGGTTGCCTTCAAAGTGTCATAAGAAATATAAAATTCAATCTCCATTTTTACAGAAGAACATTTTTATGTCTATCTTGACGCTTACAAATGCTTATTTTTCTTTCAATACTTTCAAATGTTGCCATTTGACTCCGTAATAGGAGCTTTTACCCTAATACCTATTTTTGATTTCACTATTTTATGTAAATAAAACCTGTTAAAAATAACCATTGATTGGGTTCACCACAATGGAGCCCCGGAGTTTTTCCATAGAAATCTCATACACGAATCTATTAAATATGGAAGTATCAGATTTTTTTCCTAAAAATAATTATTATTCTTGACACTTTCTTAAAATAAAATTAGGCTACTTAATTAAAATAGATTCTTAAGTTGTCTAGATTAGTGAAATTTAGAGCTAGGTAAGTTTCTAATTTGGCACCAACCGTCTTCAAATTCAACGACAAAACGAATTATTTAATTATTTCTTGCTTTTCAGTAAACAATATTTGGAGTCGGTATACTTTTTTAAAAAGTAAATTTGAAATCGGCATAAATATTTCATCGAGTTATGACAAAATTGCGTTAAAACACAGTTTTTCCAAAATTTCTGAAAAACTGCTGAACCAATTTTCATCAAAACAAAAATCTGGAAGTGTATCCTTAAATAAAAATATAATTTTTCATTTCGGTTTATTAATGACGGAGATCTGATTTAACAAACATAAAGAATAAAAACAACCAAATTGACAACCTCCTCTTTTTTTTTTGAGGTCGGTTGAAAATAGGAATATTTGTCCACCAACATGACGTACGTGTAGTCTTGCTATACAAAACTCGACATATATGTTTACTTTACATTGTCATGTCATTTACTAAGCAATGAAAGAGCAAATAAATGTCAGAATTACTGCGCTGTAAAACTATTTTAGTAATTGCAACTTTATTACGTACTTAATTAGGTGTACAATTTTGTTTAAAACCCTATGTAGTTGAAATAAAGACCTAAATAGAAAAATAATATTTGGCATCGAATAATAGAGGAATGTGAGGGCGTCCACGCGTAACTTATCTCATAACATATTGTGTTATTGTGATATTACAAATATAGTAGTATTTTTATTACTATTAAAACTAACACAATAATATACAAATGTTTATTAGCACAGTTCACAGGATATTTTTAATAGGTGTTAGTTTTAATAGTAATAAAATACTATATTGGTGACCCCGACGTGATATGTGAGCGATCAAACGCCACAATATGAAAGTTTGTTTGTTTGTCCTTCCTTCACGTCAACACAGATCAACGGATCGACGTGATTTTTTGCACATATATAGCTGGAAAGCCGGCATTACAGCTCCCGGAACCATGTTACGGTCCTAATCTCTCTCTTTTAGCCGATGGTATTTGTGAGGCTATACCTAACGAGTGGCCAGTTCTGTTGAGGTATATTTGGATTGAATATTAGAAAAGTGTCGTTTGTCGGATATTAAGATTTTTTATTATAAAAAACTCATTGGCACTTGGCCGGGATAGAACCGTGGTCCGCCAGTTAATACCAGAGTGATATAGGCTACTTTTTATCCCAGGAAAATGTTTTATACCCCGGGGAAAGACATTTCGTCCTTAAAATACCTCAATAATTAGCTAAACTTCCACTAGATACCCTAGGTCCGCGCTGTGCTAGTTGTGATTAGTCTGTGATTAATAGAACATATCACAGTCGGCAGGAACATCTCGACAAAATAAAATAAAATAAATAAAATAGAATAGAATAGAATTTATAATATTAGTTAGGATAAATACACAAAGAAATTCTTCGATATTTTTCTCACCCCTTTACCCTTTACACACTGCCTACCCAAAAAAGGATACACCGTGAACATGTTTGTAAATTCTGTTTGTAAATTGGGCACGTCTGTGGTTGATAGATTTACATTTTAATTGAAATGGATTTACCCTATCATACCGTTTGAAAGGTGAAGGTACAGATTATATATTATACATTATTTATTTGTATATAACGTTGCTCCTGAATGTATGCCCCTTCCCCACCCCTTTTCTAAAGAATAGAATCCCGGGTTCAAATATCACTTGTGCCAAAAACGCTGAGTACCAATTTTCTAGATGATTCGTGCTTCGTAAGGAACGTAAAGTAGAATAATAGAATTATATTAAAGAAGTGATATCTCTATGTCCATTAAGTGCAGCAACAGGCTTAATGTGGACACTGTTATCGGTGTCTCTGCGGCCAAAGATATGAGCCGTAAAGGCTGAAAGTGTGTGTTTTTGTTGTTTTCAGAGAAAAGTACCCTATGTGTGATAATATCTATCTTTGTATTTTTCACTAAAATTAGGTCAGCGGTTACGGAATCATAATGACAGTAAATTAACATAACAGTAAAAAAACCCGATGCCGAATATTAACATTTAATTTTTTTTATTTTTTATTTTTATTTGTCTCTTTTTAAACTACGTAGGTAAAAACACTTAAGGATACGCCTCATAACTTTTGTCCCATACAAAAACGGACTTCAGCAATTTAAGTATTGTACAAAACTTATTAAAAATAGCAAGTTCTAGTTAAGACGCTACCTTCATATTAAATCATATTTTTCAAATCGTTTTGAGTGAAACTTAAAGCTCTTACAAATACAGAAAAAATTACATGTTAAAATTAATCATATTTCATATTAATCTGTTAATCGTATAACATGTTTTAAGAAACTTTGCTCGATAGAAAAAAATTGCAAAGTAGCCTCTGAAAATAGTCTCCTTTCCAAATTTCTCAGTAGTACATGAAGTATTGTTTATTAAATTAAGTACAAATTTGTATCATCTATTACTAAAGTAAGATGTTAATTTAGATTTTCAATAAAGCTACTTCTTTAATTTAAATAAATTATTTTTGATTTGTCACTTAGGACGTTTGTTCCAAGCACCTTCCGTGCGCCTCTTCTCTTTTGTTTCTATTCAATGCGACAGAGAGAGATTCAGCGGAGAGACCAATCGATCACGTAGCGCTAGGATAGCGCTAGAGTATCGTATGCAGCTAGGCCACGCCCCTCAAACTATAATTTTATTTGAATGTATCGTCTTAATGGATCCTTAAAGTATATGAAATGATCTATACTCAATATTGAAGCCCTGAAGTCAACAATTTCACGCATATTTTCAACCGACTTTGCGACTCGAGTTCTCTTAATATATTTACTAATGTATATTTTTTTTACATATCAAGTAAAAATAATTTCACATACTTATGGATCCATTAACTAGAACTTGCTATTTCTAATATTTTTTGTAAAAAGTCCATTTTGTGTAATTTATTGTACTGATTTTGTTTGGAAATATTATTTTTCTTTTTATTTCTTTCGCTGGCATATTGGCTGAGAAAGATGCAAAAATTTTGAACACATGCGAAACACACAATTTTATTTGGTAGGGCTATATTTTAAATGTGTCAGTCCGATGTGCTTGGTTGAGGAATCACTAGAAGACGCTAGCTTTAAAAGAAGTCAAGATCCTTACACAGCCTCTGATGAGACCTGAATACCTTCTTCTAAACTGCTTAATTGATCTTGATCAAACATATTTAAGAACCTGCTTTGAAGTGATACTCAAGTAATCCAAAAACTGCATCAAAATTAGTCCAGCCATTTTGGAGAAAAATGGTAACAGACATTCAACCGTCTCCTATCCGTTTCGTCGTGGGTAAAAGTCTAAAGTAGACATAAAAAGTGTCTCTTGTCAACTCGCTAAATGTGGACATTGTTACTTGTGTCTCTGGCCACGCCTCAAGGTATAAAAGCCGTGATGATTCTCCAATAGCTAACATATGAGAGCCTTTATATTATGTATTGTAAAAACTGCGCGTCATGCATCTTTCATTAGGAATTTTTCCAATATTGCTTTAGTTCTGAGAGGTTCCTGGCTGTTCAAAGGATTCGTGTGCTCAATTTCTACCTATTCTAGAATTACTGCTTTGAAAAATGAACTGGCAGCTTCGCACATTTTTTTATTATTATTTTTTGAAACGCAACTTTAAAAAATCCTTTACTCAATCCTAAGTAAAATTTTTCATTTATTATTAACAATTTTATAACTATTATATCAATTATAAAACAAAGTCACTGCGCCACGTCTGTCTGTCTGTCTGTGACCTTTTTAAGCAAAGGCCTTTTTAAGCCGCTAGACCACCGTCGATACGAAAATTGACAACTTCGTGTCAATAGCAACCGTTGCTAAGGATTTTCTCTGATATTGTTTTCATCAGCAGTAAACAGAGACAAATTACTGAATTTCTGAAAAATTACTGAACCGATTTTCGTCATGTAAATGTGAGATAATGTCAAGAAATTATTATATCCTTAAAAAAATAAGTCGTCAAAATCGGTACATATTTCATCGAGATATTACGAAAAATTTACTTATAAGACCAGTTTTTTCAAAATTTCTGAAAAACTAAAGTACCAATTTTTATGAGATAAAAATGGGACCAATCCGGAAGAATTATCTGTCGATTAAAAAAGAAACCATCAAAATCGGTTCACAACTGGCGGAGTAATCGATGTACATACATACAAAAAAAAAAAAAAATAAAAAAAAAATACGGTCCGAATTGAGAACCTTCTCCTTCTTTTTTTTTTCGAAGTCGGTTAAAAAGTAAACAGTAGCATATATCTATCTTTAATAGATAAGTAGTTATAAGCGTATTTATGTAGCCATGTAGGTATTCTAGTTGATTTAGACTCATCTTTGAGAAAAAATTTTTCTGCCACTTTTGGCGGGAGGGGAGGTAAACGTCTAGTATTTTTCTGTCGTTTTATTGTCGCAACGGATTTTACGTTATATGATGATTATGTTAAAATACAAACATAATAATTATAATTAATGATTGGAAACACTAAGTTTGACGCCCTAGATCGCCTTTCCCGTTTAAAATATCACAATTAACTAATTTCCTAGAGCTCTGTCTCGCGACACAAAACGATACCAACGAAATCTAAGATAACTTATTACTGCGCACCTGGTCAGTATAACTGCTCAAAGGGGAAAAAATTGGCGAAAGGGGGAGCCCGTCTATGGCCCCTCCATAGGCTTAGTACTCTATGAGAATCATATTGTACGGGGTCGCTAGTTTTTTTTACAAAATAATACAATTATAAAAACTTAGGAGACCGCTCATAACTTTGCCCCATACAAATTACATTAATTACGCGATAACTATATGTCTTAGTTTCGAAGTTTAAATAGATTTGGAAAGATAAATATATTTCAGACAGTATGAATTAAAAAAAAAAGTCAGTTACGCCTAAGTTTTATGAAGCCTTGAAAGTATTAAATTTCACGCGTATTTTTAACCGATTTTGCAACTCGAGTTCTTTTAATATAGTATATAGGTACTAATATACCATTTTCTTGTATTTATCCTATAGATAATTTCACATACTTTATGAGAGCATTATCTAATAACACTGGAAGAGCATATGCCCGTTTTGTGTATTTTCGCGAGATCGATTTTTTGTGAAATCGTTATTTCTCGTGTTTCTGGTACGTGAATCTTATCCTCTCTTATCTTATCCTTGGTTATTTTATGGATTCTTTTGTGATAAATAAGCCGTGCGGTTTACTGAGTTCATTGCGCTAACAAGCTTAATATGGTATCGATGTTCATTTTGGATTTGAAATAAAACGTAGGACGTAAGCTATTATTCTTCTAAGTTAAGGATTAGGCACTAAAAGCTCGACCACAAAAGATACCATGTATATTGATTGATTTATGAAGAAGGAATAGAGAAAAACATCGGGGCTATACCATCTCACACCTCAACAGAACTGGCCACTCGTTAGGTATAGCCTCACAAATAACATCTGTTAAAAAAGAGAGACTTGGTCTTCCGCTGGGTACCCTGGGGCACGGTTTCGGGAGCTGTAAGGCAACTTGTCATTTTAAAAGTTGAAGGTATATATCCCCGAAATATATTCCTGGATACGGCCTTATGCTCCCAGAGGATCTATGTGGACAAACAAATCCAATTGAATTTCATTTCAGCAGGGGATTCAAGTGGACTAAGGTGTATTTTTTCATAATATCGCTGAAATAATTCTAAAATTACAGAATAGTCAATATTCGATTGAACAAAGTGATCAAAATGCCATTTAAATGAACCCATTAAATTCAGATTGCTATTATTTCAAAGCAAATATCTCAATAATTGAGGCAGGTGTCGTGTTATTTGACACAACATAATGGAGCTTGCTCTGTGTAAGCGAATAATCATTTTCTGTGAAATTATTCAATACTAGCTTTTGCCTACAGCTTCACCCGTGACAGACTTTATTTTTTTAAATTTTACTAGATCGTGTACTATTGTGCATGGCCGGGATCTAACCGTAGTCTACCTAGTTAGTACCAGAGGTCTTGACCACTCGGCCACCGACGCAGGTGCGCTTATTTAACCTTATATAAAAACTTTCAACTCCTTCTTACCCCCTTGGGGTCAAATTTTGTAAAAATACATTATTTTCTTAGTAAGAATATGTAACTTTTTATAAAAACAGCTTATTTGTGCGCGCATATTCTAAAAATACAACTAAGATATTTTTATTTTACCTGTTCTCATGTCATAATTGTCTCCAAGATTCTGAAAAAAAAAAGGGAAAAGAACTTAATTACATGAAAGATTTATAAAGCACGTATACAAGAATTTTTCAATTTTCAATGGAAATTATAAATTTTTCATCAATTATTTTATAAATTGGATTCTCTTAGAAGTATATTATATTATCATTTATATGTATGGCTTCACGGCCTTATACCTTGCAGAGTGGCCAGAGACACCTGTAACAGTGTTCACTTTTTGCCATATGTCCACATTGAACAGAACAGTGGCAGATGTAAATATCTGTTATTTTTACGTGCCCTACGTAGCACCATTTTCTGATTTTCAAGATAATAATAAAGCTACCTTAATTTTCTCAAATTGGAATAGATTATAGTGCATGTGTAAAAGGTATGATGAATATAAAAGAAGCGAAAGAGATATGTCAGGATCGTAACAAATGGCATTCGATTGTCTCTGCCTACCCCTCTTGGGATGAAAGGCGTGATGATAGATAGATAGATAGATATTAGTACACGATTATAGAGGTGTATTTTTTTCAAAACAAGGTATTTTTATATTTTCACTGGATTTTTTCGGGAACCTTATACCGATCTTTATTTAGCAGATATTCATATTTTCAGAGCATCTACAAAATCATCTTGATGTTCTAAGTTATGAGCTGAAAATTCCATATTTTTAACATTATTTAAAGTAGTTTGGACACGTTGAAAGAATAAAATATGAAAAATTTACTAAAAAGGTTGAAATGAAAGGAAATGCTGGCAGAGGGCGACCTAGGTGTAATGAATCTATCTATCATCGCGCCTTTTATCCCAAGATGGATAGGCAGAGACAATCGATTATCAAATGCCATTTGCTACTATCCTGACATACCTCTTTCGCTTCTTTTATATGCATCATACCTTTCACACATGCTTGGCGATTGTGTGTACTTTTAATATTGCCTTCGATCAATACATTTTTTATATGGTTAATAACAACTAGGTCGTCCTCTGCCAGCATTTCCTTTCACTTCAGCCATGTAAACCTTTTTAGCCAATCTTACATCTTTTATTCTTTCAACATGTCCAAACTAGCGTATTAAACTACTTTTCTTCATTTTAATCGCAACATCATCTTTCACTCCGCATTCATCTTTCCGGATGCGGTCAATACGCTTTATATCACACATCGTATCGTACGTATGTATTTATACGTATTTTAAATTGAGATTTTTTCACAAACTGCTCTGCAAAAGACGGTGTCGGTCGGAAGTTTATAACGATTTTATGCAAATAAATAACTTGTTACTTTAAAACCTTGAATTACAGACGACTACTTTAACCTTCGGATTCAGTGAATGGAATGATTTCATTTTCCGTGTAAAAAGTAAAGTAATGGTAGGTGCTTCAATGCAGTGTCGGGTTCCTGAAAGTTTATTCGGAACAAAATTGTTGTTTTTAAAACTTTTTTCCCTCGTCGCTTCTAACTTCAGGGACGGGCATTTTAAACGGTTTTCATATTTTGTTTACACATTGTTTTCCCTAAAGTTCATATGTAAAAATGCTTTTACAACATGGTTTTGACCTGTGTTTGACGTTATTAAAGGAGTTTTATTTAAATCTAGACGGGAGAGAAAAAATTGTGAACATAAAACATTGAGAAGTTTCGGTGGAATATTGCCGTAAAAGCGAGTCTATGAACAATTTTATTTAAAAACTAGCTTCTGTCCGCGGTTTCACCCGCGTGGAAATAGATCCAAAAAGAAAAAATCCCGTGGCTGTAATTTGCCCCTCCCCCGCTCATTTTCGCGGTATAAAAAGTAGTAGGTATATGTCAATTTCTGACCTCTAATAACTACCATTATGCGCAATACTATACTAATATCATGTCGATCCCGTGAAAAAACAAAAACAAATCTATCCCACGGGAACCATACATTTTTCCGGGATAAAAGTAGTCTATGTGCTATTCCAGAGTATAACCTATATCTATGTATAATTTCATCCAGATACGTTCATCCGTTCTGGCGTGATTGAGTAACAATCATCCACACATACATCCATACGAACTTTCGCGTTTATAATATTATAATACTTTAGTCGACTTCTCGTGCTTCGGAGGGCACGTAAAGTGACACATCTAGGTCCATTAAGTGCACCAATCGATCGACACTATTATTGGTGTCTCTGGTCACACCACAAGGTATAAATGCCGTGAAGTTGTCTTTGTTTGTTTGTAGTAAAGTAGTTTTAAGATAATAATTATGTATGGAAGGAGAGAACTGCCTGTCCCTATGGGAGTCGGGCGTGATGTGATATACCTTCGTCAAAAAAGGTAAAATTGTAAAAAATAATAAACGCCAGACTGTTTATTGTTGGCATTTCTGCGAAGCTTAAAGTTTTGTCAAAATTAAACGGAAATGACCATTTTAGCTTTTCTCTGCCGCCTCTGAGTTTTTAGCATTTTGTGTCGAATTTACAAAAAGTTTTATATTTTATATTTTGCTTTTACAGCTTTTTCTCTAAGTTTTATAAACATCAACAAACACAAACAAAAAGCAACATATCACTACGACCCTATGCGAAAAATCACGTCAATCCGTTGGTCCGTTTTGACGTAAAAGAAGGACAGACAAAGAAACACATTTTCGTATTTATAATATTAGTATAGATTTTAATTATTTTCTTTTGACTCTCATATGATAAAAACCTTTACTAAATATACAATAATAGATAAATAACATATACATAAAAAGCGCAGGCTGGCTTTCTCGCCAATGATACCATCAAAAGGGCTCTTGCAAGGAATAATCCGGGAAGACGGCAGAGACCCGATGGAATGACTCTGATTCCCTGGGAGCGATGTCGGGCCCTTGTATGGGATGCTACGTGCGTAATCAAAGTGGGAGATGCGGCGGAAATCGCAGAGGCCAACAAACGGCGCAAACATAGTTCAATTATTGCAGAATTACTGCCGTTTTTTGTCCGGTGTTCTTGGGTCGTGAGGTTCAAATGCTAAAAAGTTTATTAAAAATATATCCCCCCCGACTGATCATCTCTTCTGGTGACAAGAGGGCTGGCTGCTTCCTCGCTCATTGTTTTAACTGTAACAACCGATAACTCTTAAGAGGATCGTGTAGCTCAGCGTACGCAGCGAAATAGGTATTTGGAAAATCATATTCTGTCTCAAGCGCGCTCTTCCCACGGGCATCAGTGCGACAGAGAACACTGCAGCTCGTGAGTGTTCGTAGGTATGTTCTTCGTTGAAAATTGCGTTTTGGGGGAAAACGATTTACACCTACTAAACTATAACGAAACCTTAAAATTTTGGTGTCAAACGTTTTAGCAGATTATAATCTACGTACGTACGTTTTGCTTTTTTTGAAAATTTGCTTTGTTTCTTAAATACAGACGGTTTATTACGAGCAAGTTATGAACCAAAAAAACCAAGATTTGAGGGGCTTATAACTTTTGACCTATTACGAATTTTGAAAAAAGGAAAAAATACGTACGTAGTTTTTCATTATGTCAGTAACATATTACAAAATCGTTAAAATTAAATGATATTTAGGGGTAGTAAAACGTTTTCTCCGTTTGTATGGACATGGACGCGGTACACTACACTCTTAATTTTAATATTTTCGGCACTTGAGCGTGTTCTGCCTACGAACGTTTGATGATTTTTTTTTCTCAAACACACGGACGTACATGACGAAATTTTAAGGATTCATTTATTCTAGGGCGTCGGTTGTCGAGTGGGTAAAACGTCGGCTCACAACTGAGAAGTCGCGGGTTCAGATGTGGGGCATCCGTACATGTAGGTACCAATGGATTTTTATAATAAAAAATATATATGTACAATATTTGACAAACCGTACAAAAAGGCTTTTCCATCTACATACCTACCTTAACAGAGTTGGCCACTCGTTAGGTATAGCCCCAAAAACCTTCGGCTAAATGAGGAAGACTTTGTCTTCCGCTGGGTATCCTGAGCCCGGCAACGTTTCCCGGGAGCTGTAAGGCAACCCGTGAACCCATATGGGTTTGTGTTCATATGACTGAGCTGGCAAATAAAGATAGTTGATTTGATTTGATTTGAAGATTTTTTATTTTTTATTTATTCTGCTATTTTGCCTACGAAATCCTAAAAATTGCCAAGATCTGTAAACAAATTTGAAGAACGCATCTGTACAGTGAATATAAATTGAATTATATTTTATGCGCGGCTCCGAACATTTTAATAGATTATCTTTTTATTGCCGTATACACTTGTAATCCGATCGTTTATTTGTTCAACATTTTACCCGTACATTCTAAGAGCTGAAATGATTTGTAATAGATGTACCATAGGCATTACAATTATCTAAAATAAGTACTAAATTACAATTAAAATACTTAATGAAAAAAAATATTTACAAACGCACTAGTCGCCACTACGATTTTCGAAGGTTCCCCTTGATTTCTCTGAGATGACATCATCAGATCCTGGTTTCCTTATCATGGTACCAACCTTGGGATATCTCCTTTCCAAAAAAAATATCTTTAAAATCGGTTTATAAACGACGAAGTTATCCGCGAACACACATAAATATATATATATACAATTGAGTAACCTCATCCTTTTTTTTGAAGTCGGTTAAAAATAAAATAAAATTACAAATTTCATGACTGGCTGAATTGCCTTGTTGGATGGCAATGCTTATTCTTTGAGCGATATAAGAGCCAGCCCGTTGGTCATGTGAACTTTCTATTAGTCGTTTACTAATGTCTTGGAACAGACTGTGTGCTCCAGGTCCCCAAGGTCCCATCGTTTCCACACCAAACGCCTCAAATATTATGTATTCTTTTGCGACGTTTGACCATTTCAGCATCATAGGCCGCATTGCCAGCTTTTAACGCTGTAAATGCAAGATGGGACGGTGCGAGAGTATCTACACATGTAGCATTCTATTCTAATGACTGCCCCATCTTCCATGGTGCAAGTGTCATGCCATCTGGTCTCTTGCCATCATCACGTGCCAAATAATTTGGTTTTAAAATGACTGACACATTGCTGCTGACAAGAGCCCGACGGATAATATCGTTTAAACTGGTATGCGACAACTTTTTTGTTTTTTGTACTATTGTAATAGATACAATTATCTCAAACGGTTTCGTCGTGATTAGGTAGAATACCTCCAAAAGTTAAGATTAAATTAGTGGCTCTGTATTTTCTGTTTACACCACTGGGGTGTAAGCGTGAGCTTATTATTTATAAAAAAAGATAAAACATTGTGTTAACTAAAAGAAGCATTAAATACGAAACGTGTTAGTTAAATTCAGTGACAATAAATATGCGTTGTCATTTGTCACCTCGCAGCTCTCTGTATGTTGTTGTTTTTCACCAAGTTTTCCCCATTTTTCACTGTAGCAACTCTTTACTGTGAAGTGGTGGCGGTATGGCAAAACGTATTATAAAAACTTATGAACTATGCGTTTGATCTCAATATCTTGAAGTCGCTCAAGAAAGCTAGTCTAGGTATAGCCTCAAAAATATCATTGGCTAAAGGATGAAGATTTTGTTTACCGTTGGGTACCCTAGGAGATAGACATAATGTAATACGGACTTTTTTATTATTTTGTTATACTTCTGTAGTGGAGTATGTGAAACATTTTGATCGAATTTTTTTTATGATTTAACGCGATTCCATGAAAATGTTTGTTCTGGTGAATAAAACAAAAGTCTATTGCACGCAGGGCCAAAATTTTCGCCGATGTGGTTCACTTATACTGTTAATGCTCAGTTCCTAAACGTGATAAGTCGATGTTTAACACCCGTAAACCTTCTTTATGAATCAACCTATCTAACAATGAAAACCGGAACAAAATCCGTTTAATAGTTTGTGCGTGAAAATGTCACAGACAGCGGCGGGGGACTTTGTTTTATAATATGTAGTGATAATAACCAAGAACCCAGCTTCGTCAATTCAATCTTTAAATTGCAAATACATAACTACCTGAATCAGTGCCATTGCCATTAACAAAATCAGCGTTGACAGAGACGGGCGAGCTAGGAATAACGGAATAAACAACAATTATAATTAATTGTAATTCTAATAAAGTACGCTTTCGAAGTTTGTGGTTTCTTGTCTATTCAAAACTTATCAATTTAGTTATGAATTATTTGCGATAGATTTTAATTAAACATTGAATATATGTAAGAAATTGACGGTACAAGAGTAAAAAAAATCAAAATTATAAATAATGACAGAAACTTTTAAAATAAACTAAGGCTTTAAAACGTGTTTTGTCATACCGCAGCACACGTAACACGGATTTAAAAAAGCAATTTACGAGATTAAATGGAATCTAGTGTTTCATCTACTTATGTCTAGAGCTACCTGCTGCTATTATTCAAACTGGAGATTAATTTCGAATGAAGTTTTTGTAAAAATAATTATGTCTTTTGATTTTTCAGCTGTCATAAGTTTTTATTAACCGACTTCAAAAAAAATCGACTGTATTTTTTTTGTTTTTTACCTCAGAGCTTTTGACTGGGTGAACCGATTTTGATGATTCTTTTTTTATTTGAAAGCTGGTGATTCCCGTTAGGTACCAATTTTTTTGTGAAAATTGGTTCAGTAGTTTTGAATAAATTTTGAAAGTCAATTTTTGTCATAACTCGATGAAATGCCAAGCCGATTTCGATTTTACTGCTTTTTAACAAACTTCGAACAAAAAAGAACGAGAAGGTTCGCTTTTTTTCATTTTTTTCGACAGATAATTCTTCCACATTGGTTTCATTTTTTTCTCATGAAAATTGGTTTACTAGTTTTTTATACTCTAGACTTCTACTTCGGTTTTACACGTGGCTATTTTTTAAGTGCGATAAAATACCAAGGTTTTGGTTACACATTGGTGGATCTTACCAAACCATACATCCTAACTAACATTATAATTGCAAAAGTTTGTTTGTCTGTTTGTTCTTCTTCCACGTCAATAAAGAAATCGTTCTGTATAAATTATTATGCCCCATTTCAAAAACTAAAACGAAGCCGGGCCCGAAAACTAGTTTCTTTTAATAAATCATAGCCTATGTTTACCTGCGATATAATTATTCAAATCAGTCTAGTAGTTTTGGAGTTTTCTTATTAAAAGTAGTTTTACGTTTTATTTCTTATTTTCTAACTTTTCAATGTATTAACAGTTACGAGGGAATCCTAAAAAGTAATTCGACTAAGCAAAATAAATTGTAACCTTTTTCACAGAGTCTGAAGGAAATGTTACCAAAGTTATGGACTTTAAATCAGTTTGGCGCCGCAAAGTGATTTGTATGAGTTTTAAAGTTTGTAATGAATGGGCCATGAACACTTTTATTTCTTTATTTTGTTCACAACACTGTCACGGCTTTAGTCGGCGACGTGGCCACAGGCATTGGAACAATGGCTACATTTAGCCAGTTGACTATATATATGTCATTGCACTTACATAGGTACTTATCCATTGACAAATAGGTGGTCAATTTTCAGAGTGCGGAGAGAAAGTTTCTATAAGGAGACGTCTCATAACTTTTATCCCATACAAAAGCGGACTTCAGCAATAAATTCAAGTATTGTACAAAACTTATTTAAAATAGCAAGATGAAACAGTAATGAATCAAGTCGGGAAAAAAGTTAGCTGCAGTGCGTTTTCATGGCGTATACTGTCTAATCCGTCAGAGATAAAACAAAATGATGTAGGAAAGAATTGTGTAGAATAAAATGATCTACAAAAAGTCTACGGTATATCATGTGGTACCTTAAGCGCCTGAAATATAAAAATATCGGAACCCAATTACTTTGAACGATTAATAATTATTATAAACTCTTTTGGATGGTATTTTACAAAGTTTACCCATTAAAATTTGTTGCTTTTTATTTAGTAATAAAATAAATAAATACAGATAATGCTTATAATCTAAAATACATTACATATTATAAGCTAATAAAGTAATTTTGAACAGAAATCTTGCAACTTTTTGCTACCTGCTCGTTGCTTCTACGACCCTTTTCTTTTTAAAAAGATGTTTCCTAATATAGAATCTATTTTATTTAAATGATGGTTATATTATAAAAATATGAGTAAAATATATTAATTTCAAATAAAAAAAAATCACTGAAATTACTGGAAAATAAATAAAAAGCACCAAAAAATGGGTAAACATTTTAGTATTTTATCTATAAAAGATAATTCAGAAGGTTTTACATTAATACATTCAAAGTAATTGGATTCCGAGGTCAAAATCTTTAGGCACTTCACTATAACGTAGGTATTTTGAATAGGTTGAAAGAATGAGGGATGAAAGATTGACTAAAAAGGTTTATATCCATATAAACTGAAAATGAAGCGAAACGAAATGCTGGCAGAGGATGACCTAGCTGTACTTTTATTGAACATATAAAAAATGTATTGATCGATGGAAATATTAAAAGGACACACATGAATATAAAAGAGGTATGTCAAGATCGTAACAAATTGCATTCGATTGTCTCTGCCTACCTCTCTTAGAATAAAAGGCGTGATGATAGATAGATATGTAGACGCAGGTATTCAATTTGTTGTAAACCTATATTGTGATGTAACCTATATACCTGTGTGAAGCCGGGGGCGGGTCGTAAGTATATAAATATTTGATTACTTAGTCATTGTCAAAGTAATAATGTCAATTTGGAGGTTTGCTCTGTCGAGGGTATTATATTGTTTCGGGTATTTGAAGCTCTTACATGTTCCCAGATTCTGTTTTCGTGTATTGTTTAAATTTTCCCTGAGTTTGCTCTTATTGTCAAGTGGTCTTTAGGGTAATATTTTTTTAGATAGAACTTTTAAGCATTATTTGGAATGACAAGTAGCAGCAGACAGGCAAAGTAAATTTTGGATGGAAACTCGAAAAGTCACGAAAGTTAACTGTGAAATGGACTAAACCTAATTTAATTTCAGCCATTCAGCACAGACGTTCATTGGTGTCAAAAAGAATTAAAAAGTTAAATCCTTTTTAAAAAAAACTGTGATTTTTTTACATTACTAACTCACTACTGTAAAGATACTTTCAGTTTGAACATAGAAACGGCTAAACTGATTTGGTTGAAGGGAAATACGCTCAAAATACAGAAGCTAAAAACAGTACACTAAGAAAAGTTGTTGTATTTCTTGATAAAAAGACAATATAATAAAAATAAATAAGAACATAGAATAGGTGTTATTTTTTTAATATTATCCTATCTATCTCTTGATAATAAGAAATTATCCTTAAATTGGTAATCGTGGCGAGAAGTAGTACATTTGACGGCTTGAAACTGTAATAGAGCTATAGAAAAGTGTTTTCTTTGTGCCATTTCTACGCAAGTGAAACCATGGGCAAAAGCTAGTAGTTTAGCAAAGTACTAAATGTTGTAATATGCTAAGTAGGTCTCAAATTGTCTATTTAATACCTCCCTAAAAATACAAAACAGGGCGAGAACATTTCCGTATGATACCCTGCCAAAATCCCAGAGGACAGGGTAATTGTGAATTTCAATTATTTATGGGGTACGGATGTAAGCTGTGACGTTCCTTTGATATGGGTTTTACTGATATATACGAGTATTGGGTCCATTATATATATTGCTAGCTTTCCTGTCCCGGTTTTGCCCGTGGATATTTAGCACTCAGGGATATTGTAGCTTTCTATTGGTGACGTAATTTTTACAATCGGATCAGTAGTTTTAGAGATTACCCTCCACATACATATATACTCACAAAATTCATACCTTCTCTTTATAGTATTACTATAGACTGGCATTCTACCTCTGGATTTCCCGTTATTTTATGTCAAGTTTTTAATACTAACGAGTCGATAGCGTATATGTTTCAGGTCTCACTTGTACCAAAATACTAAGCACCAATTTTCTTTAAAAACGAAGATGAACTTTTCCAGAACAGGTCTACCAGGCAGAACAGGTCTACCATAACTTCCCACCTGTTCAGTTTAATATGAGCAATTGGCAAGAAGTGGACACTGTTACCTACTGATGTCTCTTTCTCTGGCCATACTGCAAAGTATAAAGGCCGTAAAGATGTGTTTGTGTTCGTTTGTTTCACTATGTGCAATTTAAATTTTCTATAACTTTTGTAGTTGTGAGTGCATTTACATGGTGCAAGTAACTTGCCGGAGCTAACTTATGCAAGTTTTATTGCCAGTTGACACTCTAACTAACGACTCTTCCACCGCCTGGTGCAATGGGTGAAAGCACTATTGCTACGAGAGTCACTATCATTATATTTAAGAAATTCTTTTTCATGTTTCCTTTGAAGGACTAAAAGTGTCTGGAAACTTGAAAATAATCTAAGTAGGTATAAGTTTTTAATTGAAGAGTGAAATTTTACTATGCAACAAAACTCGACAGTATAAAGTTGCCGAGAGTGAAAATTTACGATGCAAGCCCATTTTTTGATTATGTTAAATAGACAATTTAATACCTATATTGAATTTTCAATTATAATAAGCTATTTTTAAAATTCAATTATTTAATTGAATTTAGACTTTAGCAACCGTATTTATTATTACCTTATTTGTATTATGCTAAAAAAGTATAACTTTTAACGCATGTACATAAGTACACACACAGTTTTTTTATAAATAGTCGATGTGTTTTAACTTTAAATATATCCGCATATTAACTTCACCAAAATGAAAAAAGATGATCCAAATTTAGTCGTTGACAGAATTGTTTACTGATTTTCACTGATTGACTGATTCTGGCAATTTATATAGTCGCATTGGACCTTTTTTAGTATTATAGCTTTGCCAACGGCACTATAAGAAGGCTAATTATATTCACATTACCTCAAATATAGTGCAAAACAAATAGTCCACTATATCTACTAAGTTGTAAAGCGTACTAAGAAGTTTCGCTACGAAAGCTTCGGAAATTCCTAAGTCTTTACATTATTCATGAATTTTGTACTAGAGAAGGTTGTCGCGATGAAACAGATAAATAGCCGAATATGGCGTATTGGTCTTATGGTTGACCTGGGTTCAATTGTCATTCAAGCTAAAAAAGCTAAGTACCTACCATTTATTTTATCCTTTAATCCTTGACGCCATTTTGGTAAAAGAATGAATCTTTATTTTTTTCGGTTTTTTATTTATGGTGAACAGTATTGACGATAGTGTCCAATTCAGTAAGAGATCATTCATATTTTTAGGAAAAAAATTCTCATGTATCATTTAAAAATCGTAAATTTCGAAAGCAAACTTTCGGGGTCTAATTATTTGTGTTTTTTTATTTATTTTATGTATTTAAATGAGTAAGTATATCCTGTTTTGTTTTGTTTGTTTACAAGTTCATCACATTTAAAAAGCCAAGTGGTAGTCGGACTCGCAGACGTAGGGTTCCGTACCACTGTACAATATTTAACATGACTACATTTTTAAAATACTTACTTTAGTAAAAAAATTTGGGCGGTGTTTATTGATTGTTATTTTACTTCAGATTATGCTTCATAGTTATACTTGTTAGTATTGCCATTATTAAGATCCAGCAAAAGACGTCGAAAAAACACGTTTCTTATTAATTTTTAACTTTATTTTATTTTTATTATTTGTTGTTATAGCACACACTCTGTGAAAAGAAAATTTCAAGTGTCTACCTATTACGTTTTAAAAGATACAGCCCTGTGACAGACGGACGGACGGACGGACTGCGGAACCTTGTAAATAGAGTTGCCGTTGTCACCCTTTAAGTATGGAACCCTAAAAAACTGTCAAATTATTTGAACTCGGCTCATATCGCCTTAAGAAGAGACAATGACAAATCTAGCTCAACAAGGGAAGCGAAAGGTTTGCCACCTGCTAAATGTGGACATTGTTACCAATGTCTCTTATATCTCCTTGGAGCAAACAATCTTAAAATACCTCAACAAAAAAAGCTTTTCTCTTTATATTATAAGCATGATTGTGACACAGTCGCCTGATTCTTTCGCCCCTAATGATAGATGGCAAGTATAACCTGATTAGAAGCTACCTCTTTTATCTCGTGTAAACAAATCTTGCGTGAAATCGTGTAAGGAGATCAAATAGAATATGACACTCATTGAGTTGGAAGTAAATGTGTACATTTATTTAATATAGAACATCAAAAGAGAATATTCTTGTGATATTTTGTTTATATAAATTCGGCTCTAGAGTTTTTGTTGAAAAATATCAGAATTGTAGTAGGCAAAATAAGTTGCTAGAATCGCTTTCTATTAGTTAAGTTGCGAATTTAGTGTCTTTAGCGAGTAAGTTTGAACAGTAGCTTGCCAGTTAAGTAAAAGTTAAGTAGAAAGATGGCATATAAGCAAGATGCTAATTAATTATGAAATATATATTTATTTTTTATATTAAAAACTTCTGTAGGTGTGTTTTGGTAGGGGACAATCTTATGGTTCGCGTCACCGACATGCTATGGTATCTTAGAATAAAACCTGTAGAACATCTACAGCGACGCCATCTATCCGCTGAACTGGGCCGGGCTGGACTCTACTATCAATGACAGATACATTTATATGTGAAATGCTCGCAGTAACTAAATCCAAAAACAATTTAAGTGTAAACAGGCAAGTTTAGTTTTAATATATCTACTTATACTTATTTAAAATTTTATATTGATTCTGTGCTGACATTTTGGGGTTTCGTTATTTTAAATTTTATTACATAGTTTTATAATCTGGTATATGACATAGATAACTGTTATCATTGACTTATTTTATATTGTATTTTTTTAATTTGAGATGCATTAATACCTATTTATAATTAATATTTGAACACTGCAATGCGGTAGGATATGTAATTTTTAATTAATTTATTTTCATCATTTTTTGTTTAATTGACAAAAGAAAAAATACGTGTCCAATATTTTCTGATAATCTAATACTGACGAACTAATTAGAATTTTTTTAGTCATCATGCCTATTTATTATTACTTTTTTAATACATATTTTTATTTATTTTTTCACTTGTGCCTTACAGCTCCCGAAACTCTTATCGGTCCAAGCCTCCCAGGGTACCCAGCGGAAAACCAAGACTCCCTCTTTTAGCCGATGGTATTTAAGATGCTATAACTAACGAGTGGTCAGTTCTGTTGAGGTATATTTAGATGGAAAAGCCTCTAATTGTGGTTTGTCCGATTATGTACATAAGTTAACACAATTACTATAATTAAATAAACTAATTTCACGTGTAAACACAACTAACTCGCCGACACTTAATTCGCAACTTAACTAATCGAAATGTAAATTAGCCATAAAGTTACAAAGATATTATGGGAACAGCTATAAAAAATATTTCCAAAATTTGTGGTACCCCATAAATAAAATGGACACGGTTAAAGCGAAATTTGGGTTACGTTAAAATATGTGCCATTTAGAAAGGGTTGATGTATTTTTTGTCCTTCCTTTCTGTGAAGCTTAGGGTGTCGCCGTGTGATACAAATTATCTAACCAATCTTTTGGAGCAGAGTATTATTTAAAAAAATTGATATTCTGAAAAATATCTTGAAGTAAATTTTCATTATATTTTTGCTACAGTTTTAGCATAACGAAAATGTACTATGTAAACGTAATAAGTTATTTAAAAAACATCAATTTTCCCTGGATAAAAAGTAACCTATGCCGCTTTGTGTCTCTGTTTTCGTGTGAAGTAAGGACAAAAAGATACATAGGCTGTTCCGAAAGTTTTTAGCTAAAAAGTTTGTATACATTATTTATTTCTGCATTTATTAGAAATCAAAGTGTAATTTCAATGTAAACCTCCTTGGAAAAAATCACTGGCCATCTACAATTACTTTTTTTATTATTATTTTTTTACGTATATGCGTCGATAGTAATTTGATTTGAACAATGAGCGTGCCGCGTGAATCATTTCGTGCGTTGATCTTCTATGATTATAAACGAGGGTCAATTTACGAAAATTTGCAAGCAGCTTTTGGTAAGTGTTCTCCTTCGTTAGCAGCTGTCACCTATTGGTAAAGAAATTTCAAACGCGGTCGAGATAGCCTAGAGGGTGATGCTAGGCCAGGACGACCGTCAACTGCGGTTACCCACGAGAACGTCATCAGGGTGGAGTGGTTATTAAAAGAGCATCGGAATATCACACATCGAGAGATTGTGAATGAACTAAAGATTGGATCACGGGCGGTTTCTAAGACCCTGCATGAACATCTCAGACTAAGGAAGGTTGCTTCGAGTTGGATACCACATTGTGTCTCAGAAGAGCAAAAATCCCGACGTGTGGATTGGTGCAGGTTTATGTTAGAAAAATTCGAAGGAGGGACTTCGCAACAAGTATCCTACATCCTAACTTCCTACGAATCTTAGATTTATAGTTACGATCCTCTTACAAAACAGCAATCCACTAAATGGGTGTTTGAAGAAGACGAGTTGCCCACAAAAGTTGTTCGCGGGCGGAGTGTAAATAAAAAAATGATTGCCGTTTTTTCCGTCGTAGTGGCCCAGTAGCAATAATTCCATTAGAAGATCGTAGAACAGTTACTAGTGAGTGGTATTGCGAAGTGTGTTTGCCTCGAGCCTTCGAGGAGTTGAATGAGAGTCGCCCAAGGAGCGGAACTCGGGGCATTCTTTTTCATCAAGACAACGCGCCTGCTCACACGGCCGCTAGAACGATGGATTTCTTAGCCACTACAGGCGTTCAATTACATCCCAGATCTGGCCCCGTGTAATTTTTTTTTGTTTCCCACCATTAAAAAAAATGCTCTGTGGAAGACATTTTAAGACTTCGGATGAGGTTGTTGATGAATTTAGGCGATTGTTTTTCGACCTTCCGCAAGATCTTTTTTAAAATGTTTAGAAAGCTGGTTTTCTCGAATAAATAAATGTAAAGAGGCTGGAGGAAAGTATTTTGAAAAACTGTAAATAAAATATTCTCATATACTTATTATTTTTGGTTTTACTAACAACTTCCGGAACAGGCCACGTATATTTCGCGTTTATAATTTTAGTTAAGATTTCTATGAAACTGAAGTACCTAGTACAGAAAAAAGATTTGGCACGATATCTCTGGAACTACTAGTCGGATATGTAAAAATATTTTTGCATTTGATAGCCCAATTCTTGAGGAAGATTAGGTATAGGCTTTTTAAAGGTTTGTAACTACATATTTCGAGAGATTAATAATAATATCATTTGAATTTGTAAGATTTTACTAAAAATATTTTTAGAATAATGTACTCGGGAGTCTCTTGTTTGACATAACAACTTTTGACATAAATTCACTAATAGGACAAGCATTGCCAGCATGTATAAAAGGTATGATGAATATAAAAGAAGCGAAAGAATTATGTCAGGATCGTAACAAATGGCATTCGATTGTATCTGCCTACACCTCTTGGGATAAAAGGCGTGATGATAGATAGGGATTCCACATCCGGTCATGGCGCCGAACGCACGCGTTTTCGTCATGGCGTGATGTGGAATCCGGTTTAATCCCGGCCGCGCTGTGATGGTTGTGATTAGTCAGATCACAGTCGGCGGGATAATCTTAGCTACCTACCGATCTATCGGCTTACTATTGCACAACATTAAACACTGGACACTGGCAGAATTGCGACGAAAGTCTGCACTGTTGCCATATATCAAAAGAAGAAAAAGAAGACTAACAAAGTTTCGTCATTAAGCATAATTTTGGTTCACATAATTTTATATTCATACTAGCGGACCCGGCAGACGTTGTCCTGCCCAAACGTTGGCTTGCCTGCACTACCCCTACCCCTACCCCTACCCGACCCTACCCCTACACCTACCCCTACTCCTACCCCTACCCCTACCCTACCCTATCCTACCCTACCCTACCCCTACCCTACCCCTACCCCTACCCTTACCTCTACTCCTACAATTCTACTCCTGCGATTCCCATACAAAATTACCTATTTATTATTTTTTGATTTTTCAGCTGAACTTTAGGGTTTTTCCAGCTTTTTTTTTCTTTTAAACCACCCCTGTGTTGTAACGAACAAAACAAAAAAGAATTAGCCAAATCGGTTCAGCCGTTCTCGAGTTTTAGCGAGACAAACAAATGTTAATTGATTTTTACATATATAGATAATATTCGCTTGGTATAAAAACGGGTGTGCTAATATTAATTTGATATAAAAATCTGTTGGTATAAAGTTCATTTGATATAATGGTTGTTTGGTATAAATTTTATGACTATCTGTGTCCGCGGTATCGCTCAATTTCTCGTAAGCTCAGATACTATAACAATATTAAAACTCTTTGATGTTGGAACCCTGACTGGGGTAGAAGCAAGGAGCGAAGCGACGAGCGTGGTTCCGACGGTGTTGAAAATGAACCTATAAATAAAACCTTTATGTTTTCTTTATTATGGAGGTATTGAAAATTGTAAAAAAAATATTTCAAATGAAAAATAGGACAAATGAAATTTATTTCTACCAGAATTATGTCCAATTATTTTAAAACGAAACGAGTACTAGGTGAAGTAAATGATTATGGCAATTGATTTTAGACGAACTAAAATTATACGAACCAATATATTCAGATTAAATCAAACAGCATTCTTAGATTCAGAATCATAAAATTGATAGTCGATGAAAGTAGACTATTTAAAACTTGTAAGTAAGTTATATTTTTGCACATTCCTTGCTATGCTATTATGCTATGTTGATGATGACCATACACTTAAGATGCCCTATCACTTCACTATTATGCGGTACCCAGGCTTTATAATAGACCTTGTAAAAACGTCTTAAATTCTGAACTTTTCTAAAAATCTCAGAACAACTCTTTCATTACCATCAAACTTCCCGCACCACGAAAAGCAACTTCCAAAATTCCAATTCTCCAGCTTCAAATTCCGTGTTTTCGTATAAAATATACATTACCATGTAAATTCAGGAACACGTGTTACTGAAAAACTTTTCAGCCACTTCTTTCTGTATCGCCTCAACAAAAACTTGGTAAAGCGAGCAAGTGAAAGTAAAAACATGTATGGAACACCACAAACCCCTCCGAACTTACCGCCATAAATTCCTCTTTATGACAAAATTGCTTTCCCACTTTCTGTTAAGTGAAACATACCTAGAATTCACTTGTTGTCGATCAATACATGTTCCTTTACCTAAGAGCCGATGATTCCGGGTTCGAATTCCAATTTAAACAAATTATAAAAAAAAAGTCGTTGGTCTAGTTTAGAGCAAATAGTTTTTTTTTTCTTTACGGGTTGTCTTACAGCGCCCGCCGAAACTGTGTTATCAGTCCCAGGGTACCCAGCGGAAGGCCAAGTCTCCCTCCTTTAGCCGATGGCATTTGTGAAGTGGGAAGTGGAAGAATAGAAACCGCTTAGTCATTAGTCCTACTATCTGGACAAGCTAGACCGATTTCCGTCAAAAAAAAACATCAAGACTAGTTTTATGATTAGTTGTGATTTGTGGTTTAAAATACCTTTATGCGACCATAACACATATATGAATCAAATCCGTTTAACCGTTACTGATTTGTGTTAGCAACAATTTAGACATAATGCAAACTTTTTAAAATTTAATGTAGAGAATAAGACGACTTGCGCACATGCAAGTCTCACGGGAAATTCTGTTCACAAACAGTATTTCGTATTCAATGACTATGTACATAAAGCCTGTAAATAGGTCTAGGTCTTACATCTGGAGAAACCATGAATGAAAATGGAAAAATAGTCATGCTTTATAAAAATTGCGGTGTGGCCAGATATCGTATTAACAGCCTGCTGCTGCATTAATGTATTTATCTAAGTAAGTACATAATATCTGTATTATTTTTAGAAAAAGTGCAGACGCTGGCTTTTTGTGCGCTCCGAAGCACGGCAAGTTATTTAAAGCATATATTATTATAAAAGAAAATTGTTACTTAGCAGTTTTACGCACGATGGAGGTAAAAGGTTAATTCAACAACTTTCTCCCAAATTATCATATCATGAGAGGTCTTCGACTAGTAATTATTTATACCTGAACTCTTCCACACACAACTGTTCTATATTATTATTCCCACACTTCAACAATGAAAGGCGGAACTATAGAATTTATATTCCGATTTCCTTCAGCAAGTGTTTTCGAGTTTTCACTTCCACTCGAGAATTCTTGCTACGTTTGGTAAACTGTTATGTGCTGGGAACCGAACTTTGTTGTTTGTAATTATACCCCTAGAAAGGCCATAAATTTGTGGAGGTTGGAGGGTAAGGTCGGGTTAGTACGTAACATTGTTTAGTAATAATTTTAAAGTCATATTGTTTATGGGGTAGGTAGGCAGTTGATAAGGAATTTATATAAAAACTATTGAATTATTTTAAACTAGCGGACTCGGCAGACGTACCCCTACTCCTACCCCTACCCCTACCCCTACTCCTACCCCTACTCCTACCCCTACCCTACCCCTACCCTACCCTACCCCTACTCCTACCTCTACTCCTACCCCTACTCCTAGGCAAAATTAAGTTTCGCGAAGCCGACCAAATTGAAAATCAGTACTACTAATGATCTATTAAATTACTTAAATTACATTTTGTGACTATTCAATTTGGTCGCGTTCGCGATATTATCACTTTTGTTGAGTGTCGGAACGCGACATTAGATTCTCCAACACGCACGCGAATTTTAAATTGGACATTAGGAACACATCTACATTGCATAGACAACAATGAGTGCTTTTAATTTAAAATGAACTTTATTGAATAGCAATAAGGTTCAAATTGACTCTGTTATTATGGGAAAAAGAAAAGGGCTGGATATCTAGGAATATTTTAAGACTAAAATCAGCCAAATCGGTTCAGCCGTTTTCATGTTATGTCGTGACAACGGAAAACGGGTTTCATTTTTATATATATAGATTTGTATATTTTTTAAAATTTATTTATTTACTAGCTGACCCGGTAGACGTTGTCCTGCCCAAACGTTGGCTTGCCTGCACTACCCCTACTCCTACCCTACCCATACTCCTTAGGAGCCCCCTTAAATATTTATTTTATTCTGTTTTTTAGTATTTGTTGTTATAGCGGCAACAGAAATACATCATCTGTGAAAATTTCAACTGTCTAACTATCACGGTTCATGAGATACAGCTTGGTGACAGACGGACAGACAGACAGACAGACGGACGGACATCGGAGTCTTAGTAATAGGGTTTCCGTTTTTTACCCTTTGGATTCGGAACCCTAAAAATGGCTACATAGAAAACAAAAAAAGTTGTAATCTATATATATAAAAATGAATTGCTGTTCGTTAGTCTCGCTAAAACTCGAGAACGGCTGGACCGATTTGGCTAATTCTTTTTTGTTTTGTTCGTTACAACACAGGGGTGGTTTAGAAGAAAAAAAAAAAGTTGGAAAATATTAGTGGTAGTGGTAGGGGTAGGAGTAGAGATAGGGGTAGGGGTAGGAGTAGTGGTAGGGGTAGGAGTAGTGGTAGGGGTAGGAGTAGTGGTAGGGGTAGGAGTAGTGGTAGGGGTAGGAGTAGTGGTAGGGGTAGGAGTAGTGGTAGGGGTAGGAGTAGAGATAGGGGTAGGGGTAGGAGTAGTAGTAGCGGTAGTGGTAGGAGTAGTAGTAGGGGTAGGAGTAGAGATAGGGGTAGATGTAGGGGTATGTGTAGGGGTAGGGTTAGGGGTAGGAGTAGGGTTAGGGGTAGGGGTAGGGGTAGAGGTAGTGGTAGGGGTAGGGGTAGGAGTAGGAGTAGGAGTAGGAGTAGGAGTAGGAGTAGGAGTAAGAGTAGGAGTAGGAGTAGGAGTAGGAGTAGGAGTAGGAGTAGGCGTAGGTGAAGGGGTAGGGTAGGGGTAGGCAAGCCAACGTTTGGGCAGGACAACGTCTGCCGGGTTTGCTAGTCTTCTTATATATAAAAATTACGTTTGTTAGTCTCGCTAAAACTCGAGAACGGCTGGACTGATTTTAATAATCCTTGTTTTGTTTAGGTCGTTATATTACATGGGTAGTTTAGAAGAAAAAATTCGGAAAAACCTTAAAGTTCACCTGAAAAATAGGTAATTTTGTATGGAAATCGCTACTTAATCTCGCTGAAAGTAGTGGTAATGGTAGGGGTTGGGGTAGTGGTAGGGGTTGGAGTAGGGGTAGGGGTAGGGGTAGTGGGAGTGGTACTGGTAGGAGTAGAGGTAGGGGTAGTGGTAGTGGTGTTAAAGTATGCTTGGCATTATAATGCTTTCACCTTTGCTACTATTCTTTACTATAGGTTGCTATGGTGTCTTATGAATAGACTTTGTTAGAAACCCGATTAATAAATTCCTTCTAAGTATATTTCTAGTATATTATTCTTATCTAACGGTAGAACGAACACTTTAACATGGTAGCAGAACGTGGTTCCCGTGGTTTTCGTGTTTCAGGAAAAACAAGATAAGTAATACATACAATTGAAGTAAAGTGTCAAGTTTTTATTTCTATGATCAAATAATATTTTATGTTGAAAATTTGGAAAAGATGGAGAAATCTAGGTCCATACTTGATGCAACAAAGATGCAGATTGGTCTTTTGAATGATAAAAATTGGGCAACGTGGAAATATAAAGTAAGCATAGCTCTTAGAGGGTTGGGCGTGCTAGATGTTGTAGAAGGAAAAGTTACCAAATGTGAAGAGAAAAAGGATGCTACTGCGGATGATAAATTGAAGCTACAGAGTTATTTAAAGGCAGATAGTACAGCATTATTGGTAATTACGACTAATTTATCTGAGGAATGTCTACAAAAAGTTTTAAGATTTTCTAACGCGAGAGATGTCTGGTTAGAGTTGCATAGGCTGTATGATGGTATTTCAGAGGACCGGGCATATGATTTATGTATGAAGTTTTTTGGATTCAAGAAAATGTCAGGTGACGATATGGCCACTCATTTGTCGAAAATCAAGAATATCTGATTTGAGTTAACGCTAGAAATGTTAAAAACTGAAGGAAAAGAATTGCCAGAAATGTTCATAATATGTAAGATTTTAGAGACACTGCCTGATGAATATTTTTCTTTTAAGTCAAGTTTGTTATTAATGACAAAGAAAGATCGTTCAATTGAAAACCTAACTAGTACATTGTGTGCATATGAGAGAGCCTTATCAGCAAAGAATAGTGAAGATATAGAGACTCTGCATGTAAAAGGAAATAATAAAAAGAAGACATTTAAAAATAAGAGTTGTGACAAGATAGATAAATGTAAATGTCTCTATTGTGGGAAGATTGGCCACAGAGTTAAACAGTGTTTTAAATGGATGGCTGATGGATGTCCACCGAAACCAAATACATATACATCAAAGAATGATGAAAATGTAATATGAATATTATGACTGTAAATATTAGTAATGTGGAGAAAAATTAAATAGATTGGTTTGTAGATAATGGTGCGACGAGCCATATTACAAACAAGAGTGACTTCTTTGAGAAGTTTGAATATTTTTCGAATTCACATACAGTGACCACAGCCAACGGAGATGCTATACAAGCCATTGGAAAAGGCATAATAAATGTAGAAGCTGATGTCGGAGGACGTAAACATTTGATTACATTAAATGATGTGTGGTATGTGCCAACTATTAAGAAGAATTTATTTTCTGTTTTGGCAGCACATGATGTACTCTCCAACAGTACTTTCATATCAGAAGCGACTACGTGTAAGATGACAGTAAACGATAAAATGTTACTAATTGGAAGAAGGCCTAGACAAGGTGGTCTGTACAAGCTTCAGTTAAGGACTGTCAAATCAGCAGAGATTACCAGTTTATAATCTCAGAATATGCTACAGCTTTATCATGAAAGACTCGGACATCAAAACAAAGCTCATGTAAAGAAAATAGTTGAGAGAGAATTTGGTATAAAATTGAAACTTGATAGTGAAATATGTGAAGGATGTATTTTTGGAAAAGCTCATCGCTTGAAATTTGGAGCAAGAGAGAGGGCAACAGAAGTAGGAGAATTGATCTATACTGATGTTTGTGGACCCTTTTGTTTTTCATTTTCAAAATATAGATATCTTGTTCTATTTAAAGACGAATTCTCGAAATTTCGATTTGTATATTTTTTGAAGCAAAAGTCTGAAGTATGTCAAAAGCTCAAATTAGTGTTAGCTGAAATGGAAACAGCAGGACACCAAGTAAAATGTATAATGAGTGATAATGGAGGAGAATTTGATAATCATGAGGTGAGAAAGATACTAAATGATAAAGGAATAATACAGAGATTTACAATGCCGTATACACCTCAACAGAACAGTTGTGAAAGAGACAATAGGACTGTAGTTGAAGCGACTAGAACAATAATGCATGCGATGGATTTACCGCAGGGTTTATGGGCTGAAATTGTAAATACTTCTGTATATATTTTAAATAGAACAGGACCAACGTCAATGGATATGACTCCTTATGAAATATGGTACAGGAAGAAGCCGAGGATTCACCATTTGAGAATTATTGGTAGCACGTGTTATGCACACGTTCCAAAAGTAACTAGGAAGAAGTTGGATAAGAAAGCTGTAAAGGGTGTTCTAATTGGTTATAATAATGAAGAAGGGTACAGAGTATGGGTAAAAGAAACAAACAAACTTGTTTGTTCAAGAGATGTTATATTTAATGAAAATACTCTGAAACCTTATCATCAAATAGAAGTACCATTAGATGTTACAGATGCAATTGTAAATATGCCAAGTATTGAGACAGATCATGAAACTGAAGAGTCTAATGTAGATAATAAGAATTTGCCGAAAGGTGCAAATGAAGATGAAGATGAAAATGATAGTAATTATGATTCTGTAGATACAATGGATGATGTTGAAGACCAACGACCTGGAAATGATATATTGTCTGAGAATGAAATTGAGGGACAATATGATAGACACTAAGAGATCGTTCTAAACTTAGGAGACCGAAAAGTTTTGATGATTATGTAATGGCAGTTATGGACGATTTATGTGAACCTCAAAATTATAAAGAAGCTATCCGAAGTAATGATTCTGAGAAATGGAAAGAAGCTATGCATGATGAGATTAAGTCATTAAATGTAAATAAAACCTGGAAGTTTGTGCCATTGCCAAAAGATAGAAAAGCCATTGCCTGTAAATGGATATATAAATTGAAAATTAATCCAGATGGGATTATAGAACGTTGGATTTTGGACAAAGGTGAAATTTTAAAAAGAAGAGAAGATGTTAAAGTATGCTTGGCATTATAATGCTTTCACCTTTGCTACTATTCTTTACTGTAGGTTGCTATGGTATCTTATAAATAGACTTTGTTAGAAACCCGATTAATAAATTCCTTCTAAGTATATTTCTAGTATATTATTCTTATCTAACGGTAGAACGAACACTTTAACAAGTGGTAGTTGTTTTCCACGGACGTTTTCATATGATATTTTTTATTATGTTTTATTATGATACGGGATCATAATAGGGGTAATTAAAACACAAGTGGATTTTTTTAATAGCATCCACGAGTGTTATAATTTACCTACTGCGCATGCGCGTTAAATGTCAAGTGACTCGCACATGCGCGTGTCGATATTTTCATAGAGTTTAATGTGGCTGTATAAGACATAACCTGACCCTTTCTGCATTAAAAAAAAAACAAAACATTACGATATCGTTTTTGTATGAAAACTTCGGTACTGTAATACATTACAAGTATAATTCCATTTTGTAATAGAGACTTTACGATATAATAAGAGTAGATAAAAATATAAAAACAAAACCTAAGTTTTTACTTTACATATCGAATTTCCTTTGGTAGCCCTTAATCTGGAACGAAGTACGTATAGTTTGAAATATGCAGGCGTTTTCTTTTGTATAAAATTTCAGAGCTACAAATATAGGCAAGTATTAGGTGAAACGATTAATATGAAAATTTACGATAAATGGCCACCCTGTATTACGTAGATAAAACATTATATTAATAATTTTAGTAATTTAAATTTTCATACCTCCAAAGGTCCGGCCTCAGCATAATTAAATAGCAATTACGTGCGGTATAACGCTTCGATAAAATCAGTATTCACGTAAGGATTGTTCAGGCTGAAAGGTTCGCAAATAGTCAATTTATAAAGAAAAGTCTGCGTTTCAGTAGAGATTTGTTTCTAAAAATGTTTATTAAAAGATATGAGAAAAAAATAATGTGGAGTAAAAGATGATGATGTGACTAAAATGAGGAAAAGTAGTTTACGCTGGTTTGGTCACGTTGAATGAAGGATGAAAGATTGACTAAAAAGGTTTATATGGCTGAAGTGAAAGGAAATGCTGGCAGAGGATGACTTAGGTGTACTTTTATTGATCAAACAAATTATTGATTGAAATCAATATTAAAAATACACACAATCGACGAGCATGTATGAAAAGTATGATGAATATAAAAGAAAATAAAGAGGTATGTCAGGATCGTAGGAAATGGCATTCTATTGTCTCTGCCTACCCCTCTTCGGTTAAAAGGCGTGACGATAGATAGATAGAAAACTTCACTCTTTGAAGTTTATAAAATATACTATCACCACGTGGTAAAAAACTTCATAGGTTAAAATATCGCATAACCGGGCGGACTCGCATACGAAGGATTCCGTACCATAGTACCTACAATATATCCTAAAAATAAGTGATAACTTAGTTCCATTGATAACTCGCTAAAAAGGAAGTCCCTGTGCATGCGGCATAAAAATAAAGCAATATATTTTTTGTGGTAAAACTAAAAGCAATCCATTTATTTCTCGTTATATTCCTCTCACGTATCAATGTAGATGGTGAAGTCTATCGCAGTTTCAACTGACTGGTTTTAAATTGCTGGAGCGAAGTGAGATTGCCTATTCGCCGCATTTGATTCTAAAATCTTAGATGGTTCGGATAAATCGAAGGTCAGGCTTGACTGAAATACGAAAGGTAGATAGATGGTAGAACACGCTGTAACTTTTAAGTGTCTGATTTTCAGCCGAATTCAAAAATAAACGGGGCTCTTAATTCGACTGTATTTTTTTTCAATACACTTGCTCGATAAGTGAACTTTCAATGTCAGTAAACATGGCTCGTAAGTTGACCATTACGCCCTAGGGCGATTTCATTACCATTTTTTTTTTAATTTCTACAAATTCAATGTAAAGGTTTGCTAGCAAGAAGCTTTTAACATGAAAGTTGATAGTTAAGTCGACTTATACATAGAAAAAATAATAGATTTAAAAACTAAGCAATAAATTATCAACATTATTGTAATTATTGTATATTAAATACCGCAGATTTTAAATGTTAAATCGTTTATTTATCAAAAAAATCGTAAAAGCTGAACGTTCACTTTCTGTGCCTCTTAATTTTGTAACAATTAAAAACAAATTTTACGCATGCGTATTGCGTACCAAGTTCCAATCCTTGTTTTATTTAGCCGATCAGCCCCTTGATGTTGCTACATGCCTCCTGAAGGGTCCTCGGGGCACCGAGATGAGCAGCCCTGTATTCTGTCAAACCTACACACTCCAGAAGGATGTGGGTGACCGTTTCTTCAGTCTCCATGCATGCTCTGCATAGTGGACTATCTGTAATGCCGATATTAAAAAGGTGTTTATTAAAGGGCCCATGTCCTGTAATGACTTGTGTCATTTGTCTCAAATGGTTCCTTTTAAGGTTAATTAGTCTTTGTGTTAATCGAGAGTTTAGGGATGGGAGCGCTAGTTTTGATTGTCTGCAACTCTCAAGTTTGACCTATGATTCATGTTTTTGAGTGGTTATTTTTCTGAGTTGTGCACGGATCCAGTCTCTAGGCAGTGGTATATATGGTTCAGGACCCACAGCCACCTTACCTGATCCTCTCCTTGCAAGTTCATCAGCCGCATCATTACCGCGGGAGTTACTATGCCCTTTAATCCACTGAAGGGTTATGTTATGATTTAGTTCGTTACAAACCTTATTTAATGCTTGGTGACATTCAAGCACCAATCCTGATTTGATTGAGTTGCTTCCGAGAGAAAGCAGCACTGACTTACTGCCCGATAGTATACGGATGGATTGCTTGCTTACTCCTCTCGATGTTATGGCCGAAGCTGCCAGGCGGATCGCCATGCATTCAGCTTGGAAGACTGTGTTGTGAACGCCCAATGGTGTTGATATGTTGATGTTTAAGTCCTCCGAGAATATGCCAGATCCAGTACCTGACTTTGTTTTGGAACCATCCGTGAAGATTCTAAGTTCTCCAAGGTTTAGCCCCTCGTAGGTCTCTTCGGTTAGTTGGATTTTGTATTTCTTGTCAAAAGTATATGTTAGGGGTATTCTATCGTTGGCAGCTGCCGCCAACGGTAGTTCCCTCATAGTTAAGTTAGTAATTCTTGTATGTGGATTTCCTGTTTGGTCCCAAAGACCAAGGGATTGTAGTCTGAATGCTGTTGCACCTGCTTCTTGTTGTATGAATAGCAACAAATGAAATGCAACGGAGTTAGATTCAACAAGACCTCCAGAGCCGCTGTAGGTGTTGTTCTCATGCATCCTGTTGTTGCCATGCAAGGTAGTCTTTGAAAACGTTGTAGTTTGTTAATAACCGTTGCTTGGTTTGTTTTGGGCCACCACACAGCTGCTCCATAACTTACCATGGGTCTGTTCACAGCCGTGTACAGCCAAAGAGAAATTTTGGGGGACAGACCCCAGTTTTTCCCCATCATTCTGCGGCATTGCCAGAATGTGATGCTGGCCTTGTTTAATTTGTTATCCATATGTTTATTCCAGGTGAGTTTGTTATCTAGGATAACACCTAGATACTTTACTTCCGTGGACAGTTGAATTTCTGTTTTAAATAAGGTGGGTAGTTTGTACTTACCCAAATTCCTCTTATTTGTGAACATTACCAGCTCCGTCTTTGCAGGATTGACTGACAGTTCGTGGGTTTTGCACCATTTTTCCACTAGGAGCAGTGCTGTTTGCATGACATCACAGATGACGTTAGTAAACTTACCTGATATTAGGATGGTTAGGTCATCTGCGTATCCAATTGTATAGTAGTTGTTGTTGTTAAGGGTACTTATGAGATCGTTGACTACGAGATTCCAGAGGAGTGGAGAGAGGACTCCACCCTGAGGGCAGCCTTTGACCACAATGGCACCTTTTTGTTTACTATCTTCTGTTCTGATAATTCTTTTGCTAAGCATCAGAAAATGGTGATATAATAACCACCGTACAAACAAGTGTAAGCAATTTTCATAGCTTCAAAGTTCACTTCAGGTACTTTGGGTACTTTGAAAAACACGGAACCCTAAGGAACCCGTGAATGTATAAAAACATCCATACGTGAGATATTTATTTAGGAAAATACTCAGAAAAGATCGTTAGGGTAGATTGATGATGCTAGAACGGTATCTTTGTTTCCTTTTTGTGACAAAAAATATAACAATGACCCTAAGACTGCGATACTTAATGAGGCTAAACCTACTAAAATATTGTTATTGTATCACATATTTTGTCCAGATTTTTTTCCTTTTTATCTGGGGCATATCGTAAAAGTCTACATTTACATTTCATACCTAAATACGCTTAGATATAGATATATGCTACAGCAGACTTTTTTAAGTCTATTATACACAATTCTGTCCTACATCATCACGAAAGCGCGCTGGAGCTTTTTTCCCGACTTGAATCACAAATTATGGTAATGTTCAGCTCCTAAACATGATAGGTCCATGTTTGATATTCTAAAACCTCCCTCATGAATGAACCTATCTATGATAAATATTTCCCAGGGATGGAAAAACCTGTCACCCTTCACTATCTTTGTGCAAAAAGAAGACTCTGTGAATTTAAAGAACACGTAAACCAACACAAGGACAAGTGGTTCTCATACAGTAGTTATAAGGTAGGATTTGGATAATGTAAGTTTCTTCCGGCGTCGGTCTTTCTTGCTTCCTACAACCTGGGGTCCTTCAAGCTATGAGTGAAAAAATCATCTCTATGTGCCAAACATAGTGGGCGCGACTGACAGACTTATGTTCTGCCAGTCGCGCGCATTAATAGACCAATCAGCGGTCTCATGTCGTCTTATCTATAAAAAGAAAAAGGATTGTTCTTTAATTTAATCCATGTGTTTTCTTCATCCTTTCTGTCTACCCATATACGAAACAAGCGTGAAGATATGATGTTACAAAATAAACTCACCACATCATATAATCCGAACAATACGAAATAATACCGCTATATTAATTTAATGGTCGAAACAAACGATCGATATTCAATATGTGCTCATTGTAAAATTAATTATTTTCCACGATTGTAATACTATTGTAAGCCCAGATTGTAAGTCTAAGTAATTACATTTGAATTTGGTATCTAATATTAGTTTTACAAATATATATTACTACCTTTCAGCCCCGGCTTCAGCAACTTACAAAAATGTTGCCTGTGTCTTACTGCCGGCAGAAATGCTTTAAAAAGGTGGTTTTTATGAGGTCCATTTAGTAAACCGCGAGTCACCACTTGGCAATTTTACAGTTCATGAGATTAATGATACCGGCAGGTGACCGTAGTCTCAACCAATAGTCTATACCTACTAATATTATAAAGAGGAAAGATTTGTATTTTTGTATGTTTGTTACGAATAAACTCAAAAACTACTATCATTCTTTCACCATTGGAATGCTACGTTATCCCTGAGTAACATATATAGGCTATATACCATCACGGAATGACGACGGGGACGGGATGGGCAGAGGTGAACATGACAAAAGCTATGTATGAAGTGTATGTTTGCCAACATTCTGAAATAGTCACGTACGAAGTCGTGGGAAACAGCTAGTATTAGATAAACCAATCCATTTAACACTCCAAAACAATAACCCAATTTTAATTTAATTTTATCTCTGCAATAGTCCAGGCACCTAATGGGGCCCAGTCTGTGAGATAATTGTCTCTGATGCAACACAAGGGCCTCTACATGTTGGACCTATGTCCCCATGCAAGTCTTACAAATCTGCTTAACAAAGTAATGGATGGCATGGATAAAACGGTACCGGTATGTGCCATATATATGGACATGTCGAAAGCTTTCGATTTCGTGAGTCACAAGGTACTGCCTGATAAGCTTAATGGATATGGTATAAGAGGCATTCCTTTACAACTGATTTCCTCATACTTAAGTGATAGACAACAGCATGTGCAATTATCGCGTATTGATACCAAAACAAAAAGTGAGAAATCTTATATGTCAAAATCCAGACATGTACATTATGGCGTTCCTCAGGGCAGTATTTTGGGACCTTTATTGTTTCTGGTTCATATCAATGATTTGCCGAAACATGTCAGTCATCCTATGATGTTGTTTGCAGATGACTGTACAGTGGTCATTAAGAATGATTATGTCCAGAACTATCAATTAGAGATAATTTCTACTCTAAAATTAATAATAAATTGGCTAGATAAAAATAATTTAAAGTTTAATATGAACAAAACAAAAATAATGCATTTCAACCAAAGAAAAAACCAGACAATATAATAATTAGTTACCAGGGACAAGTGGTTGAACCAGTTGAGAGTATAAAATTTTTGGGTATAGTGATAGACAAAGGATGTAGGTGGCATTTTCATACTGACAGCATTTGTGGTAGACTTAACCAGTTTGCATTTGTTTTAAAAAAAAATGACTACGATTTGCAACCTTAACACCTCCTTGATGGCGTACCATGCATATGTTGCATCGGTACTTAGGTATAATGTAATTTTTTGGGGAAATTCAGTTCATAGAGATGCAGTTTTTAAAGCCCAAAAACGGTGTGTTAGAGCTATGTGTGGCCTAAAATTTGACGAAAGCTGCAGACATACATTCAAAAACTTAAAGCTCCTCACATTTCCAAGTCTATATATATATGAGGTGGCTCTTTTTGTAAAATGTAATATAAATTTATTTAAAATTCAGATCCCATGTAAAACAAAATTACTTCGTCCCAGACCACGTGGCCAAATCTTACCACTAATGTCTAAAGGGACATTATTACAAAAAAATATAATGGGAATGGCTCCCAAAATTTATAATAAGTTGCCTGACGAAATTAAAGAATTACCATTGACAATTTTTAAAATAAAATTAAAGGGGATACTTGTAGACAAATGTTATTATACCATAAATGATTTTTTTGAGGATAATTTTTTAAATGTATTATTGTAATTTTATTATTTTTGACAATTTTTGACTTTTCTATTTGTTATTTTAGAATTTGTATTTAATTGACATTAATTTGTAAGTGTATATTTGTGTGCCTATAATGTAATTGTTTAGCTCTGTAATAATATTTGGATGGAGTTTTTGATTCTTTATTTGTTTTTTTACTAATTTGTGTTAATGAAATGGTATTAAACGGATAAATTATAAGAATACTATTGTACGCCTGAAAAGGTACCACATGGAAGACACAATCTTATTATGTACAACACCTTATTTTGATTCTGTGTGACAATAAAATATATTTGAATTAGAATTTGAATTTACAAAGGACCATTTTGTCTGTGAATTTAAAGTCACACACACATCTTCACGACCTTTATACCTTGCGGTGTAGCCAGACACCGGTAACAGTGTCCACTTAACGCCAGTTATCCATATTACAGTTGTCACGAAATCTTAATATCAATTTCCTTCATTTATAATTTGTCATGCTGCTGTCAAATTTCAATACAAAAGTTTTTGACACGAAGTTTTAGCACCTAGGTTGTACGATATATATCATGAAGCCAGTTCAACAATGTCAATAATGGATCTTCACGGATTGTCTGAAAAAATTACACTGAAGGTAAATATAGATCCTGAAACCGGACGCACAGTAGGTACGTGCGTGAAGTACGTGATCTCTTGTGGTCAGACTACGTGACTCTTTATAGTGATAGACTCCGTAGTCATTTTCATGAAAAATACCTGAAATACTGAAGGTTTTACCAGTATTGTTTTTATAACTTTACGGGTTATAATGAAGTTTCATCTTACTGGCCTTAGGGTAGCCAGCGGAAGATAACACTTCTTTGATATTTTATAGAGAAACTCCCGGGCGCCATTTTGGTAGACGAATAAATCGTTATTTTTTTTAGAACTTTTGTTTAAAAATGTAGATTACAAAATATTTAATACAATAAAAAACAATTCATCTATAGGACGTTTCATGACTTTTGTCCCATACAGATCAGATGTTTCGTTTTTCCAGTTTTACGCGATAACTGTATATATGCTAGGCTCGAAATTAAAATTGATTTTCAAATATAAATATATTATAAAGTTTCTCATGGAAAGAAAATAACCAAAATCAGTTAGACCTAATTTTTTTTTTTTTTTAGGTAATAATTTTATGGAATAAGAGGCATGAAAGTAAAATAAATGCAGTGGAAATGCGGTCTTTACGTAGAATGTGTGATATAAAGCGTATTGACCGTATCCGGAACGATGTCATTAGAGAAGAATGCGGAGTAAAAGATGATGTTGTGACAAAAATGAAGAAAAGTAGTTTACGCTGGTTTGGACACGTTGAAAGAATGAAGGATGATAGATTGACTAAAAAGGTTTATATGGCTGAAGTGAAAGGAAATGCTAGCAGAGGACGACCTAGATGTACTTTTATTGAACATATAAAAAATATGTTGATCGAAGGAAATATTAAAAGTACACACAATCGCCGAGCATGTATGAAAGGTAAGATGAATATAAAAGAAGCAAAAGAGATATGTCAGGATCGTAACAAATGGCATTCGATTGTCTCTGCCTACCCCTCTTGGGATGAAAGGCGTGATGATAGATAGATAGAGATAGATAGATTAGACCTAAGTTTTAAGAAGCCCTGAAAATCCTTAATTTCACGCGTATTTCAGCCAAGTTATCTTAATACATTTACTAATTTACAATTTTCTCGATATTAAAAGATAGATTATTTCACATAGTTTAAGAATACACTAACAAGAATTTGATAATTCTAATAGTTTTTGTAAAAATATAGAAAAGTCGAAGTCCTTCTCGTGTTTTTCGAAATACCAATTTTGTTGAGAAATTTTTCCGTTTCATGTTTCTGGTACGTGAATCTTGGTCTATCATAATATATTTTTCTTGGTTATCTTATTGATTTTAATAGTAGTCCATCTCGATCACATTTTTCTAAAGAGATATATATGTACAAAATAAGTCGCGCGTAAAACTGAGTTCGTTGGGATGTGATGCGTATGTATATTCTGTTCGATGTTATGCTTTTATTTGGATTTCTTTATTTCGTAAAACACGTATGTCTAAGTATTTTTTATGACCGTCAACAGAAGTGGTCACTCGTTATGTATAGCTTCACGAATATCATTGACTAAAAGAGGAAGGCTTTGTCTTCTTGGGACCAAAAACATGCATCCGGGAACCGTAAGGCAAAGTATACAAAACTCTTCGATAATTTTTCCGCCTGCCTTAGAAACATACAATAGCGTTCAATTATCAAAAGGATGTCTCAACTCAATGAATATACAGTTAAGACTCTGGTATTAACTAGACGGACCACATTTCGATCCCGGTAATGTACCAATGGGTTTTTTTAATTAAAAACTAATATAGGTACCTACATAATCCGACAAACCACTCTTAGAAGCATCTAAATATACCTCAACAGAACTGGCCACTCGTTAGGTATATCATCACTAATACAATCAACTATAAACCTTTTAAAAAAAAGTGCACCGACTTCAAAAATTTGCACTGAAAAGTAAGAAATAATAAATATTTCGTCGTAGAATTTGAAGACGGTTGGTGCCAAATTAGGATACAAAACTAAGTAAATATCTAAGAAGACAATTATCTAAGTTTGTACGTACTGATGATCGTAGGTTCCTAAATTGTCTAGATTAGTGAATTTGGGAACTAAGTTGTTTCTAATTTGGCACCAACCGTCTTCAAATTCTACGACGAAATATTTATTATTTCTTACTTTTCAGTGCAAATTTTTGAAGTCGGTGCACTTTTTTTTAAAAGGTTTATTTTACCCTTTTAAGTGATTTTGCTGCCTTGAGAGACAAATAATAACGCAACTAAAAAAATATTGATGGAAAATTAAAAAAAATACCCCTGTGGATGTGATTTGAACCATGTAATGTGCTTGTGCATCCTATGCACCCCATTACATTTAACCGCTAGACCATCGTCACGAAAATTGACAACTTCGTGTCAATAGCAACCGTTGCTAAGCTTTTTCTGATACATAATTTTCAGCCGTAAACAGAAATTAATTACTGAATTTCTGAAAAACTACTGAACCGATTTTCGTCATATGTCTGTGAGATAATGTCGAGAAATTATTATGTCTTGGAAAAAATAAGTTGTCAAAATCGGTACATATTTTATCGAGATATCAAGAAAAATGTACTTATAAAGTCAGTTTTTTCAAAATTTCTGAAAAACTAATGAACTAATTTTTATGAGATAAAAATGGGACCAATCCGGAAGAATTATCTGACGATTAAAAAAGAAACCATCAAAATCGGTTCACAATTGGCGGAGTTATCGATGTACATACATACATAAAAAAAAAATAAAAAAAAAATAAAAAAAATACGGTCCGAATTGAGAACCTTCTCCTTCTTTTTTTTGGAAGTCGGTTAAAAAGAGGAATACCTTGTTTTATTCTGGGTACCCTGGGTCCGATACCACAGTTTCGGGAGCCGTAAGATAACCCGTGAAGAAAAGAAAAGATGAGAAGAAGCAATTTTATTTCAGTGTCTTTGTTTAGTGATTTTTTTTAGTTCATACCAAATCTAAGTAACAAAGGGAAAATAATATACAGTAGAGATATTTCAGAATATACTTGTTTAAGACCAATTTGTACTAAAAGCACGTACTGTGCCGGACTGCGCTAGTTGACATGTAGTTTCAGAGTAAAGGGATTGTTACACTGTATAGTGTACAGCCAGGAAATGTGGGAACCAAAGTTAGAGCTTATTAAAGTTTAAACTCATTCTAACTAAAATATGTCTTATATTTTATACAAGGTTTCATCTTTTTCTGTCACTTTGGAAAATGACTTGGTTTAAGCTGATTTGGACACGTTGAAAGAATGAAGGATGAAAGGTTGACTAAAAATGTTTATATGGCTGAAGTGAAAGGAAATGCTGGCAGATGACGACCTAGATGTAATTTTATTGAACATATAAAAATGTATTGATGGATGGAAATATTAAAAGTACACACAATCGCTGAGCATGTATGAAAGGTATGATGAATATAAAAGAAACGAAAGAGATATGTCAGGATCATAGCAAATTACATTAGATCGTATCTGCCTACCCCTCTTTGGATAAAAGGCGTGATGATAGGTAGATAGATAGTATGAAATGAAAATTAAACTGGAAAAGGCTTGAAAAACACAGAAACTTTTCTAACTTTGACTGAATTAACATGGAATTGGACTACGAATGTCAAATAAGAAAATATTTTTTTTACTTTTCTCCCGTCTCTTTTACAAAATACGAAGCAATTCTTTGAAACTCAATTAAACTTCGTATAAAGAAGGTTTTTTATTCAATATTTACCTCTTGTCGGTTTAGCCATGATTCATCCCGCGTTTGCCTGTCTGCTTCGCCCGTGGATATTTACGAACAAAATATAATATACCCTATACCTACCCACACCCCATACCCCTACCCCTACCCCTACCCTTATCCCTACCCCTACCCGTACCCCTACCCCTACCCTCTACAACTGCCACTACCTCTATATCATCAATAGTTTTCGCAGCGCACGCGATGTAAGGAATTTCTTAGGTCATTTTTTTACACCTTGGGTTACATTATTGGAGTTTTAGTAAGGATCCCTAATTTTTTTGAAAATAGAATATAGCCTATGTCACTCAGGGTGAATGTAGCTTTCCAATGGTGAAAGAATTTTTGAAATCGGCACAGTAGTTTTTGAGTTTATTCATTACAAACATACACACACACAAAAATACAAAAATACAAATCTTTCCTCTTTATAATATTAGTATAGATGTTTAGGAGCTGAGCATAAACAAACAGTATAAATAAATCAAGTCGGGAAAAAGTTGCCGCAGCGAGTTTTCATGGCATATGCTGTCTAATTCGTCTGATATATAACAAAATGATGTAGGAACCAATTATGTAGAATAAAATGATCTACAAAAAAGTCCGCGGTAGCATATATCTATCTCTAATGGATAAGTAGTTATAAACGTTACGAAGGTATTCAAAGATTACCCTATAGACAATTTAATTAACGTTCTTCGTCCTTTGTTTGAGTCTTACGAAGCCACCGAAACATTTGACCGCAACGACTGGTTGACTACGGAATTCTAATTAGTTTTCTAGAAATTCCTGTACATCGTATAATTAAATGAACATTGAAGTTCTGATTTATTGCACAACAAGCGCTTTGCATCGGCTTCGTCCATGCAGAGTGAAAGTTGATGTTGTGATTAAAATGAGGAAAAGTTTACGCTGGTTTGGACACGTTGAAAGAATTAAAGATTGACTAAAAACGTTTATATGGCTGAAGTGAAAGGAAATGCTGGCAGAAGACGACCTAGATGTACTTTTATTGAACATGTATAGAAATATCAAAAGTACACACAATTGCGGAGCGAAAGAGGTATGTCAGGATCGTAGCAAGTGGCACTTTGATTGTCTCTGCCTACCCCTCTTGGGATAAAAGGCGTGATGATGGATAGATATATATATAAGTAGAGGGCCATTAGAGTGTTTAATCCAAAGAGTTGTGACTAGCACCCGTCGGGACCTATCTCTGAATGCATCAGAGACAACGCGCTCACAGACAGGCCTCGTCAGGTGCCTGAACGATTGAAGATATATAACCCTTTTAAAAAAGTGTACCGACTTCAAAAATTTGCACAGAAAATATTTCGTCGTAGAATTTGAAGACGGTTGGTGCCAAATTAGGATATAAATAAAATTAAGTAAAAAAAAAAAACAAAAAAACCTAACCATCTAAGAAGATAAATATCTGTTCAATATTATCTATGTTTGTCATCAGTACTGATGATCATAGGTACCTAATAAATTGTCTAGATTAGTGAGAACTAAGTTGTTTCTAATTTGGCACCAACCGCCTTAAAATTCTACGAAATATTTATTATTTCTTACTTTTTAGTGCACATTTTTTTAGTCGATACACTTTTTTTTTTAAAGTGACTTTGCTGCCCTGAGAGACAAAGTTATTATGTATAAAAAATATTGAAGGAAAAATTAAAAATACTGCTGTGGATGGGATTTGAACCATGTACGAAAACTGACAACTTCGTGTCAACATCAATTTTCAGCCGTAAACAGAGACAAATTAATGAATTTTCTGAATAACGTATTAACCAATTTATATGAGATAAAAATGGGACAAATCCGGAAGAATTATCTGTCGATTAAAAAATTTATCAAAATCGGTTCACAACTGGCGGAGTAATCGACAAAACATACGGTCCGAATTGAGAACTTTCTTCTTCTTTTTTGGAAGTCGGTTAAAGATTAAATTAGGTAAATTAAATTAGGCTATTGTTTGACATTATTATGCGTTTATGGCGCAATTGAACCGTAGACCCGGTTTAAATTCTCAGAATATGTGATTTAATCGACTTCTCGTGCTTCGTAGAGCACGTCTGTACTTCCCCTAAAAATAACAGATACTTAGGTACTATAGTGATCAATCTAGGTTATAGGCAACTTGCTAAAAGTGGACACCGTTACCTGGTATCTCTGGCCACACCGCAATGTAAAAATGCCGTGATCGTGTGTTTTTTAATTATTAGCTTTCCGCCCTGGTTTCGCCCGTGAATTTTTGTGTCATAAGAGTTTATCCCGGCCCTCGAACTGTCTCTGCACAAAATATCTTGTCGGTTCGTTGCTATGTTGTGGCGTGAAAGACAAACAGACAAACAAACAAACACACTTCGCATTTATAATATAAAAGTCATAATTCCGGGTTTTTTTCTTCTATATCTATCTATCATCACGCCTTTTATCCCAAGAGGGGTAGGCAGAGACTACTGAATGCCATTTGCTACGATCCTGACATATTCTCTTTCGCTTATTTTATATTCATCATACCTTTCATACATGCTCGGCGATTGTGTGTACTTTTAATATTGCCTTCGATCAATAAATTTTATGTATGTTCAATAAAAGTACACCTAGGTCGTCCTCTGTCAGCATTTCCTTTCACTTCAGCCATATAAACTTTTTTAGTCAATCTTTCATCCTTCATTCTTTCAATGTGTTTATTTCAGAGGACGTATTATATGGCGGTGTATGTTACACCCAAAGGGACGTGTTCTCATCCCATATTTCATGGAAAATTGGGTTGAAATTCTACGCCCAAGCCATGAAAAGGGACAGAAACCTTATAAATCTGATATAATATGTATGGATAAGGAGAGGAATAATTTATATGTATGGGTCATGTATGGATTTGCATGAGACAAGAGATGTAATGTTTTAGCTTCTGGAAATATTTCGTGTTTTCTTTGTAAAAAGGTATCAACTCTAATACTAGCTAAACTAAAATTTTGAAATGGGACAAGAAGTTATCCCGAAGAATTTCAGAGATAAAAAGTAGAATTATGTTACTCTTCCCCCATATGCTTAGATTTAATTTGATTTGATTCAATTTAATTGTCTGATGTTGTAAATAAACTGAAATTACGTGTTTTGATTTTGTAATAGAGTCTGACATGAAGTGCAAATCTATAAACTGTCTACCTAAAGTGGCGAGAAGTATGACGGACAGAAGAATCTATATATAGTTGAAAGAACGTTTAATAATATCATATTTATCTATATTAATAATTTCGTTTAGGGGTATGGTAGACTTGATTCAAACGCATACCTAATTGTTAAGAAAAAAAATTTAATCAATTCTGGGTTAGGAACATTTATCCGCAAAATTCGTATAATCTAGTAATTTCAATAAATAAGTGCTGATTGCTGTCAGAAGCAATTTTCAATGTGACAGTAACGTTTGTTTGAGTCATGAACTCCAAAGACAGATCGTTTTATATAATTATCCAATTCATATAATTACCTAAATAATAGAGTAAAATTATTTTCAGTAAAGAACACTCCGAGCGAAGCCGGATTAGTATCTAGTTTATACAATAAAGTCAAATATCGTTCAAATTCGTTCTACCATCCTACCCAAACCCTTTGTGTATGCCGTGTGTGATTTATAAAAAAATAGAACCTTTTCCTTCCGACAGTACCTACCTAAATCCTACCAAAATGGGAAATCAGAAACGAATCAGAACAATAGTCCTATTGTGTTACGAAATTATTTGTATTGATTTTGGATATACTCAGGACAACGACCTTAGGACGTCATTGTTTTTGCAAGTGAACATATTCTGTCAATTTGTGTCATCTGCGGTAGATGTATATATAAATATAAACAAAATCTAACCAACTGAGTTTAGAAAGCGATATCTGATTTTCAAAAAAAAAACTTATGAAAGCGTTCTAGAGAAGTAGCCCACGCACTGGTCCGGTCACCGAAAATTTTCTGTCCAGCCAGCCGTATGATCGAGATTGAACACAGACCACACATTAGCGATGTAAATCATACGATTTAGATCACATGCAATTCACTCACTCACACAGACACACAAGATTCGATTAAACAAAGTGTCAAACATCCGTGTGTGTGTGACAGATCGTTCCGGCCATTGAAATCAACCACAGATACAACGATTTGAAAACGAATGTCCGGACCGTTTTTTACAAGAATTAAACGAGTCTGTGGTCGATTTCGGCGGACGGTATGGCGGCGCGCCGGCGATTGGACGAATAATGTTCTGAAAGTATAGTCAAAGTTAATCAGAGAACTGTTTACTAATCCTAGATTAAACTTTTGTTCATCGATGGTTTCAATAGTTGTTATTTAACTTTGACTAGTCTTTCAGAAACTGTGCGATATCTATAGTAATAATATAGCTGAACAGTTTTTTTGTTGGAACTACCAGTCGGATTTGAATAAATATATTCTTGCATTTGATAGCCCCAATTCTTGAGGAAGGCTATATAACATCACGCTAAGACCAAAAGGGGCGGATCAGTAACTATTAACGCGGTTGCAACCACAAGGCAAATCTAGTATTATATTACCAGTTCCAGAGAAAGACAAATCTTTTTTAATTTTAGACAGGGAAAATAGAAGTTTACTCGAAAACTACTGCACCGATTATGTATCTGTTATATGAAGCTTTCATGATATCAGATGGATATAGATAGATTACTTATTTATTAAAAAGGAAATTAGGGTTCTGTAAAAACTTCGCCCGTGGATATTTTAAAACAAAATAAAATATAGCATGGATAATGTAGCTCCAATCACTGACCTATAACTTATGTAAACAGAGAAAGTATTACGTTCAATGTATGTTTATGTTTTCGATGATTTTTCTAGCGAGAAAATTTCATAGTAGTCACTAAATTCGAGCGTTTTCCTTTAAATCAGTGGGTCCAATTAGTGAAAGAATTTTTAGAATCGGTTCAGTAATTATAGAGTTTTATAATATTAGTATAGATTTAATAATTTCAGTTACGTTATATGTTTCAGGATATATGTTTCTATTATAAATCGAGGACCAGCAACAGGTTTGCCACCTGTTCTATTAAATATGGACTGGCTAAAAGTGGACGCTGTTACTGGTATCTAAATTTTACTTGATTATGAAATGAAGCGTGCGAAGTCAGGGTCAATATCAAGTTGAGAATAAAGCTGCCATTGTCACCTCGTATCTATGCAATTCCAGGAAATTGATTTCGCTATGTTACTGGCCTATTTCCCGTTTTGGCAATGTTTCGCTTTTACGGTTCATAGAATAGAAACACACAAATCTTCACGGCCTCTATTTTGCGGTGTGACCAGAGACACCAGTAACAAAGTCCACTTTTTGTCAATTATCCATATTAAGTATATACTAGATGTGTCACTTCTTTAACAGACGTTTACCTATACATATTATTTTTAGAAGAAGTGCTTATCATTTGGCACGAATGAGGTTTGAACCTGGGTTCCCCGGGTCACAAATCCAACGATTTACCAATTAGGCTATCGACTCCTTAGATCTTTCATCATCAATGCCAATTTATTGGGTATTTTTAACCGAGTTAAAAAAAGGAGAAGGTTCTCATTTCGTTTGTATGTAGACCGATTACTTAGCCAGTTGTTAACCGATTTTGATGATTTATTTTTTATTCACTAGAGTATTTGTTCCGGGTTGGTCCAATTGTTTTCTCATGTAAATAGGGTTGCTACTTTTCCAGGAATTTAAAAAAAAACTCCGTTGGGTACACTGTGGCAATGTAAATAGGTAGTTACTGAAAATTTGAATATTTCCAATTTCAATTCTATTACATCCGAATCTGTACTGAGAGTTTCAGGTCAAGCCACTCCATCCATTATGATACATTGAATGAGTTCGTTAATGAATCTAACTGGACTCAAAGCACAGATTTGTGGATTTGAGTCCTTCAGAATATTACGCATGGTAAAACCGAATACCCTATACATTTTCAACTCATTTTGATCTAACAAGACAATTATTTACATATAAAAATAAAGTTTTATTAGTTTGGTGTAGGCAGGTTTGTCTTCTTTCTTCAGGGGTTGCCTTACAGCTCCCGAAACCGTGTTAGGGTTCCAGGATACCCAACAGAAGACCAAGTCTCCCTCATTTAGCCGATGGTATTCGTGAGGCTATACATAACGAGTGGCCAGTTCTGTTGAGGTATATTTGCATGGAAAAGCCTCTAAGAGTGGTTTGTCGGATTATGTACATAAGTTTTTAATTAAAAAACTTTTTGGTATATGGCCGGGATCTGGGATCAAACCCGTGGTCTGCCTAGTTAATAATTATTTCATGAAACTTCTCTCTCTACAAATTATTGGTGGCCACACATTTGTCCAATCCCCGTACGGTCCACTGAAAACGACCACAGAGTCGTCCAATTCTTATCGCGCGGCCCACCATCCGTTTTCAAATCATTGTATTTGTGGTTGATTTCGATGACCGGAACGATCTGTCACACACACACATCCACAAGCCTTTATTTAATCGAATCTTGTTGCATGTGATCTTGATCGTATGATTCACATTGCTAATGTGTGGCCTGTCTTCAATCTCGATCATACGGCGGCCGTATGTTATGATTATCGAAAAAGGAGTCTATAGCCTAATTAGTCAGGTACCGGGTTCAATTCCCACTTGTGCCAAAAAGAACCAATTTTCATCAACTTCTTGTGCTTCGGATGGCAATTAAAACAGATATTCGTTAAAGAAGTGACACATCTAGGTCCAAGTGCACCAAAAAGCTTGCCACCTGTTCTGTTCAATATGGACAACTGTCAAAAAGTACTGGTGTCTCTGGCCACCTCGCAAGATATAAATACCGTGAAGATCTGTTTGTTTTGTTTGTATGATTATTCAAGATCATGAAAAAAAAAATTGGAATAAAACAAATAAAATCTGTGGTGAGGAAATTAACAGCCCTTACCTTGGTGTCCATGTGTCACTGTATTTCGGTTCGTTCGTTGGCTGCTTCGTTCTTCACCACACTTTTCTTAAACCTAGCTTACTAACTAAATAGCGGGGTAGAAATATTGTCCTTGCGTTAATTACAGTGGGTGGCGCGGCGGCTCAACGGATGCGTATAGCGCGACTCGATTGCGACCTTTCCCACACTCGACACACACTAAGGAAAGCGTGTAAAAGGAAAATGTGTAAAAAATGTATGGCGTGTTGTGTGTATGTATTGTGTAATTGCCTGACCAATCTGAAAACTTCAATGACCTACGGAATTTTGCTCATGTTAGCTCCATTAGATCCAGAACATCTCCAAAAATAATAATTATACCTAGAAAGTCGCTCTTAGTAATTGTGAAGTTTGGATCAAAGTTTCCTTTTGCAACAATTTGACAACGAGAGTTGTGTTCGGAACTTTGTATGAGCCAATTAACTGGGAACAGTTGCTGTAATTTGCAGTTTCACGCTTTCATTTTTCAGTTAAAATACAAATGACAATGTACTAATGTATGTAGGGCAGCAACAGGCTTGCAACAATATGGGCAACTGGCAAAAAGTGGACTGGTTACTGTTATTGGTGTTTGTCCAAGTTCATGTCTCATGAATTCTGAAGATCTTGAAAACTGTATGCCTGCCCATGGCAACTTTCGAAACACAACAAAACACATTAAAATCTGTTTAGCCATTTAGGAGCACACACACAAGTTGAATAACTACTTAGCTAATAGAGATATGCTACCGCGGACTTTTGTGTATATCATTTTAATCTACACAATTCGTTCCTACATCATTTTACATTAGACAGCATTCACTATGAAAACTAGCTGGGCCTAACTTTTTTCCCGACTTGATTCGCTTATATTGTTAATGCTCAGCTCCTAAACATGATAGGTCCATGTTTAATACTCGTAAACCTTCCACGTGAATCAATCTATCTAATAGTGAAAACCACAATAATATCAGTTCAGTAGTTTTTACGTAAAAATGTATCACAAACAAACTACTTTTTACACAATTAGATAGATTCGCGAAGGTTTCATTGATTCATGTAAATACTACTGTAATGTCAATGTTTCTTATTCGACGATGAGCAGGAAAAGCCAGGGAATAAGCTAGTTTATATAAAAAAATATTCAAGGAAATCCGCGACTAAGGGCTGTATGGATATCAGAATGTAGTAGGTCTAAAGACAGAGTAAATCTTCTGATATACTTAACTTGAAGAGATTTATTGTAACAGGGGTGCCTGAATGTTTGTTTCTTTCAGTTACGTAAGTGTTTTTATGTCCCTTAGAGCACAATCTTTGACCTGAATTACGAATATAGTGGCGTCAACAACTACTTTAACGTCTTTTGACGTAGACAGAGACTAAAGATATCAACTGGGGGTTTTTGTGTCACTTAAGATCATTATTACATAATTTATATGGGGATATTACTATTCCCAATGTCACTGTAAATAATCCACCTGTGTAATTGTAATTTAGCATATAGTTACTTATTGAATATATCTAAGTCGTTATTTTTTAAATTGGTTAAATTTAATAGGAAATATGGGTGGTAAAATAAATTGTTATATAACAGCGATTTAAAAGAAATTATGAGCTTTGTGATAGGTTATGAAAGAGAAAACAGGGGCAAAGTTTAACCACCAATATTTCCTATTCAATAAAACCCATTGAAAAAATAACAACTATTTGATTTAATGAATAAGTAACTATATGATAAATTACCAAGTGGATTATTTACAGAGAAATTGAGAATGGTTTATGCCAGAAAAAATATGTCCATATTAAACTCAACAGATGGCAAGCCTCTGTACTTAACGGACCTTGGACATCTTGATGTGTCACAAATAATAAAAATAATTAATATATCGAACAGAACCTAAATGAAGGCATATTTTCAGTCGTAAAATATTTTGATTCTGTACAGGAAGAATGGGAACTTGACGTCCGGTCGTTATGAAGATTAAAGTATCAACGACAAAAGAGAACAAAATGTTTATCATGTAAAATATCTACCCCAATAGCTTGAGGAAACAGAGTAAATTTATTTCTATACCTACCTTTTGTAGGGTTCTTTTCCGCCCCGGATTCGCTCATGGAGCCTATATTACCCTTCCTAAGTTTAAGAAAGCCCTGAATGTTAACTATGATAACTGACTGGTTTTTGTTTTTTAAGTTTTTTAAGTTTTGATTATTTTTTTTGAATTCTCGTGTCTTTTATTCTGTATTCTATAATGTGTTGTTGGTTAATATGTATTATTAATATTGTGTATGAAATTTGTTATTCTGTATACTGTTTGTTTCCCAAATATATAAATAAATAAATTATTAAAAATCCCCTCTTATGGTCTTAAGTTTATACAAAAATCCTATAGAAAAAGCATTATCAGTTTTTTACCAAACTGATAATGCTTTTTCTATTAGGATAATTTAAAAAAATTGCCACATACCGCGTTCCAACGAATAGCATTTATCTATACTAATATTATAAAGAGGTAAAGTTTGTGAGGTTGTAGGGGGTAATCTCTGGATCTACTGAACCGATTTGAAAATTATTTCACAAATATGAAGCTACTTTATCCCCGAGCGCTATAGGCTATATTTTATTTTGTCCGAAAATATCCACGGGCGAAGCCGGGGGCGGAATGCTAGTATATTAAAATGGATTTGATTGATGGATTGAGGCATCAAGGCTCTAATAAAAGTTTGTAAGCCTTACAAAGCCTTAGTTTACCCAGCAAAAGGTATTTATCTACTCTTATATTGTAAAGTCTCTATTACAAAATCGAATTATACTTCATAATGATATGTTTTATTTACACGCGTCTGTAATATGTCAAACTTCGATACTGTAATGTATTATAGTACCAAAGTTTTCATACAAAAACGATATCGTAATGTTTTGTTTTTTTTTGAATGCAGAAAGGGCAGAGGATATGTGTTATACAGCCACATTAAACTCTATGAAAATATCGACACGCCCATCTGAGAGTCACTTGACAGTTAACGCGCATGCGCAGTATGTAGGTAACCGCGGTATGCCGCCAATTTGTCGATTAAGAAAAATATCTTGGTTCAATTTGTTTTGTACTATTGCATGAATTTGCATGGGATTAGATAAAGTAGTGTATGAACGGGCACATAACTTGGAATTAAAACATTCGTGGATGCTATTCACAAATTCCACTTGTGTTTTAATTACCCCTATTATGATCCCGTATCATAAACTACTAGTAAAGGTCATAAGTGATATTATATTTGCATCCTAACTAGTCCTAAGTAAACTTATAAATGCGAAAGTTTGTTAGTTTGTCTTTCTTTCACGTGAAATCTATCTAATCTAATCTTATATACGTCTGCTATTAACAAGGCAGGCCACGGGTTCGATCCCGGATCCCGGCCATGTATTCTATAATTAATTTTCCATCTAAATTTACGTGGCCAGATGGTAGGTATAGCCTCACAAATAACTTGGTTTTCCACTGGATTCCATGGGACCGTAATACGGTTTTTGGTAGCTGTAAAGCAACCCGTGATAAAAGAAAAAAATAATATTTCCGCTGGCGAAGTCGATTTCAATAATTTTCAAACGCTACCGCCTCTTTCCTTGAAATATAGCGTGACGATAATAGTTTCTAACCATACTCACGCAGCTAGGATCAATGAGGGAGGTATTGGTCATTAGTTACATTGAAATTGTAAATCGGTTAGATATCGATCTATTGAATTTTAATGTCATGCCAATTAAACCTATACTACATTTACTGATTGAACCTAGTAAGTGGGAAATTAGGGGTTGAAATCTAACAGGCCCGGGTTTCTGCTGAACCTACAGTAAACAATCAACGGTTTGCCTTACGGTCCCAGGATACCCAGTGGAAAACAAAGTCTCCCCATCTTAGCCGATGGTATTTGTAAGGCTATACCTAACGACTGGTCAGTTATGTTGAGGTATATTTAGAGGGAAAAGCCTCTAAGTTTGGTTTATCGGATTATGTACATAAGTTTTTAATTACATTCGAAAATATCTAGACTAAAAGACTAAGAAAATTCATTAAAAAAACATTGCAAACATACAAGAGAGACGGGGTGAAGAAAAGGTTACAATGGAAGAAATGGGGAAGAGGCTGGTGGCAAGACTAGCTGAGATATGGAAGAAAAGAATAAGTATTGGGAGAAGGAAGAAGAGAAAAAATGTAAGATTTGTGGAGGGGAAGAAGAACTGGAGCATCTCATCTGATATAATTATATGATGTAGCCTCGGAAAGGAAAGATGGAAATGATGATTTGACGATAATGGAGATGAAAGGGCAGTGGCGTGGAATGTAAAACAGTAATTGAGGAATAATAATGAAGAAAGAAGAAAAGAAGGAAATGTACCTGATAAATAAGAAAATACTGGTATAGGAAGAAGCAAGAGAGGGGATTTTGGAGGGAACAAGTGACTTATCAAATAAATGTGATATAAAGGTGATATTACTGTAGTTAAATAACCGTATTGTCTACGGAACCCTAATATTCACTCGAGCTCAAAATGTTTTGGTCCAACTAGACAATAAAAGAAAAACAGTTTACCTGAGAATGGTTTTCTCGTTTTTTGTTTCGACCGCTATATCTCCAACTTCTTTGTGAATTTTAGGGATCCGCGGGACAATAAGCTGTGAAATATAATATTTTACGCTCTTGTTTCGCTACTTTTTCCAGGATTTATGTACAGATCTTTTCACTGTTATGATATACAATTTACACTCCTCAATGAGTGAATGAAATAAATCATCAATACTTAGATTAAAAAACCATTGGTCTGTCTGTTTTACTTTCGAAATATACTGATCGGATTTCAACGAGGTTTCTACTGTTTAATCTGCTTTTATCGATTAATAATTATGTGTATTAAAAATTTTGCTATCACTAATAACTAGTAGCTGAGAATTCATGGTATTGAATTAACTTGATAATAGATTCAAGAGCCATCATGTAGGAAATAATTGTGTAGAATTATCTAAGTGTATTCACTATTGAAATTTCTAAAATTTAAAGCGTTTTAAATGTGCAATGTTGAAGATGACATTACTATTCAATATTCTAGAAATACATAAAAATATGATGGACTTGTGCCAGTCGCGCGCATTCATGTACCAACTATGGATTCGATTTAGAACAGGCGGTAAGGTCACGTCATGTGGTCTTCCTTATAAAATAAAACTGAATAATAGTTTTTGCTGGTTTGGACGCGTTGAAAGAATAAAGATGAAAGGACTTAAAAGGTTTATATGACGACCTAGGCGTACTTTTTTTGTAAAAAAAATGGTTGAAGGCAACGTTAAAAAATTACGCAATCGTCGAGCGTGTATGAAAGGTATGATGAATATAAAATAATTACCTCTACCTACCCCTCTTGGCATTCAAGGCGTCAGACAGATAGATCCTAATACAATTTTAAATTATTAAATTCCTACGGAACCATACAGAAAACAACGTAAGCGCTTGAATGTTTTTCGCTCAGTCAGTGGTTTCTGCTGTCCATGTAAAAAAAGCAGAATTTTACACAAAGGTGTTTTTGTATACTGATTGATGATCATTGGAGTTTCATGATAAATGAGAGAAAATGGAATAAAAATTGAAAACTTCCTTGTCTCTGCGGAAACTTCATATTTTTTTCAGTAATTCTGTCACTTAGATAATTAGATAGGTATTTGATTTCTTTGTTGCTCCAGTCCCACTTATTGTTATAGAAATATTCAATGTCAAAAGACACAAACTTATTATTGATATTGAAAAACTAACTTCTGTGTGACATTTTCAGGCGATCGGAGTCCCGGGAAAAAGCTCATTATGTCACGATACCTTAAAAGATCCCAGTAGGGGTTTAACTACTTTTTAATTTAACTATCAAACCAATTAATCAATTTTTAATAGAACTTTAAAATAATGCAGACCAATTCGCCTTTTACTTTGCAAATTAGCCCAAATTATTTTCTCTGAAGTCACAATGGCCCTATAAAAGGTACCAAGGTTGGTGACGATCTGGTACAAAGCTTAAAATAAAAAAATATTTGAGATTGACCATGTATTGCTCAGACCAAGACGACATAGTTATTTTGCCTATCTATTTCGAATTATGTAAGTACTAATTAAAAAGTAAAGTAAAATTACGGGTCTCTTATTTTTTTTACATATTCATTATTGAAACAATAAAAATTTCGTGGGTATGGCTCATGTGTCGAGCCAAACCGCAAGTTACAAAGGCCTTGATATGTAAGGCGTTTATTTCAGTTGTTTCAGTTTCATTGTGCAAAATAATGTTGAGGAACCCAGGCACAACCCTCACTTGTGCCAAAAATGCTAAGTCCCTATCGTGCTTCAGAGAGAAAGCAAAAAAGGCGAGGACTTTTCTACTTATGGTTACTGATCAGCTCCTTTGGGTCGTGGCATGATGTTAACGTTCCTCAAGAATTGGCCTATCAAATGCAAAAATATTTTTTCAGTAGTTCCAGAGATTAGCGCTTTCTAACAAAAACTCTCTTCAGCTTTATTATAGATAGAAGATATAAATTCATGTTTTAATAAAACCACAAAACCAAACCATTGAAAATTCATTTTTCTATTACCTTAGCATATTATTCATAAAAAAAAACTTAAATGAAACTCACCAAGTTTGAATCTTCAAAAATTTTAAAATGTCACATGTTTAACACACACTTTACTGAATTAAAACATATTTACACAAATTTATTTACAACTTAACATTTAGTCATCGTCCAATAAAACTTAGTTAAAATTAAGTTTATGTTACAATTGTTTCGAAATTGTCTTCACAAATATTTTCGTGGAGCATAGAGGACCGCCCTATGTAGAGGTTTGGCGGTAACTGAAAATTTTCAGGAGATATCTGGGTAACAATATGAAACGCACAAGCGCACAGAGATCTACCTTTCATAGTATAAGTTATTTTTTAAAACTAGCAGGATACACGGGTGTGATTTGTACTCATAGAGTTAAAGGTTTAGAATAATTTGACTACCTACATAAATATGCTTGAAACTACTTGTCTATTATGTAATACTAGCGGCCCCGGCAGACGTTGTCCTGCCCAAACGTTGGCTTGCCTGCTATTTCCTTTCCTTCGTCCGTAAAAACAACTATACCACTACCACTATTTTATAATTTTGAAGTAAGAAATAATAAATATTTCGTCATAGAATTTGAAGACTTAGTAGTATACTAGAAGTAGAAACAACTTAGTTCCCAAATTCACGAATCTAGACAATTCATTAGGAACCTACGATCATCAGTACATACAAACATAGATAATATTGAACAGATCTTTATCTTATATGTTAACTTAATTTTGTATCCTAATTTAACACCAACCGTCTTCACATTCTACGACGAAATATTTATTATTTCTTACTTCAAAATTATAAAATACTTATATAATCATTTCTGATTAACTAAATCAAAATACGAATTACTTTGTGCTAAGTAAATTTATTTTTTACTTTTTAGTTTCCTGTTTGAAGTAGGTTTTTTTTTATTACAGACAACCATTTTCTAAATATGGCTACGCCCATGGCCCAGGATTTGGTAAACAGCTAAATTGACTGAGCAAGTGGTAAGTGCAGGCAAAATGTGGACATGTAAAAAAAGGTGAATTAGATAAAAATGGCGCTGTTTCTTCTGACATCATCACGCTATATTGAGTTAAAGAAAGATATACACTACTTTTCTCATATTTGTAAAACTTCCGATTAATATATTATGAGTTGGGTCATTCCATAGTTTTTGGGACAAAGTTTTGACAGAAAATGATATTGATTGATAAATGATATTTTATCCAACTATGATCGTACATATCAAAATGTATAAGTATTGATTATTTAGCCATCTAGACGACTTAATCTTTACATACATAATTTCTGTGGCATTGAAAATCCTATTTATATAAAGCTTGTGTTTTAGGAACGGTTGGAAGTATTTGAATGAATTCAGAAATAGGGCGGGTATGTAATGAACACAAATATGGCAACATCTATGTCAATATTATAGGTAATTGGATATTATTAAAATTTGCCAAGTAGCGAGTACAGCTCGCGCACTGGGGGTTCCGTTCCATTTATTCGGTCAGAAATTTATGACAGGATTTTCGTTTATATTTTCCAGTAAACTATAAAACTATCGCAATTTTTTTCCCAAAATATTAGACTCTGTAGTTTAACGAGCCCTTTCATTTGATATGTCACATGATTACGTTTTAAATTTCCCCTAAAAATTTAAATTTAATTATTTACACTATACGTCCGTGATTGAGTAGGTATATGTACCAAGTTTCAACATTTTTCGTCCAGTAGATTCGGAGAAAATAAACAGTGACAGACGGACAGACAGACAGACACATGAATGATCTTTTATGTGTTTTCGTTTTTTCTTCAGAACCCTAAAGACTAAAGAACTACTAGACTAATTAAAAATGCAATTTTAATCTATATTTAGATTAAATAAAAAAAAAGGTCGGTAAGCGCATCAGTTTTTTAAATGTTCGTAATAGTTATCCTGAAAATTCGGGTTAAACTGAAGGCGATTTTTTTCTATGGGATTTTGTATGAACTCAAAACCATAATAGAGGTGAAGGTTAATATGGGATCCACGGACGAAGACGGGGCGGTAAGATAGTTATATATAATTTATTTCGCTATTATTTAGGTACCTACCCTAATATTATCCAGTTATGTTCTAGTACCTAAAGCAATGTCACGTGTAATGTGTAGAATAATTGAAAATTTTAATCAAATGCAGTATATTATGCACAAACATGAAATTTCATTATGGTGTGTTGACATACCTTATTTTGTAGAAATTAGGTAAATATTTGGGAGATATGATGTATGTTGTTGTAAAGCTTTTTATTTTAGCGAATTTAAAAAATGAATAAGAAATGTCTGCAAAATTGTCAAAGTCAATGTGAAAAAATAGATGGACTAGCTTTACGCTCCTGGCTTTGGTCGCTTTTCTCCGGTTTCTATTACAAATATATTTCTTTTTTTTTTCTTCACGGGTTCCCTTACAGTTCCCGGGAACAGTTGCCGGCCCTAAGGTACCCAGTGGAAGACAAAGACTTCCTCATTTAGCCAATGATTTTTTGAGGCTATACCTACCTAACGAGTGGCAAGCTCTGTTGAAGTATGTAGATGCAAAAGCCTCTTTGTACGGTTTGTCGGATAATGTACATAGATTTTTATTATAAAAAATTTTTCAGTTGCGAGTCGACTTCTACCCACCTGACCACCGACGAAAAAATGTGATTTTTCTTCAATCGGTCCAGTACTTTTCAACTTTAGTGCTCTAAAAAGTAACTGGTCGCGCAACTTAGAGCGCGTTTGGCAAATTTTAGGTATTATATTTTTACTGCAAGAATACTGGCTGAATTTCCCCGCTGAGCAAAGAAGGAGCCAGCCCTCTTGTCACCAAATCTTGAATAAACTTTTTAGTTTTCAATAATTGAACTATATTTCCGCTTTGATTACTGTTTTCCTGAGATGAGACGGGGCTAATGTGTCCACGCACGTAGCATCCCATACAATTAATATTTATATTTTGTATTAAATCTGATCCAAATACATTTAGACTAAAACTGGTAATGATATGAAATTCCAGATAACACACTGATAGCCCAAACAATATTGTTCCCCGGCTCCGTTCAAATAGCACCATACGACGCGACGGAACAAAGAGAGTTTGTCTTTTGAAGTTTTCATCGTAAATCTCAGTTCCCCTCTCAGTAATTCTCGTTAAAAGTTTTCAATTCTCCCTTATGATTTAGTACGGAAGTATATTTTCTGGTTGTATGGCCCAGGGTTCGATTCCAAGTTTTTGGGATAAGGTTCTAAGGGTGCTAATTTAGGGGTATAATAATTATTTACAGTTAGATAGTTATTAAAATCAAATTAGGGATTTTTACATTGTGTAGGTACTCCTAAAATTTTCAGGTTATTACAAAGAGAATTAATAATTCCGTGGTTTTTAATAGAATTTGCACATGAAAAAATAAAGCAATATGTCATTTGAACACGTTTTTATTTAAAATATTTACAGTGTTGGTAATGGTTTTAAAATGTAGAAAATGGCTAAATAATTTTTAGTTATTTTTTATACTTGTTTTTTAAATATATTTTTTTTAACTTATTTATTTATGTGAAAAACTCAGAATACTGAACATACCAGAATACGCATGCTCACAGCGTTAAGTGTAAAAAAAAGCGATTTTTCGCACCCGAAATACTTCTATACACGATTTACCAATTTTGGGATGATTTCTTATTATAAAGATATAGGATCAACTTGTATCATGAACAAGAATATCATTATTTGTAACTTAAGAACCCGCCTCATAACGTTTGTCCCATACTAATTACATGCTGCAGCTATATATAAATTACGCTATAACTACATATTTTTTGAAGTCAAAATTAAGCTTGATTTCTAAAGATTGACATATTAAACATGATATAAACGAAATAAAAGTTTCAAGAATAATTTCACATAAGTTTTATGTAGCCCTGAAAGTCTTCAATTATTCGCGTATTTTTAAACGACTTTGATAGATAATTTTATATATTTTAAGGAAACATAACGACAACTTGCTTTTTTTAATAGTTTTTAAGGTTCCGTACCCAAAGGGTAAAAACGGAAACCCTATTACTAAGACTCCGCTGTCCGTCTGTCTGTCCGTCTGTCACCGTCTGTCTCATGAACCGTGATAGTTAGACAGTTAAAATTTTCACATATGATGTATTTCTGTTGCCGCTATAACAACAAATACTAAAAAACAGAATAAAATAAATATTTAGGGGGCTTCCATACAACAAACGTGATTTTTTTGCTCGATATTGATAACGCTTGAAATATTCACAGAATATTGAGATATATTATTCGCATTAAAAATAAATAATTAAATTAAAATAAAATTAATATTTAAGGGGAGCTCCCATACAACAAACGTGATTGAACATGAGTGAACCCTTCGTGCGCGAGTCCGACTCGCACTTGGCCGGTTTTTTTGTATAATACTCATACAGCTGAAATCCGTTTCATGTATTATTGCGAGAGAGGTTTTGTTGAGAAATCGTACTTTCTCATGTTTCTGGTGCGTGAATCTTGATCCATCTTATGTTATCCTTGGTTGTCTTATCGTTTTTAATAGCATTCGATCTCGCGCACATATTTCTAAAGAGATATGGACAAAATAAGTCGCGTGTAAAATTGAGTTCGTTGCGCTGTGATGCGTCGCTTTAAGTTTTGTAACGCTTTAAGCCGGGATTATCTTTAAAATGCCGTAAGAGGCATCGTTGTCGGTTTAATATCAAATGATCATTAATTAAATTTTAATCTTCTCGAATATTCAAATATGTGGTACTAAAAAAAAGAGAGCCGCATTAGAGAAGAATGCGGAGTGAAAGATGATGTTGTGAGTAAAATGAAGAAAAGTTTAAAGGACAGTTTGGCAGAGGACGACCTAGGTGTAATTTTATTGAACATATAAAAAGTATAGTTATCGATGGAAGTGTTAAAAGTACACACAGTCGCCGAACATGTATGAAAGGTATGATGAATATAAAAGAAGCGAAAGAAGCATGTCAGGATCGTAACAAATAGCATTCGATGATAGATAGATAAAAATAGACGTGCATGTATGTAACGATGTATGGATATGGATGAAGCAAAATAAGTATGCAAAGATCGAAAGATGCGGCGCTTTATACTCTCTGCTACCCCTTTGGGAAACAGGCGTGAAGCTAAATTTGTATGTAATTAATAATCCCGGGAAAAAGTTTTAAATCTAAAATAATGATACAGGCGTATTTTTGAAGTTTTAAGATTTTGCATGTTATGTTAGATTTAATGCTCTCAGTATATGATATTAATTAGGCGCACTCGTATGTTGTGACAAAAAACTGCGTCACGCCCCCTCTCCTCCTCCCGCTCTCTTCTCCTCCTCGCCACTGCGGCTTTCGATGTATTACATTTGCCGGGCGTCCCGTGGCGGCTACCTTTTTTATTGCAAAACGAGCTGATTGTCGGAAGGCCGGAGAATTAAGAGGATGTATAGAGCTAAATGCGAGTTTTATGATGCGTAAAAGCACATGATCCACTGCAGTGACCATAATCAAAAAAATATATGATATTCTTGAGGTTATGCGTTATTAAGATACTGTGTTCAAAACATAATACAACTATATTGATTCGATAGAAAAAAATCACGAATGTACCTCTAAAAAAATATTCTACTGTCTAGAAACAGTACTAAAATGCATGCAATGATTCTGATCTTTTGACAGATTTTTTATCTAGCAATATACTATCGTAATACTGTTCTATTTTTTAATAAAATATTCAGCAAGTTCCTTTATTCTCATTTTCGATATTTTATGTACGCACTGCACGCGTGTGTGCGTAAGCGCTCGTGTACCGACAGTACCGGCTGCAGCCTGATGCTATATTATTAGTGGCAGCCACGACGTTTGGTGTGTATGTGTACCCGCGTGGGGGCGGTGCCATCTCTCAAGGTCGTTGGCTCTATCCAGCGTCTTAATCTACTTCTTATCTCTGGATGAAATCTCAATATCCTGGGAAAATTGTTATTGTATTTTGTTCGTACTAATATTATACGCTAGTGTGTTAGGGTATTTACTAAGGCTTTAACTTAATATACCTAGAACTTGCCTATCCTAGGACATAGAAATGCAAAATTATGCGAATCACAGAATATGTAGATGAGGTCGGGAACTTTGCTATGTATGTATTAGATGGAACTAAAGTTTGGGTATATTATTTAAGTTAATATATTTAAAAAAATATTTCAGAAGAAACGTAGGTTCCCGTATTTTGGAAATTATACCAGGACTCCATAAGAATTTAAATTTGAACTCATAAGAGGGAGTAAAAACGTAATGTTAAACAAAACCACATAATAATTGTGTTTTTTTTCTATTTTATCTGCGTCGGTGGCCGAGTAGTTAAGACGTCTGGTATTAACTAGGCAGACCCTGGTTTGGATTTCGGATCCCGGCTATGTACCAATGGGTTTTTTAATTAAAAACTTATGTACATAATCCGACAAACCACACTTAGAGGCTTTTCCATCTAAATATACCTCAACAGAACTGGCCACTCGTTAGGTATAGCCTCACAAATACCATCGGCTAAACGAGGGAGACTTGGTCTTCCCCTGAGTACCCTGGAACCGTAACACGGTTTAGGGAACTGTAAGGTAACCTGTGAAGAAAAAAAATCTTTACTTATATCTAAATAATCTTTTGTCCGCGGTTTCCCCCGCTCGCTTTCGCGGTATAAAAAGTAGTATGGGTTTAAATAAAGTAGTGTATGAACGGGCACATAACTTGGAATTAAAACACTCGTGGATGCTATTAAAAAAAATCGGCTCCGTCTCATTTTTAAAAATTCCACTTGTGTTTTAATTACCCCTATTATGAACCCGTTTCATAAACTACTATTATTGAAAGTATCATAATGCCACGATTTTTCTGTGGAGAAGAGATTTATAATAGATAGTATTTAAAAAAAAAAATTATCTATCGATCTAGCTATCTATCATCACGCCTTTCACCCCAAGAGGGGTAGGCAGAGACAATCGAATGTCATTTGTTACGATCCTGACATATCTCTTTCGCTTATTTTATATTCATCATACCTCTCATACATGCTCGGCGATTGTGTGTACTTTTAATATTTCCATCGATCAATATATTTTTTATATGTTCAATAAAAGTACACATAGGTCGTCCTCTGCCAGCATTTCCTTTCTCTTCAGCCATATAAACCTTTTTAGTCAATATTTCATCCTTTATTCTTTCAACGTGTCCAAACCAGCGTAAACTACTTTTCTTCATTTTAGTCACAACATCATCTTTCACTCCGCATTCTTCTCTATAACATCATTCCGGATATAATGATATTTAACTCCCATACGAAGCCTGTAGAAATATACATAAAATATTTTCATTCGTGACCTTTCAATCCTATCATATCCTCTTAGTAACAAATCATCAAATCATATGACAATACTAAAAATAAAATCAATCTACTTCGGTATACATACGAAAATCTTCTACAAAAACCGGCCAAGAGTGTGTTGGACACGCTCACGATAGGGTTCCGTAGCAATTGTACAAAAACTTTAAGCAGAGCAATATCATTTCTTACTTATAAATAACTAGCTTTCCACTCCCGACTTCTCTCGTAGAAATTTAGAAATCTAATATATGTATATAAATTAATATTTTTTAGTTCGTATTCCTTGACTACTTCATGCAAGAAAGGCATCGTCCAAAGTATTCGATAATTTTTCCCAGGTTTCATTACAAATATTGCTTGTCTTACGGGGCCTTAAATAGAAAAAACCTTCCTTCCCTATTAAGGTAAGGGAATGATAATAAAAAAGGAATCCAAATTGAGGTAGTGCTTTATTTGTGGAGATATTTATTTGATTTTGCTCATAGGTACAGCCGACTTCAAAATATATATCCACTTTTATGAAAGCAATATAAATAATGAGTATTAAATATCATTATATTAAGAATGATGTTATTAGAAGAATGCGGAGTGAAAGATGATGCTGTGCCTGTTGCTACTAAAGAGTATTGATAGTTCGTATAACTGAACTATCGCAACTGAAAAGATTCAGTAGTTCGGTCAATCGGACTAACAACTAGACAACCCGTGAGAAAGAAAAAATATATAGATTTTGACCAATGTTCAAACCTATGTAAAATCACAGGTTATCACTTGTAGACTGGTAGTTATTTTTGACTAATTCAACTTCAACGGCATTTTGTGAGCCATTTTGGCAACATGACTTTTCCGAAGTAAAATAGCCTGCTGAATACGATTCTGAATGTTGCCAAGCCGAATTTTGGCTCCTTTGCTCAAAATTCAAGATGGCGGCCAAAACGGAGCCTTAATTAAAAAAAACCATATAACTCGAATCTAGTCGAGTGTGGTATCGTGGCATGGGTTTTGGGGGTCGCTGAACTCAATTTTAATAACCGGAAGTCCGTCCGGGTACCGGAAATGGATACAAACAAACTGATGGCGATTTCGGAAGCATAAAATGATTTTTTCACCAAGACATAGCGACTCACGGCTGTGTGAAAGTTCGTTTGTCCACCGTTAGTCCACGTTTGTCCACCAAAAATTTTTTTGTCCACCCTTAAAAAAAGTTATTTAATAAACATTTTTTATGAAAAAAACGAAAGAAACTGAATTTCCGGGTACGTTCAAACTACACTAAAGGTTTGAAAATCAAGTTTATAAAGTGGGCAAACGATCCAACCAATCAGAGAAGAGAATCCACCCTTAGGAAGCTAGAGATCCCCCGTCAAAGTGAAAATACTTAGATATATACTGAATTAACTCGCGCATATACGTCTCTAAAGGTGGACAAACGAAAATATGTGGTGGACAAATGAGTTTCTGAAGTGGACAAACAGACCTACCCCTCAGAGAAGCAAATCCACCCCTAGGAAGTTGGAGATCCCACGACAAAGTTAAAATTCTTAGATACATACTTATATCACGCATAACTATATCTCTAAGGATGGACAAATGAAAATATGTGGTGGACAAACGAGTTTCTGAAGTGGACAAACAAACCTACCCCTCAGAAAATCAAATCCACCCCTAGGAAGCTAGATATCCTCTGTCAAAGTTAAATTCAGGGATTTTTTCTTTAAAAATGTTTATTTGAATAACTTTTTTTTGAAGGATGGACAAAAAAAAATTTTTGGTGGACAAACGTGGACAAACGATGTACAAATGAACCTGATGAAAAAATGTTGAAAAATTGAATTTGGGGGTGCCAACTTCACACAGCCGCGACTCACGCTGATGTGGCATGGGTCACAAAATGACGTTGAGACGAAAAAATAGAGCGATTTTTAATATTAACTGCCAGTCTACTGTAGTAAAGATAACATCTAAGGATACTCTAAAAAATATTCCCAATTTTCACAAAATTACTCCCTACTAGCGAGTATCAAAAATTTTTACAATTTAAATGCCTAAAACATGTATAAACCATTATAAATGTATTAAGTCAAGTTTAAAGCGCAATACAATCACGGACAAGCTGTAATAATTTAACTTTATAATGCAAGTTGTACAATGACTTAATTACCTAATTTAAGTAAAAGTTAAGGTCACAACTAGGGTTGCTAAACCTTCCGGAAATTCGCGATTCTATGAAAAAGAAAATAAAAATACCATACAGCTTTTTCTACGTCTGTCGACATTAATTGCCCCGAAAAAAGTCGGAGAAAACAAAATAAAATATTTATGGCCGTTTATACCAAACTTTTTTAAGCGTATTAAATATTTGATTAAATAATTATGTAGTACCTCTTCTAGAAGGAAGGACTCGGATATTATTTTTATGAAAATATGAATAGAAATGTATGAAAAATACTCTGAATATGTATGAGAGATGAGAAGTAGGTTCCAGAAATAATAATAATATAATAATCGGTCCAATAAAAATCTAATCATGACTCGTCAACCTGATTAAGTGTAATGTTGTATGGTGTGTAAGAAAATTAATATCAGTGTTATACTTTGTTTTCAATCGAACGAGTTTTTAAAATCGGTGACCCTAAATCTGCCCTAAGAAAAATAGTTTTTATACCATTCCCCCTCTAAAAAGCTTATGAAAACAGTGGATAAAAAGCACTTATACTCAGTGTTTTGGTGTTTGAATTTAGAACACACCAATACATTCGACCTCCATCTCAATGCTACACAACCTCCTTGCGCAAAAAATACTCGATACAAACTCCTTGTGCACATAACTACTCGAGATTTGATTGGTCGACATTGTCGACAAGGAGTTTAGCATTAGAATAAAAACTCTTTTTTGTTCTTTGCTGTCATTAGTAAATAGGCGTTATTTTAAATACTGTAAGTTGTACGAACACAAAGTTTAATGTTACTTAATAATAAATCGATTGAAAATGCATTCAAGTGATGAAGATGTGTGTTACCTTCCTTTTTTCTTCATTAAATGTCTATTTTTGCTAAAAAACTTTCTTTACTCTTGAATTAAACGGATTTATATCGAGGACCATGAAGCACTCGCGTCGCTCAAGATTCTAACACTCGTGACTCATCTATGGCCCTCGCATTAAATCCGTCCTTTATTCAATAGTTACATAATATACAATTGTTTTGGAATTTCATGCGGAACTTTATTTGACTTTATTTTAAAAAAATTTGCCGCGACTAAGTTGGCAACCCTAATCACAACCCTGCAAAGAGGGTCACGACTACATTTGCATACACCTGTTCTGACCAGGAACAAGGGTGGCTTTAATATTTATGTTGAAACTTTAAAATCTCAAAATTAAAAAAAAAAATGACGAACTTGGTTTGATACATTAATTATAAGTTTATCATAATAATAAACAGAATGTCTCAAAAGTCAAGTTCAACAGAAAACACGTTTCTTGCATGGGGACCCCTTTAATTTTTAACTTTATTTTATTTTATTACTAGCGACCCGCCCCGGATTCGCACGGGTAGCAGAGCTAACCTGCCTACCTTGCTCCCAGTCGGCTTCACTTTTTCCAACGTTAGACTTCAACGTCAGAATGTCTTTATAATATACATTATACAACTCTCACAGCTTTTTTTGTCATTAAGCCGATACCGCCGCAACCGCTATGTCCCTGCATTTTAAATCTGTAATATCTTCGAAAATATTAATTTGAATTACATGCTGTATAGGGCCATATTGATCTATATTAAAGATTAGATAGGGATTAATGCTGTATTGCTTAAAATCGCTTCGTAAATAAGCCATTATTTCTTGTAAAAAGTAAAGGATATCCCTAAGAGATAGACATATACCATTGTGGACTTTTTGTAGACCTTTTTAAGGTGTACAATACTGTAGTACATTATTTTGATCTATCTCGTAGGGTTCAGCCAGCGTTTGCAATGTAAGCGCAAAAAAATGTGTTTATTTACGACATCACATTAGAAACCTCTAAAAATTATCAGTGTTTCTCTACTATATTATGCATGTTATATACATGCATATATACATTATATACCTTCCTCTTGAAACACTCTATCTATTAAAAAAAACCGCATCAAAATCCGTTGCGTAGTTTTAAAGATCTAAACATACATAGGGACAGACAGACGGGAAGCGACTTTCTTTTATACTATGTAGTGATTGTTATATCGGCCATAGTAATACACACTCTGTGAAATAGGGTTTCCGTTGTCACCCTTTGGGTACAGAACCCTAAAAATAGCTTAAATGCTTATTTTCATTCATCCTTTTATTTTATTCTTTAAAGATTTACTTATCTGAATAAGACCAGAAAATTATGATATCTATGGATAAACTTTTTTATATCATCAATATTGAAACTTGCTCACTCTACTTTTCAGTTTGCGACAAGAATCGACAGAACGCTGAAAAATATTCAGTTCGTTGCAGCGGGAACAAGATTTCATTTGCATTATTTAATTTACGGGAGGGGTTTCATGTCACTGTCATGTTGTTCACGTTCAATTTTATCTGATCAACTGAAAAAGTGTTTCAGAATCTATACATTAATTACATGAAATTAAATTCTGAAACGATTGGTTTTTTGACAGTTTACTTATTCGAAATTGTATATATCTTCACGGCCTTTATATCATGCTGTATGGCCAGAGACACAGTGTCCACTTTTTGTCAGTTGTCCATGTTAAACAGAAAAGGTGACAACATTGTTGCTGCACTTAACGCGAGGTATCGAAAGCAAGAATACTTGAAGCGCTTGACGTCGCATAAAAGTTAAGACCCCCCCCCCGGTCCCCCCCCCCCGGTTTGTTTGTTTGTTTAAATCTATGAGTTCTAACTATCTTTTTACAAAGTTCAAAATTTCTGCCCGCGTCATTCACATCTGGATGATTTCAGCATTTTGTCCGAAAAACGGGACAAATACGAGACATGTAGCAATACAGGACGCAATGGTCAATATGGTGACAGTCCGGTATATACGGGACGTATATATGGCAACCCTAGTGATCTGTTACTTGCTGATGATGTTTGTCAGTATGTTTTTGTCATTAATGTAAGCTGTTAGTCATCTATAAATAAATTAATATTAAAGAAAATATACGAAAATTTACCGTTTCCGAAACTACTAAGTTCAAAATTAAAAAAAGGGCCTTTCTTATAGTTTATAGGAAAAGCTCGTACTCGCAACTTGGCCAATTATGATTATTTTATCATGGACCACAAAATAAAATTATTTCTAATTAGAAATTGCGTACCACATATCTTTGGGGAAAAATCGTCACCACCAGGAGCTAACTCAAAAATATTTATTTTCGTTACAGTACGGTAAGATCGCGGACGTATGGAGAAACTGTGGATGCCTAGACATAAAGTCCTCTGTTCACCCCTAAATGCACATATAGCATACCTACATTATACTATGTGATAGGTAGTAAATTATATGTAAAATGTCAACCCGCATGGTTTAGGAGTTTGGGAAACTGCCGTTATTCCAAACTACAGTACTAAAAGTGACCACACTGTAGGTACTTCTCTGTTTAATATCAAACAATATATCTAAATATTATCTTCATAATCCTTTATTCGCAGCCCGAATACATATTTTTAACCGAACTTAAAAAAAAGGAGGAATTCCTCGGAATTTTTTATGTTTTTTTATATATGTTCCCCGATTACTGGAAGACGCCTAGACCAATTTGGAAATATTTTTTTTGTTTGAAAGGGTATACTTCCCAGGTGGTCCCATGGTCATCAGGTCAGGATCTGATGATGGGATCCTGGAGAAATCGAGAACTCTTCAAATTTTATAGGCACCCTTGAAGCGATTTGTTTTTTTTTTATAGTGACTTGTGCATTTGCTTTCGGAAAGCACACTTTTCAGTGCATAATTTTTGAAGTCGGTACACTTTTTTTTAAAAGGAAATTATTATACAAGGAGATTATGCTTCAAGGAGTTTGTATACAATAAGTATATAAACTCTTTGGTGTCATCAGAGTGAAGGACAGTTTAGTTAGGTCACATCACAGAGCACGGAATTATCTGTGTATAATTCCGTGCTCTGTGGGTCACATGGTTGTATTTCAGTCGGCTCCATACTACATTTTATTCGCTTAGTTGTACATTGTTAAAGCTCGCTGTTTTATTTTAGAAAAAGTGTCTTCCGAAGCACAAGCAATCAATGGATCCTTTAATTTAAATAAATAAGTATAAAATCCTTTGTTTCACGCGTAGTATTACATCTTAAGAGACAACCATTGTCGACTAATCATTCATTAATATTCAGACCCTTAAAATAAAGGAACGGACAAACTCAATCAACATTAAATAGGAAATAAAAAAACAAATAAAACTGTCTCATACTAATTTGTACGTGACAGATTTTATAAGGATTTTCTCATCCTCTCCATTCGTCTCCTTTTTGAATTGTAACTTCTATACGCAGTCTAGTGAAAAAAAATCGTTACGCGTAAGGTATAATTGTTTTTGAGAAATACAGATGGCGTTAGCGTACATATTTGCAATATTTTTTATTAATAAATTTTCATTCATTTCCCAGGGTCGCATAGGTCTGCAAGAGTTTGGGCATGAGGCATGGTGTATTCCAAAGTTTTACTTTTTACGCGTGTACACTATAACACGTTTTTTTAAACTGGCAATATTTGTCTCAGGGGCGTCGGTGGTTGAGTGGGAAGGACGTCGGCTCACAACTAAGAAGTCGCGGGTTGAAATATCGGCTAAATGAGGAATGAGGTCTTCCGCCGGGTACCCTGGATTCGACAAGGCGACAACGGTTCCCGTGTAGAAAAAGAAAAAAAAAGATTTAAAAATGTCTGTTAGTCTCTCTGTTCTTTTGTTGTGCTAATCTCCACAAAGGCTGAAAAAAATTGAGTATATTTTTCAGTGATATATATTGAGATGAGCTTGGACTGAGATTTAGTTTTAGTTTCATTTAAATCGGTTTACAATTAAAAATAAAATTCTAATCCACAGAATTTGTCCTAGTCCTTTTTTGTAAAGACATAGTTTGAAGGACGTAGGGATGCCAAAAATTTCCACAGGTGAAGCCGGCGCGGAAACTAGTATTATTATATGTGAACGAAAATCGTTAGTTTTGAACTAATAAGACGTGCATACATAGACTCGCCATAATAACTCTAAACTACATTGTTACATTATGGCCACTATACAAGCTTTAAAGTAAATTAAATTTCTCTAAATAAAACTACAGAAATTTACTTTGTAGCTGTAATGGTAACTCATTTTTTTCTTTGGTATGGGATGCCACATGTGTTGACACAGTTGCCCCATCCCATTGCTGTGCAATATTCACTAACCCGGGTGCAGCGGTCAATTCTGAAAACAACAAGAGGCATAAATACCCATCTCTCAGTGAGGAAAATATTTATGCCTTTTGGTGTTTTCTCTTGGGCCTTGGGGAACCGACGCACATAAACTATTTAAAAATATTTCTTCTAAATTAAATAAAGCAGTCGGTGACCCAAGAGCTGGCTATTATTTCGGAGAGCAAATAAGCCTGCCCATACAACGTGGTAATTTCGCCAGTATTTTAGGTACGCGAAGCTCTGGAAATTAACTTTTTAGAAAATATGGCTGTCGGCTGTTTTTTTTTCTTTCACAAATTTATTAACATAATATAAGTAAAAAATAACAATGCATAAAAAAATATATGGACAACTGGCAAAAAGTGGACATTGTTACTGATATCTCTGGCCACTCAAACTCTATCTACCTTTATGTGAGACTATTTATAAGGAGATCGTGTAATATTTTATAGTAGTTGTCAAAACTCAGACATGATGCAATCTTCAACTTGTCATAACCCTTTTCATACGTCTAGGGGTGTTCGGTTGAATACGCTTGTTAGTGTCACGTGCACAACTATTTTATTCTAGACTTTCAGGCCTATTTTCACCCGCGTATATTTTAGAAATCCTGATAATTACAGATCGAAGTCAGAAGCCATCCTGATTGGTTAATTAGAATTCTAACCGTCCTAAGTCGTATCATATTTTCCTAAATCCTAATTAGAATTTCAGAATTCAGAGCAGTGAAATAAGGCCTTAAGTTGGGATTTAGGAACTGCCCTGCTCACGATCCCATTACCAGGGTCATACATTTTTTTCTTCAGAACTTTTTAAGGTATCGAAAAAAGTCTAAGTACCTACTGACTATGATCCCTGGTAGTTTCATATCGTTTCGGAGCTCTACTTAAGGTTGGCCACATATATATATAGCTATGTTGGATAATCTTATTTAGTATTATAAAAGCGTTTGTTTGTCCTTGTTTCACGTGAAAACGGAGCGGCGTATCGACGTGTATTTTTGCACAGAGATAGCTGGAGGACCGGAATTCCTTTTATCGCGGAATAATATCTCACTTACTTGTTAAAATAATACGAGCAAATCCGTAGACAGCAGGTAGTAGGTATATTTACATTATTTAATTCTGAAGCTACATACAAGGTTTAAAATTCGTCTGCGATGTTATTCTGAGGTTACGACCTCATCACAAGGTATTACACTAAATATTATATGAGGGTTTACCTGTGGGAGCTACAAAGTTGTTTGTTTCTTAAAATTATAACTTTGTTGCCATAAAGTTAAGAGTTACAAATAAAAGATAATGCTGAACATAATAATTTAAGAAGTATCTTCTTGAAATTTTTGAAATGTGACATAAAAAATATCCTGAAACATTTCCGGGATTTAAAGTAGCCTATTAAAGTCGACAAACCACACTTAGAGGCTTTTTTCCATTTAAATATAACTCAACAGAACTGGTCACTTGTTAGGTATAGCCTCACAAATACCATCGGCTAAACGAGGGAGACGTGGTCTTCCGCTGGGTACCCTGGAACCGTAACACGGTTTCGGGAGCTGAACCCGTGAAGAAAGAAAGAATAAGATAAGATCGCCCAAGATTCACGTACCAGAAACATGAGAAAGAACGATTTCACAAAATATCGGTCTTGCGAAAATATACAAAAGCGGACATAAAGCTCTTCCAGTATTATACAAAAATTATTACAAATAGCAAGTTAAAGTTCATGTTTTCATAAAGCATGTAAAATTATCTATAGGATAAATACGAGAAAATGGTACATTAGTAAATGGTACATATTTGTTATATTTAAAAAGTTACAGAGGGGCCACTTTTCATAAAGATTTCTTTAATTATTTTAATTATATTTTTATATTTATGCGTCGCTTGTAATAAATATAGATAAATCTGCGATTTTTTATAAACGTAGTCTAAACAACCGTTCATTAAAACTTTTTCAAATAACAATACAAAGTGAAAATAGCCTTGTATATTTCAGAGTGAAATATAAACTAATACAATAGACTATCTGTATTGAAGTTTGGCTTTAGAAATCAGACTCAGTAATACTACCATTTTGTTCTAACTTTATACAGTTCACTCTGTTGTCACAGTTTAAGATAATACAGTAAATCAACTCCCTTCATATAGTGGAAGACTGGCGACCAAGTTATAAAAATGTCAAATTAAAAATAACTTTGTCTATCTGTCTGTTTGGTTTTTACCGCTAAACTCTAGGTCCATGGGGTTCAAATGCCAAAAAGTTTATAAAATATATATCCTCAAGGTTGATCTTCTGATGACAAGAGGGCTGCAGCTCCTTCCTCGCTCGACGAATCAGCATCGCGATTCAGCGGTAAAATACAAATTTAGTTATTTTAAATTTTTAATTATAAGGATTTTATATTGTTGTAAATAAGTAAAAATTTAAAAGTAATTGGACAAGGGTTGAAATAGGGTTCCGTATTATTGTAAGGGTCAAAACTTTAAGACAGGATTTTTGTTTAGATTTTTCAGTAAACTAGATAGGCTCTATATTTCTATTTTTTTCGTATATTTTCTTTAATATAAATTAAACTATGCATTTTAAAATAAAAAAAATAGTTAATTAGTTAAAAAGTAAATTAGTTAACGTGCCCTTTCGTTTGATATGTTACATGAAGCACTTAAAAATATTTTTTTACGTTTACCCAAAATCGAAATTCGATTATTTACGCTATACGTCCGTGATTGGGTCCTAAAACTCTACATTTTTCGTGACAGACGGACAGACAGACAGACACATGATCACTCATAAGGGGTTCCGTTTTTTCATCGGAGATGTTCAGAACCCTAAATAATAATTATGTATTTTTTGATATTGGGCGTAGTGCCCATTTTAAAATAAATTACAACTTAAGAAATGTGTTATTTTAAAATTCAAAACTATTCAAATACCGTGTACATTTATCTCCACAATTCCATATATTATATATATAACGAAGACTCAGTTCCAGTTAGGCTTTTAGAACGGGCGGCGTCAGCGTTACCGACCCCACCGTCCTTAATCAGTAGACTCGCTCATTGCAAATAACAAGACTTGATATTAGAATACACTTGTTTTATTCATTCAGTACAGACTTATCACTAATACTAATTAAAATAACAATTAGATTAGATACTCACAAGATTTTTATCACCAACACTTTCACTGTCTTGCCTTCAAGACGGTTCAAGCAATAATGGCGGCCGACCACTTCATTCAGTACTCATGAAAAGTGAGGTTAGGCGGAAGTACCATTTTTTAATTAGAACAATTTTAATGCATTGATTTTTTTACAGCATTGAATTAAATTTGTAAATTCATTATTAATTTTTAGAAGTTAATTTTAGTCTTCAGTTTATTTTTAATCTGAATTCCAGTAGAAACATTCGCGGACGGTCTCAAAATGACGGCGGATGTTTCTTACTCGTAAACCTAATCAAATTAGTTTATGATTTTTAGATTTACTGCAAAACATTACGCAACAACTTATTCTATGCTAATTATAAATCATAATAAGAATTTAGAACTTAAGATAACACATTATGTGAACACAAATTATCCATAGTAAAAATTACAAATTTAAACACAAAGTTATTTCTTAACTAAATATGGTCTTGCTTCGACATATATATTGGACGCGAAACTGCAATGGGGTCCTCATATCAATATTTCAAATAAACTTAGCTCTGCTACTTTTGCAGTAGAAAAGATTCGACAGCTGACTGATATGGACACGGCTAGATTGGTTAATTTTAGCTACTTCCACAGCGTTATGTCATATGGAATTCTTGTGTGGGGTAATGCCGCGGATGTAAATAGTATTTTTATTTTACAAAAAAGGGCTATTCGTGCAATATACAAAATGGGTCCACGAGAGTCACTAAGGGAAAAATTTAAAAGTATTAATATAATGACTGTGTATGGTCAGTATATATTTGAAAATTTAATGTATATCCGTAAAAATATTTCTACATTTAAAAGAAATAGTGATAGGCATAATGTAAATACAAGAAGTAAACATAAGCTTGCACCGCTCTCTGCTAGGCTCCATAAGGTTGAAGGTTCATTTAAATGTTGTTGTGTGAAATTTTATAACAAACTTCCAACCCATGTACAAGATTTGTCTATTAAGAAATTTAAATTATTTATTAAAAGTAAACTTTTGTCCAAAGCATATTACCATATAGATGATTATTTGAAGGATGGTAAAGCTTGGGACTAAATTGTTATTCCTACCTAAATGTAACTTTATTTTGATTTGACGTTGATAAGCAATCCATGGATTCTACATCAATAAACATTATTTGATTTTAATTTTTATATGTACACTTCTTTAAGCATGTACATTAAGCTAATAAGTAAGCTCTACCTAGACTCGACCTAGAGGAAGTTGTCGGCCCTCTGTATTTACTGTGACAATACAATGTTGTGCTAACTTTCTACAATTCACTTTGTTGATACTATTATCTAGCGTCCAGTAGGTACACAGTGATGTTATATAACCTATAACCGGCAATTTTTTTTAATCGGACTGATCGTTCCTGACATTATCTCTTCATCTATACTAATATTAAAAGTTTGCAAGTAATCTTTGAAACTATTGCGATTCTGAAAATAATTGAAAGCCCTTCAGTTATTTATTTATTTATTTATTTATTTATTTACAAGGAGAATTTAGTTATGTGGATAATGTGGATAATCTGTTGCTCCGTTTCGACAAAAAACAACTTTCATATTTCCAATATTAGTTAGGATTAGGTTCTCATTTTCCCAGATTAAAAAGTCTTTAGAATTAGACTCTTACCGTAACAGCTTCAAATCGAGAAATTCGTCTTGAGAGGCACTAGAGACCAAATTGCATCCTCCACACACGTCACGAGTTTCTTCATGTATTGCCAAGCGAATATGAAATGAGGGGCGGACGGCAAATATAATACAGTACGCGAACTCACAGACATTCAATAGATAATAATATATTAGGTTCTCTGCAATCTCTACCAGGGGACAACAATTTTATTTAAATGAAAATCGTACAAAAGTCCCATTTTGTCCCTTAGTAAAGTAGCCCACGCACTGGTCTGGTATCTCACCGAAAATGTTCGGTCCGGCCGGCCGTATGATCGAGATTGAACATAGGCCACACATTACCGATGCAAATCATACGATCTATATCACATGCAAGTCACTCACTCACACAGACACACAAGATTCGATTAAACAAAGTGTCAAACTAACAGCGGTGGATGTGTGTGTATGTGTGTGAAAGATCGCTCCGGTCATCGAAATCAACCACAAATACAATGATTTGAAAACCGGTGGCGGACCGTTAGTTACAAGAATTGGACGAGTCTGTGGTCGATTTCGGTGGACCGTATGGTAATGTGTAATTTTAAAGAAAATTTATACTTAATATGAGTTTGGAAATGGTTTGATTTTTTACGATAACCCGTTTACGATAATAAGTGGCACCTTTCAATATCATTATAGTGGCATATACTTAGTTACTTATAAGAAAGATGCGTAAAATATACTAGATCTCGTGAATAACTTTCATTTCTGCACGTGTGAAAATGAAAGTGGCTTTAGCTTAGTGACACTATATTTGAGACAAAATCGGATTTAAGTATTTATAATGAGATATCCTTGAACCTCAAATACCGTAATGAATTAGCGATATTCGTATTTCGATGTGACGGACATCAAATTGATATTATTAAATATTTTCAGACGCGTAAAAACGTTATGTACTTACAAACCACACTTAGAGGCTTTTCCATATAAATATACCTTAATTAACAGAACTGGCCACTCGTTAATTATAGCCCCACAAATACCATCGGCTAAAAGAGAGAGACTTGGTCTTCCGCTGGTTACCTTAGGACCGTTTTAGGCAACCCTTAAAAAATTATATTGACTGCCTTTTGGGACCTCGCATACTGTACATTCTTTGGAAATAGTGCCACCAAACATTTCAATGAGAAATTCCTATCATTTTCTATTCTGAATTTTATGAAAAATTGACATTTATTTCTTTCGTATTATTTATAATAAAAGTGGGAAAAATGAAATAATGATTCTAAAGAAAATCGTGGTTCAAAGACGGAGGTTTGGGTGTGCAATTAATAAAATAAAATAAACTTTGAATGACTTGACTTAAAAAGATAAGAATAACATTTGTTTTATAGAGAACACGACATTTGACATTCCCATCGCATATTTATTCTATCTTTGACATCAATCTGAAAGTCTGAAATAGGTACAGATTAAAAATAGCACCTAATTTCTTTCTTTAGATATAGCCTCACAAATACCATCGGCTAAACGAGGGAGACTAGGTCTTCCGCTGGGTACCCTGGAACCGTAACACGGTTTCGGGATGTGTAAAGTAACCAGTGAAGAAAAAAAAAAAATCTTTCTTTTCCATTCAGAATCATAGTAGTTAATAATAATAAAGTAACGCCACGTTTTTTGGAATAATAATTAAAAAATAATTGAATGTTAAATACTCACAAGTCCAAAATTTACAAATATTCTAATTTATTTTTATTCAGAATATCGTGTACTTCTGTGATACTGTACCCAGGAATTGCTTCAAGGGGGCGGGCGCAAAAAAATGTGATATAGGTACCTAAGTTCACATAAATAAATCATAAAATAATAATAAATACATACAAATATAGGTATATAATATAGTGTAATAAAAGGCAATAATTTAATGTTCATAAAACTATTTTTAAGGATAAATATATATTTTTTTTATTGACTCCAAAATTCAGGGGGGGGGGGCAGTTAAGAACCCCTGCGTTCGTCCATGACTGTACCTAAAGTCAACCAAATCCGTTGTTACTTATCTTATACTTATAACACACCGAACTTTTTTGAATAAAAATAAAACAGGTAAGTACATTTTATAAATAGATACGATAAGATAAAGATATAACTTAGCTCTAATGATATTACAACTTGGAATGTATGAATAAAATCGTTGAAAAAGTTAAGCGAGTCGCGGACAAATATTACGTACCCTTTTAAGGTAACCACTGGAATTGCTCGCCCAAATAATAACGATCTTCCCAGTCTAGACCGAGAGCTTATTCTACTTTTATCTTGTTTTTGATATGCAAGAAAACTAAAAAAATTATACACTGTAACCTTTTATAGGTCCTGTAGGGGAGCCCTAGAGGTCACAAGAACCTCGGTTCAGTAGTTTCTGAGGAAACAGTGCCTGCCTAGCCAGTCGGTTTACATGAGACTCTCATTTAAGATGATGGGACGGACATCTCAGGGTCGTACAGTGTCTGTAGTGCTATCTAATATGGGTGAGGGTAGACAGAGCAGTCGGGCTTCAATGAACACAAGGGTACACATTCAATATACAATTTAATAAGTAACATCCTAATCTAGCTATCCTAATCTTACCTAATTACACACTCTTAACTAACTAACTAAACTTAACTATATTTACATCGTATGTACAGTGGCATGTTGGAGATCAGACGGGTTAGTTTCTATAATGAAGATTATTTTTATATGCGGGCGTGCGATAGCTCTTGAATGTATGAGGAAGTGATGCAGCTATGTGAGACGTGGCGATAAAGTACCAAAGAGTGCCGAGATATATACTGGATGCGGATTTAACATGGAAGAAACAGTTCACTGGTGCAAGGTTACATACTCGGCGATGATTAGGTAATTGCTTTGAGGTTACCAGATTTGCGGTCGGCGGTCCGTAGATATTACAGGGACCTCCGTTTTACTTCCTTGTCATGTTTAGGCAGGTCCAGCCGCTCCTACACTGCCAGCCCAGTGTAGCTCGCACCATCACCTCCTTGATCGGGGTCCGCCATCCTGCCACCAGTTCCGTGTCGAGTGTTATCTGCCTCGACCCATTTATATGCGTTCGTCTCCTGAGGCAATCTTTATGCAACAGCCCCGTGTTCAAATCCCTTTCCCTTCAACTTTCCTCAAACCCCTCCTCGTCGCACCCGTCGCCAGTGTTGCGAGACTGTCATATTTTCGCCATTTGCACCGCCGCATTCGAATTGAATATTTTATTTAATTGTTAGTATTATTTAATGCGAGTGCCACTCCCGCCATATAACAATATAGCAGCACTCATGAGCATGCCTTTCAATGCTCGCTCCAGCTACCAACTCACATATATTACTCGATGTAGCAGTAATCGATTATGAATCGACTACTGCTACAACACCCACACAATGTATCACCTACGAGTAAGTGTATCACTGCATATGCAATATTGTGTGAAGTTTCTTTTACTTATCGAGCTTCGAATAGCACTTAAAATATCGAACCGTTTTTTTATTAATTGCATCTTTTTTACCACTTAACCAAATAGAGGGAAGTCCTATAATCCTACATATTCCCCAATGCACTATGATTTCCTATTTTTGAGTCAATGAATATAAATTATTATTTAGTCCATTTTAAAGGTTTATATTTTGTTTTTTTTTTTTAATTTATTGTCAGCGCAAAAATGTATCACTTAAATTGTGGGTTTTGAGCAGTAAAGTATATCTACCTATCATCATGCCTTTTCTGCCATTTGTTACGATCCTGACATACCTCTTTCGCTTCTTTTACATTCATCATACCTTTTATACATGCTCGGCGATTGTATGTGTACTTACTTTTAATATTGCCTTCAAAAAAGATTATATGTTCAATAAAAGTATACCTAGGTCGTCCTCTGCCAGCATTCCCATATTCTTCTGCCATATAAACCTTTTTTGTAAAAATAAATAAAAATGTGCTATCTCTTGGTCTAAGATCCATATAATCTACTACTTTTTGTGACCCTTTTACAGTGAATTATTTTATTTCTCACATTTATTTTCCGGAATATTCAACATATTTACTCTGATATTTTCATTTCCATTTCCCAAGGGCTATTGATTTATCTTGACAATATTTACTTATCTATAAGTACTAATATTATAAAGAGAGAATGTTTGATTATAAGAATTATTTGAAAACTACTTTAATCACTGTATTTGATAAAGTCGTTTACTTTCGATGGCCGGAACGATCTGTCACACACACACACACACATCCACACGCCTTTGTTTAATCGAATCTTGTGTGTCTGTGTGAGCGAGTGACTTGCATTTGATCTAGATCGTATGATTTACATCGCTAATGTGTGGCCTGTGTTCAATCTCGATCATACGTCTGACCGGTGCGTGGGCTACTTTGTTAAGGGGTCTGATTGCATTATTAAATACGCTATCGTTCAAAGTTTGTTACTTACGTCATACCGTAACGGTTCGAATTGAAATTTAACTTACAAATTATATTATGGGTTAACACTAATTAGAACTTTCATTAAAATCCATTGACAGTATAATTAAGTAGAAAACATTAAAAGTTTCCCAATTATAATAATAAAAACTTGTTTTAAAATATATAGCCTTTTCAAGAGACTTTCATTTTCTTTGTACTTACCTATTTCAAATTTATTTTCAACATGTTTTAACTGAATAAACAACCACAAAGATCCTTTTCAGACACGAGCAGGTATATAAAATATACACGGCGGAGAATTCTTTGTGTCGCATGTAAAATTTGCTTTTCTATTTCATATATTTTACTAAGAGCTGCAGGCTAAATTCAGTTATTTCACATTTTAGTTTACGCACAGTCGCACATTTCTATAATTAAATACAATAGAGGTTACCAGAGAAAAGCGTCTAACTATGTAATGTGATTTAAATTTTTAGGTTTCAAGAATAGAGATATATTTTTTTAATCAAGTTAATTAATAGTGGATATATTATGCAACTGTTAAGTAAATATTTTGTTTTCTATTCGATTATGTTTCTTATTCATAAGTTTTTTTTAATATTTAATTAAAATACTACTGTACATATCTTAAATACTAAAAAGAAGAAGTGCAGGAATCAAAGGTAGAATGCCTCCTCCAACTCTGAAGAAAGTCCAATCGTGGCAAGAACACTCGCTGCGTTACCCCTTTGAATCTCCAAGCTTATGCTGCGAATGAAAAACTCTTAGCTCGGTGATCACCAGACTTTTCGATAAGAAGTTTACAAATTTTATCAGCAAACTTCTTGGAGTCTGATGACCACGGGCCAAGATTCTCAACCGCAAAAGCATGAAACTCAAAGTAAACTAGCAGCAAAGAATACTTTTGAAGTTTTAAATGTACCGCCTCAGAAGCTGCGGCACCTGCAGAGCTAGAGGAGGCGGCGACATGGCTTGGAGCCAGCGTGTCCATGCATGTGGCGTCCCACACCCGAGACCTCATGCCGCTCGGTCTGTTCAGTTGCTGTCCGACCGTAAGTAAATTAATGTTTTTATTACTATTTACAGTGTTGTAAGGAATAATTATAGCATTATAAGGTTAGAATCCAATAACTGTAAATCCTTTTTAGCACCAAAAATACTAGATTGAACACTAAATAATTATTGTCGTATTGCACTACCCCTAGGTGAAAGGATGTACAGGTTCTGCCCAGGGTGAGTTTATTTGCAGTTATAAAAAAAAACCCTGACCTACATCGACGTGCCAACAAAGTCGTAGGTACTTTCAATAATTTATTTGATGCAAGTGTGCAAAATTATTTTTTACAGTTTACCTATACAGTTTACGATGCAGAGATAAAAATTAGTACAAATTATTTTAAAAAAATGCGGAATAAGTCTGTTGCATCACAAGAAGAGTTATTTAAAAGTGACGGAGCAGGTTAGCGGGTGTGCTCCTGCTCACTGTGCTCCGCTCATAAATCTGGTGAGTGGTGCACTTTGGACGGTCAATATTCCTGCATAGAATACTGGGCGAGGGTGACCACATTGAAGATTTTTATGCAAGTACAAAACAATAGGTAACATTCATTGACGCCAAAATGTTTTAAATTCAAAATGTACTGACTTTGGAATACACTGTGTTTTAATGCATTCCCTTCCAATGGAGACCTTACAGTGTTTTCATACTCATTTATGTCTAGACTTATCGCCAAGTCGAGCGAGCACAGCCGTACCACCCTTTTCTCGAAGCGACTCATAGCACTTTTAAACTGTAACTTCGTTGTGGATAAAGCAACAAGTTTGAATTTCTAGTGATCAAGAGGACATATAACTGGCCATATTAATACTTATTTAGTTTACGAATTATCGCTAGTCAAATTTTTTAATTTTGTCACTGACTCATCGATCATCAAAATTCTAAGGTCTCACAAACTTCAAATTTTGAATTTTACCTCTAAACTTTAGAGTCTAAAGGAAGAAAAAAATGAAAAATTATTAATTATTTGGATTAATGAGTTGAACTCACGCTAATTGTTCCTGCTCCATAAAGGGGCGACAAACTTGGTCTGAAATTAGTGCAAACTATTGACTCGCACTTGGCTGGTTTTTTATTAGCTTTATTCAGTTTTGTATTTATTTTTATTAATTTGTCAAGAATCCATACTTCCATACTAATTTCATAATTGCGAAAGCAACTCAGTCTGTTACACTTTTACGTCTAAACCGATTTTGATGAAATTTGATACGAAGAAAGCTTGAACCCTAGGAGATAGGGTACTTTTTTGAAATCCAAAATTAATAGGGAATGAAAGTTAGTATGAGCCCCATTTACCTAAGCTAATCTGAATTTATTTTCATTTGCTATTAATAAAAATGTGTCTATTTTAGTATAATCATGGTCACCCTACTGTTCCGGTGTTTTACACCTCTAGCTGTCTTCGGCTTCATTTACTGAATTTATATCCAGACCGACTGGCATGGGAACATTGGGAACGGAACTGCTAGCGCTTAACTTGTCTTCATTACTGTGAAAATCATATCACGACTAATGCATCTCCATTGGAGTAGGCAGGCCACGACATTTACCAAAAAGCTATGAAGAGAGAAGTAGGTATTTATAAATCGTGTTATCGGTCTCAGAGTACCCAGCGGAAGACAAAGTCCCCCTTGTTTAGCCGATGGTATTTGTGAGGCTATACCTAACGAGTGGCCAGTTCTGTTGAGATATATTTAGATGGAAAACCCTCGAAGTGTGGTTTGTCAGCATATGTACATACGTTATTAATTATAAAAACCCATTGGTACATGGCCGGGATCGGGAATCGAACCGTAGTCTGCCTAGTTAATACCAGACGTCTTAACCACATTTAGCTACATTCGGAACGATGTCATTAGAGAAGAATGCGGAGTGAAAGATGATGTTGTGACTAAAATGAAGAAAAGTAGTTTACGCTGGTTTGGACACGTTGAAAAGATGACGGATGAAAGATTGACTAAAAAGGTGTATATGGCTGAAGTGAAAGGAAACGCTGGCAAAGGACGACCTATGTGTACTTTTATTGAACATATAAAAATTTTATTGATCGATGTAAAAAATTTAAAAGTACACAATTGCCGAGCATGTATGAAAGGTATGATGAATAGGCGTGATTATAGATAGATTAACCACATCTCACATACAGTATACCTTACCGATTTTGTTTGTTTGTCCTTAGACCGTGCTCATTACGATTTGTATGGCCATCCTGAATCAATCCTTAATCTGCCTCAACTTATTTGGCGCGTACTATACCTGATTTAAAAAGTTTTTACAGTGTTTGTTGGCTCAAGACATCACGAGAGTCGAGTTCAAATTTGTTAGTTTCCGTCGTAAAAGTGAGCTATCATAACTTCTCTATTGCAACAAAATGTGCTCAATTTTATTGCAGACTAAATTTCACTTAAATGTCATACATATTACATAGTAATCCTTATAAAATTATCTGAGTGTAGAGTGAATTATATATATTTAAAATATGCATAACATATACAAAGTAAATATTCAGGGTTCCTCGACCAATTTGAATTCTGGCCTTCTGTTGAGACTATGGGTTAATGGGAGATGCAAAGATATTTTGCCGAAAAGATTGGAAAACTTTTAATCACATGACACTTCAATTCGGTATGCAAAATTACAAAGTAAAAACTAAGGTACCTATATTTTTTATGTTTTTATTTCAACGGTTAAGTTATTTTAAGCAACCAATTTAAATGTCTTTGTTTTCCTTTCTGTACTTTATTTATAATAAATTTTCAAGAGGACAAAATGTCGACAACATTTTGGTAAAAAAGCTTTTAAAAAAAAATTAGTTTTGCTTTTGAATTTTTGATATAATTATGTAACTTCCTTAGGACAAGGATACATATTTATGCCGTTTGGAGTTGAGACACTAGGCGCATGGGTTCCCGAAGCACACAAGCTTTATAAACATCTTGCTTCTGAAATAATAAAAGTATCGGGAGACCGAAGTGCTGGTACGTACTTTGGATAATGTATCAGCTTGGCGATACAGAGAGGGAATGCAGCTAGGGACCCTGCCGCAGGACAGCGATCTCGAGAGGGTGTTTAATTTATGTTGCGAACATAAATGTCCGTGTGGAAAAGATATAGATCAATTTGGAACTCACGGACTTTCCTGCATAAAAAGTGCAGGCAGGCTTTCTCGCCACAGCTCCCTCAATGATACCATCAAAAGGGCTCTTGCGTCAATAGACGTCCCTGCTCTCCTAGAGCCAACGGGAATAATCCGGGAAGACGGCAAGAGACCCGATGGAATGACTCTGATTCCCTGGGAGCGAGGTCGGGCCCTTGTACCTATGGGATGCTACGTGCGTGGACACATTAGCCCCGTCTCATCTCAGGGAAACAGCAATCAAATCGGGAGCTGCGGCGGAAATCGCAGAGTCTAACAAACGGCGCAATTATAGTTCAATTATTGAAAACTACAAATTTGTGCCGTTTGGTGTAGAAACTCTAGGCCCGTGGGGTTCAAATGCCAAAAAAATTATTAAAGATGTATCCCCTCGACTGATCATCTCTTCTGGTGACAAGAGGGCTGGCTCCTTCGTCGCTCAACGAATCAGCATCGCGATTCAGCGGGGAAATGCAGCCAGTATTCTTGCCACTATTCCACGCGGACCTGGTTTATTTAGTTATTTTTAATCTTTAGATTTGATTTAAGGTTTTTATATTATATATATATATAAAAAAAAAAAATAAAAAAAAAAAAAAAAAATAATAAAATAAAAAAAAAATAAAAAAAATATATATATATATATAAGTTAGTTTTTAAATGTATATTTATATTTTAATTGTTATACTGTTTGTTCCTTATTTAAAAAAAAATTGATATATATTTATATCTCATATTATATCCTAACTAATATTAAAAATGCAAAAAATATGTACTTAATTTTGAAGTATTTGATAACGATTTTTTAAAATAAATTGTGTTTTCAACCCTTGACAAGGAGGTGAAAAAAAATTAGTTTTTTTAAGATTATTCAAAAGTGATAAGATCTAGAAAAAAAATATTATAAAGCACTAAATTATCATAAATGCAAATTTATACGATTTGATGTTTTGTCAACAAAATACATGCGAGACGGGTAATTCTGTTGTTTCTTCTATATATCTATTATACTAATACATATTCAACATCTTTTGAAGTTCAAAAGAAGCGAAAGATGTATGTGTAGGATCTTGGGATAAAATGCGTTATGATAGATAGATAGATAGAAGTACAAAGAGTTTGTATGTATGAAGCGCTAATCACAGGAACTACCAGTTCAATTTGAAAAAATATTTTTGCATTAAATAGTCCGTTTATTTTAGACACCACGCTATGACCCAAAGGAGCAAAACAGAAATTTCCACGGGCGAAGCCAGGGCGGAAACTTAGTATGAAATATGGCTACAAGAAAGGTGCGGTCAAATGGATTTTGATCCAAAAATATGGTAGGTATTCGTGTTATGAGAGCAATTAACCACAACCTTGTACCGCTTGTCTGGAAGGTTACAAAAGCTTTACTGTCCTTTGCCACGATATTTTCAGAACCTGATATCTATTTTAAGAGAACACACCTTGCACTGTTGCCAGATACACTGGTCCGTATTAAACAGAACAGGTGGCACCCTATATTTTTTTCTAAGTTCGGTCGTCTGCTCAACGTGCCCTCCGAAGCACCAAAAGTCGATTAAAGCACAAATTCTTAAAGAAAACTGGTGTTCAATGCGTTGTCCGGTTTTAATACCAACGCTCTACTAATCGCGCTATCGATGGCATCGTATTATTCCCAGGTTTTCCAGCGTAAGGTAAATTGTCTTTACTATTTTTGAGGTTAATAAACAAGAGCCTCATCTTTGAGATCAAAAAGATAATTATAGTTTTTCAGAACATGGCCAACATATCCATGTTTCTGAAGTTAAAAGTGTATATTTGTAGAATACAATCAGACAACGATGTTCGTTGGTAAGCGCATAACTTGAGAACGGCTGCACCGATCTGGATATCTTTTAATGTTTGTAACAGTCTGAATAAGGTTTTTAGGGAAAGAAAAATTGGTAAAGTTGCTCGGAAAATATTAAAAATTAGGGAAAACTGAAAGTGTTTTTTTCTATGGGATTTTGTATAAGACCATATTATTATAGCCCCTATATTATAGGGGATGAAAGTTAATACGGGTTCGACGGGCGAAGCCGGGGCTGAAACCTAGTTGTAGAATAAAAAAAATCTATAAAACTACAAAACCATTTATAAGTATCAGGTCAAAAGCTGTGTCAGGCTTTTCTCTCAAGTCTCTACGTGCTGTGAATCTAGATCTACTAATATACATGCACTCAAATTAAATGCGATTAAAATAAGGCAAACAACTATTGTAGCTAAACTCACATTCAAAATGGTAAAATGCAGAGATTCAATTAGGTGCCTATTATAACATAAATACACACATATGCACGGCCTTCATAACTTGCAATGTGGCCAGTGACATCAATAACAGAGTCCACTTTTTGCTGCTGTCAATATTCAACAGGACAGGTGGCAACGACTCTAAGTGTGTCACTTGTTTAACAGACTTAAAATATCTATTAGCTCTCCGAAGCACGAGTAGTAGATTAAAGTACATATTATTAAAGAAAATTGGTTTTTTGGCATGACTAGGAGTTGAACCCGGGACCTAATTTTACTGTTTCGGAAATATGATAATTTTATTAAGAGCCTGCTAATAGTAAAGCCATTTGATGTAAGAAAAAATGTACCTGCACATCCTCACTTGTTAAGGTTTGAATAAAACAGAACTAAGTACTAGGTATTGGAAAGGAAATTGTACTCACAGTTTCTCATGCATATTTCTTCATCACAGTGTCTTTTGCGGCGAAATATTCAACACACACACGCGACGTATTTTCGAGATGAGGTGTCGAGATTTGGGGTATATAATTTATATATTTTATTTATAAACGTCTATGTTGATTTAGCAGGGCGGCCAGAGTAGAGAAACTGACAGTATAAGCGGGGTAAGCGAGGAAACTATAGTCAATAGTGTTGCTATAGAAAAAAATGGGAGAAGTGTGTGATGTTCTAGCCAAACCAACCGAATTTAGTAACAAAAATTAATAAAACAATATTTTTTAAGATTCAGGTTGAATGCAATGGCTGAACTTTTTTTATAAAAAATATATTTTTATTTTATTTTATTCAGGACAACAAACGACTATACAACAAATATTACACATATATATACATTATACATATTTGCTCAGTTCATCCTCAATAGACTTGTACTTGTCTATGACTTGTACTACTACCTTCAACATTGTTTACATTTGCGCTGTCAAGTTTCCGTGTGTATTATTTTTGTTAGCGTGTAAAGAAATAATATGTAAAAACAAAAGATTCTACGTCATGTCATGGCGACCGTGACATGCCCATCATTAGATCCCGCCCGCGCTGCGATAGTTGTGATTAGTCTGTGATAACAAAAAAGTGGACAACATACAAGACATACGTTAAGTTACTAATTTAGGAATAAAACAAAATTATATATTACATTACCATTATAAATCGTTTGCGCTATTGATTCATTATATTAAGCGTAATGTAAAAAATATAAAACAAAAAATGCGACACTAGTGCAATCCATAGTTAGGACAAGGTGGCCACCGAAACCGACCGCAGACTCGTCCAATCCTTGTAACGAACGGACCGTCTAGATCATCCGCTGGCCGGAATGTCATTGGTGCGATGCAAGTAAGTGCACCCTAATTTAGTCGACGTAGTTTATAATACCAATTGAAGTCCATTATACTTGGACTAGTTAATTTCTCTAGAGGTTCACTTCCTATAAGTTGTATGGAATATGTCTGAATTAAAATTACCTAGATTTTAAGTTAAAGTACCTATTATTACATAAGTAGGTATTACAAAACAAAGTCTCCTGTCTGTTTGTCTGTCTATGACCTCTTCATATAAAAACTACTAAACGGATTTTGTTGCGGTTTAGCTTAGAAATGTTTACGAGTGAATCAAGTCGAGGAAAAAGTTAGTCCAAGCGAGTTTTCATGACGTATGCTGTCTAATTCGTCTGATATATAACAAAATGATGTAAGAACGAATTGTGTATACTAAAATTATCTACATAAAATTCCGCGATCGCATATATCTATCTCTAATTGATAAGTAGTTATAAGCGTTTTTATGTAGGTATTCAAATTGTAACCGTTTCTAAAATTTAAAAAAATATATGATGTATTAATAAAAAGTAAATAATAGTTTACAGAATAACGTAAACGAACTTCTCCACAAGAGTTCGACTCGCTCTGGGCAATTTTTTTTAAATGTTGTAATTAAAAATAATATTAATTGATCACACTTTAGAATATTTTAATTATTGAAAATTGCCTCTAATTGAGTTCGCTTACGGACTTATTGAAATCCATTAATTTAATCTGCCACTTCAGTTTTTAATCAAACTTTTATTGGATATTCAAGGGGTAATATTTTTTAAATTTTAATTACCTACTTAGTTTTGTAATGAAAGGCAATAAGTGAAATTGGTGTGAAATTTAAATTTCACGCTATTTATAGTAGGTACTTGTACACAATACATGCCACAATATTATCCTCCCAATGACTCCAGAATGTCTAAACAGATTTGGATTAAAATTAGTATGAAAATAAATTATTACCGTCTACCTCATAACATACCTAACTGATTTTCATCCAAACCCTTCAGCTGTTTCGGCCTGTATTATATTGAAGCTATCTATCTATCAGCACGCTATCTATTTATCCCAAGTGGGGTCGGCATAGACAATCGAATGCCATTTGCTACGTCATATGTCATTAGAGAAGAATGCGGAGTGAAAGACGATGGTGTGACTAAAATGAAAAAACGGTTTGGACACGTTGAAAGAATGAAGGATGAAAGGTTTATATGGCAGAAGTTAAAGGAAATGCTGGCGGAGGACGACCTAGGTGTACTTTTAATGAACATATAAAAAAAATATTGATCAAACGTAATATCAAAAATTGGATACTAAAAATAGTAAAAATACTGAAGTTTATTTAAAATGATATATGTGTCGCCATCTGTTATTGATATAATGCAACAAATTAATTAGTAATTTGTAATATAAAGTACTGCTATTCCCCACTAGAAATCACAAAAGTAATAATATGAATTTATGCTTTTTTTTAAATTCAACATTAATTTAAACAAGTATGTAGCACTTATATATTAAAAAAACTATAATTAAATTACAAGAAAAAAATAGAAATCAGAATAGTAATAGAATAATAATAAAAAATATTACTAGTGGCTCCATCTATTATTGAGTAGATGTAACAATTTTAGTTTTGCCAGTAGTTCAAGAGGTGGCGTGGCTGAGGGAACTTTTCCTCTAATAAATTGAATGGATGGAGACCAGCTTTTCGTCCCGGCTTCACCCGTGTAATAAATTATTGAGATGGTACAAAAAGCAGTTTTTTTTCTATTTATCAAAAAAAGCAGATCCTAAATCTAAACGTCCACGACCCTTCAAAGTTTCATCGAATTCAGCCTGTTCGGAGCTTATTCTGGCCAAACATTGGGCAGATAAACAGTTAAAAAAATCAGTAAATAAGACATATCCATAGATATGTACGTACTTTTAAAAAAAGGAGGAGGCTCTCAATTCGACTGTATTATTTTTTATATGTTTCGTAGATAAATCCGGAAGATTTATCGGCAAATTGTGAACCTATTTCGATGGTTTCTTTTTTAACCTACAGAGAATTCTTTCGGATTGGTCCCATTACTGTAGTTTTTCGGGATTTTTTTACCATAACTCGATGTATTGTATTATTTATTCTTGATCATAGCTTTATTTTTAAACTTAAAATAAAAAAAAATATCACTAAAAACTTTGAATTTGGAGACGGTTGGTGCCAAATTAGAAAATCCTTAGCTCTATTTTTATTTTCTCTATCTATCTTATCTTCAAATTCAACGAGGAAATATTTAATTATTTCATAAAGTTGGTAATATTGAATGACATTATTATTAAAGAGACACAAAATATTGTATAACTTTGTACAGCGTTTATTAGTAAGGGGGATAATTTATGTAAAAACAAAAAAGGCCCAGGCCATTTCTATTATGAAGAAAGGAAAGATTAAGAGAGTATTGTTACGGATTTGTAGAGAGTAACAAGTGAGGGAGGAAGCCGTTAGTCTACTTCAATTTTGTTGGTACGGTACTCCGCCGTCACTTAGCTATGATTATTTCACATTTGTCTTGTGATGTCATTTATATTTACATAGGGTTTTATATCTTATATCCTAGTGGGGTAGACAAGGACTATATCTTTGGAAAATCTATTAAATATAGATACAATTTTGATAATTTTTTACCAAATTAAAAGACGACAAAAAGTAACAGCTAGAAATGTACATAAATAAAAATTAAATGTTGTGAAATATTGATTAGAAAGGTTTATTTATATGGCTGAAGTGAAAGGAAATGCTGGCAGAGGACGACCTAGGTACACACAATCGCCGAGCATGTATGAAAGTTATTATGAATATAAAAGAAGCGAAAGAGGTATGCCAGGATCGTAGCAAATGGCATTCGATTGTCTTTGCCTACTCCTCTTTGGATAAAAGTCGTGATTAAAGATAAAAATTAAATGCTGTTCGTTGGTAAGAGCATCGCTTGAGAACGGCTAGACCGATTGGCCTAATTTATTTTTAAATGTTTGTAATAGTCTGAATAAAGTTTTTAGGGAAACAAATATTTGAAAAATTGCCCGGAAAAATTGGCGAAAAACTAGTTATTTATCGTTATTAGCAGGGATTTCATAGCCTAAACCACAGTATAAACCTATAAAAATTGCTTGAAGTTTTGAAGTCCTGGGTTAAAGCGGAGACTACGGAAACCTTTTCCCTAAGCGTGACCCGAAACGCACTTGGCCTGCTTTTTTCTTCTAAAAATTAGGTAAATAAGTTAACAAACTACATTTTTTAAATACCCCGAATGTAATTGGTAAACTTGCTCAAGTTCAAGAATTATTATTAAGGTGATTTAAAAGTTTTTTCTAAAGTTTCTTTTAAAACGGAATTAAGTAATGATAGGTTTGAGAATTACCAGGTTAGGCTTGTGCACAGGACAATTATATTTTAGGAACAAAAAGGCAGTATTTTAATATAATAGGTATGGAAAATAAATAATGTTCAATGAAAAATTAATTCCTCCTTTAGCCGATGAAATTTGTGAGGTTATATGCCTAATGAGTCTATTTAATTAAATGGAAAAGCCTCGGTGTGGTTTGTCGGATTATGTTCATAGGTTTTTTATTATGGAAATTGTATAGTGCTGGCTTTTTTAAACTGTTAAAATATTAGAAGGTCATATGGACCTCTTTTGGGTAAAAGCCTCCTCCTTATTTTGCCATTCAGCACTGTCTTTCACCTCTTCCATCCATTTATGCGCAGCACAGCGAACTCTCCCTCGACTTCTGCTTAAATTAGGACACATTATTTTAAAGCCAAACACGGTATGCTATGCGTTGACTATCTTCTTCTTTTCAGTCAGAACGATGGTTGTGGTCTTCACCTCAGTGTTCATGGCGCATAACAATATATAGCTATCATTTCTGATCAGTCCATCTCATAGTATGTTCAGAGTCGCGATGCGCCCTAAGAATACCATTCTTTAAAAATCAAATTTAACTACGGTACCATTAATAGAAATTTCAATGCTCCTTACAACTTTTTGTAATTTAAAGTAGTCACTGTGAATATTTAATGTCATCAAGCACGCTGCCTTTATAAATGGCGAAAAAATGAACACATTGATCAAATCATAAGACCCAACATGGAGTATAGTACATATTTTAAAAATTCTTTTAAAAATATGCGTTTGTTATTCAACTTAACCGGATTAGCATTGTTAGGTCGTCCATCTAGAAACCTAATGGAATTTTTGATATCAAATAAATTTTGTTTATTCAAAACGTTTTTAATGATAGCAGGATTTTCAGTAATTTTTGTGGCTTCGATAAAATTTCTTATATCTGGAAACTATGAGAGGGTCTTATTTTTATGGACTATAGTTTCGTATCAATCATTTACAATATCCAAAATCTTTACAATTTTATTTAACAAAAATATAGTTGAGGAAATAATAAACGAGATTAAAGATTTACACAATAAAAACACTAATAAAGGTGACGAAGTTGCAATTGAAACAATAGAGAAGAGAGAGTTTAAATTTTTACGAATAATGCTAATTCTAACTTGTGTATCACATATATTAGTGGTTACTTTGTTCAATGTTGCACCTTTGATAATAATGTTATTGACTTATTTGAAAACTAATGAGGTACATCGCATAACTTTATATCCAGTTGTATACCCGTTTCTGGACTATGAGAATAGTGTTAGAGATTTCATTATTGTTTATAGTTTCCAAGTGTACGTAGGTATGCGCTTTATATTTTATATTAATATTTCATAGAAGGTAGAATAAGTCACCCTTATGTGTGTAATACCAATAGAGCCTTGATCGGCCATTCAAGGGTGTCGGTGGTCGAGTGGGTAAAACGTAGGCTCACAACTGAGAAGTCGCGGGTTCGATCCCCACATCTGACCATGTACCAATGGGTTTTTATAATAAAAAACATTATCCGACAAAGAGGCTTTTCCATCTACATACCTTAACAGAGCTGGCCACTCGTGAGGTATAGTCTCAAAAAATCTTAGTCTAAGTGAGGAAGATTTTGGTCTTCCGCTGGGTAGCCTGGGGCCGGCAAGGTTCCCGGGAGCTGTAAGGCAACCCGTGAATTTTTTTTTTCTTTATAAAACTTTTAAGGACCGCTGCGATTTTGTCTATTTAAAATTTATTAATAATTATCATCGCCGCTTCGTAACTGTTTAATCACAATGAAACTATAGTTAATTTAGATTTGTTGTTGGAGTCTTATTGTTAATAACAAAAAAAAAACAATTTGAAAATATTTTCTTTACACTGATTGATGAGGCATTTTTGTTTTTCAGCTACATTTTTAGGTTTTGCTGTGACAACAGTAGATTATGTATATTTCTTTCTATGCACGAGCATTAATATACAATTTTTTAAGATTGGACATAGAATCGAAAATGTAGTTGAAACGTCAAAAAAGTTTGGAAAAATTGATTATGAAATATTAGAAAAGGATTTAATCGATATCATAATAATACATCAAAATTTGTTTAAGTAAGTTTTTTGTAAATTATCTTTTATGAACAAGAACGTTCAATATACTTATCAATTGGATTTTTTTAGAATGGTAGAAGTAACAGACTCAATATTTTCAAAAAAAAATCTATACTACATCATAATCAGCTCTGGGTACATTTGTGTAGCAATTTTCAACGTTGTGGTAAGAATGTCATATTATAGTAGTTTTATTAGAGACTTTACGATATAAGAGTAAGTATATATATAAAATAGGACAACATTTCATTTTTTTTAATCACCCATTTTAATTACTTTAATTAAAAATGTATTAAAAATATGTTACACGTATTTTTATATTTTATTTTTGGTTGAGTTTTTATATGAATTTTTATAAATTCTGAGGATTTATAAACTAAAAAACTTAGCTAGGACTAAAATTAAGAAATATAAACTGTCACCCAAAGAAAGTGACTGATAGTGTCATTCAAGCCACAGAGTATACGTTATAGAAATGCAAAGAGTATAATATACCGTGTTCCAAATAGGTGTTGCCGTAGCCGGAACTCAAATCGCCTACAACATTATTCATAATGTATATAATAATACTAGCTTTTGTCCGCGGTTTCACTCGTAAATATATTTCCTGTGATAGCCCATTCGAGACTAGCAAATCTTCCAAAAAATATTATATAAAAGAAGTATTTTTATAATTATATTTAAAGAATAATTATTAATTTAGCTTCAAATGGAATAAAAATGGGTAAAATTAATAGAAGGCAACACCTGAGTTCAATAACTAACAACTCTGCCAACAGACATTAGTATTTTTAAATTAGAGGATTAGCACAGATTAGGGCACCTATTAATCCTTATTTTTCAATATTTCAGTATTTTTAAAATAACTCGAAAATTAAAGGATATAAAAAATAAAAAAAATGAAAAATAAGCTTTCTAGCATATAATCTCTTTGGTACCTTACGAAAAATGAAATGTTGTCCATTACAACACACACCTACATACACTACACACACACACACACTATAACACACACCCACACACACTTTGACTCTTTGTTGAACCATATTTCAAGAACCATATTTCTAGAAATTGATTTTTTTATTTGTTATTTGTAATTTATAATTGTTTCTTATTTTCTTTTAATATTTTCATCCTAAGAATAAGCATAGCCAAAATAGCCATCCAACGAGGTAATGCAGCCAGTCTGTTGGGTACTCTCCCAGTAGATAGATAGCGATTTACATGAAATTTTTTATTTGTAAATTTTATATTATATTTGTAATTTAGTATTTAGATATATTAAGTTTTCTGTCCTAATAATATATTTTTTATTTTAGAGAATTTTTGAACATTATGTATTATGTTTTGAATTTAATTTATAAGTTTTTTAAAATTTTATATCTTTTAAATTTTATATCTTTCTTTCTGGATCAGAATAGATACCCAAATAAAATAGATCCTTTTGTGGCCAAATGTAATTATATTATATTATTTTAATCTATTAATCTGTTGTGCTGTGGATTTTTAATAAATAAATATAATAGCTAGCCTTTGTTAAGTTTTATTAGCTTTGTCTGGGTGTAAATAGTTTAATAGTAATAACTTTATGTGAAGAACCTTTTCTTAAGGGCCTTATATCCATAATTTGTATGGAGATATTACTGTTCGCAATTTCTCTGTAAATACTCCACCTGTGTCACTATAATTTAGCATATAGTTACTTATTCAATATATCTAAGTAAAATAGTCGTTATTTTTTTAATTGGTTTTATTTAATAGAAAATATGGGTGGTAGAATAAAGGATTATTCTGCCCCTGCTGTCTCTTTTATAATCTATCACAAAACTCTAAATTTTTTTTAAGCGCTCTTATACCATTATTCTTCAATTATATATTTCGCTTTTCTTGTAGCTTATTGAAAATTCAAAAAAAAATTCAACCACCCATATTTCCTATTCAATAAAACCCATTGAAAAAATAAGAGCTATTTCACTGAGATATATTCAATAAGTAACTATATGCTAAATTATAGTGACACAGGTCGATTATTTACAGAGAAATTGGGAATAGTTTATCAAAGAAAAATTCCCAGTATTCGCTTAATGCCAAATGGTAAATTTGGTATATAAGATCTAACAACTTTTTACGGGCTAAGTATATTTAAAAAATCCTTTTTTTGATTTTTTTGAATTCCTTTGTTCTATTAATTTCCGGCACAATCTAAATTAAATGGGAAAAATTTAATTTTTGATATACTTACAACTTTTCAACCAGTGCAAAGCAGGGGCGGGTCGCTAGTGTTGAATACGGCGTAGTTTGATATTACTATTTCGATAATACTAGTATATACTTGCTCTATAAATAACGCTACCCTCTGGACACTACCTACCTATATTCCAGTCCTTTTCTTGCGCATTGAGAGATTATAGGGGAAACAGATATTTGAACTTTCTCGTTACTATGAGGGTACTCACAGTCCACATACAAAATTTCAGCTTCTTAGGACTGCTGAAAGTACTGAAACATTTTGATGATCTGTCAATGGGTGAGTGATTGACGAAAATATGATATATCTAAGAACAACAGCCCAAGTTTTTAGAAACATCCACGACAAATATATGGTTGGGTTAAAAGTACTACCTACTTCCTGTAAGGGGTGGTACGGTGGTGCCTGAGTTTTGATAATCGATATATGAATGTTTTACTTTTTTTTTCAGAACATATTGGACAAATTTTACAAATTTTCATTTTTAGTTGTGACTATATCAGTACTATTTGAAGTTTGGACACTATGTTATAATGGAGATATGATCATGAGAGCGGTAAGAATTTTATTGGAACATGAAAATAGCCTAGGACAGAGGTTCTCAAACTTATTTTGTCTACCGCCCACTTTGAAAATCAATTATTTTTCAGCGCCCCCAATTTTTTTTACGTGGTAAAAAATCACAATGAAATTCATTACTTTAATTTATAATAGTGTGCTATATTAGTTTTTCTGGGCCCCTTACCGCCCCCTCTAGGCCTCCAGCGCCCACAAGGGGGCGTTATCGCCCACTTTGAGAAACATTGGCCTATAGGACCTAACGACCAATGGTGCTAGTTTTCAGTCTATTAGTCTTATTAATTTAATGAATAAAATGAAGCGATTATATTAATTAATAACAAATTCTAAAATTGGTACTCAATTAGATAACATTACTTTTCGTCTTTCTGTGTGCTTACGACTCGGTATCAAAATTAATGAACCCCATCAATGTCGCTGCGGTCAAAATGTCGATTCTCTGGGACATCACGGACTATCATGTACGAAAAGTGCTGGTAGAATACCACGCCACGCCAGTCTTAATGATGTCATCCGTAGGGCCCTTGCCACTGTCCACGTGCCAGCTATATTAGAGCCGCCTGGTATAGCACGTGATGATGAAAAGAGGCTCGACGGTATGACACTCGTGCCCTGGACGCAGGGAAGACCGTTAGTGTGGGACGCTACCTGTGTCGATACATTGGCGGCTTCTCACGTCCAGGCTACGTCTAATAATGCTGGTGCAGCAGCAACAACAGCTGACAACCTCAAACGGCGTAAGTACGCAAACCTTGCACAAGATTACTTATTTGCACCGTTTGGGGTTGAAACCATGGGTCCGTGGGGCCTCGGAGCGAAGAAATTATATAAGGAACTATAATTTCGTCTAATCGACATTTCAGGTGACAAGAGGGCTGGAGCATACCTTGGACAACGTATTAGCATAGCTATACAGCGAGGAAACGCTGCTAGCCTTCTTGGCACTTTACCGCGGGACAGTGATTTCGAGAAAGTTTTCTACTTATGAGTATGTATCCTACATATTCATGATTAGAGAGCCACTCATGGGGTTCCCTGAGTTTAATTTTTATTATATTTAAACTTTGTATGTAGATATATATTATTTAATATTGTTTTAATAAAGTATTGTTTATATAACATATATGTCGTAGAAAGATAAGGGCTTCTCGTTTAGTTGGGGTCTTTACAGCTTGGAAGGCGCCGAGGAAAACCTCTTTGCGCGGGGTAACGGCCCCTCGGTGTTCTCTTTTAGCGAATACGTTGTACATGCGACTCGTGAGCCGAACCACGAACTTCTTCATGCTAAACATATTTAGTATATGCAAGTCCCTACGAAGCTCTAGAAATCAATGGTCTTTGTATTTTTGGATTTTACAGAATTTGGTGTTCAGTGATTCAATTGTAAAATGCGACTGGCCATCAACCAATGAAAAAATTAGAAGACTTCTTTTAATTATTCTTATAAGGTACCTATTGTAATAGATATTAGAGTCGCGAAATATTTTTTCTATAACAGGTGTCTCACTCTACCAACTGAGCTTTGAAAGCGATCTCTGATTTGTCTAAAAAACTCTCTCTAACGTCCAATTTATGAAAGTGTAGTCAAACTTGATCAGATATAAGATAAATAACAACTGTCAAAACTATTTAAGATCAAGATTAAGGATTCTACGTCATGTCTACCATAAAAGTTTTTAATAAATAAAAACCAATTGGAACATGGCCGGGATCCAGGATCGGCTTAAACACTCCGCCACCGCATTAGAGCTAACGCTATCAAACGATTTTTTTGGACAAATTAGAGATCGCTCTTAAAACTGGGTTGGTAGGTTTAGCTTATAATATACCTCCCGGTAACCGTTCGTTTTACAGGCACCATGGTACTAAAGAAAGAACAATTAGTCTTCTTCAATAAGATATTTTGAGGCTATTTGATTTAACGACACGCCTTGGTGGATAGCACACGCGCCGCGAAGACCTATTGGGGAATCCAGTTTAATCTCGCCCGTGCTGTGATGGTTGTGATTAGTCAGTGATTAATAGGACATGTCACGGCCGGCGGGAGCATTCTACCTACCGATTATCGGCTTATTGTTACTGTGACGTCTATAATACTTGACATTGACGGAATCATCAAAACCCTGATGGAGCCATTTTGAAAAAAAATTATATAGAATAGAGGCTATTTAACAAATAGCCGCAGGCTCTATTAAGGCATTTCGAGTTCGAAATATATCGATGTAGTACAAAATTATCTAAGCAGAAACTTATACATTACTGGCGACCCGCCCCCGGCTTCGCACGGGTACAATATGGGATCACTACTTATTTTTTAAAGATAAATATATGCTACCGCGGACTATTATGTAGATAATTTTATTCTACACATTATATTATTTTGATACATTTCTGAGGGATTAGACAGTATATGCCATGAAAACTCGCTGTGGCTAACTTTTTTCCCGACTTGATTCACTTATACTCTCAATGCTCAGCTCCTAAACATGATAGGTCCATGATTAGTACTCGTAAACCTTCCCAGTGAATTAACCTATCTAATAATTAAAACAGCAATAAAATCCGTTTAGTAGTTTTTGCGTGAAAAGGTCGCAGACAGACAAACAGACACTTTGTTTTATAATTATGTAGTGATGATGATAATAATATTTGGAATATAATATTTACAGAGCCCAGAAACCGTGTAGAATAACTGCATACAAATTTGTCAACGTCGATCTGCAAGCATTTAATAAGGTATGAAAATTGTCTTTTAGTTTTTTACTTGTGAGTTCCGTCGTTTGTAATATTGGAACTAGGGAATGCAATACCGGGATACCGGGATCCCGAAATACATGTTGCGGGACTAATCTCGGTCGAAAAATTTGCGGGATCCCGCTGGACTGGCGGGATTACAGAGAAGCGTGGTACATACGTGTGCGGGTCTCTAAGGTGCGGGGCGCCGAGCCATAGGGGAACGGTGTGAAGAATTCCCCACCCGCGCCCCTTGTTTGATTACTTATATTTTGCCAGTTACAACTTGTAATTATGACGCAATGCAATGATTTTTTCATGAATATTGATTGTCATAGAATCTATAGATACATCAAAATCAAACTGAACTTTATAAGAAATAATATTATTTTGGGCCGGGTACCCTGCAAACACCTGCGTCACACCTGCGACCTTTTCTAATAATTTTATTTTTTATATTTATTACATATATTAATAAACCATTTAAAATGTACTAAAAAGCTTAGGTATTTAATTTGGGTTAAAATTAAAACCATGAAAACGAGGTCTATTAGGTCTTTATTACGATTATTTACGATTGATTTCAGAGGTTTAAGTTGACCCTGCGGGATCCCGCAAATACCTGGATCCCGCAGGACTAAGATGGTTCAGTCCCGCAAATACCGGGATTGAAATTATTTTGCGGGATTGCATTCCCTAATTGGAACCAATGTACCTAAAAAGACTAACTCATATCACGTAAAAAGTTAAATTCAGTATATTATATTAAGTTAATATTTTATACAGTTTACCTTATAAATATAGAAAAACCGAACGTCACGAGACGAAAGTGAGCTAATACACATTTTTAAGTTTAGTCAGGGACCGGTAGATGTCGCTTCAGTTCAGTTTCCAACCATCCACTCATCCGTTTTATAAATAGGTTAATTAATATTTCAATGACTTTGAACAATTTAAAATAATGATGAAAAACCTGATAATAATTTTTCCTTTTCAGTTTCTTACAACATCGTGGTCGTACTTTGCTCTGCTGAACTCTGTCTACTCTGGCGATAAAAATGAAAATTAAAATGCTGTAATAAATTACTCTTTAATAATGAACAATCAATCAAACACGAATTTATTAAATTAGTTTCAACATATTATCCTTTTATTCATGATATTTTCCTGAAAATCTCCGATCACAACCCAAAACGTCCCCGGAAATAAAATCTCTCTTCATTACTTCGACAGTGTGACCTTGACAGAGCTCATTCTCCTCACCAGCAGCCAGCAAAAATGGTTATCGAACTAAAAATGGAGAATTTTGGACAACACAAGTTTCCGTGTGTATTATTTTTAGCGTGTAGGGTAAAGGCCCAACCAATGGACCAGTGCCACCATTGGACCGAAGTAGTTTCTAAGAAACTACAAGTATTATAACGAACTGGGCTAGTAACTATGGCGTCCTGTATTCCTCTCTCCCCACTACAGACTTCTCAGTGCCACTCATGCAACGATCGAGGTAGCACGCGCGTTAGAGTGTGCGCGGGGCCATCGATATAACATCGACGCTTGACAAACTTGCACGTAAGTTTTGTTTCACTTACTTTTTCAAACTGCTTTAGTTTCTAAATTATTTAATGATTCATCTACTACGCAGTCTATATTTCATATTGTCTCAAATTATTTGGAGTGCTTTATTTTTAAAATATTTTTTTAAAACCGAAATGTTACCTTCAATGAACCACTTAATAGTCACTATGATAGGACCGGTCCAATTAAGGTAATTTAATCTACTTTTGTTCTTACTAACGAGTAATTTCTAGGTAATTTGATATTTAATTAATTTCAGAATGTCAAAGCGCGGCCCTTATTATACATGGAACGAGCAAAGTACAAGACCAACTTGGAAAATATACAACGTTATAAAATAATTAAACTTGACATGAAACCAAAAACCAAACTTAAAAAAGAAGAAAAGAACAAGAAAAAAGCAGAAGTTAACAAAGAAGATAAGGAAATTAAAACTAAAAGGAATCAAAGAAATAATAAAAGCTCTAGAACCAAAGACGAGGACTGGTATTGTAAACTATGCCAATTTGCTACAATAGAAGGAATGATACAGTGTATGTCATGCCAGGATTGGGTTCATGAAGATTGCGCTGGGGTAAAAAAGGGGACGAAGATATATATATGTCCAACATGTAGAAAACGTTAAAATATGTTCTTTTTATAACAGACTTTACTTTTTAATCTTATTTTAAATGTCATTCTATTGTTGAACTTTCTCTTACTTTTTTTTAAATGGTTTTAAATTTTAATGTCATGTTTTGAGTAAAGGAGACGTACTTTTTTAGGTTAAAGATACTTGTTTTCGTTATTGGTATAAGTAGTATTATAATGTAATTTATTTAAATATTTCATAGCTTAGATTTTTGAAAATCAATGAGACTTGTTTTGTTATTTTTAGTTAGGTACTTATAAGTAGGACTTAACACCATTTAAATGTTTAATATATTTGTGGTACTATGATTGAACCATTATTTTATAAAAGTTACCATCATTGGACCTCGGTCCAATGATAGCAATTCTCTAGTCCAAACAAGGTGACATAAGTCCAATGAGTGGGACCATATAATTTTGTATTTTTCTTAAATATTTTTTTGTTACGTTTGTGTTTTTACCAAAAATGCCTTAACGAGCCCTACTATAATAAATACTTATTTGAATTACCTAATTTGTTTCATTATATTGACAAAATCTTATGAAATACGACAGTTTGAAGTTAGGTGTTTCAATGGTTGGTCCTTTACTAAAGAAATATGTAAAAACAAAAGATTCTACGTATAATGTCATGGCGACCGTAGTGACATGCCCATCATTAGCTCCCGCCCGCGCTGTGATAGTTGTGATTAGTCTGTGATAACAAAAAAATGGACAACATACAAGACATATGTTAAGTTACTAATTTAGGAATAAAACAAAATTGTATATTATATTACCATTTTTTTTACTCTTAATTAGGCGGTCTTATCGCTATAAACCTTTTGTGGTTTGTCGGATTATGTACATAAGTTTTTAATTAAAAAAACCCATTGGTACATGGCTGGGATCCGGACTCGAACTCGGGGTCTGCCTAGTTAATACCAGACGTCTTAACCACTCGGCCACCGACGCACCATTATAAATCGTTTGCGCTATTGATTCATTAAATTAAGCGTAATGTAAAAAATATAAAACAAAAAATGCGACACTAGACGTGCCATCCATAGTTAGGACAAGGTGGCCACCGAAACCGACCGCAGACTCGCCCAATTCTTGTAACGAACTGACTGTCTAGATCATCCGTTGGCCGGAATGGCATTGGTGCGATGCAAGTAAGTGCACACTAATTTAGTCGACGTAGTTTATAATACCAATTGAAGTCCATTATACTTAGACTAGTTAATTTCTCTAGAGGTTCACTTCCTATAAGTTGTATGGAATATGTCTGTATTAAAATTACCTAGATTTTAAGTTAAAGTACCTACCTATTATTACATAAGTATTCCAAAGTTAAAGTTTCACATAAAAACTACTCAACGGATTTTGTTGCGGTTTAGCTTAGAAATGTTTACGAGTGAATCAAGTCGGGGAAAAAGTTAGTCCAAGCGAGTTTTCATGACGTATGCTGTCTAATTAGTCTGATAAATAACAAAATGATGTAGGAACGAATTGTGTATACTAAAATTATCTACATAAAATTCTGCGATCGTATATATCTACCTCTAATAGATTAGTAGTTATAAGCGTTTTTATGTAGGTATTCAAATTGTACCCGTTCGGTGCCTCCGAAACTACTACCTATTTCTAAAATTTTGAAAAATATATGATGTATTAATATAGAGCCTCGCTCATAGTTTACAGAATAACCTAAACGAAAATCCTGTCTTAAAAGGCCTTACCGTTACGCCGCACTCGAAATTTAGTTAAGTAACGCGCGTGTGTGCGTTATTGAAAATTAGTCGCTCCTTCAAATTTTGATCACTTTCGGGTTTTTTTTATGTTGACTTTGATATCAAAATAAAAAGCGGGGATGGTTTATCAAAAAAAAGCAGATCCTAAATCTAAACGTCCACGACCCTTCAAAGTTTCATCGAATTCAGCCTGTTCGGAGCTTATTCTGGCCAAACATTGGGCAGATAAACAGTTTAAAAAAATCAGTAAATAAGACATATCCATAGATATGTACGTACTTTTAAAAAAAGGAGGAGGCTCTCAATTCGACTGTATTATTTTTTATATGTTTCGTAGATAAATCCGGAAGATTTATCGGCAAATTGTGAACCTATTTCGATGGTTTCTTTTTTAACCTACAGAGAATTCTTTCGGATTGGTCCCATTACTGTAGTTTTTCGGGATTTTTTTACCATAACTCGATGTATTGTATTATTTATTCTTGTAATCATAGCTTTATTTTTAAACTTAAAATCACTAAAAACTTTGAATTTGGAGACGGTTGGTGCAAAATTAGAAACTACTTAGCCCTATTTTTATTTTCACTATCTATCTTATCTTCAAATTTAACGAGGAAATACCTATTTAATTATTTCATAAAGTCGGTAATATTGAATGACATTATTATTAAAGAGAGACAAAATATTGTATAACTTTGTACAGCGTTAATTAGTAAGGGGGATAATTTATGTAAAAACAAAAAAGGCCCATGCCATTTCTATTATGAAGAAAGGAAAGATTAAGAGAGTATTATTACCGTAGATTGTTACGGATTTATAGAGAGAGTAACAAGTGAGGGAGGAAGCCGTTAGTCTACTTCAATTTTGTTGGTACGGTACTCCGCCGTCACTTAGCTATGATTATTTCACATTTGTCTTGTGATGTCATTTATATTTACATAGGGTTTTATATCTTATATCTTAGTGGGGTAGACAAGGACTATATCTTTGGAAAATCTATTAAATATAGATACAATTATGATATTTTTTTACCAAATTGAAAGACGACAAAAAGTAACAGCTAGAAATGTACATAAATAAAAATTAAATGTTGTGAAATATTGATTAGAAAGGTTTATTTATATGGCTGAAGTGAAAGGAAATGCTGGCAGAGGACGACCTAGGTACACACAATCGCCGAGCATGTATGAAAGTTATTATGAATATAAAAGAAGCGAAAGAGGTATGCCAGGATCGTAGCAAATGGCATTCGATTGTCTCTGCCTACTCCTCCTTGGATAAAAATTAAATGCTGTTCGTTGGTAAGAGCATCGCTTGAGAACGGCTGGACCGGCTTTTATTTTTAAATGTTTGTAATACTCTGAATAAAGTTTTTAGGGAAACAAAAATTTAAAAAATTGCCCGGAAAATTGGCGAAAAGCTTGTTATTTATCGTTATTAGCAGGGATTTGATAGCCTAAACCACAGTAAATATTTACTGTGCCTGAACCTAGATAAAAATTGCTTGAAGTTTTGAAGTTCTGGGTTAAAGTAGATACTATGGAAACCTTTTCCCTAAGCGTGACCCGAAACGCACTTGGCCTGCTTTTTTCTTCTAAAAAATAGGTAAATAAGTCAACAACACAGGTGTATATCTCAGAACGTTTAGATGCTACCCGTGTCAACAAAAACAATCATCTGAACCCTCGTCGAGGTATAAATCTACATAATCTGACATGACTAGTGGTTTATTATTTCATTTACAGTTTCAGGTTCAAAAAATCTTATGCACTGCTGTTTCTTGGCTTTTGGATATATTTAATTCATATTTGTTATATGGCTTTTTACCAGTCTGATATGTCTTTTACTTCAAAAATAAACACATCGCAACATTTATTTTTTATTTTGCTAGATATAAACACATATCCGGCTCGAAGGACCATAATGTTCGATAACTGAATAAAAAAGTAGTGTTTGCGTTTATTTTTGAACTAAAAGACATACCAGACTGGTAAAAAGTCATATTAACACACATTGAGTAATAATAATATGATATAGAGCGCTTGTTAAACTAAGCTTTAATTGTGGGCACTTAAGTCCGTTTTATAACTAAACTGCATTTAACCGCACTGTCTTGCACGTCGATTTAGTTTCTAAAATTTATTTATTTATTATTTGTTATTAAGATCGTAAAGTCCGTTCGTCAGTCCGTCTATTCCATTCTGTCACAGCATCGTAGTGTCTACAACAAAGATGTAGTATGCTGGCGCTCTACTAAATTGGTAATACATCAGTGTGCGTGTAAATATTATATGTAATTCTGTAGATTTTTCATCTTACATGAGTTACATCCAGACACTGCACACGTAATAATAATCACGTCTATTAAGAGCGCGTCGATACTAAATCTATGGTCTACTGCTTTTTGATATTTGTCCATAGAACGTGAGCAGTGTGATCTGGTGAGACTGGTGAAAGCGATGCCGGGCGGAAAGCAAGTCAATACTAATGTTACTGAGAAATTGAGTTTATTTATTTGTGGCCAATTGTAAATAGCCTCCAATTTTTTCATATTTCATTAGGATATTTGTGCACATCGATGCCTCGTCGCGTATGTCAGTTGCTATACTCAGAATATTGTGTAATTATTAAGTAAGATCCCAAGGTCTATTTGTGGTCTTGTGAGCCAGTATAGCCAGAAGAATCCTTTTCGCAGACAGCTAAAAGGCGAGCGTTGCCAAAGTAACTTTTTTAGTTTTGATTTCTTTGGAATGTCTATTTTGCCACATGTAGAGAGGGTTTTATGCACAGAGTAATGAAAGACAGGGTGAGTTACACTACATTTTTTAAATATCCCGAATTTAATTGGTAAACTTGCTCAAGTTCAAGAATTATTATTAAGGTTATTTAAAAGTTTTTCTAAAGTTTCTTTTAAAACGGAATTAAGTAATGATAGGTTTGAGAATTACCAGGTTAGGCTTGTGCGCAGGACAATTATATTTTAGGAACAAAAAGGCAGTATTGTAATATAATAGTTATATGCAACATGGAAAAATAATAATGTTCAATGAAAAATGAATTCCTCCTTTAGCCGATGAAATTTGTGAGGTTATATGCCTAACGAGTCTATTTAAATGGAAAAGCCTCGGTGTGGTTTGTCGGATTATGTTCATAGGTTTTTTATCATGAAAATTGTATAGTGCTGGCTTTTTCAAACTATTAGTAGGTTATACGGACCTCTTTTGGGTAAAAGCCCCCCTCCTTATTTTGCCATTCAGCACTGTCTTTCGCCTCTTCCATTCATTTATGCGCAGCATAGTGCCCATTCGTCAGCCCACTTATCTTTAGGCCGGTCTCTTTCTCAACTTCCGCTTAAATTAGGACACATTTGAAGCCAAACACGGTATGCTATGCGTTGACTATCTTCTTCTTCTTAGTCAGAACTATGGTCGTGGTCTTCACCTCAGTGTTCATGGCGCATAACAATATATAGCTATCATTTCTCTCTAACAGATGGCCTTCTGATCAGTCCATCTCATAGGAATGATGGTACAGATTTCAGTATGTTCAGAGTCGCGATGAGCACTAAGAATACCGTTCTTTAAAAATCAAATTTAACTACGGAACCATTAATAGAAATTTCAATGCTCCTTACAACAACTTCTTGTAATTTAAAGTAGTCACTGTGAATATTTAATGTCATCAAGCACGCTGCCTTTATAAATGGCGAAAAAAATGAACACATTGCTCAAATCATAAGACCCAATCATGGAGTATAGTACATATTTTCAAAATTCATTTAAAAATATGCGTTTGTTGTTCAACTTAACCGGATTAGCATTGTTAGGTCGTCCATCTAGAAACCTAATGGAATTTTTGATATCAAATAAATTTTGTTTATTCAAAACGTTTTTAATGATAGTAGGATTTTCAGTAATTTTTGTGGCTGCGATAAAATTTCTTATATCTGGAAACTATGAGAGGGTCTTATTTTTATGGACTATAGTTTCGTATCAATCATTTACAATATCCAAAATGTTTACAATTTTATTTAACAAAAATATAGTTGAGGAAGTAATAAACGAGATTAAAGATTTACACAATAAAAACACTGATAAAGGTGACGAAGTTGCAATTGAAACAATAGAGAAGAGAGAGTTTAAATTTTTACGAATAATGCTAATTCTAACTTCTGTATCACATATATTAGTGGTTACTTTGTTTAATGTTGCACCTTTGATAATAATGTTATTGACTTATTTGAAAACTAATGAGGTACATCGCATAACTTTGTATCCAGTTGTATACCCGTTTCTGGACTATGAGAATAGTGTTAGAGATTTCATTATTGTTTATAGTTCCCAAGTGTACGTAGGTATGCGCTTTATATTTTATTACCATTCTTTAAGTCATGTTTCTAACGGCAATATTTCATAGAAGGTAGAATAAGGCACCCTTATGTGTGTAATACCAATAGAGCCTTGATCGGCCATTCAAGGGTGTCGGTGGTCGAGTGGGTAAAACGTCGGCTCACAACTGAGAAGTCGCGGGTTCGATCCCCACATCTGACCATGTACCAATGGGTTTTTATAATAAAAAACATTATCCGACAAAGAGGCTTTTCCATCTACATACCTTAACAGAGCTGGCCACTCGTGAGGTATAGCCTCAAAAAATCTTAGTCTAAGTGAGGAAGATTAAGGTCTTCCGCTGGGTAGCCTGGGGCCGGCAAGGTTCCCGGGAGCTGTAAGGCAACCCGTGAAGATTTTTTTTCTTTATAAAACTTTTAAGGACCCCTGCGATTTTGTCTATTTAAACATTATTAGTAATTATTATCGCTGCTTCGAAACTGTTTAATCACATTGAAACTATAGTTAATTTAGATTTGTTGTTGAAGTCGTAATATTGTTAATAACCGAAAAAAAACAATTCGAAAATATTTTCTTTACACTGATTGATGAGATATTTTCGTTTTTCAGCTACATTTTTAGGTATTGCTGTGACAACAGTAGATTATTTATATTTCTTTATATGCACGAGCATTAATATACAATTTTTTAAGATTGGACATAGAATCGAAAATATAGTTGAAACGTCAAAAAAGTTTGGAAAAATTGATTATGAAATATTAGAAAAGGATTTAATCGATATCATAATAATACATCAAAATTTGTTTAAGTAAGTTTTTTATAAATTATCTTTTATGAACAAGAACGTTCAATATATTTATCAAATTGCATTTTTTCAGAATGGTAGAAGTGACAGACTCAATATTTTCAAAAAAAAATCTATACTACATCATAATCAGCTCTGGGTACATTTGTGTAGCAATTTTCAACGTTGTGGTAAGATTGTCATATTATAGTAGTTTATGATACGGGATCATAATATGTTATAGGTAAGGGCTCAATTGAGATAGAATCAAACTTTAACGGAGAAAGGATAATTTTAACCAAGGTGTGGTATGTACCAACTATAACGAATCTGTACTAGTTACTCACGATTTAAATCCGCAAACCAAGTTTTCTTCTACAGTTAGAGAATGTAAGATACTAATGGAAGGAAAAGTTAAACTTATTAGCAAACGTTATAAGAAGGGTGGACTGTATAAGTTGGCAGTCAGAAATATAACTCCGCAGAAGCCAATGAAAGTTGATACCATGACGGTTCAGGAGAATGAACTGAGGTTTGGAAAGAAGGCAAGTATATCCAATTTACGCGTGGATGAATGCTAATGAATATAACCAAAGATATAAGAAAGAAAGTACTCAAGGGGCTCGATATTGATGACGGATATCGCACAAAGAACACTCTTATTCGTTCAAGAGATTGGTAAATATATTTTCAGAAGATAGATAATTCTATATCGAAGAAAGAATTAAGAATACAAGAAATGACCGACATCAGTACATAATCAACTGAATTTGAGGGGGAAATAGAACATCAAGTTGAATCAGTGGTTGAAGATGATATTGGACCAGTACTTGAGAGAACAGTTGAAGAATCTGATGATATTTAATTCTATGATGCTGAACCGGAAGACATATCTAAATTCAATATTTGTAAGAAAGCAACTAAATTAAGTGATTATGGAATGTCAGTCATTAACGCTAAATACAAGAAAGAGAAAAACACGAAAGAGAGTGAGTCACTGGATTCAAAGCAGAGATGAATCCTCCTGTGATGGAATTGAAGTTATCAATGATACAGTCATGAAAAATAGTACACAGCTTGATCTGAGAGACTCTTCAACGAGGGAAAGTATTAGAACTGGCTGCTGAAAGCCATAAGCTGCCATAAAGTTGCTAAGTGACATGTTTGTCAGAGAAAAAGAAAACGTGACTTTAGATAGATATTTTCGTGTGTATATAAATATATTCGTATTTACAGTTTACAAGTGTTTATTTCCTAGTTTCCATCCATTCAGATTAAATTCTACACTCTGCATAATATTGCACATCAACAATGTCCACGACAAATATATGGTTGGGTAAAAGTAATACGAGATGCTTCCTGTAAGGGGTGGTACGGTAGTGCCAGACTTTTGATAATCGATATATGAATGTTTTACTTTTTCTTTTTTTTCAGAACATATTGGACCAATTTTACAAATTTTCATTTCTAGTTCTGACTGTATCAGTACTATTTGAAGTTTGGACACTATGTTATAATGGAGATATGATCATGAGGGCGGTAAGAATTTTATTGGAACATGAAAATAGCCTAGGACCTAACGACCAATGGCGCTAATTTTCAGTTTGTTAGTCTTATTAATTTAATGAATAAAATGTAGCGATTATATTAATTAATAACATAGGTATATTTCGTAGAAAGATAAGGGCTTCTCGTTTAGTTGGGGTCTTTACAGCTTGGGAGGCGCCGAGGAAAACCTCTTTGCGCGGGGTAGCGGCCCCTCGGTGTTCTCTTTCAGCGCATACGTTGTACATGCGACTCGTGAGCCGAACCACGAACTTCTTCATGCTAAACATATTTAGTATATGCAAGTCCCTACGAAGCTCTAGAAATCAATGGTCAGTGTATTTTTGTATTTTACAGAATTTGGTGTTCAGTGATTCAATTGTAAAATGCGACTGGCCAGCAACCAATGAAAAAATTAGAAGACATCTTTTAATTATTCTTATAAGGTACCTATTGTAATAGATATTAGAGTGGCGAAATATTTTTTTCTGTAACAGGTGCCTAGCCACTCTACCAACTGAGTTTTGAAAGCGATCTCTGATTTGTCTAAAACACTCTTAATCAATTTATGAAAGTGTAGTCAAACTTGAGCAGATAAATAACAACTGTCAAAACCATATATGATCAAGATTAAGGATTCTACGTCATGTCTACCATAAAAGTTTTTTAAAAAAAAAACCCATTGGTACATGGCCGGGATCCAGGATCGAACCATTGGTCTGCCTAGTTAATACCCGACGGCTTAAACACTCCGCCAACGCATTAGAGCCAACGCTATCAAACGATTTTTTTGGACAAATTAGAGATCACTTTTAAAACTAGGTGGGTAGGTTTAGCTTATAATATATCTCCCGGTAACCGTTTTACAGGCACCATCGTACTAAAGAAAGCACAATTAGTCTTTTCAATAAGGTATTTTGAGGCTATTTAACAAATAGCCAGGCTCTATTAAGGCATGTTGAGTTCGAAATATATCGATGTAGTACAAAATTATCTTTTTGTAGATAATTTTTTTCTACACGTTTCTTTCCTATATTATTTTGTTACATTTCTGACGGATTAGACAGTATATGCCATGAAAACTCGCTGTGGCTAACTTTTTTCCCGACTTGATTCACTTATACTGTCAATGCTCAGCTCCTAAACATGATAGGTCCATGTTTAGTACTCGTAAACCTTCCCAGTGAATTAACCTATCTAATAATTAAAACAGCAATAAAATCCGTTTAGTAGTTTTTGCGTGAAAAGGTCGCAGACAGACAAACAGACACTTTGTTTTATAATTATGTAGTGATGATGATAATAATATTTGGAATATAATATTTACAGAGCCCAGAAACCGTGTAGAATAACTGCATACAAATTTGTCAACGTCGATCTGCAAGCATTTAATAAGGTATGAAAATTGTCTTTTAGTTTTTTACTTGTATTTGTATGAGAATTCCGTCGTTTGTAATATTGGAAGTATTGGAACCAATGTACCAAAAAAGGCTAACTCATATCACGTAAAAAGTTAAATTCAGTAGGTATATCATATTAAGTTAATATTTTATACAGTTTACCTTATAAATATAGAAAAACCGAACGTCACGAGACGAAAGTGAGCTACTATTATATTGTTAACACATACAATACACATTTTTAAAGTTTAGTCAGGGACCGGTAGATGTCGCTTCAGTTCAGTTTCCAACCATCCACTCATCCATTTTATAAATATTTCAATGACTTTAAACAATTTAAAAATATGATGAAAAACCTGATAATAATTTTTCCTTTTCAGTTTCTTACAACATCGTGGTCGTACTTTGCTCTGCTGAACTCTGTCTACTCTGGTGATAAAAATGAAAATTAAAATGCTGTAATAAATTACTCTTTTATAATAACTAGTTTCACCATATTATCCTTTTATTCAGGTTATTTTCCTGAAAATCTCCGATCACAACCCAAAACGTCCCTGGAAATAAAATCTCTCTTCATTACTTCGACAGTGTCACCTTGACAGAACTCATTCTCCTCACCAGCAGCCAGCAAAAATGGTTATCGAACTAAAAAATAGAGAATTTTGGATAACACTGTTTACCGGATATTCATCAGACATATCTCGAAATCATGTGGAAAAAGGAAGTTATAGGCCATGCATAGTTATCCCAATCCTTCATGATACTATATTATACTTGAACATGCCAAAATGTTTCATATATTATTGGTATTTAAAATTAACTAGGAGCTTTGAAGTCATTCCAGTCTAGTAATTACCTATTTCCACGATATTTGCTTTATTGCAATGCACTAAGTAGGTATAATTTTCTTTTACACAGAGAGAATATAATATTACTTATATTTATTAGAGTTCATTAGTCAGTTTCGCTACGATGTTGACATACCTTTTTAATTTGCCTCTTTTATGTTACTTTTTCATTGTCATGCCCAGCAAGTTGTGATTGCAATGAAAGTACCTGTTCCTTCTGTCATATCCTGTCAATTCTGTCAATTAAGCTAATTTGGTGAACATTCTCCAATTTCCGACATATACAGTAACGTAGGTATACTAAGTTTAGTTTTTAAAAGAAGCTTTGTATACTTTGCTTCTCGCTTTCAAACTACGTTCTATTTGTTTGTTTTTTTTGTTTGTTTTTTTTATCGATTCTTAAATAACTCGAATCAAAAAGTTCTATAAAGTACCTATATATGTTTCTTAGATTAATGATGGGAGTGACTTTAGTCTAATCATAGTCGCCATGAGGCATAATGATACTGTTTCTAATAATAAAATATTTCTACAGAACCTTTAACAGAAATGTTAATATTTCTAAAAACAATGTCTTTGTTAGTAAAATAGTCACTGTAAATATTTGATGTCATCAAACACATATACTTAGTATCACACAGTAGTAAGCACATCAGTATATAAATGGTAAAAAAACTAACACATTGTTTCGCTCGGAAGACCCAATCATGGAGCACAGTCCATATTTTCGAAATTCAATAAAAAAATTGCGAATGTTATTCAAAATAACCGGATTGACATTGTTAGGTCGTCCTTCTAGAAACCTATTAGAATTTTTGATATCAAATAAATTGGGTATTTTCAAAATGATTTTAATGATATCAGGTTTTTTGGTGATTGTTGCATCTTCGTTAAAGTTTTTAATTGTAGGAAACTATGAGAGAGTCTTATTTCTATGGACTGTGATTTCGTACCAATCATTTACAATATCCAAAATCATAACAATAATAATTAACAAGAATTTAATTGAAGAATTAATAAATGAGGTTACAGAATTTCAAAATAGAAGCATTGACAGAGATGACGAAGTTGCTAATTATAAAATAGAGAAAAAAGAGTTTAAATTCTTACGAAAAATGCTTATAATATCTACGCTATTACAAATATTTGCGGTTGCTTTGTTTATGATTGCACCTTCAGTTATAATGTTGTTGACTTATTTAAAAACTAATGAGCTTAATCCCATGACGATGTATCCAGTTAACAATATATACCCATTTCTGGACTACGAGAATAGTGTTAAAGATTTCATTATTGTTTATGTCTTCCAAGTGTACGTAGGTATGACCTTTGTGTTATAGTATTATATTATCTATGTTAATTAAAATAAAAAATTAACACACGATGACAGTTTATCAAGCGGCAGCGTGTCAAGCCATGTTCAAGCCAACAGAACTGGCGAGCAGCACCGTGTGTAATATTACACGAACCATTTGGAGCCACTCTTGACCCCTTCATAACTCAAAAACTATTTAACATAAACACACCAATTTGGTTTATTTAATGAGATCCCCTAGATATAAACACACCTTAAACGGTTATTTAGATATTAACGTCCAACAATCGTCATTTTGATCACTGACTGACCTATAGATCAAAACTCTAACCCAGATGACCTAGAAAGTTAAAGTTTGGCATCCAGATGGCAATAATTGTGTGTATACAAATAAAAAAACAGAAAACAGTGAATTTATAAGATTTGAAAATTTGAAGATCTAAATGGGTGCCAAGTTCTGTAGACAATTCTAAAATTTGCCCGCACATTGTTGGGCCGGACATTCTCGGACCAGGCATTCTTTGGCTGGTCCTGTAACGACTTAAACGATTTTGGCCTTTCGGTTGACACGAAAGATGTCACGTCAAATAATATGCTCACCCCACTGTATCCTTAATATATTTGGGAAGATTGTTGCACTCCATCATTATTGTAGGGGTTTTTTCCCTAACTCTTTCTAGGAAAATTAAATGTTGTTCGGATATGGGATGAACTCCTAGTGTTACGATTATGGAATTTACTATTTAATGAAAATGTTATTTCAGAATGAATATCGCCTTTTAGATTTTTTTAACAAGGAGACACGTATTATAGTACGGCAGCCCGTTACCAGGATTTTAGACTGATCACGCTCTAAAGTTTGTTGAGTTTTTTGGTGATTTAATAAGGACTTGAGAAGGAAATTAACAAGAACGGACATTGGCAACGTTGCGAAATCATTGAGAATCATCTTTACATAATTATGTAAAAAAAAAGTGGTCATAAAGTTATCGCGCCTCGTCCGTTCTTTTTCTTTTTTGACTGAGAGTGATGTTTTTGTAGACATGAAAATAGTAACTGACATTATCCGTGCTGTGAATAGTTTTGGTCTGAGAAAAAAATCTAAATTTGTTTACAGCGGAGAATTCAACTTAAGGAGACGCCTCATAACTTTTGTTCCATACAAAAACGGACTTCAGCAACGCAAGTATTGTACAAAACTTATTAAAAATAGCAATTTCTAGTTAATCGATCCTAAATGTATATGAAATTATCTTTATACTAAATGTATAGAATAATAAATTTACTAATGTGTTTTTTTTACATTTTGAATAAAGATAAGATAAGATAAGAATATAAGATTTTACTTGCCGGATGTCATTTTTCATTATTCGTGACCGGAAAAAAATGAGAACGGACATTTTCAATGACGCGTAACCGAAGTGTTGGATCTGAGGTATGTAATTTTTTGAACGCTGTTCGAGTTAGCGCGCCTCGTCCGTTTTCAAGTAGAAATTGTGTATTGTGGCTCGGAAAAGGGGGTAAAAATATGAACTGACATTTTTAAACACGTATTTCTTAGCAAAACCGTTTTCAGTCAAGAATTTTTATTTTTTTGTTAGTTTGTGGGGTTGGAAATTTTGAGTAAATGAATATAACTGAATAAAAATTGAAATGCAGTTGTCTGGATCAACCATCTGGATTCAGTATTCTGTCGCACCTTATGCTCATTTTATCAATAAAAAACGCAATGTAGCCCTTGCTCAATATCGGACAGTAATGCAATTGTCACGTAACTCTGCGACAGGCTCAATACATCCCCCCCTTTTTCGATTAAATATCGATACAACACATTCGAACACAGCACGTGTATCGATAATAATGCTACATGGGCGCATAGATGCTGAGTTGCAATAGACAACCAAGCCACACAGCAAACCGTCCCATGCGCGCGTCTTATACCGCGAGCATGAAATATACAGATACGAGATCCGACTCTGCTGCCTCCCTGCAGCTGCGCAACACGGAAAATGTCCGTTCGACTCGATTTACTATTTTTTAGAGTGTTATCAACAATTAAAAAAAAATTACCCGGGCGCTGTAACTTTTTTATACCCTTTTTTTATACCCTTTTTTACATCGTTTATTAATACTATGGAATTTTTGCAACACCCAAAACGTCCGTTCTCGATAAATTCACGTTTTTTAAAATATTTTTTATATGATTTCATCAAGAACGGACAAGGCGTTTTAACAAAAAGACGATTTGCTTTCTTACTTGTTTGCTTGAGTAAAACTTTTCATATTTTTTAATAATCTAGCGATTAGTCATTGAGTAGATGAAGGCGTGATAACAGGATATTTTGGTAACAGGCTGCCGTACTATATTATACATACATTTGTTTAATATTATGCACACAGTTTAACTTTAAGCACTTGTATTAAGTCGAAGTTACATACAACTATTATTTATGAATATTTGTTTAAAAACAACTTTTACTTTGTTCAGGGTTGCCAACCGAACCTAATATATTAAAAAAGAGAACTAAAGTTCTTCGGAGAAGTCAAACATAAATATTATCACAGAGATTGATCTCTTATTTTGTTTTTCAGCAACATTTTCAGCGTGTGCTATAATAATATCAGATTATATATTTTTCTTTCTATGCACGAACATTAAAATACAATTTCTTAAGATTGGACATAGAATCGAAAATATAGTCGACAAGTCAAAAAAAATTAAAAAAATTGATCATGAAATATTAGAAAAAGATTTAATCGACATTATAATAATACATCAGACTTTGATTAAGTAAGTACCTACGTTAAGAACTGGTTAAAATTTACAATGTAGGTACAAGTTGTTAAGTATCTAAATTATTTTTGTTTTTTTTTTCAGAAAAATAGAAGTGATAGACTCAATATTTTCCAAAAAAAATCTTTGGTACATAGTGATATGCTCTGGGTACACTTGTCTTATAATTTTTAACGTCGTGGTAAGAATTTATAATACTTTAATCTAGTCAATGCTCGTGGTTTTGTTCACGTGGAAATAACACATAGACATAAGCCTGCCAGTAATTGTAATAGCTACGTAACGATGGTCTCCCTTTCCTATTTCGATTAATTCAGCGCTCACCGTGTCTATTATCCGCGAACTTGTCAACATAGAAAGCCGCAAATTGCCACCGCTAAGGTGCCCACTCATTCGTCCAATCGGTCCATACGGTCCACCGAAATCGACCACAGACTCGTCCAATTCTTATCACGCGGCCCACCATCCGTTTTCAAATCGTTGTATTTGTGGTTGATTTCGATGACCGGAACGATCTGTTACACACACACACATCCACACGCCTTTGTTTTATCGAATCTTGTGTGTCTGTGTGGGTGAGTGAACTGCATGTGATCTAGATCGTATGATTTACATTGCTAATGTGTGGCCTGTCTTCAATCTCGATCTTACGGCGGCCGGACCGAAAATTTTCTGTGAGATAACGGACCAGTACGTGGACTACTTAATGGTGTTAATACTTGAAGTAGGTACTTATATTTTCTGAGTCCTCTGGGTCAACATTCAGTTTAAAGCGATCTGATTGCTGCGAAGTTGAAATTGTCGATTTTCGTGACTGAAGCTAGTTCAAGCTAGGCTTTTTTGGCAACCTAGTTCGAGCTGGGATCATGATCTACGTACCCTCTCTGCCATCGAGGTGTCTTTTAAATGTAGACTTCTTTATTTTTTGTCTTAGCATTTTGGAAAATTACTTGATGTTGTAATGTGAAAACATTTTTTTTTACAAAAAAAAAACGGTTTGGACTTTAGTCGTTACAATCCATTGAACTCATTTTTTAGTGCTCACTTACGCTGCCTACATGCATGCAGCATCCTACATTTATTTGTGTAGCCGTCGGATGGGTCTTCACAATGATATAACTAACATTTTTGTAATTCATAAACTTTAGTAGCTCAAATCTTTTAAAAGTAGTTACATGTGTTTCCAGTCGCTATTTTTCTGGAATGAAGTAAAATTTTATTTTTTGTATAATATATTTTTGTTTATAATGAATAAACTCAAAAACTACTCCACCTATACTAAAAATTATTTCACTAATAGAAAGACACTACAGGCTATATTTTATATTGTTCGAATATATACACGGGTGGAGCATTAAAAATGATTTTCGATCTTTTTTTTTCAGAATACGAAGGATCAATTTTACAGATTTTCATTTTTTATTCTGACTTTCTCAGTGTTATCTGAAGTTTGGGCACTTTGTCATTATGGAGACATGATTATGAGGACGGTAAGAAATGTAATTCTCAATACTTACACCTTTTTTGATGAAAAATTAAAGTGACGTCGTATTTAGTATTAGCTTTCGCCCCGGCTACTCTCGTGCGCTATTTTTAAATGTGAAATAAAATACGACCAAAATATCTTACATAACCAACACTTTTTTGTTAGCAAGTAGGTACGGAATAAGGGGACAGTTATCGACATCGTTATCGTTTTTACTAAGTGTAAATAACGAGTAACTTTTGCAGTATGTCCTCAGTGTTAGTGAAATTCAGTATCTATAATAGAGAAAAGTGAACTTTCAATGTCAGTAAACATGGCTCATAAGGTTGATTATTACGCCCTAGGGCGATTTCATTACAATTTTTTTTTTATTTCAACAAGTCTAATGTAAAGGTTTGCTAGTAAGAAGTTTTTTAACATGAAAGTTGAAAGTTATGTCGACTTATATCATTATAGAAAAAATTATAAAATTAAAAATTATTGTAATTATTATAAATTGTATATTAAATACCGCAGATTTTAAATGTTAAATCGATTATTTATCAAAAAAAAGTCCTAAAAGCTGAACGTTCACTTTCTTTGCCTCAATTTTGTAACAATAAAAAAAAATTACGCATGCGTATTGCGTACCAAGTTACAATCCTTGTTTTATTTACCTATTTTTCTCACAAATGTATTGAAGAACGTCGTATGATACACGGGTGTTAAGGTTATTACAATCTCGTGAAAAGTCAACTCGTTAGTAATATCCTACTTACCACCCTTGTATCACAATGTACTATTAATACCGTGTATATTATTATTTGTTATTTTACAGAATTTGGTGTTCAGTGATTCAATTGTAAAATGCGACTGGCCAGCAACCAATGAAAAGTTCAGAAGACTTATTTTAATTGTACTTATAAGGTACCTACTATATTAATTCTATAAAAAACTCTAGTAAAAAAAAACAAAGCATGCCAATTTTAAATTGCTGTTCCTATTTCTTCTAGAGCAGTTGATCTTAATTCACAGGTCCCAGAAACCTTGTAGAATAACTGCATATAAATTTGTCGACGTCGATCTGCAAGCATTTAGAAAGGTATGAAAACTGTTTCGTAATTTTTACCGACTTCCACAAAAACTATCTTTCTATTTATCTATCATCACGCCTTTTATCCCAAGAGGAGGAGGCAGAGACAACCTAATGCCAATTGATACGATCCTGACACATCTCTTTCACTTATTTTATATGCATCATACGTTTTATACATGCATTGTGTGTACTTTTAATATTGCCTTCGATCAATATTTTTTTATAAGTTCAATAAAAGTACACCTAGGTCGTCTGCCAGCATTTACTTTCACTTCTACCATATAAACATTTTAGTAAATATTTCATCCTTCATTCTTTCAACGTGTCCAACCAGCGTCAACTACTTTTCTTCATTTTAGTCACAACGTCATCTTTCACTCCGCATTCTTGTCTAATGACATCGTTCTGGATGTGATCAATACGTTTTATATCACTCACACATTCTACGCGTTTCCATAATAGAGGTAAAATAAGAGAAATCAGTAGATACATATTTTCAACACTTTCTGAAGGTCGCTTAACTTCCATGTTTTGGGTAATTTGAGGGAAAGGGTATATAATATTGGTAACTTTGATGACAATTTTTCCTTTTCAGTTTCTTACAACATCATGGTCGTACTTTGCTTTGCTGAACTCTGTCTACTCGGATGATGAAAATGAGAATTGATACCAAGAAATATATTTTATTAGCGGACCCCGCAGACGTTGTCCTGCCCAAACGTTGGCTTGCCTGCTATTTACTTTTCTTCGTCCGTGGAAAACAACTACCACTACCACTAACCGTACCTCTACTCCTACCACTACCACTCCCACTACCCCTAATCCTACCACTATCACTACAACTACCCCTACCACTACCCCTACCCCTACCACTATCACTAACATTACCACTACTTTTTCCCATACAAAATTATCTATATTTAATTTTTCGATTTTTCAGCTTGAAATCGGTTAAGCTGTTCTCGAGTTTTAACAAGACTAATAAACGACAATTGATTTTTATTATAAGAAGAAGATAAATCAAAACAATAAGGTTTACCTACCTGTTTAAAAAATAAATAAATTTTATCAGCACAGAAATAATGTGTAATTTTATTTACATGACCATTGTCGGCGTGCCTCCCCCATGCTCAAATTGTTTGATTGTTCATCATGTAGGATACATAGTTTATATCCAGTATTAAAGTATGATATCGACAAAATAAGCCGCGCGGTTTACTGAGTTCATTGCTCAAACAAGCTTGCTCTTAAAGAAAATAAGTGCTTTATTTTTGTCACTAGTGGGAATTGAACCCGAGACCTCCCAGTTTTATGTCAACGCTCCACCAATGAGGCTATCGACCTGGGGTTTAATAAATATTTGTATTAGGCCCACTTGCGCGTTAGTTGCACTCTGGGTTAGTTGCACTCTGGGTTAGTTGCACTCTGGGTTTGTTGCAAATCAAGGGTTAAACTAATAATTAGCGGTAATAAATTATTAGTTTAACCCTTGATTTGCAACTAACCCAGAGTTTAATAGGATAACCCAGGAACGCGCAAGTGGGCCTTAAAGTATCCCCCGAATAGCATAATTGGTAGGACTGTGGACTTGAAACCGGAGGTCCCGGGATCGAGTCCTACTCGCTGCTAAAATGCTAAGCACCAATTTTCTTTAAGGATATTTGCTTAAATAGACTCATCGTGCTTCGGAGGGCACGTAAATCCGGTAAATAAAGTCCGGTCAACAACCCGCCTGCCAAGCGTTGTGACTATGGCAATTCCCCGCAATGAGCACCACTACTAATATGGTGCGCTAGAAGGAGACCAATGATCCAGCAGTGGATCTTAAAAAGGTTGATGATGATAATGATCCCCCGAATATGTCCATCTAAGAACAAACAGACAAACGACTATATCACTAATAATCCCGTCAAGAGACTGAACAACAGTGTATCCAATATTGGCCCAAGTTTTATAACAATAATGTCCAAAACTTGTCTAATATGTGGTTAAGGAAGTCAAAAGTTCGCTCTCGCTAACCGCTGCTATTTGATGTTGCATTATAGCTTTACTATACGGAATATTGGCTGCTTAATTAAACTACTTGTGAGAAAATGTAAATTTAAGTCTCTTAATATTGTCATTCGTTGATATAAACCACTAATTGAAAAAGGTTCTTTTGTAATATGCTAATCATGTAAATTATTCTTAATTTCAACAAAAATAAGTAATTATTTAAACGAATGGAATATTTAGTCTCAGTCTTTTTCTTCTTTTACATTTCAGTTAGTCATCAAAATCCAATTTTTAATCAATTTTTTCAGAAAACCTGATCTATTTCCGAAACTGAAAAAAATATAATATTGATTTTAAGGATATAAAAAATCTTTTTATTGTTTTGAAAATATGATTAGAAACATTTTACTCGATAGAAAAAAGAACACATCTGAAAACTTTATTTATCAAATTTTATGGCTATAATATGGATGGTATAACTACAAAAAATTACTTACATGCATATTTTTTGGTAATTACTATCTTTTTAACCGACTTCCAAAAAAAGAAGGAGAAGGTTCTCAATTCGGACCGTATTTTTTTTATTTTTTTTTTCATTGTAAAATTATGTCTATGTTGTATAAGACTTTTTTTAAATTTATCGCTTACGTTGAATCGCTTACTGTTTCTATGCAGCTTGCGTGCGCGTGATTCTAGATAAATGAATTCTGCTTTTTCATCACTCATTTTCCCATCGACCACTTCAAACTCTTGGCGGTAGAGTAATTGCCACTCTTCTCTGTTTTTCTTCTTATACTTCTAGCTAATTATATGACGCGCCTTTGTCTTCCACTACCTCTCTTATCTCAATATCCCTTCATGATTTTCTTCATGTCGTGTCGTTCAGTGTCTTTCTCTTCTTTTTTCTATTGGTGATATTTTCCCTCTCAATCATTAGATATTTTTCTGTCCAACCCTCTCAGCGCTACATCTACGTATATTTCTGAAGTCACCTGTAAAAAAAGTATCTGCCAGCTTGGCCAGATTTTGAAAGTAATGGTTCAGTTGTTAATTCCATAATTTGTGTAGTCTCTTTTTTGATATAAATAAGTATTTTTGTTATTAAAGGATTTTCATTTTTCCTGTCTCCAAGGAATTTTCATACATTATGCCTTAATTAAGGTATGACAGAAATTATTTTGTGTTTAGGTACATCATGTTTACATTGATATGTTTAATATTTTAACCACGATTAAAAAAAACCTTTCCATCCCCGACTTCGCCTATGGAAAATCTAATGGAAATAATAAAAAAAAGTCGGTTTATTATCTTTGACATAGAAGTTGTTTCAAATCTAACAGAGCGAGAAGTACGAAAAATAAATGACAAGTGTTTGTTTTATTTTGTTTGTGGAAACTACAAACAAACAAAACACATCATCACGGTATTTATATCTTGCGGTGTGACCAGTAACAGTATCCAGTTTTAGCTAGTTGCTCATATTAAAGTTGAAAGCCTGTTGCTACACTGAATGGACCAAGATTTATCACTTCTTTAACAGATGTAAGTATCTGTTACTATTATATGAAGTACAGTCCTCAACTTTAGGTGCCCTTTGAAGCAAGTGGATCCTTTATTGTCTACACTAATATTATAAAGAGGTAAAGTTTGTAAGTTTGGATGTAGGATCATCCAATTTCAAAAATTCTTTGACGAATAGATAGCTATACAATCCCTGAGTAATATGGCTATATTTAATTTTATCTAATCTTATATCTTAAAACTCTCTATTACAAAATCGAATTATACTTCATAATGATATGTTTTATATACACGCGTCTGTAATATGTCAAACTTCTATACTTCGGTACCGAAGTTTTCATACAAAAACGATATCCTAATGTTTTGTATTTTTTTTAAATGCAGAAAGGGTAGAGGATATGTCTTATACAACCACATTAAACTCTATGAAATTGTCGACACGCGCATGTGCGAGTCACTTGACAGTTAACGCGCATGCGCGGTAGTTAACCGCGGTTTGCCGCCAATTTGTCGATTAAGAAAAATATCTTGGTTCAATTTGATTTGTAATTCAAAAGTTATTAAAAATGTCTGATAGCGATATTGAAATTCAATTCTACAATTTGTAATATTCATAATTTAAATAATTACAATAAATATTTTTTGCTCTTTTAACATTGATCAATTATTTGAAATAACTATTGAACGGGATTAGATAAAGTAGTGTATGAACGGGCACATAACTTGGAATTAAAACACTCGTGAATGCCATTAAATTTCAATTCCACTTGTATTTTAATTACCTCTATTATGAACCTGTTTCATAAATTACTATTATTCAAAAATATCCACTGAAGAAGAAACAACAAAGATTTATTTGAACAAAGTAGTGGTCAGTAGTTTGGTATAAAAGCTAGTTAGATTTTGGCAAGAAGTCGCACTGCGGTGTGTACGTGTTGGGATTATAAAGGTTAGCGACAATTTTTACACAACTTTGTAGCCTGAAGACGCTGCCATTTCTAAAACAGGAATCAGCTTTTTACTGCTCAAAATTGCAACGAGTTACAGCGCCTCTAAAATGTGGAACTAGCACGTATTCAATATGATTTTACTTTATTTTATTGGTAACCCTGCAGCCAGGTACTAAGATTTTTATATGCACAAATCTATCCTCGTAGTTACGAAAATTCAGCCACTTTAGATACACGAAACAATTGGGGTTATTTTTAGGTTTTCGTATATCCGATGAAAAAACGGAACGTTATAGCATCACTCTGTCAGTCTGTCTGTCACAGCTTATTTTCTCCGAAACCTCCGGACGAAACATTTTGAAACTTGATGTATAGAGTGTATCACGGACGTATAGCGTAAAGAATCTAATCTAATTTGGGGGAAGAATTAAAAAGTAAAAACATTTTTTTCATGTGCATCATGTGACATAGCAAATAAAAGGGTGTGTACCTTTACCGTTCATAAACAAGGCTGGACGGACGGACGGACGGACAACGGAGCATTAGTAATAGGGTTTCCGTTGTCACCCTTTGAGTACGGAACCCTAAAAACTAACATAATACTGGTAAATCAAATAATATGAGATGAGAAAATTTCATGAAAAAAGCCTACACCTTTCAAACTAGCCTTTAACGTCAAACGTCATATAATTACAAGCACCAAATTATTATAAACTTCTTTTTCTTTCAATATAAGTCTACCAACCACTTATTTCAGAAAATATATTCAAATATTCCTAAATCAAGAAGATAAATGACTTGATCGTCGGAGAAAATCCGAAGTCGTCAATTTTAATTTTCCCCAGAGATCGGGGAGGAATCGATTTTCGTGAAAGATTGATGTGGTCAACTTAACTGTTGCTTCTGAAATATCTACCATCATATTTTAAATGGTCATCATAATCTGTTAACTTATGGATGGTATGAAAAAGTTTAAAACATATACCGTATGGACGAGGTAAATGATCACTGACAGTAAGTAAAACTGAGTAAAACCAAGCGAAAACAAAAAAAAATCGGTCAGTTGTAAATTAGTCACTCGCATTATCTCGTTCGTGTAGCATCGTCCTCTCCTAGATCCGCGCCTAGCTTGAATGATTATTTTCAGATACTACCCAGGCTGGCGCAACTTAGAATAAAAAATTAGGGCTATGAAAAATGAGCCAATACTAAGGGCGTCGTATCTCCATCTCTTTCACGCCATATACAGATGACAGAGATAGCAAATATTTCTATATCAATACACAGTACGATGTTGTTAGGTTGGCAGTACCTTTCAGCCCTAAGTTTGTTTCAGTTTAATGTATGGCAGTTCACTAATTAAATAAAGTTACCATTTTATCATTTGTCGATGCAACTTATTCACAAGCAGAATGCGAGAGCTTTTACCTTCTGTTTATGCGGGCAAATGTAGACATGGTTACAAGTCTCTAAGGCCATTCAAGTCGTTGTAGTATTTTTTTGTAACTGCAGTGTCACTATGTTATATACTATTATACTAGCAGTGCACTGCGGTTGCACCTGTGTTAATGGTTACTGCTCTGCTTGGGATATAGCGTGATGTTATATAATTTATACCTTCCTTTTATGAGATTAGCGCGTTCAAACAAAAAAAAACTCTTTAGATGACATTCAATGAAATCATTTTTCAGATAGTATTATGTAATCATATGAATATACTGTATTTCCTGAAAGCGCGAACATGTGTTTTCAAAACCAAAAATATGTAAATAAGAGCCGGCCATTAAGAGGCCATACATATTTAAATCTGGGAAGTATGAAGTAAGTGGATGCAATGAATTAATGTAGAATGTACGAATCTGTGATTGACGCAGAAATGTGGGGACCTATTCCTTGCTTCCAAGATCAAATAGGCAACGCTTTGGAATTCTAGAAGGACCATGAAAATAGAATAGAATAAAGTAGAATGAAAGTTGGAAGCAAAGTGGTAGAGTAAATAATGTAAGAAGAAATTCACAATTTTCTATTAAAAGTAGACATAAATATATGAAAATAATGGAAGGAAAGAGGCATGAATGTAAGACAAATGTGGGATTTCCTTTATTATTTGTCTCTCAGGACAGCAAAATCATTTAAAAGGGAAAAATAAACATTTTAAAAGAAAGTGTACCGACTTCAAAAATTATGCACAGAGGTTTTTCCATCTAAATATACCTCAACAGAACTAGGCACTCATTAGGTATAGTCTCACAAATACCATCGGTTAAACGAGGGAGACTTGGTCTTCCGCTGGGTACCCTGGAACCGTAACACGGATTCTGGAGCTTGCCTTACGCCTGAAGAAACAGAAAAAAAGCAAGAAATAATTAAAATTTTGTCGTAGAATTTGAAGACGGTTGGTGGATAAGAAATTGACTAGATTAGTGAAATTGTGAACTAAGTTGTTTTTAATTTGTGAATATTTTTTGAAGTCTGTTTTATTTTTTTATAAAAGGTTTATGTAAGTATACATAGGTACTGTAAGTGAGACGCTACCAGTGTATCAACAATTATTTTTTATTATTATAGTATTTTTTTATAATAAATTTTGAAAGTTTTGCCGATAGAGGACAAAATGACGTAAAAGAGTCGTTCTGCCCCATTTCTCAACTCATTTGTCTAACTGGTAGTACCACGTTAAGGGCCGTCCTACTTTTATTACAAACGATTAGTACCACCACTATACAGAAACGTTACCTATTTTACCTAAATCATGACGTCACTTTGCCGTCCGCCAACAAAACTTTGAAAATTTATTATTATTATAAACATACCTTAGTTTTTACTTTACATACCGAATTGACCCTCTGTTTGGGTTTCAGAAGCTCGTTAATGGACTTTCACTCAGTTCTCTTTCGAGATATTAAATTTTAAAATTTATTTTGGTTTTAGCTTAAACTTCTGCAAATAGGTTTACGCCTAAATTTATTCAAATCCGTTCAGTAGTACCACTCTCTTTTAATAAATAGGCTTCTTCACTTTCATGCATGGCCTTGACATCGTACCTTTTAAACGAGTAGCTTTAAGACACTAACTTGAATATTTTTTTTGTTTTTATTTTAATCCAAAAACAACAACAATTAATAAAAAAGAAATATAAAAACTACTTACAAACAAATAACATCTGACATCTCACCTTGGTGATAAGCAACATTAACTATCCTGAAAACATTAACACTGTAAGTTAAGCGAACAGCTGATGCGTTCTCCTTTTCTATTCCCCTTTCTCTTTCTCATCACACACACGCACACATTGTCAAATCAACTAGCGCGCGCTTCCCCGGCTTCCTGTTACACACGTCCGTCCCTTTTCACGAAATCGCTCCCACAGATTGCAGGAAAGCCAGAGGAAATATGTTATACATCAAAAACCCTCTTTGCATCGCCAAGCTGTCCTAGATACTAGATACTTTTATGAGATCAGAAGCAAGATATTTAAAAACCTTACGTGCTTCGGGACCCCATAGGTCCAGTGTCTCAACTTCAAACGGCACAAATATTATGTACCCTAAGGAACCATACTTACACCGTTTGAAGTTTTCAGATTGCCGCGTTCCGAAGTGTAAAGTATACACTTGTAAAGAAAATTTAAATGTGACAGAATAATTTATCCCGAAATAAGCCTATGTCACTCTATATTAGTTTGATTTTACTAGATGATTTGAAATTATTAGAGGGAGACACACCATTGTAGAACTTTGTTACAGCATTTATTAGCGGTTTTCACCTGAACTATGAGATATAGAGAAATAGTTTTGTTCATACCCATACCCACGGAACATTATAAATAGGTAACTATAGAAATAGAAAGCGAGCGTTTATGTGCTTTCCGAACATCTTTAGAATTTTAAAAAGAATAAACACATTTTGTGCTATATTGTAGTATAACAGTATAAAATAATTTCTAAATATATCAAACTTTAAGGGTCCGTGGCTGTCGGCCATGTTACTTCTGTCAAAAATATGGCAAATCTCTATTAATCCTAGATACAGAAAGATACTATTTATACAATATTTTCAACTCTAAATAGCCATAGTTTTAAAAACGCAATAGCAATGTTTGTTTTAAAAACTACGCATATTTAAAACCCTAAATAATATGGCTTAATCAAATTGAAAATAATAACTATCAGCAATTTGAGTTGAACATATTTGTATAAATACACACTTTTTTCTAGGATTAATAGAGATTTGCCATATTTTTGACAAAAGTAACATGGCCGACAGCCACGGACCCTTAAAGTATGATATATTTAGAAATGATTTTATATTGTTATACTACAATATAGCACAATATGTGTTTATTCTTTTTTAAATTCTGAAGATGTTCGGAAAGCACATCCTTAACTAGACTAGTTTTTCCCAATATTCTCATCACAGTAAACAACTTGGTTACACCGGTTTTCATATAAAAACCTGCTACTTCTACTCTTGTTTATAATGTTCAGTGCCCAGTTTATACCTGCTTACACTTGTTGTACAGTAGAAGCCCAATAAATACACAAACACACAAAGACGGTTTCTAGAACGCAATAAGTGAGGTATATACGAGAAATTACATGTTTATATTCATGACCACTCAACTCCCTTGTCTGAACTTTTCAGACTGCGCTGGCTCCTGATGCATGGAACGCTTGTAAATTCGTCCATTTTCATCCATTTACTATATTTTCGGTCAATGGAATAAGTTGGTTATCTATAAAATAAAATAATAGATATTTTTTTTGGTTTTATTCCTTAAATTTTTCGAAATTCATCTCCTATAGGGATAAAAGTGGGTATTAAAGTTTGTATGGGAAAACTAAATTATTAGCATAAAGATTCTACAACACAAATAACAAAACACGTGTTTTAACATAATTATTTCAAAATTTAAAGTTTAGTGGGTAAGAAAAGGGCATTAAAATTTGTATAAATTTTTTTTTAAATTAATTTAGAATACTTAGAATACTACTATAATTTTATAAGCCCTAAATTTTGAATAATGTTTCAACATAGTATTATTCAAAATTTAAGGCCAAGTGTGGTAAATTTAAAGGAAATTTTCATAATTACTAGGAAAATGTACATAACAGCATTCTAATACCCACATAATGGTATGGAAGTGAATCTTGGATATGTCAGAAGAAGCATGCTAGTGAGATTAATGCTGTTGAGATGAGATCGTTAAGAAAGATGTGTAATATATTATTACTCAGAGATAGACTGACAGTGTTTACATATAAAATTGAAAGAGGAATGCTATATTCCTTGTTCTGACATGTTGAATGATGAAGCAAGAGGAGTATGCAAAGATCGACAGAAGTGACCCTCAATCTGCCTACCTTTTTGGGAAGGCGTGAAGTTATTATATTTATGTATGTACTAATAAGAAAGTAAGTACATTATCTGTTGAAAATTGTATATCTGAATATATTGTTAGTGCTGCCATCTGTTGGTCCGTTTAGTGTATGTATGTATTTGTATGTACCTACAAAGTTTAAATAAAGTAATTCAGTCATCCGTCCACCGTAGTTTCAATTACAATACAATAGGTTATGGGCTTGCAAATAAAATCAGTAATTAAAATTGTGATAATAACGTGTTGTACAAAGTATTATAAAGTGTCTAAATACCAACGTACAATAGAAGAGAAGGTGTACAGTATTGGTGCAGTATCATTTATTTGTAACGGAAATACAAAATAAAAAATGGCATCGAACTACCTTATCAACGTACCAAAATTAAAAGGTCGTGAAAACTACTGTGAGTGGACTTTCGCCGCGGAAAATTTCCTTGTGCTTGAAGGAATGCTGCACTGCATCAAGCCAGTTGAAGGAAAAGAGATATTAACCGCAGATGATGCGAAAACCAAGGCTAAATTGATATTAACTATAGACGCGTCGCTGTATGTACATATCAAGGATGTAACAACATCGCAGATTCTATGGCAGAAATTGAAGACGTTATTTGATGACTCAGGATTTACCAGAAGAATCAGTTTACTGAGAAATCTTATCTCGATTCGTCTAGAAAGCTGCAGTTCAATGATATCGTACGTGACGCAAATGGTGGAAACCGGACAAAAATTAAGTGGAACCGGGTTTAATATCAGTGACGAGTGGATCGGGTGTCTGTTGCTAGCTGGATTAACTGAAAAATTTTCGCCCATGATAATGGCAATCGAGCATTCCGGTATGTCAATTTCGACGGACGCCATTAAAACAAAATTGATGGACATGGAAACGGAAACGGGCAAAGATGAAAGTGAAGTTAGCAGTGCATTTGCGAGTACGCAGAAGTGGCAACATAGAAATAAAAATAAATCGATGTCTATGGCTGAAAGAAAATCAGTCGATAATGCCAACATGACGAAAACACATGTCAAATGTTATAAATGTAAACAAACAGGTCATTATCAAAATCAGTGCCCAAATACACCGAATTTTACTCCAAATAACAAGAAAAGAATGCAAACGAATGCATTTAGTGCCGTTTTCTTAAACGCAGGACAATTTAAGAAGACAGAATGGTACGTAGATTCAGGTGCGAGTGCGCATCTTTCCTCAAATAAACATTGGATTCTGAATCCGGATTATCAACAAAAGGGAGAAATTATTGTAGCAAACAACAATAAAGTACAGGTGTTGTGTACCGGCGATGTCAACATTACAACAGAGACAGATAACTGCCAATTCCAAGTGCCAGTTAAGGGCGTATTATGCGTTCCAGATTTAACGACAAACCTTTTGTCTGTGAGCCAGTTGATTAAAAATGGCAATAAAGTAACATTCAGCGCGAGTGGCTGTAATATTTACAACACAGAAGGACAATTGGTGGCTACGGCTTCTTTATCAAACGGAGTTTATAAATTGAGAATGCCAGGAAGTTTATTGGCAGCGTCAGCTGTATCCGGGAACACATGGCATCGCAGATTGGGACACATGAACAGCACATATTTAAATAAAATGCCTAGTGTTGTTGGAGGCATGAAATTAGATAAGAAAGTTGATATAAGTAAATCCTCATGTACTGTTTGCTGTGAAGGGAAACAAGGCCGTTTACCATTTTCACATATTGGCACGAGAAGTAGTGAAGTTCTAAATATAATTCACACTGATATTTGTGGACCAATGGAGAATGTTTCAATTGGAGGATCTAGATACTTCATTCTATTCATTGATGATTATAGTCGCATGATTTTTGTGTATTTTCTAAAACACAAAAGTGAAGTGCTAAGTTATTTTAAACAGTATAAAGCAAATGTAGAAAATCAGACAAATAAGAAAATAAAAACACTAAGAAGTGATAATGGGCTTGAATTCTGTAATAAAGAATTTGATATATACTTGCAGAAGGCAGGAATTAATCATCAAAAAACTAATGCTTATACTCCAGAGCAGAATGGTCTGTGTGAGCGCTTTAACCGCACAATTGTTGAGAAGGCAAGGTGCCTGTTATTTGAAGCAGATTTAGGCAAGGAATTTTGGGCCGAAGCAACAAATACGGCAGTTTACCTGCAAAACAGGAGTGTGACTAGTGGAGAGAAAACACCATACGAAAAGTGGACTGGAAATAAACCAAATATAAGCCATCTAAGAGTTTTTGGCAGTACAGTTATGGTCCATGTTGCTAAAGAAAAACGCAAGAAATGGGATAGAAAAGCAGCTAAGAATATTCTTGTTGGATATCCAGAAAATATTAAGGGATATCGTGTATATAACCCCAATACTAGGAAAGTGACAACTAGTAGAGATGTGATAGTCATAAATGAGGATAAGAGCACTGTCACACTGCCAGTAGTAGAGAGCAAATCCGGTGAAGGAGATCTGGACTCAGAGGGAGATGATGTATCAAAAGAGAGTCCAGATTCAGTGGGAGAGACAGATACAGATGCAACTTTAATGGAATGTTCTGCTTCTGATGAGTCGTCATATTTTCCATGTGAAAGTGAAGATTCAACATCTACAATTATGGAGACTGACCTTGATGATGATGAAATACCAGTACTTGAAGAGCCGAATCAGGCCAAGCCAGTCCGTAACAGAAAGGAACCGAAGCGATTTGGCTGCTCGAACATGTGTATTGAAGAAGAGCTTGATGATGCTAGTGGGTTATCCTTACAAGAAGCCTTAGAGGGACCCGAGAAAGAGCACTGGCTAAAGGCTGTTCGTGAAGAACTTCAGTGCTTTGAAGATAATAGTGCGTGGGAGCTAACATATGCTCCAGATAACAGTACTATAGTGAAGTGTAAGTGGGTTCTAAAAAAGAAATATGACAGTGAAAACAAGGTTCGTTATCGTGCAAGGCTTGTTGCCAAGGGCTATATGCAAAAACAAGGTGTAGATTATATAGAAACTTTTTCACCTGTAGTCAGGCATACTACATTGAGATTGTTATTTGCATTATCTGTACAGCTAGATTTAGATATAATACATTTGGATGTGACCACAGCATTCTTGAACGGGGAGCTTGAGGAGGAAATTTATATGCAAAAACCTGCTGGATTTCCAGACAATGATGATGGCAAAGTACTTAAACTTAAACGTGCTATTTATGGCCTCAAACAATCCTCAAGGGCCTGGTACAAGAAGGTGGATGATTGTCTTATAAACATTGGCTATAAGAGATCAAAAATTGAATCTTGCTTGTATACTAAAACTAGGAATAATCTAAGAACTATTGTTACTTTATATGTGGATGATTTTTTTGTTTTTTCAAATGATAAATTTGAAGTAGATAGTTTAAAAAATATTTTAGCTTCACAGTTTAAACTCAAGGACTTAGGAGAGTTAAAGCAATGCTTAGGAATGAGTGTGAATGTAAATAAAACTAAAAAGGAGATAACTTTAAGTCAGGAAAACTATGTAATTCGGTTACTAAGAAGATTCAGTATGACAGAATGTAAAGGTACATCTACTCCTATGGAAGCTAAGTTAAGTATTTTAAAACAGAATAATTACATGAGTCAGATACCATATCAGCAGCTTATAGGTAGTTTAATGTACTTGTCAGTTTTAACGAGACCAGATATAACATTTGCAGTTGGATTTCTCAGTCAATTTAATAATTGTCATAATCATGAACATTGGTTATATGCTAAAAGAGTTTTAAGATATTTGAAGGAAACAAAAAATTTTGGTTTAAAGTATACTAAGAATGGTGATTCACAGTTAAAGGGTTATGTTGATGCTGACTGGGGAAGTAATGTTATTGATAGAAAGTCGTACACGGGTTTGTGCTTTATGTTATCAGGGTGTGTAGTTTCTTGGGAATCTAAGAAACAGAAAACTGTGGCTCTGTCAAGCACAGAAGCTGAATATATGGGTATCACAGAAGCATGTAGGGAGGCAATCTATTTAAGAAATTTGCTTTCAGAAATTACTAATGAAACTAATACTATAACATTGTTTAATGACAACCAATCCGCACTTAAGTTAGGTGTAAATAATGTTTTTCATAAACGGACCAAGCATATTGATGTACGTTGTCATTTTTGCAGGGAATGTGTTACTAATGGTATTGTAAAGTTGAAATATCTACAAACAGATAGCATGTTAGCAGATTTGTTAACCAAAAGTCTAACTAGTCCGAAGCATCATAATTTTGTGAAATTGTTAGGTATTATAAGAATTTGATTTGTTTCATATATTTAGATATAGTGGGAGTGTTGAAAATTGTATATCTGAATATATTGTTAGTGCTGCCATCTGTTGGCCGTTTAGTGTATGTATGTATTTGTATGTACCTACAAAGTTTAAATAAAGTAATTCAGTCATCCGTCCACCGTAGTTTCAATTACAATACAATATTATCCCTAAGTGCTGCATGCTATATTTTATTTTGTTAGAAAATATCCACGGGCGAAGCTAGTATAGCCCTCAAGGCGATATCAGAACTTGAATTTCCTACTAACAACTACCAAGTGCCAAAAGGCAGAAACTTTTTTTCCGAGAAAAATTCACTCCGTCAGTGGTTCAAAGAAAAAGTTTTGTGCCATTCTTGGTCACGACATCGGTCCGAACTTTCGACACTTGATTTCTATTAAGGCGACGAGTTTCGGTGTCAATGTGCATAGAGAAAAACTCCTAGGTGCCATTTTGGCCGACGAATAAATATAATAGTCGATAAAATGCATATAAGTCATTCAAAACTGTTCTGTTCTGTAGTCTATGCTCCAAACCAGGATGTTGCAATGAATGTGATTTTCTAAAAGTTTTTAGGTCTTTTTAGTAAATTCTGTTCGATAATAGTACATTATGATACAAGTAAGCTAAGTTAGTCATTACAGTAGAGCTAGGTTTTTCAAAAGAAATGGCGTGCGAGTTTTTTTTTTCAAAATGGCTCCATCAGGGTTTTGATGATTCCGCCAATGTCAAGTATTATAGACATCACAGTAACAATAAGCCGATAATCGGTAGGTAGAATGCTCCCGCCGGCCGTGATATGTCCTATTAATCACTGACTAATCACAACCATCACAGCACGGGCGGGATTAAACACGTCTCCGCGGCGCGTGTGCTATCCACCAAGTGCTTGTGTGTTATTTTTTGGCGGGTCGTGCTTGATATAGTTTTAATGCGCGCAGGTGGACGGTGAGGCGCAAGCAAGCCAGCTAGCAGCCGGCTAATTTTAAAAATATAAAAAACTGTATTTTTATGTAATTATTACATACATTAAAGTAAAATGAATCAATTTAATTATTCACAAAATGTTTTTCTTTATATAATTATATATACATCTTTTAGATTGCTGAAAAAATATGTAAAGTAAAAAGCCCTAGTGCGTAATGGTAATGTAAAAAGCCCATGTGTTTTATATGTTACATTGTGTATTAGAAAACGGTAAAATAAATGTCACTTTACGAGCAAGTGTGTTGAAATAATCTCTTTTACCATTTGAAGAAATGTCATTATTTGAACATCCAAGTACCTAGAAAACACGTATTTCGGGTCATATGGCCTTAATACTTACTTATAACATTTTTATAGACATAGTTTTTTTTTTTTTTTCTTTCTTCACGGGTTACAGTTACAGCTCCCGAAACCGTGTTACGGTTCTAGGGTACCCAGCGGAAGACCTAGTCTCCCTCGTTTAGCCGATGGTATTTGTGAGGCTATATCTAACGAGTGGCTAGTTCTGTTGAGATTATATTTAGATGGAAAAGCCTCTAAGTGTGGTTTGTCGGATTATGTACATAAGTTTTTAATTAAAAAACCCATTGGTACATGGCCGGGATCCGGGATCGAACTCGGGGTCTGCCTAGTTAATACCAGACGTCTTAACCACATTAATTTTAATTTATTGCCAAAGTTTTTTCGATCCTTCAACCAAATCAAGCTGAAAATTATATACAATTAGGTTTAAATAATAGTAAATTGGAGAGTAAGTAATGCAGGGGTGCGAAGTGGTGGGTAGATAGAGTCTGTCTAATAAATCGTGTCATTTGGTTATTTTTAAAGTTTTAGTATGACAACATTTATAGTTACATACTCTTTATATGGGGAATTATTAGGTTTGATAATTTCGTTGATTTTGGTAAATTCTATAATTCTGTTTAAGAACCTGTATGTTTGTATTGTAATTTATTATGCAGATTTATGAAGTTTGTTCAGTCTGTCAGACAATTATACCGTTTACAGTTTTGAAACGAATTTAATTAAATTTGATACATAGTGTAGAGTAAGTATGATATAATAATAATCCCTTTGTCAAAAATTTTTATCGTAAGTACCTTACATATTTTTAACTACAAATAATCGAAAAAATCTAAAAATTGTGAAGAGCAATAAACGTATAGATATTATAGTCTATGGTAATTATATGATGGCAACAATTATTGCCTGTGGCCTGTGGTTGACTTTATATGGTCTCTATATGTATTCTTATATTAATAAAACCTATTAAAAGTATTAGCTAAATAAAAGTATTTTAATCAAGTATCATCATAAAAATTGAAAGTATCAAGTCTAGCAATTCGGTATGTAAAGTAAAAGTTAAGGTATGCTGAATCCAAAACCGTTTCGAGATATTGGTTTAATAATCCGTATTTTTCAATTTATAGTTCTTAAAATCGTGAGATTGTCTTTATTTTTTCAAAAACAAATAATTAACTTAACCTACATTTCACCTATAAATGACGTCATTATATCGGCTAAATAAAAGCAAAATATTTACTTGTCAACCAATGTTACCCTGTTACTAGATATACTACTATTTCAGTAGTTTTAATAACTAATCTAGTTTATTATTTAGGAAGAATGTTTAAGCATTTTTTATGGTAGGGTATTCTTTGACCTTTGTACCTATATATTTTGTATAACAACAACTATGCAGACTACGGTATAAAAGCCGTAAAGATGTGTTTCTTTGTTGTTGTTTTAATATGTTTTATATAGAAGTGGTAGGTTTTGGTAGATTTTGTAAGATTTAGAGACGGCAACACTATTGTTTGTTAAATATCAAAGTCAAAGAACACAGATGTTCTTTTTTCTGTACCAACATATCAAAGGTATTGAAGTATTAAGCCGACAAAATGACGTCATCAGTGCTAAAACTTTGATAATTTATTATAAAAAAACTACAAAAATATTCAAATTAGTTTCTTAAAATAGCTTAATCTTTAAAATAAAAATGTAAAAATCGTACCTTAGCTTTTACTTTACATACCGAATTCCGTGAAAGTCTAGTGTTTACAGCTTAAGATTTTTTAAATTAGCCGCTCTTTTAAAATGACACGATTCACTGGACAGACTATATTTAACACTTTAACACAACAAAAAAAATGTCTAATGATACTATTCAAATATTATCAACATAATATTCTTTCGTGAAGCTCTTTGTATTGTATTTTAAAAAGGGTTATTTGAATTATTAACTGTTCACACATAGTAAATAGTTTTTATTTCTTGCAGAGGGAATTTATAATTATTTATTAGAGTTCGTCAGTCAGTTTTTGTAGCAAGTAACGAGCTTTTCCATAAATTCCTGATAAACAGGAAAACAGCGTGCATATTCGCCCATGAAAGGTCAGCCGTCCCTAGGATCACCTAGAAGTATTAAAACATTTTCTGTTAATTAGGAAAACAACATTTTGTGTACCAACAGTCCAACATCTATTATCGTATATTCATGACAGCCCGTCAACCCGACAGTTCCTTTTTAAACAACACTCCTACTAAACTGCCTACTCAACATCCCTTTTGATGATCAGTGAGCATAAAATTATTTAATAGGACTATTGGAAGAAACTGCACCACCCATTTTAAAGAGTTAGGGGTATAAAACAAATTATTTAAAGTTCCTGATCCTAAGCCGAATGGCGGAAACGTAAAGCTAAATGTCATAAAATTATGCATCTATAATACCTGTAAAAAGTAGCTACAGAACCATTTATGGAAATATTAATATTTTTAAGAACATTATTTGTAAGAGAATCCAGTTTGCCTATATAAATGGCTTAAAAAATAAATTAACACACGATTCGTAAAGTCCAAACATGGAACACAAGTATTTTCAAAATTCAATAAACAATTTGCGCATATTATTCAGAATAACTGGGTTAACACTTTTAGATAATCCTTCAAAAAATCTAATAGAATTTTTAAAATCAACCAAACTTTGTTTATTCAAAACGTTTTTAATGTTAGCAGGATTTTTAATAATTGTTGCATCTACATTAAAATCAATAAAAACTGGAGAGTATCAGAGAGTCTTATTTTTATGTAGTGTCATTTCATATCACTCATTTTCAATATCGAAAGCAATTACTATTTTATATCATAAAAATGTAATTAAAGAATTTATAAACGCAGTTAAAGAATTACACAATAAAAACATTGAGAAAGATGACGAATATGCTAATGAAATAATAGAGAAAAGAGAATACATTTTTTTACGAATAATTCTAATAATGACTTCTCTTTTACATATATTAGTAGTTTCTATGTTCAATGTTGTACCTTTGATTGTAATTATATTGACTTATTTAAAAACTAATGAGGTACATCGCATAACTTTATATCCAGCTGTATACCCGTTTCTGGACGTTTCAATCTTCCTATATGGCTCGGAAGCGTGGACCCTTAGAGCTGGTGACAGACAGAGAATAGATGCCCTTGAGATGTGGTGCTGGCGTCGTATGCTACGGATACCTTGGATTGCACGTCGCACAAATGTATCCATACTATCAGAGCTGAACATCAAGTCTAAACCACGACTCTCCACTGTGTGCATGAGACGAATTCTGCAATATTTTGGACACATTGCACGAAGAAAGGGCAACAACCTAGAAAAGCTTGTGGTGTTGGGTAGGATGGAGGGAAGAAGACCTCGAGGACGAAGCCCTAAACGATGGTCCGATCAAGTGTCCGAAAACCTGGACACCAGTATTACCACAGCCTTACATCAGGCAGAGGACCGCAGCCGATGGAAGAAGATAATTGAGGAGAAGCTGATGAGACGGGGTCACGATCCTCAGCAGTGAGGGACCGACTGTGGAGAGAGAGAGTATACCCGTTTCTGGACTATGAGAATAGTGTTAGAGATTTCATTATTGTTTATAGTTTCCAAGTGTACGTAGGTATGCCCTTTATATTTTATTATTATTTAATATTTATAATTCTAACAGTCGCTATGATATATTAGAGGTTGGGTGTTGTTCTGTAATTCAATCATATTCAGTCAGATTTCGTCTTTGTCAACCTATCTATCTCTATCTATCTATCATCTATCATCACGCCTTTTATCCCAAGAGGGGTAGGCAGAGACAATCTAATGCCATTTGTTACGATCCTGATATACATCGTTCGCTTTTTTATATTCATCATACCTTTCATACATGCTCGGCGATTGTGTGTACTTTTAATATTTCCATCAATCAATACATTTTTTATGTGTTCAATAAAAGTACATCTAGGTCGTCCTCTGCCAGCATTTCCTTTCACTTCATCTATGTCAACATTTTTAGTTAATCTTTGATGTTTCATTCTTCAACGTGTAGAATAAAAAATGATCATCATAAAATCACAATATACATTATTCTTTTTATGCACATGCACTAATGTAGAGTTTCTTAAAATTGGACAAATGATGGAAAATATAATGGAAAAGTCAAAAAAGTTTGGAATAATTGATAATGTTTTATTAGAAAATAATTTAATCAATATTGTTATAATACATCAGAATTTGTTTAAGTGAGTAATAATGATTGTTTAGTCTTCTTGTTGAATACATATTTACAAAATGGTTTTTTCAGAATGGTTGAAATGACGAACTCAATATTTTCCAAAAAAAATCTTTTGAACATCGTGATAAGCTCTGGATACATTTGTGTTAAAATTTTTTATGTTATGGTAAGATTCACTAAAATTGCTCCCGAATATTTATACATGTAACTAGCTGTGCGCCCTGGCTTTGCCCGTGGTTCCCATACTAGCTTTCAATTACGTATCAATTTTCATCAAAATCGGTTCAGTGGTTTAGCCGTGAAAGCGTAACAGACGGAGGCAGTTACTTTCACATTTATAATATTAGTATGGATAAACATAACATTTTACTTCATAATAGAAATTAAAAACTTTATTGCTCCCTTTTTTCAGTACCCGGAGGATCAGTTTTACAGAATTTCATTTATAGTCGTGACATTATCAGTGCTAATTGAAGTATGGGCACTTTCTTATTATGGAGACATCATTATGAAGGCGGTAAGATAAGGAATAAGAATTAACGTGCCGTTTGTTTTGAGATTTTTATTTAATAATTGAGTACTTTCTTTTATTAAATTAATGTTGAGTATGTACTAACTTACTATTTTATTATTATATTACAGGTATAATATTTAATAAAATGTATAAGAAATATCGAAATAGTTATAGTCTGTGATGAAAACTTACTCTTAGGTAAGTCAGGTCTTAGGTTTGCAAATTGATTCGGTATAGTTATGTGCGCTAATATTTTGTTTGTTGCCATGGTCAAACGAAATAGGCTTCAGGGATTTAATAATGTGTATATTTATTATTTTACAGAATTTGATGTTCAGTGATTCAATTGTAAAATGCGACTGGCCTGCAACTAATGAAAAGTTCAAAAGACTTATTTTAATTGTTCTTTAGAGGTACTTCCTAGATTTTTGTGAAAAACCATCAATAAATAAATTTGGTCAGTGCTTTTTGAAGTAACATTACGATTTATGTATTTTTAAATCGAAATTACTTTCATTTTTGTAGTTTTTCTTGTTTCCTTAGAACATGTTTATCTATCTCCTATAGTTTCAGAGTTTCCCATACTGACCGTTCTCGATGTTACACCCTGCCTGTAATGAATCTGTTGATGGTGTTAAATTATGAAACCATAATAAGTATATGTATGACTTTACAAACGTGTACTCGATTTCATAAAATATAATTAACAATACAGTTGTAGGTAAAGTATTATTTATTATTTACAGGTCCCAGATACCCTGTAGAATAACTGCATACAAATTTGTTGACGTCGATCTGCAAGTATTCAGAAAGGTATGAATCATCTCTTGGCTGTTTCAAATTTTAGTTATGACAAAATTTTTAAGAAACGTGTTTTCTTGTTATATTTTTTAGTTAGTTTAACTACTCTCCAAGTTATGGACTATTTGTAATAAACTTACTAATACAAAATCTACACCAAATATTTTCAAGAAGGTTTTCAGAAAATGTTATTGGGGAATAAATCGTTCTATGTTTTCTGCAGCAATTAAGCTTCTTTTAGGTAGGTAAAAAATTGGTCATTTCACTTTTCACTTTGGGAAAATTGAATATTATAAACATTTGGCCACTTTTAAATATGTTTATCTACCAATATTATTTTTACAGTTTCTTACAACATCGTCGTCATACTTTGCTTTGCTGAACTCTGTCTACTCGGATGATGACAATAAGTAATTAAAGTATCTGAAGCCCGCGTCTTTGTCTGCATGGCTCACCATGCCAACAGTCCGCTTGACTGCTTATTCTGCAGCCAACAATATCATTTATTTTAATGTTATCATTATAAAAATATTTGCATGATGCGCGCACAGACACCACAATTACCATAATAACATTAGTATATAAGTATTTTAATTACACAATAAACAAACACGATTATATTTGTTGTTTCATTTATTATTCACACCCTTTTTCTTATTTTATACTATGCCTTTCTCCACATACGTCGTCTCTTTAAGAAGACGCCGTTCTTTCATTTTACTCCTCGCCCTCATCAGGTACACCAGAATCTTTCTTTGCGTAGCCATCATCACCGGCGAAAAGTAGCATTGTAACATACTTTAGTAAAAAGTAGGTATGACTAATTCCCCTGACTATATCAATAAAAGTATCCTCGCAATCAACACTTCTACGTCTCACAATTCTTGTAGTAACCCCCTTCTTTGTCACCAAATCAGTAAACACGTTTGGGAACCGATTTTGCCCAATGCCAATATTTTGTTCAGTTATCACTACTTCTTCTTTTCAAAACAAGTGCTAACACTGTCTTATACTTATCATTTTTGATTCGGTTTTAAACCAACGTTCTATCGACACAGTAACGACGACGGTATTGCCCGGAAACACTTCTTGATAAGTGACGAAAGGGTACATTTGGTAAAGGCGGGTTTCGGTTAATTACAGTTCGGCAACCTCCTAATTAAGTTTGGCGCCTCCATCCATCCGTTGTAAATTTCGGAAAGACTTTGCACTTCTTACCCGAAAATGTTAATTAAATTTTTTTACGGAGGTCGTTGTAACTCTGGAAAATATTGCTTCCGTTTTGTGTGTTAGTGATTCTTTGTTTTTGTTTACTAGCTTTTGCCCGTGATTTTGTCTGCATTATTATATTAGCTTTAAGCGTTAAGCTTTTCGAAATCAAAATCTATATAATATAAAAGAAAGTCGTGTTAGTTACATCATTTATAACTAAAGAACGGCTGTACCGATTTGGCTGAAAATTGGTGGGGAGGTAGCTTAGAGTCAGGAGACGGACATAGGATAGTGGCGGTAGTGGTAGGGGTTGGAGTAGTGGTAGTGGTAGTGGGAAACCTTAGGTTCGGTTGGTTCAATTTTCACTTTTTGCCAGTTGTCAACATTAAACAGAATAGGTGGCAAGTCTGTTGCTGCAATTAATCTACCTAGATGTGTCACTTCTTTAACAGACGAAGGTTTCCATTATTTTACAAGAAGTCTGCACGCCTGCTTTACGAGCCCACCGAAGCACGAGTAGGCGATTAATGTAACCCGGGCGAAGTCACTAGTCGTCCCGAATCAAACTTATTGGGAGAGGAGTACGCGTACTGCGGCGAAACTTATGCTCGCTGTAGTACACGGCCGCCGTAGCGCTGACAATCAAATCAGTGTCAGTCGGTCACTAGCGCTTGATACGACTTCCGTGTACATATTAGTTAGCTACTACCTATTTTTTTCGTTACCTTCATTTGTAAATTCAAATATCCGTTAATATTTTATTGTGTAAATTAGTCAAAAAATACATTGTAATTACGTTCAGTTTAATACTTTATTTCGGTGTTTTATTTAGAGTCAGAGTTCCTAGAGTCAGTGGTTGAGCTAAAGGGTTAGTTAGGTACCCCTACAAACAACGATTACACTCATATTTGAAAGAAAATTGGTGCTTAGCATTTCTTGCATGATTGAGAGAGATTTATTTTATCTTACCGCCCAGGCAATGTGAGAAAATAATTTATACCGAACGATTTTCGAGATAAAAAATAGCCTGTGTCACTCTCAGACCTTCAAACTATCTTGTAGGTATGGATGTAGAAAGCACTTTCCTGTAACTTTTCTTTGTAGGTATGGGAACTCTAAAGATCTTGAGATCAGATAAAAATAATTTCATAATATTGTTGAATGAAAATAATATCCCAGAAGTTCGCATCAGTTGGTATGAAAGGACGCGCAGTTGAAAACCTTCCTACTGTCCATAAGTAGTCAGCTGGTGCATTTTATTGTGGACCTACGAAACTATCTGGATGTGGTATCTTACTATACCTCCATCGTCATACCTAAGTATACGACAAAATCATGTAGCTTTTAAGGCGCGTTCTTACGAATTGAGGTATTTGAATGAGTTTTTGGTCTCACATTACACATGGAAACTAACCAAGTCGACGCTCATTTCTAATGAATCTTGTTCTTCTTTTATTGTGGCTGCACCAATGTTAATTGGACTTTTACACATTTACTTTTATAATTTTCGATAGCAAATAAACTAACATTTTACAGGTTTAATAATTTACTAGTGCTCGTCCCACGGCTTTGCCCACGTGGAACTATACAATACACTGTACAAAATCTTGGTCAGGGCGTTATATAGTTTGTAAACATCTCCTTTGAAGGCCATTTTAGGTCCGTCTTGCATCGTCTTACAAAATCTTAGACTATAGCGAGTTCATACTCCGACTCACACTTTTTCGGGTGGCTGTGACCACAACCTTTTTTGAGGGCTGGATCCGCGCCTGTGTTAATCGGTGATTTGCCAATTTCATGTTATAGTATCAATTAATCGGTAGCTAAGATGATCCCGCTGAATGTGATAAGTCTTATTTATCACATATTAATCACAACTATCACAGGATTCCCCATCATATTCTAAATCATCTCATAACGACCGACGCACGGCCCCGTCGTGACACGATTAATTGATACTATAACATGACATTGTCAAATCACCGATTAACATTGGTGGAGCCACAATCAAAGAAGAAGAAGTTGTTTTACGTTACATTTTTTACAACACTGGTGTCTATGGTTTCCCGCTTCCCCTTCTTTACAATAGCTGCTACATACGTGATTATACGTCTTGGGCAGTACACTAGTTATGGGTGCTTTTGGTGGTACAGTCGCCGCTAGCGGAACGAGATTTTTGAAGCGTGCGTTAAAATTTTAAACGAGTTTGATATTTCCGCTCAAATATCAGCATCATGACACATACACAACATCCGCTTGTTGCTGAGCGGTAACCGTGGCTGGCATGCTCGCATCGCTAGCGGCGTCCCGCCCCACCGCTGACCGCAAAAAATTATTTGTCGCGACCGGCGAACTTAGAAAACACGTCGCGACCTATTAATACTTCCTTACTACCCGCACTTACCGTCGCTTGGAAAGAATCAAAGCAAATAATAATTAGAATCGCTATCTATTGTAAACTGCAATTAATCGCACCTCATCTAAATAAGAAGATATTTATTGTATATGAATAATTTACGAATGCAGCATGGTCTTAGTGCGCTGCCAAGTATCACAATATTTAAAGCAATCTATAAAAAAATATATTTATATCTACCTACCTACTACATAACCGCCCCACACTCCCTATATCGACTGGACGTCATTACGTATTTTTGTGTTGGCCAAATCACATCTGTATCTAATTTGCGAAATATACGTGTTATACAACTTATTTATACTAGTGGAATAGATGAAAAAGTGAGATAAATTACGACGAAATCTCGATGTTTCATCGCCTGTTAACATCCATTTGGAAGTTAAAGGTACATATTTTATATATTATAAATGATGAATTCACCGCAAGCAGTAGTCTGATTTGTTTTTGACACGTCTTGCTTGTTAGCACTACAAATTTCATTCAACTTTTGTTGATCAACTATAAAATCAGTCAACTAATCAGTGATAATAATTTAGATGAGTTAGTCCAGAAAAAAATATGACTTAAAAATTATAGATGCCGCATCCAAATTTAATCATAATTTAATGGTATAACGGAAACGTGTTGAATCCTAGCTAATCTCCGGAAAGAATTTAAGAGCATCTGCTGCACTACTGAATATTTTTACAGCTTGAAATAATTCTCTTAGGGAAAAATAACTTATGCTTTAGAGTTTTCCTCAATTTTAATTTTAGTCCAAGTTTTGTAAGGTTTTGGTCGCGGTTACACTTGTTTGACTAACTTTTTTTTCTTTCTGGGCTGGAACTTTCCTCGCTCAACGAATCAGCATCTGGTCTATTTAGTTATTATTAATGTTTAGATTTCCTTTTAGAGTTTCGTTATTTTGTTGTGTGCAAAAAAAAAGTAGAACCTTATTAAAAAAAATTTGTTTATGTCACTGTAAAATAAATTTATTAAAAAAAAGGATTGCGACTTAAAAACTGAATAAACATAAAACTCGCACTGCATTTGGCCACTGTTACTTGTGTCCCTGGCTACACCGCAAGGTATTAAAGTCCGTGAAGGTGTGTATATATAAATTTAATAAATATCTAAAGAAGATAAACAATTAGCTATATAGTACAAACATTATATAATATTGAACAAAAATTGTCAACCTGTGCGAAGTCGGACGTGTTTCTAGTATTGTATATAATAATAAAAAGTATTTCTCTATTCAGTACAATTCTCAACTTTGAGAGATACCCTAAAAGTTATTCCAAAACGTTTCGATTTCCAAGTATTTCGTATTATGTTTGATATTCGTACTTTGTGTCCCTCTGGGACTTTTGAACTAGTAGCAGTGCCGTCTCTAGGATAATACAATTGGTCAGTTAACATTTGCAACTATAATCCTATTCATTATATGAGGGGGGTTTGTGACACTTATTATTTTTAAATACATTTTTACTTTAGAGATGTACACTACACGAATTAAAAGTGCTTTATTCAATAATCGATTATTTCTTAGAATAAATTATAACAGATTGGAATAATAATTTTTATATTTATTTTATTTATTTTTGACTTTGATATGATGTCAGAATGATACTTTAATTACGGAATTGTGTATATTATATGTTTAAAATACTTATTTTGTTCTTATTTTTACGTAAATGCATACACATTTTCATCTAAAGCCGACCTACGGACGCTAGAAACAAATTGGCGTCAAATTATTATTTATTAAGCCATTTTACCAGCTTTGAGTACTAACAAACGAGTTATTTACGTAAACAAGGTCCGATTTATTTTATCAGTTTGATTAATTTTGCTCAGCAACCGGTCGCAAATTGCAAACATAATTATAATCCAATTTTTAGTTGCTCGCAAATATAATGCCATTTATAGTAGAATCAAAGTGTGAATGTCATCCAAAACAGTTTCATTTATGCCATATATTATTTTATTCCTAAGTTGTTCGGTAGGAGCGCTAGTTGTGTTTGTATGTCTTTCTTCTACACTTTGATTATTTGGATGTACAATTTTAAATATACATAAGTACTACATTATATAAATGTACATAATCCGACAAACCAAAATTATAGGCTGTTCTATCCACTCATTAGGTATAGCCTCACAATTACCATCGGCTATAAGAGAAAGGCACTTGGTCTTCCGCTGGGTATCCTGGGGCCGAAAACACGGTTTCGGGAGCTGTAAGAAAAAAAACGTATAATGGAGCAAGCTGTGTTGCCAAAATAAAGTTTTGTATCACGAGAGAAATGCTTATTCTATATTTGTCTACTTAAGTAGTAATTGAAGACGTTGTTACCAATTCTAACATCATAGGAGGCAGACATGCTCTGATATTAACGATAAATATACCAATTTTTATTTATGTTTAAAAATATAATTTTACTAATGTTACTTATAACCGCAACTGATTGATAAAGAGTTCAGTGGATCTATCAGTCGAAAGAGTTTTTATCTAGTTTAGAAAAATGTGTGTGTTGTAAAACACTTGTAAACCAATTCGATATCAAACTTCCGCCGAATTTTATCGTCATATTTTTTTAATATCTATATATATACTATCTAAAAAACGGCGCGAATATACAATTATTGAAAACTACAAATTTGTGCTGTGGTGTAGAAACATTAGGTCCGTGGGGTTCAAATACTAAAAAGTCATCTCTTCTGGTGACAAGAGGGCTGGCTCCTTCTTCGACGAATACGCAGCCAGTTTTCTTGTCACTATTCCACGCGGACCTGGTTTATTTAGTTATTTTTATGTTTAGATTAATTTGAAGGTTTTTGTATTATAATGTGTAAATAATTAAATAAAAAAAGAAAACAAATTGGTAAAATCACTATATTTCCTTGGCCAGAAATCGGTCTTTTTCTCCAGTATTAGCTGCAAATATATAGGTATATAATAGCTTTCTGCCCCCGGCTTCGCCCGTGGATATTTAAAAAAAAAAAAAATGGCCTATATTACTAGAGGATATCGTAGTTTCTATTCGTGAAAGAATTTTTAGAATCGGTTCAGTAGTTTGAGAAATTACCCCCTATATCCAAACTTTACCACTTTATAATGTCTGGAATAATTTAAGCTTGAATTTTTCAAATCAGTCCAGTGGTTTTCGAGTTTACTCGCTAATGGTATCTATTATAAAAGTTTTAATGTATTTTTTACAATCACACATGTTTTGACTAATTTTCTATTGACATTGCTTTATTTATGTATTTATGGCGTAAGCAATATTCGTTCGCACTGCTTCTGTTATAAATCTTGCTATATGTGGACATATTTACCTACTTAGTAGCTCTAGTCACCCCACCAACGTATAAAAACCGATATAATTCAGGCATATTGTATGTATTAGTAGATATATTATGTAAAAATAATAGATGGAATTCGTATCTAAGGAACAAAAATTGGTGAAAAGGACACTCGTTGACCGACGCATGCGTACAAAGTTGTCTAGAAATACAAAACCTTAGAGAAATACTCCGACAGTATTCTCCTATACTCCGAGGGGTTGATACGTCCCTTCCACCAAAATACTAAATACGATTTACGAAATATTGTATGTGTGAATTATTTTAGTATTGTACCCCAAATTTATTTTGAACCGTGCGTGAATTAAACTGATACTATTGTGTTTCCAAAAACCAAATTCTGTTGTGTAAATTATAAATTGTTTATGAAGTTTCAAAAAATTTGACATATTTAATTTTCAGTGATTGACGAGTATTTTGAAACTTTTCTGTTGTTGTTTTTGAGGTGATTTTCGGTGATTAACTGAAATTCAGGTAAGTTATGATTGTGTAATTATTTGTTTATTTTTCAATCAGATTACGCCTAATTTTCTATTGAGATAGATAAATCTGGTGAGGTTCATATCATGATCAAAAAGAAGAAAAAAGAAGAAAGAAAAGTAAATTCGTTTGTGTCTACTAGTTCAGTTGACTTTTCAGCACTTTTTCAGGAATTCAGCAATTAGTGTTGTTTAATAACAAGCAGTGGTAAGGTTATATTTTTTACTCAGGATTTCTTCAGTAATTTATTACCAAATTGTTCTCTTTACATGAATTTTGAATTGGAAAATATTTAAATCATGGTATATAAAATCTTGCATAGCACATAAAATTACACAAAATACTAGAAGTAAATTAAAAAAATAAGTTTTTGTTCAAATAAAAAAAGTGCTTTTCTGTTTTACATGTCTATGTCTATCTCTGTTGTTATACCTATGGATATACTGAGAAAAAACAGTTATAGGTAGATTCACATTTTTAAAATTTTATGAAATCTGAAAATAGTATCACTAGCTATCCATCATAGATCTGACCAAAGAATATACTGAAAACTAACACAATTTACCTGAAATAAATTAGAGAATTTGAAGAGTACAAGCATTTAAACTTTTTCTCTAATTATGATAAGCCTTCTCATAACTGAATTTGAATTTCACCCCGTTTCACCAATTTTCTGGGATAAAATATTCTGAAGAGTATATCCATGTATGTATCCATTACAGCATTATCTTCTTTTAACAATATAAGTTTTATAAAAATTCAGTTAAAAACATTTGAACCCGACAGGTTTTATGGGAACTTTCTGAAAATCTATCTCTAGGTATCTAATCGCAATATGTTAATTTTGTAGTACCACATTACCTTCTATTAATAACATCACAAACAAATATCTACAATTACCATGACTCGAAAGAATAAATGCAGGATTAGCACGAATAACAATCGCTCTATCTAAGGATTTTTTTGACACACACATCCATTTTTAATGTTTTTAATTATTACAAGCTGTTAGTCTCCTTCCCTAGGGTTCAAGCTTTCTCCGTGTCAAGTTTCATCAAAATCGGTTTATTGGTTTAGCCCTGAAAGCGTAACAAACAGACAGAGTTACTATAGCATTTATAATATTATTATATAAGTGTGGATGTATACAACCTCTTGCATTATTTTGATACAAATATTTTATCTCGATCAGAGATTTGAATCTTGGACAAAAAGTATACACATCCCCCGAGCCTGTATGAATATAAAAGAGACCGTAGCAAATTACATTCAATTGTCTCTGGCTTCCCCTCTTGGAACAAAAGGCGTGATGATATATATATCTATCTAGATACACAGCTATTGAATAAGAGCCCTGTAGAAATAATTTGTAATAGCAAAAAAGCCTAAAAAAACAATTCCAAGGCCACATTCCCAGGGAATATTAGCACAAAACCACGACCGACCGTCTGTGAAGACCCAACAATCCAATTTCGCAACTTTATGCCTTATTTCCTGTCAGGAATGGGCAGCGAATACGCATCTCCTGCCGGAAACTAGCGAAGACCCACGCATCTCTACGATATAGATATAATACGGTCTTTCTATGGATATCGGTTACTGTGGATACTTTATTTATTTTTTAACATTGGAAAGCCTCTTTTTCAGCAAAAGTGCGACATCTCCGGAACTTGTAGGTCACTATAGATGATTGAATCTGCAATATACAATAAAATATTTAAATTAGTCGCGCATTTAAAAAAAAAGCCTCAACTTAGTAATTATTTTGGGATACACAGTCTTATTTCTGATTTTTAGGGTTCCGTATCCAAGGGTAAAAACGGAAACCCTATTACTAAGATTCCGCTGTCCGTCTGTCACCAGGCTGTATCTCATGAACCGTGATAGTTAGGCAGTTGAAATTTTCACACATGATATATATCTGTTGCCGCTATAACAACAAATACTAAAAAAACAGAAAAAAAAATATATTTAAGGGGGCTCCCATACAACAAACGTGATTTTTTTTTGCCGTTTTTATAGATAATGGTACGGAAATGGCGACTCGCACTTGGCCGGTTTTTTTAATTATACATGTACGTGTTCAGAAAGGTTTAAGGGATGTTTTTACATATTTTTGGAGTTGTGACGATTTTAAGAATAAAATTTAAAAGTGCCATAACTCGAAAACCAACTGACCCTAGACTGGTCGTGTCTTTACCAAAATGAAAGGTCTCGATGTGATCTTCATTTCGGATGACAGCTGTCAAAATATACAAGTTCGTTTTCTATTTTTAATACCGAAGTTTTAAGATTCCACGTCATGCCATGGTGACCAACGCACGCGCCCGCCGTGACGTGATGGGGAATCCAGTTCAATCCCGTCCGCGCTGTGATGGTTGTGATTAGTCAGTGATTACTTGGACATAATCACAGTCGGCGAGAGCATCTTAGCTACCGATTAATCGGCATATTGTTACTGTGACGTCTATAATACATGACATAGGCGGAATCATGAAAAACCCACATGAGCCACATTGGAAAAAATAGAATAGAATACCGAAGTATATTTCCAATGCTCTTTGAATGAAGGTCATGTCTTGCATGAGAACTGGAAAAGTAGTTTACGCTGATTTGGACACGTTGAAAGAATGAATCATGAAAGAAACATGTGAGATTTTCAGTATAAGTGCGGTTTTACGAGTCCTCAAGCACGAAAAGTTTATCACAGCTTAACTAAATTAGTGCTTACATAGTTAGCTTTTTTGAACTCAGGTCCCCAGCTCTACCGATTTGGGCTATCAACCCTTTATCTCTTTACTATTAGGGATGATAACACATTGAGGGGTAAAAAATTACATATAAGTAATATTAAATTCATTTTGTTCTGGACTTAGATACCTATATTTGTCTTGTAAAGGTATTTATATAAATAAGAAATAAATGCTGTTCGTTGGTAAGTGCATCACATGGGAACGGCTGAACCGATTTGCGTTTATTTAATGGTCGTAATAGTCTGAATAATGTTTTTAGAGAAAGAAAAATTGGAGAAGTTGCGCGGAAAATTCTTTAAAAACCGAATTTAATAATAGAAGAAATAGACTCTACCCATCACCTGTATTGATATTTAGCAGAGTACTCGAATAGGGGTGTTGACAGTGAAAAAAAATACACAATAATATTTTTTATATAGTTTATAACGTATGCTGAAAATAATGTTTATTTATTTGTTAAATAAATATTTCCAAACGCGATGTGATGTCTAAATTTCAAACAAATAACCACAGACTAAACTATATAATAATAACTGCCTGTCAATCTGTCACTGACTAAGTTATTTTATCTAATCTGTGACGATCATTTTATTGATTTGCAACTCAGATATTTGCAAGATATGACGTCATCATCGAGTCCGCTTTCGTTTTCGCGGGAATTTGAAATTGAATTAAAACTTTTTAAATGAAAATATAAATATATAATTTTGCCAATTTTGTAATACACAATACATACACACAACACGCCACACATATTTCATACATTTTCCTACCTACCCTTCGTTTTCCTTATAACGACCCCGCCAGTGTGTGTCAAGTGCCCGGACGGTTGGTCGCTATTCGTACCCGTTAAGCCGTCGCGCTGCCTACTCAAATCGCTAACGCAAAGACAATATTGTCAAACCCGCTATTTAGTTAGTAAGCTAGGTTAAGAAGAAATTTGTGGTGAAAGGAATAAACAACAGTTAATTTCCTCACCCTATCTACGGAACCCTACAAAATACCTCTAAGCCTACCTTATATATGTATTTAATTTATATCTTTTTAATCTGCTTGATCAAAATTGCGGTATCTACAGGATAAATATATCTCATATAGGATCAAAGGACCGCTAAATCAACGGGTCCCCCGATAATCCCAACAAAAACCGGGTAATGACAATGTTAAGTAACTCAATTTATCGCTCTCTTAATTTATATTGAAAAAAAGGATTAACATTGTATTTCTTTTATGCTTGTGTATGCTTTTAACAGACTTCAAAAAAGAAGGAGGTTCTCAATTCGTCGGAATCTTTTTGTTTTTTTATGTATGTTCCCTGATTACTTGAAAACGTTGGACCAACTTGGGGTAAAATTTTACAAAACCAACGCATGGCATATGTTAATAAATTTATGTTTAATAGACGCATTATGCATTTACAAGACAAACTAGACTAAAATTTGTTGTCGGAACAAAAAGATTCTTTAAAAAAAAATCTTAAATAAATAAATAGAAATCGCTATATCAGCGGCCAATTTGCCGGAAACCGAAACTGATTTTTTAAGAAAATACAATTAAACAACTTAACAAAATATATTATTTTTTTAATTAATCGCATTTATGGATGTTACGAGTCGAGTCGAATTTTACTCGGGTGTTAAAATAACCAATACGAACCACGCTCGTCGCTCCGCTCCTCGTTAACCTATGTGTAATTATAACACCCGAGTAAAATTCGACTCAACTCGTAACATCGATAAATGCGATTAATTAAAAAAAAAATAAGTTGGTTAATTGTATTTTCTTAAAAAACAGTTTCGGTTTCCGGCAAAATGGCAGCTGATATAGCGATTTCCATTTAATTATTTATGATTTTTTTTTTCAAGAATCATTGTGTTCCGACAAACAAAAACGACCGAAATTAGTCTAATTCGTTTCCAAAATTAATAAAGTATCAAAAAAAAATTATAGTAACATTTTATATAAGTCATGCGTTGGTTTTGTAAAATTTTACCCAATTTGGAATTTATTTTCAAATCAAATCAATTTATATAATTGGATATAATAATAAGGATATAATAATTTCTCGAAATTATCTTACAGACATATGACGAAAATCGGTTCAGTAGTTTTTCAGTAATTTGCCTCTGTTTACGGCTGAAAATTTTGTATCAGAGAAAAGCCTTAGCAACGGTTGCTATTGACAGGAAGTTGTCAATTTTTGTATCGACATTGGTCTAACTAACGGCTAAAGGTATGGGGTGCAGTGCAGGGTGCACTTGCACATGGTTCAAATCCCATTCACAGCAGTATTTCTTTTGTCCATGTTTTTTTTATTTGCGTTAATATTTGTCTCTCAGGGCAGCAAAAAATAAATTAGATGTTTACTTAATTTTGTATCCTAATTTGGCACCAACCGTCTTCAAATTCTACGACGAAATATTTATTATTTCTTACTTTTCAGTGCAAATTTTTGAAGTTGGTACACTTTTTTCTTAAAGTTATTTTATATACTATTCAGTGGGCAAATATACTCGTAGTGCCTATACTAATGGAATCGTGATCCTCCAAATTTCTTATCTTTCAAAATCTTCCACGGATAAGCCATGATGGAAGGCTATTATAGTTACACTCATGTAGGCATCATTACGGTTTTTATAGCTATTGGCTGCACTTAATATACCTAGAAATGCAATTTCTTTAAGTATCTATTATTTTCAGAAGAGCCGACGCCAGCTTTACGTTCACACAGTAGCAAGGGAAGTCCCACTTCAATCACTTATCACATTAAAGTCGTAATTATATGTTAAAACTCGTGAATGGGAGGAAATTAATAAAACGCAAAGTATTAAAGCGTTCTGTGTACCGTATAATGAACAAAGCAAGACTTAGAAAACTTTCACTTGGTTCTTACGAAACTTCTATTATTATATATGATTACGGTTAATACTCATTAGGGTAAGCAGAGCCTAATTAAATTTATTAAAACTAGAGACATGCCCCGACCTCGGATGGGTTGTACCCATATTGTTATGGGTTGACAAAAATTTTAATACCTACACAAATATGTTTATTTATTTATTAGAGTTTTTTCACTGGGGTTAACTTTTCCCCCGACTTGATTCACTTATACTGTTAATGCTCAGCTCCAAAACATGATACGTCCATGTTGGAAGTTTTTACGTGAAAAGAGATCTGTGACCACTTATTTCTAATTTTTTTTTAATCTCCGATACATTAGAAAGTAATATTATTGGCAATGAAATTGTAGGCACTAACTTTTCCCTGATTGTATTTATTGACGCGAATCGCAACCTTTCTCATGAAACAATCTATCTAATTGTGAAAACCGAAAAAAAAACACATTTTTAGGGTTCCATTATGCCGTTTTTTCCAACCTCAATCCCTAAGGGGATAAAAAGGGTATGAAAGTGTAAACTTAACATAAACACTACAAAATAATAATAAAAGTTTATACCGTTTTCAAAAATTGTATCTATCAGAGGCCAAATATTCGTGTGTTTTTTCACATTAAAAAACTCTATTATTCTAGGAATGCTCTCACATACCATTACGGTGCATTCAATATGAGGTAAGTACACACCCAAACATTTTATTTTTCCAATCTGGACAAACAAGCTGCAATAATAGGTAATGAAACATTACACATGTGACTCGAAACTAGACACATTTTTTCTGTTTATTTATTACTAGCTTTCCACCACCGACTTCGCCTGTGAAATCATAGACCGTGGCCTATATTACTCAGAGATATCGTAGCTTTATATATCGGGGAAGCGCGCGCTATTTGATTTGACCAATGAGCGCGCGCGATGGTAGAGTTGGCCGTCAGATGGTACCAACCCATTTTCCGATACGTTGGTACTGTCATCCAACAGTGTTAGAGAAGGAGAACGCACCAGCTGTGTGCTTAACCTACAGTGTTGTGTATAAAGCGTTAATGTTTTCAGGATATAATGTTAATGTTGCTTATTACCAAGGTGAGATGTCAGATGTTACACATCGTATAAGACTACCTCACTCGTTTTTATTATTTGTTCTGAGGTTTTCTAAATAACCTTCACAGATCGAATTTACACTCTTCCATATTCCCTAAGTTGCGATTTACACTTTCTCGCAACGGAAAAGGGTCAAATATCTCAGTTATTTCAGGAATTTGTTCTCATATACACCACATTTTACCCGTCTTTACTCGATATTGGTCGCGATTACGTCCACAAGTACGGTCTTGGGTAGGAATTATTTATTAAACGGTCGATGTAGGCTTTTATATGGGAGGATTTGGCAGCCTTCTTAAGGGAAGGCAATTGGGACGAAAAACACTTCCTCTAGCTAAGTAGTAAAATATATTTTCTGAACGTGTGTTTAGTCTCTAAAATACAATCATCAATACAAATATAGAAGTGTCTGTCAAAATAATTAAGCAAAATAGTTTTTTTCAGGATTTTGCCACAAAATAACCTTCTTTGTTTGTCTGTATGTCATGTTTTTTTCTCAATTAGCATTTTCAGTGAGAAACATTCAGAAATATTAGCTGTTGGTTGGTAAACGCATCATTTGAGAACGGCTGGACCGATTTGGCTAATTGCTTTTAAATATATGTAATAGTCTGAATAAGCTTTTTAGGAAAAGAAAAATTTGAAAAGTTGCCCGGAAAATTTTGAAATTTTTGGAAAACTGAAAGACCACAAACGAAGCCGGGGCGAAAGCTAGTTTTATATAGATATAAATGTGCAAATCTACGATTAAGGAAAAATAGCACGAAAACATTCATAGTTTCCGAGGAAAATGAATAAATGTATTAATTGTTCCATCGGCTAAAGAATACACGAGCCAGCTATTTTTAAAATAACAAGCAATTTTTGTTGGAAAAATATTTTCACCTTTACCAAAAAAAATATTTATTTTCGCTAATACCCAGAATCTGTCAAATCCCGTGTAAAAGTATAAATAACTCTCTTGCCCCTCATCTACCGAAACTTGACCTTTCACGAATCGTCGAAACCAATCCAAATTATAAGCACATTATGTAAGGACTTCCCTTTCAGGTTATGTTTTGGATAGAAAATGCCATCATTACAATCGACGGATTTTATATGTCTGTGTCATTTTCACGCAAAAACTACTGAACTAATTTTAATTCGGTTTTCACTATTAGATAGGTTGATTCACCGCAAAGGTTTACAAGTATTAAACATGTTCCTATCATGTTTAGGAGCTGTGCATTAACAGTATTAGTGAATTAAGTCGGGACAAAAGTTAGCCCCAGCGAGTTTTCATGGCGTTTGCTGTCTAATCCGTTAAAGATATAACAAAATGATTGAGGAAACAATTATGTAGAATAAAATGATCTACAAAAAAGTCCGCGGTAGCATATATCTATCTCTAATAGATAAGAAGTTATAAGCATATTTATTTGTGCGAAACCGGGAGCGGGGCGCTAGTTATAAATTCATGGACCACAAAATAAAGATGCCACTATCCAGATGTTTTAATGTATTACTTTAGCTGGCTACCTTTATCATTGGGACACATATATATATATATTATGTGTCCTATTGTGGTCCCAAAGTGATATATGTATGTGTATATGTTGTATATTATGAATTTGAAATGCAACATCCGTATTCGTGTGACTTTGTAATAATATTTTAACAAGCGCGTAATATTAAACATTATTGTGCGTTCAATAAAATTAGGTGCGTCTTACAATTTTCATAGGGTCTTCATGTTAGTTGACGGGTGCTCAGAGGTTCCTATATATACTCCTATATCCGTATCAATGAATACTTACCCACGATGCTGACGGTGCTGAATTAAAATTCCAGATCTACAGGAACTTGCTTTGTTGGTAGAGCTAAAGCAAAGATATTATTGATATCTTGTACATCCAATGAGTTAAAATAACAACGGTAGACCCGCCACCTGGGATGAAATGCAAGCAATTAATGTCTCCGGTAAGATAACGCTTTTTAGAAAGAGCCGCTTATACGAGCTAAAAATTCAAAGATAGGAATATAGGCACGCATATAATACTTTATACTACGCATCCGGAACGATGTCATTAGAGAAGATTGCGAAGTGAAAGAAGATGTTGTGACTAAAATGAAGAAGGAGATTACGCTGGTTTGGACACATTGAAAGAATGAAGGATAAAAGATTGACTAAAAAGGTTTATATGGCTGAAGTGAAAGGAAATGCTGACAGAGGACGACCTAAATACTTTTATTTTGAGTACCTATATAAATTAATTATTGACGAAGGCAATATTAAAAGTACATACAATCGCCGAGCATGTATGAAAGGTATGTGAATATGAAAAAAGCGAAAGAGATGTGTCAGGATCGTAACAAATGACATTCGATTGTCTCTGCCTACCCTTCTTTGGATAAAAGACGTGATGATAGATAGATAGATAGATACCCTACAATGTCCGGCAAATCCGTGTACTGTCTTTGCCTGATCCAGTAATTTGATCGGCATTCTAGTATTAGACAGAGCACTAAAATTGAGCGTACGTACAATAGACACTTATCTTTGGCAAGTGCTCATACCAACACGTGCTGAAATTTCAGGCTTATTATGAATGTGAAAATGACGTTTACTTCAGCGGGAGAACGTATTTTTCTTTGTATCCGAGTAAAATATTTGACTCGCTCATTCCGCATTTTTATTCGGTTATGCATACGTAATACTGGGGTATCAAAATGTGGAAGTCGGTTTGATGGGCTATTTTTTAGGACTTATGAAGTTATGGGATAAAAAATCTGTTGTGAAAAAAAAAAGGACGTTATTGATTTAATAAATAAATAAAAAAAAGTATCCCACGCACTGGTCCGGTATCTCAGCGAAAAGATTCAGTCCGGCCGCCGTATGATCGAGATTGAACACAGGCCACACAATAACGATGTAAATCATAAGATTTAGATCACATGCAATTCACTCACTCACACAGACACACAAGATTCGATTAAACAAAGTATGAAATATCCGTTTATATTTTTATTGAACAAATAAAAATGGCATTCAATTATTATTTCTCCCTACCCTATTGGGATATAAGGCGTGATGTTATATTGATAGATAGATAAAATAATTTGACGAAAACTTTGACTACGGAACCCTAAACACAAGTTATTTTCACTGAAAGTCTGTTGGTTTTCATTTTCCATCAAACTGCCTGCGGAACTCTAATAGAGTTATGATTCGTACGGTGCAATATTCCGCTATTTACATGGAGGAGCGTATCCATGTCATTACATGTATTGACACAAGCAACTTATGAATATCGTATACATGAATGTTTAGCAAGTAAGGGAATGCATCTGAAATTGCAAATATCGTTCAATGGATGCGACTGAGTGAGTAAATAAAATTTTATATGCATTGCATGTATGAATTTAACACTTTATTTATGAAAAATTTGTTATGCATTGCAATCTAGGTTAAATTGTGTATGTTCTCAATACGATTGTATATTTTTTGACTGAAATAATTCTTTTAGGAATTTTAAATGCCATTTGCAACGATCTTGACATACCTCTTTCGCTTATTTAATATTCATCATACCTTTCATACATGCTCGGCGATTGTGTGTACTTTTAATATTGCTTTCGATCAATAATTTTTTTATATGTTCAATAAAAGTACACCTAGGTCGTCCTCTGCCAGCATTTCCTTTCACTTCAGCCATATAAACCTTTTTAGTCAATCTTTCATCCTTCATTCTTTCAACGTGTCCAAACCAGCGTAAACTCCTTCTTCATTTTAGTCACAACATCATCTTTTACTCTATATATTTTCTAATGACATAATATCGTTCCGGATGCGGTCAATACGCTTTATATCACACACTTAGGTACGTAAAGGCATTTACACTGCATTTATCTTACTTTCATATTTATTATTCCTTCTTAAACTTAAAAACAAGTATAGTCAACTTTATGAAATTTTCCTGAAAAGTAATAAATAAATCGTCGTAGAATTTGGAAGTAGTTGCCAAAAAATATCAATTTTACTATACCCAGCTTACAGTCATATATTTGACATTTATTATTATAGGTATTATAGGTTATAGGCGGTAAAAGGTGATCCTGTTAGAAAAGTTAATTACTCAGGTTTACCACCTGCTCTGTTTAAACAGGGCTATACATTGTTACTGATGTCTGAGTTTTTATCGTATCGTTATGTCTAGCCTATTTCAATGGAAATATATTATGCTATATTACATTTGTCTTGTAATTTTGGATGAGATTTTTCCATGAAAATTCTCGATCCATGCAACGTCGTCGTCGAAGTTTGAATTATCGAATAACACTTCTTCAAATAATATCTCAAAAAAATGTGCAAATACTTTATCAAACAGAATTTAAAAAATATTTTCAGAAAAAATGTTTTTTTCGTAATTTATGAACAACAAGCTTCTGTCCGCGGTTTCACCCGCGTGGAAATAGATCCAAAAACAAATAATACCATGGCTGTAATTTGCCCATCCCCCGCCCGCTGTCGCGGTATAAAAAATAGCCTGGGTATGTCATTCTCTGACCCCTAAACTACTGTAGCAACAAATCATGTCGATCCCGTGAAAAACAAAAACAAATCTATCCCACGGGAACCATACATTTTTCCGGAATAAAAAGTAGCCTATGTGCTATTCTAGACTATAATCTATCTCTGTGACAAATTTCATCCAGATCCGTTCAGCCGTTCTGGCGTGATTGTGTAAGAAACATACATCCATACAAACTTTCGCGTTTATAATATTAGTGGGATAACGTAACGTATACATTTTTGTAAATAAAAAATAGTGAAAAATGGCGCGCGGAAGTTATTATCTTTACAAATCTAAACACTCTAATCTCCTCGCCTTAAGGCCAAAGCATTCTGCCTGTTTATGATAAAGTTAATTTTATATGAGCATACCTGTTAAAGCTTCTTAAGCCGGATTAGACCAAGTTGGCGGGAAATAACATATGTTAAATTAGCTGAGTGTTCAACTATAAAGATTCTACACTAAGGTAAAAAAAAACCGTGTTTTTTAAAACTATTTCCAAGGTTTGAAATAAAAAAGACTATACTGATGCAATGATATAATTGTACTGATGAGCATTTTTTAACAGGATAAGTGAATCAAGTCGGGGAAAAAGTTGGCTCCAATAACAGATTCAGAAACCTATGGCGATTGTGTGTACTTTTAATATTGCCTTAGATCAATATTTTTTTATATGTTCAATAAAAGTACACCTAGGTCGTCCTCTGCCAGCTTTGCCAGCATGTATGAAATGTATGATGAATATAAAAGAAGCGAAATAATTCTGTCAGGATTGTAGCAAATGTCATTCGATACCCCTCTTGGGATAAAAGGCGTGATGATAGATAGATATATTAAATAAGTGACACAGTGAGGTTGATTAAGTGCCGCATCAGGCTTGCCACCTTTATGTTGAATATCGGCAACTGGCAAAAAGTGGATATTATTACTGGTGTCTCTAGCCACACTGCAAGCGAGGTATAAATGCCGTAAAGTTAAAACATTTAATTTTTTGTCTGTTTTTTTTTGTAATTGAACAGAATACAGGTGATTTCATTATATTTTAAAAATTTAAGAAAAAACAAGGCTCTCTCACGGTGTTGTTTTTAACCCTCACAGTCTCCTCAGGGGTCTATTAGGCCCCGTCTGCGAAATAATACCATTTAACCCTTACAAAGGTTCTGAAGGAAGCAATTTCCTTCCTTAAAATTATAGGCAAACGTTCATTTGATTATGCCAAGTGAAATATTCAAGAATTCCTTCAGTATTATGATTAATTGTCTCTTAAGGGGTTTTCTGAAATATAACTGAAAATTGTCTACCTTACTTTAACAGGTATTTTGTAAATAGCCTGAAGGACACTTTTCATTATTGGACATTCTGTCTAAGTTATTATGAAGCCCTTCCCCGGCTTCGTACGGGAACATACAATATCCATTTACAACAATTTGAATACCAAAACAAATTCGCATATTACTACTTATCTATTAGATATAGATATATGCTACCGCAGACTTTTTTGTAGATCACTTTATTCTACACAAATACTTCCTACATAATGTTGTGGTATCTTTAACGGATTAGACAGCATATGCCATGAAAACACGCTGGAGCTAACTTTTCAGACTTAATTCACTTGTACTGTTATTGCTCAGCTCCTAAACATGATTGGCCTTGTTTAATACTCGAAAACTTCCTCGTGTATCAACCTATCTAATGGTGAAAACTGCATCAAAATCCGTTTAGTAGTTTTTGTGTAAAAAGGGTACACATCTAGCCAGACTGACATACAGAAAACAGAGCCTTAGTAATAGCTCAAAATGTCTCAAAAGAAATTGCCCCTGTGGCCTCAAAACAAAAGGTTTGTTACTGTATTTTGAGTGTAATATTATAATTTGTTTGTTTATTTTAATTCATTCATAAAAATCCACTTGTCGTTACGAAGTTATTTAGTAACAAACAGGTAGAAAACATTGTTACAATTTATATTTCAAAATTTTAAACCTTCCCTGAAAATTGCTTGAAAGGAACTGACACTGTTTTGTGTTAAGTGAGCGTAAAATTAACGCTTTAAAGATAAACCTTTGTAAGTATTTGAAATGGGTTTCGCATACGGACATATAATACTAAACCTGAACATTTTCCTTCAAAACTAATAAATTAAAAAATATATCTGAATTTTTTTAGTTTTTCATTAATTATTTAAAACTGACTTTCCTATTGCATGTTTTTAAAACGGTAAAATATTTTGTTTCTTTGTCTAAGTTTTATATTAATCATTCGAAATAATAAAACAATTTTACACATACTTGTTCATATTATACCTCCTTAGAGGTTTTATTTTGAAAAATAATTTCTATGTAATTTCCTATTTATATTCAGGTTATTGGCATCGACAAAATTTTGGATACAAAGAATTCCATAACAAGAGCATGTAAATTTCAAAATCTATTTTGGACAGATTGGGCTAATTTTAATAGTCTGAATACGGAAAAAATAAATGGAAAAGTTGCCCGGAAATTGGAAAAATCTCTGTTTTGCTATGGGATATTTGTATGAATTCAAGGCCATAATCGGGGATGAAATAATAAGCAATAACATTGGATAACCTTAAAGTGAAGATTTTAAAATAATATTACCGGAAAAGTGCCAAATTGTTGGTTTGAATCAATGCGATTCTAAATATACCAGGAATCAATTTAGCCAGCTGTAGACAAGTAGTAAATTAGTCGTAAACGTCTGTCTACAATTATAAATTGCTAATTAACTGAATAATGGGTAGGTAAATTAACGCGAAGCTCTAAGCTTGAGTTAAAATTACGAGTTGCCTTAATTTCCCTTTTAACATGGGATATTATTAACTTTACAAATTCAGAAACAACAATTGTACACGGCTTTTTAGATTCCGTACCCAAAAGGGTAAAAACGGAAACCCTATTACTAAGACTCCGCTGTCCGTCCGTCTGTCTGTCCGTCTGTCACCAGGCTGTATCTCATGAACCGTGATAGTTAGACAGTTGAAATTTTCACAGATGATGTATTTCATTAAAAAATATTTAAGGGGGCTCCCATACAACAAACGTGATTTTTTTTGGGTTTTTTCTTCCCCTGTCTTGTTAATATAACTTCACGCCTGTTTCTCATTGAAGTCGGCAGAGAGGATGGCTCTACTCATGCATACAGCGTCTCATACAATCTTCTTAAAATCCCTATATCCATAATTCGTATGGAGATTTTACTATTCCCAATTTCTCTGTAAATACTCCACCTGTGTCACATTCATTTAGCATATAGTTACTTATTCAATGTATCTTAGTGAAATAGTTGTTATTTTTTTAAATTGGTTTTAAATAGGAAATATGGGTGGTAAAATAAAGTATTATTTTGCCCCTGTTTTCTCTTTCATAATATAATATCACAAAGCTCTTAATTTTTTTTAAAGCACTTATTAACCATTACCCTTCAATTAAACGTCTTGCGTTTTTTGGTAGCTTATTAAAAATTCAAAATAAAAATTTTTTTTTCTTTCTTTCTTCACGGGTTCAGGTGTTACGGTTCCAGGGTACCCAGCGGAAGACCAAGTCTCCCTCGTTTATCCGATGGTATTTGTGAGGCTATACCTAACGAGTGGCTAGTTCTGTTGAGATATATATTTAGATGGAAAATCCTCTAAGTGTGGTTTGTCGGATTATGTACATAAGTTTTTAATTAAAAAAACCCATTGGTACATTGGAACCCGGGGTCTGTCTAGTTAACACCAGACGTCTTATCCACTCTTTTATGATTTTTTAATTGGTCAAAAATAATAAAATTATTATTATTTTGAATTTTTGAATTATTTTTAGTGAATCATAGATCACATGCAATTCACTCACCCACACAGACACACAAGATTGGATTAAACATGGCGTGTGGATGTGTGTGTGTGACAGATCGTTCCGGTCATCGAAATCAACCACAAATACAACGATTTGAAAACGGATGGTGGGACGCGCGATAAGAAATTTACGAGTCTGTGGTCGGTTTCGGTGGACCGTACGGCGACCGGCCGGGGATTGGACGAATGTTTGGCAACCTTTAAACATTTATTACAATCTTCGTCATATCTCACTCTTTCTGTAAGGGTAGTGAATATTTATGCAGTACCTATATATTTTTAAGGATTTGACAAACAAGTTATTCGATCGCGTGCAGGTAGTTTTCGTCATAATAAAATACTATGAAAATATTTTCTTGAACAAATTTTAAGTATTTGTCACAGTGAAAAATATGGACGTATACTCTGCGACACCTGTCGTTATTATAATATCTAAGGAAACATCCATAAAAGATGGAACATTTGCATTTCAACACTCATTTCACTCACTCGAAATTATTTTCGGAGTTGTTGCTCTATATCACGGGAACAACATCAATGTGTCGTAGGAAATATACCTAGCTATTATTACTTATGTTACTTTAGTGGCCCTCCGAAGCACAATTCTATTTCACAGCTGACCCATTCATACAGTAGCAAAAGCTTGTTGTATAGTAGACCATAGAAGGTTTCATGAACACCAATTGGTGTTAGTGATTGGTTCTTAAAGTTCTATAACTAGAGCTAACTTTTTCCCCGACTTGATTCACCTATACTGTTACTGCTCAGCTCCTAAACATGATAGATCCATGTTTATTACACATAAACCTTTCTCGTGAACCAATCTATCAAATCCTGTAAACAGCACCGAAATTCCTTCTCACTCAGAAACTAGAGTGAACAGACAGACTGTGGACTTTATTTTAAACCGTAGTGATTACGAATCGAGTTAGAAGAGTATCCCTTTACAATGTCAGTAGAAGTTCTTCCATCTATTTGCCGTGTCTGTCGCTATATTTAACCGCGCGACGTGCATTAGGTGGAAAATCAAAGGGCCTTATGTCCATTGAGCTGGCAAACCGGGTTGGGCAAAACACCTGGCTCCTATATCACCCAGGTTTATGGCGAAAACTTCTATCTAAACAAGTGATGCTGTTTTTTGGGAAGTTTGTGTGGTTACAATGAAAGGCGATGGCAATCTGATGCTCAATTTGTCCATCTTAATAATACCTATTGTAAAGCATTTTAAAATAAAGTGTACCGATTACAAAAATTGTGCACTGAAACGTAAGAAATAATACATATTTGGTGGTAAAATTTGAAGACGGTTGGTGCCAAATTAGGATACAAAATTAAGTAAAGATCTAAGAAGATAAAGATCTATTCAATATTATCTATGTTTGTATGTATTGATGATCGTAGGTACCTAATTAATTGTCAAGATTATGTAGTGATTACTAAATTCCTGAAAACTAAAACTACTTTTCATCATATTATGTCTGTGAGATAATGTCGAGAAATCACTATATCCTTAAATAAATAAGTCGTCAAAATTGGTACATATTTCATAGAGGTATTAAGAAACTTACAACTGGCGGAGTAATCCATGCTCATACATGTGTTCAAACAAACAAACAAACAAACAAACAAACAAACTCTTCAGATTTATTATTAGTATACATAATATTATAACTCAGCTGGCGATCACACACAAGCCACGAACTCAACCGAAGTAAGCCGATCAACGCGCGATAATTCGGCTCATTTTTAGGCATCAAAACTACGGTTGTTAAATTTTTCTTAATTAATTTTGATAACTAGAATGAGCTTTTTCATTCATCTCGATATCTTAAAGTTAAAATATTTTGACAAGCGTAGCATGGGCACAAGGCTAGTATTTTTATAAAGGAGGGATACTGTGCAAGGATTGACAAGCAATATTTTATGCACTGATTGTGAATAACTTTAGAGTTCATCATCAGCTCCTCCAAGGCTCCAACATTTCCATAATATTCATCATCATCATCCGACGTTTTGGTACAAGCAATCCTCAACAGTACTGGCCAATATGTTTTATATTTGAAGGCCAAAGGTTTTATTTATTTATTGGAAGTCCAAACTTCTAATAACACGAATCTGGGGTGATAGAAAGTGAGATAAAAAATCTACTTGCTGCATTAGAAACTAAACGAAGCGTACAATGTTGAATTTAATCGTTATAATTTTAAACTTCAAGGCAAGATTTTTTTTCAGTTTCGCCTGAAGCAAAGTTTTTTCAGGAAAAAGTTGGACGGCTTTGTGTTTTAGAAGCGGTTGGGAAACGATTAAGGCGTCGATTCCATTTAAAACAGAACGGTTTCACTTGAAAAAATAACCCGGAAACCTGCTTTGTAGGGATACCCGTTCAGTTAATTTATTGTCTTTTTGGTTTTCTATCTGGACCTTCAACGTAGTTGTTTTGTAAGATATATTGTTTCGTTTTCTTACTTTCTTTTCTATTTTTAACTGAGTGTATTCCTGGATAATGCATTTGTTGAATCATATAACCTTTTTCGTAAAAACACCACCGGATTCAAAATAGGCATATAACTAGAAGAAGAACCAAAATTTCAAAATTGTAAAAGTACACACTAAGTATCTCGAATAGATATTGTAGTTATATGAAACCAGATCCGTTAGATGATGGATCAGAGAACAATTATTATGTGGAGACAGGTTTATAGGATTTAAAGGATCAGTAAGCCTATAAGCTAAAGTTTTAATTACCTAAACTGAATCGCGCGACTGCAATTCGGTCGTTATAGCAACAATGCACAAATTGCAAACTCTTAATCCAGCTGTATTCTAGTTGCTCACAAGTAAATGACATTTCTAGTATGAAACAAAGTGTCATTATCTTAAAAACTGTTTTGTCTTTGAAAAAAAATCTTAACGGGTTGCTTTACAGCTTCCGGGAACCGTTGACGCCCCAAGGTACCCGCGAAAAACAAAGTATTCCTCACTTAACCGAAGATTTTTTGAAGCTATACCTAACGAGTGGCCATCTCTGTTGACTCTTTGTACGGTTTGACGGATAATGTACACAGATTTTTTATTATAAATCCGTTGGTACATTGTCGGATGTGGGGATCGAATCCGCGACTTCTCAGTTGTGAGCCGACGTTTTACCTACTCGACCACGACGCCACTTGTTGCGTTTTGATAAGAAGTTTTATGCAAAACAGAACTGGCCACTTTAGGCATTGCCACTTTAGTTGCTAATTCCGTGGTAAGACTGCAGCTTAATGGAGTGGAAATAACACACATTCTTAGCGATGCAAAGGAACTATTGAAATCTAGCCTTAGCTCGATTAATTATTGACGTGGCAATCGGCAATCAGGAATGAAAATGCCTACTACGTTTCAGAAATGAAAACTACATACTTAGTACCATTTTCAGGTTTTCCATATTATTGAGTAACCGAAATACAATTTCACCTTTTGTTTTTTCAATAAGCACCCCGCCTCCGGCTTACGGTATAATGCAGATTTATAGAAATTTTAATAATCTACACCAATACTCTTATTACTATACTTATATAATATGTTACAGTGGATATTTTTGTAGATCACTTTATTCTATACAATTTTATTTTCTTTATCATTTTGTTGTATCTCTGACGGATTAGACATAAAACACGCAGGAGCATCCCCGACTTGATTTACTAATACTATTATTTCTCAGCTCCTAAACATGTTTAATAATTGTAAACCATTAAACCCGTGATCTGCCTTGTTTTAAAATATGTAGTCTATCTATCTATCTATCATCACGCCTTATATCCCAAGAGGGGTAGGCAGAGACAATCGAATGCCATTTGCAACGATCCTGACATACCTCTCCGCTTCATTTATATTCATCATACCTTTCATACAGTAGTAAATAATTAGAAGTATAGAAATAGAATAAATAGAAGTAGTAGATAATTAGAAATCGAAGCCGGGATAATTATGCTATTGTGTAGAAATAGACAAATGTTTATTCGCAAATTTTTTAAATGAAAAATATTCAAAGATGTAATTTGTAAAATATAAATTAATTTTAAATCTTTGTGTCAAACTTGATGACAAAGTGCCTAACTTCCGTAGAAAACTTTTATTAAATTTAAACCTTATTAATTGAATTAATTTTGAAAATGTCACTCTATACTGTTAAAAAGTTATGCTCACCTTATAAAATGGAAATCATATTTTTGTCGCTTTATATTCAACTATAAAATTATTATAAAAAAACCGGCCAAGTGCGATTATCTATAAAAACGGCAAAAAAAATCACGTTTGTTGTATGGGAGACCCTTAAATATTTATTTTATTTTGTTATTTAGTATTTGTTGTTATAGCGGCAACAGAAATAAATCATCTGTGAAAATTTCAACAGTCTAACTATCACGGTTCATGAGATACAGCCTGGTGACAGACGGACAGACAGACAGACAGACAGACAGACAGACGGACGGACAGACAGCGGAGTCTTTGTAATAGGGTTTCCGTTTTTACCCTTTGGGTACGGAACGCTAAAACCCACCGAAATTGTGATTACGATTCGCTGGCAGAAGGTTTCGTATCCATGTACAATGTCTACGAACTGCAATTGCAAAAATTACTTTGTTGTTAGATCATATTATTTTGCTAAATATGAATCTAATTAAGAGTTCACGATGATAGGTCCATGTTTAATACTCATAAACCTTCCCGGTCAATCAACCTATCTAATACTGAAAACCGCAGCAGAATCAGTTCATTGATTTTTGTGTGAAAAGTTTTTTATAATATATAGTACTGATAGTGAAGATATCCTATTTTTTCCATTCATGAAACACTGTGGCACTAGAATAATCATCCGAGCGGACTCTTTGTTCACTGGGCAGAGTCATAGACAAAATCTAATCAAAAATATAGAGATATATCCTTTTCAAAAACCAATATCCATGTTTCAGTTCGAAACTTAAAGTTATCGCAGTTGAAACTGGTTAAAAAGTTAATTAACAATTTGTACACTTTGGGGGATTGTCATGAAGCAACTGTAAATACAATTCCAATGAATAAAGTAATATCGACTTGGAAGTTGAAGGTTCTATTCCCAGTTAGCACGATATATGAACTTCTGAAGCTTTTTCTATCGAATATATAGATAACTAGTGAACCTTCCCGGCTACGCAAAGGTAAAAATATACCTCAATAGAACTGACCACTCGTTAGGTATAGCCTCACAAAAATCATAACTCTACTTTTGGTATGGGAACATGGAATGAGCTTTCGCCATCGGTATTTACAACAACCTGGATGGCGAACCTTAAACATATAAAGATATAATATACCTACAGTGGAAGTGTCCAAGCTTGAAGTATAATAATCCGTGAAAAAAACACGCTTTGTTCAGTAACGCACACTGGCGCAAAACAAATAATAAAAACTGCAATATTGCAATAATTTTAGTGCATACTATTGAGTGTGCAAGTCCGATTCGCACTTGACCGGTTTTTTTAAATATACATATGTCGATATATCCGAAACCCCCCTATAATTTATCTATACAAAAACAATGAACAGAATTTTGTCAATTTAAATCCGAAACAACACAAACATTTGGGTTTTCGATTAAAATTCACAACTCGAACTCCGCTGATCCTGACAATTTATTGATTTCATTTGTAATTATAAAGTGTATAAACCGTTCTCTTTTTGTACACGAATTGTTTTGCTTTCATTAAATACTAATACAAGGTAGCTATTGTTTATTTGTTATTTTTTAACGACTTCAAAAAAAAAGACGTTACTCAATTCGACCGTATATATTTTTTTATGTGTGATCGCGGATAACTTCGTCGTTTATGAACCGATTTTGATGATTTCTTTTTTAATCGACAGATAATTCTTCCGGATTGGTCCCATTTTTATGTCATAAAAATTGGTTTACTAGTTTTTCAGTAATTTTGGAAAAACTGACTTTTAAGTCAATTATCAGTATATCGATGAAATATGTACCGATTTTGACGACTTATTTTTTTAAGGATATAATAATTCCTCGACATTATCTCACAGAAAATCGGTTCAGTAGTTTTTCAGAAATTCAGTAATTTGTCTCTGTTTACGGCTGAAAATTATGTATCAGAGAAAAGCCTTAGCAACGGTTGCTATTGACACGAAGTTGTCAATTTTTGTATCGACGGTGGTCTAACGGCTAAAGGTATGGTATGGTATGGTGCAGCTCAGGATGCAAATGGTTCAAATCCCATCCACAGAAGTTTTTATTTTTTATTTTTCCATAAGTTTTTTTTTTGCGTTATTATTTGTCTCTCAGGGCAGCAAAATCACTTAAAAAGGAAAAATAAATTATCTTTTAAAAAAAAGTGTACCGCCTTCAAAATTTGCACTGAAAAGTAAGAAATAATAAATATTTCGTCGTAGAATTTTAAGACGGTTGGTGCCAAATTAAAAACAACTTACTTCCCAAATTCACTAATCTAGACAATTCATTAGGAACCTACCATCATCAGTACAAACATATATAATATTGAACAGATATTTATCTTCTTAGATGTTTACTTAATTTTGTATCTTAATTTGGTACCAACCGTCTTCAAATTCTACGACGAAATATTTATTATTTCTTACTTTTCAGTGCAAATTTTGAAGGCGGTACACTTTTTTTTAAAAGATAATTTTTTCAGGTCCAAACCGACATAGATCGACATGATTATTTCACAGGCTTTTTATCCTGGGAATATATTTCATTCCTTCAGGTAAAAATTATTATTTTACCCATTTTTAATCCATAAGCTATACAAAATAAGTAATACATACCTACATCTGTCCGTCTTCCTGTTAATCATTTCACACAAAAACTACTGAACGCATTTTATTGCGGTTTTCAAGATTAGATAGGTTGATTCAACGGGAAGGTATAAGAGTATTAAACATAGACCCATCATGTTTAGGAGCTGAACATTAACGGTATAAGTGAATCAAGTCGGGGGAAAAACTAAGCTCAAGCGCGTTTTCAGGACGTTTGCAGTCTAATCCGTTAGATATAACAAAATGACGTAGAAAAGAACTGTGTGAAATAAAATCATCTTAAAAAAGTCCGTGGTAGCATATACGAGTATCTATCCCACTAATATTATAAACGCGAAAGTTTGTATGGATGTATGTTTCTTACTCAATCACGCCAGAACGGATGAACGGATCTGGATGATATTTGGCACAGAGATAGATTATAGTCTGGAATAGCACATAATCTAATTTCTTTTTATTTTTTATCTAATTTAATAAATCTAATTAATCGCTAAACATTTTGAAAAAACAAGTTATAGATATTGCCATAAATGGATTTCTACTATGTTGACGTTACAGAGTAGGTACGGAGACATTATATTATTAGATCAAACAAACAAAATAAAAATATAAAAGGTCTGTAATATAAATTAATCAAAAAATAATCAAAATTAAAAGTCATAAAGTACAACTAAAATGTCAAATGTCTAATAATGTCAAAATAAAAAAAAAATCAATTACAAAATACAATTATAAAATCTTAAACTAAGAAATATAAAAATAAAAACAAAAATTCACACCCTGTCAGCGTTTGTGTTAGGGTGTGGTGAGTGAGTGGGGGGGTGTGGGGCAAATTACAGATTTTGAATCTATTTCCACGCGGGTGAAACCGCGGACAGAAGCTTGTCTTAAATAACCCTATATTGTACCCGTGCGAAGCCGGGGGCAGGTTTCATGTTTATAACATTATACAAGCGCGTTATTTAGTGCCGTAGCAACGATATTTAAATTCTAACTACCTCTTGTGACCTCAGTATGAAAACCACAGTTTCGTTACAAAGATAACAATGCCTTGACGTTGCTGCTTTATGAAATTATAATGTCCAGAGCGGTCATAGCACAATGGTTAAAGCTTAAGGTGTCGGGTTCTCCAGTCCAACCAAAAGATATATCTTGAATCATAAATGATAAATAATACTTTTCTTGTATCGGGGGTCAAGTAAACAAGTTAACTTCTTTTAAAAATTTATATGGCTGAATCTATTTCCACGCGGGTGAAACCGCGGACAGAAGCTTGTCTTAAATAACCCTATATTGTACCCGTGCGAAGCCGGGGGCAGGTTTCAAGTTTATAACATTATACAAGCGCGTTATTTAGTGCCGTAGCAACGATATTTAAATTCTAACTACCTCTTGTGACCTCAGTATGAAAACCACAGTTTCGTTACAAAGATAACAATGCCTTGACGTTGCTGCTTTATGAAATTATAATGTCCAGAGCGGTCATAGCACAATGGTTAAAGCTTAAGGTGTCGGGTTCAATTCTCCAGTCCAACCAAAAGATATATCTTGAATCATAAATGATAAATAATACTTTTCTTGTATCGGGGGGCAAGTAAACAAGTTAACTTCTTTTAAAAATGTATATGGCTGAAGTGAAAGAAAATGCTGGCCGAGGACGTCCTAAGTGTCATTCAATATATAAAAAAAATATTGATCGATGGCAATATTAAAAGTTCACACAATCGCCTAGAATGTATAAAAGGTATGATGAATATAAAAGAAGCGGAAGAAGCATTTGATTGTCTCTACCTACCCCTCTTGGGATAAAAGGCGTGATGATACAAAGATAGATAGATAAAAATTAATAATCTACTTTGGATATGACAGATATGGAAAATCTGCTCAATGTAGACATTTTCCAAAAGAGCCTGAAAAATATTTTATTTTCACGGGTTGCCTTACAACTCCCAAAACCGTCAGTCTCACAGGGTACCTAGCGGAAGACCAAGTCTCTATCTTTTAGGCGATGGTATTTGTAAGGCTATACCTAACGAGTAGCCAGTTCTATTGGTATATAGATGGAAAAGCCTCTAAGCGTGGTTTGTCGATTATGTACATAAGTTTTTAATTTAAAAAAACTCATTGGTACATGGCAGGGATCGAACCGCTTTTAAGAGTCTTCTTAAATTTGTATAGGGAAAAACTATTTTCAATTTCTCTATAAATAATCCACCTGTGTCACTATAATTTGGCATATAGTTACTTATTCAATATATCTAAGTGAAATAGGCGTTATTTTTCAAAAGAGAAAACGGTGGCATATATACTTTTACAACCCATATTTCCTATTCAATATGTTAGGATTATGGGATACCAGAACAAAAAGGCTGAGCGGATTTAATTATTTATATATTTAAGTTACAACAAGTAATCTTACTACGAGGACATTTTGAATCACACACTTCACAGACTATTTGACAACTACTGCAATTTGATCAGTAGGTCACTCGATACAAGTTTGTTCTCTATGACACATACATATTTCAATACCCTTCCTCAAAGAAAACAAACTTTATTTAACACTAACATAATAGGCACATCTGTAAATACAACATCTTTGACAAATATAAATTAATTCTAATAGGCACATCTGCTACCTTACATAATCTTTGACAAATAAAAATTTTAAAAGGCACATCTGCTACCTTACATAATCTTTGACAAATAAAAAATTAAAATGGCACATCTGCCTTACATATTCTTTGACACAAAAAAAAAATGTAAACATAACCTCTATGACAAAAATAATAAATTAAATTAAAATCTGCTACCTATCATTTTTATATACTTAAAACAAATATATATACATTTTATAATTCTAGCCCAATGCCTGAACATAGTTTTAGAAACTTTTCTTTATTTAAGCTTTTAGTAAAAATATCAGCCAATTGTTTTTCAGACTGTATATACAACAATAAAACAATTCCTTCATTAACTTTGTCTCTAATAAAGTGATATTTGATCTCAATGTGTTTTAATCTCTTATGGTGTTCAGGGTTTCTAGAAATGTGTATTGCAGACTGGTTATCTATGAATATAGTTAAGTTATGGCAAACTAATCCTATTTCATTTAATAAACTTCTTATCCAACACCCCTCGGCTACCCCTTTTCCTAAAGCTATATATTCTGACTCTGTTGAAGAGAGTGCAACGCATTGTTGTTTTGCACAACACCAAGATACTGTACATCCAAATACTTTTAATACATATCCTGAAGTTGACTTTCTATCCTCTCTGCTCCCAGCCCAATCTGCATCTGTATACCCTATTAGTGGTGTATCTTCTTCGGCTCTATAAATAAGTTTGAAATCCAAGGTGCCCTTTATATATCGCAGAATACGTTTTAAGGCTTTCCATAAGTCTTGATTCGCACAAGCTTGATATCTGGCTAAGAAACTTAATGCAAAACAAATATCTGGCCGTGTACCCAACATTGCATACATAAGGCTACCAATAAGTCTGCGGCATCTCTTCACTAACTCCTCATCTGGTGAACATTCTATTGATAGCTGCAGCCCTACCTCCATAGGGGTTGCAATGGGTTTACACTCTTCCATTTTATATTTTACTAACAATTCTTCTAAATATTTTTTCTGACTTAGTTGTATTTCCCCTTTCTTTTGCTTAATGTTTATGCCTAGATATGTTGATACTTCTTCATTTCAAAATTTCTTTTTAATGACTGTTTTATTTTCTGTATTTCATATTTATCATCTCCAATAAGTAGTAAGTCATCCACATATAATAAAATATACAGTTTTTGATTTCCTTCTTTGTAGTACAAACAATAATCTGATTTACTCCGAATAAACCCTTCCTGAATCATAAAATTATTAAATTTGTTGTTCCACATCTTTGGTGACTTCTTCAGACCATATAAAGACTTCTGTAGTTTTAAAACTTTTCCTGTTTGTTCCATTCCATCAGGTATTTTTAAATAAACATCTTCAGTTATCTCGGCATACAAGAAGGCACTTTTTACATCCATCTGGTTAATTGATAAGTTATATTTGTTAGCAATAGCCAATAGTATCCTTAGTGTTGGTAACTTTGCTACTGGTGCATAGATATCTGATTGGTCAAATTTATCCTTCTGTTGGAATCCTCTTACAACCAACCTTGCCTTGTACTGTTTTTGTTTCTCATCTTCTCCTTTCTTCATTCTAAACACCCACTTTGTTTCAATAGTCTTCTTATTTTTAGGTAATTCTGTCTCAATCCAAGTTTTATTTCTCTTTAGTGCTTCTAACTCTTCTTCTATAGCCCCTTTCCAATTTTCTGATTCTTCACTACTTATGGCTTGTTCATAAGTTAAGTCATCATTTAACGCCACAAAACTTGTCTTGTACTCTTCTAGCCATTTTGGTTTTCTTACTTCTCTTTTTGGTCTTTCATTTCTATTTTCATTTAAGTTGGTCTCCTCGGTCGGCAATTCTTCCGATTCATTCGCATCATAGAATTTTTCTTCAATATTTCCCTTTTCTGAATTAAATCTTTGGTCTTCCTTTACTTCATCATCTGTTTCTTCATCTTCTTTTACTTCTTCATCTGTTTCTTCATCTTCTTTTACTTCATCATCTGTTTCTTCATTGTTCACTTCCTGTTCTTCTGTCAATGTCATGCATTGGTTATATCTCTTAGCAGTGTTCATTTCTTTCTCAATAGACTTGTCACAACTTTTACTCTCATTTACAAATATTACATCTCTATATGTTTCCACTTTCTTTGTATTCTGTATCCATACTCTGAATCCCTTGCAATCTATACCATACCCGACAAATATCCCCTTTCTACTTTTTGCATCCCATTTTAACCTTCGCTCTTTTGGTATATGAGTGTAGACCTCAGTTCCGAACACTTTCAGAGTTGAAATGTCAAAACTTTTCTTATATAAAAGTTCATAAGGTGTCTTGTCCTTCACTACCGTAGGGCCTGTCCGATTGATAGTATAAACAGCTGAACTTACCGCTTCTGCCCATAATGTTTTTGGCAGTCCCTTCGCTTGTAGCATTGTTCTTGCTGACTCCACTATAGTCCTAATCTCGCGTTCCGCTCTACCATTCTGCTCTGGTGTGTAACTTACCGTTGTTTGATGTACTATACCCTTTCTGTTAAATAAATTCTTCACATCTCTATTTAAGAATTCTGTTCCATTATCTGTTCTTACTATCTTTACTCTAGATCCCGACACATTTTCAAAAGTTATTATAAAATTTTCAATACATGACTTTGTTTCCCACTTATGTTTTAAAAAATATATGAATCTGAAACTAGTATAATCATCCTTAACCAATAAAAAATACCTTGACCCACCTAAAGATTCTTCTTCCATTTTTCCTGCTAAATCCATGTGAATAACTTCCCCTGGTTTATTTGCCCTATTAAAACTCTGATTAAATGGAGATCTATGCTGTTTTCCCTTCAAGCATGCAATACACTGTTCTGTCTGCCCTTCATATTTTATATTATTTTGATCTAACACTTTCTTAACATGTACATAGTTTTGGTGTGCAAGCTTCTGATGCCATTCTAAACAACTTAGTGTCATAGATTGTTTAAATTTAAAATCCATTATATATAATTGACCACTATGTCTAGCCAAACATGTCACTTCTCTATTTTTAGATATTTTACAATATTCCCCCTTAGATACCATACAATACCCTTTATCAATAGCGCATACTGCTGAAAACAAATTAACAGTGAGCTCCGGTACAAACAAGACATCATATAAAACTGAAGGTATATAATCGGTCCCATTAAATGCAAGACATTCAATTTTTCCTACCCCGTGCACCTTCAATTTGTTTCCATTTCCTATAGTTATGTATTTTTCATAGGGTAATTTTTTAAATTCAGTAAGTAACTCTCTGTTTCTACACATATGTTCACTAGCACCACTATCTAGAATGAAATTATAACTACCCAACAGTAGGTTTGGCATTACATAAGCTTTAGGTATACCTTTCTTATTTTCTCTCGCTCTACAGTCCTTAAATAAGTGACCTACCTTGCCACAAAAATTACACTTTCTTAAACGACACATATTTTTAAAATGACCGGGTTTACCGCACTCAAAAACACTTATTATTGACTTCTGATGAGCTTGAACTCGCACTGTTCTTGTAACCTTTATATGTAGATCTAGACACCGACTTGATATTCTTTCGGGCAACTAAAGCAGCTGACATCTCCGAGTCTGTTCCTTTGTTTCGCTCTTCTTCGACTAATAGCCTAGTTGTTAAGTTCTTCATGGTTTGCTCTTCTTCAGAAACAGATTCCCATGCAGACACAAAATGTTTATAGCTTTCTGGCAAACTCATTAAGATTTTAGTAATTATCATTTTTTCTGAAATTTCCTCTTTTAATGATCTGAGTTGATTTACTAACTCTTCAACTTGGGAAATAAATTTAGCCATTGGCTCTTGGAACTTTACATTATAAAACTTCTGTTGAATCAAGTGTACTCCAACCTTTGTTTTGACTCATATAGGTTATTTAATTTCTCCCACATTTCATAACTTGAACTACACGACGCAAGGTATGTGAGAATGTGCTCCTCCACTCTCATAGCTATAATTTCTTGAGCTTTGCTATCATTGCTTTCCCATTCGCCATTTTGAGTTTTTTCCGCTTCATCTGTTACTATTGAAAATAATTTTCTCGCCTTCAACATAATGCTGGTCTGCAGACGCCATGCTGGCCAATTTCCATCGTTTAAAATAACTCCTCTGTTGTCCATCTTTATACTCAACACAGCAAGTTCGGCTTGTTAGAACCGACGACGCTTTGACACCAAATTGCAACTTTGCAACAATGGCGTCTCGACGCGTAGAACGACAAATTTTCTTTTTGATTTAATTTGGACAAATTTATTTATTTTCTTCCTTCTTTACTCTTCCGTATGTCTGGGCCCATAACCTGTTAGGATTATGGGATACCAGAACAAAAAGGCTGAGCGGATTTAATTATTTATATATTTAAGTTACAACAAGTAATCTTACTACGAGGACATTTTGAATCACACACTTCACAGACTATTTGACAACTACTGCAATTTGATCAGTAGGTCACTCGATACAAGTTTGTTCTCTATGACACATACATATTTCAATACAATAAAACCCATTGAAAAAATAACAACTATTTCACTTTGATATTTATATTGAATAAGTAACTTAATGCTAAATTACAGTGACACAGGTGAATTATTTACAGAGAAATTGGGAATAGTTTATACCAGAAAAAATATGGATATATGAGCCTTAACTGTATTTTAAAGAGATGTATGTTCTAGGCATCCTTTCATTTCCGCTATCATTATTTTGCCTTAGGTATATTTTTTTGGGCCCATCCCATGAGATAGTTTCACATTGCGACGGATGTTCGGCAAGGCGTAACATTGTCGTTTTTCTCACAAAAATATTATAAGAATATATTGTGCGTCCCAAGTTTTACAAGCTATCATGTTTCCTTAATGAAGTCATGTTTTTCGGGAAATGGGGAAAAATCTGAGAAAAATCTACTTTGGCGAAAGATTGCTATGTCTATCATTGATTTAGAGCTTGGACGTCCTATTATTCTGCTATTATTCAGTACTAATTTTCCACCCCGAGTTCGCCCTTAAACATATTTGAAATATGAAAATTTTTTTTGACGTTGCTTTGTTTTGACGCAAAAGAAGGACAAACAAACAAACAAACAAACAATAGAAATGTATGGCAATCTTAAATATTTTCTCTAGCGCGATACAGCGACATCTGTCGACGCGATGTTCCGCCACAACACTTTCGAAAGGGGAGGAACAAATAATTTCGTTTGATTTCTGAACTGAAATTCCCGAATTTTACGAATGCTATGAACATACAATTTGGTCATTGAAAACTAGAGGATTTTATCTAGTATTGTGTAGGATGAAAACATGATTAGTGATTTTTTTCTAGATAACTTAAATATTTGAAATCACCTCTTCAAAAACACCTTTTTAGTCATACGGCCATACTCTGAAGGGATTTACGTTTAAATTTTATACGAATCTGTAGGTAACTGCGCTTAGCATTTATTTTTATTTATATTGATAATTGGATAATTCTTTAGTTTAATGATTCTTTCAGGCAAACATCCGTTCCACATCCCCATTGTTCATGCCATTTCAATTCACTGAAAATTATTGTAAGTAATGTCAAGCCCAGTCTAGTATTTTTCATGAATATTTACATAAGTCTTGAACAATGTAAATTAGTAACTCCATATGCTAAATCTAAGTTATATAATACAGTGTATTTTACGGAATTTTACGGATTTTCAAATTTGAATTGGTAAAAAAGGCAATGTTAGAAGCACTTAAAATCGTCGAGTTTGTATCAGAGGTGTGATGAATATAAATGAGGCTAAAGAGGTATATCAGGATCGTAGAAAATGGTGTTCGATTGTCTCTGTATACCCTTCTTGGGATAGAAGGCGTGATCATAGATGGATATAATAATTAAGAACAAGATTTCGGCCACGGCTTAGCCCGTGAATTTTTTGAATTGTGACAAGAATTTATCCCGAATGATTTCTGTAATCAAAAAATGCAAATTGCTGGGTCGGGCAAAAACAGTACATGGATTTGCCTGGATATTATAGGGTTGGACATTCTCGAGCCGGGTATTCCTTGGGCGGCCATCGTCGTTTTTGACCTTCGAGTCGAAACTAAATTTTTTTTTCTTTCTTCACGGGTTACCTTACTGCTCTGTGACTAAGGCTCCCTCTTTTAGCCAATGGTATTTGTGAGGCTATACCTTACGAGTGGCCAGTTCTGTTCAGGTATTTTAGAGGAAAAAGCTTCTTAGTGTGGTTTGTAGGATTATTAAGTTTTTTTCTATAATAAACCCGGGATAGAACCCGTGGTCTGCATAGTTAATACCAGACGTCTTACCCATTCGGCCACCGACGCAAAGATGTCGAGGTCCTAAGTCAGCTAAGCCCACTGGCCTCCAACTATCTCTCTGAGCAAAAAATCACGTCGGTCTGTTGATTCGTTTTGGCGTAAATAAGGGACAAATAAGTAAACACACTTTCACATAATATATAATATTTTTAGGGCTAGTTATCTAAAACCCCCTTGGGTAGGTAGCGTGATGATAAATAGCATATAACACTGTGCTATAACCGTCTCTAAGAATTGGGCTATCAAATGCAAAAATATGAACAAATAATAGTACATTGTGATACAAGGGTGCTATGTTGGTCATTACCTACGTACGAGGCGGTATTTTCAGGGCGAGCCAGTAGGCGAGCGCTATAAGAAAGCTGAGTATGTAATGACTAATGTACACGCGTTTTATACGACGTTTTTCAATACACTTGCGAAGAAAAAAATAAACTTCATGGAGTCAAATTTACGTATTCTTCGCTACTTGAAGTCGATATTTTTAATAATTAACCACAACACGGCGAAAATATTAACAAATATTTATGGAAATGTTTTGTTTTTTTCCCGCGTGACAGATAAGGCACGGATAATTTCGCCAAACAGCCAACAAAGTCTTGATTAAAAAATAAAAACTGTTATATGCGGTTAAATTAAGAATGCTTTCTGGACACACATAGAATTTGCAATCTTGTACGAATTTAACTTCATTGGGTTATATTATAACTCTTGTGCTGTAATATTATAATGAAAAAGCACGCGTGTTTAATATATGGAATTGTGAGTCTAAAATTGAGGTAATAAGACTCACGTTACGAGCAAGTGTGTTGAAAATATTATATTGATTTTTATATAATATCTAAATTATTTAGTTCCAGCATGGGAGGAGGTGAAATAAAATTAATTATTTTTTCATATATATTTTCCCATTAACGAGCAATTTCTCGGACTTTTTGTCCAAACAACAGGAAACATAAATATAAAATTAAATTTCCTGTGTTACAATTTTCAGCCTTAATTGAAATAAATCAATTGCCGTTTGAAGAAGTTCAACTAATATTTGAATTTAATTAACGAAGTTTGTTTCTCTGTTTACAAAGATTATTGGTTGTAAGGACTGTAGGTACATTCATCTTTTAATGCTGTTTTGAAGTACAATTGTTATGTTTCTTATATATAACATAAATATATACCTACATAGATTTCATTATATAGCTTTTGAATAGGTACTTTTTAAAACCTTATTTAAAAAAAAAATCTTAAAAAATTTTTTGTTCAATTCACGAGTCTTTCTTATAGGGGTAGAAGAAAATTGACAGTGTAAAAAAATAAATACACAATGATAATAATGTTTATTTATTTGTTTAATAAATATATATTTTTTAATATCTAAACGAAAAATCTTTAATTCATACTTCCGGTCACTTGATAGCAAACGGACAGTGACGTCACTTCCATCTAAATGTCAAATAAATAACCACAGACTACTAACTATATTATAATAACTGTCTGTCAATCTGTCACTGAATAAGTTATATTCCTTATTCTTGTTATTTTATCTAATCTGTGACAAACATTGTTTTATCAAGCTTGGCATTGTCGGCTTTCCTGTTCACCGTCTATGGCACTTAGAACCTTATAGAAATGGCAATACACACAACAATCCAACGTCTATGAGTAAAAGGAATACTCCCCAACGCACATCGTTGGAAAGTTGTATATATGCCAATCTATTAAATATTTGCAATGGCGCGGTACAGGTTTCAATGAGTTAATAACCGTGCGACATCTATCGACACAGTGTGCCGCCACAACCTTGTTATGGGGCGGTGGTCAAGGTCATCTTGTATCTGTCAAAAATATGGCAAATCTCAGTTAATCCTGGAAACGTGAGTTTCTTTATACAACATTTCCTCAGAACACAGTTGATAGTTATTATTTTAAATTGGATTGAGCCATATTTTCATTATTAAGAGTTCTACATAGCCATAATTTCCAAAACGCAAAGGAACTGCTCTTATTGAAAACTACGGCTCTTTAGAAGCCTAAATAATGAAAATATGGCTCAATCCAATTTAAAATAATAATTATCAACTGTTTGCTGAGGAAATGTTGTATAAATAAACTCCCATATTTTTGACAGATACAAGATGACTGAGAGCCACGGATCCTTAAAGAAATTTTAAAACTATCACAAAATTATAGTGTTGAGGTACCGTGCTTGACGGAGGCCAGGACGGCTTGGACTCCTAAATGCCCAGAAGACACAATTCCCAATTTAAGTTCATAAAACGCATGAGATTTGCCCTACATAAAATCTGCATATAAAGAACTTTTAGAACAATGCCTTAATACCACAGACCGAGCTCGTCTTCTCGCAGTCTCAGGAAAGGAATCGGGTCACTGGCTCTTCCCTCAAGAAATTTAGAAACACTTTTAGACCACTTAGAGTCACATTACGCATCGCTGTGAGTCTCCGATTAGGAGATAAAGGTTGCGAGCCCCATCGATGCAGATGCGGATATAATGTGGACCATTTCGGGCGACACGTGCTATCATGCGTTAAAAAGAGCAGGATGCAGATCCCCAAATTATCTCATCCGCAGGTCTCTTGTCACTTCATCTGTTCCAAGTCTTTTAGAACTTAACGGGCTATATAGATATAACGGCAAGAGACCTGATGGAGTAACATTGGTACCATGGCGCTTGGGACGGACTCTGATATGGGACACCACATACGTCGATAAGTTGGCTCTGTCTCACGTCCAGGGTAGTGCAGTAAAAGCTAGCACAGCTGCGGAAAACGCTTGAATTCGCAAACGCCGCAAATACTCATCCTTGATTAAGGATCATAAATTTGCGGCATGTAGAAACAATGGGGCCCTGGTCGTCCGAAGCAAAATTATTAAAATTCGATATTTCGAAAAGGTTAATTCTCGCCTCTGGTGACCCCAGAGCTGGTGCTTACTTCGTTAAAAGAATCAGTATAGCCGTACAGCGAGGTAATGCCGCCAGCATCTTGGGCACCATGCCACATTGCGAAGTTAAATTGTTGTTATTACGAAAATTATGTTCTAATGTATAGATATAATTATATTTATTAATCACATTTATCAAAGCCTAAAGATATTTAAAGTCGTTCTTTCAGTTACAAAAGTTCGTATATAGTATCATACAATTATCTCTACTGCCTACCCCTTATGGGATAAATAGGTGGTAAGATTTCAAGTTGTGGTATCCCCCCAAATGTCTTTTTATTCTCCACGGGTACTCAGGGTACCCAGCGGTGGACAAGCTGATGATATTTATATATTTACATGGAAAATCCTCTATGGTTTAACGGATTATGTATATAAGTTTTGCTGGTGTTAAACCGTGGTCTTCGTAGGTATATAGCCGTCTTAACCAAACGGCCATCGAAGCACCCTGAACGTTAAGTTTTATATTAGTAGTTACTTGTAGTATATTCCGGTGAAGTCCGTGCGGTATATTGATTCAGTCAATTTAAACTATTGGAAAGATGAGCGCGAAATGGTGAGAAAAGTTTCAGTATCTCCTCGATAGCTTTTAAAGTACACTCGTTGACGTAATTTCATCATAAAAAACGTGTGAAAAATTAGCATGTTATTTAAAACAATGCAAAATTCTACATAAACCCATTATACATTGCGTAATTTAGGAATGTTTTTTCTAAAGTGATAAATTACTGAAGGACTGAATTATAGAATTGAAAAAAATTCCTAGATTAAGTTTACCATTTTTTTTGCAAAAACCAATCAAATATCGTCATTTGTAACTTTATTAAGTAAGTAAACAAATCTAGCATTTTAATCTATTTATATAAATAAAAATTAAATGCGGTCGTTGGTAAGCGTATCACATGAGAATAGCTAGACCGCTATGGTTAATTATTTTTTCAAATGTTCGTAATGGTCTTAATAAGGTTTTTATAGAAAGAAAAATTGGAAAACTTACCCGGAAAACTGAAAGTGCTTTTTTCTATAGAAGTTTTTGAAGTATGTTACTGACAATAGTGTATTTTTTAGTTTTTTTTAAATTTATAATTTAAGTTATATAAAAAAATAATACCATAACATAAGTTGCGTCTCATACATGTCATAAGTTAATTTCAATATAAAAAACATACAGATATACTAGAACTAGGATGTTTTTAGCCAAAAAGAAGTTTAGACCTACAATAAAATATTTTATTTGTTGAGTGTACATAAAATTCTTTGCGAATCGAGCGAGTTGTAAAAGGATCAAAGTTTGAAGAAGAACGGAACAATTCTCAAAGTTCATTTTGTAGGCTTGCGAACAATTTAGATAAACATTTTTGGACTGCTTCACACTTTGATGTTCATGCCGACGTGTTTTTCTAACTCTTCTAAAACCTAAACCGAGAGATGTAAGATCAACTTTAACAGATTTTTAGCCTTTGGACAAAATGTATAGATAACACTGGACGTAATTTTCAATTTTAATGCTAAAATCATGAACGTAAAAAAGTAGAGGACGGATCGCCGCTAAGACCAAAGTGAAGCACCAAGCGTGCATGTGTGCTACCTATTTTATTTATCTCTAATATATCTTTAAATTGTAGAATAAGTGGTAAATTACTAACTTACCTATGAAATGTGATTCCTTGAGATTTTTTATGAGTAATGTACTTGTTTTTGCATAATTTTACTACAGAAGACGGCATTGTATTTTAGTTTCTTAATGGCGGCTGATCAGCATAACCGAATGAGAATGTGTGCGTGAGGCTCGTATTTACAATGAAACTGGCATAACTTGGTTGCTTCACTTTTGTCTTAGCGGCGATCCGTCCTCTCCTTTTTTACGTCCATGGCTAAAATCCTGAATTTAATTTCTTTTTGAATTGTCTCATATTATGCTACTCGGTTTAAATAAAAATGTCTTGACATTATTGCAACGTAATTGATCAAACTAGTGAAATACAAAAAAAGGAGAAATAATCGAAAAAAAAATCGAAGAGCGTCGGTGTTCGAGTGGGTAAGACGTAGTCGGCTCGCAACTGAAAAGTCGCGTGTTCGATTCCTACATCCGACCATGTACCAATAGGTTTTTATAACAAAAAATCTATGTACATTATCCGACAAACCGTACAAAGAGGCTTTTCCATCTACATACATCAACAGAACTGGCCTCTCGTTAGGTATAGCCTGAAAAAAAAACATTGGCTAAATAAGAAACTGGGTACCCTGGGGCCGGCAACGGTTCCCGGGAGTTGTAAGGCAACCCGTGAAGAATAAAAAAAATCGAAGAGCATGCATGCAATGTGTAGTATGGATTGAATAAGGTAAAAAGAGGTGTGCCAGGATCGTGGCGAGTGGATATATTTTGTCTCTGCCTACTCTAAGGGAAATAAGGCGTGAGCATATCTATAAGATATACACTAGATTCCCCCCATGCATAAATCGAACCAAGCACTAGCGATTCTTTAATCGTTTTTTTGTTTTTCCGGGAGCACTTAAGGGGACACCTCATGATTTTTGTCACATACAAATCAGATGTTTCGTTTTTCCAGTTTTACGCAATATCTGTATGTGCTAGGCTCGAAATTAAAATTGCTTTTCAAAGATAAATAAATATATTCTAAAGTTTCTCATAGAAGGAAAATAACCAAAATCACACCTAAGTTTTATGAAGCCTCGAAAATCCTCAATTTCACACGTATTTAAGCCAAGTTTGCGACTCGAGTTTTCTTAATATATTTACTAATTTACAATTTTCTCGACATTAAAAAATAGATAATTTCACATAATTTAAGAATACACTAACTAGAATTTGATCATTCTAACAGGTTTTGTAAAAACATAGAAAAGCCGAGTTCCTTTACGTGTTTTTCAAAATACCGAGAAATCGTACCGTCTCATCTTTCTGGTACTTGAATCTTGGTCTATCTTATCTTATCATTGGTTATCTTATCGATTTTAATAGTAGTCCATCTTGCTTACATATTTCTAAAGAGATATGGACAAAATAAGTCGCGCGTAAAACTGAGTTCGTTGCGCTGTGATGCGTACTCTTCTATAAATAATATACATAATACTTGCGTCTGCATTTGGGTCCTATTTGCAACAACAACAACTGGCGTCAAATGGACACTGTTACAGTTACTGGTGTCTCTGGCCATACCGCACGGTACAAAGGTCGTGAAGATTTGTATGTATGTAAATATCAATCCTAAGAAAGCTTTATATTTATTGTATAAATATACTCTTCTGAATTTTTAACTCAATATAAAAATTTCTTAGGAAAGTAAAGATTTATTTAACAAAAATAATAAGAAGACTTTCCCTTAACATAAATATTTAGGTTTAATATTTAATTATATTCTAATTATTCCTGTTATGTACTCAATTTGAAGAATTCTCTCAACAGTTTTGTTGGTTCGGAATTTCGAAAGTGTTTTGCTTTTCTGAAAATTCTAATAAATTTTCTTTCGTAAAATTTAAATTTCCTTAATTTTAAGGCCTCACTCACCTCAAGAGTTCTTAAAACATATGAGATCCACTTTAATGAGGGTACTTAGCTGAAAACAGGTTGCCCGCATTCCATTAATATAGCCATATCTTCTGAAGCCTTTAAAATATCAAAATAAAATAAAGAACAGATTTTAAATCCATATCCACTGTGATCCATGAACGTTCAATAAAAATCTATTTAGCGATTTCGGAGTCTATTCTGGACATACCTACTCATATTCTGGACCTTTTTGGGGTTCGTAGTCAAAAGGTGACTACCGAAACCCTATTACTTAGGCTCCGCTGTGCGTCCGTCCGCCCGTCCGTCTGTAACAGGGCTGCATCTTTTGAACCGTAACAGGTAGACACTTGAAATTGTCATAGAGTATGTATCATTATAGTCGCAATAACTACAAATAATAAAAATAAAATAAAGTTAAAAATTAAAGGGGACCCCATACAATAAAATGTGTTTTATTCGGCGTTTTTTGCTCGATCTTAATAATAGCAATACATACAAACGTCTAGCTAGTATAACAATAATGCATGCTCTGAAGTAAAATAACATAATAAAAACCAGCCAAGTGTGAGTCGGTCTCTTGCTAAGTTGTTCCTGCGCCATACAGGGGCGTCAAACTTGGTCTGACCTTAGTGCATACTCTTGAGTATACGGAATCCGACTCGCACTTGCCCGGTTTCGCTCCGTACCGTCATGTTACCGCATTTCACTGTATTAGATTTTATCAGTTACTGGATACTCGGTAGCACGCTTCCGAAACTCGTATCCTGCCGGGAACCGTGTTATAGAGCCCATGGAACCTACTTTAATATAACCTAACCTCATCTCAACACAATCTAACACATAAACAAGAAAAACAAACACTTTTAAGCGACAAAACAAACAACGGTTCACATATCCAATCCTTTTATTAACATATATGCTCTGAATAAGCGAGATAATAGTCTCTGACCCTTCTTTGGGCCACAGTTTATAGAAGACTCGACAAAACCCTCGGATTTGCATGGATTAAGAATTCATTTGCAGCTTTTGTGCTATATCCGTTTTAATTTGGAAAGGATTGTATTAGGCGGTAATTTCGTCGGAAATACCCTTCGACTTTTCGACTGTTCCCTTGGGTTTCTGGATTTTAGAATTGGAAATATGAAATTTTTAACTTTCATGACTGATGTACCTATACTTATATTAAGAAATAATATATTTAGTCTAACAAACGGCGTAAAAAAAATAATAAAAAAATATATTGAAAACTTAAAAAAATAACAGAATTTTTGGAAACTTCTGATTTGAAGGGAATTTTCATTTGATAATAAATTTACGAAAGATGTCACGTCAAATATGCTCACCCCACTGATATTGTTAATATTGTCGACGTGATTTTTTGCACAGGCAAAGCTGGAGGGGTGAAGTGTGACATTTGTACCCCTGTGGTGGGAAAAGGTTGTTTGGGAGCACTTACAGTTTCTCTTCTGCGGCGCTGGTGTTTTTATTTTGTGCTTCTTCTCCACTATAGCGATTTTGCGGTTGCGGCCTTCGATAGATCAATTTTTATTCACTCGCGGCGAGAATTTGTAATGATTATTTGCGGTTGCGGTAATTGCGTTATTAGTTTGCGAGTAGATGCACGGTGCAAAAGAGCAGACGTACACGAGCGAAGTGCGGGGAAAAACCACTTGACATATGGGCGGATCGCGGAGCGGGGGTTGAGGATTGAGGGACCATAGACAACCAGTGTATCTGTGATATATATTGTCTGTGAATGTGTCTATGAATGAATGAATGAATGTTTGCCAAACCATAGGCGCCGGCCTTGAAGTATTGTTAAATACTTCGAAAGAACCCTAACACCAGTTCAACCAACAGTCACATGTATGCGGTAAACAAGTGTTAAGCAAGCGGTAAATAAGCGGTAAATAAGCTGTAAACATGCGGTAAGCAAGCGGTAAACAAGCGGTAAGTAAGCGGTAAGTAAGCGGTAAACAAGCGGTAGGCAAGCGGTAAGTAAGCGGTAAACAAGCTGTAAGTAAGCGGTAAATAAGCATTAAGTAGCGTTATTTAAGCGGTAAGTAGCTATAAAAGCTATAAGTAAGCTATAATTAGCTGTATATAGGTGTAAAAGCTGTATATAGATGTAAAAGCAGTGAAGCTATAAAGCGGTAAGTAGTGGTAAAATAGCGGTTGGTAAGCGGTAAAGACGGTAAAAGCGTTAAATTAGCTACCACTAGTAATAATACTAGAGGTAAAATATAACTTAAATACGGACATTACAATAAAAAGGGGGATATATAATAAATAAACTATTGTGTAGGAAGGGGACACACGCGGACTACTGGACGTACATAGCTTCCTGTTCTAGTCCTCACCCTAACGACACGTGTAATCCCGTCCCTACCCGGGAAGGTTTGTTCTATGACAGCGAGAGGCCAACAAAGTGGGGGAGATTGTCTTCTCGCACTATCACGACTTGTCCTGTTGTAACAGGACTGACTGCAGTATTCCACCTCTCTCTACTTTGTAGAGAGGAGATATACTCTACATGCCACCGTTTCCAGTATGACTGGACGAGCTTATCTATAAGCGAGTATCTTTGTAAGCGGTTAAGAGGTACATCAGATAAATTTTCTGCGGGAATATAATTGAGGGGCGTTAAATTTATAAAATGTGCGGGGGTTAGAGCAGTCGGTTCTGATGGATCGCTGCTGAGGATGCAAAGAGGGCGAGAGTTTAGAAGAGCTTCGATTTGAATAAGAGCGGTATTCAACTCTTCATATGTTAAGATCTGAGTGCCTATCACTCTGTATAGATGAGTCTTAACACTTTTTATGTTGCTTTCCCACACGCCACCCATGTGGGGTGCATAGGGAGGGTTTATTTTGAATTCTATTTTCCTTGGAGTTAATTCGCGAATAATTTCTTTCTCGTAGTCCGTAGAGGATACCAAATTATAGACTTCGCCTAACCGCTTACGTGCGCCTATAAAATTTCTACCACCGTCACTCATTATAAGAGAGACAGGGCCTCTGCGAGCGATAAAGCGCTTGAACGCGGCAAGAAACATTTCTGTGGATAAGTCAGAAACTAATTCGATATGTAGAGCCTTTGTGGCTAAACATACAAAGAGACAGATGTAAGCCTTTTGGCTCTTAACACCTCGCTTCTTAGCTAGGGTAACAAATAATGGTCCAGCATAGTCGACACCACATCTAGAGAAAGGTTTATATTGATTGACACGAACCTCAGGTAGATTTCCCATTAGAGGTGAACTCTCCTTAGGCTTACATTTGAAACAGATATTACAACTATGTACCACCTGGCGTACTAGAGTTCGAGCTGATAGAATCCAATACTTCTGACGCAGTAGAGCGAGCAGTAAACCAGGGCCAGTGTGACAATATGTTTGATGATAATATTCTACGAGTAACTTGATTAACCGAATTTTGGATGGCAACAGCACAGGATGTTGTTGGTCAAAGGTTAGTGGCGCGTTTTGTAAACGACCACCAACGCGGAGCAGTCCATTCCTGTCAAGGAAGGGGTTTAATTTGCGTAGAATCCCACTACAGGTTTTTCCTGTCTTTAAAGACTTAATGTCTTGAGTAAAGTGAGCGGCTTGTACTTGTTTTATAATATATTCTTCTACGGTATTTATATCGGATATTGAAATGGGACCTCTACTTTTAAGTAATTTTATGAATCTCAATATGTAAGCGGTTATGTAGAGCAATTTACTCCATTTAGAAATTCTTTCAGCAAGTGTAAATATAGGATGCGGGTCAGACTCTGTGATTTGTAGAGACACAGTTTTATACTCTGGTATGTTAGCGGGGCACTTTTGATAGTCGGGTGCTGTCACAGGCCATTGGCTGCGCAGCTGTGAGATCCATGATGGACCTCTAAACCAAGTGTCATTATTCAATAACTTGCTAGGAGTTACTGGGCGAGATACGATATCACTGGGATTTTCTGAGCCAGGTACATGATACCAGAGCTCAGCAGGAATTATCTCCTGGATAGCGGCTGTTCGATTGGCAACATAGGTCTGCCATCGGTGAGGGGATGAATGTATCCAAGCTAGAGTAATAGTAGAGTCTGAGAATGCAAATATATTATTTACTTTACAACGCGATTCAAAATTAGTGACTACAGACTGTACAAGTAGAGCGAGTAAATGAGCAGCACAGAGTTCTAGTCGAGCTAGAGTCTGCTTCTTAAGCGGTGAGATTCGTGATTTTGCACAAAGAATTGAAACTTTAGAAGCGGGTTTATCTAAAGGTCCTACACGTACATAAATAACGGCACCATAACATTTCTCACTAGCGTCTGAGAAACATAGTAGAGTTATATGAGAGTCTTCTGCAATACCTACATGTCGCGGTATCCTGATTGCAGACAGACTAGATATCTCGCTCTCGATCTGATGCCAGAGATCTGAAATATCCTTGGGAACCTCTTCGTCCCAATCTAGTTGGCGCTTCCAGCATTCCTGCACGAGAAGTTTCAGCCCCGCAGTGAGGGGGGCGATCAGACCGAGGGGGTCGAAGAGAGCGGCGGTAGCTGACAATATTGACCGTTTAGTACATACAGGTTGCGGTTGCGGTTCGATTTTGAAAACTAATTCATCTCTACAGGGGTTCCATCTCAACCCGATTAGTTTGGTTTCAGACTCTATGTCGAAATTAACATGTTCATTCGCACGAGACCGTTCTGGAATATTTGATAGGAATTGAGAAGAGTTAGAATTGAACTTAACTATATTAAAGCCCGCTGTAGAGAACATCTTAGTTAACTGCTCGTATAGAGTCAGTGCTTGTTGTGGTGTAGGTACCGAATATAGATAATCGTCCATATATCCATAAGTGGAAGCAACACGGGCTGCTTCAGGAAACTTAGCAGTATTTTCAGCAGCCATAGTTTGTACCACTTTCATCGCAAGATATGGAGAGGACTTAAGACCAAAAGGTACGCGATCAAATTGGTATACATCAATAGGTTCATCACTATTGAATCTATATAGTATGCGTTGAAAACATCTATGCTCTTCAATCACTTTAAGAGAGAAGAACATTTTTTCTAAGTCTGCAGATATAGCAATAGCAAATAAGCGTAAGTTAATAAGTAAATTAAATATGCTTGATTGTAAGTTTGGTCCACAATGTAACAAATCATTCAGACTTATACCGGAAGTTGATTTAGAGCTAGCATCTAATACAATTCTAATTTTAGAAGTATCTTTATCAGGGCGGTAAACTGCTCTATGAGGTATATAATATGAGGGAGTGAGCTTAAAGTGAGTTATAGAAATTTTCTTTAAATAGCCTTTGTCAATATAGTCCTGTATAGTTGCATTATAACCCTGACGTAACTCGTCGTTAGAATCTAATTTCTTCTCTAGAGACAGCAATCTCCGTTTAGCTGCATTGTATGAGTCACCTAGACGGCTAGGATTCTCCCGGAAGGGTAAAGAAACTATATAACGGCCATCAGAGTCACGTGAAATATTTTTGTTAAATATTTCCTCACATTGTTGTTCTTCAGGACTGAGAAATTTCTGAGAGGTTACGGCTTCTAAATCCCAAAATTTTTGTAACATTTTATCTAAATTTTTATCAAAATTATTTGGTGTAAATGCGGTAAAAGAATGGAGATTTGAATTCTGTGTAAATGCGCCACACTCTGTTTCACCCATCATTAGGTATCCAAGAGTTGACTGAACTGCTACAATCTTAGAATGCGGTTGAGATATTTTGTTAGGTAATAATAAATGTGGAAATAGTCCTGAACCTATTACACAGTCTATTCTCGAAGGTTCATAGAATAGATCATCGGCCAAGGGTAGGTCTCTAAAATATTCTAACTGTTTTTTATTTAAATTAATTGTAGGTAGGTCACCTGTAATCTTGTCCACAATTGCAGCTTTAATTTTGTATTCATGGCGGGAATCAAATCTCGAATAAAATGAAATGATAGTATATCCTAATATTGGTCTGGAGGACATACCTATTCCATATACAGCAGATTTCTGATAATAAATAGGTAGGCATAGTTGTTTACAACATGCTTCAGTTATCAGGTTAGTATTTGAACCTGTATCTAACAAAAGTCTTATACAAGAATTTTTATTTTCAGGATTCCTAGTATAAACTTTGGCAGTTGGTGAAACAGACTGATAGTTAGTGAGGGTAGAGGAATTATAATTTAAACTTGCCATATGTAGACATTGTAAGTCTGATGAAATAGGCGAGCAGCTTGTTTTGTTATTTGTAGCTCGCTCTGTTATAGGCTTTGTTGATGGATAATTTGAGGATTGAGAGCTATTGAAATTGTCATTATGGAGTAATGTATGATGTCTTCTGTTACATTTCATACAAGTGCCGTTAGACCTACACTGTTTCACAGTGTGGAAGCCGAGGCAATTTATACAAATATTATTCTGAGATTTAGTTATGAATTCATATCTAGCGGATGGCTCCAAGTTATTGAACTTGGAACAGCGGAAGAGCGGATGTCTTTCATTATTACAAACTACACAAGAGTCATTGTTCATAAAATATGAATGTAATTGCGGTTTGCGGGTATTTGAGAAAGTGTGAGAAGTGACTGGCTTTAAATTGAACTGTGTCCGTAGCAATATTTTTGATTGTTCCTTAACAAATTTCTCTAAAGAATTGAATTTAGGGATTTTCGTTGACCTAGAATGTTGTTCGAATAGTTGGACAGTTTCTTTGTCTAACTTATTTATAGCTATGTGTAGAAGGATGAAATCGGACAAGTCATCAATATTGAGTGACTTCAAAGCAGCTATTGAGGCACAAAATTGTTCAATAAAGCTGTCTAAGTTTTGTGAACAGGCAGCGGTTATGGATTTGAATTTAAATATTTTATCTAGGTATTGAGAGGCTAGCGTGCGGGTATCCTGGTATTTCTCTATGAGTAAATTCCAGATAATTTCATAGTTCGATGCCACTGGAAGTATTCCAGATGTAACCGATACAGCGGAGCCCGAGAGTTTAGATACGAGGTATTGTATTCTCTCTCCGTCACTGAGAGATTGATTATCATGTATCATTTCTTTGAAATTTTGATAGAACAGTGGCCAGCGGGTAGGATCGCCATTAAAAGGTACTAGTTCTAGAACAGGAAGCTTATGTTTAAATTTAGAGATAGAAGTGGGTTCCGTCTTTACCGACTTACTTTTAATATCCACTTCAATCTGGCGAACATGACAATAAAGTTCGTCAAAGGCTTCTATTGGTCTAAAGTTGGGCACAAATTCTGGGTCTACTTTAAGGCTTTCCTCGTTGATCTCGTATACCACCTGTGTATATTCCTCCCTGATCTTGTCTAGGGTTTGGACTCGGGTCAAGAATATTTTCTTGCCATCCGCGGTGTTTATCGCTTTACGCGAGTCGTACATGGCTTGCACGATGGAAAATAGGCTTTGCTTTTTTGCTTCTAGTAATTTTAAACTAGCCATCTTGTAACAATGTATGAGGTAGGTAGGTAATGTAACTTTAATTGAACCGGGGGTAGATAACCTATAATTTTGGCTACGTGTCCCTGAATTCGTATAATATGCGGTGTATTTAATGTGAGGTGTGTATGTAAGGGTGTAAATGGGGTTATCCAAGCGAGAAAGGACCAACACTATGGTGGGAAAAGGTTGTTTGGGAGCACTTACAGTTTCTCTTCTGCGGCGCTGGTGTTTTTATTTTGTGCTTCTTCTCCACTATAGCGATTTTGCGGTTGCGGCCTTCGATAGATCAATTTTTATTCACTCGCGGCGAGAATTTGTAATGATTATTTGCGGTTGCGGTAATTGCGTTATTAGTTTGCGAGTAGATGCACGGTGCAAAAGAGCAGACGTACACGAGCGAAGTGCGGGGAAAAACCACTTGACATATGGGCGGATCGCGGAGCGGGGGTTGAGGATTGAGGGACCATAGACAACCAGTGTATCTGTGATATATATTGTCTGTGAATGTGTCTATGAATGAATGAATGAATGTTTGCCAAACCACCCTGAAATCCTTCAGGTTAATCCAGGTTTTAAGGGCGACACCGAGGTAGAAAGCTTAGTATGCATATTTTTAAAGAAATTAAAAAGCCTAAAATTGCTAATATATATAATTAAGGATATTTAAAGCGGATCTTTGAAGGGCTCATAATTATCTGTATATATGAAATCCACACACAAGTCTAAAAGCATTTCATTACATAATATATCATTAAAATAATCCGTAGAAAATATAATGAATAAGGTCGCTCTTAATTTATACATCCTTTGTAGACACCTTGTGCGTTAATTAGGTTGTGGCCGTATGATAATATAATTCCTTTTGAATAAATATAATGGACTATTACGACCTTTTTACCTTGCGGTATGGCCAGAGACACTGGGAACGATGTCTACATTTATATAGCCGCTCATTAAACATGACAGGTGGCTAGTTGTCATTACACATTCAAATATGTAACTGCAAAAAAGAGGGTTGAATTTGTCAGCGACATCGTAGCTACTAAACGGATGAACCGATTACAATGTGTTTTTTTATTAGAAGGCTGTTTAGTGGGGATGGTTCTTAGCTTTGTTTGATAAAAATCGGTTAAGCATTTTCCAAGATATCACAGTTGGAGACTATAGTTTGTGCTTAAATATTGATAAGTTTATCATTTTAAAAAACTCATTATTCCGTGGCTACCGACCACATAATCCGAAAACCATACAGTTAGAGGCTTTTCCATCTACATATACCTCAACAGAACTGGCGACTCATTAGGTATAGCCTTACAAATTCCATTGGTCAAAAGAGGAAGACTTTGTCTTTTGCTGGGTACCCTGGACTGATAAATTCATAAAAAAATACCTTCAAACGACTGGAGACATAGATAAAGCCTAGTTTATAATTAAACATTGTATTCTCTTATCTCGTATTTAAGATAGGTGTAATGTTTACGGATCACAGAGCTGGAAAATGTTCGCCAAAGTGGGTGAAACTCGCGTTATGTTTTGGACATGCTTTCAAATATCATAATTCGTGGGATGACTGAACTGACTGAAGTTTATAACTTTTGTGACTGACTCTGAATTTCATTTTCATTATGTTGTTTCGTATGTATTAACATATACACCCTAGACGATTCTAAAGTTTAAATTGAAAATTAGGTCCTGAATAAAAGGATTTTTTCCAATTGCAATTTTATTGTTAACTAGCGGACTCAGCAGACGTTGTCCTGCCCAAACGTTGGCTTGCCTGCTATTTACTTTCCTTCGTCCGTGGAAAACAACTACTCCTACTCCTACCCCTACCCCTACCCCTACCCCTACCCCTACCCCTACCCCTACCCCTACCCCTACCCCTACCCCTACCCCTACCCCTACCCCTACCCCTGCCCCTACCCTACCCCTACCCCTACCCCTACCCCTACCTTTACCACTACCACTACCCCTACCTCTACTCCTACAATTCTACTCCTGCGATTTCCATACAAAATTACCTATTTATTATTTTTTATTTTTCAGCTGAACTTTAAGGTTTTTCCAATTTTTTTTTCTTCTAAACCACCCCTGTGTTGTAACGAACAAAACAAAAAAAGAATTAGCTAAATGTTATGTTATGTCGTGACAACGGAAAACGGGTTTCATTTTTATATATATAGATATGGTAGAATATTCAAGGCAATGGCACGTCAAGCCGATGTTGGAAAGGCAACCGGATGGCGAGTGGTAATCTGGGCCTTTGAGAGGTACAGAGTCCCCTGGTAGCGGCCAAAGTGACCCCAAATGGACAAGTTCGGCGATATGGGGGAGGGGCAAAATCGAAAATTTTTTGAAAAGGCAACCGGATAAAAATGCGGTAGCATTAAAGGAAATACCCTAATTATATAAATTTTTTTTTGCCAGCCGAAACACGCGGGCCGTTCTTCACTTGCACTAGCGAGTACAAAAAAAAAACAAGTGAAAAGGCAACCGCTTCAAAATTAGTGAGCATACTTATTGACACCACCAAACGTTGGGAAAAAATTGCCATCCGATCCTGATGGGAAGTTTCGGAGAAACAACCCCTCAAAGTCGCCGAAAAACACTTTTTTTCGATTGTTTCAACAATTATTATAATTAAAAAATAATAATAAAAATTGTTCAAATCGGATGGCATTCGAAATTTATACTGTCCTAAGTACAAATAATGGTGTGTATCAATGCCATCCGATTTCGATTAAATTAACCCCTATTTAGCCACCCCCCAAACCTCATGAAAATACCAATAATTCCATCAGGATCGGATGGCAATTTTTTCCCAACGTTTGGTGGTGTCAATAAGTATGCTCACAAATTTTGAAGGGGTTGCCTTTTCACTTTTTTTTAAATTTTTTTTTGTACTCGCTAGTGCAAGAACGGCCCGCGTGTTTCGGCTGGCAAAATAAAATTATCATATAATTAGGGTATTTCCTTTAATGCTACCGCATTTTTATCCGGTTGCCTATTCAAAAAATTTTCGATTTTGCCCCTCCCCCATATCGCCGAACTTGTCCATTTGGGGTCACTTTGGCCGCTACCAGGGGACTCTGTACCACTCAAAGGCCCAGATTACCACTCGCCATCCGGTTGCCTGTCCAACATCAGCTTGACGTGCCATTGCCTTGAATAGAAGATTAGACGATATAAATTCAATCACGTTATATACTGTCTATATCTATACTAACATTATAAAGAGGAAAGTTTGTATTTTTGTATCTTTGTGTGTATGTTTGTAATGAATAAACTCAAAAACTACTGTGCCGATTTAAAAAGTTCTTTCACCATTGGAAAGCTACATTCACCCTGAGTGACATAGGCTATATTCTATTTTCAAAAAATTAGGGATCTTTACTAAAACTGCAATAATATAACCCAAGGTGTAAAAAAAATTACCTAAGAAATTCCTTACATCGCCTGCGCTGCGAAAACTATTGATGATATTGAGGTAGTGGTAGTGGTAGGGATAAGGGTAGGGATAAGGATAAGGGTAGGGGTAGGGGTAGGGGTATGGGTAGTGGTAGGGGAGGGGTAGGTATAGGGTACTTATATTTTATTTTGTTCGTAAATATCCACGGGCGAAGCCGGAGGCGGAATGCTAGTATATTACAAAGAGGTAAAATTTGGATGTAGGGGGTTATATCTGAAACTACTGATCCGATTCTGAAAATTCTTTCACTAATTGGAAGCTACATTATCTAGCCCTGATTGCTATAGGCTATATTATATTTTGTTCGAAATTATCCACGGGCGAAGCCGGGGCGGAAAGCTTGTACTGGATAAATTCACAGAGAAATGAGTTTCAGAAAAGTTTCAGGGACCTGCATGTAATCGATATTTAAAAGAAACGGTATTCAAATATTTCAGCATGATCCCTAAAATCACACTAAATGTGAAATCGTTTCCTCGTTGGAATTGTGCCAAATATCAACTTTGTATGAAAAAAACATGAAGTCGAAGGACAAAGATGCCTGAAAAATCCTTCAGTGTGTCTTTTAATATCGTCCTTGATCCTTCGTGACCTTTTTGTCTGATTTAGATCCAATTGTTTTTTAATACCATATGAGAAAACTATTTTTGGATATACCTAGAAGAATTTTTATCTTTCTTTTGTATTATACGGCTTTTGGAAACGTGTTACCGGATTCACCTATAACAAAGAGACATTTTAAGATCGAAAATAAATTATAACCTCAAAAACCTTAATTCAATATTTAGGTAGTGCTCTATCTATCTATCTGTCTATCATCACGCTTTTTATTCCAAGAGGCGTTTTCGCCTTTTTTATATTAATTATACACTTCATACATTGTCGACGTTTTTTTTTCTTTCTTAAGACTATTGTTTAGCTAAAATTTTTCATACAAAATTTGTACAAAATGCGTTAACGTTTCTACCCCACTAAACATAATCCGTTCTTGCTGTTTTTTTTATATGTTATAGAGACAAGTAAAAACTAGGTCGACTCGTTTTTGTTTTTTTCATATTGCTTATAAATTGAGAAAAAAATAATCCTGAAAAACCGTTTTTTTAACTAAAAAACTTCCTCATACTTATCTCGTGATAATTATGAAATTAATCAAAATTTTGAAAAAATCAAAACTAGCCGACTTAGTTTATGATGTAACAAAACGATAGAGACTAAAATCAAAAAAAATCGTTAACGTTTAGGTATAGTAAAACGTTAACACCTAAACACCTATTTTGCGCGTAATTCAAGACAATTTCGTCAGAATCCTGCAACTCTCTCTATCGCACACGTGTAAGTGAACGCGGGGTGACTGATGAGATAGCAAATATTCGAAAAACGCACAGCGCCCGAACTCTGTATCTAAACGATACTCTTAACGGGTAGCTATACAGCTCCTGAAACCGTGTTACAGTTCCAGGGAAGATCAAGTCTCCCTCGTTTAGCTGATGGTATTTTGTGAGTTTTCAAATAGTTGTATTTGTGGTTGATTTCAATGGCCGGAACGATCTGTCACACACACACATACACACGTCTTTATTTAATCGAATCTTGTGTGTCAGTGTGAGCGAGTGAATTGCATGTGATGTAGATCGTATGATTTACATCGCTAATGTGTGGCATGTGTTCAATCTCGATCTTACGGCGGCCGGACCGAAAATTTTCGGTGAGATACCGGACCCAATTTAGCGTGTGTATATAAGTTTTTAAATAAAAAAACCTATGGTACATCGTCGGGATCCGGCCACCGTCGCACCTCTATTTGCTTGTACTTTGTTGTTGTGTACTTTTAATACTGTATGTTCAATAAAAATAGAAAGCTTTCTCTTTCACTTCTGCCATAAAATCTTTTTAGTCTATCTTTCATCTTTTATTCTTTCAACCAAACCAGCATAAACATCTTCATTTTAGTAATTAATTATCTTTCACTCCGCATTCTTCTTAAACAACATCATACCTCATATCAGCCATCTAATAGATATCAGCTAATTAGTTAAATGGCTAACTCTAAATGGCCACTTATAAACTAAAAGGAAACGCGTCAAAAAACACAGAAAATGGCTGATTGAAAGGGGTTTTTATAAAGGATACGTCCTCTTATTTGAACTTCCCTTCTTGGGTACTTTGTTTTATTTATTTTTATCGCTTTACAAAGATCTCTTTGAGTTTCGTGAGGAAAACAAACTCCGTTACTACCTCTATGGTAATGAGGACTGGTAATTTGATATTGTTGCATTTATACTTTTTTTTTCTTCATGTGTTTGTTGCCTACAGCTCCCGAAACCGTGTTGCGGTTTCAGGGTACCCAGCGGAAGACCTAGTCTCCCTCGTTTAGCCAATGGTATGTGAGGCTATACCTAACGAGTGGCTTGTTCTGTTGATGGATATTTAGACGGAAAAGCCTCTAAGTTTGGTTTGTCAAGTTTTTAATTATAAAATTATAAAAAATGCATTTATACTTTGTATGGAAATGAGTTAATTGTTACATATTGTCTACAGGATTCGGAAGTAAAGAAAAATCTTTTTAATGAAAATATTTACAAAATTACAGGAAAGAAAAAGGAACATAAATTATGATTCTATTTTTAAATAGCTGCGTTTGATGACAAAATATACGTAGAAATTTTGTAAACGCCAAATAATATTTCAAAGCATTTCCATTGTTTGCAAAGATTTCAATTTCAAACTTCAAGAAATTGTCCGAGAAATAAATTCTCATTAATCGATTAGAAATTCCAATAATAAGTCATAAAAACATCACTTACCCTAGAATTGAACTGAGAGCTCCTCACAAACTAGAAGAACAGCCCTTTGTGCATTGTTATTGAAAGTGAATGAAAGAGGCATGAAATAGGGGATGGTTCCATTTTATTCTTATTAAAATTCCACCCCCGTACTTGGACGGACCTACACAATTAAGACGGCCTCCCTTAAATGACAAATTCACTGGAATCTCCATTCAAAAACTTGCCTTTTCACCGGATCTGGTACAAATTTAGAAATTTGAAAGGGTTCTGCGATGCTGAAACTTCCAACTATTTCGCATCAACAGTCAAATAATACTGGACGCATCCAATGACTTTGCTCGTGTATTTTTAATTTTACTATAATTTAACATTAGATAGTTATCCGTCCCGTGAAAATTTTTATAATGCTATGAAAAAAGTATCAAACGTTTCTTTTTTTTTTCATTACGTCTTCTGAAACCGTGTTATACCGAGGGTACCCAGCGGAAGACCATGTTTCCCTCTTGAGGTATATTTAGATGGAAAAGCTTCTAAATGTGGTTTGTCGGAGTTTATAATTATAAAAAATCTATTGATACATGGCAGGGATCGAACTGTGATTCCTAACTTTCTACTTTTCTTTCTTCACGGGTTGCCTTACAGCTTCCGAAACCGTGTTACGGTCTCAGGGTACACAGTGGAAGACCAAGTCTCCCTTTTTAGCCGATGGTATTTGTGAGGCTACACTTAACGAGTAGCCAGTTCTAACTTTATTTTAATGAAAAATACCATTTATCCATATATCATTCATCTATTCAACATATAAAAAAAATTATCGAAGGTAAAGTTAAAAGTACCTACACACAATCGCCGAGCATGTACTCGCATGAAATATAAAAGTAGAAAAAGAGGTATGCCAGGATCGTAGCAAATGGCATTCGATTGTACTGCCCACCCTTCTTGGGATAAAAGGCGTGGTGATAGATAGATAGATCATTCATCATATTAAAATTTACAAACAAACAAATTCACACTCTGTCTTTATAGTAGGTATAGATGATATAATGACATAAATAATTGTGCTATTTACAACCACATAACTGTATGTAGGTTGTAGATTGTTTGGAGATTGTGATGTGAAATATCTAAACAGTTGCGATTTTAAAATCATATGACATGATAATGACTTGGTATATGATAAAAAATAATTACGCTAAATAACACATTATTAACAAAGCCAATATAATATCACTGTCTCTTACTTGGATTCGAATACGTGTAGTTAATTTAACGTTAATTAATAAGCATGCTTATAATATACTAGCGACCCCGCCCCCGGCTTTGCACTTAGATAACTTTTTTAAAGTTTCGCGGCCCGCTGAGGTCTTCTGTACTAAAACTACTGTACGAATTTTTATACGATTGTCACCAACAGAATGAGGCCTGTAATGATGATGAAGTAAGCCAAGGCAGCTATTTCCAAAAATTACGTTTTTCCACCGACTGAAGACTATTCTAATAGACCCAAATTAAAATTCAAAATATCATTTATTTCATAGGTACACAAGATCCACTTGAGATCGTCAAATTTATACACTTCTGAAAACTTAATAATAAAAGAAAATATATTTTTACAACAATTTAAAAAATACAATACAATTTTCAATTGGTCAAATAAAATTTCTGAAATTCATTAAAAAATACAATTATTATTACAACCTAAATACATTAGTCAATTAAAATAAATTTATATAAATTATTAAACTTTGATGGAGGACATTTTCCTTTCCGCTGAACTGACCAAATAAAGTAATTAACAAACACCTCCTTGAATGACTATGCTAGGAAGACCTCGGCGAGAGAGACATAGTTCATCGCGCTGTAGACCGCCATGATTGACCATGACTGAGAAGAAGAGTAAACCTTGATGTCCTGACCAGGCTATGCCCATGGATGCTTATCATCCAAGTATTCTGATATACTGTTTTTTTTTATTAATTTAACGCATAGTACTAACTCCCGTATCTTTGTATTTTTCTGTCGCTTACCTACATTAAAACAACACAATTAACAGAAGTCATTGCAAAAAATGCAATAATTGAAATTAAGTTCTGTAGAATGTAACAATCAATTGTTGCTATAAAAATAGCAACTGTGACTATATGATTTGTCACTGTTACTTGTGATGTGTTACATGAATAGATCGTAAAAACGCTAACAGATTTATGGCCACTTCAAGTATCTCTACATAAAATGGGGCGTACGTACTTGGTACACAATAAAATTACTTTACAAGGGTTGATACGATAATTAACTAATTATTTTGGAAGTCCTAGGTTTTAATTTTGGATAGGTGTATTTACTATATCGATAAGTGGGTAAATGTGGACACTGTTACTGGTATCTCTGGCCATTGGTGATTTTTGGTTCAAAAAAGTTCTCAATTCCGTTGTATTTTTTTTATGTTTGATACCTTAGAACTCCGTCATTTATAAACCGATTTGGAAAATTCTTTTTTTACTTGAAAGGATATACTCCAGATTGATCCTAATGTTATTTTGGTGAAACTTATTTCTAAGGCAATTTTTGTCATAACTCGATGAAATGTATGCCGATTTCGACGATTTATTTTTGTAATGATATTATATTATTATTTGATGACAGCAAATATAACTTCACGAGCGATGCCGGGGCTAAAATAGTTGTAAACAATAAATTTACTATGAAATTACATCAGAACCAATTGCTATTTATGGCATACCTATTTAAATAACTTTTACCCCGACTTCGCCAGTGAAAATTGTAAAAAAAATCTATTTTTCCAGTTTTATTACGGGACCCTAATTTTTAAAGAAGATTTTTTGATATCAATCCAGTTGTTTCAAGTTTACTTCTAAGAAACTGTTCTTTTTTTGCCTTTTTGCCTAAAAATGGCTAAATCATTTATGTATCTAGCTAAAAATATATCGTATTATGAGTGTTTAGGGAGTATTTTGGGGATCGTGTTTGATGGGCTATGTACAGTTAATTATGTTTTATGAGGATGTCTTAACAGTTATTTAAGTACCGGTCGTTTATAACGCACTATTCTCATCCTATAGCTTCGTTTTCAGGAAATAAGTACGGTCAGGCGTAAAGTGGTTTTTAAATTTTGTATGAAGCTTAACGAAAAAGAGGTAAACTAAATTGGTATTTTTTGAGATTATATTTTTGCTTATATTTCTCTTTGATAATATGTAGTATTAGAGAAGAATGCGGAGTTAAATAATTATGATATTGTAACTAAAATAAGACTATGATTTATAATAGAGACTAGATGACTAGACCCGTACGCAAACTTCGCACCGTTAGTTCAACTGATCTCTAACAGATGGCGTCTTTTACAAAATAAATAAATTAGTCTAATTTTAAAAGAAACATTTAATTTTGATTTGATTCTTTATTTTTTGTCAATAGAGAGGAATATCAAAGACTAACTTTGATACAGTATTCGGGGAGATATTTTATACCGACAAAATTTGAGAAATAATATAGAGACTAGCTGCACCTTACGGTTGCTCCCGCGTTAATGGTTACCTTTAGGTTGTAGCGTGATGTTATATAGCCTTTCTCATGAATTGGGCTATCAAATGCAATAATCTCAAATCTGTACATATGTGGTGAAGGCCATGTACCATTATGAATATAATCTGATTATTTTAAGAATATTCTTCGACCTTAAAATACCTTAACAGAACTGGCAATCGTTAGGCTAAATGAGAAAAACTTGTCTCCTGGAGTCATAGTTTCAAACATTTTCAGCGTTTAAAGTCTGAAAAGTGACACAAAGAAAATTCAAGAACCTTTGTTACTATTAAAAATTCTTTCTGTACGCACATTATGAAAGGAAATATAAAGCAGTTTCTAAGTAACGACGTAGTTGAAATTGCACTTGTCAAGTTAAAAGTAAAAGGGGTCTTTGACAAGTGGAATCTTTTTGACGTCTATGAGGAGATAATATACTCTCTAAGAAGTCATGTAATGGCGACAAACGTACGCGTCCCGCCGTGACGTGATGGGGAATCCAGTTCCATCCCGTCCGCGCTGTGATAGTTGTGATTAGTCAGTGATTAATAGGCCATATCACAGTCGGCCGGATCATCTTAGATACCGATAAATCGGCTATAAACTTTATAAAGGCTATAATACTTGACATTGGCAAATCATCCATTAACATTGGTGTAGCCACAATAAAAGAAGAAAAAGAAGGTATTACAGCATTTTGACTTTTATTTGTAAGTTGTGTTACTAGTTGTGTAACTTGCTTCCCGCTTTCACTCTCCTTTGAATCTCCTTGTCTACCTTTCCACTTCTTGTGAGCATACTATTTAATTTTAATTAGTATCCGATTTCAACAGAATTATCGCTGCTGTCGTTATCGCAACGAAATAATATTCCAGATTTTTGGCATTGGAACGGAATTTGTCAAGAGGACACTTGTATCATTTGACTTCTATTATGATATAAATTATAAAACTTATAAAATATTTTTAAGGACATAACTAATCCCCAGTAGCATATACTTAACAAAGATATACGGAGCACTTTGCATAATATATTCAGTTGGAAATGTTTTGTAATTACCTTAGGGATGAATAGTTACGTTTAGTTTCTACAAGTTCATACTGTTAATCAATTTAGTTTTGGTAGGAGTAGTTTTATATAGGTATATTTTTAGGTTGCCTCAAAAATATAATGTACCAAGTAATGTTTTCAGCTGTTTTTAGAGTCACATAACCAAAATATAACAAAAATTCCCAGATCTCATTCACCACATGACCTTCAAAGAGTATTGGAAATGAACTTTGGCTTTCTATTCTATTCTTTCGTGTTATAGCCCCGCCCCATCAAGGTTTTGATGATTCCGCCAATGTCAAGTATTATAGACGTTATAGAATCAATATGCCGATTAATCGGAAGCTAAGATGTTCCTGCCGACTGTGATATGTTCTTGTCACATCTATCACAGCGCGGACGGGTTTAAACCGGGTTCCCCATCATGTCATGATGGAACACGTGCGTCACATTTTTGCTGAAAAAAGGGCCCGTACAGAAAGAAGATCGAAAAACATTTCCAATATTGAAAGTCTGTGAAAAATACATATTGAATCATTTCAGCATTCTTGTACACAACAAGACGTATGGTAGTTTTAGATTTTTTAGAATTTTTTTAACAATAATATACAGGACCATGAATTAGTTATTTTCATAATAAAAATTGTGCGTCTGTGGCCGAGTGGTTAAGGCATCTAGACGCAGACTTAATTAACTAGGCAGACCACGAGTTCGATCCCGGATTTCTAATTAAAAACTTATGTACATAATCCGACAAACCACACTTAGTGGCTATTCCATCTAAATATACCTCAACAGAACTCGTTAGGTATAGCCTCACAAATACCATCGGCTAAACGAGGGAGACTTGATCTTCCGCTGGATACCCTAGAACCGTAACACGTGAGCTTTTTTTTCTTTCTTCACGGGTTTCCTTACAGATCCCGAAACCGTGTTACGGTTCCAGGGTACCCAGCGTAGAGGCTATTCCATCTAAATATACCTCAACAGAACTAGCCACTCGCTAGGTATAGCCTCACAAATACCATCGGGTCACTACCGAAAATACTATATTCAAATATGCATATAATTTTTTACTGTGTTGTTAATCTCCCTAAAATATTGATGTATAGTTGAACAAAAATTCCGCAAGTACGATTTGCACTTACCCTATATTTTTGTCAAAATACATTCCCCTTTCTCACATTATGTCGGGGTAGCTGAGACGCGCTGGTCCGTGAACGACCCGCGCCAGAAATAATTTTACCCTAGACATCTCTATATAATGCAGTAACAAATTCTAAAGTGAAAATTGTAAGAAATATAATAAACTATACAAACGTTCATGACTTTTATTACATATATGTAAAACATTATTTTTTTTAGATTTTCGCTCCAAGCTTCAACCGTGGATAATTTTGAACAAAATAAAATTTAGCCTATTGCACTCAGGGATAATGTAGCTTCCTATTAGTGTAAGAATTTAAGTGTAGGAATTATTCTTTCTAATATCGATATTTTACATGAAATTATTTCCGCAACACAACTTGCTACGGTACAGTAAACAAAATAAATGTAGTGATCACAATATTTACGTAGTATTTATAGATATTATCCTCTCTATTGATAAACACCTAGTAAAGGGAAACATAATTTAGAATTAAAAATAGTTTACTTAATACTGGTGTTTATTATTATTATTTTTGTTTCAGGTACTTAAAATAAACTACAACAACTATTTATTTTTATTATGAAACTGAACAGCCCCCTAAACGCTAAAGGGTAATATTATATTATTATTACATGAAAAGTTTGCACAGATCAAATAATAAAAAACAACAACTTAACATAACCTCAAAAAATCAGCTGATCGACCACAACATGAAATAATTTACGCTTCGTTTTCTCCAAGCAGTTTATATATTCCTTGGTCTCATCAGAGTGAAGGACAGTTTAGTTAGGTCACGTGGTTGTATTTCAGTCGGTTTCATACATTTAAAGGTGTCAATTCTACATTCTATTCTATTCGCTTAGTTATACATTGTCTAAGCCCGCGGGTGGTAATTTATTGATTCTTAGCTTTTCATAGCACTTCGTAGCACCCAATTTCAATTATGGATTAGATTACAAATATTTATTCCTTTAAGAAAAAAGACGAGGTATTTGCCTCATGATTTTATTTCTCTTCGTAACACTTTCAAGTACTTCGTAGTCTTTCGTAAACCTTCGAAGCACCCAATTTAAATTATTGATTAGATTACAAGTATTTATTCCTTTAAAAAAAAAGGCGAGGTATTGTAAATTGATTTAGTTGCTCTTCGTAGCACTTTCTAGTACTTCGTACTCCTTCGTAGACCTTCGAAGCACCCAAATTAAATTATAGATTAGATTGCAAGTATTTATTACATTAAGAAAAAGGCGAGGTATTTGCAAATTGATTTCGTTGCTCTTCGTAGCACTTTCTAGTATTTCGTAGTCTTTCGTAATCTTTGTAGCACCCAATTTAAGATATATATTAGATTACAAGTAGTTATTCTTTTAAGAAAAAGGCGAGGTATTTGTCATTTGATTTTATTTCTCTTCGTAGCACTTTACTTTCAAGTACTTCGTAGTCTTTCGTAAATCTTCGTAGCACCCAAATTAAATGATTAAATTTTAGATTAGATTGCATGTATTTATTCCTTTAAGAAAAAAGGCGAGGTATTTGAAAATTGATTTCGTTGCTCTTCGTAGCAGTTTCTAGTACTTCGTAGTTCTTCGTAGTCGTAGCACCCAATTTAAATTATTGATTAGATTGCAAGTATTGGCTTCGTTGCCCTTCGTAGCACTTTATAGTACTTCGTAGTCCTTTGTAGACCTTCGTAGCACCAAAATTAAATTATAGATTATATTATAAGTATTTATGGTATTTGCTTTGAGTATTTACCAAAGGAGACGTGAAGGGTATAAATCATCGAACAAATTTTTCTGACACTTTTGGCGGGGGGAGAGGTAAACGCCTAGTACTAGCCCCTGTACCACTGTATTTTTCTGTCGTTTTATTGTCGAAAAGGACTTTACGTTATATGATGATTATGTTAAAATACAAACATAATAATTATAATTAATGATTGGAAACACTAAGTTTGACGCCATAGATCGCCTTTCCCGTTTAAAACATCACAATTAACTATTTTCTTAGAGCTCTGTCTCGCGACACAAAACGATACCAACGAAATCTAAGGTAACTTATTACTGCGCACCTGGTCAGTATAACTGGTCAAAGGGGGAAAAATTGGCGAAAGGGGGAGCCCGTCTATGGCCCCTCCATAGGCTTAGTACTCTATGGGTATTTGCCATAATTATAATTTCGTTTCTCTTCGTAGCACTTTCTAGTACTTCGTAGACCTACATAGCATCCAAATTACATTATAGATTAGATAACAAAAAATATTAAAGGCGAAGTATTTGCCTTTCGATTTCGTTTCTTTTCGTAGCACTTTCAAGTACTTCGTAGCACTCAAATTAAATTATAGATTAGATAATAAGTATTTATTACTTTAAATAAAAGGGGAGGTATTTACCACTTGGCTTCGTTGCCCTTCGTAGCACTTTATAGTACTTTGTAATCATTCGTAGTCCTTCGAAGCACCCATATTCCGCTATAGATAAAATTACAAGTTTTGTTCTGTTTTATTTCTATTTCTGTTTCTATGATTTATTCCTACGAGGTATTTGCCATATGGATTCGTTGAACCCAAATTATGTTTAAAAAAATATTAGGCAAATATTTAAACAAACGCAAACAAAGCCCAACCGTTAATTTACGTGAAAAACCCTTATCATGTGTGTTTAGTCCAAAATTGAGAGACAAAACCAACCAAATACCTTCAAACAACAAAAAATCACCTTTTATCAATGAGTTTTCCGCCCCATTTCTGTCTCGGCCGACGAATGAATCGCTGATTTTTTCACAATTCACAAAATAACGCGTAAACACGAATTTATCGTCGACCGATCCAGGTAATATTGTATTTTATGACACTCACTGCTGGGATATGAGGTTATACAGGGCACGCAATAAAAATAAAAGTATGTTTTATATATTTATTTCAAATTTTAATTTATTTATTTATAAAAAGAAACTTACAGCTATACAAAAAATAGGTATTAAATATGTAGGTATAATCCGTAATTAAAGAAAATTAAAAGTTTCCTAAGTTAATTGTACAATATAATTACTATATCTCAATGCATGTGTGTGTGTGTGTGTGTTTAGAGAAGTGGGGGTGGGGGTTGTGTATTACACTTATAATTTTGTTTAATACTATTTTATTTTTATTTTTCATTTATCAATTATTGATCTAATAATTTTATTTTTAAATGCCAGCTTAGAGCAGCAGAAGAGTTATTAACCTACTTCAAAAAAGGAGGAGGAGGTTCTCAATTCGTAGGAATCTTTTTTTTTAATTTTATGTATGTTCCCTGATTACTTGAACACGCCTGGACCAATTTGGAACATTTTTTTTCTTTGAAAGGGTATACTTTTCATCTGATGATGGGATCCTGAAGAAATCGAGAACTTTTCAAATAGTGACTTGTGCATTTGCTTTCGGAAAGCACACTTTGGTTTTGAAGGAAGTTTTTTTTTCTTCATCGGAGAATCTAATTTGAATATTTTTATTTTATATGCAGAATATTTTTTATATTTTCAAAGATATCTTACATTTCTCAACTCATTTGTATTACTGGTAGTACTACGAATTAAAAAAAAGACTAAACGCTACTTTAACTAAATTATCTATCTATCTATCTATCATCACGCCTTTAATCCCAAGAGAGTTACCATTTGTTACGATCCTGACATACCCCTTTCGCTTACCAACTCTCAATGATACCTTTCGTAAAAGAAATGCAACAACACGAGCAAAGTGAACAATTAAATGAATTGCCACTCAAAGGTAAGTATAGTTTAGACTGGTGACATTATTACGTTGAAACAAGAGTGAAGTAGAACGACGCGGCGGTTGGTACGAACAACTTTGTTCTGCACTTGTTCCTGTAAAACACCATTTATTTGTAGCTTTTTACACGAGCCATGTTTAACGACTGAAAAATATTTATCAGTAATGTTTTATTCTAAAAATAGGGCACGTCTGCACTTCTTCTGGTTTCATTAAGTGCAGCAACAGGCTTGCTACCTAATTAATACTAGCAGCCGGGTTGCACGGGTACAATATGAATTTACAACAAATAGAACATTACAGATTACCAAAGGGTGCAAACTGAAACCCTATTATTAAGGTTTCGCTGTCCATCCGTCCGTCTGTCACAGGGCTGTATCTTTTAAACCGTAATAGGTAGGCCCTTGAAATTTTCACAGAGTGTGTGTATGGCGGCTATAACATCAAATAATAAAAATAAAATACAGTTAAAAAGTAATGGGGGTCCCCATACAAGAAATGTTTTATTCTGCGTTTTTTGCTCGATCTTAATAATGGCAATAATGGCAATACATACAAACAAACGTCTAACTAGTATAACAATAATGCATACTCTGTAGTAAAACAATAAATAATAAAAACCGGCCAAGTGTGAGTCGGACTCGCGCTAATTTGTTCCTGCGCCATACAGGAGTGAATAATGTTACTAGTGTCTCTGGTCACATCTATCTATTCTATCTATCATTACGCCTTTTATCCCAAGATAGATAAGCAGAGACAATCGAATGCCATTTTTTACGATCCTGACATACCTCTTTCGCTTCTTTTATATTCATCATACTTTTCATACATGCTCGGCGATTGTTTGTACTTTTAATATTTCCAATAATATTTCCTGGCCACACCTAAAGGCCGTAAATATGTGAAATTCTAAAAATACTTTCTAAATTTTGCGTCCAAAATATGTCATGCAACTCCATACACCCAGGTGCTTTTATTTAAAGAAAATCTGTCGCTAAGAGAAAATCCCAGCGTCAAATTTCGTGTAAAATAATTTATACGACCGTTCGTAGAATGACACAACGCTATGACAAATCACAAAAGCTCTCATTGTCTCGGAGCCATTGTTGAATTTGTTTTTGTCGCAGTTTGACGCGAAAAATAAATGGCAACCATCAAAACTGAGTTAGGAAAGATCTTGTGGACCTTACAAATTGATCATTTAATTGATTTTATTGTTGAAAGAAAAAAGGACAATTTTATTTAATTTTATTTTACACTAAGATTTTGCTCCAGGCTTTGACCGTGGATATTTATGAACAAAATAAAATAGAGCCTATATTACTCAGGGATATCGTAGCTTTCTATTTGTAAAGTAATTTTTAAAAACGGTTCAGCAGTTTCAGAGATTACATCCAAACTTATAAATTTACTTAATTTACATATTTATAATATTAGATATAGACTACTCATGTGCCCAATGTGATTTCCTACTTAATAATGAAAGGTGTTATTTTGGTTCCTTTGTAAAGTATTATTTAGAGAATGTTATTAAATTTTATCACAAATTTTCACCCCTTAATGGGTGGGATGGTTATCTATTTGCCTCTCACTCATTATGCCATTAGATGTTCAATTCTACTCTTTAAACAATCAGCAATCCGCTGGGTACCCTGGAACCGTAACATGGTTTCAGGAGCTGTAAGGCAACCAGTAAAGAAAGAAAATATAACAATCATTACGTTTGCAGTGAAAATTAAAGTATTAGAATTGTTTATTCAAAGAACTCCATGATCCTATGCCTCCTTTTACAGAATACATAATTCAGAGTATGGCAGGAATATCACGAAAGACACAAAAACTGATATAGGTAGTTTAAAAGATGGCTAAAGTTTTTAGCCACAACTGGGGGATTAGACAAAAAAAATGTACAACTAAACGAATAGAAAAGGATGTAGAATAGACAACTTTTAATGTATAGGACCGACTGAAATAGAACCACGTGACCTAACACTGTCCTTCATGAGTTTATACTTCAAGGAGTTTGTATACAATAAGTACATTAAACTCCTTGGTTTTCTGACCAAACAACCAAGGAGTTTATATACTTATTGTATACAAACTCCTTCTATAAACTTATTGTAGAAAACTAATCGTAAATTATGTCATTTTGTCTTTAATTAGCGTCTTTCGTGAACGTAAAGTTAGCGTCTGCCCATACCCTGTAGATAACGCTAAGAAAAATAGCGAAGGTTTTGATCGATCAGCTTTCCGAGGTTGTTGTTTTTCGTATTTTTTATTATTTAAGTAGTTAAAATGCATAAATTAAGCTTATACTTTTCATATAATTATTTCTGCATATAATATTAGGATTTAGCGTTCCGAGAGAATAGAATACCAGCATTGGTACATTGTCTAAGGGGGCAGTACTATTTTCAAACTCTACACAGATTTGCATACAGCCTTAGGTTCTTAATCGATTTTAAACTTTTAAGCTATTTAAACTGAAAAAAAAATGTTTTATACACTTTGCAAGTGAAACTTAGTAACTTTTAACGGTCCCCGCATAATACGACAGGTAGCTCTCAACCGTTCACGATCATATAAATTTAACTAGAGTTTAATGTTACTTCTTGACGGGCAAACATTTCTAACTTCCTAAGAATTTTCGCTTCTCTAACGATTTAGAGTTAAAAGTTTTATTCAAAATTTCTGACAGTGGCAAAATATTCAACTTGTGGAAACTTGAAAATTTGATGTTATACGTCCTTATACTTAGACTGGAACCTTAATAAGGCATTTAAGCCAGATTTAGACCCATCACGTAGTGTGGCATATAAGGCTGCGTTTGCATTCAGAAACAACAGGAAACATTAGATTAAATAAGTTCCGTAATATTTTTTTGGTCAGAACTTTAGAACAGAGTTTTCAATTAGGTTTTCCTGTAAACTATGTGAATTTGAGTATTTACCAAAGGAGAAGTGAAGGGTATAAATCACCGAACAATTTTTTCTGCCACTTTTGGCAGGGGGGGGGAGGTAAACGCCTAGTACTAGCCCCTGTACCACTGTATTTTTCTCTTGTTTTATTGTCGCAACGGATTTTACGTTATATGATGATTATGTTAAAATACAAACATAATAATTATAATTAATGATTGGAAACACTAAGTTTGACGCCCTAGATCGCATTTCCCGTTTAAAACATCACAATTAACTATTTTCCTAGAGCTCTGTCTCGCGACACAAAACGATATCAACGAAATCTAAGGTTACTTATTACAGTATAACTGGTCAAAGGAGAAAAAATTGGCGAAAGGGGGAGCCCGTCTATGGCCCCTCCATAGGCTTAGTACTCTATGGTATGTGATGATACGACCTTATTTTCCTGGCAGCTTATAAGCTGGCCGTCATAATTAGCACGATTTCAATTTATTTTAATTTTAGAACAAGGTATTGTTATTCAATATAACATTGTAATTTTTTTTCAAATATAAACCTAATTAAAATTTTGTTCATTCCTTCACAACCATTTGACTTAGGCAGTCGTTCTGCCAATTGTAAAATTTATTATATTTCTATTTGATCAACTAAGTCAACAACTAAATAAAATGTATTGAGTCAGTATTCAAGAACAAACATTTATAAAGAGGAAAGATTTGTATTTTTGTATGTTTGTTACAAATAAACTCAATAACTACTGGACGGATTTTGATCATTCTTTCACCATTGGAATGCTACATTATCCCTGAGTAACATAGGCTATATACCATCACGGCATGACGACGGGAACGGGGTGGGCAGAGGTGAACATGGCAAAAGCTACGAAAATTGATCTCCGAAACTATTGACTCTAAAATTTTGTAGAAAATAGGGATTTTATGGTCTTTGTTATAGTTGTCGTGTCGTGGGTAGCCAGTGCCGGAATATGGGTATACAGGCTGGCCGAGTAGGTAGGCAGGAATATCAGGAAAATTCGTAGTAAACTTTCACCATTTGTTTATTGTGATTTCCAAGTAGAAGAAGGTCGAATTAGCATGGTAGTACCTTATTACTACCTGCTGAAGGAACTGAAGAAAGGGAGCCAAGGAAGGAGCGCACTGCAATAAAAAATAACTAAACATTACTACAGGGCGTTAAGCTATGGAAGGAACACAATACAAAATATGATAAAAATACTTACAATACTTATTTGCGCTCCTTTTATATAAATATAGCTGTTTCCCACGACTTCGTACGTGACTATTTCAGAGTGTTGGCAAACATACACTTCACACATAGCTTTTGTCATGTTCACCTCTGCCCACCCCATTCCCGTCGTCATGCCGTGATGGTGTATAGCCTATGTTACTCAGGGATAATGTAGCATTCCAATGGTGAAAGAATGATCAAAATCCGTCCAGTAGTTTTTGAGTTTATTCGTAACAAACATACAAAAATACAAATCTTTCCTCTTTATAATATTAGTATAGATGTCACATGATGCATTTTTACCTTTTCATTTTTCACTCAAAATTAACCCCCAAAATCTAAATTAAATTCTATTATTTACATAGCGTGATTGGGTCACGAAAAAAGTTGATTTCATCCAGTAGATTCTGTGAAAATAAGCTGTGACAGACGGACAGACAGACAGTCACGTGAGGGATTCTATAACGGTTTCCGTTTTTTCATCGGATATGTACGGAATCCTAAAAAGAATATGGATGTTTTAAGTGTCGTCAAAATATTATAATAATATCCCCAATCAAGAAAGTTATTTAGTAATATTTTCTTACCAAACTCTTGTAGTTCACTACACTGCATAATAATTGTTACCAAAACTTTGTAGTACAACTTTTGGTAAGCTACAAGTTGTAGTGACGGTTTCGTTGTGGTTAAGGTTTAAAAATTTCCTCCTTTATTGGATCCAGTGGAGTATGGGTACCTCCGAAACTATAAGAGATAGCAAAATGTGTTCTAAGGTACCATGACGTCGATTTTAAAGATAAAAAAACTGCATTCATAGATTTTTTAAAAGCCATACCTACCGGGAAATCTAACCCGGTCATTTTGAAAAAAAATGCGTTAGTTTTGTTAGTACGATATTGATTTTGTAGTAAGGAGTAAATTTTGCTATGAAACCATGTATTTAATATAATTTTATTTATTTTAGTAATTGTTACAGCCATTCTTTAGAATGCAATAATTAACTAGTTTAGGTAATGATCGGGTTATTGCGTACTTTCAAGTACTTTTTTGTACTTTTTATAAACAACACAGCATACACAAAAATAAAAAAAACTTCCGTAAATAATAACAAAATGGTTTTAAAATTTCCCACCATTATTTTTCTTTTTATTTTTTTTAAACAATTGCAGTTCGGCCTGAGAAACTAAGAAGTTCACATTCCATTTTCAAACTCATTACCAACCTACAAAATCAATATCGTAATAAAAACATGGTAGAGGACGGATCGCCGCTAAGACAAAAGTGAAGCACCAAGCGTGCATGTGTGCTACCGATTTTATTTATCTCTAATATATCTTTAAATTGTAGAATAAGTGGTAAATTACTAACTTACCTATGAAATTGAGATTTTTTATGAGTAATGGAGTTGTTTTTGCATAATTTTACTGCACAAGACGGCATTGTTTTTTATTTTCTTAATGGCGGCTGATCAGCATAACCGAATGAGAATGTGTGCGTGAGGCTCGTATTTATAATGAAACTGGCATAACTTGGTTGCTTCACTTTTGTCTTAACGGCGATCCGTCCTCTCCTTTTTTACTTCAAAATTACCAGGTCCGATTCCCGAGTAGTGTATGAGGTTTTTTTTAAATCTATGAATGCAGTTGGTCTTGTCTCTAAAATCGACGACATGGTACCTTAGAACACATTTTGCTATCTCTTATAGTTTCGGAGGTCCCTATACTGACCCATATCGATGTTAGTTACACCTGTATAAGTAATACTACCTGTGCCTTGCACCCGCGGTAATAGTTACTGCTCCGCCCCTTTAGGTCGTAGGGTGATGATGTTACATACCTCAAGAATTGGGCTATCTAACGAAAATATATATTTTTCAAATTCGGCAGGTAGTTCCAGAGATTAGCTCGTTCAAACAATCAAAGTCTTCAGCTTTGTTATTAGTATAGTTTATGGCTAAAACCAACCTAAAGTTACAGGTATCTCTGGCAACATCGCAGGGTATTAAATCCGTGAAGGTGTGTAGGTGTGAGTTTGATTCTCTCGTGTCAAATAATGTAAGTACGTGTGCTTTAGACTTCTCGTGCTTCGTAGGGCATCATCAATATTAAATACTATAAGGACCCGATACTATCTATCTATCTATCGTCACGCCTTTTATCCCAAGAGGGGTAGGCAAAGACAATCGAATGCCATATGTTACGACCCTGACATAACCTCTTTCGCTTCTTTTATATTCATCATACTTTTCATATTTGCTCGGCGATTGTGTGTACTTTTAATATTTCCATCGATCAATACAATTTTATATGTTCACTTCAGCCATATAAAAATCTTTTTAGTCAATCTTTCATCCGTCATCTTTTCAACGTGTCCAAACCAGCGTAAACTACTTTTCTTCATTTTAGTCACAACATCATCTTTCACTTATCTAATGACATCGTTCCGGACCCGAGACGTAGTCCGATTTTTACAAAAACCATTTCTGATCCATTTTACCTGAAATTCACGCTTAACGCTTATCTGTGACACGTCCATTTGTTCTCTTTAAATTCCCTTCAAGCGCAATCTGATATTTTTAAAACTTTTACTAGCTATCTTTGGAAATTCAACCGTAATTATGGGACGTGATAGCAGAAGATTCTAGAAAAAACTGGCAGTTTGTGCGATATTTTTCCGAATTGTTTGTACTAAAAATTCACTACTACTTGAGTAGATTAGACTATTGAATATAAGACAAGTAGAAACATATTAAAATACGTATTTATAAAATAGAATTTAGTTAGAATTTTATATCTACTAGAAAATTACATTATAATTATATGTAATTCAGTGATCCTACAGTCCTAACAGTTATGTAGGACTATTTTATTAAATTGTAAAAAAATTTGTATGACATAATAATAATAGTAAGGACCAGAGTTCAAATACTCATAAATGTAGTAAAACAGCATTCTTGTGAATTATATTGAATACTAGCGGCTTGCCCCGACTTCGCCCGGGGTAACAATTGGGTAGATGATAGGGTAAACAAAATATTATTCTAAGTAGTCCGTCATTTAGATTATCAAAAAATATTGGACACGTATTTTTTCTTTTGTCAATCAAACAAAAAATGACAGAGATAAAGCGCATCAAAGTTTGGTAGTGGGGCTGGTGACGTCACGCCTTGCTAAAAATTGTACTAAGGCGTGACGTCACGCGGAACTTTAGCGGGCTATATCTTCATCACTTTTTGTTTAATTGACAAAAAAATACGTGTCCAATATTTTCTGATAATCTAACTGACGGACCAATTAGAATTTTTTAGTCATCATGCCTATTAAATATATACAAACTTCACACTGATGTTTTTAATTTATTTGTGAATAACGCCACCCTTTGATGAGGTTGAAAATTTTTGTATGGGATTATTTTTTGTATTAGTTTCGAAGTATTAGTTTGTATTAGTTAAATCGAGACTTCACGTTTGTTCTAACATATTTTTGACGATTCATACTTTTTATGATGTCCATAGACACTCACTTAACCAAAAAAAGCTTCAATAGCCGACTTCTCGTGATTCAGATGTCAGCTCTTTGCATGATAATCATTTATTTTCTCCACGGGTTGCCTTACAGCTCCCAAAACCGTGTTACGGTCTCAGGATACCCAACGGAAGACCGAGTCCGCACTATGGCCAGTCAAAGAAAGCCCGTCTCGAGAATGTCCTACCCTATAATATTCGATAAAATCCGTGTACTGTTTTTGTCCGGGCATTCTAGGGCTAGATTTTCTCGGGTCGGGCATTCTTTGGCTATACTTAACACATATTTTTCATCCAAGATAGCAGGAAAAGCCATTAGAAATAGCCATAATAAAACATTATAGCAAGTAGCTATTAATCTCGTGGCTTGCACCTGACCAACGCTTACAAAAGTTCTGCTATAAATTCTTGCACAGAGAAAATCTAGAGACATTTTCTTGGAGAATACATACGTTGAAAATTGTCTTTTCCTTGTTTTTATTTTAGACTGTCATTTTTATATTTTCATTTAACTTTTGGGATTTGTATTATCTTCCTTTTGATAAATATTTAGATGAATTAGTAGACGTGCATGTATGAAACGATGTATGGATTGACGACTGATGACTTTTTTTAAAGCGACGTGGTCTGGTATACTAAACTATGTAAAGTCAAATGAAGATAAAATATTTCTTAAGATAAATATCGGCGATCTTTACGTTTAAAATCTATAAAATAGAAGATAATGCTATTTAGGCATTTGTCTCGAAACTTTACATAGCGAAATGTCAGTACACGAATTCCTGCCCGGACATTCTCGGGTCGAGCATACTCGGGCCGGGCAATACATGGTCTTGTGCCGAAGCCATTGCAGTACACGAATTCCTGCCCGAACATTATCGGGTCGAGCTTACTCGGGCCGGGTAATCCATGGTCTTGTGCTGAAGTCAGTACACGAATTCCAGTCCGGACATTCTCCGGTCGAGCTTACTTACCGTTGCGAAAACCATGTCGGTTGCGAATCCATAAGATTTCCCCCTACCAAAAATTGCTAAACGCGCCTAAATAAGTTTTCACTATCACTAAAGCTATAGATAAATAAAATTTCTAGTTACGATTTTAGGACATCCAGAAATATAGAAAATTGACTTTGTCCATAAAAGCAATACTAAAATATAGGCTGGCATAGAGAGTAGAAATCGTGTGCCAAAAACGTATCCATCCTTACAGATAATAAAATTTTACTGTTCCTACTCACTTAGAATTTTAATTCATTTATACTAGGTTGTGCCAAGAGATTTGCCTGACTAATAGTTACTAGCAATTTGATAATTAAGCACATAAAATAATTGGCCAAGTTTTCGGTCAGGATTTTTTCCTTAAAACTTTAAGAAAGGCCATATATTCCCTATTTTCTAACTTAAAACATTTTTTTACTATTTAATTTATTAAACGAACCCTATTAAAATTCGATTATTTACGCGATTTGGTGGCAAATTCTACAAATGTATCAAATTTCAACTTTTGTCGTCCAGTAGTTTCGGGAGACACTGTAACAGACGGACAGACAGACACAAGAGTGATTCTATACAGGTTTCCGTGTTTTCATCGGAGATGAATGGAACCCTAAAAAAGGTGACCGTCACGGGACGCCCGGCAGAAGTGAAACATCGAAATTGACGCGTCAATATACACTCACACATAGAAGCAACGAAACATATAGTGAAGTACAGGCTTGCCACCTGTTCTGTTTAATATGCTGGCGTCAAGTGGTGTCTCTGGTCACACTACAAGGTATACTGGCCGTGCAGATATGGAGGATTGTTATTCTTTCGCATTAACACAAACGAATTCGGGGCGAAAACCTAGAAATGACCTACTACAATGTCGGTACAAAATGATCAACAAACGTACATTAAATATTATTCAACTTTCAATTAAGCTTAATTATGAATGAAATTGCTATTAAACGGCACATTTGCGGTCGAAATGGAGACTCGGTATTTGAGCAATCGTGGACTACTGTACAAAAGTTATGAAATTATGTCCCATGAAACTGCGGACTTTATGACCGACGCTTGAGAACTTTTGAAAGTCCATTTTTACGACTGAAATATTCTTAATCGAATAGTTTGTAGTTGGTTTTGGACTTTTGTGGGGTTCCAATCTGATGATAACCACTAATAAAACAACCACATCTTCACGGCCTTTATACCTTGCGGTGTGGCCAGAGCCACCAGTAACAGTGTCCACTTGACACCAGTTGTCACAGGTGCCAATCTTATTTAACTGACGTAATTATCTTAACGGATTTGTTCCAGTGCCGCCAGCATTGATCTAGATACACTCAAAACAAAATATTGACTCTCTGCATGAACCTACAACAAATCCTTTGGCGAGCTGGACTTTTATAATTAACCGACTTCCAAAAAAAGAAGGAGTAGGTTCTCAATTCGGACCGTATTTTTTTATATATTTTTTTTATGTATGTATGGACATCGATTACTCCTTCAGTTGTGAACCGATTTTGATGGTTTCTTTTTTAATAGACAGATAATTCTTCTGGATTAGTCCCATTTTTATCTCATAAAAATTGGTTCATTAGTTTTCCAGAAATTTTGAAAAAACTGACCTTATAAATCAATTATTCGTAATATCTCGATGAAATATGTACCGATTTTGACGACTTATTTTTTTAAGGATATAATAATTTCTCGACATTATCTCACAGTCATATGACGAAAATCGGTTCAGTAATTTTTCAGAAATTCAGTAATTTGTCTCTGTTTAATGCTGAAAATTATATCAGAGAAAAGCCTTAGCAACGGTTGCTATTGACACGAAGTTGTCAATTTTCGTATCGACGGTGGTCTAGCGGCTAAAGGTATGGGATGCAGTGCAGGATGCACATTGCACATGATTCAAATCCCATCCACCGCAGTATTTTTTTAATTCTCCATCAATTTTTTTTAGTTGCGTTATTATAATTATGTTTCTCAGGCAGCAAAATTACTTAAAAGGGAGAAATAAACCTTTTAAAAAAAAGTGTACCGACTTCAAAAGTTTGCACTGAAAAGTAAGAAATAATAAAAAATTCGTCGTAGAATTTCAAGACGGTTGGTGCCAAATTAGAAATAACTTAGTAGCTACTCAAATTCACTAATCTAGATAATTCATTAGGGACCTACGATCATCAGTACAAACACAGATAATATTAAACAGATCTTTATCTCCTTAGATGTTTACTTAATTTTGTATCCTAATTTGGCACCAACCGTCTTCAAATTCTACGACGATTTTTTTTATTATTCCTTACTTTTCAGTGCAAACTTTTGAAGTCGGTAAACTTTTTTTTTAATGGTTTATAATTCCAGACAAGTTGTAAAACAAACAATTATTCATAATTTCTCACAGACACACACACACACGCACACAAATAAACACGCGACATGCAGGATCTACAATAACAACCATCCCAGCATAATTAATTTCCTTTCAGTATTTATTTTTTAATTAAAGTGGATACTTACCTTTTTTATGTCTGTTTATTTTGTGTAAGTAATGTTCTGTGGTCTAAATAGGATAATTAAAAATAAATTAAATTAAAATAAAAAATAAAATAAATAAATCTGTTTATTTTTAGGTATAATAAGTGCGGACATTGGCTTTACGTGCCATGTGAAGCACGAGAAAACGATTAATCATATATTTTTAAAGGTTTTTATGGTTCCGAACATCTCAGTTGAAAAAATGGATTAAAGGATCACTCACGTGTCTCTCTGTCACAGCTTATTTTCTTCGAATTTACAGGACTAAAAATGTTGTATATATATAGAGTTTCATGACCCAGCGTAATTTGTCGAATTTCGATTTTGGGGGTTAAAGGTTTTTTTTAAATGCTTGACATATCAAATGAAAGGGAAGAAAATATATGAAAATTCACCGATCCCCGCCTTAGTAGGGAATATAGGGACTTTCATATAGTTTACAGGAAAGCCTAAATGAAAATCCTATGCTAGGATACCCAGCGGGAGACCAAGCTTTACTCTTTTAGCAGATGGTATTTGAGAGCCTATACCTAATGATTGGACAGTTCTGTTTAAAGAAAATTAGTGCTTATCTTTTTAACCGAACCGATTAGGGATTTTTTTCACAATTATCAATTTAAAAGAAAGTTAGAGTTACTTAAAAAATAATATATTCAACCGGGAACTTTTTGTAAATAATCTTATTCTGCACAATTCTTTCCTAGACGGATAAGACAGCATAAGACATCATAGGCAATTAAATATATCTGGAGCTTTTTATCCGACTTGATTCACTTATACTATTATTACTCAGCTCCTAAACATGATAGGTACATGTTTAATACTCGTAAACCTTGCCGGTGAATCAACCTATCTATTAATGTAAACTGGAATAAAATCCGTTTAGTAGTTTTTACATGATAATTGATTTTATGATATGTAGTGTTAGTGATTTTATTCATTAAACAGGAAGCTATAATGACACTTCAGTCAAAGAGATAGTTTACTCTTGGATGAACGCCAAGAGATAAAGCACAAAATCTAAACTGCAACGTTACGCGAAATCTTAAAGCTGAAAGATGTCGTTTGGCAGAATCCGTTCATAGTTAGTGTATGCTTCAGTGCTGAAGTTTTAGCTAAATTTTCTAGACCAATTAACTGGGTAACATTATTATCTAAGTAATAATTCGGTATGAATAAAATAAAGGTATTTTAATATTTTAAATTCCTATGCAGTAGGTATTTGTTTTAATAAATTTAAGTTTTGCCTACAGACGACAAAATGACGTCATAATTTAGGTAAAGTAGTCATTCTGCCCTATTTAATACAACGCATTTGTTGTACTGGTAGTACCACGTGGCAAGTTATGGGCTGTGCTACTACATTTATTACAAACGAGCAGTGCCAATGGTATTTGTGAGGCTATACCTAACGACTGGGAACTTCTGTTGATATTCTTAAAATAACTTACTTTTTGAAATAAAACTATAAAAAGACGCGACGGGAAACTTTGTTTTATAATATATATCTATCTATGTATATAGCTATCATCTTAAGAGGGGTAGGCAAAGACAAACGAATGCCATTTGTTACGATCCTGACATACCTCTTTCACTTCTTTTATATTCATCATACCTTTTATACATGCTCGGCGATTGTGTGTACTTTTAATATTTCCATCGATCAATTTCTATGCCAGCATTTCCTTTCACTTCAGCCATATAAACGTTTTTGGTCATTCTTTCATCCTTCATTGTTTTATATTATGTAAGTTATAATGAATAATATCATTTTTACATAACGAAAATAGTTTTGTAATTAAACTGGACTATACCAGTTAGTTAAAGCGATGAGTTAGGCAAAATTGTTCAAAAACTTTTCCAAATACATGATCCAGATAATTTAGATTATATCTATTCTGGATCCAGTCCAAGTTAACTGAATTGGTATTTACTAAGATTGATGACCTATGCTTATTTCCCTTATTTTAGCTTAAATTATAGCTTATAATTATAGCTTAAAATCGCTTTTGTCAGTAATGCACACGCAAACCAAATGAGCCCAAAATCGATGGAATAACTAGTAGCCATAGAGTTCCATTATCCCCATTCCCCATCCCGGCTCCATCATCAGATCAGATCGATCAAAATCAAAATCAAATGAGTCAAATAACATTGTGATTTATCAGCAGCAAAGTGATTTAAAAAAATAAACCTCGCTTCTCTAAAATAATTTTGACCAATACAAAAATAAAACCAATCCGGCAGAATCAAAATCTTCCTCATTTTTTTGAAGTCGGTTAAAAAATACAAAAAAAAAATTAATATATTTGTAGTTGCGTTATAAGTAGAGTGTATGATACATTATATCACAGTTTCATCTATCTATCTATCATCACGCCTTTTACCCCAAAAAGGGTAGGCAGAGTTTTTCGCTTATTTCATACATGCTCGGCGATTGTGTGTACTTTTAATATTTCCATCGATCAATACATTTTTTATATGTTCAATAAAAGTACACCTAGGTCGTCCTCTGCTAGCATTACCTTTTACTTCAGCCATATAAACCTTTTTAGCTAATATTTCATCTTTCATTCTATCATTAATTTACATATTTTTTCTTATCTATTCTGAAGTAAATACTTCCCAACAGGTGCCTTGAAAGTTGTATAATCAGTTCGCGGGCGGTTCACCAGTCGCACTGATTTATGTGAAAACTTTTTGGTTTTTTATTTGTTCTTGGAGTTTTTAACGTCAGCCATTGACTCTACTTAGAACTTATAGTTGCAGTTGACCTACTTTACTAGTTGTTGTTATTTACATGTTTAGAGGTTGTGCTTCGGAGGGCAGGTAAAGCAGCACAAAGTGGACACTGTTACATATTTTAAACTGTGTTATATGCGACTTGAAAAAAAAAATGTTTTTTAAAGTTTTGAAAAACTGCTGAACCATATGCATCAAAATTTGCAAGGTTATCTCAGTGTATCTTAGGGTAAGCCTGGTACCTAAGCTTTTATATCGACCTATTTACGAAGCTCGAAGATTTTTGCTTCGACAGAGGTTTGAACCCTACACAGTTAGGCAATAATATTTTTTTTTTCTTTACGAGTTGCTTTACAGCTCCCGAAAAAGTGATACCAGCCCCAGGGTACCCAGCCGAAGATAAAGTCTCCCTATTTTAGCCGATGGTATTTGTGAGGCTATACCTAAATAATAATAATATTAATAATAATTGGCAAAGGCCTCCCCCATATTCTTCCAGCTTCCTCTGCATTGGGCCAACCTGGTCCATATTTTACCCGCCACTGTCATCTTCTAAATTGTCTCCCTCTCTATCTCTTATTGTATTTGGGGTACCAAAAATGATGGAAAATTAAAAAAAATACTGCGGTGGATGGGATTTGAACCTCGAGCAATGTGCATCCTGCGCTGCATCCCATACCTTTAGCCGCTAGACCACCGTCGATACGAAAATTGACAACTTCGTGTCAATAGCAACCGTTGCTAAGGCTTTTCTCTGATATAATTTTCAGCAGTAAACAGAGACAAATTACTGAATTTCTGAAAAATTACTGAACCGATTTTCGTCATATGACTGTGAGATAATGTCAAGAAATTATTATATCCTTAAAAAAATAAGTCGTCAAAATCGGTACATATTTCATCGAGATATTACGAAAAATTGACTTATAAGGTCAGTTTTTTCAAAATTTCTGAAAAACTAAAGAACCAATTTTTATGAGATAAAAATGGGACCAATCCGGAAGAATTATCTGTCGATTAAAAAGAAACCATCAAAATCGGTTCACAACTGGCGGAGTAATCGATGTACATACAAAAAAAAAAATACGATCCGAATTGAGAACCTTCTCCTTCTTTTTTTTTCGATTTAGGTTAAAAAAGTTACACATTTGTTTCACTTTTTTAATTTTAGTTGTTACGTCTTTTAGCTTTGTAGTTTCTCAGAGGCTATATATAATTAACTAGTGGCCAGTTCTGTTGAGGTATATCGCATTTCCTTTGGTACATGGTCAGGATCGAACCGTGCTCCGTCTAATTAATACCAGTGGCACCAAAAAGTTATATTGATTTAGTACAAAAGCCAAGGTACAAAAACTAAACCTGCGTTGTCATTGTCACATAATATTTTACCTAAATTTCAAAGTCAATTTTACCAAATTAGCTACTATTTACCTTGCTGCTAACCTGACAAAAGATTAAATATTTTTTAAAGTGTTTTTAGAGCATTAAGTATGTCGTTTCACTTTATGATCGTAATTGGTATTGATGATGTGAAGTTAATCTACTGAGTACTGACTGATACATTATCAATGAACCGAAGTCTCTAAAAGAAAGTAAAATGAAAAAAGAAGGTAAAAGTTACCTTCTACTACGAAGAAGAAAAAAAGAATGTAAAGAGGATGTAACTGTTTTGGTCAGAATTCAGAATACAGAACAAACCAATACAAGTATATGTCACTGAAATACTGCAGGGGTAGGGGTAGGGGTAGGGTTAGGGGTAAGAGTAAGGGTAAGGGTAGGGGTAGGGGTAGTGCAGGTTTTATTTTGTTCGAAAATATCCACAGGCGAAGCCGGGGGCGGACAGCTAGTCTTTTATGTTTTTATGTATGTTCCCCGATTACTTGAAGACGTCTGGACCGATTTTGAAGTTTTTTGTTTTGTTTGAAAGGATATACTTTCCAGGTGGTCCCATGGTCAGGTCAGGATCTGATGATCGGATTCTGGAAAAATCGAGAACTCTTCAAATTTTATAGGCACACTTGAAGCGATTTGGGTATTTTTTTTATAGTGACTTGAGCATTTGCTTTTGGAAAGCACACTTTTCAGTGTATAATTTTTGAAGTCGGTACACTTTTTTTTAAAAGGCAATTTTGTCTTTTTATGAAGACATACATTAGAAATTCTACAAGTCATTTGACGATAATTATTCTTGACGCGTTCTCACATTTGTACTAAACTTACACTTCGCCCCATATAAACCGCCCCGATGGCAGCTTACAACTTCATAATTATGTCTAATTAACGATAGCTCAATTTATTATAGTTCTTAACTTTTGTACAATACAAAAACATGCCAGTAAGCCAAAGTTGGTGTTATTTTTCAAATTTAAAAAATCCTTGGCTGAATCCGGAGCCGAAATTTAGAGGAGTCACTAACCTTAGCTACAGGCACAGTATATATCTTAAATACCTTTGACATTTTTCACACATTGCCAGTTGCCCAGAACGTGGAAAGCCTGTCATTGTACTTTATGGACTTATGTGTCACTTCTTTATTAGACGTAAACATCTGTCATTTTTAGAAGTAGCGCGAACACCCACTTTTCGTCTTAGAAGTTTTTCAGTAAAATTATTTGGTACACATTTGATAAGGTAGATTCCTTGCGGGGGGCGAAAAAAAAATTGTCGATGGTGTAGACAGATATCTTTGTATAAAAATCCAGTTTTAATAAAGAGAGGCTTGCGTTGGTAGGTTTTCCTGTAAGCTCATTAATAATTTATATAATTCTCTCCAACAGGCTTTCATATAATTAAATATTACAAGCCTACTAATAATGTCATTAGAACAGAACTTCAAAGGGACAAAAATGTGAAAAAGTCTTTGATTTTCTATTCTAGGTAAATCTCTAAGTTAATTGGAAGTTTTTGTTGAGGGTATTCGTTATTTACTTTTGTATACCAAGAAATATTTTTAAAATGTTTTTATATTTTATTACAGGATTTAGAATATGGTTTGTTTTTCTAGATTTCTAGAATTTGAAGGTAAAAGGTTAAAGATCACGACAAGTTTTTGAATATATTATTTCATAGCATTTTCGTAATAATTTATTTTTACGGGTTGCCTTACAGCTCCTGAAACCGTGTTATCGGGTACACAGCGGAAGACCAAATCTCTCTTTTTTAGCCGATGGTTATTTATGAGGCTATACTGAGTGGCCAGTTCTGTTGAGGTATATTTAGATGTAAAACCTCTAAGTGTGGTTTGTCGGATTATGTACATAAGTTTTTAATATTAAAAAACCTATTGGTACATGGCCGGGATCGAACCCAGACGCTTTTAATTTCGTAAAATGAACGTAGAGAACTAATTTGACAGACTTTCACAAATTGCTGCACTCAGCACTCAGTTAGTAGATTTTGTATTCATGCTCCCATGACATTCAGAGACTTCCACATTTAGCCCTTATATTTATTACGAGTCTATCTAACGAGTGGTGTTGAAATATTGTGCGTCTCTTAGTAGTTTAAATTCTTGAAAATAATCTAAGTAAATGAAAAGTTGTTACATTCCTTGAGAAAACAGCTATCAAAATCTTTAAAATTGTCGCTATTGAGACAAATATTTTAAACGCTAAATAATTATGTAAATCCGTATAATCGACACGACCATCCAATGGTATAACAATTATACCCTGTTTTCATGCAAATGAGATGTTTAACGAATCAGAACACTTGCTTGAATATTAAAGATTGATTGTGGGTGATGAGGGATCAAGGCTATGAATTATGTAGGACCTCTTAATAGGGCAAATAATCTTTTGGACCCATTTTGTGGGGACTTAACGATATTACAAAAGTCTCATTTACCAATGTAGGTAACATTTTATAAAAATATCTACCTATCCCTTATTAACGACTTCAAAAAAAAAGACGTTACTCAATTCGACCGTATATATATTTTTTTTATGTGTGTTCGCGGATAACTTCGTCGTTTATGAACCGATTTTGATGATTTCTTTTTTAATCGACAGATAATTCTTCCGGATTGGTCCCATTTTTATGTCATAAAAATTGGTTCATTAGTTTTTCAGTAATTTTGAAAAAACTGACTTTTAAGTCAATTATCAGTATCTCGATGAAATATATACCGATTTTGACGACTTATTTTTTTTAAGGATATAATAATTATGTCGACATTATCTCACAGACATATAACTAAAATCGGTTCAGTAGTTTTTCAGAAATTCAGTATTTGTCTCTGTTTACTGCTGAAAATTATGTATCAGAGAAAAGCCTTAGCAACGGTTGCTATTGACACGAAGTTGTCAATTTTTGTATCGACGGTGGTCTAACGGCTAAAGGTATGGTATGGTATGGTGCAGCTCAGGATGCAAATGGTTCAAATCCCATCCACGGCAGTTTTTATTTTTTATTTTTCCATAATTTTTTTTTATTTGCGTTATTATTTGTCTCTCAGGGCAGCAAAATCACTTAAAAGGGAAAAATAAATTAACTTTTAAAAAAAAGCGTACCGCCTTCAAAATTTGCACTGAAAAGTAAGAAATAATAAATATTTCGTCGTAGAATTTGAAGAACTACTGATACTAAAATTTTGAAATATTGGGCATTTTTATAGTTAACAGGAGCACGAGCACAACTTGGCCAATTATTATTAAATGGCTCAAGTAGTTTTCGAGATTAATTTTTAAAAATAGCAAAAAGAATGTCTGAAATTTTCATACAAACTTTTTAAGCTGAAGCCTACGTCATATCCTCTTAAAATCTTTCTTTTCAGGCATCAAACAACATTTTAATTATACTAGAACTTAAATTATCTAGATATATATTCCGCGTCACAAAGTCAAAGCAGTGATTACACGACATGTGCTACCGCTTTAAAACTTATCTGTTAAATTAGTGTACAATCAAATGCAAATGTATGTAGCGCTCGTATTTAGATAATTAAACAAAGTTCACGCTTAAATTAATTAAAGTGTAGACTGGATTGAAGGTCTTTACGTTGAAAGAATGAAGGATAAAGGATTGACAAAAAAGGTTTACATGGCTGAAGTGAAAGGAAATGATGGCAAAAGACGACCTAGGTGTACTTTTATTAAATATATAAAAATTGTATCGCCGAGCATGTATGAAAGGTATGATGAATATAAAAGAAACAAATGAGATATGTCAGGATTGTAACAAATGACATTCGATTGTCTCTGCCTACCCCTCTTGGAATAAAAGGCGTGATGATAGAAAGAAAGATTAGTAGGTTGACTATCTTCCAGCGAATCATAAGATATACAACGTATAGCTCTCTTTCTTCTTCTCTCTACGTTGTATATTTCTTCTCTCTCATGTAACGAAATGTGCCTAAACGTGATGTGTCCATCAGTCAGTATATTTTAAGAACAAAACACACCATCACGCCTTTTGACTTTAAGGTAACAGTGTCTACATTTGTATAATATTAAACTCTTTAATCTTTTACTTATTCTTTACTCTTTAATATTATACAAATGTAGACACTGTTACCTTAAAGTCCCATATTTCCTATTAAATAAAACCAATAGAAATAATAACGACTATTTCACTTAGATATATTAAATAAGTAACTATATGCTAAATTACAGTGACACAGGTAGCGTATTTACAGAGAAATTGGGAATAGTAATATCTCCATACAAATTATGGATATAGGGCTCTTAAAGAAAAGTTCTAAAATTTTGCGAAAACGGTATAAAATCGAACTGGAGTATAATAATTATAGGCATCTTAAAGGAATTTCATTATGTCGTGCCTGAGGGAGTGGAGGCTCCTTAAGGGAGAACCAAACATTTTAATGATCTCAATTGATTTTGTAATTTATATTGGATGGATAACTTAATAGAGCGTTAATTTTTTTTTTCAAGATTTCAACAATTTTTTTTTTCTTAAAAACCTTATTCAGACTATTACAAACATTTAAAATACAAAATTAGCCATCATGCCAGCTCATGACCAGAAGGCTATAGGCTGGCTTCAACGAATCATCAACGCAATTTAGCTGGGAAATGCAACCAGTATTCTTGCTAATATTTTGAGTTTATTTACCTATGTTTATTTTTTATTATAAAACCACATTGGTATATGTGATGTAGGGATCGAACTCGCGACTTTTCAGTTGTGAGCCGACGTCATTACCACTGAACCACCGACGCCCCTTTTTTTTGTTTGTATCCAATTAATATTATTATGTAAACAAATTCCTTTTATTTACGTTGTTTGCTAACACTAAAACACCAATATTTACGCCAACACTCATATTTCAGGAAAGTAACAAATTTCATCAAGTGAATGAAAAAAGTCTTCTTTTGGAAGCGTTCCAGGGAATCTGATGTAAAAACCGGCCGTCAGATATAATGTGATTTTTTTGTCCATTCAAGAACACCCGGTGTCAGAAATTGGGTAAAAAATGTTAAAAGCATTTACGAAATAACACCGAAATTATTTGGAAAACTAAGGAAATTTATTTTCTATCTATAAATCATCATCACGCCTTTTATCCCAAGATTGGTAGGCAAAGACAATCGAATGCCATTTACTACGATCCTGACATACCTCTTTCGCTTCTTCATACCTTTCATACATGGTCGCGCGATTGTGTGTACTTTTAATATTACCATCGATCAATGCATAAAGTAGGGTCATCCTCTGCCAGCATTTCCTTTCACTTCAGCCATATAAACCTTTTTAGTAAAATTTATTTTCACACCGTGGTTTACTGGGACTAAAGATGTTATGGAATTTCGACTAAAAAAACTTTCAAATCAATAACGGTCATAACTTTTCATTGATCTATACTAATATTATAAAGAGGTAGTTTTGTAAGTTTGTATTTAAGGTGTAATCCCTAAAACTATAATCCGATTCTGATTTTTTTTTTCATCAATAGGAAGCTACGTTATCTCCGAGTGCTATGAGCTACATTTTATTTTGTAAGATAATATCCACGGGCAAAGCCGGGGGCGAAAAGCTAGTAGGTACTTATAAAATTTTAAAAGATTTATAGTCTGTTTGTCCCCTTCTGTGTTTGTGCACGTCAATATCCCTAACTGCTGAACCAAATTAGATGTGATTTTCAGTAGGGTATTGAGATAAACTTGGGCTAACAAAATCTAAAGACTGGATGACCCATGCCAAATTATCTTCAAAATGGCATATCAAATATGAACTTTATACAGTATTAATATAAGGAAAAGATTTAATCCCGACAAAAATTTTTTTAATGACAAAATTAATACTGATTTTTTGTTATAAATAGACAAAGTATTAGTTTGACATGAAATCTTATTACACTTTGATATTATATAAATTAAATTAGAAATTGTAATTTTTAATTGTACAAAGCATACCTAATACACCAGAGTCACCCTGATTTATCTCTATCAAATTCTCTTGTAAATTTTTGCCTTAATTGAAATAATTCCCAGCCTTACCTAATATAAATTTTAATTCGGAGAAATATTCACAGATTTTAATTATACTGATCATTATTTAATTATCTAACTGTTATGTACACAATTTCGCAGAATTTGAAAACGGGTAACTGTAACAAATGAAATTATTTTACAATTGTACTTGAGATTCATTATTGTTAAATTTGTTACAACAAACACACCGACAAACATATATCCAAAATTATATTATTTGTAAGTAAAGTAGTATCAAGGTTTCCAATCTGACCCATTTTAGAGGAAAATTATTTGAAATTGAATTACATTTACCTAATTCTAAGCCAAAAATTATAATGTATTAAAAACAAATAAAAACATTGAAGGTGCGTAGGTGGCCGAGTGGTTAAGGCGTAGTTGGATTCCAGTCATGCACCAATGGTGAAGCGGAGTGAGTGCGGAGTGGACTGTAATAGGTGTAAGGAAACTATATAAGTGATTAAAAGGAATATAATACAGAAAATAAACTAAACATACTACCGGCTCGAAGGACCAAAATATGAAGCGGAGTGAGTGCGGAGTGGACTGTAATAGGTGTAAGGAAACTATATAAGTGATTAAAAGGAATATAATACAGAAAATAAACTAAACATACTACCGGCTCGAAGACCAAAATATGAAGCGGAGTGAGTGCGGAGTGGACTGTAATAGGTGTAAGGAAACTATATAAGTTATTAAAAGGAATATAATACAGAAAATAAACTAAACATACTACCGGCTCGAAGGACCAAAATATGAAGCGGAGTGAGTGCGGAGTGGACTGTAATAGGTGTAAGGAAACTATATAAGTGATTAAAAGGAATATAATACAGAAAATAAACTAAACATACTACTTCCAATGACAACAACATAACAATCTTCAATACGTCAAACAAAATCTTTCTTTTCGTCCAAAACACCATTCTACAATGTGGCCAGTCCGCCACATATGGGTTTTTTATAATTAATAGTGTATGTACATAATCACACTTCTAGACTAGAGGCCTTTCCATCTAAATATACCTTAAGAAAACCAGCCTCTCGTTTGGTATAGCCTCACACCATCGGCTAAATGAGGAAGACTTTGTCTACAACTGGGTACCTTGAGACTGATAACACGGTGTCGGGAGCTGTACGACAACCCGAGAAGAAAATAAATAAATAAAACGTTGTATGATCGAAAATTTAATAACAATATAAAAAAATATTAAAGGTACACACAATCGCCGAGCATGTATGAAAGGTATGATGAATATCTGTTATTTTTAGAAGAAGTGTGGACGTTTAAGTGCACTCGTTTCGTTAACAATAACTTATGAAAATTCCAATACAGAACCATAACCACCTTTCCATCCAAGCCAAAGAGGCAATGTTCCTCCGAAATAACTCAGTACAATTATAAATGATTTATGAGAGCAAGTGTCAACCTACCTCCATTACACCGACATTGTCTGTCGTAATAAGGGGGGCGTCTCTTGTACTTGTCACTCAGAGTATATTCATTTTCCAAAAATATGCTGACATTTGTAATTCTCATAAAACCGAACTTTTGGTTCTCGTCAGTGAAATTTAATATGGCATATATTATATCTTACAAGTTGTTGTTGTGTTCTTATTTAGAAGTTTCTATTTATACTTTATGTTCGACTTTTATCCTGGTTTCATTCGTTGTATATTTTGAGATATGAAAACGGATTTTATTTGTTTTTCTTATAAAACTTACTTGGGAAAGGAAAGTGGATTCACATCTTCAAAATTGGTTCTTATGTGAAAAAGTACGGATCTACTGAGAATAATCGTTTTGAAAAAAAAGATTGCTTTAAAATCAGTCCAGTAGTTTTCTAGTTTACAAAAAGCCGGCCAAGTACCGTTCGTACAATAAAACTTGTTTAGAAAAAAAATTGCGCGAGTCCCGGAACACTTTTTTATTATTTACTAGCGGACCCGGCAGACGTTGTCCTGCCCAAACGTTGGCTTGCCTGCACTACTCCTACCCCTACCCCTACCCTACCCCTACCCTACCCATACCCCTACCCTACCCCTACCCCTACCCCTACCCTACCCCTACCCCTACCCTACCCCTACCCTACCCCTACCCTACCCCTACCCCTACCCTACCCTACCCTACCCCTACCCCTACCCCTACCCTACCCCTACCCCTACCCCTACCCTACCCCTACCCTACCCCTACCCCTACCCTACCCTACCCTACCCCTACCCCTACCCTACCCCTACCCTACCCTACCCTACCCTACCTCTACTCCTACCCCTACTCCTAGGCAAAATTAAGTTTCGCAAAGCCGACCAAATTGAAAATCAGTAGGTACTACTAATGATCTATTAAATTACATTTTGTGACTATTCAATTTGGTCGCGTTCGCGATATTATCACTTTTGTTGAGTGTCGGAACGCGACATTAGATTCTCCAACACGCACGCGAATTTTAACTTTGTGCGGTGACATTAGGAACACATCTACATTGCATAGACAACAATGAGTGCTTTTAATTTAAAATGAACTTTATGGAATAGCAATAAGGTTCAAAACATTTTTGTTAGATAACGTTATTATGGGAAAAATAAAAGGGCTGTTTTTAGGGATATTTCGGCAATTATTCGAATTATCTCACTGTTGCCGTCGGGCTAATAATGGACTGTATCACCAATGAACGGATGCAAGGAAGCAATTAAGAAAAATCCAAATGTTAATAGAACTGTTTACTAAGGCGAAGCTATCAACGAAACAAAGTCTCATATTTATATAAAAACATCAAAAGTCATAAAAATAGAATACAAATATTAAAAAGAAAACATTACAAGGAGGTCGCCAACATCCTGGACCCCAGTGTGAAAACACAATCTTATAAAGGCGACGCGACGAGTCAAACATATTACAGAGATCCCTCGTAGGTCTCTTGAGATCACCGCCCTTTGTAGCCACGGTTACTACTCTTGTTACGCCGTCCTTGCCGGGCCAGGTTTGTATAACACGACCTCGAGGCCATGTGCTTCTTGGCAATGAATCATCGACAATTAATACGAGGTCTCCAATTTTGAAGTTCTGGTAACAAGAATCTGAATTAGGTCTAGGAATTAAAGTCGGGAGGTATTCTTTAATCCATCTTTTCCAGAAATGGTCCGCAAGACGTAGTCCTTTCTTCCATTCAACTCTTCTAGATAAATCGCCATCTTCACGTTCGTGGAGAGGAGGTTCGTTGGAGGATGAACCTAATAGGAAGTGGAAAGGTGTTATTGACTCTTCATCATCAGGATCTACAGACACGTGAGTTAAAGGCCTTGAATTAACAATGGCTTCGACTTCCATCAAAAGTGTAGATAAAATTTCTTCACGAGGCGAACGTTCACGAAGAGTGACATAAAGTGCAGTCTTGACACTTCGCACCATTCTCTCCCAGCACCCACCCATAAATGGAGCAGCTGGAGCAATGAATTTCCACGTAATCTTGTGGTTAGCCGTAAAATCATATAATTCTGTTAACTTATTATTTGCACCCACGAACGCAGTCCCATTATCTGAATATATACAAATTGGACAGCCGCGTCTTGCGATAAACCGCCGCATAGCCATAATAGCAGAATCTGTTGACAAACTGGCTACAATTTCCAGATGAATAGCTCGTACTGTCATGCAGCTAAAAAGTGCGACGTAGCGTTTCTCACTTCTTCTTCCAATAGAAACTTTTATGGGTCCAAAATAATCCAAACCCACATGAGAAAAAGGTCTGACATTATGAGCTAAGCGGGCACTTGGAAGATCTCCGAATGGCGGCACAGCAGGAATAGCCTTTCGAAGACGGCAAATTAAACATGATCTGGAAACATTCTTTAGAACTGACCTCAATCCTATGACGTAGAATTCCTGTCGTATTTCATTGAGAACGAATTCATTGTTGCCGTGAGCTGCCTTCTTGTGGTAATATTGGATAAGCAATCTGACGATAGGATGACGTCCATCAAGTACGATTGGGTTGACCTCTTGACGAACATGTTTGACTGCGCCAATGCGTCCCGATAATCTAAGTAAATTACCTATGTTAAAAATAATAGTTACATTTTTCAAACGACTTTGTTTGGATACCGGTCTTGAATTTATAGTACAAGCAATCTCTTGGCTAAACGAATCAAGTTGAGACTGAAGTAACAGATGGAACTCTGCTGATTTGATATCTTCTGCAGTAAGTGGTAGGTATTGATGAGATGATGATGATGATGATGAAAATGATACAAGTCTTTTTGATTTTACAAATTGCCGAAAATGTTTTGCTACAGCGTGAGCTCGAGCAGTAGCACGAAGTAATCGTAACCATTCACTAAATCGTGAGTGGTCCGCCACCACCGGTGAAAGTAGCTCAGGCGGTTTGTTGTATATAGCTCCCACGTATGAACTATTTTTATGTTCTTCATATATGGGAACTACATCTAAAGATGGTTCACAGGGCCAATCTTCGAAACTAGCTAACAAAAACGGAGGTCCTGTGAACCACCTTGAATTAGAGTCAAATTGAGTTTGTACACGTGTAGCATCGTCAGCTATATTCAAGGCTGATGGTACGTAGCGCCAATTAGAGATTTGCGTCGTTTCTAAAATCTCGCCTACTCTATTAGCCACAAAAGGTTTGAAAGTACGTCCATCGCTTTTTATCCATTTAAGAACCGTCATTGAATCTGTCCAATAAAATATTTTTGAAGCTTTATTTTTATGAGCGTCAGAAATATAATTAGCAAAACGAGCTGCTATTAATGCAGCTTGCAGTTCAAGTCTCGGAATGGAGACAGGTTTAAGGGGGGCTAAACGAGCTTTTCCACCAATTAAAGACAACTTAATTATTCCACCTGGGAAGACGAGACGCCAAAAAGCAACACAAGCGTAAGCATTTTCGCTTGCATCAGCAAAAACATGAAGTTGTCTTTCTAAAGCAGCGCTTTGATTATCTGGACAATTATAACACCGAGGAATTGAGCAATGACATATTTTTAAAACATTTTCAAACCAAGTTTCCCATCTAATAACCAAGTTTTCTGGAAGCTCTGCATCCCATTCAATGCCAGTCCTCCAAGTATCTTGAAATATTATGCGACCCTGAATTGTAATTGGAGTGATTAGACCAAGAGGATCATATATGCGCATTAGTTGTGACAATGATTTTCGTTTTGTTAATGGGGTATGTAGTTTTTTAGGTAAATCACTTAAATAAATAAGATTGTCATCCTGAACATTCCAAGATAAACCTAAAATCCGTACCTGAGAAACTGCCGGGTTTAGATTCACGTCTACAGTGGATGTACATAGTTCTGGAGATAATAAAGACAAGGCTTCTTTCGAATTGGAAACCCACGATCGAATTTCAAACCCACCAGCACTATGAATTTTTACAATATCTGCCGCAATTTGTGACGCTTCTTGAACACTGTCATGACTACCAAGGTAATCGTCCATGTAGTGGTTGGAAATAATTGCTTCAACAGCCTTAGGAAATTTACTAATATAGTCCATTGCATTTTTATTTTTCACGTACAATGCCGTACAAGGACTTGAAGTGGCTCCAAACATTAAAGACGACATTCTGTACTCACCGATTGGTTGATCTGCATAAGCGCGCCAAAGAAAACGCTGCCCATCTCTATCCTCTTCCCTTATTTTGACTTGCGGGAACATTTCTCTTATATCTGCGTTTAAAGCAACTCGGCCTTCTCGGAAACGCATTAGAATGGCTAGTAATGGTTGCAGCAAGTCTGGTCCCGATAAAAGCAAAGAATTTAAATTTATACCTTGACTTTTAGCAGCAGCATCATGTACCACTCTCAGTTTACCTGGCTTGTGAGGATTGAATACCCCAAAGTGAGGAAGGTACCAAACAATGCTATTAGATATGCGAGTTGTAGGGCTTGGTTCAGCATATCCTTTATCTAACATTGCATTTATATTTTGTCGGTAGGCCTCCGCGTAAACACTGTCCTTAGTCATTTTTCTTTCGAGACTATGAAAACGGGAAAGGGCAAGATTATATGAATTAGGAACATTTACAATTTCGGAACGCCACAATAAACCAGTCTCGAAACGTCCCGATGGAAGCCTGTGTGTAGTACTATCTAAAATTTCCAAAGCGCGTTTTTCATTTTCAGTGCAATAATTTTTCTTGGTTATACCAATAGAATCAATGCGATAGTAATCTTTCAACAAAACATCTAATGAGTTGTCATCACGTACAGGAATATTGATTGTATGATTGACAAATTCTACAGATTTGGTCTTACTTGATGTGTATCCGTACAGCACCCATCCTAATAATGTTTGTACTGCCACAGGTTGAGATCGAGAACTAGAACGTGTGGAATGGGAAATTGTGAGATGCCAGTTATCCACACCAATTAGTATAGTAGGTTTAGCATCCTCACAAGACAACACATCCACTAAATCGGACAAGTAATTCAAGTTCTTTAATTCTGTAGGTTTGACGGACTGTCCGCACAACCCTAAATTTGGAATTGCCTTAACATTCTTTAGGTGATAAGTGTTTGTGCTGTGACGACCCTTTATAAATAAATCTACGTAACTAACATTAGTATTTTTAGTCAAGCCACTTACACAATTGAGCTGAATGGTACTCTTACGACCCGAAGCTCCGATTGCCTTAGCCACGTCCGCATCAATTAGTGATCCAGTAGATCCATCGTCCAATAAGGCGTATGTGTCAACTTTACCCAAAGGTCCCTCCAGAGTGACCGGCACCACCTTCAATAAAGGGCGTGGCGCACACTTCTGCGAAGCTTCAATGCTGTGAGTCAAGATTAGGGACTCCTTTTCTGGATCAAAAGAACATGACTGAGGGCTTACCTCGATAGGAGTTGCAATCAATTCTCTTGGTTGGTGTAATAAAGTGTGGTGACGGAACTTATTTTTGCATCGTTTTATTTTGCAAACCTTTTTACAATTTTTATATACATGTAACCCTTTATAGAGACATTTATAACACACTTTATTCAACTTAGTCCACTGCCATCTATCATGAATTGAAAGCGATAAGAAATCTTTACATTTGTCAATACTATGAGACTTAGATTTACAGAATATACAAACCTCTTTCGGTTGTTGAACTTCATTCAAAGAGTGACAATCCATGTCAGAGGATAGATGAATTTTCTCTATATTTTTACCTTTGACATTGACACCGACATTAGAATCACGGATGACAGATTCTGAAATAAATCCATATTTAATATGCAAATCCGCCTCCCGAGCTAAAAATGTGGCCAAAAGTTCCAGCCGGTACCCCGAATTTTGGTTGGTAGATGCGTAGTCTGCCCACCTACTTCTCAACAGCGGAGTTAGCTTACCGATAATCGAATTGGAAAGCTCAGGTGATGCTAGATACTCCACCTGATTGAGTAGACGCATTGTCTCTACACAGTTTCGTACACGGCAAGCAAAAACGTTGATATCTCTACCTACCTCGCATAATTTGGGTAAAGATCTCAGCGCCGCGATCTCATGGAGTACTATGTACTCTGGTCGCGCGAAACGCGTCTCCAATGCGGACATAATCTCCTCTGGATCAGCTGCGGACACCAAAAGCGTGGAGATAGCTTCGCGGGCTGCTCCACGCACTGAAATATTTAATCTAACTAAATTTTCCATAGGAGAATACAGACTTTTAGTAATTTCATAAATTCTCCTAAAAGCAAGCCAATCCGTGGGTCGTCCTTCAAAAATAGGAATTTTTAAATCACTTACCTTGGACGTCTTCTTTGTCGCCGCCAGGTTAGTGATGACCTCTGCCAAGTGTGAAATTGCATATGTAGCCTGAGTATTATCATTTATTTTGTTAGTAAAATTACATTCTTGAGCGTAGTGTGTACCTAAAGTGTGTGCACGTATAGTGTTATGTGTTTCAGCCCTGCAGTCGACTGGCGGCGGCGAAAGCGGCTGCCGCAAAGTCACGCCAACCAAACCAGCGTCTGTACATACCCCTCTGGGTAAAGATGCTGGGGAGCGTGCTGTCACGACACAAGGAGGAGCGGGCGCGACTGGCGCCAGCCCTCTCGTGACTGTCGTCTGAGGGTGTTCACAATGTACTGCGCTTGACACCTGTACAGAAACACTTTCAAAGTTATCTTCTAACCAACTACTAACTAATTTGCTACTATTACCGGAACGCCTGCTGGCTCCCGCGTCTATTTCAGCGAGCTCGGCTTGTAGCTCTAGATCAGAGGCCTGCCGCTCCATTTCGGCTACACGGCGCTCCTTTTCGGCTACACGGCGCTCCTTTTCGGCTACACGACGCTCCTTTTCGGCTGCACGTTGCGCCTCTTGCCGCTCCATCTCGGCTATGCGCTGCGCCTCCTGCCGCTCGATCTCGGCTATGCGCTGCGCCTCCTGCCGCTCCATCTCGGCTACGTGCCGCGCGTGTTTGGCACGTGCAGCTAACTTTCTAGCTATTACAGTAGCTTCTGAGTGTGATGACGTACCCGACATTACTCCGCTGCCACCGGCTAAGGGAGCCGTATCACTTTCACACAAACTGGCTGACCTTGTCACTTCCATTTTCAGTTCTCTTAGCGATTTCGATCTGGTTTTCATCGCGTCCAAACATCCGAAATATTAAAATATAATATATAAATCCGTAAATCGAACGGACCAAATGTTGCCGTCGGGCTAATAATGGACTGTATCACCAATGAACGGATGCAAGGAAGCAATTAAGAAAAATCCAAATGTTAATAGAACTGTTTACTAAGGCGAAGCTATCAACGAAACAAAGTCTCATATTTATATAAAAACATCAAAAGTCATAAAAATAGAATACAAATATTAAAAAGAAAACATTACAAGGAGGTCGCCAACACTCACCTTTTAAACCTTCCCTGGATATCTAGGAATATTTTAAGACTAAAATCAGCCAAATCGGTCAAGCCGTTTTCATGTTATGTCGTGACAACGGAAAACGGGTTTCATTTTTATATATATAGATTATGCATTATAGTTTGTATTAATTGCCATTATTAAGATCGATCGTTTCTTGTATGAGGACCTCCCTGTTGTTTTTACTTAATTTTATTTTTATTATTTCACATTATATCAGCCATAGTAATACATACTCTGTGAAAAAGTCAAGTATCTACCTATTACGGTTCAAAAGATATAGTTCTGTGATAGACGGAAGCACAGATTTCTGTTGTCACCCTATGGGTACGGAAGCCTTAAAAATTAAACTGTGTTATAACAGACTTTTTGTACATCATTTAATTCTAAACAATGATCAATTTCTATATGTTTTTTTTTCTTTACGTCATAGCAGGTATTCCACGAGAGAGCACTCTGCAATATAATAACTTCTTAGTCTCTTAGATTCTGAATCCTAACTACTTAGTCCTGAATAATATTATATTGTGTTGTTTGTTTGTTTCTTATTCTTTTACGCGAAAACGGAGTATCGGATCGACGTGATTTTTTTTACAGTTATATAAAATTATCATATCATATTACACCTTGAACAATATCTCCAGTCTTCACAAAAAAATTATTGGTATATATATATATATATATATATATATAATAATATCGGTGGTTAAGACGTCTGGTATTAACTAGGCAGACCACGGATTCGATCCCACTTCTAGAGGCTTTTCCATCTAAATATACCTCAACTGAACTAGCCATTCGTCAGGAATAACCTTACACATACCATCGGATAAACGAAGGAGACTTGGTCTTCTGCTGGGTACTCTGGGTTTCGGAAACTGTAAAGCAAATAAAAAAGTTCTTCATTCCTTCACACGTCACCTTTCTATAAAAAACTTTTCATAGGATCTTCAGATTGTTTATGGTAGCCCTAAAGTTTTCCAATTCCGGTGGCACAACCATGTTTTGCTAATATACCGTTTTTATTGTAAAATTTAAGAGGACACGCTAATAAAAACTTTTACGCCTGTTTTTATGCAGCTGTCATAAAATAAAGTGGACTTTTTTTGTATCGGATGGGATGTTTTTTTGTCTAATTTGAATTGCAATGCGTGTTTTAATCGAAACTCGGGTGCATATTATGACTGCATATCGATTGGTTTTAAAAAATAATATTTTATGGTCTGGTATAAGATTTTGCCAATATTATTCAAACAGTGTTGTATGTACACCTACATAATTCAGATATAATATATATACTACTATCGACGTGCCTAGGTTTCGCACGTTTCCTGAAAAATCCTCTCCGGCCCTCTAGTCTCCTCTATGCAAAAATGACATCATTTATTTTCAGACTCATTTGTAGGTCAATACGTAAATATTCCCAAAATTTACCAGCTGTCTTTATAACAATTTTAGTAATTATTACATAAATGTCATAGGTAGAGAGATGGCGGCAGAAAGTGGTTGTAAGCACTTGCCGGCAGAAAACCTATTTTTGGTGTAGTCTGAGCCCCCCTCTACAATTTATTATTGTCGAGTAGGGGTCCAGCGCTTGTCGTTACGCTGAGCCGCTTTAAAAGAAAATTAGTGAACAGCATTTGTATGGGGTTTTTCTTACAACCGAGAGGTCCCCATAAATGCTGTTCACTCATTTTCTGCCAGCTGGTAGGAGAGGGAGGTTTTTTTTCTTTTAAAACGCCTCAGCGGCGTATTGACAAGCGCTGGACCCCTACTCGACAATAAGAAATTGTAGAGGGGGGCTCAGACTACACCAAAAATAGGTTTTCTGCCGGCAAGTGCTTACAACCACTTTCTGTCGCCATCTCTCTACCTATCAATACATTGAGTTTAAGCAGATATGTATAAACAATTAGTTCAGTATAAAGACAGCAATGTACGTTGTGATAGAACGTATATTGATTAATTGCCACACTCCAGCTCCGAGTGGCCACGTTGCAAGAATGCAAATGAATTTCCCTTTCACGCTTTTCTGGTTTTGACGACAACTTGTGATGTCGCAAATTATAATATTTATTGTAAGTTTGTTTCTCACACTAGGATTTTTTGTAAGAAAAATACCTTAAAACTACTGCACCAAATTGAACAAACCTTTCACTGTCATGAATATACATGTTTCGTTAAAATAAAGTTTAGAATTTGTAACATATAGTAATATTTATAATTAAAAAGCAATCATTCAGCCATCGATATGAAACTTATTAAATATAGTTAAATCGCTTTAAGATGTAGTAACACGAAATTAAAACGTACGAAATTCTGAAAACACAGTAAATTTAGCTGAAAAACTAAAATATCGTTGTTTGTTTGAAGAATCCCTGATGATAATTATATTATGGCATCTTGAAATGACAACGCACCAGCACCGTAGTTTCACAATTTACTTCTTCAAGTTATTCTACTATCATATTTTCGATGATTTGCTGATAATCTTGGAGCTAGTAAAATTATGCTAAAAATGCCATTTCTAGTTGTCCCTATAATCAAGTTCCGTCGGTAACACGATGAGAGTATTATGCTAATGTCAGCTCTCTATTCTGAAAATTCGCCGACTTTCATAGATTCCTGACCCACCAATGTTTTACAAATTATTTAACATTTTTCACTAAATTGATTGAACTAACTGGTGTTGAAAGACCTTTTATAAATTCACTAGTATTCCGATCCGGCTTTGACCGTGGAAATTTATGAATTGTTTAAAAACTATCAATCAATTTTTAATTTACAAATATTGCTAGAAGTTTTAGGACTAAAACATCATAATATTAGCGTATAAAGTGTATTGTTTTTGTAAAATTTTTAAACAAGAGTATTATTATTAGTTCTGCAAATATAAAATATGATAAAGATTATTAATATAACGTCTTTTAAGATTTTTTAATGACAACTTATTTAAAAATATTCATATATAAATATTCATTTTATTTTAATTAAATTATTTATTTTTAAAGTGAATATAATAACATATATATATAAAATAGTAAGACATACAAATATTACAATCTTATGTAAAAGAAAAATAGATAATAGGTACAGCATCACAAACAATACATCACACAATCGATCCATAATAACTAATATTCTGTGAATTTTTCAAGCGTCTACCTGTAACTGTTGCCATTATCAATATCGAGCAAAAACGAGCAAAAACATCACGCTTGTTGTACTGTCTAACTATCACGGTTCATGAGATACAGCCGTGACAGACAGACGGACGGACGGACAGCGGAGCCTTAGTTTCCGTTTTTTTATCCTTTGGGTACGGAACCCTAAAAAGACATGCAAAGTTTGTTTACCAAATAAGGCAAGTAAAAAAAACACTTTACATAAAATATTATTTTTTGAATCAATTCAAAAATCGTGGAAGCAATTAAAATCAAGGCAGTTGAATGTAGAGTTCATTTCCTGATTTCAACGTCATGAGTTGAAAATCTAATCTTGTTGATAAGAACACTTTTATGAAAGTGGATGAATTTATTGTGATTTCTGTAGGAGTAGAGAAATTCTTATTTGAGTTGAAATAAAAATATCTTTGTTACGCTCTCTTTAGAAACAGGCAGCCATTTATACCCTCATTTCGTCTTAACGTAGGGTGCTGATGAACTTTTGATTGCCCAATTTTACTACAGACTTTATAATATCATTCGATATATTGTCTCAAAAATATATGGTATTTTATATTTTAATATAATACGATTATTTGAGACACGGATCCTAAATTATTTTGTTATTAATTTTTTAACGACTTAAGCAGCATATTCCTTGAAAGCAACTGGAAGTCAACCCCCCCCCCCCCATCCCAAAAAAAATGTTGTACCAATATTTTTGTAATTAATACACAATATAATAGAGTATATTATATACTAACCTGATTGATCTAAGTGATTTCTTGATATTTTCTCGATGGAAAAATATATGGTTTGGATTTTAAATACAATAAAAATAGGGGACGACTTTTTACGATTTTAAGACAATCTTCTAATTATTTGACCGGCAATGACCAGCTGACGCGATATAACTATAATTTATTTGCGCACGTATTTGTTGGCTACTAATCGACTTTTTATATATATAAAACTTTGTTAAAAAATGCCAAAACATAAAATATTGCATTATCTTTTCTGAAACATTTGTATGCTAATTCATACCTTAGAGTGTTGGCCCTAATTAAAATAGCATTAGGGAAAAATTGATGTTTAACGGCAGAGTGGGGTGGAAAGTATTTTTGTAGCTGAATATGTAATTAGGTTCTTGTAACAACCATTCAGGACTCCCACGCAACTTCCTGGGTCAATCGTGGTAATAATTTACTGTGCTTTCAAAATTTCCCGGTCATTCTAAATTTCAAGTGTGTTATGATTTTATGGGTCAGTTTATGGATATTGCGTTACCTGCCCAAGGGTACCCAGCTGAAGATTGTGGATCATAATCTAAAAGTGGACATTGCTACTGGTGTCTCTGCCACACCACAAGGTTGTGTTTCTTTGTTGGTTTATGTACGTATGTACAGACATATGGTCACACATAATTTCTGAACTTTTCACTTGCTCGTCGTCATACTCGCGTAGCCTAAACTGGCAATTTTAAAGTTATAATCACAAATAAGTAATTTCGGTGGCAGAGTGGTTAAGACGTCTGGTATTAACTACTTAGGCAGACCACGGGTTTGATCCCGGATCCCGCCCATGTACCAATGGATTTTTTAAATTAAAATGTTCATTATTAATGTTCATAATTCGAAAAACCACACTTAGAGGCGTTTACAACTCATACCACAACAGAACTGGCCACTCGTTAGGTATAGCTTCATAAATACCATAAGTAACACGGTTTCGGGAGCTGTAAGGCAACTCGTGAAGAGAAAAAAAATCATTACTTTCTGTTTTCAATTCTTTTCTCTATCCTCGATTTATCTTCAATATTAAATTCAAATATTGCCCCAGACATCACTGTCATTAACGATTCTAATCTGATGTTATTAGGTGCCCCTCTAACCACAGAGGCAGCCACAATGTTTATAGACGAAATATATAAGAAATTAGAATATTACTATGATAATCTCTGCCACATGCAACCACCTTCTTCGTTTTTGCTTTAATATTCCACGACTCACATATTTTCTTCGATGTAGTCCTCTTTTTAAAAAAGATCTAACTCCACTCGATAATTTAGTGAAATCGTGTTTAGAAAAAATTCTTAATTTATCTTTCAATGAAACCACTTATACACATGCCTCCCTACCTATAAATTTAAGTGGCATCGGGATCCGTCGTTTTTCGGACATAGCCCTGCCAGCCTTTCTTGCCTCTGTTCATGGCAGTCACGAGCTCATCGAAACTTTATTAAAAAATTCTATGAGGGACGTTGAGCCAGATTGCATGGGGGAGGCATATGAGTGCTGGAAAGTACTATGTCCGGGAACTAACAAACCTGCCAAATTAGATAGTCAATCTTGCTGGGACTATCCTCTTTCAAGAATAACGCTCAATAGAATTATAGCCGCTAGTTCTGAATCAGACAGGGCGAGAATTATAGCATCCTGTGAACTGGAATCAGGCGCATGGCTAAAAGTGTATCCTTCACAAAATTTAGGCACACTCCTAGACAAAAATACTCTGCGAATTTGTGTGGGGCTACGCATAGGGGCACAGCTGTGTCAACCACATTTATGTGTATGTGGTTCAAATGTTGAGGCTAATGGACACCACGGCCTATCCTGTAGAAGGAGACATATAGCAATAAATAATATAATAAAACGTTCTTTGAGTTCGGCTGACACTCCATGTCTACTAGAACCCCCCGGCCTTAGCCGGTCGGACGGCAAAAGACCGGACAGCATGACCCTGGTGCCATGGTCTCGAGGCCGCGCTCTGGTGTGGGACGCCACATGCGTGGACACGCTGGCTCCAAGTCATGTCGCCGCCTCCTCCAGCTCTGCAGGTGCCGCAGCTTCTGAGGCGGCACATTTAAAAATTCAAAAATATTCCTCGCTGCTAGATCACTTTGAATTTCTTGCTTTTGCGGTTGAGACTCTTGGTCCGTGGTCATCAGACTCCAAGAAGTTTGCTGATAAAATTGGTAAACTTCTCATCGAAAAGTCTGGTGATCACCGAGCTAAGAGTTTTTTCATTCGCCGCATAAGCTTGGAGATTCAAAGGGGTAACGCAGCGAGTGTTCTTGGCACGATTGGATTGTCTTCAGAGCTGGAGGAGGTATTCTATCTTTGATTCCTCCATCCTTTTTCTTTTTATTTTTAGTTTTAAGGTATTTAAGGTTTTTAAGGTTTTTAAGATTTTTAATGTATATTTTAGATTTTTGTTTGTAGTGTAAATAAAAATTGTAATTCAAATTCCATATAAGATGATATCAAGTATGAGTTTTACTGTTTTTGTATGGAATAATAAATAACGAAAAGTTTGTGAACAGAACACTATTATTTTTGCCTCAATAAGTTTTCTTTGTAATCATTTTAGTTTAGCCGTCACATACAGCCAAAAACTTACATTTAGTTTCAAAGTTATAAAAGTTTCACTATAACTAATATTAAAAGAAATATGTAACTCCATTTACAAAATCAGAAGTTGGGCAATCACTTGCAGTTAACACATATATTTCAAAGTTAGTGAAATGTCTAACTTTTACCTGAATTTTGTGACGACACAGCGGCGAGGTTAGTCTACTTTAATCCGTTTAGAAGTTGCAAACTAGAAATCCCAGCTAGCAGTAAAAATATATGAAATAACACTGAATTTTGGAAAAATACGTTAGGTAAGTATACTAATTGTGTCTTTTACTTTGTTCAATTTGTGACAATTTTATGAAACGGGAAAATAATATTAGCATTAAAATTTGCATACAAATTTAATATGTCTTGTTAAAATATATTTTGCAACTGTTTGACGAATATTTCATTCAAAACAAAACGATTCACAATAATAAGGATTCAGCCCCGGCTTCGCCCGTGGAGCCAATATTAATTTTCATCCCCTATTATGGTCTTATAGAAATGGCTACATACAACAATCCAACGACTATGAGTAAAAGGAATAGGCATGTCGTTGGAAAGTTGCATATATGCCAATCTATTAAATATTTTCAATGGCGCGATACAGGTTTCAAATGAGTTAGAAACGGTGCGACATCTATCGACGCGATGTGCCGCCACATGACTCCCTTCCCAGACCAGAGGTCGATACAGTATGAAACCAACATCCATTTTAGCTTTGTCAGCAGTGATGGACTGTGTGGTGGACTGCAGTACGTGCGGAATCACATGTCGTGATGTGGGAATGACCTGTCGTCATCGGGGCGTGCACGGAGGACCTGGCAAGGACTGATATGTCGTCAGTGGGAAGTGGGAGTAGGATGCGGGGTCATGTAATGTGGCTGGACAGGCTGTGTTCATACGGGGTCACCAATATAGAAATGGCTACATACAACAATCCAACGACTATGAGTAAAAGGAATACTCCCCAGACCCCAACGCATGTCGTTGGAAAGTTGCATATATGCCAATCTATTAAATATTTTCAATGGCGCGCTACAGGTTTCAAATGAGTTAGAAACGGTGCGACATATATCGACGAGATGTGCCGCCACAGTCTTGACTTCATACAAAAAATCAGTTTTCCAGAATTTTCTAATTTTCCGGGCAACTTTTCAAATTTTTCTTTCCCTACAAACCTTATTCAGACTATTATAAACATTATAAAAAAATGCCAATGTTATAATAATGATTTGTAGATGGATACTTTGTAGGTATTTTATTTGGGTTCCGCACCCAAAGGGTGAAAGCGGAATTCCTATTAATAAGTATATCATGGCTATATCGCATCTGTTTTGCGATATGGTCTGATCCTTTGGGGTAATTCGGTAGATATGGATATTGCGTTTAAAGCTCAAAAAAATGTATCCGAACCTTATGCGAGGCTGGTCCAATGGATACATGCAGACCACTTTTTAAAAAACTTAAGATTTTAACATTACCTAGCATGTACATAATGGAGATTTGCTCGTTTGTTAGGAATAACATGCATTTGTTTGAGACTAATGAAGAGGCATATGGGTCTAGATATAGATCTAGAAACAAATTGTACATGCCTCCTTGCAGGTTGTCATTGGTATCGAAAAACTCACCGTGGATGTGTGTAAAAATATACAATCGGTTACCACAGGTATTCAAGGATATGCCATTGAACCTGTTCAAACTAAAGCTAAAGCTATGGCTCATGGACAATTGTTTCTATACTGTAACCGAATGTGTTGTGACTACTGGGAAATGACAATAACTGTATTTTATAAAAATAAAAAAAATATGTTGCGAATGAATAATAATGCTTGCATGTTCTTAACTAATGACATTATGTTTAACATTTTAATTGACATTATTACATAAATTATATTAAGTGAATATTTGTACGCCTTTGCGGGCAGGTTTCTTTTTTGTATACGTACCTATGTTTACTAAAAATTAACCAACAAATAAATAAATTTCATTTCATTTCATTTCATTAAGGTTCCGCTGGACAGCGTCCGTCCGTCCGTCTGCATCTTTTGAACTGTAATAGGTAGACACTCAATATTTTCACAGAGTATGTATTACTATATGACATCAAATAACAAAAATAAAATAAAATAAAGGGACCCCATACAAGAAATGTGTTTTATTCGGCGTTTTTTGCTCGATCGATTGAGTAGCACTTATCAATTAAAATTGTAGTCTTTATCTTTATTGATTTTTGAAGAATATAACTATTCAATAATATTATCTGTTGTGAAATTAAAATAGTAAGTCAATAAGGATAGCTTGACAAAGAACGATCTATCATCGTTAAACTCAACACATTTCTACTGAAAACCCTGTGATTATGGCCCTATCAATCATTTTAAATTGAGTTGGGAATCTCTAATATAACAGCTCTTAGATGAAAAAATTCCTCTCTGATGAATATCGAACCGATTTAACTAATGTTGGTAATTACTGTTTAATCTTTTGGAAATAAAACGAATATTTGATCAGACACGATTTCGGTTTACAGTGTCAATATTTTAAGTAAAAGTTTAAATAAAAAATGTTTGCTTTGTTTCAGATGATCTTGCGAACGAAATGGCAGAAGATGAATATTAAGAAAACTCAGCGTAGAAGGAACGAAATTAAAGGAAGTGGTACCACCAAAAATGAAGTCACCGAATCATAGCAACGCTAATTTAAAATTACCTAAAATCAAAACAACAACAGGAATCAAAATGACAAACTCCACACATATACCGTATACTATACACAATACAATACTTCCTGGTACCGCTTACTTATATCCAACAAAAAGACCACCAGATCGTGTATCAGATAGAAATGTTAATAAAAAAACTCTTATAATAAATACAAGAGACGCTTTTGATCACAGGCGAATACCACACGAAGTAACCAAAGTTAGAAATAATACAAATAACGCTAGCGACTTCATGATGCTTGTAGATGACTTCAGTGACTATTTTTACGGTAACGCAAGTCAAGAAATTCCTGTATATAATGCTACACTTGGTACTAACGATATTTATGATTATTCTAATTGTACATTTAACGGGACCTTGTTGAATATGACCGCGTGTTTTGGTGGTAAAAATGATAATGAGATTATATATAATTTGTGGGCTCTTTTGCTGTTGATATTTCCATTCTTCACTTTGTTCGGTAATGTACTTGTTATTATGAGTGTTGTGCGCGAAAGGACTTTACAAACGGTCACTAATTACTTTATAGTTAGTTTGGCTGTGGCTGATCTGCTGGTCGCGGTGGTGGTCATGCCTTTTGGAGTATATTATCTGGTAAGCTATCTTATAAACTTTATTTCTTAGAATAACACTCTAAATCTTCATCTGCGTTTACATTGCTACAAGTTATTATGCCGATCATCAATTTCCAAAAAATATTTGGGTACCGAAAGTTTGTTTCCCAAAAACATGAAATGTAAGCACCTTCATTTGAATATGTAACCTTTCTTGACATAAATTGCCAGTAATAACCAGGGTTGGTGAAAATCATATAAATTTACATCGATTTGTGCTGTCAATATGCTCTGGTCGCATGGAAATTAATCAATTAAGTAAGCTGTAGGTAATATGGATTAAGAGAAAGCGATGGCCACACATACGTATATCAACCTTAACTTTGTGGATGTTTGTATGAATCTAGAAGATTTGGAAAGTAACAGGTATTCATGGTAGGTACGTAAAACATGGTATTAAACTTACTTTTTTTATACTGCATTACAAACTCCACAATTAACAATTTCCAGAGACAAATTCGTGGTTGTACTTTTTCCAGATGCTTTAAATTTAAACTCATTTGAGGATTTTGATATCTAGTTTTGAAACTTGGGCACCTTTAGTTAGGCTTTTTAAATACTAAATTTGTAAAAACATTGCTACATATCTGCTTTAGGAAATTATAATTTATCTCTAGGTATACCAAATATCATTCAATCATTTTCAAAAATGCTCTTTTCTTCATAGTTGTGTACATTAAATTTTTTCATACAAGCACGAATCCTCTAAATTTACTGTGAATAATGTGTCTGTATAGGCAGGCAATTCTGAAAATTGTGTGTCAAAGTCAGCGACTAGTAGAATAAATGTTGAGCTACATTTCAACTTATTAACACCGGACCAACCCGTCCTAACTTTCGCTCAGCAAACACTAAGTTTAAATTCTATTTCAAACTTTGAACCAAATACTCTAGATTGGGTCTCTCACTTATCAACTGGTAGTCGGTAGTCGAGATTTTGGTTTCGTTTGTTTATTCCCAATTTTGTAGAACCTCTTAAGTAATTGGTAAATACTAAATGTTATAGCAGTCGGCTGATCATTCTGACACAAAATTATATTTTGTTGCGATCAGACCAAAGATAAGATATAAAAAAACATAATATTTTTATTTGAGTGACTTCTCTGAACTAATTTTATCACGAAGAAGTTAAAGAAATTAAGTTTGCAAAAATAATCTCGCAGTTTTTGCAAGATTTTATTCATATAGAAGAAGACAGATTTATGTACTACAAGATTTTCATTCAGTTTATAACTTACTTTTCCTTTATAACATTAACATCATAAAACTAAAAACTAAACTAAATAAAAAGTTCATAACTAGGACACCACTTTTAGCAGAGTGGTATCTAATTGCAGTATTATTGCCTCTTGCAACGATGAATGGATTTTCTGTTTTAAGTAACTGTGGCATCGAGCGTCGTCACATTCTGGGAATACACGTCTCGCAAGCTCGTGAAGGAATTCTTGAGCTTCAGGTCCAAATTCTCCAAAAGTCTCAACGCCAAATGCCACTGATTATTTTGGGTCAAGTACCGATTTCCGCCGCATTCGTGACGAAGTATATGAACAGGCGACGAGGTAGCCAAAATGTGTGATTACAATAGTAGCATCCCATATGAGTCATTTAGTATATGACGACTGAACCATCTCGTCTCTTCCCTGGTTCTTTAGATTACAAAATAAGTCAAGAGGCTAATTATTATTTGTTGGCAGTTAGTCTCAGCTACATTTTCAATTCATCCTTTTTCCTTGTGTGAAGTTTTACTTTTCCCCAAAACTCTCATTGGCAACCAAACCACGTAACTCATTAGAGGTACCCTATAAAACAATTGTTCGAAGGTTCAAGGTAATTGGGTAGGCGGGGGGAAATCATTTTGAAAACAACGCGGCTGAGGTGCGGCTTAGAGCATTTCCTTGTTACTCGTACGTACTGGGATTTTGTGAAAATATCTGTAAAAATAACTACATAATTATAATAAAACACGTCCCCCGCCGCGCCTGTCTGTTTAACAGAATTACAAGTCTGAAAAAAGTTAACCCCAGCGAGTTTTCATGACGTATGCTGTCTAATCTGTCAGAGATTTAACAAAATGATGTAGGTAAGAATTTGTGTCATCTACAAAAGAGTCCGTGGTAGCATATATCTATATCTAATAGATACGTAGTTATATGTATGATATTATGTAGGTATTCAAATTATTGTAAACTCATATTATACCCAGAAATCATTTTGGATTTTTTAACCGACTTCCAAAAAAAGAAGGAGAAGGTTCTCAATTCGGACCGTATTATTTTTTTTTTTTAATGTATGTATGTACATCGATAACTCCGCCAATTGTGAACCGATTTTGATGGTTTCTTTTTTTATCGACAGATAATTCTTCCGGATTGGTCCCATTTTTATCTCATAAAAATTGGTTCATTAGTTTTTCAGAAATTTTGAAAAAACTGACTTTATAAGTACATTTTTCTTGATATCGTACCGTTTTTAACAACTTATTTTTTTCAAGACATAATAATTTAAATTATAAAATAATTTAATTATCTCACAGACATATGACGAAAATCGGTTCAGTAGTTTTGCAGAAATTCAGTAATTAATTTCTGTTTACGTCTGAAATTATGTATCAGAAAAAGCCTTAGCAACGGTTACTATTGACACCAAGTTGTCAATTTTCGTGACGATGGTCTAGCGTTTTAAATGTAATGGGGTGCATAGGATGCACAAGCACATTACATGGTTCAAATCACATTCACAGGGGTTTTTTTTTATTTTCCATCAATATTTTTTTAGTTGCGTTATTATTTGTCTCTCAAGGCAGCAAAATCACTTAAAAGGGTAAAATAAACCTTTTAAAAAAAAGTACACCGACTTCAAAAATTTGCACTGAAAAGTAAGAAATAATAAAAATTTCGTCGTAGAATTTGAAGACGGTTGGTGCCAAATTAGAAACAACTTAGTTCCCAAATTCACTTCTGGACAATTCATTAGGAACCTACGATCATCAGTACAAACATAGATAATATTGAACAGATCTTTATCTTCTTAGATATTTACTTAGTTTTGTATCCTAATTTGGCACCAACCGTCTTCAAATTCTACGACGAAATTTTTATTATTTCTTACTTTTCAGTGCAAATTTTTGAAGTCGGTGTACTTTTTTTTAAAAGGTTTATTCAGGTCACCATTTGTAGATTTCACCATACATTCATGCATGCATCTTATTTTCTGTAGTATACGAATCGGTTTTCAGTAACTATAGTATTTTGAAAATTTACTTTTATTTATTTCCAAATATAAATGTTATTTTCAACAAAACAAAATATTTTCCTAAACTCTTGAATGTAGTGTTTCCAGCCATAAAACACCTAATCGAATTTATTTAACCAAAAGCAAGGTGTAAATGTCCCATTTTTATGACGGTAAGATTCCTTTGTATTCTGTTATTACTCGACGTTTATGTACCACTGTATCGAACAACTTATCTTATGCCGAACATAATTTTATTACAAATATTTTTATGATATCCCAAATTTATGTTACACCCTAAAAGTTTTATATCCACTCTGGACCAATATCGCGAAAACTTCGATACACAGAACCGACCGTGCGTGAATTAAAGAATTATTGTATATTGCACCGTATATTGTCATAAAAATACCGATTTCCCATTTCTGGATTTATTGTAGAAAAAGTTATTTGAATTTTATTTTATCTATATTTAACATTTGGCTATAATATGACTATGTATTTATTGTGCACTAGCTTTCCGCCTGGCTTCACCCGTCGAACCCATATTAACTTTCATCCTCTTTTATGGTATTAAGTTCATACAAAAAATCCATAGTCAAAGCCCTTTAAATTTTTCCCAAATTAACCAGATTTGTCTATTTTTGATGATTTGATCGAAAATACTGAAATTTGTTGTATATACATTTTCACATAAATCAATCTCAATCTTATTTATTTAATAAAAAATGAGACGTCTAACAAATTCTCGGAATAAAATAAGCCATTGGAAATCCATTAACTTTTTCTGCTAGTAAATAATTTAGTATAAGAATTATTTTAGAGTTAAAATATTTATGGTGCAATATTATAAATGTGAAATTGTGTTTTATGTCCCTGTGTCAAAACGAAGCAACGAATCTAAGTGATTTTCTGCACAGATATAGTTTGACAGCCAGAGAAGTGACACGCTACTTTTTTTCTTGGGAAAATACAATTTTTCCAAATCCGTACAAAGCCGGGGCGGATCTCTAGTATATAATATAAATATACACAAAGTTCTTGTTTCACTATTTCCATCTGTAAAGTGCCTTTCCTTGCAAGTGTCTGTAAAGCGGCCTCATTACACCACCCACTCAAGCGAAACGCTCAAAACTCGAATTTCACTTGAAAGTTAAATCATTTCAGATCATAAAATTATTTTAACGGCAATTTAAATGCTTCTCTTATATAAAGGGACATTAAGGGGATCTTACCACATTTTCGGTTAAATTGTGCTTATGGTAGAACGCTTCAGGAAAATCTTCGACTAACTTTTCGTCGCCCTGAAGGGACGTTTTTGTGTCTTGGATCGTTTTCTTTAATCTCTTTATACTGAAAAAGTGCTTTTCATTTACATGAAATTTACACTAATCGTGATTTTTAATTATACCTAATTATTCTCGCCTATCTATAATCATGCCTTTTATCACAAGATATATATGCAGATTGTAGGCGATTGGGACTAACTCGAGTTTATGATATTTTAAACCATTTTTTTTAATAAAAAAAAAATGTAGCACAATTTTACAATTTATGCATTAAAGAGCGAATTTAAGCTAAATGAAAGCTGCCTGTTATCTAATCTTAGCTATATTTCATTCCCCACTCTACTTAGCTGAAAAAGTGTTTACTCTTTTCATTTAATCTTATAATCTTATTCAATCATGTCGTGACGGTAAAACGGATTTGTGTCACTATTTATTTTCCACTAGCTTTTCGGCTCCGCTCGTGGATATATTAGAATATATAGCCGATGTCACTCAGAGATATCATAGCTTTCTACTCAACGAGCTCCTTACTCGTTGTTTCTATTAGTAAAAGAATTTTCACCTCTTTATAATATTATGTATAGATCTCGAGTATTCTACAGCTAAATTAAGATATAATAATGACTTCATTAATAAATATGAGAATTGGCAAATCTTTTTAGGGTTTCGTACCCAAAAGGTAAAGAAACGGCAACCCTATTACTAAGGCTCCGCTGTCCGTCCGTCCGTCTGTCACTAGGCTGTATCTCAAGAACCGTGATAGTTAGACAGTTGAAAATTTCACAGATGATTTATTTCTGTTGCCGCTTTAACAACAAATACTAAAAAAATAGAATAAAGTAAATATTTAAGGGGGCTCCCATACAACAAACGTGTTTTTTTTTTTTGCCGTTTTTATAGATAATGTTACGTGCGCGAGTCCGACTCGCACTTGGCCGGTTTTTTTTCTATATATGACCACGTTATCGTCCGTCCGCTTGTCTGTGTGTTTACAGCCTCGTACTGCTGTAAAAATCAAGTACTTTTCAGTATTTGAAATAGTTTTTTCCACAATCCCACCTATCAACAACAATGTAGAACACAAACACATGCGGCGACAGAACAACCTGTACGAGACGTGACGGTAAACCGCACAACGTAATGGGGATATATAGAACTGAAATTTGTTACCTACCTAATTGATGTAGAATATGTTACACCATTACGGCCTTTATACTTTTCGGCGTGGCCATGAGACACCAGTAACAGTGTTCACATTTAGCTGATGGACCTATCTATTATTTTCTGGAGTGCGGACGGCTTTTTACGTGTCCTCAGAAGGAAGAGTAGTTATTAAAAAAATACTTAGCTGCTCCTTTGGCCAATTATACCAACAGCTAATTGAGGAAGACTAGACTTGCTTTCGCTGGGTACCCTGGGGTGAATAAGCTTCCCATAGATAGATAATTCATTCAGTTTAAAAACCAAAACTATGCGAAATAATTCCAAAAGATACCATTGTAATACCATTTAGGAAGTAAAAATATTTCTCAAAGATCCGCATCTTTAAAGTGGAAAACAGAAGATAATGCAGTGGCTGTGACAGTGCGGTAATAGGATATCAAGAACCACTTCCACTGTGCATGGCTTCGCAGCTTATCACGGAATTAACTGGCAATCCCAGGAGTGGTTGCTGTCAAAATATTAGTGGGCCTACTTGATTAACGCCATTTAACGCCATCAGTAACAGTGGCCACTTGACGCCAGCTGTACTTAATGGACCTAGATGTGTCACTTCTTTAAAAGACGTAAATATCTGTTAGTGATTCTACGTCATGTGTGACCAAGGCACGCGTCCCGCCATGACATGACCAGTTAGTCAGTGATGAATAAGGCATATCACACTCGGCATATATACCTACTATAAAAGATATAATACTTTGCCTTTATTCATAAACGTTTATTAGCAACGTTTTTGTTAAAATGTGTTTTGTTTCTTTCTATTATTAGTAAAGACAGGTTTGTTAGAGAGTGACAAAACATATTTTAACAAAAACGTTGCTAATAAACGTTTATGAATAAAGGCCCTTGTCTTTAAGCCACAATAAAGGAAGAAGAAAAACAGTGTCCGTGGAACTAAAACTAGTGATTTGTTTTTTGTAGCGATGTTCTCAAAATACGTATTTCCTCGTGTTTAAAATCTCGAAATAAACTTGAAACTCACTAAAACACTTCTAAATCCTCAACAAATTAAATTAAAATGCAGAAGCGCTTCACCAATTTCCCATTCATTGTTGTTTACACAGACTAAACTTAGTTATTAATACTCTTTGACACAGTGTATAGGGATTACTACATGTTCATTAATACTTCAAAACAAAATGGTACACCTTATGAGCTGTCCTTTGTATGGAAAAGCCTGTCCAGCTCATAAAGTGTACCATTTTGTTTAAACTTATGAAAGCGAGACTTGGGTATGGAATAAGAAGCATGAAAGTAAGATAAATGCAGTGGAAATGCGGTCTTTACGTAGAATGTGTGATATAAAGCGTATATTATAACGGCCTTATTCATAAACGTTTATTAGCAACGTTTTTGTTAAAATGTGTTTTGTTTCTTTCTATTATTAGTAAAGACAGGTTTGTTAGAGAGTGACAAAACATATTTTAACAAAAATGTTGCTAATAAACGTTTATGAATAAAGGCCTAAGTTTATAACTAAATAGAGAAGAATGTGGAGGGAAAGATAAGATGTGACTAAAATTAAAAAAAGTAATTTGGACACGTTGAAAGAATGAAGAATGAAAGATTGACTAAAAAGGTTTATATGGCTGAAGTGAATGGAAATGCGGGCAGAGGACGACCTAGGTGTACTTATATTGAACATTGATCGATGGAAATATTAAAAATACACACAATCGCTGAGCATGTATGAAAGTTATGAATATAAAAGAAGCGAAAGAGGTTTGTCAGGATCGTAACAAATGTCATTCGATTGTCTCTGCCTACCCCTCTTCGGATAAAAGGCGTGATGATAAATAGAACATGTGAGTTTGTGTGTGAAATCGAAAATTAATTCATAAAACCAATTCATGTTCCGCTGCACTATTTGATTGGTATTGTTCGCGTCATTAAATTTGTTACCATTCAAATCACAAAGCCGAATTCTGTCTCTATCCACCCGTATGATCACGCTCAATTATTATACATTATTAGGCAGGGATTTATATTCTGTTCTAGTATATAGAACATTCTATTCTCAAAGCATTTGTATTTCATTTGATATGTTTTTATATAAGTAACAAGCTTCTGTCCGCGGTTTCATCTCATCGAATTAATATCGTGGCTGTAATTTGCCCCTCCCCCGCCCACTTTCTCGATATAAAATATAGTATATGTCATTCTCTGATCCCTAAACTACCACTATGCAAAAAATAATGTCGATCACGTGAAAGACAAAAACAAATCCATACATTTTTCCAGAATAAAAAGTGTGCTATTTCAGGCTATAATCTATCTCTGTGCCAAATTTCATCCAGATCCGTTCTGGCGTGATTGAGTAACAAACATACATACCTACATACAAACTTATAAACATATTATATAACACAGTGCTCCGCCGCGTCTGTCTGTTTGTCTCTCTAATCCGTTTTGTCAATAAAAGTGTATAAAGGACACTCATGGGTATGAAACAGAATGACAATTCCATAATTTTTCTGCGATAAACTTTTCCCAATTTCTCTGTAAATAATCTATTTAATATATCTAAGTGAAATAGTTGTTATTTTTTGAATGGGTTTTATTGAATAGGAAATATGGGTGGTTAAACTTTGCCCCCGTTTTCTCTTTAATTGTCTATCTATATTTTTTTTAAATCGCTGTCATACCAAAACCCTTCAATCGCGTTTTTTATAGCTTATTGAAAATTCAAAATAATAATTATTTTTGACCAAATAAAAAATAATAAAATATTTTTTATTTAGAATTGTGAATATGATACAAAACAAAACGCGATGTATAGTGCTTTAAAAAAATTTAAAGATTTGCGATTCTACCACTCATATTTCCTATTCAATAAAACCAATTGAAAAAATAACGGCTATTTCACTTAGATTTATTAAATAAGTAGGTAATGATAAATTACAGTGACACAGGTGGATTATTTACAGAGAAATTGGGAATAGTTTATCCCCATACAAATTATGGAACTTCTACTAGGTATGGTTGCGTGAGTGTAAATCAGCGTAGATATTTGCCGTGAACATAGCTGTGCATTGAATTTCCTCACGCTATCTTTGTATCATGCATCTTCATGATTTATATGAGAAATATTACAACCTTAGGCTTATGTTTGATAGAAAACGCCAAATAGTAAGTATACTTATACAAATTGAATACCATAACAAAAACGTTTATCAATTTTTTTTACCTGACTCGATCTACTTATACCTACTGTTAATGCTCAGCTCCTAAACATGATAGGTTTAATACTAGTAAACCTTCCTCGTGAATCAACCTATCTAATAGGTAGTCGAAACATCAACAAAATCCGTGTTTTATATTTTGTAGTTTTTTGTAGATCATTTTATTCTACACATATCTTTCCTACATAATTTTGTTGTTTCACTGTCTTTGAGTATTTACCAAAGGAGACGAGAAGGGTGTAAATTATCGAACAATTTTTTCTGCCACTTTTGGCGGGGGGGGGGGGGGGGGGGGGAGGTAAACGCCTAGTACTAGCCCCTGTACCACTGTATTTTTCTGTCGTTTTATTGTCGCAACGGATTTTACGTTATATGATGATTATGTTAAAATACAAACATAATAATTATAATTAGTGATTGGAAACACTAAGTTTGACGCCCTAGATCGCATTTCCCGTTTAAAACATCACAATTAACTATTTTCCTACACAAAACGATACCAACGAAATCTAAGGTAACTTATTACTGCGCACCTGGTCAGTATAACTGGTCAAAGGGGAAAAAATTGGCGAAAGGGGGAGCCCGTCTATGGCCCCTCCATAGGCTTAGTACTCTATGTTCACTGGTGCTAACTTTTTTCCTGACTTCATTCACTTAGGTATACCTACTATTAATGCTCAGCTCCTAAACATGAAAGGTCCACGAACATTCAACTACATATAATTGTTTACGAAACTGTCTCTATATATAACATTTGTCACTTCAACCGTACTATAATCGCATCAAATTTAACAAAAGTCCATTGTTAACACAATGAAGTTCCGTTTCACAGCTCACAGAACTACGAGGATCTTGGATCTATCTATCATTACGACTTTTATCTCATGATACATTTGCTACGACCCTGACATGCCCACATCTTTATTACATACCTTGTTAATAAGTATCTAACATTGCACTCAATCAACAAGTGTTTAGTAAAATTTAAATCCTCTATTCATTCAATGTGTCTAAATTAATTATTTAATTGTTAAGTCGTAATTACCACTGGTCCGTCCGATTTCGATTAATCAAAAACTTATGTACGTAATCCGACAAACCACACTTAGAGGCTTTTGCATCTAAATATACCTCAACAGAACTGGCCACTCGTTAGGTATAGCCTTACATATACCATCGGCTAAACGAGGGAGACTTGGTCTTCCGCTGTGTAAACTGGAACCATAACACGGTTTCGGGAGCTGTAAGGCGATCCGTGAAGAAATAGAAAAAAGTCGTAAAAACAAAGATTTTGACTAATTTTAAAATGTAACAAGGACTTTCTAGTATTTTTATAATATGACATAATGCGAAAGTTTGCATATTTGCTTCTCAATCACAACTAATTAGCTTAACATTTTGGATAAACTTAACAACAGGTCATCTATATAGGTTAAATTAAATTACATTATATCCCGTAGAATTCGCTATGTAAAGTAAAAACTAAGGTTATTGGTTATTATTTAGACGACTAAGTGACGTCATCATTTAGGTAAAAGAACAAAAAACTACAGCGTAGAAAACAAAAATAATTCAAATTAATTTGTTAATCTTAGTTTTTAATTTACATATAGGTACCGAATTAGACGGAGAAGGGGCTTTTAATATTATACTGTCATGAAAAAACCTGAGTACATCTTAATTGAATTTTCACGAGAGTGAATCCGAGGACAGAAGCTAGTTTAAAAGCTATTTACGCGTTCCAATGAACAATGTTTTCATATTACGATATCGGACGCAGCAGAACTTCACAACAATAAATGCAGCGTGAATATATACAAAGATGAAATATTATTATAGCCACGACCGTATCTAGGCATCATCATCACTACATATTATAAGTCTGTCTGTGAACGCCTCACGCAAAAACTACTGACCAGATTTTGGTGCGGTAAAGGTTGTTTCACCAGGTTTACGGGTATCAAAGATGAACCTATGATGCTGAGCATTAACAGTATAAGAGAATTAAGTATGGCAAAAACTTAGCCCCAGCGAGTTTTCATGCTGTATGTCCGTCAGAGATATTACAAAATTATGTAGGCAAGAATTGTGTAGAATAAAATCTGTAATACATAAGTAATGATAAGCTTATCACAGCGCAACGAACTCAGTTTTACGCACGACTTATTTTGTTCATAAGATAAGATAGACCAAGGTTCAAGTATCAGAAACATGAGAAAGTACGATTTCTTAACAAAACCTGTCTTGCGATAATACTCAAAACGGACTTTAGCAAATCAAGTATTGTACAAAAATTATTAGAAATAGCAAGTTCTAGTTAATGGATCCTTAAAGTATGTGAAATTATCTTTACTAACAATGTACAAAAAATATACAGTAGTATAAATATACTAAGAGAACTGTTGTCGCAAAGTCGGTTGAAAATTTGCTTGAAATATATAACATTCAGGGCATCATAAAACCTAGGTGTAGCTGATATTGACATACTTTTACATTGATTGTAAAGATAATTTCACATACTTTTTAGATCATATAACTATAACTTGCAATTTTTAATAGGTTATGTACAATACTTGATTTGCTGAAGTAAGTTATGAGGCTGCTCCTTAAAATAGTAATTTTGTTTGTGCACGATTTTTCAGTAACTACTGAACGGATTTGGCTCTTGTTTTCACGATCACATAGTCTGATTCAAGAATAAGGTTTGCATAATATTTCAGTGTACGTCGCTGTAAGGAAGCGGGAGAAACCGCGGGCCGTGTCGCTAGTTCAAACATATTGAGCGATCCTTCTAATGGGTTAGTTTGCGGGTAAACCTTTTAAACAATAACCGCATCAAAGGCAAACATTAAAATATCCCTAAAACCGCTAAATTTACATATCTATTATCTAAACAATGAATATAATACAAAGATGATCCCTTACATCCAAATTCGTTGAGATTTTAAGCATCAGGACCCTAGACATCATCTAGGGCCAGAGTACTTGTGCAGACAAATTAAACGAGCCCAAACTTGATGGGGTTACGTCGTTTAGTTACAGAGTTCCTTGTTTCCTTCCGGTTCCATCATCAGTACCTTTGACATAAATTCGACTTCCAAGATTTGTTTACATAGGTACATGGGTACAGATGAAACTAATATGCACCCCGTGAGCATGATCAAGAAGAATTTAATCTCACTGCGAAGATAAAATCTTAGTTAGAAGAAAGATATAGACAAAAAGTAGCGTCGCGGAAACCAGGGGCAGGCGTACATAGGTAACACAATGTCCTCAATTAGCCAGTTTTCTAGCATCTTGTTTAAATGTTTGTTTAGAATAGACTCAAAAACGGCTTAATAAATTTGAATTTTGATTATTTTTTTCAGAGATTATAGTGTGTTGTGTATAATATTTACAACAGCTTGTTTTTTATCTTTGTGTCTGTGCTCGATTGACTCCGTAACTACTTAGCGAATCTTATTGCAGTTTTTTTTAATTATATAGATTGATTCACAAGGAAGGTTTTGAAGTATTAAACAGAGACCTATCATGTTTAGGAGTTGAGCACTAACAGTAAAAGTGAATCAAGTTGGGGGAAAAGTTAGCCTCAGCGAGTTTTCATGGTGTATGCTGTCTAATCCGTCAGAGATATAACAAAATGATGTAGGAAAGAATTGTGTAGAATAAAATGAGCTACAAAAAAGTCCTTGGAATCATATATCTATCTCTAATAAATAAGTAGTTATATGCGTATTTATGTGTAGGGGTCGCTAGTATATGTATAAAACTCGCACTTACCCTTAATAATACTTATACAAGCTACACAACCGATCGTTCAACTCAAGAAAATGGATAGACCTCAAGATCGATTTGTGAGACCCATTAACTCATCCCACTCCCCTAGAGTAACTCAGAAAATGTGGCATCGAAATTGCGACAATTTTGATTTGTACCTACCATACCAACTGGGAATTTATAAAATATGACAAGCGTGACTAGGGGTTGTGGAATGAGGGTTCCGTTTTGTGGATAAGTGCTAATTCTATGTCACTCTCCGGCCTAATATTTTTTTATATGTTCAATAAAAGTGCACATAGGTCGTCCTCTGCCAGCATTTCCTTTCACTTCATCCATATAAACCTTCTTAGTCAATCTTTCTTCCTTCATTCTTTCAACGTGTCCAAACCAGTGTAAAATGTAAATTAGTTTTCTTCATTTTAGTCACTACATCATCTTTCACTCCGCATTCTTCTCTAATGACATCATTACGGATGCTGTCAATACGCTACGTAAAGACCGCAGTTCCACTGAATTTATCTTATTTTCATGCTTCTTATTCCATACCCAAGTTTCGCTTCCATAAGTAAGAAACTAAAACAGCATTCATATAAATAATGCATAGCTTAAAATTACTTTGGAATTTAATAATGTAGCATTTCAAATCGGTCCAGTAGTTTTTGACACTCGTTATAAGTAGAAATAAATACAGCATGGTATATAGGTACACCGAAGGCGCTAATATGAAACTTATTTCTAGGTAGACAAACCCGCGCGTAGTATATATCTATTATGTAATCTTCAGAACAGAGTGCTTAGAATCGTCTCAATATTTGCGATGCGGAATGGAAATACATGTTAAACATTGAACTGATGTGAATACTGTAGGTACAGCTAGCAAAATAACTTACATAATATACTGACTAGAAAATATGTCTAAAGTTGTTTAGAAAAAATAAATTTTCCCGGGAGAATGACTGGTCATTTCGTTAGACTTTATCTATTCGTATCCATAAAGTAATGCTAGGATTCCATGTCACGCATTGGTGAATAACGCACGCGCCCGCCGAGACGTGATTGGTAATCCAGTGTAATCCTGCCCGTGCTGTGATGGTTGTGATTAGTCGACTGCGTCGTCATAATTTGAATTGTCCATTGAAGTCACGGTTGATGCCAAAGTAGGACACAAAATTAAGTAAACATCTAAGAAGATCTGTTCAATATTCGGTAAGTCCTCAATTTACTTTAATACCTAGTTATATGCAGTTTCATACACTACTTAATCTACTCTCGTACATTGGGATTCAACCTACTAAATAAAATATCCACAAAATTAAGTAACTACAACAAAACATATTCAATGAATGGTGCCAAAACCTAGCACATCACCGCGCATGCGTCAAAGCGGGCGCTGTCATAGACAAGTAAAAATTGGAATGAAAACTTTTTTGTAATGCTATAAAAATAAAAATAATTGATGGAACCTCGTTGGTGATATAAACTTTTTGGATAAACCTGTATCGTAATGGTAAAACAATTACTTTATAACATTATTTTGTTAGAGAAATAGTGTTATAAAGTGATTTTTTAATTTTATTTCAGTAATGTGTTTATAAAGTATGTCAATATAAATTCATTTTGAAGTTTATAATTCGAATTTTAAGATATGAGAGTATATAAAAATATTTATAAAGGCAGTTCTTTTTAATTCCTGAAAAAAAAACAGTGAAAAAAATTTACATAAGAAAGAAATGGGACCCATCCGGAAAAAATATCTGTCGAATAAAAAAGAAAACATCAAAATCGGTTCACTGTTTGTTTGGTTGTTTCCATAAAAAAAATACTGTCCGAATTGAAAACTTACAAATTATTTTATTTTTTGAAGTCGGTTAATTAGCAAAATTATTATTTTATAATTACCAATTAAATATAGAATTCACACTTTTCAATGCACTTTTCAAGTCAGTTTCAAAATTTTTAGCACTTTCACTTACTTTTCTTATCTATTGCTAATTAATAAAAATCTGAAAAACTACTGAAGAATTTTTCAACATTGTATGACACAGTAGGGACAATGTAAAACGTGGCAGATCTGGCACTGTGCCATAACACTACTATTCTACACTTGAAGATGTCGACTACGTAACATTATAAGAGTTAGATAAAGGAGATTCTACCAAAGACTTTAAAAAAAATCCGTGTTTAGAAATGGCTATAGAACAATCCAACGACTGAGAGTTAGGTAGTTAAGTTATAGATATACATATATGGCAATCTCAGAAATATATTCACTAGCGCGATACAGGTTTCAGTATTAAGGAGACGCCTCATAATTTTTGTCCCACACAAATTACATGCTTCACGATTTCTTAAATTACGCGATAACTATATAGCTTTCGAAAGATAAGTATATGATATAGTATGAATTTAAAAAAAAAATTAAATCAAATACACCTAAGTTTTATGAAGCCCTGAAAGTCGTATATATTCTCGTATTTATCATATATACAATTTCACACAACTTGCTATTTCTAATAGTTTGTGTATAATACTGGAAGAGCATAATAAGTCCCTTTTGTGTATTTTCGAAATATTTTTGTCAAATCGTTCTTTTTCATGCTTCTGGTTCGTGAATCTTATTTTATCCTTGGTTATTTTATCGATTATTTTGCAGTGTATCTCTCTAACAACTTTTTATAGAGATATCGACAGAATAAGCCGCGCGGTTTACTGAGTTAATTGCGCTAACTAGCTTGCTCTTAAGACAGTAGTGCTAACTATCGATGAGTCGCCACAAGTGAAATCAATGAGTTTTTAACTAAAATATACAAGTACCTATCTTTAATGATGAACTGTATTTTTTCAGTGGGATGAATATTTTTTTAGAATAGAAACCTTTGACTTACCTAAAGCTTGTATCTACCTATATTTTACTTCTTTTACATAATCTGTCATTTTTGATTGTATTTTAATATTTTTTCTCATACAAATTACTTAAATATATTCACAGTTTGACTCGTAAATACTTATCTTGAGTCCAACTTATAAGACAGCCCAAAAACAAAACAAATTAAAACAAAATTCTTCCCTCACATTCCCTTTTGATTCATAAAAGTGGTGACGATTGTGGCGGCACGGCCTTAAGCTCACGATATGATTTATTCTCGAAAATAACTTTTCCTGAAAGACATTTTCAGATTTTTAATGCGTAAAGCGATGATTCACATTCTCATACCGCAGGCAACTTTTGTTCGGAATGCTCCATAAATTTTTCGCTCAAGATCTTCTCAGAAATGCCTGGATTTATTTACAACACTAAAGATTCGTGGAGGCTTACACAGATTTACTTTCTAAGCCTTTCTTATTGAATATATTATGAATAGAAAGAAGGGGAACGTTTAGTAATTTTGGGTAATCGATTTGTTCGTATGAAATTTGGTACAATAATAAAGTGGAGCATTATTATATATAGGTGCGTCGGTGGCCGAGTAGGTGCGTCGGTGGCCGAGTGGTTAAGACGTCTGGTATTTACTAGGCAGACCCCGAGTTCGATCCCGGATCCCGGCCATGTACCAATGGGTTTTTTAATTAAAAACTTATGTACATAATCCGACAAACCACACTTATAGAGGCTTTTCCATCTAAATATATCTCAACAGAACTAGCCACTCGTTAGATATAGTCTCACAAATACCATCGGCTAAACGAGGGAGACTAGGTCTTCCGCTGGGTACCCTGGAACCGTAACACGGTTTCGGGAGCTGTAAGGCAACCCGTGAAGAAAGAAAAAAAAATTATTCTATTTGAAAAATACTCGTAAAAATCTAGCAATTCATTTTGTACAATAAAAGAAATAGTTATTAAAAGACAGCATCAAAGCTTTAAATTAAAAATTTTGATTAAAAATGAAATGATGCTAGAGAACATTATATTGAAAAATAGTCTTTCAATAGGCAGTTAATCTTAAGTGATTAAAAAGGGGACAAGATATAAAACATGACAAAGAAACACCTATTTGTGTTAGCTAAGATATTTTATAAGAAAAATATTATGTGACCTCATTGCCAACCTACATTTCATAAATGACTTACAGGAAAAAGTGGTGTAGTTATTAATATTTCATATGATCTTAATTTACCCCATCAAGATCCCTTGATCAGTATGAGGGAAAAAAACTCTAATAATAACTAACTCAAATCATATCTTGGCTAAATTACGAAATTTTTTGGTTGGACTCTATCAATTAGAAAAAGAAGTCAATATACATCCATCCACAAGCCAAGACCCTGACACATATCATCAATCTCATGTATCCCATGGTTATAGAAGAATAAAAAGAAGCAATAAAATGTAATATATTAAAATTAAGGGCCAAAAAGGTTTTATTTTGCCAAAAGGTCTGTTTTCCCCTCCCGTTAAGAAATGAAATTCGTTGTAAGACATCTGTAATTGACAGGTGACTGATATTAAAAGGATTCAATAAGTAAAGTAAACATGGATAGACAGTTAAGCTAAGGACTCGCTATTCTACTGAGTTTTTTTGTTATTTGATAACACGTGTGTGACTTTTCAAAAATATGTATTTTCATTTTTTTTTGAATTTTCAAAATTATACTTTCACGGATGCCTACTGCCAGGAATTGTGTTATCAGCTCCAGCACGTTAATTCTGAACTTACGAAATAGACATAATATCACCCGTGATAAAATATAACCCAACCAAAATAAATTGCCCAAAGTCAGTATGCAGCTTCATAGTTATCTTATCTCTTTATCTTGTTCGTGTTCTACTTTATCACTGGTGATATGTCTATTATTGTCTATTATGCGAGCTTAGAATCAAAGTTGTTGGGATATTTTGAGATCGATTGGCATCATAGATTAGCTACACCTAGGTTTCACGAAGCCCTGAAAGTCATCAATTTCACGCATATTCTCAAACGACTTAGCGAATAATTTCACATACTTTATGGATCCATTAACTAGAACTTGCTATTTCTAATATTTTTTGTACAATACTTGAATTGCTGAACTCCATTTTGTGTATTATCGTAAGACAGGTTTTGTTGAGAAATCGTACTTTCTCATGTTTCTGATACGTGAATCTTGGTCAATCTTATCTTATCCTTATTTTAATAGTAGCCCATCTCGCTCACATATTTTTAAAGAGATATGGACAAAATAAGTCGTGCGTAAAACTGAGTTCGTTGCGCTGTGATGCGTCGCCTTAAATTACTTTTAACAGGTCTTTTTCTCACACAACCCCTCTATAATTAGCGTAATGATGTTATTCCCAAAAACAACAAAAAGGAGTTACAGCCACAACCCAAAACTATAACTTGAAATGAAACGGTTGTACCATTAACCTCCTTCAAGCGAGGTTCCCACAGAACAAGTTGCAAGTTTTGTAATAAAATTAAGTCAATGCGGTCATTTACCAACAACCGTACTCAGTTTTGTTTCTAATATCTGCCGCGAAGGGGATACTGCACAAGTAGCCACTGAAAATGTCCTACTTATTACATAAACTTGGGCCTAGTTTATTTTAAAATCCCGAGCATTATACGATAAAGTAGCCCACGCACTGGTCCGGTATCGCACCGAAAATTTTCGGTCCGGCCGCCTTAGGATCGAGATTGAATAAATGTAAATCATACGATCTAGATCACATACAATTCACTCACTCACACAGACATACAAGATTAAATTAAACAAAGGCGTGTGGATGTGTGTGTGCGTGACAGATCGTTACGACCATCGAAATCAACCATAAATACAACGATTTGAAAACGGAAAACGGCGTATTAGAATTGGACGAGTCTGTGGTCGATTTCGGTGGACCGTATGGCGGCGCGACGGGGATGGACGAATGAGTGAGCACCTTAAGAGAGCAGTGTGGAATGAAGGAAAAATTTGTGACAAAAATTGATAAAGGAATGCTAATATGGTTTGGACACATTTTGGACATGGAGATGCAAGAAGATTAACGAGGCGAGTGTTAAAGGGACAGTTGGAAAGCCAAGACGTCGGAAGCTTGCATGAAAGGTATGTCAGTGAATGAAGTGAAAGAGATATATCAGGATCGTAGCAAATGGAAATCCGTGGTCTCTGCCTACCTCTCTCTTCTTCAAAAACGGGCTGTTTTTTTAATGATATAAGATCTTTAAACTTTCTGTAGATCCTGTTCTAAAGTTGAAAACGGTGCGTTAGTATAAAGTGCTATTCTTGGCCACTTTCTTCCCTTGGTGAAAATTCTACTAATACATAAATACTTGCCGGGGCCGGGAATCGAATCCAAGTCCCCGATTTCAGAAAGCACGGTCTGTCGGTAAGGATATATTGAAATATGTCACTCAGCCATTTGTGGACATTAAATTATTTGTTTATAATTTTATGCAAAGCTTTTAAAATTTAGTATGAATAATATGATAGCCTAATTGGTAGGACGGTGGACTTGAAACCGGAGGTCCCGGCTTCGAATCCTACCCCTTGCCAAAATGCTAAGCACCAATTTTCTTTAAGAATATGTGCTTAAATCGACACCTCGTGCTCCGGAGGGCACGTAAAGCCGGCGTCCGGTCACCAACCCGTCTGCCAAGCGTGGTGACTATGGCAATTCCTCTCAATGAGCACCACTAAAAATGGTGCACCTAGAAGGAGACCATGATCCAGCAGTGGATCTTAAAAAGGTTGATGATGATGATGATGATATGATTCAGTCATATCGCTGTCTCTTCTGCCTATTCATCTTGGGACACAAGACGTGATGATAGATAGATATAAAGATAGAAGGATAAACAAACAAACAGACTTTCGCATTTATAATATTAAGCAATATCATTTAGTGAAATCTAAAGTGTTTGCTCTATTTATAAACAAGTAGGTAAACTGAATTAGGTTAGTCGCCATGACAACCAATTTTCAATCCAAGAACCCCTAAATCAAATATTAAGTGGTCTGCAAATAGATTAATAGATTTATAGCGCTCCCACCAATTATATTTACTTTCAGTTAGCACGCGGGGAAAACATTTATTTTTCGTAGAATCAACTAAGTCTTGATTTTGGAATTTTCTTCTTTACTACTAAATTATTCACGAGGAAGGTTTATGCCTGATAAATATATTAGCGAAACAAGTCTGAAAAAAGTTAGCGTCAGCGTGCTTTCATAGGTTAACCCTTAATTAGGCGCATCAAGAAAATCACATAATTAGTCGCATGGGGTCAATAGTAGCCCCAAAAAAATTGGAGTCTTAGAAATAAATAAAGCTAATTAATAAAACTATTTATAATCAAAAATATTAAAATTCTTGATTATAATTAAATTTAAAAAACAAATACATAACTTTTACTTAAAATAATTAAAAAAATTACCAACTTTTAAACTGTTTTAAAACTACAAAATTTAGCCGAGATATAAAAAAATATAAAATATTGTATCGGATTGCAGATTCAATCAGCAGATTGTTCTGTTTTGCACCCGATGCAGTATACCCTAAAACAATTTTTACAACATTTATAGCATTTGGTTGGCACTTTTTTGTCGTTCTTTCTAGGACTTGGTCGCATGGGGTCGGGCACCAGGCAGGCACTTGTGCGTCTGCGTTTATGTTTTGGACGCGACTGATTTGCGTACCTCGCGAGGAGTTAGAAGCTAGTTTAAGTGTGCTGGCTCGGTCCAAGCACTCCAACAATTTTTTTTTTCAATATGAAAATGTATTGACCCCCATGCGCCTAATTAATGGTTAAGTATGCTGGTAATAAAGGTATATGTAGGGGGTAATATATTATCTCAAACTACAGAACCGATTCTAAAAAAACTACGATATCCTTGAGTAATATAGGATATATTATATTTTGATAGAAAATATACATGGGCAAAGCCGGGGCAGGAAAGACAATTATCAATTTATGATACACATATGTATGTATCTAATGTATCTTGTGTACCTCCACATTTACCTAAATACTGGATTTGAACCTAGAACCGTCAAGATGGTGGATAATTAACTACAAAAGGTCAAACTTGTGTCAAACTTCAATCATGTTATGACCTTTTTAGACTCGTTTTCAGGAAAAAACAAGTTCCCCTTTAACCTATTTCTTCTACTCAGTCGTACAAACTGAACAAAAAATAAAAAGCTCTTGTACAACGAATAATAACACCATTTACTTGATTGGGAAGGGCTTTCAGTTGAAACTTTCTTGTCTTTTTAACCTATTGCTGCTTTTTAAAACATTTTTACTGATACTCTTTCTTTATAAACACAATGACATTTGAGTCATTGAGTAACAACCATACATACATCCATACAAAACCTTTCGCGTTTATAATATTAGTGGGATTTCGTCGAGGGGTACTTAAATTATGTATGGTATGTAGACTTAAATTATTAATTTAGAATTGACGTTGGATTTAGTAAATAATTATATTTGCTGCAAAGTTCATTAAAAATAACATTAAAAACATCGCCAAAGTATTCTGGCAATAATCTTTTGTTTAAATTAATTTAATAACAATGGTTGTATTTTATCAATTCTTGTATTTTTTTTTCTCGATTGAGTGAAAAAAGGGTTGATTTCTTATTTCATTTCCATCAAAGAAAATATATCGAATCGCATGTCAAGTATTATATTTCAGAAATACAGTTGACCAAATATATCCCCTTAAAAATAGTGTCACTTAGATTTTTTATATTACCTATCTATATACCCCATTGAAATACAGGCTTAGGTATATCTACTTTAAAATCAATTTGTGGTATAATTATCACGAGTCACTTCACAAATAATTATTTAATTTATGTACAAGGTTCATTAAAGCTGTTGAAAATAATTTGAGCTCGTTAAAATTGTACGCTTTCAATATTAAAAATATTTTAAGTGGTTTGGTTATACATATAACGCTGATATCATATCATTAGGGTATACAGGAAGTTAATGAACTCTATATTATATGTAGGTACTTCCTGTATTAAAATATCCCCTGGCTGTATAGATAATTAAGGCAAAATATAATGTTGACTTCAGTGTTAAATTTCATTCAAATTAGTCAAGTGACTAACAAACGCACTAACTTTTGCATTAGTAGGTTTCTATTTATCTAATAATTACGCCTTTTATCACACGAGGAGTAGGCAATCGAATGTATGTACTTTAACACTGCCTTCAAACTATACATTTTTTATATTATATTACATACATACCAATAACAAAGCTCTGAAACTATAATAAAAGTCGGATTTGAAAAAATCTTTTTGCATTACATTAACATCACGCTACGACCCAAAGGAGCTGAGCAGTAACCATTAACGCGGGTGCAACCGCAAGGCACAACTAGCATTAATCAAAAGTATACCTAAGTCGCCCTCTGCCAGCATTTCCTTTCGCTTCTGGCCAATCTTTCATTTCATTCTTCACACCTTCAACGAAGCTTGTCGGGTGGTGGGTAGCCAGGCCGGGTAGGTGGGTAGGTATTGCAGGAAAACTCGTAGTAAACTTTCACCATTCGTTTATTGGTCGAATTAACAAGGAAGGAACAAACAGGAACAGCAAAAGAACAACCAGTAAAAGCATCCGTAAGGAGCCAAGGAGAAGGAGCCGTAAGGAGAAGGAGAAGGAGCGCACTGTAATAAAAATGAACTACACATTACTACAGGGCGTTAAGCTATTGAAGTAACACAATACAAAGTATGATAAAAATACTTACAATACTTATTTGCGCTCCTTTTATATAAACATAGATATTAGTTCTTGAATACTGATTCAATACATTTTATATAGTTATTTACTAAGTTGATAAAATAGAAATATAATAAATTTTACAATTGGCAGAGTACTGCCTAAGTCAACAGTTTGTGAAGGAATGAGTAAAATTTTAATTTAGGTTCCACACATTTAATATTTGAAAATAACATACAATGTTCTATTGAATTAAAATGAACAATATCGTGTTCTAAAATCAAAATAAATGCTATTTATGATGGCCAGCTTGTAAGCGGCCAGGAAAATAAGGTCGTATCATCACAACACCGGGGTTCCCCCGAAAAAATCCTGTCCTTAATGAAGGATTTTATTCAAAGAATTAATAAAATAAAGTTTGATGATGAGACTTATATAAAAATACTAATGAATGAAATGAAAAGATACATTTACAAGTTTTATTATAAATAAAACTAATTATTTTACAAGAGAAACGATTTCCACAATCACACAAATCACAAACATTCATCTTCATTTAATCTGTTTAATCTGTTATTAGTAAGTACAGTAAACTCATTTATAATATAGAGTAATTCCCATTTAATAAGGAATGACTCAAAAACGTTCTCGAATTTAGTAAGGGCTTAGTTATACAGTTACCATCCGCTGTTTTAAGTTTATTTATATATAATACAATAGACGAATAGATGGGAAATACATCAGTGGCGGCTTTGCTGGTGAAGCAAGTGAGGCTCAGCCTCACTCACTAAAATACATAGGTAGTTAAAAATGCTAACCCTATTTATTAGGTAAAAAAGTTCGTAAGCCTACGATATAATAAATTGTAATACAAATTCAATATTATTTATTTTATTTACTCTATATTGCTTTCTTTAAACTACGCAATTCATTGCACATTCATATGTACCACGCAATGTACGGCAATGTAACACGCATGAGCTCAAATATGCAGCGGGCGCGCGTCCCGGTATGAGGTGAGGCAGTTTTAGTCTTTGCTTCACTAGAAGGGTGCTAGAGGTGAAGAAAGAGGACGCGGGAAGGGGGGCTACCGGCGCGTCTGTATTGCAAGATCACGTGGTCACTGAGGCTAACTTCGTATTTTCCTCACGTAACAATCGGCAGAGTTCGGGTCTTTCCGTTTGTTTGTATGCTTCATATAATTAAAGCGCTTTCATTGCTAGATCCTAGATGACACGAAAACAATGCAACTTTTATTTTTAGGAAGCTAGCGCTTAATTTATTATTTTGGAAATGTGGTGTTTGGAACATTCTATATTTTGGTCGCCTTCGATGGTTTTTATAAATTTTGTGTTTGTGTAAATCTCAATAATTGATTTATTTTTATTTTAATATAGGAATTGTGTACTTATACATATAAAATGTAAATTAGTGTGAATAGATTTAATAGTATAAATAATCTGAACTTCTGAAGTAGGTAGGTAAAATTTATGTAAAATTTTTGTTCTTTCTAAAATACTATTGTAAGTATTTTTGTCTGCTTTCTTTATTTCACTAGGTAAATTTTTCAGAAACAATGAATCCCGTGTATGACTCAATACCGCTTTTATTAGAGTGTAGTTTTATTACGCGTAAAGATACCTAGTGAAAAGATTGAAATAAGTAGTGTCCAATAACATCAATTTCCAATCTGTCAAAATTCGCACCAAAGTTGGCAACGTCGCAAATGAACGTTTGAAAATTTAAAGTTTTTGAATTTGTAATTTTGACAACAAACGTTAAAGTCAACATGGCGCAGCGCGCGCAGTGGGGAAAATGTCTGCTTTTGTAGAAAGACTTAGGTTCGATTCCTATGCGACACATTTTTTTCTTCTTTTTTTATCTTTTTTTTACATGTATTTCAGGATAATTCAATAAATTCAATATTCTGAAAATAAAAATCAAAATAGACTTTTTTAAAAGTCTTGGTACGATAACTTTAAATGGCTTTGTGCTAGTTCATATTTTAATAAATTATATTGCTGGCCTTGTGTTTTACTTAGTTGCCGCTATAACAACAAATACTAAAAAACAGAATAAAATAAATATTTAAGGGGGCTTCCATACAACAAACGTGATTTTTTTGCTGTTTTTATAGATAATGGGACGGAACCCTTCGTGCGCGAGTCCGACTCGGACTTGGCCGGTTTTTTTTGCTAGCCTCACTAGTTTTAAAGTACCAGAGCCGCCACTGAAATACATCCACAGATATAATAAGTAGTAATAATAGACGAAGGCTTTTTTAACGAGTCGCAATCCGCTCTAAAAGACACCCATGACTACCCTGACATTCATAGATATAATAATAATAAACAAATGTTTATTTAAAGAGCCGTAATTTGCTCTAATAAACACCCATGGAAATATATCCACAGATATTAGGTATAATATTTATAACAGACGAAGGCTTTTTTAAAGAGTCGCAATCCGCTCTAAATAATTACAAGTATTTACAATAAATGAAATGATGAGAATGAAATAAGGAAAATAGTAATTATTAATCATGGTTATATATCCAACCTGTAATTTGCAAATATGTAAAAGTTTTAGTTACTTAGATGTTTACAACCAAATTGTGAAATTGAAATAAATTTAACCTCCCTTGTAACCATAAGGTTATAAATACAATTTAATAAATTGTAAATAAAATAAAGTAAAATGTAAAATAATATAGATATAAAAAATTCCTTGGTTTAAGTAAGTGTAACTCATCCATATTGAAAGAGAAAAAAAAATTATGAAATAAAATCAACGCATGCGTTAAGGTATGCGCTAACCCAAACTATCAACGAGCAAAGCCAGTGAAAAGCTAATAATATAAGTACATGAAATAAAATAATATTTAAATTTAAATCAACATGACTACCCCTAGTTGTAATAAGAGCGTAATCATATGTCTATGAAATAGACTTCATAGTAAATAACAATTGAAAATTAAAAGAAAATCGAACGTTTACGATACAAAATTTAAAAATTTGTCAATGACAAAGAAATTATATAGGATACATTTGAAAATCGAATATTCCAATGCTATATTGCCGAGCAAAACAAATTGTGTAAAACAAAGAAAAATCAAGTGAGTTCAAATTCTGATATCGAGGTGCTTTTATATGTATCATAATTTATTTGAAATTTATTATTATATATTAAATTTATTCTCGGAAATATTTTAATATTTTAATTGCCTTACTTATGTAAACTGTAATGTAATATTAGAAATCATTAAAATAAGAATGGACAAATTGTTTTGGATATTTTAAAAATGTATTAAAAAAAATCGCAATTAATGAAATTTTTGAATTAAATAATATTTATTTATTATTTTATGGAATCACGATAGACTTTTAGGATAAAAATAGATATTTTAGCAATTATAAGAAAAATTAATATATATTATTTATCTTGAAAAAGTTACGACTATAAAAAGAACCTTTTTCTATTAAGAGATATTGAATTGACGGGATATGATAATAGAAATTAAATTAATATCATTTACGGTATAAGTTTAAGTTATGGGAAGTAATCTATAGATTTCAGATACATATATATATATATATATATATATATATAATGAAAATCTCACATACAACCATACATTCAATGTGAATATATAATCTGAATTTACAAAATAAATAAGTAAATGAATTTAATGTAAAATGATTCAAGAATACTGCCTCCGTATAGAAATTAAAAATATCCTCTTCAATAATGGAATCTGACCAAGATCATCAGACTTGTCAACCTCGAAGGTTTGCCGACATAACCTTGATTCAGAACCATCATCTCCAAGAAATATTCTACTGAATTTAAATAGAATTACGTTATATATTGAGATTATATAGACATTACATATCCTGAAATAAAAGTTTGTATTAAAATAAATATTATGTTCTCTTACTTCGTTATTCTTTCTTCTTTATTCCTTCTTCCTGCAGCATTTTAATCACGTTTGGGCGCCATTGTCGGGTGGTGGGGTAGCCAGGCCGGGTAGGTGGGTAGGTATTGCAGGAAAACTCGTAGTAAACTTTCACCATTCGTTTATTGGTCGAATTAACAAGGAAGGAACAAACAGGAACAGCAAAAGAACAACCAGTAAAAGCATCCGTAAGGAGCCAAGGAGAAGGAGCCGTAAGGACAAAGACATTTAATATAATTTTAATCTCTTTGCGTAAGGAGAAGGAGAAGGAGCGCACTGTAATAAAAATGAACTACACATTACTACAGGGCGTTAAGCTATTGAAGTAACACAATACAAAGTATGATAAAAATACTTACAATACTTATTTGCGCTCCTTTTATATAAACATAGATATTAGTTCTTGAATACTGATTCAATACATTTTATATAGTTATTTACTTAGTTGATAAAATAGAAATATAATAAATTTTACAATTGGCAGAGTACTGCCTAAGTCAACAGTTTGTGAAGGAATGAGTAAAATTTTAATTTAGGTTCCACACATCGAATATTTGAAAATAACATACAATGTTCTATTGAATTAAAATGAACAATATCGTGTTCTAAAATCAAAATAAATGCTATTTATGATGGCCAGCTTGTAAGCGGCCAGGAAAATAAGGTCGTATCATCACAAGCCTCACTTAAAAATTGGCCCGAAATCGTCATCTCGCCCAATAAGCAATACAGTATTTTGTCCAAACATTCACATACATAATTCTCCATTTTATTCATGATCATAAATTACCAGGATAACATAAACAAGCAGTGTCGCCCGTTACATGAGACAAGTTTACTTCTTCACCCAGTTCCTAAAGATCGGATAATTTATGTGTGTTGATACGGAAGTTCGATGTACCGAACGTGGCGGCGCTAAGGCCCAACCCTTAGCAGAATTACAACAAATGCTTTCGTATATCACTTAAAAAAAGGAAATTAGTGCCGTGTCACGGTGAACAAACATTGTGTTTTGTTTGTATTTTAATTTAATTAATTTTATCAATAACATGGACCAAGCCAAACTTTCATTGATCAAATATCTGATTTCCTTAAAAAAGGTCAAATACGTACTAAAAATTTACGTGCATGTTTGAAACGATGCATGGATGCAAGAGAAGTATGCAAAGATCAAGAGAAGTGGCGCTACATACTCTCTGCCTACCCTTTTAGGAAACAGGCGTGTAGGTATGTATGTATGTACATGGTTTAAACTGATGAATTACACAGTGTTTATGGTTAAATATGTTTAAAATATGAAAACTATTAGTATCTCCTGCGGGTTTGAAAGTATAGAATGACTGCCTCTCTGAGTCAGTTCTTCATGAAGATTATATACAATATAATTTTAGAATTACCGTATAGAAATTATTTCTAACAACAAGTGGCCACGTTGATACAACAGTATTTTACTTTATGTTTCAAAATATTTATTCAAGGCAGTTATCTAGAGAACCTCGTAATGAATTTAGATTTTAGTTTTATTACCTACATATGTTAGCGCTCTTACATGGAATGTGCTACCTAGTTCGTTGGAAATAATTACAACAAAATCATGTAGAACTAAAATAATTGTATATACTTACTTAAATCATCTGCAATTAAATTCACAGTACCATAAAAACATTAAAATAGTTAATTTCCTCACATTGTGTACAAATTATAGTGAAACATAATTTTACCCAAGCGAAACCGAGACGTATGTTCTGAGTGAGAATTTAGAGATATTTAAAAAAAATATACCCTATAGCCGGCCCTGAAATCATCTGAGCCTTAAGTAGGTCAATCTAGCATCTTAACCTCGTGCACACTACTGCCGATAAACAACTTATGGACCTCTTATGTCTAACCTACAAAATTACGTCGACGTTTGATTGTCACTTTTAATGAGTATACTATGAAACATTTATTTTTTGGCTTCAGTCTGAATTTTCCCTAAATAAGGGGAGAATGTTCGTGTGTTGAGATTTTATAGACTACTAGCGGTTTGACCCGACTTCACATGGGAAGGAATTATTATTGTCCCATGATAATAGGAGTCAATAGCCTGATTGGTAGAGCTTTGTCTTGAAAATGCTAAGCACCAATTTTCTTTAAGAATAATGTATTATATATCTTCTGAAAATAACACATATTTACGTTTGTTTGTTGGACATTGTTACTAGTGACTCTGGACACACCGCAAGGTATAAGGGCCGTGAAAGTTGTTTAGTTTTTTTTAAAGTGCCTTATTTATGAGTCCCTATCCGGCCCCGGGAATCCGTTACTCCGTTTTGACGTCAAAGAATAACAAACAAACATTCTTTCTCATTTATCTTTTGGTATCTTTGAGTGGGGGGGGGGGGAGGTAGACGTCTAGTACTAACCCCTGTACCTACCACTGTATTTTTCTGTCGTTTTATTGTCGCAACGGCTTGTACGTTATATGATGATTATGCTAAAATAACAAACATAATAATTATAATTAATGGTTGGAAACACTATGTTCCCGCAAGTTAGACGTCCTAGATCACCTTCACAATTAAAACATCACAAGTAGCTATTTTTTTACATTATTGTAGTAAAAACAACCCTTGACCTTTATATGCTCCTATAATACTTTATATCGAAGGTTTATTGTATCTCGTCGGAGTTGATCATTGAGGACGTCCTTAATAAAAAGGAACAAATAAAGACTCTCCAAATATACTGGAAGACATTTATTTATATGTATTGTACGTGTAGGATACGAACAGGCCGGTCTGTTATATATTTTTCTTCCAACTACCCTGTAATTTCCTCATTACTTGTCAATATAGTGATATAAGATTCCGCTCTTGTTTTTTTTTTAAATTATGTTCTTTTTTCTGTAGAAGGTACTTTTAATGTAGAATCAATTATAATCAGAAGTGGTTTCTTTTTTATCAACTTTCATGCTGAAAGAAATGCAGATTGAGAACCTCGCTGAGAATGGCTTACTTCTTGTTGCACTTGTGTTTTTAGAGCAACCTAACACTCGGGAAAAAATAAAAGGCTGTATTGCTAGCCCCTTTGCGGTGCGTCAAAACGGAGAAGTGTAACAATCTTCTCAAAAAATACATCGCAATCAATAATAATATTAATTTTGTACTAACCTTGTCCTTGGCTAAAACCCAAAAATGGCTGACTAACCATCTTATATCAGTTAAACATATGGCAAATCTCAATGAATCCTAGAAAAATTAGTATATTTATATAAAATACCGTGAAAGTGTAACACACAGACAGACAGAGTTATTTTCGCATTTATACTATTAGTAAGGACATAGCATAGTATTATAATATATTGAATTACCTTTTCTGTTAATAAACTAGATATAACTTTCATTCTTAATAAAGAAAATTTTGATACAGTATATTTATTTTGTTGAAAGAAAAGCAGATTACGAAAACCTCGCTGAGAGTGACTTCTTGTTGCACTCGTATTTGTAGAGGTCGGTCTCCCAAACAAACACTCAGTACAAAAATTAACTTTAAAAAAAGTGTACCGACTTCAAAAATTTGCACGAAATAATAAATATTCGTTGTAGAGTTGGTGCCAAATTAGGATACAAAGTAATAAACATCTAAGAAGATAAAGATCTGTTCAATATCATCTATGTTTGTACTGTTAAGTTGTTTCTAATTTGGCACCAACCGTCTTCAAATTCTACGACGAAATATTTATTATTTCTTACTTTTCAGTGCAAATTTATGAAGTCGGTACACTTTTTTTTTAAAGTTAATTTATTTTTCCATTTTAAGTGATTTTGCTGCCCTGAGAGACAAATAATAACGCAAATAAAAAAAAATGGAAATAAAAAGAAAATACTGCTGTGGATGGGATTTGAACCATTTGCATCCTGAGTTGCACCATACCATACCATTCCTTTAGCCATTAGACCACCGTCGATACAAAAATTTACAACTTCGTGTCAATAGCAACCGTTGCTAAGGCTTTTCTGTGATACATAATTTTCAGCCGTAAACAGAGACAAATTACTGAATTTCTGAAAAACTACTAAACCGATTTTCGTCATTATGTCTGTAAGATAATGTCGAAAAATTACTATATCCTTAAAAAAAATTGTCGTCAAAATGGGTAAGTACCTATTTCATCGATATATTAAGAAAAATGTAGGTACTTTGAAAATCAGTTTTTTTAAAATTTCTAAAAAACTACTAAAACAATTTTCACTAAAAAAATGGGACCACCTGTGAATATAAACATTTCAACAAAATTTCCAAATCGGTCCAGGCGTCTTCAAGTAATCGGGGAACATACATAAAAAAAAAAAAGATTCCGACGAATTGAGAACCTCCTCCTTCTGTTTTTAAGTTCGGTTAAAAAGAAGTCACTTTCTGCTCAGGTTATTAATCTACTATTATTAACTTTAATTCCGCCCCTGCTTCGCCCGTGGAATTTAAGTAGCTTAATGTTTCATACCGTAAATCAGTCTATATAATTAAATAGTATCAAAAGCAGTCCAGTAGTTTTGAGTCTATTCAGGACAAACAAACAAACATTTTTATATAGATTACTGATGGAATACATCTATTATGAATTAATCTCGTATATACACTTTGTAAAGGCCCTTAATCGATTCAGGTTTTAATTCAGTGTTTTCCCAGTTAATAGGGATGCAAAGCCTCCTGAACATTATAGAGTGTGCCACTAGTCGACCTACTCCTTAATAGCTGATCGTTACTGTAGATTATGTGAAAACAAGCATAGTGATGGGTTTCTTTTATTATCGATATCGATAAATAGACTTTCTTATTTGCTAGACATGTGGTCTCCCCAGGGGTCAATGATCATGCTGGAGATGTCAGAAAGGGTCTAATGTAAAAATAGGAATAAATTCATTAGTTATTATGAATATTCAAGTGTATCGTAAGTCATACATATTAAGTAAAACCTAACACAACACAACTTTACAAGTTTAAAGCTTAAGTATTTTTTACTAATTTCTTGAAAATTATAAATTTATCATTAATAATCCATTTTGGATTCTACGGACAATGCACGCGCCCCGTCGTGACATGATGGCGAATCCGGTTTAATCCCGTCCGCGCTGTGATGGTTGTGATAAATCAGTAACTAATAAGACATAATCACAGTCGACGGAAACATCTTAGCTTCCGATTAATCGGCAATTGTTACTGTAACGTCTATAATACTTGACATTGGCAAATCATCGATTTACATTGATGAAGCCATAATAGAATAAGAATAAGAAATTATCCATTTTAAAACGAAACACACCGTCTGTTACAGGTCATTATCTGTAAAACTTATCAACGTGTATAAATTTCACAGATGTGAATGTGATTGCCAATAATAATTTCAAATTCTGATGATTGATTTAAGGGATATTGTGTATTATCGATTTAAAATTTGTGAAATTAAAGTTTATTGATTCACGAATACAACAATATATACCTACTTACGGTATGTTTTGTTGGATATATACTGTGTAACTAGCTATGATATAATTGTTATGAAACCTAAGATAGCTCAGATGGCTTTAAGAGTGTAGTGTACCGCGTCCATGTCCATACAAACGGAGAAAACGTTTTACTACCCCTAAATATTATTTAATTTTAACGATTTTGTAATATGTTACTGACATAATGAAAAACTACGTACGTATTTTTTCCTTTTTTCAAAATTCGTAATAGGTCAAAAGTTATAAGCCCCTCAAATCTCGGTATTTTTGGTTTATAACTTGCCGGTAATAAACCGTCTGTATTTGGGAAACAAAGCAAAATTTCAAAAAAAGCAAAACGTACGTACGTAGATTATAATCTGCTAAAACGTTTGACACCAAAATTATAAGGTTTCGTTATAGTTTAGTAGGTGTAAATCGTTTTCGCCCAAAACGCAATTTTCAACGAAGTACATACCTACGAACACTCACGAGCTGCAGTGCTCTCTATCGCACTGATGCCCGGGAGAAGGGCGCGCTTGAGACAGAATTATGATTTTCTAAATACCTATTTCGCTGCGTACGCTGAGCTACACGATCCTCTTAAGTTGACCAAAGTACTTCTCGCCCCGCCTCATTCAGCTCCCAATAAAATACAACATTTTTCCAAAAAAGCTTTGTTTTAATTCAATGACTTTATATTTACAACTTCCAATATTTGTTTCCATTAAATTTTACTGCTGAAATAAAATCTAATGTAATTTTATCGACATAACATTCACACAACCCTAGTAAGTGCTATTTGGTGCTCGTACCAGCGCCCCTTGATAATGTGAGCATTAATCACAGGTGTGGACGTTACATAATGAGATTTCCTGCTACCTCGGCATGTTTTTGCATGCCATTTTTACATTCTTTACACACAAAATCGTGCGAAGAAAAATTTATGTTCAACCTTTTGTATAGGCTTTTATGTATTGGTGTGTTCTATTTGTTATTTTTTACATAATTCTAGGTATGATGAAAATAAAAGAAGCGAAAGAGGTATGTCAGGATCGTAACAAATGGCATAAGTACGAATGTCTCTGCTTATGGTCTGGTCATTTGGGGAAATTCGATTCATGGTCAAATAGTGTTTAAATTGCAAAAAAAATGTGTTAGAGCAGTATGTGATGCAAGCCCTTTGGACTCATGTAAGCCAATGTTCACGGAGTTGAAATTGTTAACATTGCCAAGCATGTACATATTCGAATTATGTCTTTTTGTAAAAAAGTATCCATATCTTTTTAGGAAAAATTATGAAATTAAAAATTATAACAGAAGATATCCAAATAATCTACAAGTATCACCAGCGAAAAGTGCATTATACACAAGGAACTGTTATAGAATGGCAACTAAAGTATTTAATAAGCTGCCATTAAACATTAGGGAATTGCCATCACGACCATTTAAAAGAAAATTATATGAGTGGCTGCTTGATGCATGTTTGTATAGTGTTCAAGAATTTATGGATTAGTTTAAGGATTTTGATTTTTTGTTTTATTATTTTTTTGACATTTCATTTGATTTTGTAATTAATTGTATTTTGTAATTGTGTTTAAATATTTGTATACCCGAAAGGGTTCGTTATTGTTATAACTATGTAACTGAATACGACAAATAAAGATATTATTATTATTATATTATTATTATTACCTCTCTTGGGATGGAAGGCGTACAGAAAATAAAATGCAATTTGATAAAGTATCTATAGAGAAAATGAATAGCATTAGCTTTTGACATTATGTGATTTTTGTATAATTATTCGATAATAAAACTTTACAAATTTATTAATAAAAAAAAATCGGACAAACAGAAAAAGTCAGACTGTTTTTTAGATATTTAAACAAACAAACAATGAAAACTAGAATGTAGGGTAAGCAAACTTTAAGCTAAGATGATATTGTGACTGAAATTATTGTCATGTCAGGAATGTGCTATCATCATCACGTCAGATGTCAGATTTGTCTATAAAATAATAAGGTAATAGCTCCTTTTGTAATATTTTTCAGACAAAGCTTCTTACGCATTATTTTCAAGAGGACCTTAAATAGAATTTCACTTAATTGTCAAAAAGGAACTCCCTTAAATGGAGAAGGAATTAAAAGCGGCTCCGTTGAGGGCGTTTAATTGAAAAACTTTACAGTACTTATTTCGTTTTAGGGTTCAGTACAATAAATTTATAAAACTCTAGTTAGATATCAATTAGTTGTTAATCATGTCTGTCTGATCTGTCTGTGATTTTAGATAGGTGCTAGATTTTTCCCGCGATCTCCCGCGTGAAATGGAAAGAAGAAAATAATGTAGCTGTCTTGTTAATTTTACAAAATCACATGTGATTCTTATTCTTCCCCATCTAAATTTCATACAAAAAATACTTCAGCAGTTTTCAGGGTAAAAAATAGCATCTTCAACACTATCTGTTTTTTTTTTAACTTATTGTAGTGAAATATACTTTGAACTAAGTTTAATAGTTCCACAAGATTAGTAGTTCCAAATTAAATAAGTTATCCCACATAACGTAACATCAAAAAAATCAACCGGCTAAAAGTGGGAGACATGGTCTTTAGCTGGGTACCATGAAACCGGTAGCATGGTTTTAAAAATAACCTTAGTGAGAAAAACAATTGTATTTATATTTTCAATTTCCTACGAAACCGTCAAGGTCCAAACCCCAATCGCGCTTGTCTGTCCTTTTTTCTATGTCCCCTTAATTCTTATTGTTTTATTTAGAGGTAGGTTCCCTGAATAAATTGTACATACTTAAGTCATTATAATTTGTTTTGGATTTTTTTAAGCTTTTGTATGATGTTATTTCTTGTTTTTAATGAACTGACTGTTTATTTTTGCTTGAATTCATTCTAGATCCATGAACTTTAACTGCTCTCCTCTATAGAAGATCCATATAGGATCACCGAATCAATAGATCATAGCCAAAGCGATAAAAACAATAGATCGTAGATAAAGTTATTAATGAATCATAATTTCCCTTGGTAGCTACATTTTTACTGCTTCATTATCTTCAAGCTATTAAATTGCATGATTACATTTTACCTTTTTTTAAAGTGCTCATTAGCAATTCATTTTAGCCTCTTCAACGTCAACGTCTTCTATTTGTGAAAGTTTTCATAATTTTTTAGTAAAACATGCTGAAAAAGCATTCATAAATAGTATTCAGGTGAAACTCCTGAAATCCTGAAAAATATTGTGTGTGTACTTATGTACGCGCATTACAAGTTATACTTTTTTGGCATAATACAAAGTGATCCTACGATTGCTAAAATCTGAATTCAATTAAATAATTTTATTTTGAAAATGGCTTATTATACATAATAATATACTTATGTACTAAATTGTATATTTAATATAATAAAAAAATAAACTCGCATCGTGCGCGCGCATCGTGAAATTTTGTCGAAATATCACTCTCGGCAACTTCATACTGTAACTTTTTGTTACATCGTTTTCACTCTCATATATTATTTTCATAACGCGCATATAAAAGTATAACTTCAAAAACTCAATCCTACTTAATATAATAATAATGTATATACTCGTAAATAAAAATTATATGATTTGGAATTTTTTTAATTTTTTTTTATAGAGAAGACGACATGTGACCTTGCCACCGCCTGATTGTTAAGCATAGGTGGCTGGTCCAAGAATGCGCGCGACTGGCAGGTCGTAATACAGTCCGCCAGTTGCGCCCACTATGCCGGCCGGCCCGTAGAGATGCTTTTTCACGCTTCGCTTAAAGGACCCAAGGTTGTAGAAAGGAGGAAAGACCGACGCCGGAAGTTCATTCCACTTTTTGGCTGTACGACACACGAACGAGTCACTGAATTTTTTCGTTCGTATAGAGAACGTGTCGACGGTGTGAGGATGAAAACTGTATCCTGTGCGAGCAGTGCGGGTGCGAAAAGGGGTTCGTAATAGTCCGAATCAGGTTTTTAGAGAAAGGAAAATTGTACTGTAAGTGCTTTTTTCCGTGCGATTTTTGTATGAACTCAAATCATATTAGAGGATGAAATTTAATATGGGCTCCACGGACGAAGCTGGGCGGAAAGGTAGTGTAAATTAAAAGTGTAATAGAGTTTCTTATCGGTACAATAAAGAAACATAAACCCACACACTTTATTTATAATATTAGTATTCCCATAAGTTTACAGTAAGTTATTTTACTCGTAGGTACTATCGAATGCAGAATTGGAAGGACATCTTCAAGGCTATACATTAAACTTTTCACTACTAAACTTTCCTTTCTAATGTCATCAATCACATATAAGCTTAATGGTATTCAAAATTGTCAACCATATAACCAATTACATCAAATCTAAACTGACTTATATTATTCCATTGTCATATTTTAACACTGACGGAACGTCATAATTTGATAATTCAGTTACGCAAAATCAACCTTAACGTCATTTATTTTAGATTGAAAGTAAATAAATAATTATTTAAATATAAGTGTAACAATATTTCTCATTTTTATTTGGATACAATCTGAATGTATAAGGAAAAGCAGTAGTGTTGAGAGAAACTTTATTTCAAGTGTATGTTCACTAATGCTCTTGGTTGTACATTGCTACAACTGCTATTGTAAATTTCGACCTAGAAACAGGAAATAATGGAAAAATTTCACGGTAACTTTAAGTTTGCTAGCTCGTACATTTAACTATTCGAATAAAGCCCGTGCTTTAACAAGCATAAATTACATTTGGGTTTTTCATTTAATTTATACTAGCGATTCCACCCTATTTTGTAGATCCTACATCATTTTGTTATATCTCTTTCTGTTATGTCACTTTAATTTAGCATATATATGTAGTTACTTATTCAATATATCTAAGTGAAATAGAATATAAACCAATTTTCAATGGGTTTTATTGAATAGGAAGTATGGGTAGTTAAACTTTGCTCCTGTTTCCTCTTTCATAATCTATCACAAAGCTCTTAATTTTTTTTAAAACGATGTTATATTATTTACCCGTCAGATAAATACATCGCGTTTTTGTAGCTTACTGAAAATTTATCATTTATTATTATTTATTATAATTAAGGTAAGTGAATAAATTACATAAAATTATTATAAAAACAAGTCCCCCGCCGCGTCGATCTGTCCTCTGTAACAACTGAAGCGTTTTTGTTCAGGTTTTCATAAAAATGGTTCAATCAATTGGAGGTGAACTGACTTATTCGGAGAAAAAGTTATACCTACATACTTATAATACAAACCCTAACTTAGTTTCTTTTTCAAGTTTCAAGTTATGCACAGTGGTATTCAGGCGTTATCGTGAGAATATTCAGTGAAGGTTGTATAAGAAAAACAAGGTCAATGAAAACTATAAAGGAAGAACTGCCAACATAAATAAGATTGTTTTGATAAAACTTAATTAACTGTATTCTGTTGTGATATCACCACATATTGTTCAAGAAAGTTTTATATTATGTCTGAGCTAATAAAAAGGGCATGCGAAATATTTTCGACTCGTTAGGTATAGCCTCCAATATATCACCGGCTAAATGAGGAATACTTATCTTACATAGCTTTTAAAAGCATAAAGAAAAAGTATGAGTTTGTTTGTTTGTCTACTCAAAAACTTGTGCTCCAAAAAATAACTCACGAATGTTAGGGTTCGTAAGATTTGGAAGCGAGCGAAACCGGGGCAGAATGCTAGTACTTAAAGTCAGTATGTAAAATACTAAGGTATGCTTTTTAGGGTTCCGCACCCAAAGGATAAAAACGGAAACCCTATTACTAAGGCTCCGCTGTCTGTCTGTCTGTCCGTCTGTCACCAGGCTGTATCTCATGAACCGTGATAGTTAGACAGTTGAAATTTTCACAGATGATGTATTTCTCTTGCCGCTATAACAAAAAATACTAAAAAATAGAATAAAATAAATTATTAAGGGGGCTCCCATACAACAAACGTGATTTTTTTGGTCGTTTTTGCTCGATATTGATATTCACAGACTAGTTATATATTCACTTTAAAAATAAATAATTAAATATAAATAAAAATAATATTTAAGGGGGGCTCCCATACAACAAACGTTTTTTATAGATAATGGAACGGAACCCTTCGTGCGCGAGTGCGTCTCATTGGCCAGTTTTTTATATTTATTTATATTAATAATAGTTTAGGTTTTTGTTTTCTATGCAGTAGTTTTTTATATGAAATATTCAAAGGTTTGAGTGACGTCATCATTCAGGTAAATTAGCATTCCCGTCTCGTGGTACTACTCGTTTGTGATAAAAATAGTACCACAGCCCATAACGTGCCCCATGTTGCTACCAGTTTAATATTTATAAATGAGTTGAGAGATGGGGCAGAATGGCTACTTTACCTGAATGATGACGTCATTTTCTATTCTGTCTGCAAAAAAATGACTTTCTATAAAAAACCCACTGAATAGAAAATGTAAATATTGAAGTTTAATCGCTTAATATCTTAATCTTTGAAATAAAAATATAAAAAACTTACCTTAGATTACCTAATCGAAAGTACTAGTGTTTGAAAAAGATGATGAAAGGACGGTGTGTGATGAATTTGTTTATTTAGGTAGTGTGTTCACAAGAAGTTGAAAAGTAGACAAGGAGATTGAAAGGAGAGTGAAAGCGGGAAGCAAGGCATTTGGTGGACTAAACAATGTATGCAGAAATACACAGCTTACAACTAAAAGTAAAATTAATATACATAATGCTGTATTTACGTAGAATGTGTGATATCAAACGTATTGACCGCATCCGGAACGATGTGATGTCAGAAACATGCGGAATGAAAGATTATGTTGTGACTAAAATAAAGAAAAGTAGTTTACGCTGGTTTGGACCCGTTGAAAGAATTAAGGACGAAAGATTGACTAAAAATATTTATATGGCTGAAGTGAAAGGAAATGCTGGCAGAACATGACCAAGGTGTACTTTTACTGATCATAAAAAAATATTGATCGAAATGTATGAAAGGTATGATGAATATAAAAGAAGCAAAAGAGGTATGTCAGGATCGTAGCAAATGATATATAGATAGATTTTTTTTTATAAAGTAAAATGTATACATACCGAATTATTGCCAATTACCAAGAAGTAAGTAGAAAAACAGATGATTCAATGAAACCATTGAAGATATATGAGCAAATTGTATGCCAACTTAAATTGCAGTACCTACACAATGAACACATTTTCACTTTATATTTTCCGAAACGTTTTTCTGCAACGATTTGTATGTTTGTTTGCACCTTCGATAGCTGAGTGGATGTTTGAATTGCCATCGATATCGCGCTACTGACCTTATACTATTTACTTATTACTTGAGGGTTTAATTTGGATGAAATTGAGTGAAATTATGGATGAAATAGTTGAATTGATAAGAAATTCTGGCAGAGCACACACATTAAAAACTTGATGATTTAGTAGAAAGTAAATACCTTCTCTAGGATAAAATCAGAGTGTTTGGGGAAATTATTTTGTAGAAGATATTATGAAAAATAAAAATTGGCCAAGTTGCGAATACGACTCAAACTTACTTTACTTCTATACTTATATTATAAAAAGAGTTTGTTTGGTATGTTCGAGCACGCTCATCTCAGGAACTCAGTCCGATTTGAATATTTGTTTGATCTTTCCTCTTGCTTTCCTGCAATCTGTAGGAGTGATTTCGTGAAAAGGGACGAAGGTGTGTAATAGGAAGCCGGGGAAGCACCAATGAGCGCGCGCGGTAGTAGAGTTGGTACCTTCTTCCGAGAGGTTGGTACTGTCAGCCAACAGTGTGTGCGTATGTGTGACGAGAAAGAGAAAGGAGAATAGAGAAGGAGAACGCATCAGCTGTGCGCTTAACCTACAGTGTTGTGTATAAAGTGTTAATGTTTTCAGAATTATTACCAAGGTGAGATGTCAGATGTTACACATTATATGCGACTACTGTAAGGCTCGCTCGTAATATTTTGCATTAAATAGCCTGTTTATATTTAGGTTATAAGTTATATAATATCACGTTATACAGCCTAAAGCAGTCGATGAGTAATCATAAACGTCAAACAAGAATTTCGACGTACGAAGCTGGACGGGAAGCAAGTAGGTTATTAAAGGTACATAAGACCCTATTTTGGGCCCCAAGCAATATGTTTCAACACATAAATTTAAACTGCTCGCTTTATTTAGAACGGGATTAAAATATAATGGTGCTTGAAATTTTCCGGAATTCATTGTTGTTAAAGTTCACTGAAAAGCCGATTACAGTCTGCAAGGTAGATTTTTGTAAGGCAATTACTGTGATATTTTGGAAAATATGGGGATCTTAACTTTATTATGTACCTAATTAGGAACATTACAACAACTAGCGATTTTACAACAATTTGAATACAAGGTGTAACATCGAGATGGGTCAGTATGGGGACCTTCGAATCTATAAGAGATAGCAAAATGTGGTCTAAGGAACCATGTTGTCGATTTTAGAAATAAGGAAAACAGCATTCGTAGATTTTTAAAAAACTCATACACTACTCTGGAACAATTTTACTATAATAAAAATAACGTAAGTTGTTTTTTTCATAATGACCAGGTTCGATTCCCTGTAGTGTATGTGTTTTTTTAATTCTATGAATGCAATTTTTCTTACAGAATACGTACTTTAAATTATAAGTATGCTTATAACTGCCTATCCCTTAAAAACATATATACGCTACCACAGACATTCTTGTAGATCATTTCAATTTACACAATAATTTCTTACATCATTTTGTTATATCTCTGACGGATTAAACAGCATACGCCACTAAAGCGCGCTGGCGCTAACTTTTCCCTGACTTGATTCACAGATGCCCGCTTGCACCAATGTTAGGAGCGACCTAAAGTAACGCGTAACCCATTTAGGTTGTCCTAGCGAGGAAAATGCATTGCACAAACGTTAGGATTGTCCTAAACACGATAAGAGGATCTTATGTTTATGACGCCGATTTCGTTCATCCTAAAGTTAAGACACTCTTTTAAGCGTGTATTTCCTTATAAAATCCTTGATAAAATGAGCAACAGTGACGATCTTCTCGACTTTTTGGAAGATCTAAAAGGAGTTTTACCCAGATCAAGGATAATAAGGCCCAGACCCGATGTTTTTTACAAATTTGTCATAAATTGTAAAAAAATCGTAAAAAATAAATTTAAAATATTATGAGGATTTTTTTAAATATCGCATATTGGTAGCATTACATAAATATCCAACCAAATAGATGAACGTTTGGAATACCCCACATAAAAAGGTACTATTTGTACTCCACCGATCGATTGTAAGTTTACACAGGTACCGCGTTATTCTTCCTATTTTTAAATTGTTTTTGTCACTTTTTAACTTTGTACCCTTTGTTATATACATTTTTAGGAACAGCAACGGTTTTTTGACAACAATAATATCAAAAAATATGAAATACATAGAATACTACGCATAGAATCACGCAGGTCAGCCAACCGTAAAAGTAAAAATAGATTGATCAATCACTTAGTAAGGAAGCTCCTATCGTAGGACGATCCTAGCATTATTAGGTTGGTGCAACTAAAGATGATACTTAGGACTCTCTTATATTAGGAGAGTCCTTACTAGGAATATCTTTGTGTGACGTTGGTGCAAGCGGGCATTACACTGTTAATGCTGAGCTCCTAAACGTGATACGTTCATGTTTAATCGTGAATTAGCCTATCTAATAGTGAGAACTGTAACGAAAGTGTGAAAAGGTCATAATATATAATTTATTTTTTCTTCCTTATAGCTTCCGAAACCGTGTTACGGTTCCAGGGTACCCAGCGGAAGACCAATTCTCCCTCGTTCAGCCGATGGTATTTGTGAGGCTATACCTAACGAGTGGCTAGTTCTGTTGATATATATTTAGATGGAGCAGCCTCTAAGTGTGGTTTGTCGGATTATATGTACATAAGTTTTTAATTAAAAAACCCATTGGTACATGGCCGGGATCCGGGATCGAACCCGTGGTCTGCCAAGTTAATACCAGACATCTTAACCACTCGGCCACCGACGCATCTTTATGCAACTTTGTTTTATATGTAGTGATAATGATTTAGAAGCTATAGTACTCGATTTCTATGGCTACCCAAACACAAAGAATCAGTAGGATCAGCAAAAAGAAATCGTGGTTAACGTAATTATATGATCTTTTTGTCGACCGTCCTCACAGGCCGACAGATTTCGTTGCAGACCCTACCTCCTTTACGGAAATCCGGTTCTTATAGAAGATCTCTTACTAATTAACTCTTTATCTATTTATACAGAAATACCTTGGTGTAATAGGGTAGATTTTGGCCACAATATTGGCTGTTTATAATTGGGCGAATGTCTGTGGTCAGTAAAATCTAGCCAAGTGTGAGTCGTACTTAGATATGGGTAGATAAAGATATATTTTTAAGTCATTTTAGAGAATGAAGTTTGAAATATTGACTAAAAGGGTATATGGCAGAAACGAAAGAAAGTGCTGGCGAAGGATGACCTAAGTGTATTTTTTTTCTGCACGGGTTGCCTTACAGCTCCCGAAGTCTCCCTCGTTTAGCCGATGGTATTTGTAAGGCTATACCTAACAAGTGGCCAGTTCTGTTGAGATATATTTAGATGGAAAAGCTTCTAAGTGTACTTTTATTGAACATTAAAAGTACAGGTATGATGAATATAAAAGGAGCGAAAGATGTATGTTAGGATCGTAGCAAATCGCATACGATTGTCTCTGCCTACTCCTCTTGGGATAAAAGGCGTGAAAGACGTGCGGTCGCCCGTGTCCTCCGAAGCTCTAGAAAATTGGCTTTGAACCCGGGTCTATCCGATATTAAGTCTAACGCTCTTTACCTTATCGAATCTCCTTCAGAATTTTTTATAATTGCAATAATTTGAATTAGTTTACCGGCCTAGGGTACCCAATGGTAGATAAGTCTTATTTTTTGAAGGGATTTTTGTAATTTTGACTACGGAATCCTAAAAACAAAAGGTTATCAGTATACTTTGATTTACTTTGACATTTCGTAACAAATACGATTCCCTTCCCCGAATATTTAATTTCCCGTTTGACGCCATAAAAAATATGTAAATTTTATTTTGTTCGGTTAATAAACAAAACGTATGGACCCGAAAATTCGTATACAGAATTAGGGCGGTTGACTTTATTATTATTGATTTTGTACTTTTTAGATGTTTTTGTTTGAATTTAAATGAACTCTGGACAGTATATTTCAATTAAGCCTTTGGAAAAAATTGTTTCATTTTTTACTGCGAAAATCAGTGACATGACAAATGAAATAGAAAATTAATATGTATATCAGAATAGGCAGATACAAAGGATCTTCATAATTTATCTTGCTTTTCAGTATAATATTTTATTATAACTTAGCTATTAGTAGAGCAGTCGTGGTCAATCATGGTGGTCCACAGCGCGACGCACCTTGTATTGACTCGCCATAGTTAACTTTCTTGAAAAAAATAGTGCAGTGGTTTCCCCTTGCCTTCTGCACTAGACATTTCTCTTCAGGCTCGCTGTAGCCTCTTCCAGCCAGTTTCCTAGCTAGGTGTATATTTTTACCACCATTGATCGGTCGCCAGAGCCTCGTTTGTTGTCTAGCAGAGGGTATCAAGCGTGCAGGTGGGGATGACATTTTGGGGTCTGACAGATGCCCTTACCCCCAATTAGAGATATATATATATATATGCTATCGCAGACTATTATGTAAATAATTTTATTCTACACAATTCTTTCCTACTTCGTTTTGTTATATCTCTGACGACGAAGACAGCATACGCCATGAAAACTCGCTGAGGCTAACTTTTTTTCCGACTTGATTCACTTAAGCACCTAAATATCTTTTAAACCTTCCCGGTGAAACAACATATACCTCAACAAAATCCGTTGAGTAGTTTTTGCGTGAAAATATATTGTTTTATAATATATAGTGAAGATGATGTAATGATAGTACCTAATACTAGGCAAGTATTATGCAATGTTGTCTAAAATAATGCCAGTACTTAATTTATGGAACTTTAGTAGGTACTTATTTTTCCATCTGAAGCACATGAAATCGATATGTAATTTAAGTAAGACATTATATGTGTATTAATTTTCTTTTATTTTCTTTCAGGTAATTGTCTGGATTTCATTTTTCATTGACACTTATTTCAGTAAGTTTTCATATTACATATGAAATATCGGATCGAATAATCGGATGAAATAGTTTTTTTTCGTAATTTACACATAATAAACATATAAAAATAATATTTTTTATAATTCAACTATAATGCCGTACAAAGGTAATGTTTGATACGCCATTTTTAACTTTATATTTCGCTCTAATGACGAAAAATAGACAAACAAATAAAAATTAAATGTTTATTTTCAAATTAGACAAATTTATTTATTTTGTAAAAGACGCCATCTATTGGAGATCAATTGAACTATTTGACAAACAGTACGATACTAAATTTAACTATTGCGAATCTGATAGGGTTTTTTTTTACATACAAATGATGCTGGGCACGATCCCGCTCGAATCGTTATTTTGAGCTGGGCACCCTGGAGTCCCGTATCCGAAAAGGCACCTATAGCTATTTTTGATTTTTATTTTTATAACAAAAGTAACATGAGATCCACACATAAAAAGTAGCATATTATCTCTGAGCAAATCACGTCGGTCCGTTTGTTTGTTTTGACGTTAAATAATGATAAACAAACGAACTTTCACATTTAGGTATATATATGCTGAAAACATCTGAACCGATTTGGCAAACTTTTTCTATTTCTTCTAAATATTTTCTAGTGCTTTTTTCTATGGCATTTTTGTATGAACTCAAGACCATAATAGGGTAATGAAAGGTAATATGGGCTCCAAGGGGCGAAAAACTAGTTTATAATAATAGTTAGTATACAAAAAAATGGCCCTAAAATATTTTTCCATGTTATCAACGAAGGCTGTCTTCCAAAACTGTGCCAATTAGAATTGCAGAGTAGCGTTGTATCGGCACACGTTGCATACAACTGGGTATTTGCATTTTACACGACCGCGACAGTGCGACGTTCGGCGATTTACCGAATATATTTACACAATTTTTGTGAAACTAATTATGAAAACTGACTTCGTATCCTGGGTTCAATCCTTATTTGTGCCAAAATGCTAAAAAAACTTTCAAAAATCTATAAAGTTTATTTCTCGTGCTTCAGAGGAATGTACAAAATTGTTACCTTAGTATTCTGGTTACGCCCTCAATATATATAGGTCGTGATGGTGTGTTTTTACCAAATTAAAAGTTTTTTTTTCTATTTGTATAAAGAATTTACATAGGTATTAAAACTATCTTAAATTACAAATAAAAAAATTAATGTAAATCGGTATCTACTGAAAGAGTAGGTACCAAACAGACCAGCTGCATTGCCTCGTTGGATGGCAATGCTTATCCTTTGACCGATATAAGAGCCAGTCTGATGGTCATGTGAACTTTCTATTAGTCGTTTATTAATATCTTGGAACAGACTGTGTACTCCAGGTCCCTACGGACCAATTGTTTCCACACCAAACGCCTCAAATATGTATTCTCTTAGATGAGACGCATATTTGCGACGTTTAACCATACAATTAATACAATAAACGCAGATCTTCATGAGCATTATACTTTGAGCTGTAGCCAAAGACATCAGTAACGTATTTACTTTTTGCTAGTTGTCCATATTAATCAGTGCAGGTGGCAGTGGCTTGGACGTAGATGTGTCACTTCTTTAAGACGATACATTCAAATAAAATCATAGTTTGAGGGGCGTGGCCTAGCTGCATACGATACTCTAGCGCTACCTTAGCGCTACGTGATCGATTGGTCTCTCCGCTGAATCTCTCTCTGTCTCATTGAATAGAAACAAAAGAGAAGAGACGCACGGAAGGTGCTTGGAACAAACGTCCTAAGTGACAAATCAAAAATAATTTATTTAAATTAAAGAAGTATCTTTCTTGAAAATCTAAATTAACATCTTACTTTAGTAATAGATATACAAATTTATACTTAATTTAATAAACAATACTTCATGTACTACTGAGAAATTTGGAAAAGAGACTATTTTCAGAGGCTACTTTGCAATTTTTTTCTATCGAGCAAAGTTTCTTAAAACATGTTATACGATTAACAGATTAATATGAAATATGATTAATTATAATACGTAATTTTTTCTGTATTTGTAAGAGCTTTAGGTTTCACTCAAAACGATTTGAAAAATATGATTTAATGTGAAGGTAGCCTCTTAACAGACTTAAATATCAGTTTATTTTAGAATACGGCGGACTCCGTCTTTACGTGACCTCTGAAGCACAAGAAGTCGACTAAAACACAAAAAATAAATTTAATAATTACCTTCGCATTATCTTACAAGTTTGCATAAAATATTATTTGCCAACTTTACGGAAATCTATATACGGAATTTATTTTTTAATTCAATTATATTTTTTTTTATTCTTTACGGATTGCCTTACAGCACCCGGGAACCGTTGCCGGCCCAGGGTACCCAGTGGAAGACAAATCTTCCTTAGCCAATGATTTTTTTGAGGCTATACCTAACGAGTGGCCAGCTCTGTTGAGGTATATAGATGAAAAAGCCTCTTTGTATACCTACTTGTAGCCTCAATTATCTTTTTTGTGATATTTTATATGATTCCTTCCTTACCATCATACGAACCCAAGCCAGCAAGTAAAACACTTTATTCATTGACATAATAATGATTTAAAAAATGAAGTTACATATATTGCTATAAAAAATATATTCGTCTCATAATTATTATGCCTACGAGCAATATATTATCAGATTTAGCGAAAGGACGAACAAATTTGTCCCAAGCATTTCTAGTAACTCAATAGAGGACCGTCTGAGAGGAATTTTCTCGAAATCACTGACATATACAGCTAAGGGTTGACGATATAGTTCGGGAGCCCACGGGGAATATTACAAGTCTCTTATTGAAAACTAACTCTAAGGAATTGACTTGGATTGCTTGTTTTACATTATTAGAGCTTTTTGCTTGCTTTTCCAGTGACATCAGATAAAAAATAAAATGTTATCCTAAAATACTTAAGATAAAGGAAAAAAAACACGTAGTTTTCCTAGGGGTCCTCGGGATTTTCATCACTTTCTGATAGCTGAAATTTTATATTCTAATTATTCTTAATGAAATACAGGAGTGCGTCGGTGGCCGAGTGGTTAAGACGTCTGGTATCAACTAGGCAGACCCCGGGTTCGATCCCGGATCCCGGCCATGTACCAATGGGTTTTTAATTAAAAACTTATGTACTTACATAATCCGACAAAACCACACTTAGAGGCTGCTCCATCTAAATATATCTCAACAGAACTAGCCACTCATTAGATATAGCCTCACAAATACCATCGGCTAAACGAGGGAGACTTGATCTTCCGCTGGGTACCCTAGAACCGTAACACGGTTTCGGGAGCTGTAAGGCAACCTGTGAAGAAAGAAAAAAAAATACTGGAGTCTAGGTTTAACTCTGCGACCAATGAGGTTTTTCATGCAAAAATCTTTTATACGTCTAAGTAGGGCAAATGTGTTTCCAGGAATAAGAACTAAATTGAAGAATGAGACGATCGATGGCAATAAACTTGATGACGTGCATTTGTACCGTGGCATTTAGAAAAATATCTGCTGTGGGACTACTTGTGTTGATACACTGGCTGCGTCTCACATAAAGAATACAAAAATTAAGAACAGGCGCAACGGCAGAACACGATCAACTACTCGAGCGGTTGCACCCGCGTTAATGGTTACTGCTCCACCCATTAGTCTTGGGTGACTTAAATTAAAAGGCTGGCTCTTACTTCGCTTAAGAATCAGTTTAGGTAAGGGCGAGGTAACGCAGCCAGTATTCAGGGAAGCAAGCCACAATATTTTTTATATACCCTTATTATTAGATCAATAATTAATATACTTGTCGAATGCTTTTTATTCACCACTTGAATTTAACGATCTCCATGAACTGTTTTTAACTGAACGAAAATTTAAGAAGATATTTTCTATAGATATTGAAATTAAAATTATCACATATCGATACTTAATAATATTGTTAACAATCTTAGAACTTATTGTATTGATTAAAGATTAAGTATTCGATAATTCGATAAAAATGCTACAAATGTGCATCAGATCCCGGAGTATGATAGTACCTAAATATAATTATCTATGTCGTCGGTACGTCAGAGATTGCTACAAATTATTTCCATCAATAGAATCAGTAGCATCGATAAGATCGTTTGGAGGAATATATCAATCAATATATTCACGGACTATGTCTTCATATTGTAGGCAGGAACGGGAAATATTGAGCTGTGTCTAAAATGTATTCATCATATGAGTTTTCCCCCTTTTAGTACTTATAAGACCCCTAGATGTTGCCGACACCTTCGTCCATAAATTTTATTATTACTGATCTCTGTTAAAACATTTTTTTCAGTAATCTTTGTTCAGTTATTCCCATGTTTTCACACTAAAAGAAAAGTTTGATACCCCTTAGACATAGCGCCCCGCCCGCTACCTTTGACTGTCGCTTGGACCAAAATTGGAACCCAAAAAAGAAGTTAGGCTAACATAGGCAAACAGTTACGCTATTACTTTACTTTATTTTGAGCTAGTATCACAAAAATATGTTTGAAAAAGCCTATTGTATTTTGAAGTCAGGCAAACTTTTAAACTATTATTTAAGAAACAATATTGCTACCTGCTCGAAATACCTTTTGTTACAATTAAACAACTCGCGCACGTAGGGTTCCGTACCATTATCTATAAAACGGCAAAAAAAAACACGTTTTTTTATGGGATACCCTTCAAATATTTATTTTATTCTGTTTTTTAGTATTTGTTATTATAGCGGCAACATAAATACATCATATCTGTGAAAATTTCAACTGTCTAACTATCACGGTTCATGAGATACAACCTGGTGACAGACGGACAGCGGAGTCTTAGTAATAGGGTTTCCGTTTTTACCTTTTGGGTACGGAACCCTAAAAAGTGTCTAAAAATAAACCAAGTTCGCCAGATTAGCTAAAGAGTTGAGGATTTTTTTTTTCTGTGCAGTACCTACGTGTATTTATGTTCAAGGGGGACCTTGATTTCATTTTGAAAATAACTGGCGACCCCGCCACCTGCTTCGCACGGGTACAATCTGGTTTATAGCAATTTGAGTACCTTCACAAATACCTTTATAACTCCTTATATATTAGTGATAGATATATGATACTCAGGACTTTTTTGTAGATCATTTTATTCCACACAATTACTTCTTACATAGGTTGATAGGTCCATGTTTAATACCCGGAAGTCTTCCGCGTGAATGATACTAAAAGTGAAAAACGCAACAAAGTTTAGTAGTTTTTGCGTGAATAGGTCATAGACAGAAAAACAGACGCAACGGGGGACTTTGTTGTGTAATAGGTATGTATAGATGATATTAACTTGATTTCAAAATGTCAGCAAGTAAGTATACGCGGATAACCAAAAAATTTCCAAGCCACCTGCGCGTTTCCTATTTTTGTGCAGATAACAGGTAGTAATATTAAAAATTTTAAAAATGATCGATTAGTTTTTTATTATTAATTATAATTTTAGATTTTGCTACAAAAAAAATGAGAACGATCTAGGTTACTTTTATTGAACATATAAGAAATCGATGCAGAAATATTAAAAGTACACACAATCGCCGAGCATGTATGAAAGGTATGATGAATATAAAAGAAGCGAAAGAGGTATGTTAGGGCCGTAGCAAACAGCATTCTCTTAGGATAAAAGGCTTGATAATAGATAGATGATAGACATTTTCTTTTTAAATTACATGAACCTTCTGATTTTAGTAGAATAAAATCAAACAAAGTATTGAACATAAATATACTAGTATAATAGTTTAACGTAATTCCAAAAGAAATCCACAAGAGACGACCACCAAAAATCCCGAATTAAGGCGCGTTCCGTCGATAATTCAATTTGAAGGTCTTATGTGCGCTCGCGGAGAAAGAAAAGGAATTTGTGCCGTTAAATGTCTGATATATGATAGATATCTCGTCTGGCACTTATCTGATGGGATTTAAACGTTTAAGCGCCTTAACTATATTATTATTGTTTGCTTTTGCACCTGGTTTTCGTATATAGGACTGTATGAAAGAAAATACATCCAAATCAAGCAGTTTTTTTGGACAAAAAATAGACTATATTTTAACCAACAAAATCAAAAGCTATATAATTTAAGAAATCGGTTCAGTAGTTCCAGAAATTACACCAAACACACATCCAAACAAGATTTATCTCTTTTAAATACTTCTTAATACCTAGACTGTTACAGTATAGCAACTTGAATCAATAATATTTTTGTGTTGGTATGCTCGCGAATTTATCTCCGGTAAGTAATATATTTGAGAGATAATAACTTTCATAAACTCGTCTTGATAACGTTTAAGTTAACATATGTCGTGTCCCTTTTAAAATTGCTACGAAAAACATGCATTGATATTTTTTTCAGCATTAAAAAAGGCAATTTTCAAGGAAAACCTTATATAAACTTCAAAAAAGTAAAAACGATTCCTAAATAATAAACCCTAAAAAGTTACTATATACTTTTCATCCCATGTTCACTTCTGATATTTTTAGAAGAGGTGTGGACGCATGTTATTCCCTCCGAAGCACAAGAAGTCGATTTAAGCAGAAAATTGGTGCTTAGCCATTTGCCAATTGGTTTTTTATAATGAAAAATCTATGTAAGTACATTATACGACAAACCGTACAAAGAGGCTTTTCCATCTATATAGCTCAACAGAGCTGGCCACTCGTTAGGTATAGCCTCAAAAAATCATTGGCTAAATGAGGAAGACTTTGTCTTCCACTGGGTACCCTGGGGTCGGCAACGGTTTCGGGAGCTGTAAGGCAACCCGTGAAGTATAAAACCGATTTTTCATTTTCATAATATTCTATCTTTCCGCCCCCGGTTTCGCCCGTGGATATTTTCGATCAAAATAAAATATAGATTTCTATTAGTGAAATAATTTTTAGAATCGGTTCAGTAGTTTGAGAGATGACCCCCTACATCCAAACTTACAAATTTTACCTCTTTATAATATTACTATAGACTAGCTGCTTTTCGCCGAATTTTCCAATTTTCATGGCAACTTTTCCAATTCTTCTTTCACTAAAAACCTGACTCGGACTATTACGAACGTACCTATACCAAATCGGTCCAGCCTTTCTCGTGCTTACCAACGAACAGCATTTAATTTTTATTATATAGACTAGCAACCCGCCCCGGCTTCGCACGGGTAGCAGAGCTAATTATGGCTACCTTGCTCCCAGTCGGCTTGACTTTTTCCAACGTCAGACTTCAATAACCATCGTCATATTTCAATTAATTTACACAAAATATTAATGAATAGCGACCCGCCCCCGGCTTCGCCCGTGGATATTTTCGAACAAAATAAAATATACCCTACAGCACTCATAGATAATGGCTTGCCCCTACCCCTACCCTGTTTCCCACGACTTCGTACGTGACTATTTCAGAATGTTGGCAAACATACACTTCATACATAGCTTTTGTCATGTTCATCTCTGCCCACCCTGTTCCCGTCGTCATGCCGTGATGGTATATAGCCTATGTTACACAGGGATAATGTAGTATTCTAATGGTGAAAAAATTATCAAAATCCGTCCAATAGTTTTTTCGTAATAAACATACAAAAATACAAATCTGTCCTCTTTATAATATTAGTAAGATTAGATCTCTGCCCCGGGTTCGCCCGTGGCAATTTTAGAAATGTGATTAATAATTATCCTGAACTATCCTGTCTCTGCACAAGAAAAACACTTCTATCGGTTGCTTTGTATTGACGTACAAGAAGAACAAACAAACACTTTTCCATTTATAATATAACTTGGGATTACAATTAGACAGATTCCCAACCACATTTATCGGAAGTAATTTCCCAAAACTCTTCGTAACTTTGTAACCGGTAGAAAATCTTTACGATTCCCTTCTTGTAGTGATTCACTGCCCAAAGACACGTGTCTCGACTCCACACGACCCAGTAATGGAGGATTCGCTTTTTGCCAAATTGCATTAAAAGGAACGGACCCTGAATTATGTTGGGTTTTATTATTATGTCCTGCTATTCGAACTTGCTGTAGAACTACCTATAGATATTGGTGGGAACTTTATCCCACTAATATTATAAACGCGAAAGTTTGTATGGATGTTTGTTACTCAATCACGCCAGAACGGCTGAACGGATCTGGATGACATTCGGCACAGAAGAATAGGCTACTTTTTATCCCGGAAAAATGTATAGTTCCCGTGGGATAGATTTGTTTTTGTTTTTTACGGGATCGATATGATTTTTTGCATAGTGGTAGTTTAGGGGTCAGAGAATGACATAGGATATTTTTTATACTGCGAAAGCGGGCGGGAGAGGGGCAAATTACAGCCACGGGATTATTTCTTTTTTGATCTATTTCCAGGCGGGTGAAACCACGGACAGAAGCTAGTATTATATACAAACGTAATTGGTAGAGCGATGACCCGACTTCAAACCAATTTTACTTCTTGTGCTTCGGAGGGCACGTAGAGCCGACGTCCGCACTTCTTATAAAAATATCAGATACTAAAGTCATACACCGCAGGTGTTTTGTTTCTGTGACATTTTCATGCAAAAACTACTGAACGGATTTTGTTGCGGTTTTCACTATTATATAGGTTGATTCACCAGAAAGATTTACAAGTATTAAACATAGACCTATCATGTTTAGGAGCTGAATCAAGTCAGGGAAAAGTTAGCACTAGCGAGTTTTAATGGCGTAGGTATGCTGTCTAATCCGTCAGAGATTTAACAAAATGATGTAGAAAACAATTGTGTAAAATAAAATGGTCAATAAAAGTACGCGGTAGCATATATCTATCTTACAGTTACATCTGTTCTATCTTTATACTATATATACTTAATAGGTATAATACTTTTGTACGTGTGTAGGTATGTGACTGAACTCCTCCTAAACGGCAAGACCAATTTTGATGAAATTTTGTGTGTGTTTGGATTCAGAATTTGACCCGGTAGGTGGCGCTGCGATCCGGATCTAGGCTTTTCTTTTCATATGGGCGAAGCCGGTAGCGGAAATCTAGTATTCAATAGATTTACAGTAAGTTTTTATCTATCTATCTATCTATCATCACGCCTTTCATCCCAAGAGGGGTAGGCAGAGACAATCGGATGCCATTTATTACGATCCTGACATATCTCTTTCGCTTCTTTTCAGCATTTCCTTTCACTTCAGCCATATAAACATTTTTAGTCAATCTTTCATCCTTTTTTTTTGCTCTAATGATCCTTCATTCTTTCAACGTGTCCAAACCAGCCTAAACTACTTTTCTTCATTTTAGTCACAACATCATCTTTCACTCCGCATTCTTGTAAAGTAAGTTTTTAGTTATATAATATTGCATTATATCAAATTAAAAATTAAATTATCATAGACAGCCATTTCAAATGATGCCCCATCTAATATTTTTGACACCTGGACTATACCATATTTTGGCACAGCACCCAAAAAACGTAATCCATGCAACTCGATCAACATCTGTTGTTCATCTTTGTATGAAATCCGCTGAGTCAGCTCCGTCCTTTGCCGACGGTACAGTTTTTGATGTATGTATATTTGATTTTATGCTTGAAATAGAAAGCAGTGAAATATTTCCTTTCCATTTCTTTGGGTAAATAAAAAATATAATAAATTTACCTTCGAGATACGGTTTTCTGTGTGCGGTTTGTTGTATGGAATTTTAATGTGTTTGCTGTTATTGCTCACGGAACTCCTTTTGATGTTAGCTTTCGTATGTGACAGGTGGAAAGTCTATCGCATGTTTTACAAAACTTCCACTTCAGATAATAACACTATTTTTACATACATACCTTCACGGCTGTTTTCCAAAGGGGTAGGCAGGAGCGCCACTTACCACAATATTTGCATACCAACATTGTTTTGTACTACATCTGTTTTTAGTGGTATCCTCTCAAATGCTCTAAAAAATATATAATTTCAGAAGCTATAATTAGATAAATTTAGATCCTGTAATTTTAAAAATCTATAAATGTGTTTGATATAATTTTTTAAATGTATAATATTAATTCCTATAATGTATTGTTTTCTATAATTGCAGTTCCCATAATTTTCAAAATCTTTTGTGCTTAAATGTTGTACCTTTTGATAGTTTAGATATCTTTAAAATTATAGAAAACAATTTTAGATAAAACGAAAATTATAGCAAATTATATATTACTTAGATCATTTAATGTTATATATTTTGATAATAGTGATTTTGAAAATTACAGAAATCGATTTTAGATTATAGAATAAAATTATAGCAAAACATTTTAGAGATAATGTAGGAGACCCGTTTTTAGTACCACGTATTTTACATTTTAACTGTATTTTTATGTCTTATGTAATGTAGGTATATAAGTTGGCTCTAGGATTGACAGCAATATCTCATTTACTCTTTATTTTCACCCCAAAATACCTAAATACAGCAAGCCACTCATTAAAAGTATCCTCAAAATTATCTAAATAAGAAAGAAAACACAGGTTCAAAGATTTGGATCAAAGATACAGATAGAGTAGACTTTGTAATCCAAAATGAAGTCGTAATTTACATTCAGGATAACGGGGTTTTCATGAATTTAAAAATATTACAGACTAGCCTTCAGACCCCGCTTAGCTAGTGGATATTTTCGAACAAAATATAATGTAACCTATTCGGGCAGAATTTTCAGTTTTTAAACTTCATTCGTACGCTAATAAAGTAGTTGGGGAGCTTGCGATATAAAATTGTGACGCATAAGTCAAAGCTAGATTCCTATTTTAGTTCGCCACGTTTTCTAGTAAAGATATAAATTAATTGGCAAGAACTGATTTCATACAGTCCATTATTCTTGGATATACGTCCAATTTAGTTACAATATCGGTTTAAAACCATTTGAATACCTAATTTATATTATAAACTAGCTTGCCATACAATTCACCCCCTTAGGTAGCTAGCGTGATGTTGAATAACCTTCCCCGAGAATTGGGCTATTAAATGCAAAATTATTTTTTCAAATCGGTCCAGTAGTTTTTGAATCTACAGAATACGAACAACAATCACAGATTTTATAACAAATACCTACCAGGCTGTGCTCGTCTCTTTTGAAGCGCCGAACGCAAAGTGATCTAATATTTCTATATAAAATAATAAATAACTTCGTAGATTCTCCTTCTCTTTTGAATATGATTGGATTCAGATGTCTTCGTATCAACAGTAAGATTAAGCAGGTGTTTAGTTTACAATTATGTCAAACCAAATTATTGTATTCAATAGTAAGGTGAATATATTCGGTAGCACTCTTCCTAAGTTTAAGAAAGCCATGAGTGTAACCTGTGATGGCTGAGTAGTATTTTTTAGGTTTTGTTTTTATTTTTTGATTCTCATGTTTTTTATTATGTATTTTGTTGTTATGTGTTTGTGTACCTATTTGTGTAGTTAATGTGTGGAAACTAGCGAGTGGAAACCTTGTTGGTAAACATTATGTATTATTAATGTTGTGTCGGAAATTAGTTATTTTAGTATACTGTTTGTTTCCCAAATATATAAATAAATAAAAAAACTTATTACAACTTATCAATAAAGATAGATATATGCCACTGCAGATGTTTTTGTAGATCATTTTATTCTATATAATCTATACATGATTTTTAGGGTTCCGTACTCAAAGGGTAAAAACGGAAACCCTATTACTAAGACTCCGCTGTCCGTCCGTCTGTCTGTCTGTCCGTCTGTCACCAGGCTGTATCTCATGAACCGTGATAGTTAGACAGTTGAAATTTTCACAGATGATGTATTTCTGTTGTCGCTATAACAACAAATACTAAAAAATAGAATAAAATAAATGTTTAAGGGGAGCTCCCATACAACAAACGTGATTTTTTTGCTCGTTTTTTCTCGATATTGATAACGGCAACAGGTAGACGCTTGAAATATTTACAGAATATTTAGTTATATTATTCACTTTAAAAATAAATAATTAAATTAAAATAAAATTAATATTTAAGGGGGGCTCCTATACAACAAACGTGTTTTTTGCCGTTTTTATAGATAATGGTACGGAACCCTTCGTGCGCGAGTCCGACTCGCACTTGGCCGGTTTTTTATATATTTCTGACAGATTAGACAACATATGCCATGAAATCTGGCGCTAACTTTTCTCCCGACTTAATTCACTTATATTGTTAATGCTCAGCTCCTAAACATGATAGGTCCATGTTTAAGACGATACATTAAAATAAAATCGTAGTTTGAGGGGCGTGGCCTAGCTTCATACGATACTCTAGCGCTACATGATCGATTGGTCTCTCCGCTGAATCTCTCTCTATCGCATTGAATAGAAACAAAAGAAAAGAGGCGCACGGAAGGTGCTTGGAACAAACGTCCTAAGTGACAAATCAAAAATAATTTATTTAAATTAAAGGAGTAGCTTTATTGAAAATCTAAATTAACATCTTACTTTAGTAATAGATGATACAAATTTGTACTTAATTTAATAAACAATACTTCATGTACTACTGAGAAATTTGGAAAGGAGACTATTTTCAGAGGCTACTTTGCAATTTTTTTCTATCGAGCAAAGTTTCATAAAACAAGTTATATGATTAACAGATTAATATGAAATATGATAAATTATAACATGTAATTTTTTTTTGTATTTGTAAGAGCTTAAGGTTTCACTCAAAACGATTTGAAAAATATGATTTAATATGAAGGTAGCCTCTTAATACTCTTGAATCAGACAGACAGACATGGCGGTGGGACTTTGTTTTATAATTATGTAGTGTAAAACTTTTAACAGAAAGCAATAATAAACCGTACAAAATCTTATTTATTGACAAAGAGTCCACGCGCAAATAACTGTTTTCACCTTTCACTTTTCATCGCCTCTTTACTCCTCAATCAATAATTCTTGACAATATCAAAGTAACAACTGCTATAAACTTTACAAATGAAATAACACTTTATTACCTACACCGTTGAGTCTAAATCCCTTTGATAATAAAGTAGAAATAAAGGTCTTTTTGATTTTGAAATTGTTTAATTTACGACATTATTTACAGAGGCTCAGTATAAAGGGTACTTGAAGCAATTTTCCGAAATCGCGTAGATCTTGTTGGACTATTTTCCAATTTGAAAGTGTTAAATAGTAAGTGTCAATTTTGATTATTTGGTATAAAGAATATTCAAATTTTAATTGGTTAAGAACGAGTCGTACTCGCGGCGAGAGGGTTCCGTGACAATTTTAAGACAGGATTTTCGTTTAGGTTTTCCTGTAAACTATGAGCGATTTCATATTTTTTCAAAATTTTTGAATTAGTATGTTTTCTTAAATATAATTTAAACTATGCATTTTAAAATTAAAAAATATTATATTTGTAACATCTGACATCTCCCAGTGGTACACGCACACACTGTTGGCTGACAGTACCAACTTCTCGACAAATAAGTTGGTACCATCTAACGGCCAACTCTAACACCGCGCACGCTCATTGGTAAAACCAATGGTCTCTTGGCGAGAGGAAAAATGTTACACGTCAAAAGTAATGGACCTGAAAACATGTACATACATACCTACAACTACCTAATGTCTCAGGACATTTTACCGTGGTTGGTTTCAATTTTCCATGTTTTCCACTAACATTGGCTCTATTACTTATCAGACATTTTATTTCTAGTGTATTTTTAAGAACAAACGCCAAAGTAATGTATGAACACGTAAAACGTAAGGGAATAAATTTAGATATAATGTATGTAAATATTTTCTAAGTAACCCAGTGTTATTCCCCGATGTATAACGTAAAAAAAGTATACCTAATGTCAAAGTTTCTAGCATACAAAAATATTATGATCGGTCACCGGCAACGCCTTTACTGTTTGAATTTTATACATTCCACTTTGTTCCTTTTTAGGGTACCGTAAGTATGCCACAGGCTTTTATCTCAGAAAGCAAAATACATAGGCCTTTATTCATAAACGTTTATTAGCAACGTTTTTGTTAAAATATGTTTTGTCACTCTCTAACAAACCTGTCTTTACTAATAATAGAAAGAAACAAAACACATTTTAACAAAAACGTTGCTAATAAACGTTTATGAATAAGGGGGATAGACTTTTGGTGTCAAATTTTTGAAAAATAACGTTTAGGGATGAGCTCTCCCCATACATTGATTTGAGATTTTTTATATATATCCCATCATCAACATATGTGATTATTGAAAAGCTCTCTTAAAATGCTATAAAAAAGGTTTCTAAAAGATTTATTTAATTAAGGAGACGCCTCATAACTTTTGCCCATACAAATTACATGCTTCACAACTTCTCAAATTACGCGAAACTATACGTCTTAGTTTCGATAGATAAATAGCATTTGACACTTTATGAATTCAAAGAAAGTATGAAAATCAGTTACACCTAAGTTTTACGAAGCCCTGAAAGTCATCAATCGATTTTTTGTGAAAGCTATCTCTCGCATGTTTCTGGTACGTGAATCTTGGCCTATCTTATCTAGCCGCGCGGTGCACTGAGTGTGAATCACAGAACGTGGTGTGAATGAATATACATTGTGTGCTTCTAATTTTTAAACCATATGCATAAAAAAATCTGAAATTATTCATGACAGTATTAATCTATGTATATTATTGAAGAAAAAATTTCTAGTCTAAATAACGGTCTTTCTAGTCTGAACGGATATGAATGAAATTTGGCACAGAAATAGATTATACTATGGAATAGGTACTTTTTATCCGTAAAACATTTTTTAATACATCATTTTTTGCATAGTAGTTTAGGGGTCACAGAATGACATATACTAGGGGGAGAGTCAAATTACAGCCACGGGATTAATTGTTTTTGGAACTATTTCCATGCGGGTGAAACCGCGGACAGTCAGGCTATTTTCTAAGGCCAGTAACGAAAATCAACGTAATTATTCATATAAAAGCCTATGTTCGTAAAAGGTCTCAGGCGTCGGTAGTAAAAAAGGTAATGTGTCAGAAATACTCACAGAGTCCCGTTACGTCCCTATTATCCGCTCAAATTAGGATATTCAAGTTTGTAACTTTGAAAATTGTACCCATAGAAGCTTTATAGCGACGTGATGGTGCTTGGAATGGATCAACTTTACTATTCATGGGTACATGGGTTTTTTTGGGAAGTTTTGTAATAATCCATGTTTAGGACTCCGTAGTTCCATGGAGATTGTAATTCAGCATTAAGTCGACGCATCACAGCGCAATGAACTCAGTTTTTCGCGCGGTTTTTTTTGTCCATATCTCTTTAGAAAAATGTGAGCGGGATGGACTACTATTAAAATCGATAAGGTAACCAAGGATAAGATAAGATAGACCAATATTCAAATACCAGAAATATGAGAAAGTAAGATTTCTCAACAAAATCGGTATTTCGAAAAACACGAAAATGACTTCGGCTTTTCTATGTTTTTACAAAAACTATTAGAATGGACAACATTTCATTTTTTTAATCACCCATTTTTATTACTTTAATTAAAAATATATTAAAAAATAAGTTACACGTATTTTTGTATTTTATTTTTGGTTGAGTTTTTATATTTTTAATTTAATTATGAATTTTTATAAATTCTGAGGACTTATAAACTAAAAACCTTAGCTAGGACTAAAATTAAGAAATATAAACTGTCACCCAAAGAAAGTGACTGATAGTGTCAGTCAAGCCACAGAGTAAACGTTATAGAAATGCAAAGAGTATAATATACCGTGTTCCAAATAGGTGTTGCCGTAGCCGGAACTCAAATCGCCCACAACATTATTCATAATGTATATAATAATACTAGCTTTTGTCCGCGGTTTCACTCGTAAATATATTTCCTGTGATAGCCCATTCGAAACTAGCAAAACTTCCAAAAAATATTATATAAAAGAAGTAATTTAATAATATTATTTAAAGAATAATTATTAATTTAGCTTCAAATGGAATAAAAATGGGTAAACTTAATAGAAGGCAACACCTGAGTTCAATAACTAACAACTCTGCCAACAGACATTAGTATTTTTAAATTAGAGGGTTAGCACAGATTAGGGCACCTATTAATCCTCATTTTTCAATATTTCAGTATTTTTAAAATAACTCGAAAATTAAAGGATATAAAAATAAAAAAAAAATGAATAATAAGCTTTCTAGCATGTAATCTCCAAACGGTTTTCGAATTTTGGTACCTTACGAAAAATGAAATGTTGTCCATTATCAAATTCTAGTTAGTGTATTCTTAAAGTATGTGAAATTATAATTTTTTTAATGTCGAGAAAATTTAAAATTAGTAAATATATTAAGAGAACTCGAGTCACAAACTTGGCTGAAATACGCATGAAATTTAGGATTTTCAAGGCTTCATGAAACTTAGCTGTAACTGATTTTGGTTATTTTCTTTCCATGAGAAACTTTAGCATTTATTTATCTTTGAAAAGCAATTTTTATTTCGAGCCTAGCACAAACAGTTATCGCGTAAAACTGGAAAAACGAAACATCTGATTTGTATGGAACAAAAATCATGAGGCGGCCCCTTAACTACAATATACTGAAATTATTGTTTGTTTGTAAAATCAAAACTTGAAAACTACCTGTTATAATAAAGCATCCCACTAATATTAGAAAGGTTTGTATGGATGTATGTATATTTGTTACTCAATCACGCCAGAACGGCTCAACGGATCTGGATGAAATTTGGCACAAAAATAGATTATTGTCTGGAATAGCACATAGGCTACTTTTTGTCACGGTAAAATGTATGGTTCCCGTGGGATAGATTTGTTTTTATTGTTCATGGGATCAATATGATTTTTTATTTAGGGGTCAGAGAAAGACTTATACTACTTTTTATACCGCGAAAGCGGGCGGGGGAGGGGCAAATTACAGCCACGGGATTATTTCTTTTTGGATTTATTTCCATGCGGGTAAAACCGCGGACAGACGCTTGTAGGGAATAAAACTTACTTAAAAACACATAGGTACATACATTCACGCCTGTTTCCCAAAGGGGTAGGCAGAGAGTATAGAGCGCCATTTCTCTCGATCTTTGAATACTTCTCCTGCTTCATCCACATCGTTTCATACATTCACGTCTATTTTTAGTACTAGGTATTTGACTTTTTTTTAACCATATTAGATAATATTTGATCTATGAAAGTTCATCTCGGTCGTCCTTTTCTTGTTGTTAATTTCGTTACTACAGATTTATATATTTGTTTAGTCATTCTTCCATCACACATTCGTTTCAGCATGTCCAAACCATCTCAGCATTCCCTTTTCAATTTTATCAGTCATAATTTCTCACTCTATCTCTGAGTGATATATTACATATCTTCTTTAACGATGTCATCTCAACAGCATTAATCTTACTAGCATGCTTCTTCTGTCATATTTAAGATTCACTTCCATACATTAATGTGGGTATTAGTTAAAAAGCTTGTTTTGTTGCTTATAGCTGGATTAATATATAAATTGTTTCATGATATAAAACTATAGGAAAAGAAATGTAGCTATAAAAATAGTTGTTTATAGTTGTGATAGCTTTGTCGTATCAGATATCACAAAGTTAATGTTTGATACGCCATTTTGAAGATTATTTTTCCTTCTAATGACGAAAATTAAACAAACAATAAAATTAGACTAATTTATTTATTTTGTAAAAGACGCCATCTGTTGGAGATCAATTGAACTGAGTAATATTATAAAAGCGAATGTTTTGTTATTTGTCTTTATTTCACAGGCCGGAAAGCTGGTAATATAAGTTCAGTATTCGGAAGGTTTTCAGTAATATATTTTTTCAGATTTCAGTATGTACTCGTATTTACCAAATGCCATAAAAAAATCCAAAGAGTAATAAACGAAATAGAAACCTACAAAATGTCTCCATTACAAAGTATTGACGCCTGTTATTCTCATTTTGAATGTGATATAAAATTTTAAACAGCGTTTAATAAACAGATTTATAAACTCTGAGAGTTAACTTTTAATTGGTACTTTTTAATGAGCTTAACATAAACATTATTATTATACACTTTAAATACCTCCTGCCTCGTGTAGCTTGTACGGTCTATTCATTAAAAAAACCGGCTAAGTGCGAGTCGGACTCATACAACTCTATAAAAACGGCAAAAAAAACACGTTTGTTGTATGTGAGCCCCCCTTAAATATTTATTTTATTCTGTTTTTTAGTATTTGTTGTTATAGCGGCAACAGAAATACATCATCTGTGAAAATTTCAACTGTCTAACTATCACGGTTCATGAGATACAGCCTGGTGACAGACGGACGGACAGACGGACAGCGGAGCCTTAGTAATAGGGTTTCCGTATTTTTACCCTTTAAGTGCGGAACCCTAAAAGTGTGGCATGACCATATTACAGAACAGGTGGCAAGCCTGTTCCTGCACTTAATGTAAAAAAATGGTGCGTAGCATTTATTTTTTTGGAACGAGTGGGTATTGAATATGGGAAGGGTTTCAAGACAACGCTGTACTATCGACTCCTTATGTATAAAGTTTTGTTTGTTTGATTTTTTGAGTAAACCATATAGGAAACAGGCGTAAAGGTATGTATTTATAACAGATAAATTTGTCAATTTCAACTCATACAAATTATAAAATATTGTAGCGAGTACATAATAAATGTTGCAAGAAAGTGTGTTTTTAAATATTTTCTGTAAGGCGTAAATCTGTATAGTATTTAGTTATTTTTTTCAGTTTTCCCATAAATGTCGAGTCAGTGGAATACGTGCCGTTTTCAGTCGTTAGTCACACTGATCTGACGTTGTCTCGATGATATACTGTGCAATGTTTGTTATATAGAAAATAGAAAATGGAAAAAGCATTTGGTATTTACCTTAGATAACACGACTTTTATATTTTGTGGCAATGCCTATCAAACTTACCGGGTGATAAGACTGTTGCTGCACAAACACGATGGCTGTACGTGCACTTGGAAGTAAGAAAAGAGAAAGTTTGTTTATGTTTCTTCCACGTTAGAACAGAGCAACGAATCGACCTGATTTAATACACAGTGATAGTTGGAAGGCGGGACATTGATATTATATTTTCCAGGAAATATTTCAGGATAAATACATTTTACTTTTCAAAAATGTCCACAGGCAAAGCAGAAAGCTATTACAAACAAAAGTACGTTTCTACGATATTTTTAGAAGTGTGAACGAGAAGCAAGAACATTTAAGCTAGAGTGGCTAATTCTGTTGAGGTATATTTAGATGGAGAAGAGGGATGCGGGATCGAACCTGTGGTCTGCCTAGTTAATACCAGACCTCTTAACCACGCGGCCACCGACGCACTTTTTTTATTGGATTAATAAACCCATTCAAAATTTTATTCATCAGAATGTATTTATCTACGAACCCCACTGAAATTCAGGCGTGAGTTTCAATGTAAGCATACATTTGCTTAATGTTATTAGAGTAAAAATAAACACACGAGAAACAGGCCTCCTCCATTTTTATCCTCCCGAGTATAATAAGGTAAACAAATATATATCATAAATAACATATTGGTACCTACCTACTATGGAGACCGCTTTAATAACCTGCTCTAAATAAAGGGATCTTTCTGAATTGTTTATATTATGGCATTTTGGTAAGAAAATCGTTTGAAAGAATTTTACTGTGTATAGGGGTTTTTCAGGATGTGATACTAATAAACATTGTAAAAGGTATGCAATATTTTTGTCTCTCTTTGACACATCTGTATTCAATATGATAGAGGGAGACAACAGTATTGACGTTTATATAAAAGTTAAAACTGTATAAAAAAAATTTATAAAGTTTAGTGACTTATTATAAAATGAAACTAAGACAATGGATTGCTCGGCCCGAGTATGCTTGACCCGATAATGTCTAGGCAGGAATTCGTGTATTGCATGGCTTCCATGTATGCTTGGGTTGGGCATTTTTGGCTGTGCATTTCTGGCTGGGAATTCTCGGTCAGGTCTAAGTTTTTTTTATTGAATCCTTTTTTAGGTGCACGCTAGATAGCTTTATTTTATCCCACTAATATTATAAACGCGAAAGTTTGTATGGACATATGTTTGTTACTCAATCACGCCAGAACGGCTGAACTGATCTGGATGAAATTTGGCACAGAGATATATTATAGTCTGGAATAGCACATAGGCTATTTTTTATCCCGGAAAAAAAACCGTGAGATAGATTTGATTTTGTTTTTCACGGCATCGAGATGATTTTTTGTATAGTGGTAGTTTAGGGGTCAGAGAATGACGTATACTACTTTTTACATCGCGAAAGCGGGCGGGGCAGGGGCAAATTACAGCCAATGTTAGTCTAGAATATGCTTCAAAATGGCTAAATTGATTTTGATGAAAGTTTTATGCATTTAATCTCGATTCAGTATCATCAAAATTAAACGAACAAAGTTGACTTTAATTCAAATTAATTTTCCTTATTCATCCCATTTTCTTTTCCCCTTGTCAAAGTTCTAAATCCCCCCATTGAAGGTATTGTCTGGCCCCGTGCCCAGATTTGCATCGATGTCCCAAAAGCGATTTAGTATGCCTATCACATACTTTGTTCAAGTGACTTTGTCTGAGTTTGGGGCCCCTTGATACTTAGTGGAACTAGACAATAAAAGGGTTAAATATAAATTTAAAAATTTCATTATCCTTCATTTTTCCTTCTTTAACGTCAGAACGGACAAACGGGTCGTCAGGTATTTTGTACATAGTTGGAAAATCCTAGGAAAATATCAGAGCTGATCCGGGATAGGTCGCAAATCATAAAATAGTCGATAGTTTAATTTGGAAGAGAGTTGGAAACCAGAGGTCAAATCCCCTAAATCCTAAGCACATTTTTTTTTTAAGAATATGCGTTCCCGCGTCGATCTTCTCATAAAAATAGCCTATAGTACTTACTCAGACATATCGTAGCTTTATAATAATGAAATAATTTTTAGAATCGGTTCATTAGTTTTGAGAGATTACCACCTACATCCAAACTTACAAACTTTACCTCTTTATAATATTACTAGTGGCTTGCCCCCACTTCGCCCGGGGTATCCAAATATAGCTTAGGTTATACTCAGTAATAATATAGCATTCTGCTGGTGAAATAATTTAAAAATCGGTCTAGTAGTTTTTGAGTACTGAATTTCAAAAGAAGGAGGAGGTTCTCAATTCGTCGGAATCTTTTTTTTTATGTATGTTCCCCGATTACTTGAAGACGCCTGGACCGATTTTTGTACCGAATGAGTACACTTTTCAGGTGGTCCCATGGTCATCAGGTCAGGGTCTGATGATGGAATCCTAGAGAAATCGAGAACTCTTCAAATTTTATAGGCACACTTGAAACGATTTGGGTTTTTTATAGTGACTTGTGCATTTGCTTTCGGAAAGGAAAATTTTCAGTGCATAATTTTTGTAGTCGGTGAAGGATCCGTGGTCATCTTGTATCTGTAAAAAATATGGGAAATCTCAGTTAGTTAATCCTGGAAACGTGAGTTTATTTATACAACATTTACTCACCACACAATGATAGTTATTATTTGAAATTGGATTGAGCCATATTTTTATTATTTAGGGTTCTAAAGAGCCGTAGTTTTCAATAAGAGCAGTTCCTTTGCGTTTTGGAAATTATGACTATTTAGAACTCTTAATAATGAAAATATGGCTCAATCCATTTTAAAATAATAACTATCAACTGTGTGCTGAGGAAATGTTGTATAAATAAACTCACGTTTCCAGGATTAACTGAGATTTCCCATATTTTTGACAGATACCAGATGACCTTGTCCACCGCTACTTAATATAATGTTGTTATATCCTGACACAATTGACAGGGTAGTATATTTTCAGTGATCAATCCGATATTCAGGCTATAACAATATTTTTTCAATAGCTCCCACTTTTTACAGAATCCCTTGACATTTTATCGGACATTGACTGAGTGCGGTCACTATGAATAATAATAATAAAATTCAGACAACATGCCTATGAAAGAAACTTGCTAATAAAAAAATATGATACATATACACAGTGCGAGTCGGACTCGCGCACGAAGGGTTCAGTACCATTATCTATAAAAACGGCAAAAAAAATCACGTTTGTTGTATGGGAGCCCCCTTAAATATTTATTTTATTCTGTTTTTTAGTATTTGTTGTTATAGCGGCAACAGAAATACATCACCTGTGAAAAATTTCAAATGTCTAACTATCACGGTTCATGAGGTACAGCCTGGTGACAGACGGACAGACAGACAGACGGACGGACGGACGGACAGCGGAGTCTTAGTAATAGGGTTTCCGTTTTTACCCTTTGGGTACGGAACCCTAAAAACAACAGCAAGCATTTTTATCTTACTAACATTTCTAAATAAGGCCAATAAGGCTGAACAAACTACATATTATAAAACAAAGTCCGTCTGTCTGTATGTGCCCTTTTTACGCAAAAATTACTCAACGGAATTTCATGAAATTACTTCATACAAAATTACTATTAGCTACATAGTTATAACACATGAAAAACTGTTTACTTCAGCGCACTTCCATAAAATATAGTTCCAAAAAATTTGTTAGAAATAAAATAAAATAACGTAAGAAAGAACAAAAAAGAAAATAGATTTTTTATTTATTTTATATTGCACTGCACTGTGCAAACATTATTGTATAACTAAATTTTACACGAATTCTTACTTAAAAGTCTACGTCAAAAGCTAGTTAATAATTTTCTAAACTAATCCAATCCCTCTGAAAATTCATAAGTAATAACTATATATCAAGTAGCTGCGTGTACCAACACGAAAAAAGGGTAAAACGTAAAATCAAAATCGTCCCCTAGTTGCTGACAATTTTATGGTTACCCGATGTGACAAAGTTAGGAAGCGTCTTTTGAATACATAATACATAGATATTGGGTAAACAACTTTTGAACCGACTTCAAAAAAAGAAGGAGGTTCTCAATTCGTCGGAATCTCTTTTTAGGGTTCCGTACCAAAAGGGTAAAAACGGAAACCCTATTACTAAGACTCCGCTGTCCGTCCGTCTGGCTGTCACCAGGCTGTATCTCATGAACCGTGATAGTTATGACAGTTGAAATTTTCACAGATGATGTATTTCTGTTGCCGCTATAACAACAAATACTAAAAAACAGAATAAAATAAATATTTAAGGAGGCTCCCATACAACAAACGTGATTTTTTTTATAGATAATGGTACTGAACCCTTCGTGCGCGAGTCCGACTCGCATTTGGCCGGTTTTTTATGTATGTTCCCCGATTACTTGAAGACGCGCCCGCGATTTGCAATGTTTTTTTTGTTTGAAAGGGTATACTTTCCATATGGTCCCATGGTCATCAGGTCAGGATCTGATGATGGGATCCTGGAGAAATCGAGCACTCTTCAAATTTTATAGGCACACTGGAAGCGATTTGGGTTTTTTTAATAGTTTTTTGTGCATTTCGGAAAGCATACTTTTCAGTGCATAATGTTTAAGCCGGTACACTTTTTTTTAAAGGAAATTATATCATCACTCTTTTATTCCCATGAGGGGTAGACAGAGACAATTTAAGAATTTTATACGAGCCTTACGGCTTCTTTATATTCATCACACTTTTCTTTGATGATACTGTTCTATTTAATTTCGCTAAATGTGGACAATGTTACCAGTGTTTCTGTCCATAAGATAATTTGTCTCTAGTGACCCCGCTCCCGGATTCGCATCGGTACAATAATAGAGGTTTCCAATAAATTAAATACATACACAAATACGCTTATAACTACTTATCTATTAGAGATAGATATATGCTACCGCGGACTTTTTTGTAGATCATTTTATTTTACACAATTCTTTTCTACATCATTTTGTTATATTAGACGGATTAGACAGCAATCGCCATGAAATCTCGCTGGGGCTAACTTTTTCAACGATTTGATTCACTTATAATATTCATACTCAGCTCCTAAACATGATAGGTCCATGTTTAATACTCGTAATCCTTCCCGGTGAATCAACCTATCAAATATTGTAAATCGCGACAAATTCAAAACAGTAGTTTTAGAGCTAATTAAATTTTTAAGAGTTCAACATTGCTTTTTTTAGCCTAAACTCTATTAAACTTGTCTCGTGACGTGACGGTCGGTTATTCTATGTTAACCTGCTACAAAAATAAGAGCTACAATAGTTACGAAACTCTGCTAAATTGGTTTCACCTCAAACTATAGTGTAAGGGTACTATGAATACGGAAGTGGTGACAGTCGCGACCGCTATTTGTGGCTTCCTACTTCGTAACTTTGTACACACGCACATGTATTCCGTGACGCGATATTTAAATAGAAAATTAATAGCTGTTTAAAATGAACTATAGTCTTACGTGTTTGAACATATTGTAGGGATCTTTATAACCTGAAACTACTGAAAAAAAAATATGTGATAGTGAAAAAATGTGACCATTTTAACTATATATGCTGAATAACAAGTCCCTATCTCATTTAGTTTTGAGGCTAAAGTTTGTATGGATGTATGTGTGTATACCTAAGTATATTTAATATTTATTAAAATAACGAAATGTGAAAAGTAACATATTTTATTTTCTCAATTGACAATCCAAACATCAAGTCATTAAAAGCACATACAAGATCAATCTATGTGGCCAGTCGCCACAGTATTCCCCAGCCCATAAAAAAAATAATCTATTTACATTAATTACAAGTTAAAACGCACTGTAGGTTTAATCGTACGCCCGTAACGTGTAGTAGTAACAGTGGAGTCGAGTTTAGTTGCATTGGAAGGCAAAGTTGGAGTTAGAATGGGAGTATTGGATAACGTAGAAGATACTGAAGGTGACTGAAAATAAAATGCAGGCTTTAAACGATCCAGAGAAATGACAGCAGTTCTGTTCGGCAGCTTAACTGTATAAAATTTAGGATTACGTTTTAAAACTTTAAAAGGTCCATCAAAGGGAGGAGTTAAAGGTTTCCTAACAGCGTCATTTCTAACGAAAACATGGCTACAAGTCTCGAGTTCTTTATTAATAAATGGTTTCCTATTTGAATGATTTGAACTAGTAACAGGCGATAGATCCTTAACAGTATTTTGCAACCGTCAAACAAAACCATCCAGATTAATTTCTCGCTTAGAAGGCTCAAGAAATTCACCTGGTATACGAATATTTGTGCCATAAGTCAAAAACGCCGCACTTAAACCGGAGTCATCTCGTAGCGCTGTTCGAAGACCAAACATGACGGTTGGCAACTCTGAAAACCAATTTTCTGTATTACCTCGAGCCATTATTGATGCTTCAAGACTTCTGTGCTACCTTTCCAAAACACCATTTGCTTCTGGATGATACGCGGTGGTACTTACTCTATGAACGCCTAGAAAAACAGACAAATGCCTAAACAATTCAGACTCGAATTGTCTTCCCTGATCTGAGGTAATAGTAGACGGACAGCCAAAACGAGTGATCCAGTTACGATAAAAAGTTTCCGCTATATCTTCTGCAGTAATTTCTCTGACAGGAACTGCTTCAGGCCATCGAGTGAAACGATCAATCATTGTGACAATGTAACGATTTCCTTCAGATATGGGTAATGGACCCACAATATCAATATGAACATGATCAAACCGCTCTGCTAAATCAAATGAACCGGATGGTGTGATTGTGTAGCGATGCACCTTTGAACGTTGGCAACCAACACACTCTCTTGCCACCGAGCCGCATCAATGTTCATTTTTGGCCAAAAGAATTTCTCTGCAATAAGTTTCCTACTAGTTCGAACTCCAGGATGGCTGAGATTGTGAATAGTGCTAAAAATATGTTTTCGGAGACATTGTGGAATATAAGGCCGCATCTTTCCAGTTGAAGTTTCACAAAATACACTTTTGTCTCCCACGTCGGGGTCACCAGATATACCTAAGTATATTTAATATTTATTAAAATAACGAAATGTGAAAAGTAACATATTTTATTTTCTCAATTGACAATCCAAACATCAAATCATTACAAGCACATACAAGATCAATCTATATGGCCAGTCGCCACATGTGGATGATTGTTACTCAATCACGCTAGAACGGCTGAACGGATCTGGATGATTGGCACAGAGATAGATTATAGTCTGGAATAGCACATAGGCTACTTTTTATCCCGGAAAAATGTATGGTTCCCGTGGGATAGATTTGTTTTCGTTTTTCACGGCATCGATATGATTTTTTGCATAGTGGTAGTTTAGACTTCAAAATATCAGATTCCATATAAAAATATCAGAGATTTTAAGCGAACACCGTATCATCATGTTTACTAAACCGTTTTAAGAAGCATCACGGGAATTGTATTTTCGCTCATTTCCTTAATGGCAGAGCAGAGATATGATTTTTTGCCTCTCCAAGGTAAGAAAGTAAAAAAGTAAATGCAATATTACGTCGCTACCGATCCTCAATTCGTTGTCATCGTGTTTAAAATTAGCACACGATTTTCTTTGATAGATATAATCTAACCGTCTTATTCATAAAAATCCCCTATTAGAGGTTTATAACCTTCAATAGTTAAAACGTTCAATAAGCCTATTGAACGTTTTATAAAATTCTCTATTCGTAAACGCTAAATATACCTTTCATAACAAAAATGACTTTAAGGAACAGTTTAACATTATTATGTTGTCGTTCTGTAGAATCCATAGACAAAACGCCCAAAAAACAAATGTTTTCTATCAAATCTGCAGGTACTCTGTGGTCAGACCTTGCGGCTTGCTTAACGGGTGGTGCTATCACATAAGCAAACAATTTTTTTTTTAAAGGAGAAGACCGTTCCTTTTTTTGCTACTAATTTATTATTATTACATTCTAGCGAGCCAGCCCCCGGCTTCGCACGGGTATAGATTACAGTATGGGTTTACAACAAGTGAATATTAATACTTACGTAAATATTTTTTATAACTACTTATCTAATAGATATTATGCTACTGTATATGCTACCGCGGTTTTTTTATATGTCATTATAAGTTTAAAACTTTAACGCTGCTCCTAAACATAATAGGTACATGTTTAATACCTAATCAAGTTACTCTATGCTACTAATACACCGTGGCACCGCGAGCGTAAATAAAAAATCAGCTGTTCGTCTAAAATCCGCCATGTTTTCTGCCTATTAGAGGTTTAAAGTAGGATCCATCGTTCTATAAGTTATGAAGTCGTTATTGAGAACTTATTGAACGTTTATGAATAATGATTTTCGGGATATGTCTTATAACAGGCTCATAAAGCTTCAATAACTTTTTATGAATTAGACCGATATATAAAACCGTCGTGTCGCTTACTGACTGACAATCAACGTACAGTCTAAACCACTGAAGATATAAATATGAAAATTGGAATATAATATTCCTTAGGGTTTTGTGTGATATAAAGCGTATTGACCGCATCCGGAACGATGTCATTAGAGAAGAATGCGGAGTAAAAGATGATGTTGTGACAAAAATGAAGAAAAGTAGTTTACGCTGGTTTGGACACGCTGAAAGAATGAAGGATGAAAGATTGACTAAAAAGGTTTATATGGCTGAAGTGAAAGGAAATGCTAGCAGAGGACGACCTAGATGTACTTTTATTGAACATATAAAAAATATGTTGATCGAACGAAATATTAAAAGTACACACAATCGCCGAGCATGTATGAAAGGTATGATGAATATAAAAGAAGCAAAAGAGATATGTCAGGATCGTAACAAATGGCATTCGATTGTCTCTGCCTACCCCTCTTGGGATGAAAGGCGTGATGATAGATAGATAGATAGATAGGGTTTTCGAAAATCATTCACTAAGGGGGAAGAAATGGGGTGTAATAATAATAGTCTAATAGCACGGGTACAATATTGGTATACAACAATTTTAAAGCTTACACATTTTTTACGCTTATAACTACTTATATATTAGAGATAAATACATACCTCTGACGTATTAGACTGCATATGAAATGAATACACGCAGGAGATAACTTTCTTCCCGACTTGATTGACTTATACTGTTAATGCTCAGTTCCTAAACATGATAGGTCCATAATATTCGTAAACCTTCCCGTGAATCAGTTATCAGGGGGGGGGGCTTTGTTTTATAATATGTATAAATATTGTATATGTATAACGAAAATACGCTTCTTTGTCAAATTCATATCTATCATCACGCCTTTTATCCCAAGAGGGTTAGGCTGAGACAATCGAATGCCATTTGCTATGATCCTGACATATCATTCATCATACCTTTCATACATGCTCGGCGATTGTGTGTACTTTTAATCTATACTAGATGATATTATTTTTACCAATAGAAAGCTACGATATCCCTGAGTGACATAGGCTATATTTTATTTTGTTCGAAAATATCCACGGGCGAAGCCGGGGCGGAAAGTATAGTATATAATACATAAAATACTTTTTTTTGATATGTTTTACATATAGGATTATGTACTAACTTGAAGTACTAGATAGTTAATAATACATTATTTTTATTCACTTGAATATTAATGTAGTAATGTAGTTTTACAAGACTTACAACAATTAAATAATTTTTCAAATTTTAATTTTGATTCTGATTTTTATTAATTTTTTTCTATTTTGAATTTAATTTTGATTTGGATTTTTAATTTTGAGTTCAAACTTTTGATCTTTTTATTTTAATTTAATTTACAATTCCTTTCTTTATTTTATAATTACCTATGTACTTTTTATCATGTAAGTTAACTTGTAGTCAATAACGTGTAAATGTATAGCCATGTTGTGTTCATTATTCGTCATTGGTGTTCACTACTAATTTGAATATCTGTTTAAAAAGTTTTTTTTTCCTATTAAGTAATATTGTGATATTTGCAGTTATTCTGTACTTGTGAACCTTGTTTTAAATAAATAAATAAATAAATAAATCGGTCTAGTAGTTTACTTTTTCATATATCATATTTTGGAACTGAGGTATTCGTTCGTTTTTTAACGTGGCCTCAGTGAATTGGTCCTATATTGCATTCTTCTGAGTTCCATTATTTAATAAGAATCTTGTCGTCCCTCACCTAATGGGATTTGTTCAGATTTGTCACAATGAGCATTGCTCACTGTAAGTGTTCATGGAATTTACTCCTGAAAGAACAAAGGTTTTTATTTCAAAGGATTCATCTAAACTGAAAAAATAACAGGAAGGTAATATTACCTATTATTTCAAGGTTGTTTTGACATAATTGTGTGGAAAATTGTGAATACCCATACAAGTCTATTTTTACCAACTTCTAAATTGTGTAATCAATTTGAGACTTTGCAAGTGTATGCATTTCAGATGACAGTACAATAATTTATTAACATTGGTCTGATCATCAGATGAAGCCATAAGGTGGATAGTAAAACTCTATAACGATTTATTGATTTGTCTTCACAAGTACTAGATGATGTCAAGAGTCTTGATGATGGAGACGGAAGGTGGCCACGTAACCCTATCGAGTTTGGCCTCATATGGTTTGCGCAAGTGTTCTACGTCGTCTTGCAAAGCAAGCATTAATTTCTAAACTCACAAAAAATGAATAGTAAAAAAAAACATGGACCGTAAAAAGCATAAACTCAGTTTAATTAAAAAATGTTTAGTAGGTACAGACTAAAACCTCTGTGCTAAAACTTAATGTCTTTTAAAAAGTTTTAATACGAGAGTTAATGAAAATTAATATCTTTTTTTTTGAGATTAATACAGGCTATCTACATAGCGCTAAAATTTTTCTAAATGTGATAGTTTAAAAATTACGAGAGAACAGAATGACGATTAAGTAGAAAATCAAACGAATATAAACTGTCAAACTGTAAACCCTCCTTTTGATTTGCTGTAGTCGGGTAAAAATAAGTAATTTGATTTGCTTCACGATCAAAGTTACAATTTAGCAAAACTTCTCAGACGTTTACTTCAGCTGTAACTTTAAAATTGTCAATATAATTTTCACAAATAAATAAAATTTAAGTGTTTGTCATTTCAAATATCTAAGTGGAAATTGATGTCTAGAATATAAATCATCACCATCATCAACCTTTTAAGATCCACTGCTGGATCATTGGTCTCCCTATAGCGCACCATTTTAGTGGCGCCATAGTCACCACGCTTGGCAGGCGGGTTGGTGACCGGACGCCGGCTTTACGTGCCCTCCGAAGCACGAGGAGTCGACTTAAGCACATATTCTTAAAGAAAATTGGTGCTTAGCATTTTGGCAGCGAGTAGGATTCCAACCCGGGACCTCCGGTTTCAAGTCCACCGTCCTACCAATGAGGCTATCGACTACCTAAATAAAGCCTTCCAAATGTCTGAAAAGTTATTATAAAAACTAGTCAATAAAAAAAATAAATATTCAAATTAGTTCCTTAAAATATGTATTACCGATTTTATTTTATTCACTTCTAATACAGCAATTACATCAGCCCTAATCCTAGTTACTTTCAAAATCATTTTACATAATTTGTTTTTATTCAATAATTTCTCAATTATAAACAATAAACAATCAATCTACTTTGCACAAATCAAATAATAATAAACGGCATTTTTTTAAAAGTGTACTGACTTTAAAAATTATACACTGAAAATTGTGGTTTCCGAAAGCAAATGCACAAGTCACTTTAAATAAAAAACTTGAAGAATTCTCGATTTCTTCAGGATCCCATCATCAGATCCTGACCTGATGATCATGGGACCACCTAGGAAGTTATACCCTTTCAAACAAAAAAAAATCCAAATCGGTCCAGGTGTCTTCAAGTAATCGGGGAACAAAAGATTGGGACGAATTTAGAACCTCCTCCTTCTTTTTTTGAAGTCGGTTAAAAAAAGCATATACTTACCACAATATACATGTAAGTAATATAGTAGATTACTGACCCGAGCAGAAAGTGACTTCTTGTTGTACCGAGTGTTAGTTTGGGAGCCCGAGCTCTAAAAACAATGTCACTCTCAGCGAGGTTCGTAATCTGCTTTTCTTTCAACTGCAACAAAATAAATATAATTTTAACTTTGTGTACCTACCTATCTATATAATTTTCCCCGAAGCCCGCCAAAATGTCTTTCGCAACGAAAATATTTCATTGTTTTTTTTTTGTTATAGTTCTCCATTTTGACGGAAAGCAAAGGGACTAACTATACAGCCTGTGTTTTTTTGCAGTGTTAGGTTGCTCTTAAAACACAAGTTCAATAAGAAGTAAGCAATTCTCAGCGAGGTTCTCAAAGTGCATTCTTCAGAAAAATAACCTATTACTGCTCTAGAGCTTTCTGATCACTATATTGACAAGTAATGAGAAAATTATAGCGTAGTTGGAAGAAAACTTAATTATTATCTAGTTAAATACTTTAAAGTGGCTTTCTCTAGAACATTTAGTATTCGTAGTGCCTCAGTGAGTGCTTGAGTATTTTCGTCCTACACCTCGACAACGCCAACGCATTACTAACCCTCGTCTTTTGCATATATATAACTGCTAGACCCATTGGATTATTAAGTTTTCCGACAAAAACCTTTTCAACCATTACCCAACCATTCCTAGGACGAATAGCATGGGGTACATTTGATTACCCTATGATTTGATTGAGTACATAATTTGTACTTAATTTCATGTGGATCCCATACCATAGAGATAAGTCAACTAGACTCCTAACTAATGGATTGTACAGGGATAGATTTACTGCTGCAATATTCTGGAAGTCCTTTATTAAATTCATTGATTAAAGGTACATGACTTGGTCCTCTGGGTATTCTAGGGCCGGTAACACTGTTCTGGGAGTCGTAAGGTAAAGATATGAAATATGGGAAAAAAGTGGCTGAGCCTATTTTGAGAAGGAAAAGTCACTTCAATAAAATGGTTTAACGGTCTACTTTCTGACCTAATTGTACAAAAATCATACGATCTTTCTTTGTAGATAAATCAGCTTTTTGATCAAAGTAATTTATCTTGTGGACGTGTTTAACACTAGATACTGTCAATCAATCGGTTAAGATCCTTAGAGATTTGTACTTTTGTTACACAATTACATAACGGCTGGATTGTATGTATGTATGTATGTTTGTATTTACACAATAGCTTAGTTTATATTATAAAGTTTCATTGAAGTTTGGGAGGCTTGTTCTGGATACACACATCTAGGCAAACAGTAAATTCTAAAAATAATGGAATATGCCTGTTCTTTAGTTATTTGTAAAATCAATCGGTTATTTTTTTATCAAATAAAAAGCATTGGGTACCCTGTTGCACTATAAAATTTTACACAGATTGTTAATTTTATTTCTTCCAATTTCAATTCCTTCCAAAATTCACTTTTACCGATCAAAGTTTGATTCTGACCTTCATAAAGAAAATTGACAAAAATAATACATACATGTAATAATTGTCTCGTTTTGGTACCCATGGTTAGCTTTAATTTTGTGTTGCCCTTACAGCTCCCGAAACCGTGTTATCGGTCACAGGGTACCCAGCGGAAGACCAAGTCTCGAATCCCCTCTTTTAACCGATGGTATTTGTGAGGCTATACCTAACAAGTGGCCAGTTCTGTTCAGATATAATATTTAGATGGAAATGCATCTAGTGTGGTTTTTCGGATTATGTACATACATTTTTAATCATGACGTCCGACTAGTTAATACCAGACACCGACGTACCTGTTTTCATACATATTATTATATTTATATTTTTTCAAAACTTTTTCTTACAACTTTCATACAACATTGTTTGAATTATAGATTCAGTATAAGGTGCTGATTCATACATCAACAATTTGTTATGTTCACAGAATACATAGAGAATATGGTTCGTGTTTGTTCATCAGTTATGTACCTATAAATGGATATGTTTTGCTTGATATATTTATTTATTTATTTATTTATTTATTTATTATAAATAGCCCAACAACACCTACGTCCACACATATGCATTGTATATTTTTATGACTTAGTAGACGCAGTGTCAATTATAGGGCTATTAACATTTTTATAACAACAACACAACATTGATAAGAAAAAAAAAAGTAATTGAATAATATAAAAACACAAAAAATACAATAATAATACCTAATTTACACAATTTCTAAACTAATAACTAAGAACACTCGAAAAAATCAATTTTTCCAATCGTGGATTGGAAATTATATATTTTCATGTAATATTAATGTAAATTACCACTTTTCGAGCAACTGTAGGTATTAAAAAAAAATCTATGGTCGTAAGCACCCGAAACTTACCCCAAAACGCATAAAAATATTAAACCAATTTGGTTGTACCAATTACCAAGTTAAATCGTGCATATTAGGGGCTATTAAAACACGAGTAATATTTTGTGTTTGTGTTTGTCTGTGGCATTGAGCTTTAAAATTGCTGAACCGATTTCAATACACCCTTTTTGTTTTTAAAAGCTGGTATTATATAGTCATCTATAAAATGAAATGAACGTCATTTTTGATAAAATTTTCTAGCCAGTGACACGCTGCTAATAGCGTTTTCTGGGCCATATTGGTCTACTGTCTACAAAAGGCTGTAGATATACATAGCTCATCTCTTTCTCTTTCCCTCTACGTTATATCTTTCTTCTCTCTCATGTAACTAAATGTGCCTAAACGTGACGCGTCCTTGAAATTTCACTCTCGATTCTCGTCCAATAAAAATTGTCGAATTGCCGTCTAAGAATTGTACAGTTTTTGAATGTTGCCATATTTAATTAATAAGCTCCAAAAATTGTATATAGATTAAATATTTAAAAAACATACCTACATAGACAATGCGACCTGTATTATTCGCAATAACATAATAACATTCATAGTATAGACCACAAGTTTGATCTGTCGTAGTTACACCCGCATCGCTGATGAAATTCCGTGAGCGCCTCTTGTACGTTCTTTCATTTCATGTTATGTAGGTGCACCATATATTGTAACTAAGATGGGACACGGCTTAGCTTCTAAAAGGATCATATTTCTGGACAATTATCTTACTTACCTTAAATAACTAGACTTCTTGAGTATAGGATCACGCGCTGGTTTTCATTGGGCACTATTAACCTTACAATTAAGGTTGATTTTCTAGTGGAATTGCACTGGCGCTGCAGGTTCTCCAGCTCCACTCTGAGATTGCAGCGAGACGTAGGCAATTGATCTCTACTGCTTTCTTATCTTCTTTGTTCTTCTTCTTTTATAGCGGGTCCACCAATGTTAATCGATAATTTGCCAATGTCAAGTATTGTAGCCGTTATAGTATCAATATGCCGATTAAGCGATATGTTATATTAATCACAGACCAATCACAACTCGCGGGCGGGATTAAACCCCATCATGTCACGACGTAACGCGTGCGTCGATCGCTATGACATGACGTAGAATCCTCTTCTTTGTTATATTTTAGCCTTGTTTTCACATTATTACAGCATAATTAATATTAATATGATTTAACCAGTATAGAAGGAGATTAATTTCAATTATATTTTTAAATCGGTTGTACTTGAGGTCACTCTGGCAACGGGGACTAGCTAACAATTCAGTGCGGGGAAAAACAACAAAATAGGAAGGTCAAGGTATTCCCAACAAACTGGCGCAAACAGGCACACTTTTTACTCTTAATGCCTTAGCTGTCTAGTAAACCCAAGCATTTCGTTACACATTGGTACATCTGTTGGTAAATAGCAATGAAACCAACTCTAGGAATACATATTTGATGGTCACCCTACACCTAGATATTAATTTTGTCCAGCTGTACCTACCTACTCACAAAATAAGAATTGTTGAACTCTTCGTGGACTTGTTGAGTAATCAGGGACGTGTGTTCTGTGTTCTGTCTAGATTACACATATCCTTGGGAACATACTAAATTTCGAAAACGGTTTATCTACTCTAATATTATAACGAGGTTTTGTTTGTAAGTTTGGATGTAGCTCATCTGAAACTACTGATCCGATTCTGAAAATTATTTCACTAACAGAAAGCTACACTTTCCCAATAAGCTTGTATAATGCTTATTAAAAAAAATTTATATAAAGTTAACCTAACTTTTTATTCTATTCTATTTTTTTTTTCAAAATGGCTCCATCAGGGTTTTGATGATTCCGCCAATGTCAAGTAATATAGACGTCACAGTAACAATAAGCCGATTGATCGGTAGGTAGAATGCTCCCGCCGGCCGCGATATGTCCTATTAATCACTGACTAATCACAACCATCACAGCACGGACGGGATTAAACTGGATTCCCCAACACGTCTTCGCGGCGCGTGCGCTTTCCACCAAGGCGTGTCGTGGAATCCCTAACCTAACTTTATTATGTTTGGCTAAAATATTTTAAAAAATCATTAATGATTTTTGACATGACATTGACATATTGACCTTTTTATTGTCATTTTTTTTTGGTAGTCTTCTTTCCGAGGAAAAGGCAAAGGTCTATGTAAAACCATACAGCCATGTCTTCATTATTTGAGGCCAATAGAGGCCATGTCTTGAACGAATTGCCTAATCCAAGTCTTTAATTGTTTTTTATACTAAAGGCCAAAGCCAAGTCTGTGATTGTTTCTCATATTATAGGCCGAGGCCACGTCAATTTCCATGTTTTAATTTATATATCTTCAATTGGTGATCGAAACAATATAAACATAAAGGGCATAAAATGTTTTCGGATTCTTCAGCAGTTCCTGTAGTGAGCGCTTTGAAGTGTGAATTCAGAGCAGTTAAAAATTATGTGATCCATGGCCAAAGCAACATAGTGACCTGAACAAATTATTAAACGTATTTTGATACGGGAAGTTTTACTAGTATTAAACATAGACCAATCATGTATAGGAGCTGATCAATAACAGTATAAAAGAATCAAGTCTGGGAAAAAGTTAGCCCCAGCGAGTTTTCATGACGTAGGTATGCCTAACAAAATCATGTAGGAAAGAATTGTGTAAAATAAAATCTCTAATAGATATGGATTTTTGGTGTTCTAATTAAGGGAAGTAGAAAGGTGTCTATAAACTTTAATAACAGAATGACCTAGACCGTTTCTTGATATTGTAGATGCTTTCAATTTTAGATGTACCTAATGAATATTATTTACTTATTTCAGCCGATTTCCAAAAGTCTTTATTCGAAAAACGGTCGTGAGGTAATTGTTGAGCTCTTAATACTTTATTACCCTGAAACAATTACCATATAACTATGTATATACAAAAATAGTTATAGTTCCGTTATGTATTCTTATTTTTTTATTACTTTTCGTTTTTTGGCCAAATATCCAAATTTTACTTTAATTTTAATTACAAAAACAAATCACATAAATAAATAAATAAATAATAATATACTTACTCTATATTAAAGTTCACACTTTTGGCAATAAGTGATAATATATTATTTATACTAACTTTCCGCTCTTGGAATCGCCAATGAATATTTTCGAACAATATAAAATATAGCCTATAGCACTCAGGGATACTGTAGCTTCCTATTTGTGAAATAATTTTCAGAATCGGATCTGTAGTTTCAGAGATTACCCCCTACATCCAAAATTACAAACATAAACTTTACCTCTATAATATTAAAAAAACAAATAAATATTGATCTATTATATTATCTTGCAAAATTGTGGCGTCAGCCTGTCCAAGTGAAATATAGAACAAATTAACGACCTTTCAACTTTACCGTGTTATAATATAGCATTCTCAGCTTATCGCTATAGTATTCTACATTTTCTGTAATAAAAAAAGAAATAATTTTGTTAGAACGAGAGGAAAATTGAGAGTGTCTTAACGGTCGAATTCTCACACTTTCTTCGGACTAGCTCTCATTCGTCAAGCGTCTGGAGTGTAACGTAAACTTTCGTATTTTTTTTAAATATTGTATTCATAAAGTTTTTGTAAATTCTGTTCAATAAAGTGTTTTATAGAGTAGGTATTCCCTCTTTGCCCAATACAGTGTCATTATTTAAATGACAAAATAATACATATCTAAAGCCTATGCCTAAAACAAGAATTGCGCCACATACGAATACTTGGCCAAAGCCATATATAAACGTCAGATTGAATAGAAACACCTTGGCAATTTCCTTTTAAATTTGTACCGATATAATTCAAATATTTTTTTACTAAAGCCTAGCAGCTTACCGACTTTTTTCCTGAATTAATAAGGCCAACGATCACCGCTGGATCAGTAATTAAGGTGGAGTTCGTTAAGAATTTTTATTGCGTCAGAATTATACTGGGGCTGTATTTTTAAGGTATTGCCTGTATAAAGAGGTTAACTACATTATAAATCTTAATTACACTGTAATAAAGTCTTTATTTGAAAAAAATTCAGAAATTAAACCATAATAATATTAGGCAAGATAATTAGTGACGTAATTGATGTTTTCTAACTAAGAAATCAGATCACCCTTATAAAATTTTCAACTTAAAGTAGATATCAAGATTTTTCTCATAGAGACTGCAATAATGGAAAACATAGTTATTTAACACTTGTCAAATATGTAATTTATTTTTATTTAAACGTAGTTTTTCCTTCAGTTTTACCCGATTTTTCCGGGCGACTTTTCCTGAACTTCAACGTTCGGACTATTACTTACATTTAAAAAAAAGCCAAATCGGTCCAGCCGTTCTCAACTGATGCGCTTACCAATGAACAGCATTTAATTTTTATTTTTATCTATACTAATATTATAAAGAGGTAAAGTTTGTAAGTTTGTGAGGTTGTAGGGGGTAATATCTGAAACTACAGATCTGATTCTGAAAATTATTTCACTAATAGAAGCCACATTGTCCTTGAGTACTATAGGCTATAATTTATTTTGATCGAAAATATCCACAAGCAAAACCGGGGGCGGAAAGCTTATTTATAAAATAAGCTGTGGATGAATTAAAATTACAAGAATATAAACTATAGGAAATACCTAACAATAAGCGTTTCTGCCCTCAAGGTTTTTTGCTTTTATTCCTAGGAGAAGAGCTATTTCCATATGAATCCAACTAGCAAACTGCAATTTAGAAAACTAAATTCTAAAATCTGAACGAAAAAGGATTTTCAGGAAGTCACGAAATCGGTAATTCCGCAATCCCTGTTACATTGGAATAACCCAATTCTTCACAGTCATAATTGGAAATTCCTTTAGCGAAATGTATCGGAAGATATTGGAATAAGTCGAGTTTAGAATGTTAGCTTGCTTCGGGGCTTTCAATTTTTTTTTATCCTTCGAGGCCTGATTGATTTTTTTATAAAAGACCAGCGGGTGAAGTTTCTATAACTATAGAATTATTATAGCTTGTATGCAATGGAATACTTGTAGGTATAATAGAAATAGTCGAAAGCCTAATTGATAGGACGGTGGACTTGAAACCGGAGGTCCCGGGTTCGAATCCTACTCGCTGCCATAATGCTAAGCACCAATTTTCTTTAAGAATATGTGCTTAAATCGACTCGTCGTGCTTCGGAGGGCACGTAAAGCCGGTTACCAACCCGCCTGCTAAGCGTGGTGACTATGGCAATTCCTCTCAATGAGTACCACTAAAATGGTGCGCTAGAGGGAGACCAATGATCCAATGATGATAATGATAATGATAATAGAAATGCTGTAGACTAAAAATTACAGTACAGTTTTATATTTTCTGGATAACTAACTTTTTAATAACTAAAGCGGATTTTAAATCCTCTTTACTTAAAAAGTGTAAATCCGCTATTTATTATAGCTTCCAATCTCTAAGCAACCCTGCATTTGCACTTTCTAGAGCTTCACTGCGTTGCTTAAGGTGAGGTGCTCCTTGTTAGAGATTTTGTATCCAAGTACTGCCCACGCACTATTTTTGTAGATTTTTTTTTCTTTTTAGAGTTCCGTACCCAAAGGGTAAAAACGGAAACCCTAATACTAAGGCTCCGCTGTCCGTCCGTCCGTCTGTCTGTCACGAGGCTGTATCTCATGAACCGTGATAGTTAGACAGATGATGTATTTCTGGTCCGAGAGCTGATAGACATTTTTGAGTAGGTATTTGAGGCACGATGAAAACTTGTTCAAATACTTCTCCTGTTATACCTAAGTACAGAACTGCAGACCTGGCTGGAGGGTAGCGGGGCTAAATCGACCCTTATATTTTCAAAAAAGATAAATTTTTTTGCAAAAAATGTTCTTGAGGCATTCTGTAATTTTTATACTTTAAAATTTAATATTTAAAGAGTGAAAAAATAAACAAGCCAGATTATTTAGTCGGGGCTAAAAGTTTGCCAGGTGCATGCAACATTATTTTGCGAAAAATTCAAAAAAATGTATTTGAGGCACGCTGTAATTTTAACAGCATATTATTTACGACTAAAAATTAATATTTTAAAAAAGACAGGTCATTTCGGTGGGACTTTCTACCTGCCAGGTGATCGAGAAAGTTACGTATGAGTATGAGTGAGCAGTGCTATTACATACATACATAATACATTTTTTTGAATTTTTCGCAAAATAATTTTGCATGCACCTGGCAAACTTTTAGCCCCGACTAAATAATCTGGCTTGTTTATTTTTTCACTCTTTAAATATTAAATTTTAAAGTGTAAAAATTACAGAATGCCTCAAAAACATTTTTTGCAAAAAATAATTATCTTTTTTTGAAAATATAAGGGTCGATTTAGCCCCGCTACCCTCCAGCCAGCCGAGTTAGCATACATTTTGACAGCGACACTTTCGTTTCGGTCGAATGGCCTTGAACAGGCCAAAACGTTCATGTCCGTTCTATCTCTGGCCGGTCCTTGTTGGACATGAACGTTTTGGCCTGTTCAAGGCCATTCGACCGAAACGAAAGTGTCGCTGTCAAAATCTGTGCTAACTCCCCAGGTCTGCAGTTCTGTACTTAGGTATAACAGGAGAAGTATTTGAACAAGTTTTCATCGTGCCTCAAATACCTACTTAAAAATGTCTACCAGCTCTAGATCTATTCCGTTGCCGCTATAACAACAAATTCAAAAAAATAGAATAAAATAAATATTTAAGGGGGCTCCTATACAACAAACGTGATTTTTTTGCTCGTTTTTGCTCGATATTGATAACGGCAACAGGTAGACGCTTTAAATATTCACAGAATATTTAGTTATATATTCACTTTAAAAATAAATAATAAAATTTAAATAAAATTAATATTTAAGGGGGGCTCCCATACAACAATCGTGATTTTTTTTGCCGTTTTTATAGATAATGGTACTGAACCCTTCGTGCGCGAGTCCGACTCGCACTTGGCCGACTTCTTCACGGGTTGCCTTACAGCTCACGTAACCGCGTTATCAGTCCCAGGGTACCCAGCGGAAGACCAAGTCTCCCTCTTTTAGCCGTTGGTATTTGTGAGGCTATACCTAACGAGTGGCCAGTTCTGTTGAGGTAATAATTTGTTATATTCAGTTTTGTGGATAAATAAGTAGTTATTTTGTTTTATTTTAATTTCAAAAGTTTTATTATAGAAAAAAGAGACTTAAATAAAAATTTATTAACAGCAAAACTGGATTATTTTTTTATTAACTACGTGTCTTATCTAAATAAATAAAAAACGTCAAAAATATCGCTCAAAACTTCGAGAGCTTCGAATGTAAACTTTGCTTAGTATCTTTTAAGACGTTTTGGGGCTCATACCGCCTTAATAACGAATACACACAGCTTCACAGCCTTACCTTGCGCTGTGGCTAGAAACCTCATGTAACAGTGTCCACTACTTGACAATTGTCCATATTAAATGTTTTATTATATGACATACTACACGAAGCCGAGGTCGTTAGTAATGTTTTACATGATGGGACATCGAATATAAATAGAGTACACCAAACATTTTGTGACATGTCAAACCAGAACTTAACGCGGGTCGCGTCACTGTCATAACTCAATCAATAGGGTTGGTTCCACTTACGCACTTTTACCAATTGGTTGGCTAGTCTCATTATCGGTGGAGTATTCTCTCTATTCTCTATTCTCCCCGTTCGTAATTTGACTTGTACTTTAGCTTAAATATTTTACAACAATATACTATTCTACATAATTCTTTCGTACATCATTTTTCCCGACTCCATGTCGATATATTTATCAGAATATTAACCTGACATAAATTAAATTATTATTTTCATTTAATTAATAAAAAAAAATATATATTCATGAAAATCTATAATAAATTATATAAATTAGTCATATTACAATTAGTCAAATAATACAATACAGATTGATATATAAATCGTGAATATTTAGAAATTTATCTTCTTCTTCTTTTTTATTATGGCTCCACCAATGTTCATCGGTGATTTGCCAATGTCAAGTATTATAGCCTTTATAGTGTATATAGCCGATAAATCGGTATTTAAGATAATCCCGCCGACCGTGATATGTCTTATTAATCACTGATTAATCACAACCATCACAGCGCGAACAGGATTAAACTGGATTCCACATCACGCCACGACGAAAACGCGTGCGTATGTCGCCATGACCGGATGTGGAATCCTAGAAATTTATATTGGAGCATGCTGTATCTGACATTCAGTCTGTGGTATTATATATTAAAAAAAAAAAATATTGCAGCAAATGTGTGACTACCCACATTGTATAGGTTAGATATATCTAGGTTCAATTTGTTTTGTTGTTATATTGTTTGTTTGATTTTATTGTGAATTAGTATTTATGTGATGAATGTAATTCAGGTGTACATACAAACCCGATAGGGTTTAGGTACACCTGCTAATGTTTCTTATTTTGTGGATTTTTTATGTGTGAATAAATAAATAATAATAATAATATGATATGGAGTTAGGAAAAATGATGTACGAAAGAATTATGTAGAATAAAATTATCTACAAAAAAGTCCGTAATTATAAACGTATTTACGTAGGTATTGAAATTATTGTAAGCCCATACACGCGCGTTATATGAGATGCTTCCAGAACATTTGGGCCAGGGTTAAAACCACCCAAACCAACCAGTAATACAAACTTCCACTTACTTGAGGTTTCTTTGCTACTCTGCAGACCATCGGCGCCGGTCTCTCAGCTTGTATCCCAGATAACACACTTTTCTAGTTGTAATGTAATTTTAAGATATCTTGCATGCGCAAGCCTACGTTGTAGTCAAGGAGTGAGTGAACCATCATTTCACTCTCGTCGATGCATCGCTCGTTCAGTAAACTTTGACCGCGACCATTTTTAGTGAATAAACATGCCTCAAATGGCGGGAAGTTTCAACAGAATCAAACGCACCAAAATGAAAACGATACACCCATCGCATATGGGTAATAATAGTATACCAATAATAGCTTTACGAGTTCGACAGCACGAATAGCGAGGTCCAAACCGAACTAACCCATTCGCGTACCTCTGCCTGCATCACTGTCAATTGAATTACGAACGATTAGGTTCAATTAAGCTGTCTTCCAGAGAGGTGGGGTGCTGGGTGCAGGGTGCTGGGCGCTGGGTGCCCCGTGGAATTCTGTTCATAATTGCTTTATCAGTTCTAATGGACTTTCATTGATATTATCACGACTAATATCTTATTAAAGGTGATTTTTAGGATTATATTATAATAGCTTTTCGTCCGTGGAATATTTATTTGGTTTACAACAAACACCTACTGTGTTGTGTTGTGAAATAATAGTAGATTACTGACCCGAGCAGTGCTTTTCTTTCAACTACAACAAAAAAAACTAATCAAAATTTTATTTAGAAAAATTAATTGTTACATTAGAACAATTTTTCCGGACAAACAAAGCCCGCCAAAACGTCATTCGCGTCGACAATTTTTTTTAATGGAAGGCAAAGGCAAGACAGCGAAACAGCCTATGTTTTTTCGAGTGTTAAATTCGCTCTGAAAATAATAGTAAAATAAAAAGTCACACTTTTAGCGAGGTTAGCAACCTGCTTTTCCAAATTTACATCGCCAACGTCATGACAAATTAATAAAAAATAAATTATTCAATAAAGCAACATGCCCGCCACATAAATCTTATAATTACGTCTACCTTAAATAGTTTAAAAACTAAATCTAGAGCGGGATGTTATGGATTTTCATAAAACATTACAAGTATATAACTTTGTAAAGAGACGATGATGGATTGAATAAAATTAACGTCTTTACTAATTACTGTCTTTAATTTCCACTTTGGACACAATTAAACAATTAAACAGAATTAAAATATTACACAGTTAAAACAAAGCGACCATTTCATTTGCTGGCCAACGCACCCCTTTTCTGCCACCTGGCGGGCAAAAGACGTAACTCCTAATCAATTGACTGTCTTCTTACATACTCCCCCTTTTGACCAAATATAGGACCACCAGTTTGGTCAAACAAACACAAAAGTAACACAAAGAGAAAGTCAGTAAGAACAATTAACAATAACAAAAAACAATTAGAACAAGGAACTTAAACATAATCTAATAGTTTAAGAGGTCGACCGCGTCTCCGTTTTGGGTTGACGGGTCGTGGCTTGGACTGATCACCCTCACACTCACGTGCATGGTAGCGAGTAAGATCGGACACGTGATACTTACCGATCGATTCATCAGGAGCTTCACGATGCGAAATTAAGTAAGTGGTGGGACTCACCTTCATTTTTATGCAGTAGGGCCCATCTCTTCTTGGGACGAATTTCGAGGTTATACCCTTACCGGCATTACTCAAAACATGGCTACGTAGAAGGATTAGGTCACCAGGTGAATAGTCTTCCCCCACACGACGGGTCTCGTCTTTAGTAGTCTTAGGAAAATGGTTACCTGTATCGATGGTATGCTCGGCGAAAGGTGTCGCTCCTCCCCCTTCACCAAAGATGTCCTCGTACTCGTGAACTAAGGTTGACAATGCAGTTCGCTCCATTGACGACAGCATCGCCCCCTCATCAGGTCGAATCACGTCTGCAGCTGCACAACTCACCTTGACGCTTGACTTCTCGCCTTGCAAAGGATACACAGCCTGCGGGTGATCAGTCATAAACCATGAGTTCGCGTGTAAGTTAAGAACAATACGAGCACTACATAAAAAATCGATACCAAAAAGTGTTTCATTATTTACGGCGTTAGGTAAAACTATGAAGGTAGTTGGTACAACCTTACCCTCAAGTTTAACGTCGACGTCAACAAGTTTGACATTCATATCGCGCACAATCCCGTCTGCAAATTTTACACGAAAATTACTTTTACGAAACGGGTGACCTTGATCGCGTAGCAACGTATACAAACTATAACCAGCTATACATCGTTTGGCCGCTGTGTCCACTAAACCGGTACCACGAACCCCATTAATCTCGACATTGAGAATAGGTCGGTTACTGGTACCGTTACTGTTGGAGTCAGACGCAAAGGCAACCTTCATTAATGGTAGCTTGTTACAATTTTGAATAGGCGACTTGCCTCTGAGAGGCAAACTCCCATTAGGTACAAAAGTGTTAGTACACAACTCGGTGATCTTTGACAGATGACCTTGCTTAATCTTTGACAAATTTGTATTAAATGAAAACGGACTCTTCTTTGGGCTACGATTGCTACGATTTACAGACATATTGTTACAACATGTACAACTACGATCGTTACTACGATTTATAACATTAGGTTCATGACTAAGATCTGTAAATGGGTAGGTATCATCGCTCAAAGACTTGTCCAAAGAATGAAAATTACAAGAATAAAATGTATTACTAGTGTCTTTAGGCTTACTGTCCCCAGCATTACAATTAGCACACTTAGAACGAATGATGCCCTTAGCACCACAACCATAACACTTGATTTCACTATCACTTTTAATTTTAAGTCGCGGACACTCAGAGCGAGCGTGACCACTTTTACGACAATAAACACAATAACTTTTGTTACCTTGAAGAGGTTGAATTACTTGGTTACACTGTGTCGCCCGAGGAACTTCACACGTCGAAGACCGAAGCGGAGTCTCGACCGAGTTACGAGCAGTCGTTGACCCGTGAAACACAGGTGACCGGAGTGAGGTGCTCGGCGCAGGCGCCGCCGTAGAGCGCGGCTCATGCCGGCCGGCACGAAGCTCCCGTTGTCCCTGAACAGGCACCGACGCTGCTTCGTCGAACTCGTCCTCCACCTGTCTGGCGCGCTCGATGAGCTCGTCGACACTATTAACCAGGTCTCGAGGTATTCGCTTTCGAATATTGATGTTTAGCAAGCCGTAAAGAAGGTCTAATATAATTCGTTCATCAAGAACATACGGTAGACTCGCGAGTTCCGCGCGTTGACGGCTGATATAAATATCGGCGCGCTCATGTCCTTGATCTGCACTGAACACGCCACGAAATATTTTGTAGGGAGGTTTCGGCGCACCATACATGGATCGCAAACGTTGTATTGCCTCTGTCCACGAAGAAATGGAGCCCTTTACTCCCTTGTACCAAACAGCAGCATCTGCCTCTAGTAATATTGGCAGGCCGCGGAGCGCATGCTCGTCACTTATATTTGTACACTCTTTGTATACTATGATTGTATCAATAAAAGCATCCACGACACGTGGATCTCGATGAGCTCTCCCGCTGAAACGCGCTGTACAGTTAGCGAAGTTTCCCATAAGCGCGGAGGGCGGTGCGATGTGTGATGTCGGAGACAGGCTTGGAGCGCCGCTGTCACTGTTGGAATCCTTGGAAGCTAGGATAGCTGATATTAACTCTCTGTTAGACTCAGCTTGAGCCCTAGCAAAGGACGCGAACATCGCTGACATGCGCGACTCCACCTCGAAGTCCGCCTCGTGGCTACTTTGCGCACTTTTTCTTCTTGGCATTTTCACTTTCACTTAACACCTCGAAGATTGAGACAGTCACACATAAAACCAGCAAAATGCTTGTTGAAAACTGAATATATTTTAGAAACAAAATTTAAGAGTTCGTAAAAAATTCGTTATTTTGGTTCGAAACTTTTATTGGCCACTAGTTGGGCTGCCACTTGTAAAGAGACGATGATGGATTGAATAAAATTAACGTCTTTACTAATTACTGTCTTTAATTTCCACTTTGGACACAATTAAACAATTAAACAGAATTAAAATATTACACAGTTAAAACAAAGCGACCATTTCATTTGCTGGCCAACGCACCCCTTTTCTGCCACCTGGCGGGCAAAAGACGTAACTCCTAATCAATTGACTGTCTTCTTACAACTTGTAATAACGCCATCTAGCGCGCGCCTAAAGAAGTTTTTACGAGAATAATTTCCGCCCAGAAATGCGCGGCTAAAAATGCGTCACGACCCAGACACACGTGGAAGTAAGTACACGAATTCCTGCCCGGACATTCTCTGGCCGGGAAATCTATAGTATTCGTCCGAAATAATCTATAAGATTTCCCCCTACCAAAAATCTCTCAACGCGCCTAAAGAAATTTTACCTTACTTTAAAAGTATATTGCCCTGAGACTGAACAGTCCGTTATTTCAAAATTTCACGGGCGAAAAGCTGAAACTTAGTAGAAAATATATGTTTATTCCCTAATATTGTAAATAAAAATGGTATCAAACTATCAAAACTTAAATAGTCCCACTATATATTATCGTGTAACAATTAACTCATTTAAGTTGCGAAGTCACACGTATACTAACTATATTCTATTTGATAAGGGTACTTCTGATAAGGGTCGGGTATAACTTATTAACAAGCCTATTGTATCCTATATATTGTAAGATAAAACATATAGATCCTGTTTACCTATTTCCTGAAATACAGATGTGTCCGAGTTACATGAAATATAGGAACCCTACCTAAACCTACCTAGGATTTGTAATAGGGTATAATTTACGCGGACACCAAAAATATTTTTAAGGCTCTAAGCTTAGGCACCAAATAAAATAAACAACTCCAAATAAAATAATTGACACTATTAAAAGTGTCCTAAAGTATATCATATTATGATCCAAAATAATAGAAAAAACATCAGAAAAATCGCACGCCTTGTACTAATATTTTATTTGGTTTCTAAAATGGATAAATGGTCACCAAGTAAGGTAGGTAGGTTAGGTTAGGTTAGTATAAAATTTATTAAGTATAAAGTGTATTTTAAAGGCGTCTATACCTATATTTTTATGGCAGTCAATAATACCAAAAATGGATCTATTTCATAATATTTTAGGAAACGTAATTTGGTGACCATTCATCCATTTTGGTAACCGTTTAGAATTTTTTTGGTACAAAATAGATACATTTTTGGGCGCCGCTTAAACACAAGCCTTTGTAATACATAGGTACAAAAAACACAATATTATGTCCTATGCTAAAAACTGTTATTAACTAACCAATGGGTGTTTTATAATAAAAAACTTATGTACATAATCCGACAAACCACACTTAGAGGATATTCCATCTCGTTAGGACAGCTTCACAAATAACATCGGCTAAGAGAGGAAGATTTGGTCTTCCGCTGGGTGCCCTTGGACCGATAGCCCAGTTTCGGCAGCTGTAATATAAAATACTGATACTGTAAACCTACTTTATTGTGTCATGTGGCTAAAATACCGGGAAAATCCGGGGTCGGAAAGCTAAATTAGTTTTCTATACTTTGTGAACATGTTTTCAGGAGACAAAAGTATTTATTCATTATATTTATGTAAGTATACATATATGTAATAAGAGGGAAGAAATATGTCGGTATTAAGGAAAATAGCATTTTCCTCAAAGACAAGGAAATGAGTGCACCGGTACTACAGCTGGTATAACGAGATAACAAACCTATTCATCTACATTATCATTATACGAGACAATGTCAATTGAAGAGAAATTTTAAGAAATGAATGTATGAGTAAAAGAAATAAATGAGATATTTAAAAAAATACTAATACTTATTAAGCATTTCATCCAACACATACAAGATTTTTATATTCTCAAAATCATTAGGATTTAGGGTTCCGTAGTATTAGTATTATTTTTGACAAAAGTAAAATGGCTGACTGCCAACACAGCTGTTCTCATGCACCACATGGCCTTCAAAGAGCATTAGATATGAACTTCGGTATTATAATTGCTTTTTAAAAAAAGTGTACCGATTTCAAAAATTATGCACTTTAAAGTGTGCTTTGCAAATGCCCAAATAAAAAAAATACCCAAATAGCTCCAAGTGTGCCTATAAAATTTGAAGAGTTCTCGATTTCTCCAGGATCCCATCATTACCTGACCTGATGACAATGGGACCACCTTTCAAATAAAAAAAAATCCAAATCGGTCCAGGCGTCTTCAAGTAATCGGGAAACATACATAAAAAAATAAAAATAAACCGAAGAATTGAGAACCTCCTCCTTTTTTTGAAGTCGGTTAAAAATAGAAAACTAACATGTATATTTTGGAAGCTGTCATCCAAAATGTAGATCTCAGTCTCAGTCAGTGGTTTTTGAGAATTCGACCTTTTGAATATTGTGTTATGATTTTTTTTTTTTAATTTTTAAAAACATCTCGAACGCCTTTTATAGTATTATATAAATATGATTAGACATAGTACCCCAAAAAATCTATTTTTTTTTAAAATATTATAGACCTCGTCAAAACAAACATTTTGACACCTCAATAATTCTATAGTGACCTATTCCGACGCATTTTTGCTAAAAATGTGATCCAAATGTTAAAATCAAATAAATTTAATCCAGATATAAATGTATATTTATTTATTTAATAAAATCAACGAATGCCCTACAAAGTCCGCCAGGATACTAATTACATAAATTTAAATAAATACGCTATGAGGAAGGACTTTCTTTTTCTACGTTTAAGTCTTGAATTTATGCCCTGGTCACATTAATTTATTGCGAGAACAAATTAAGCAAAATTTCTTCTTTTTTTTTTACAGAAGGATTAATTGCTTTGTACATTTTAAATAGCAGCTTTATAAATTTGTAGTACTCAATTAACTACTGCGTATATAAAATTACAACGAATAAAGAAAATTAAATATATTAACAAACCACACCACAATTATCATAAATATTGAACTTGGCTCCCATTTTCACATTTATGTTTTTGGTGGGATATCATTACTTTTTGTAAATAAATTTATTATTATTCAAAAGTAATCTACTTCCCCTAATAAAAATTACGATTTAGGGACGAAATTTTTAACGAGTCATAAATAAAAACGTTTTTGGACGTTAAATGTTAAAAAAATTAAATCTTATATTTTCACTGTTTTCTGATTTTTTTCCTTTGTACACACTAAATTACCTATCAGGATGCCAAATTTTAACTTTTTAGGTCATCTGGAACTGGGTTAAAGTTTTGATTTATAGGTCAATCAGTGATAAAAATGACGATTGTTGGACGTTAATATATAAATAATCGTTTAAGCTGTGTTTATAAAAAAATAGGTACTAGTTTATATCTGGGGGTCTCAATATATAAACCAAATTGGTGTATTTTTGTTAAATAGTTTTGGAGTTATGAAGGGGTCAAAAGTGGCTCCAAATGGTTCGTGTAATATTACACATGGTGCTGCTCGCCAGTTCTGTTGGCTTGACATGCTACCGCGTTGTCTAGATGATGTAGAAAAGAATTATGTAGTATTAAATTATCTACAAAAAAGTCCTCGGTAGCATATCTCTAACAGATAAGTAGTTATAAGCGTTTTTATATAGGCATTCAAATTGTCGTAAACTCATATTAGACGCGTGCGATAGTAGTCTTTTTTTCTAAACGCCTATCGATATCCATTAGCAACATAAGGACATAAGCCGATACAAAACCAGCTTGAGAAAATTTTAGATCTGGTTTATTTTCAACGGGACTGACATGACCTTTAAAGAGCCAAAGTCCAAATAAAATGTAGAAAAAAAAAGCATTTGTTGAGTGAGCTATTTTACGGCTTCCCTTCTGAAAATATTTAGATGATTTTCAGTGGTATTTTAGAATACACACTATCACGGTCTTTACACCTTGCTCACAGTGTCCACTTTTCGCCAGTTGTCCACATTGAACAAAGGGGTGGCAAGCCTGATGTGGCACTTCTTGAACGTTGAGACGTAAATATCTGTTATTCTTGAACACTGCTGCTGGTGTCTCTGGTTACACCGAAAGGTTTGAAGCCGTGAAGGTGTGTTTTCTGTAAATGCAGATATTAGCAACTAAAAATTCTCAATGTCTGCTTAGGTATTCCCAATAGGATACGAGTCTTTAATATTCAACAGTTATGGAAGGTCAAATCCAAGTTCGAAGGAGTATGGAGACAAAATTGTCACAATATATTAACCAATACCAATATTAATTAGTAAAATGACCTTTAAACTAGAAGGCAGACAAAAACAGTTTCCTCCATCTCCAAGATAAACTTTGAAGATTATCGCTTCAATAGATATCAACTTGTATAGAGAAACATGAAATTTCAGTAAACTTTGTAGATTCACTGCTTGCATAAGAATTTTACAAATAAATAATTGATCGAAGGCAATATTAAAAGTACACACAATCGCCGAGCATGTATGAAAGGTATGATGAATATAAAAGAAACGTAAGATATGTCAAGATCGTAGTAAATGGCATTCGATTGTATCTGCCTACCCCTCTAGGGTTAAAAGGCGTGATGATAGATAGTTATATATATTTTATTAAATTGATGTGGCTGTCTGTTATTCTAACAATGAAGTCTTCAATTTTTTACATGGCCGGAGAGTGATATAGGCCTAAATTATTATACTACATTTAAAAAAAATCCACGGTCGAAAACGGGGCTAATAACGATCTTAAAAGTCCCCACCCTATTAAGCTAGCAAGGTCCAAACCGCACACATTTTCGTATACACATGTACCTAATTATATGATGCCTATTCATTGGTTGCTCTTTTATGTTTCACCCTACATGACCTCAAAAGGACTTTTTGAAAGGTCAATTAGAAAACCGCAATGTTTGCAAGAAATTGGATACAATTATGACGAGATTGGTCTTTGATTGTTAAAAAGGATATATATCTTTACTCTATACTGATAGTATAGAGGTTGATTTTTTGTATTTTTGTTTGTAATGAATAAACTCAAAAACTACCGAACCGATTCAAAAAATCTTTCAATATTAGAAATCTACGATATCCCTGAGTGACATAGGCTAGGTAACAATTATCCACGGGCGGAGCCGAAGGCAGAGAGTCTAGTATTACAATATAGACAATTTGAAGAATGGGAAAGTTTGGAACTAAATTTTTTTATATTTATTTTGGTTTGACGTTGATAAGCAATCCATGGATTCTACATCAATCAAGATTATTTGATTTTATTTGATTTCATAACTACGGTTTGATCCCGGCCTTCAATGGATGTTTTATAATTAAAAACTAGTAAGTTTCGGGAGCCGTAAGGCAACTCGTGGAGAAAAAAATCATATGACAAAAATCGGTTCAGTAGTTTTTCAAAAATTCAGTAATTTACCTCTGTTTACAGCTGAAAATCATATATTAGATAAAAGCTTTAGCAACGGTTGCTATTGACATAAAATTGTTAATTTTCGTATGGACGGTGGTCTAGCGGTGAAGCGCAGGATGCATATGGTTCAAATCCCATCCACAGCTGTATTTTTTTATTTGTCCATAATTTTTTTATTTGTTTTATTATTTGTCTCTCAGGGCTCAAAAATTGAGCTAAAAAGTAAGAAATAATTAGGTAATATTTCGTCATAGAATTTAAAGACGGTTGGTGCCAAATTAAAAACAATTTAGTTCCCAATTTCACTAATTTAAACAATTAATTAGGTACCTACGATGATCAGGACAAACATAAGTAATATTAAACAGATCTTTATCTCCTTATATGTTTACTTATTATCAAATTCTACGAGGAAATCTTACTTTCAGTAGACATTTTTTTAAGTCGGTACATTTTTAGGGTTCCGTATCCAAAGGGTAAAAACGGAAACCCTATTGTCTGTCTGTCCGTTTGTCACCAGGCTGTATCTCATGAACCGTGATAGTTAGACAGTTGAAATTTTCACAGATGATGTACTTATGTTGCCGCTATAACAACAAATAGGTACTAAAAAACAGAATAAAATAAATATTTAAGGGGGCTCCCATACAACAAACGTGTTTTTTGCCGTTTTTATATAGATAATGGTAAGGAATCTTTTGTGCGTGAGTTCGACTCGCACTCGGCCGGTTATTTATTATTTTAAATAAATAAAACCGGATTCCACATCATGCCACGACGGAACGCGTGCGTCGGTCGTCATGTAATGAAATTAAATATCATAAATGTACATGAGGATGACTTACGGCTGAAATTACCATTTAACTATTTATTTTCGTCTGACAATACCGAATTTTACATCTACCCTCTTTTTAACCGCACAGTGTTTTGAAAGGAATAAATTATTGTAGTCAGAATATAATTTAGTTTTTGAGATGAGAAAAATAAAAGCATATTTTATAATTTGTCGATTAATATGAAGGCACCGATAGAGGTATGTATTTTTATTATTATTATAAAACTTGCCTTTCGCCCATACTTCACCCGTGAAAATTTTGCGTTATGTTATATAGTCTACAACCTTCATCAATTTTTTTTTTCAAATCGCACCGGTAGACAACAAACAACATACCTACAAACTCTTCAGCTTTATATTTCAGTATGCACTAGCGACCCACCCCCGGCTTTGCACGGGTACAATATGAGTTTACAACAGTTTTAATACCTACATAAATACGCATATAACTACTTATCTGTTAAAGATAGATATATGCCACTGCAGACTTTTTTGTAGATGATTTTAATTTACACAATTCTTTCATACATCATTTTGTTATATCTCTGACGGATTAGACAGTATACGATATTAAAACTCGCTGGAGCTAACTTTTGTCCCTACTCGATACACTTATACTGTAAATGCTCCATGATAGGTTCATGTTTAATACACGTAAACCTTCCTCGTAAATCAATCTATCTAATACTGAAAACCGTAACAAAATCCGTGAAAAAGTCACAGACGGACAGACACACAGACATACAGACACGGCGGGCAACTTTGTTTTTTAATATGTAGTGGTATAGACTAGTAGTTTTATTTGGCCATGCTAACTTTTTGAACAGAAACGAAGATCTCGAAACCGTTTCGAGATATAAGCTTTCAGTACAATTTCTATTTATCAGATTTTAAATTAAGTCTATACTTTTTAAGATATTCAATAACAAACAATAACCTTAATTTGACCGATGTATGACGTCATCTTAAGCAGTATGAAAAAATGATACCTTTGCCTACAAAAAAGGGCAATCGTCAATCTTTGAATGACATCTTTATAAATTATATTTTACGTGTAATTATTTTCTTTGTTATTAGGACATGACGGGATGAAACACTATTTACTTGCCATTGTAAAAAACTATTCAATTTAAATAAATATAAACACGAGTATATAAACAAGAGTAATTTTTAGGTTAGTCGACCTTGACTGACGTTTGCTTGACGTTAATTTAATTGACTGTCACTTTTTATGTGTAGTGGCCAAGATTATAATCCTGTTCTAAATTATTGTGACGTCACGTTTACTTTTCGCGGGTAAAATTTGTAAAATATATTAAAAATAGACGCAATGGATAAAAAACAAAAATATCGAAATTAATTTCTTAAAATGGGCTATATTTTCAAAACAAATTATAAAAAAAGTATATTATAAATATGTAGCATGGCCACGAAATGTGACTAGCCATCTACTTGGTGGAAAGTGGCTATGGAAGTCTATGAATAAAGATGGTAAACAAGAATGCATTTATAAATAGTTGTCACTTTCAATATGTTGTGTATTAGCGTGTTCGATTTTCTCCGCTTTTTTTTATTCTTCACGTGTTACGGTTCTAGGGTACCCAGCGGAAGACCAAGTCTCCCTCGTTCAGCTGATGGTATTTGTGAGGCTATACCTAACGAGTGGCTAGTTCTGTTGAGGTTTATTTAGATGGAAAAGCCTCTAAGTATGGTTTGTCGGATTATGTATATAAGTTTTTAATTAAAAAAAGTGTTTTACAATCTGTTTAAAAATCTATTTTGTCTAAAGAAAATAGATAAGTCAAAATGTCTAAACTAAATATAGGTAATTATAGGTCAAAATATTTCCACCACAGCAAGTGTAGAATCATCTTTACCTACCAAATACCCAAAGCTCGTAATGTGTCTGACCAGGGAACATGGTTTCCCTTTTTGCTAAGACGTTACCGCAGGGGATAAATGTCATATCTACGTCTCAAGTAAAAACTATCTTTTCTTTTCTTTTGTATTCAATCATCTAATATTATATTTGTGATGTCAATTAAGTAATGGACAATACAAAGTTAACTTAACTTATACAATTTTCATAAATAATTATTCAGCAGTAATTATAAACTAAAATCTATCTTTCCAAATATTGACGTTTTGGTCAGCAAATATAGTAAGTTGGTATGCTATTTATGAAGCAAAAATATCTAATTTGATTAACAATATTGTTAATGCCGTATTAGGCTGCTATAAAGTTGATTTATTATTTATTATTTGCTGCATTATGTGAGTCAGGTTTAATTAAATTTCGGTAAGCTGAATATTCTATATTGTGCAGAAAATAAAACTAAGTGACCGATAATATCAAGTTTTTTATTTATTACAGACAAATACATTTTATGCTCTTCAAATGATTTACCATCATTTGTACTTGCCTAACAAATATAATAATAGCGAATCATATAATTACTTTTCAATTATAAATTACTAATAGCGACTATAGCTTCACTTTTAGTGAATAAACCTAGCTTTTAGTAAATAAAGTGGGAAAATACAAAGACAGCATAATCAAGTAGTACGCTTGTCCTATAATGAGAGGAGTATTTTTTCCAAAAAAAATGCATATGAATTCGTAACTGTAAAAACCAAATGTAAATCCATGTTGTTCTCGAAATTAGCACAGTGATACATATACAACATAAATTCTAGCAAATCTACTATCTTATGATTATTTTTTCATGTAAATTAGTGCTGTGTTTTCAAGGTCCGCTGTATTGTGTGTCCAAAAATATTTTGCTGCTCCGATTGTCGTTGGCATCATGAACAATCTGTACACGGCTTAGAATACGATTGCCCTTTATGTCGTGGTTTTAAATTTCTCTGCCAAACACATTTACTTGAAAATATATCATTTACTGAACATATTGTCTCTGAACACCTTCCATTACACTGCAGCAAATGCAACAAAATATTTAGAAGAATGGAAGACTTTTTTAATGTCAACAAATGCACTAGTATGTCCGAGCTTGTCAATAAAAGCTATGAAAAACCTGATAAGCAAGAAAAGACTATAGAGGATAAATTTGATTCTATATATGAAAAAGTTGCTAATGAACAAAACAATGATAATGAAAACTATGAAGCGATACTTTCAGTTAATAAATCTAACAGAACTGCAGTTATCACACCCATACAACGACAAATACATATTGTCGATTATGAGTTAACAGACTCAGAACTAGAAGATAGCCCAAAATCTAAACTTCAACGTACACCTCACCCAAGGGTACCCAAAACACCTAAAATAAAACGAGTTGCTACTCCCCACGTTAAGAAGTTTCTAATTCGGCAAAGAGCTACGGGGGATAATGTATATTATGAAAATTATTTTGTAAATGAAAACAGTGAAATAGCTCCGGATCAAGACCAATTAGTAAATGATGAGAAAACCACTCCATCACGAGATAAGGATGACGCCAGTGAGTACCTTTCTTATAACTCTAAATTGCTTTTGTAATTTGTCGTAGCTTTCTATTAAAATTAAACAGTTAATCGTGAAACTTTAGATATTTGTTAATTAATCGTGCCGTAAACGGTAAACTGATTTGGATGACAATTAATATTATTTATTTTCGAAACTACTTAATGTTACTTACAAAACTTTAATAATATAGATGAAATCACTATCATCTATTTTTTTCACATAATGATCCAAATAGACAGACAGATATACAGGCAAAAATTCTTGTGTAAATAGCATAGCCTACTTAGATTGTCTTATAAAGAGATGATATCATTACATCCAAAATTCGTTCAAACAATGATCCATAAAAACAGACAGACACAGTTCTATGTATGATTTAATATCGTGTTAATAGCATAGCCCACTTAGGTTTAAAAATCCAATCAAAGTTATAATTATGAGAATTCCAATGTTTATCATATGATATTACAATTTCCAGTTCCAATATCTAACAAAGACATGACCACACCAAAGTCCCACATGTTAACCGATAGATGCAACAAGGTCATTGCATCAGCGGTCACTACAAGTACTCCAACTCACCCGGTGGCAGGCACTTGGTCTCTGTTTCCGGAACAAGGAGCGGATTCTCCACTCTCGGAAATTGAAGGAACTACTGGTGAAAGTCCTGCACAGAGCATAGATAATGAGGTAGATATTTTAATTATATTCCCTAAATGACATTATTAATTTTTATTTAAATTACTAATTGTAGAAATGCCAATAATAGGCAGTTTTTTTTTCATGTAAAGTCTTTGTAACAAGCATTTACGTATTGAATTTCTTATTTAGTTTAGAAACACAACATTTAAGAGGCTTTAAGAGTAAATCGTACTTTTGGATCAAAAACTGTACTTTTTGAACAGTATAATTTCCATGAAGCACTTGAAGAAATTACCTGTTATTTAGCCACATTATAGAGAATATTGTTATCTAAAAATACTTGATAACAAACAAGTAATAAAAAGTACAAATGACTAAAATAATATGTAAGGTGTTTTTGTCGGTATCAAATCAAAGTTAATGTTTGATACACCATTTTGAAGATTATTTTTCCTTCTAATGACGAAAAATAACCAAACAAATAAAAATCAAATGTTTCTTTTAAAATTAGACTAATTTATATGTTTTGTAAAAGACGCCATCTGTTGGAGGTCAGTTGAACTAACGGTTCGTTTTCGCACGGTTTCTTTAAATATTCAAATTTTAACACATTTAACACTTCATTCTCACTTTATCCATATTCATACCTGCTTAATACTAATTATAAAAATAATTCAATTGAGATATCCGAGTATTCCGAATTATCTGCAGTATTCCAAATACGCTGCAATTCCTCTGTCCAGAATTATCTTTATTCTACCAATTTATCCTACAGTCATTCTCACAACACGTTTTCATTAGCAAGCATTATAATTTCAGATATCTAAACCTGAAACGTCAGAATGTGCCGCACCAAAGCTAAAGAGCATCATAGCTACTGGCAGTAGGATTAGAGAATTAGGTCAAGATAGCTCTGAAAGACAAGGAATGCAAGACTCGGTTAACGCCGACGTTTCATCCATAAACAAGACCAAGCGAGTCAAATTTGCTGAAGATACTATTTTTAAACCGGAGAATAAAGTCAAAAGAGGTGAATATCAAAAATCGTAGATATTATTTATAAGGTAAATCTCAAAAATCCTTAGGTGTTTTAAAATATTAATATTAGTGTTATTTTGAACAGACAAAAGGGGTTTTTTTTCTTCACAAGTTGCCTTAGTTCTCGAAACCGTGTTACGATTCCATGGTACCAAGCGGAAGACCAAGTATCCCTCGTTTTAGCCGATGGTATTTGTGAGGCCATACCTAACGAGTGGCCAGTTCTGTTGAGGTATATTTAGATGGAAAAGCCTCTAAGTGTGGTTTGTTGGATTAATTAAAGAAACCATTTGTACAAGGGGTTATTTATGACACTATATTATGTTTGCTATGAATCAGATTTATCTATGTGAAGTAGGCAATTTTTTATCAAACAGATGGACGGACATAATAATATTATTGTTTACTATAAACGTCTAGAAATGAAAATCCTAAAGTTACCCAAGTATAAAATGCCACCTGTTAGCAATATGGAAGAATGCACATTTCTCACAAGCTGACGCCTTTATATTATATACTTAACCTCGCCTGCGTTTATGAAATCCTCTGTGAAATTATTAAGGACAAGTAAAATATTGTGGCTAATAAAATGTCTAATATAATTTAAAATTGTTCTCCGCGTACTTTATAGTTAAAATTTACGAGTTAAACATATGCAGAAGTTTGAAATAGGCGATTTAAGAATATTGTCTCAGATATGACAAATGCTGAAACCACCAGATATTTTTACATTAAATCTATTATTTTACCAAACTTTGATGTATTTCCAAAGAATATTTAAAAATAAAATGGATCATCAAAAATCAATCGCTACCTTTTTATAATAAATTTCATTATCAATTCCAGTATTCCGGAAACCAAAACGCATGCTGACACCTGGTCCTCAGAAGCCACATCGGTTTACCCAGAACCCACGCTTTCAAGCTCTGATTAATACTTTTGAAAACCACGGTCGCACTGCTGCCAGGACTCCTGTCAACAGAGACATCCACAAAAACCAGGATAACGAAACCCCACCAGCTCCACCTCATGATCTTCCTACTATCCATGCCAGAGCAATCAACTTTAAAGATGACAGTCCTACTGTATCAACAAGAGAAGAAACTACACCAATCATTGATATGTTTAAGTCATGTGTCGACACATCCCCAGCAACCCCAGGAGTTAACACAATAATATCAACATTCACAAACAACATCGCTGGTTCTTTACAAACTTGCCTAAGTTCAGCTTTACAAGCTACTTCTGAAGAAACAGAGATACAATTTAAATTTGTTATATCTAAGAGAAAAGTGAGCGTTAAACGTATTGTGGATGATGGAAGAGGTGTTGATGAGAAATTTAGTGAGATTGAACGGCAAAATGATGGGGATAAGGAAAATATTTGGAAAACTGTCGCTAAAGCTGTTAAGAACGCGTTGTGGGGAGATCAAGTTCAAAGAGAGAGAGGTTAGATTTTATCTTAAGATCTTGTTTCATAATGTGTAGATAAAGTTCACAATTGTTACCGAATACAAAAAATAACTAGAAGATAAACATTTTATAATGCTATAAGGTGATTGTGAATGGGCTCATCGGGTTTATTCGCGTTTTTCATGACATTTATCTACATATTGTAAATCAGGTACTTCAAGTTAATCACATCTCTTTTAATTTTGGCAATACCTGCTACCGTAAATTTATTTATTGTTGTTTCTCGGTTATCTATCAATTTGTATATATCTTAAAGTTTCCTGAAGAACGAAGAGACGACATTAAATTTCATTTTGTAAAATGCATTGTACACCCAATGTAAGCGAAAAATCAGCAAAATTAAGAAAAACGTTTTAGGGTTATTATATTTTACTTTTGAAAATTGAATTATTAAATAATACCTCCCGACATCAACACACGAATATTAAAAAGAACCTAATTACACACGGCTCACATTATAGCTCACATTAGCTGTGTTTTGTATTTTTATCAGTGTCTAATTTGCTTTAAGTTAAAATTTAGCTAATTAATATCAAGTACTGTGTTATACCAAAATATATTTTCCGTCTACTTTATTTTTATATCAAGTAATTTAAGTCTACAGTTATACGCTGTCTAATTAGGTACATTGTATACTAATGGTATACTTAATGTTTTCATTTTACCAGAATATTTTTACGAGTTTTTTCCAGTCTCGTAAGCAAAACATTCTCAATAATAATTACTTAACTAGTATATTTATAATTATAGGTATATTTTTAAGATGCCAGCTTTTTCTACGTTCTTTAAAACTGATGAACCGACTCTTTTGTCAGTAGATTACCAAGAAATAAAAACCGGTATGGGGACCTCCTTTATTTAATAACTTTATTTTGTTTTTATTATTTGTTGTTATAGCGGATATAGTAATTTTAGTAGGTAATACAAATTCTTTGAAAAATTCTACCTTTACGGTTCAAAAGATACAGCCCTGTGATAGACTGACGGACGAACAGCGGAGCTTTAGTAATAACGTATCCGTTGTCACCCTTTGGGTACCGAACCCTAAAAATGTAATATTCTATTTGTGTATATTTTTAAACTTTAATTACACTGGTGAAACGTGCTGAAAGATAGCGAATATAAAAGGTAATGCGACATGACATTGTCTGCGAAACCTTTTTTTTCTATATTTTAATGAATTAGTCTGGAGATCCAGACAACATACGTATGTTTTCATTCAAGCAACAATATGTTGTACAATGTCATAACGTCTGTTTTATTTCTCTAATTTCATCTGCTACAATGACAAAGTCACCAATTCGCATCTTTTTTATTTATATTCCTGTGTGTTTTTGTATGATATTTTTCGTTGAATCACTAAACAGTTACGTCCACTATAGATATTTTATTTTTTCTAAATCCTGAAAAACTTTATTTCACGTCTATTAGTGTATTATGCTGAGAATTTAGCACTACGCCATATAAAAATATTAGATTTGCTTAAAAAAACTAATTCCTGAAAACAATGTCGTTTCATCAATGGTAGATTTTGATTTTTTTATTTTAAAAAAGTTTTCTATTTAGGATAGGAACATACAAGTAGCGTTCTGGTCAACCCAAGAGTTTCATTAATGTTGTCGTTCAAATATTTTATCACTTCGCCTCTAAACCAAATCCAATTAATTTTCAGACTCAACAACGCCTCTTACAAGATCATATGATTCAAATGACTCAAGTGGGTCAAAACGGAAATGTGAGGAATTGTCTGATAGTGACATGAGCCCAGTGAACCACAAACGACATAAGTTCGATGGCAGGATTCGAGCCAGACCTCCCATACATCGAGTTTGGACAGCAAGTTTAAGACCAACCCATTCTGCAGAACAAAGGTCTTTACTTAAAGAATTGTCTAGATGCAAGGATGAACCTCAAAATCAATCTTTTTAAAGTCCATTATATTATAAGAAAGGTTGCCGTAAGTAGTTAAGCTGAAAAAAAAGTAGTTAAAAATGTCTGTTAATAATAAAATTTTACACAAAAAACCTTGTTCCTTCATTGTAAATTACAATGTATCATTCCTTATTTATATACCTAGCTGTTGATACATTTTATGTCACATTTCCAAAGTTTTCCACGGGCGAAGCCAGGGCTAGTTAGTATTTTAATTAATTGAAATATTGTATGTAACTAGCGGGTATTTTTAAAGTGTTTTAATTTTAAGTGTTTTTTTGTTCATATATAAAAAATTCAAATAAGAATAGTCCACTCATTTATTGGAGGAATTTAGTTTTTTTCTTATTTTGTAAAATAAAATATTTCAAAGTGTATCTATCTATCTATCTATCTATCATCACGCCTTTCATCCCAAGAGGGGTAGGCAGAGACAATCGAATGCCATTTGTTACGATCCTGACATATCTCTTTTGCTTCTTTTATATTCATCTTACCTTTCATACATGCTCGGCGATTGTGTGTACTTTTAATATTTCCTTCGATCAACATATTTTTTATATGTTTAATAAAAGTACATCTAGGTCGTCCTCTGCTAGCATTTCCTTTCACTTCAGCCATATAAACCTTTTTAGTCAATCTTTCATCCTTCATTCTTTCAACGTGTCCAAACCAGCGTAAACTACTTTTCTTCATTTTTGTCACAACATCATCTTTTACTCCGCATTCTTCTCTAATGACATCGTTCCGGATGCGGTCAATACGCTTTATATCACACATTCTACGTAAAGACCGCATTTCCACTGCATTTATTTTACTTTCATGCCTCTTATTCCATACCATTCAAAGTGTAAATTTCCGTTATTAATTAAACCATTTACAAAAAAAAGTTCTCTTATTTCGACAAATTAAGTAAGATTTTATGTGATCACAGAATCATTTAATCTATAATGAAATTTACTGAAAATTTACAGGGTCTTAACATTATCTTATTTCGTCTATATATAAGAGCAATACATGGTATATTTAGTGCACTCCTTAGTCCTGTCCTGCCTATTCCCATGAAACTCAGGCGTTAACTTAAAGGTACTTTGCCTCAGTCAATAAGTAATATGAGACAGAATAATCATTTCGTGTTTCATGCAAATACAACAACACGGGAGCTTCGGAGCCATTCGAAACAGATTAATGAACGAATGGGCGTCACCTACTGCCGAACGACCGAATGATGAATGAACGAGAACTTGAATCGTGAACGAACGATAAATCATTACCGTTCGGCAACTGGCAATGACAACGGGACAAGTCTCCTGTGACAAATTAATAGAAAGGTTAACGAATTCGGTATTGGGAAGGTCTTATTTGGGTTAGGTCGTGTTCACACTTCACTATTCCCATTTACGTTCAAGTGTGGACATATTCTGAAATGACTACTTCCTGTAAAGGTTTCATTCGAGTAAAACGCAAATATATTGCTGATTCATGTTTACATGTATTGCCAAGGAAATTAGGTTTTCTGAATTAAATATTTGCGGTCTTTATAACTTGCGATGAGTAACAGTGTGAATTTTTTGCCAGTTGCTGTTTAATATAAACAGACACGGGGATGGACCTAGATGTGATTCTACGTCATGCCATGGCGACCAACGCACGCGTCTCGTCGTGATGTGAAGGGGAATCCAGTTACCCTGATGGAGTCATAATAAAAAAAAATAGAATAGGACCTAGATGTGTCACTTCTTTAACAGACGTGAGAAGTTAAAGCAGATATTAATTCGTGTAAGCTGGTTACAGGGAGATAATTAATGCATTTGAGATGTGGTGTTGGTGCTGTATGCTGCGTATACTGTCATAATTTTGTTTGTTTAATCTCTGTGGCCTATTAATAAAACAACAAAACATATATTAAAAGAAAGATATAAGGTCGTGGTCGATGCCTGGTTCTGTAATTGGGTATTCCTACGATCACCGTTGTACCTTCCCTCATCATGCGAGCTTGTGCCCAGCTTATGCTCTGAATGCCACTCGTGCAGGGACAGGCTGGTGGGTTAAGCCCGGAGATGCATCTCGATTGATGTAGGCAGGTAGTTTAATAACTATTTAAACTTATTTAATAATCCATACACTTATTAAATATACATGTTTCCCTGTAATGCACGGGGCACAAGCATCAGATACAGATCATGTACAGAGAATACTGCACAGCACACTTCTGAGGGCATGAACAATACAGTGAATGTGACATGCAGCAGCATGTACAAGATAATAAAGGAGCAAATAAACATGATTACATTAATAATCAATTATACTGCAATAGGTAGGGTAGGTGTACTAAATGTAAAATAGGTAATCTAGTTACAACCTAGGCATTAATTATTAAGCTGCACTTACCCAAATTGGGAAATTCCTTTTGTATTGCTTATTTACATTATTTAAGATACTTTAAAATATTAAATTTGGGTGGATTCGGAGGTCGGTTAGAGCGTCAACGTAAAGTGCCTCCGAGATCCAGGCCGAAAAGAAGGAGGTTATTCGAATGCCGGAATGCCGGCTGTCGGTGACAATCAATCAATCAAATTGACACTTGGCATAATTTAGTTTTAAATTTGGTAAGGCCAAGACTACGGATTGTAGGGCCAAGCATATAAATTTACGTACAAGGTTACAATACCTTGGATCGCACTTCGCACAAGTTTGTCCATTTTGTCAGAGCTCTTTCCATTGTGTGCATGCGACGAATTCTGCATATTGCACGTAGAGAGGATAACAACCTGAAAACCTTGTGGTGATGGGCTGGGTGGAGGGAAAGAGACCTCGAGGACGAAGTCCTAATCGATGGTCGGATCAAGTGTCCGAAAACCTGGACACGTCTATTACCATAGCGCTTCATCAAGCAACCGATGGAGGAATATAATTGACAAAAAGCTGATGATCGCAGGCACGATCCTCAGTAATGAGGAACCCACTGTGGTGGAATTCGTGTAAAACCTAAATAATGCTGCCGATTTATGTTTATAGGAAACCAAGGCTTCTAAATTAGAAGATTTGGTAACTCAAAATCTATTTCATTATTTATGTGTCCACAACTTAATATAAGTATGGTGTGTTATTTTAGTTCATCATCAATAAGGCCTAGGGTTTTCATCATAGCGTGTTGGCACCGATGGAGTCCGCCAAACATAATACTTTGTGATCTTTCACCAAATCCCAAGAAAACATGGCGGAATGAATGCCTGTGACATACAGACAGACGAATTTACAAAAGTTCCGTCTTATCACTTTAGTTACGGAACCCTAAAAATCATAAATTTTATTTATGGTTCTAGTTGACGTGATAATCAATTGTTATAAGGCCCGGATAATTACTCTTTAGGTTGCAGTAATTCATTATTTATTACAATGATCGCCAACCCTCATTTCTGATTTATTGACTTACCGTTCGGACTATTATGTGTCGATTCGGATATTAAAACACGGTGGTTACGGTGAAGTAAGATAAGATAAGATAAGGCCTAAATCAAAGGGCATGCATGAAAATATTGAATGAGGTGTAAGTGGTGTGCCAGGATCGTGGCGAGATTCCAATATTTTCGATGAACGTTTTACAAAAAATCTATGATGACGCCTTTTATCCCAAGAGGGGTAGGCGGAAACAATACGTAAGTATATCCTGTAATTTGAAATCACAGATGGCTAGGTACTTATGTAAGAATATAATAAGGTATGATGAACATAAAAGAAGCGAAAGAGGTGTGTCAGGATCGTAACAAATGGCATTAGATTGTCTATGGATGAAAGGCGTGATGATAGATAGATAAATAGATAGATAGATAGATAGGTACTTCAATTTTATTTATTTTTATTGAAAATTTTATATAAAAAATATTTGCCATATTTCTGTCTAAATAAATAAATTCGTTATTCATTTTTTGACGATTCGTATAATATGTAAGTAAATAAATTATTACCATAATTATTATTACCACTCAAAATCAGTGTGAACTTAACTTTAGAGTTTTTGATTTTGCATCTGTCCCTCAATCACATGAGCCTAATATTATATGAATTTAGGTACATAAATAGGAACATCAGATTTGTATTTAGTGCAATATATAATTATATTATTTTATATACTACTAGCTAGTGACCCCTCCCCTGGCTTCGCATGGGTACAATATGGGTTTACAACAATTTGTAGATTAATTTATTCTACTAACAAGCATAGAACAAATGCCAGGGGGCCTTGCTAATTAGGTACACTAATGCCATATAGTATATTTATCATTTACAAACTAAATCGTGGACAAAAGCAAAGTAAATAGTACTATTTCAGAAAATATATTTTCTCTGTAAATTTTGAAAGTGCTTAAAGTGAGTAAAGAAAACTAGCAAAACAAACATTGAAATGCGCTGAATCGCTTCTATCGAGTACAACTTATATGTCTTTGTAAACAACATTGAATATTTCGATTTAGATCTACATTATGTATCCTTCCTTTGAGAATACATTTAAGAAAACTACACTATTCTACATAGATTCAAGTCGATTTATCCCAGTGGGGTAGGCAGAATCTTATGTTTCTTCCCCAAATACAACTATAAAAATATGTCCGATCAACAGTATTATTTAGTATCGATGTAATCGGTTTAATTCCGGCCATGTACCAATTTAAAAAAATATATATATACTGCATATTCCGACAAACTACACTTAGAGGCTTTTCCATCTAAATCATAGGTTCCCAACGGGGGCGTATCGCCCCCTAGTGGGCGCTGGAGCTTTCTGTGGGGGCGGTAGCGGGTCCAAAGGGTATTTGTATTTTTTTTTTCGATCCCGTGAATCCCACGGGAACCATACATTTTCCGAGATAAAAAGTAGCCTATGTGCAATTCCAGACTAATCTATCTCTTTGCCAAATTTCATTCAGATCCGTTCAGCCGTTCTGGCGCGATTGAGTAACAAACATCCATAAAAACTTTCGCGTTTATTCATAGGTACATAAATTTTTAATTGTCTGAATTAAATTATAGACAGACATATAAAATTGGTATAAAGTATTATGTAAAAGGGGGCGTTGGATTTTTTTTTCTTTAAAAGGGGGCGGTAGTCCATAAAAGATTGGGAACCAATGATCTAAATATACCTCAACTGGGCCTGGCCACTCGTTAGGTAGGTATAGTCTCACAATTGGCCATGCTACATATTTATGATATTTTTTTTTTATAATTTATTTTAAAAATATAGCCCATTTTAAGAAACTAATTTCGATATTTTTGTATTTTATCCATTGCGTCTATTTTTAATATTATTTTTAAATTTTACCCGCGAATAGTAAACGTTACGTCACAAAAGTGGAACAGGAGCATAATCTTGGCCACCACACATAAAAAAAGTGACAGTCAATCAAATTAACGTCAACCAAACGTCAGTCAAGGTTGACTAACCTAAAAATGTGCTAAAAATTACTCATATTAAAATACTTAAATTGTTATTTGTTTTTCAAAATAGCAAGTAAAAAATGTTTCATCATTTTCATGTCCGAATAACAAAGAAAATAATCACACGAGAAATATAAATTTATAAAGCTGTCACTCAAAGATTGACTTTTTTTGTAGGCAAAGGTATTTTCTTCATACCGTTTATGATGACGTCATACATAGGTCAAATTAAAGTTATTGTTATTTATTGAATATCTTAAAAAGTATAGACTTAATTTAAAATCTGATAATTAGAAATTGTACTGAAAGCTTATTCCTCGAAACGGTTTCGAGATCTCCGTTCCTGTTCAAAAAGTTAGCATGGCCAATTATCATAGGCTAAAAGAGGAAAACTTGGTCTTCCGCTGGGTACCTACTCTGGGACTAATAACACGGTTCCGGGAGCCGTAAAGTAACCCGTATTTTTTTTTGTATTACGCAGCAAATGTCAAAATCTCAACCTATTTGAAGGGAACTACATTAATTTTTTTATTTGGGAAATAGAGGTTCCCCATTTTAGGATTGGAATTTATGACACCCTCCTCCACAATCAGGCTCTCATTACTGAGGATCGTGACTCCGACTCATCAGCTTTTCCACAACTATCATCCTCCATCGGCTGAGGTTCTCTGATTCATTCATTCATTCTTCTGATTCTGACAAAGCGAGCTCTTATTAACCAAATGTAAATTAAGAAGTATTCTCATCAAATTACAGCACAATGGTACTTTTTAAGGCTACACGGAAAAAAATGAATTACATAAGACATCTAAATGCGATTAGCTGCGGATTTGTTAGGTGTCCTATCGAAAATCTTAGCAACCTGAACCAAGCGATGTCTACCTCACATAAGTAGATTTTGCTACCGCCGCTAACAATATTTAGCCGTAGTAATTAGATGATGGTGATAATATTTTTTATTTAATATTGATAATTATTCTTAGCTGTTGTCAGTTAGTTGTAACAGCCAAGAGTTTTAGAAAATACTAAGAATTTTTTCACTGATCTTGCTAATACATTCTTGGCACCAGCAACTAAGACACTACTTAACAAATACTACAAATGGCTTATTAAGAATAACAAAAACATTTAGCTATACTTGCCGAACATTCTTTGAAAGGATCAGACTACCAAAATCATGGGCATTTGCTAATGTGTTTTCGTAACCATTTCTAATATTCTGCGCATCTACAAATAAGTAACTGAGCGCCATTATCTAAACCTTAAGGTAGTCGTTCCTTTTAAAATGATTAGCGAATCTAGCAATTCTACTTAGCTATCACAAATAACAATCACTTGTCAGCAGTAGACAAACAAAATGTTGATCTTTTGCTAAAGTGATTTCGTAACCATTTCTAATATTCTGCGCATCTACAAGTAAGTAACTGAGCGCCATTATCTAAACCTTAAGGTAGTCGTTCCTTTTAAAATGATTAGCGAAACTAGCAATTCTACTTAGCTATCACAAATAACAATCACTTGTCAGCAGTAGACAAACAAAATGTTGATCTTTTGCTAAAGTGATTTCGTAACCATTTCTAATATTCTGCGCATCTACAAGTAAGTAACTGAGCGCCATTATCTAAACCTTAAGGTAGTCGTTCCTTTTAAAATGATTAGCGAAACTAGCAATTCTACTTAGCTATCACAAATAACAATCACTTGTCAGCAGTAGACAAACAAAATGTTGATCTTTTGCTAAAGTGATTTCGTAACCATTTCTAATATTCTGCGCATCTACAAGTAAGTAACTGAGCGCCATTATCTAAACCTTAAGGTAGTCGTTCCTTTTAAAATGATTAGCGAAACTAGCAATTCTACTTAGCTATCACAAATAACAATCACTTGTCAGCAGTAGACAAACAAAATGTTGACCTTTTGCTAAAGTGATTTCGTAACCATATGTAATATTCTGCGCATCTACAAATAAGTAACTGAGCGCCTTTATCTAAACCTTAAGGTAGTCGTTCCTTTTAAAATAATTAGCGAAACTAGCAATTCTACTTAGCTATCACAAATAACAATCACTTGTCAGCTGTAGACAAACAAAATGTTGACCTTTTGCTAAAGTGATTTCGTAACCATATGTAATATTCTGCGCATCTACAAATAAGTAACTGAGCGCCTTTATCTAAACCTTAAGGTAGTCGTTCCTTTTAAAATGATTAGCGAAACTAGCAATTCTACTTAGCTATCACAAATAACAATCACTTGTCAGCTATAGACAAACAAAATGTTGACCTTTTGCTAAAGAGATTTCGTAACCATTTCTAATATTCCGCGCATCTACAAGTAAGTAATTGAGCACCATTATCTAAACCTTAAAGTAGTCGTTTTTTTTCGCCGTTTTCTTGAAAACCGTAAAAGCTAGCTCAAATCTGACATCATTTTTGGCCAATTCACACCTAAAAGGTGTGATTTCAACGAGAGCAAGGTCTGAACAAAGTTTCAACACTGCACTTGCCTTAGGTCATAATTTTTTTTTTTTTCGAAAAAATCCAACTTTGTCCGATTTTGCTCAAAATTTAAATTTGAGGACAAATCGAGCACAGCCACGTTCCCTGTAAATAGCGTCTCGATCGGTAGAGAATCAAAAAAGTTATCGGCATAAATCGAACTTCGATTTTAGTGTTTATGCCATAAAGTAAATACAGTTTCTCGAAAACCGTAAAAGCTAGTTCAAATCTGACATCATTTTTGGACAATTCACACCTAAAAGGTGTGACTTCAACGAGAGCAAGGTCTGAACAAAGTTTCAGCTCTGCACTTGCCTTAGGTCATAATAATTTTTTTTTTTCGAAAAAATCCAACTTTGTCCGATTTTGTTAAAAATTTAAATATAAATTGTAAAGAGACGATGATGGATTGAATAAAATTAACGTCTTTACTAATTACTGTCTTTAATTTCCACTTTGGACACAATTAAACAATTAAACAGAATTAAAATATTACACAGTTAAAACAAAGCGACCATTTCATTTGCTGGCCAACGCACCACTTTTCCTCCGCCACCTGGCGGGCAAAAGACGTAACTACTAATCAATTGACTGTCTTCTTACAAAATATATAATTTTATATATAAAGTCAGAGAATTGTGCCTATAATTGTTAAAATCAGGCTCAGCTCTGTGATTAATCCTTAGTTTGACCTTTTTAGACAAAATTGCTTATCCACTGTTAACCGTCTCACAGCTAAGACTACGTTCTATGTAAAACAATGTAGATTTCTGAATACGCTAAAATATATATAAAACGTGTGCCACTTAAAAAACATATAATATTACTTAATGCTACTATTTTTATATCTCAATAATTCTGTGGTAACTTCATGGGAATGACTATATATATTCTTGACACGTCCTCCCACTACGTGACTTTATTATTTCAAATTCAACGGGTAAAAAGCATAGAGGCTATATTAAAAAGGATGGCTAGTAGGTAATATCATATGGTAACAAGGTATTGCTTAACGTTCTCGGACAAAAAAGCTGCAATCCTGTGACGAATGTAAAACCATGTCATTTGTCTATTTAAAAAAAATATCTAGCTATCATCACGCTTTTATCCCAAAAGGGGTAGACAGAGACAATCAAATGCCATTTTCTACGATCCTGACATACCTCTTTTGATTCTTTTATATTCATCATACCTTTCATACATGCTCGGCGATTGTGTACTTTTAATATTGCCATCGATCAAATATAAGTACACCTAGGTCGTCCTCTGTCAGAATTTGCTGAATTTGTGAAGTTGACGGCCGTTTGGCGCAGGAATATTTTAGGTACAAACCTGTGACAGGTGGACGGACGGACGGACGGACAGTGGAGCCTTAGTAATATCCCTAAAAAGCAAGCCCCCACGGCAATCCACATGGGTTTGATCCCTACATTGGTCATGTGCTAAAATTGTACTAAGATTCAATTTTAAAATAATTGTTTTGATTTCATCATCTCAATTTATTTAGATAATTTATTTATGATCTCTGCGTATCCTGGATCGTAAAGCACTAATGAAGACATTTTTTTATAATCTATTCTAATTGTTTTTGACAGCCAAGTCATGTTTACTAAATACGTATACAAGAAGACTCCTAGATATTCCTAAAATATGGTAACCATACATAGGCTTTCTTCAAGCAAGATCTTAAAGTTACTTGAGGATTGGTTGGCGTCGCGTCGTGGGAATATATTTGAACCAGGGAATAAGCTTTCTGTGAATGTTAAAACTTATTCTGCTGAAATTTTGGGGAAAAAATATATATATTTTGGTTATCATCGATTTACGGATATGCGGTCGGGGATTTGGGAGTGAATACTTTACGAATGCAATTTTATGTTTATTTCAACTTGTTTTTTTGGATATTTGGTTACATATATGTTACATAGAGTCAATGTAGGCAAACCTGAATAGGGGTAAATGGGAATGCTTTCAATTACTTCATCAAAGCATTCACTGCGCCACTCACAATTAAAACGAATTGAAGGCATTATTAAAAGAACACACAATCGCTGAGCATGTATGATAGGTATGCTGAACATAAAAAAGGGGCGTCGGTGGTCGAGTGTGTAAGAGCCGACGCTCGCAACTGAGAAGTCGCGGTTTCGATTCCTACATCCGACCATGTACCAATGGGTTTTTTATAATAAAAAATCTATGTACATTATCCGACAAACCGTACAAAGAGGCTAATCCATCCATCCATCTAAATACCTCAACAGAGCTGGCCACTCGTTAGGTATAGCCTCAAAAAAATACTCAAAAATACAAAAAAAAAGTATTGTCTCTTGCTTTTGGGAAAACAGGCAAGGCATTATACCTACACTATGAATTGTAATACATTGTTATACATACATTTAAAAGGTTAAAACTTTGTAAGATAGATTGCCTGAACATTGCTACCTATACTGTCGCTCATCTTCATTTCAGGAGATAACTGAAAAGATCTGAATTTGCGATCTAATACTAAACTGTAAATTGACGGGAAATCAAGTAGTATAACATAATGTTTAAATTTATCCTTGATTCTTCGCGCTTGCCTGAATATAAATAGGTACTTTACTTATAGTAATATACATAGTCTGGTCATAAGTTCTGTCACACAATAAAAACTTTTCAATTTAAAATGCTGGCCACAAAAATGTTTATTGAATTCGAATTTAGAATTTTTCATTAATATAAAAATGTGTACTTTTTAGATATTTACTCGTTTTTAAATATGTAGTGGACACTTAAAGAAGACCGTGTTGAGGTTATTGCGTTGCATCGTTGCGGTTACGCGCCAATTCAGATTTTTGACATATTGAAAGCAGAACCACGGTGAAAAGGGTGTTAAATGAAGACTTAGGGCTTCGGGCATATCGAAGAAAAACAGGACATCGTTTGAAAGCTCGTTTAATGGACCTGAGGTTGAAGAGATGTCGCGCTTTGTTGAACCGGTACGCGGGCAACAAGCAATGGGAAATTCTTTTTACGGATGAAAATTTTTTTAATGTGGAAGAGAGCTACAACAAACAAAATGATAAGGTGTACGCACACAGCAGTGAAGAAGCGAGTAACCCTGTTCCGCGTGTCCAACGAGGCCACTTTCCATCCTCACTCATGGTTTGGTTGGGAGTCTCTTATTGGGGCTTAACTGCGGTACATTTTTGTGTAAAAGGCGTAAAAACAAATGCAGTTGTGTATCAAAATAAAGTCCTTACGAACCTTGTGGAACCCTGTTTCTCATACCATGTTCAATAACAGGCGCTGGGTATTCCAACAAGATTCTGCGCCAGCTCATAGAGCGAAAAGCACTCAAGACTGGCTGGCGGTGCGTGAAATTGACTTCATCCGGCACGAAGACTGGCCCTCCTCCAGTCCAGATTTGAGTCCGTTAGATTACAAGATATGGCAACACTTGGAGGAAAAGGCCTGCTCAACGCGTCATCCTGATTTGGAGTCACTCAAGGCATCCTTGATTAAGGCAGCCGCCGAAATTGACATGGACCTCGTTCGTACTGCGATAGACGACTGGCCGCGCAGGTTGAAGGCCTGTATTCAAAATCGCGGGGGTCATTTTGAATAAACTTTATTAGCATAAGAATCTGTTTTATTAAGTTCATTTTGGTATATAAGTGATTACATCAATAATAAATATGTCTCAATTATTTCATATTAAACATGTGACAGAACTTATGACCTGACTAAGTATGTACCTACCCCAATCCATTAAAACTTTGTAGTATTCATCTATCTATCTATCATGACGCCTTTTATCCCAAGAGGGGTAGGTAGAGACAATCGAATGCCATTTGCTACGATCCTGACATAACCTCTTTCGCTTCTTTTATATTCATCATACCTTTCATACATTGCATGCTCGGCGATTGTATGTACTTTTAATATTTCCATCGATCAATACATTTTAAGTCGTTCTCTGCCAGCATTTCCTTTCACTTCAGCCATACAAAGCTAAACCTTTTTAGTCAATATTTCATCCTTCATTCTTTCAACGTGTCCAAACCAACGTAAACTACTTTTCTTCATTTTAGTCACAACATCTTTCACTCCGAATTCTTCTTTGTTCAGTGTTCTTTGATATATTTTATTCTATCTTATCAGGAAGACATTCGAAACAAAATAAATTATGGATTCGAATTCAGGACTATCTGAAAGATTATTCAGTTCACATTATCTACTATTTTCCTTAGACTCAAGCTCAACTAAACCTCACAAATCCAATGTATCTCGCTGAGCCATTACTATCTTAAAGCCAATATTTATTTTATATCTGTTCTTAGATTGAAAAATGTTACAATATCTAGTATCTACAGACCAAATATTTTAACCACGTATTACATTGTTACCGCACGGCTAGTTCCTGCAACGTTGACGTTTTAACTAACTTTGCACTAACTTTTTGTTTCATATTAAACACCCCAGCTTCGCCCGACATTTTGAAATGTGACATGAAAATGGCGTTGAAAGAATGAAGGATGAAATATTGGCTAAAAAGGTTTATGGCAGAATTATTTACGCCATACGTCCGTGATTGGGTCATGAAACTCTACATAGCTATGTTTCAACCAAGTTTCAACATTTTTTGTCCAGTAGATTCGGAGAAAATAAGCTGTGACAGACAGACAGACACATTCATGAGAGATCCTATAAGGGTTTCCGCTTTTTTTTAAGATATACGGAACCCTAAAAATAATTGTAAAATGGACATGATGGAATCAGATTGTTTAGATGTTGGTAAAACTACTATGTCATATAATTATTTTCCTTTCTACGCCTAATTTTCTGCTAATTAAATATCAAAATATCAAAAATGCGGTTTGTTTGTTTGTCCAGATCGACGTGATTTACATATATAATTAAAGGGTGACATAGGCTACTTTTAATCCCGGGAAAATATTTTTTTCATAAACAAAAAACTTTACTATGCGTGAGAAACCGGGTCGGTATTTTGTCATAATTTTGAAAATATAGAGAATCAATTTGACATTTTATTAATATAAAAACCTTAAATCAAATCTAAAGAGTAAAAATAACTAAATAAACCAGATCCGCGTGGAATAGTAGCAAGAATTCTGGCTGCGTTTCCCCGCTGAATCGCGATGCTGATTCGTCAAGCGAAGAAGGAGCCAGCCCTCTTGTCACCAGAAAAGATGATCAGTCGAGGGGATACATCATTTGAACCCCACGGACCTAGAGTTTCTACACCAAACGGCACAAATTTGTAGTTTTCAATAATTGAACTATATTTGTACCGTTTGTTAGACACTGCGATTTCCGCCGCAGCTCCCGCTTTGATTGCTGTTTCCCTGAGAGGAGACGGGGCTAATGTGTCCACGCACGTAGCATCCCATACAAGATCCCGACCTCGCTCCCAGGGAATCAGAGTCATTCCATCTTGACATAGGGTAGACGGGGTAGTCAAATAACAAAAAAACAAAAAGCCATGACATGCTTTGTTATACCTTTTCTCCTTTATTCCTTCCTTGTCTATAAGGTCTCATATTTCCATTACACCATTATTGCTTTCAAATTAATCTGAAATCCATGGTAATGTTTTATTACCTTTTTTTATTCATTGTTTGTAGCAAAGACGTTATAAGAGATCGGTAGGGACGTGACACGTCTCTCCCTTTTATTGCCACTTATTACTTGGGCCGGCCATTGAGAACAAACTAATAAAACCGTACGAAACAGACAAAAGATTGCTGACAGAAGACTACTCTGCAAACTCACTTTTAGCGTTGCCATTCGCAGATCAAACTTTTTGTTTTAGACACAACATATTTAGGTACTGTTGCTATAATAAAATAGGTGTATCAGTGAGCCTTCGATAAATAATTAACACATTTGATCCATTAAATACTGCAACAGGCTTTTCTCCCGTTTTGTTTAATATGGAATAATGCGTCAAGTGGACACTGTTACCACACCACAAGGTATAATGGCTGTAAAGAAGAAGGTATGTCGATGAGTGTAAGCACGATAGAAGCGAAGCCACTTTTTAACTACTACATTTCCGTCTCGAAACGGTCGGTTTTTACTCATATCATCCTAACAAATATTATAATTATTATGTAACTTAAATTATTTTTAACAGATATTTTTGGAGGGTGTCATTTTTATCCGAAAATCCTTCGTGTGACCCACGGTTTTCAGCACCAGATTTCACATCTCGTTGCGGTGTCTTGAGGAACGTTTTTCAGTGCGGAGTGAGAATAAAACATAATAAAGAGTTTGTCATTCAAGTGAGTTTAGATAGTTGAGCCTTGTATAATGATGTAGCATCCACGAATACACGTAAAACGGATGTGATATCACTTACCGATGAATAGCAGGGTCCCAATATTGGAACGGAAGTAAAGAATTGGCTTTTTCGCTTTTTGGGCGTGTGCCAAATTCATGAGGCACAGAATAGAAAGTGATTGTTTTTATACGAAGTTCAGATACTATTGTATATTATGTCGTAAAAGGTGACTAAAAGAACAATACAGTGAGGAAATAACTTATTTTTCCAATGAGTAGAGACTGTTTTGGCGCGTCCTGAAATGCATACACATTATTTTATTTTTGAGAGATGATGATGAATATGATTTATCTATGTAAGTACATACTTACAACTTTTGGATTTGTTCATTACTTATATTCCCTAACTGTACGTCGCGGCGCTCTCAAGCGTCAAGCTCATTCTTCTTTATTTATTGTACTGTTACATTTTCTACTAAATAATAATAATTAAGTTTCTATAATATTTGGAATAAAGGTATCTTCTTTTAGAAGGGCGTAGCAAAAAGAAAAGTCTCAGTAAAAAAAATTATTGGAAACCCTTGATCTATGTCGCCGCCAAATGGTTAAAGGATGGCTAGGCATTTCATCAAATTGTTGAAATAAACGTTTAACATAAGGGCTGAACGCAGCCTCTTGGTTGTTCGTCGTATTCGTATTATTTAGACTCAAAATTTTGTTTAAAACTAGTGTCCGGCTCATTATTTGCAGGTAAATTCATTATGTGTTTCTTTTTCTTTTATTATACTGTCTATATTAATTCAAAACAAAGCACTTTACATAAAACAACAAACACAAATAATCAGCTGTTGACGCCATATTTGTTAGAGACTGTTAGCGCTATAGTGGCAAAATAAGGAACTACATTTTAAATGACCTGGTGGCTTTTGGTTCAGCCGTTTCTAAAGAGCTAGCTTTCAATCAGCGTTAAACGTTAATATATCACAATTCATTTAACGAACGGCCTAGCCATTCAATTGAATTCCGCCATTTAATGAAATGTCTAGCCATCCAATTGAGTGGCTGTTTTAACCATTTGGCGGCGACATCTATACTAATATTATAAAGAGGAAAGATTTGTATTTTTGTATTTTTGTATTTTTGTGTGTGTGTATGTTTGTAATGAATAAACTCAAAAACTACTGTGCCGATTTCAAAAATTCTTTCACCATTGGAAAGCTACATTCACCCTGAGTGACATAGGTTATATTCTATTTTCAAAAAAAATTAGGGATCCTTACTAAAACTCCAATAGGGTGGGGGTAGGGGTAGGGATAAGGGTAGGGGCAGGGGTAGGTATTAGGGTATATTTTATTTTGTTCGTAAATATCCACGGGCGAAGCCGGGGGCGGAATGCTAGTATACACGTATACATACAATATACACGAGTCCTTATTAATTTTTTTCCTCTATTATCACTAACCACAAGTAAATTAAAAAAACCTATATGAAGTAGTACTTTTATTAGAAACGGATCTAAATTGTATTGCAACGGCTAAAGATTGATTGATTGATTGACTGGCAATATTGACATTATTTCAGCATTGATGAAAATAGGGTGGACGTCTGTTGATTTCAATTGTATATAAGCTACTGCACATGAAATTCGTTATAAGTATACATTTTTATTCTAATATTTCAGTAGGTACTGATTTATTACTTTTGTAGGTGTAGTTTTGATAATTATTAGCCATGCTAAACAGGAACGGAGATCTCAAAACCGTTTCGAGAAATAAGTTTTTAGTACAATTTCTATTTATCAGATTTTAAATTAAGTCTATACTTTTTATGATATTCAATAAAAAAACAATAACCTTCATTTGACCTATGTATGACGTCATCATAAGCGGTATGAAAAAAAAACATTTGCCTACAAAAAGTAAACGTCAATCTTTAAGTTTATATGTATGATAAACCTGATGGAGCCATAACACGAAAAAATAAAACAGAATATGATTTATAAATTTTTGATTCCACGTCACGCCTTGGTGAATAGCGCACGCGCCCGCGGAGACCTGATGTGGAATCCAGTTCAATCCCGTCCGCACTGTGATAGTTTTGATTAGTCAGTGATTAATAGGACATATCACGGTTGGCGGGAACATCTTAACAACCGATTACCGGCTTATTGTTACTGTGACGTCTATAATACTTGCCATTGGCGGGACCATCAAAACCCTGATAGAGCCATTTTGAAAAAAAAATAGATTAGATTATAAATTTATATTTCTAGTTAAGGGTCCTATATTGGGAATTTTTCTGGGATAAACTATTCCCAATTTCTCTGTAAATAATCCACCTGTGTCACTGTAATTTAGCATATAGTTACTTATTGAATATATCTAAGTGAAATAGCTCTTATTTTTTCAATGGGTTTTATTGAATAGGAAATATGGGTAGTTTAACTTTGCCCCTGCTGTCTCTTTCATAATCTATCACAAAACTCTAAATTTTTTTTAAAGCGCTCTTATACCATTATTCTTCAATTATATATATCGCTTTTTTTTGTAGCTTATTGAAAATTCAAAAAAAAAATTTATGATTTTTTAATTTGGCAAAAATAATAAAATAATTATTATTTTAAATTTTCAATAAGCTACCAAAAAATTCGACATATATAATTGAAGGGTAATGGTATAACAGCGCTTTAAAAAAAATTTAGAGTTTTGTGATAGATTATGAAAGAGACAGCAGGGGCAAAGTTAAACTACCCATATTTCCTATTAAATAAAACCAATTGAAAAAATAACGACTATTTCACTTAGATATATTGAATAAGTAACTATATGCTAAATTACAGTGACACACGTGGAGTATTTACAGAGAAATTGGGAATAGTAATATCTCCATACAAATTCCCAGTATAGGACCCTTAATAGTAATTTTTAGGTTAGTAGACCTTGACTTTTATGTGTATAGTGGCTAAGATTATAATCCTGTTCCACTTTTAGTGACCTCACGTTTACATATCGCGGGTAAAATTAAAAAACTTTAAAAATAGATGCAAAGTTTCTTAAAATGAGATATTTCAAAATATATTTAAAAAAAAATATCATAAATATCATATCATGGCCAATTGGATGTATGTGCTAGCGAGAACTCTATTCTTTTGTATATTAAAAAAAATCCTACTTCTCCTTAAAATGGGAAATGCGGACCGGGAAGTACCCTTACTCAATCAATACTGGCCTCAAATATTGGGTGTATCTTTTGGAGTAGGTGCTGGAGCATTCATCAACTTTGGCAGCCGACGTCCTCTTTTCAGCGGTCTGCAGAAACATGTACTGGGAGCAGTAGTATTTACTGGAATATGTATGTACACACAACAAAGACGAGATGATTATTTTGCTGAGAGAGATGCTGTATATAAACATTACATAGAATTACACCCGATTTGTCGATAAAATGAACCTAATCCCAAATTGTGTTACTGGTGGCACTTTTAACAAAGATATAATCTAAAGAAAACTTCACATATTCACAACAAAATGTTTAAATTTGTTTATGTAAAGCAACCTCGAATCTGATAATCCAGAATCCAATATCCTGTTGGTAAGACGCTCGACTGCAACAGGGACAACTATTGGTATCATGAACATCTTAAACGGAGTTTTTGACGGTATAACCAGATTTTTTCATTCTTTTTATCTTTCTTTACGGGTTGCCTTACACCTCCCGAAACCGTGTTACGGTTCCAGGGTACCCAGCGGAAGACCAAGTCTCCCTAGTTTAGCCGATGGTATTAGTGAGGCTATACCTAACGAGTGACTAGTTCTGTTGAGCTACTTATTAGTGTGGTTTGTCGGATTATGTAGGTACATAAGTTTTTAATTAAAAAAACCATCAGTATATGGCCGGGATCTGGAATCAAACCCGTGGTTAATACCAGACGTCTTAACCACTCGGCCACTGACGCACCTTTGTTTTTTTTTCACACAATTTTTTCAATATTGAAACCAGTCAATGTCAATACTTTTTTACATTGTATAAGCTCCGTCTGTAAGTAATAAGATGTTTCAGTGGAGGAGTGATAGTTAAATTTAAAAAAAGGCATAGTCAGTCATGGGGTCTGCCTACAGAAGTGAATACTTAAAACTATGAAAAACTGTGCTTTTTAATTTATAAGCATATATGTATATATATGTACGTATAATAAAGCCATCTACCAATCATTTTACATATAAATTTATCTGTGTCCGGGCCGGGAGTTGGCGGCTAGAAAAGGGCAGACAAAAATGCCCGACCCAGCCATACGTGGAATAAATACAGTACACGAATTCCTGCCCGGACATTCTCGGGCTGGGCTATCCATGGTCTTGTGCAGAAAAGATGTCGTGGCTGGGTCGCACGAACTCATAAAATTTCCCCCTAGCTGAAACTACAAGGACATAATATTAGAAATCAGATGACTAAATAATGGTCACACCTATCCATACCTACCCATATATTGATGTCCCCTAATTTTAGCCTGAGCATTCGCTGATTCAGGTCTTTCAAGATGATTTCAAATATAATAATTAAGTATTAAAAAATAAATAAATAGGTAAGTAAAAGTAAATAATAATCATATCTTTCCCGGTAGAAATCTTCCGTTATACATTTCAGGATATAAAATATGATGTTTGGAAATGATGACAGTGAACTGAAACTATTAGGGCAAGTATAGGTTTTAACAAATTCGTGGAAAATATAAACAAGTTTGCTTAAAACCATTTTCACAGAACCATTTCCATAGAGCTTTTAGTGTTTTACTGTTAGGAAAAAAAATCCATTTACACTTTTAAAACGCTTTTTAAGTGTGCATGTGAAGTTTTAGGATATTTTAGGTTATAATGCTATTTGTAGTGCTGGTTTTTTTACAGATTAGAAAAAAATATCTAGTTGAATTCCGTTTCAATTCCATCTACAGTAATATTATAAAGAGGTAAAGCTTACAAACATGTAGGAGGTAATCTCTCAAACTACTCAACCGATTCTAAAAATTCTTTCACGAATTAAAAGCTACGATATCCCTGAGTAATCAGGCCATATTTTATTTTGTTAGAAAATATACACAGGCGAAGTCGGGAACGGAAAGCTAGTTACTAATATTTGATATTTAGTTTTTAGATCTTTCCAATATTGATCAAGAACAAAACGCAATAAAATGTTATCCAATCGTTAAAATAATTACGAAATATGAAGCTAATAAAAATGTCCCACACCACAGGGTTTGCCCCATATCTTTTAATCTAACACTAACAGGCCTACAATTTTAACATACTGTCCTATTGTTTCAGGTGAACGGATCATGGGGCTTGGCAGCGTTTATGTGCGATTTCTACATAGCAATGGACGTCACGTCATCCACTTCCAGTATTTTTAATTTAGTCGCGATATCTGTTGATAGGTAAGTACATATATTTCATTCTTAAAATTCCATCGGCAAAAAAGCTATAGCTATTAGTCCTTTTCTAAAATATCAAAGCCGTTTATCCTTCCTCAACGTACTCTTCTTGTCATATCTATTCTATGGCTTTCTTCCTAATTTTAATATTTTAATCTTCTTTCACTCCATGTCCCTTATTATAATATTTCCTATGAACTTACTTTCTCACAATTCCTTTACTATTCCCATGCTTCACTTCATATTATGTCAGGTTTATACCTTCATGATGCAGTCCAATATGCATTACCCATTATCTTGGATATTTCCCAGCATTAGAAGTAAATTAATTAATTATCCAAAATGTTTTCTACGGTAGGTAATCACTCTGTCACCAAGATTCCTTCAAATGAAGTTTAAAAAGCACAACCGGACTGCATGTTTATACATGGCCTTGCCACATTAGCTTCAAATCGGACTATCAGATCATTATGTGTATAAAAATAATATTGTCACTTAATGATGCTGAAAGTATTTATTTTTGGAGTATATATTAGTATTATATATAGTATTTATATTCGTCGTTAAAAGACAGTAAAATATATCTAGCATCTCTCATATAACTTGGTTTCCCTATTAACCTACCCCAGGGAATTTCAGAAACTCACTTTCTTCTGTGCCTAAGCCATTTATATTTTATTATGCTACCTAGATCGGTATTCCTCTTATTTATATCTTAATATTCAGATAGATACTTCAAACATTTGTTTGTAAAAGAACTGGCTCAAACTGGTCTGAAATATCGATCCAAGTGCTAGACCTTAATCAAGAGGTCTTGGGTGCTATCAGGTGCTATAGAGCCATGCACATGCTTCAAAGAGTTTGAGGATTCTCTTTTTTATTATTTATGAATATGTAATCCTATACTTTCCATTAACTCTTACATTTTTCTATCAGGTATATAGCAGTAACGCAGCCCATAAAGTATGCGAAGCACAAAAACAACCGACGTGTTTGGTTTACCATAGTCCTAGTATGGCTGATATCTGCTGCCATTGGTTTACCAATAGTGCTGGGTTTAAACGACACGTCGGACAGAAATTACGATGAATGCCTGTTCAATAGTCAGAACTACGTCATTTACTCCTCACTTGGCTCATTTTACATACCTTGCATCATGATGATGTTCCTGTACTACAATATATTTAAGGTAAGTGCAATATATAATGGACATCTATCTATTAATTATTATGCCTCCCTTTTTCACACCAGATACAAACTAAGTTGATAGATCGTAATATATATTTAGTTGATCTTAGGTCAAAGGGTCGCAAAATAATTAAAAGTAACACTTCACAGATATAGGGATAGGAGAGTAGGGTATATAGATTGTCACGAAATACACTAAATAATAATAAATTATTTAATATAAATAATAAAAAATATATATTTCTTATATACTAATCTAATTATATAATTCACCAGGCGTTAAGAATAAGAGCAAAGAAACAAAGAGCAGCGAAGAAACCTCCCATATCAGGCGACCCTACAACTGGGGCGACTACAGCTGTAGTTATAGAAAATGTGGCACAAACAAGAAAATTGGCTGAGACTGCGTTACACGAGGACAGACCAACAAACACTGGCTCTGGTAGCAATGAGGATGATCATGAAGACAGGTCAGTATCAATAAAAAGTATTCACAGATACCTACTGTAGATTACTTCAATATTTTCTATCGCTGTTGTTAAATGTTAAAAGTACACACAATCGCCGAGCATGTATGAAAGGTGTGATGAATATAAGTGACGAAAGAGATATGTTAAGATCGTATTAAAATGGTATTAGATTGTCTCTGTACTGTAACTGTACTTAGTATTTTACATAATAATATTTGGATCGTAAAGATAAAGGAGACATTTGGGCTCACCATAGTGATCTCTAATTTAGATGCACGTATTGACGAGTAGTTGAACTTATTTGCCTTTCATTACTGAAATTATATAAAACACTACCGTCTTCGTCGGATGGTTGGCACTGTCAAATTTTTTAATCGTCAGATTTCGATGCTAGAGTTGCTTGTTTGATAACATAGTATCCATGTAATTTGTGTAAATTATCTTCATAAAATTATAGTATTACAGTATAACTAATAACTATATAATATTGTAAAACCAGCAAATGACTGCCACTCACTGTGGTTAAGCATATACACATACAGTCTATGAGTGAGGGCATCTATTACTACGAAGGTCAAACTCCCTATGCCAGCCTGCTTTTTCACGTTTTGCTGGAAGGAAAAGTTTATATAGGTAGTAACTGGTTAGATAATTACATTTAAATAAATATTTGTTGGCAGTTTCGACAAGCGCTCTGTGGATCTAGAAGCAGACGCTGACGAATGCCACGTGATACCTAATGACAAATCAACGGATTTCATGTTAGCCACAGTAGCTGAAGAGGGGGGGATGTAAGTTCTATTTCATCTCTTTCTATTATACAGTATAATAATATAAATTGTATGTGAAATAATTATGTGTCCTTACTCTCTATTTCTTTTTTTATTCCTCCCTCTATTTTAGATTCATTTCCTGTATCTTTTGGTTTTAAATTTTTTTAAAGTTCTAATGAGATTTATATCCCTTTAGCACAATAAAGAACTTGAAGTCTCCGCCACCGGTGTCAGATGCAAATGGTAATAACGATTCTGGATATGCGCCTTCCAACTTAGAAGATACAATCAGAGAACACGCATCATCGCCACCCCCATCACCACGAACAAAACAAGATGCTACAGTTATTCATAATATTGGCTGCATAGAAAACGGTTCCAGAGGATCTTGGAAGAAGAATGGGAAAACTGCTAGAATCGAACAAGACTCAAGGTAAATTTTTGATCTAATTAAATGTCATAAAATATGTTATGAAACAACAAAACTGTACAAAATTAAACATAAAATAAACCTAATTAATTTAATTTTAGAAATGCATCACTAGCTCTCCGCTCTGATGAGGATCATGGCAGCCATTTTGATGTAGCCGCCTCTTGTAAAAAAGATAGAAAAGCAAGTGCAGCTACTGCCAGATTCACAATATATAAAGCCAATAAAGCAAGTAAGAAGAAAAGGGAAAAGTCATCTGCGAAAAAGGAGAGGAAAGCAACTAAAACATTAGCTATTGTATTAGGTGAGTGTCTAAATAATAACATAACTTATTTATTTATAGTAAAAAACTACCAAGCACCGCCTAGATGCCACATCATCTCCTTATAATCCTTGTCCTTAATTGATTAATAAATTCGACCGTGTTGTGTGTGTTTGTGGCTCATGGAGTACGCCATTCTCACCATAGAAAGAGTTTCCGCATGCTAGTGTAAACCAGTAATTTAGGCCTATAACAATCCCAGCAGTAATGCTATAACTTCATTTTAAAATGAAACACTGTTTGGTTTTTCAGGAGTCTTCCTCTTCTGTTGGGGCCCATTCTTCACTTGCAATGTCTTTGACGCACTAAGTGTCAAGTTTGGTCTGCCATATTCACCGGGTGTGACGGCTTTCATACTGACGACGTGGCTCGGTTATATAAATTCCTTCCTCAACCCTGTCATATACACCATCTTTAATCCAGAATTCAGGAAAGCTTTTAGGAAAATCTTACATTGTGGTACCTAGCCCATCGATTATTTGGTCGTCTTCACCCAGTAGATCTCTTATTATTAAATTTTTTAATTAAATAATCTTTTCATGGTATTATTTGGTTGCTATCTTTTCTAGGTTTCTTGTTAATTTAAAATTTCGATTGATTTCCATTCACTTTTAAATATTTTGTCTATATTATATTATGTAGAACTATTTTATATTGTATAAATTTAATATTATTTCTGATATTATTATTTTGAGATCTACTTGACGACCAAATAGAATAAATAAATGAACATTTCAATATAAAGTGAACAATAATTAAATAAATATAAACGAGCGAGATCATATTTTGTCTGTTATATTATCAGCTATAGTAGAAAATTAAGCATTTTACCATATCCATTTACCATACCATTTACAGTATTCTATGACGAAGTCATCGTTTCATAGCAATTTAAATATAATCTCATGTTAAATTAGACTTAAAGTTGCTTACTGCTCATTATAATCATTTAAGACTGTATATTGTCTATAAATAAAAAGCCAAATATAGTTTATATTATTTAGTCATTTATTTTGGGGTTGTGATTATGTGTACTTAACTTTTTGAAATTTATAGATCTATTGTTAATTTAATTCCATACCAGTATTCGCTTCTGCGGCAGTTTCTTGTAGGCAATAAAGTAATGTGAATAATGTAGTGATGTATTTAAAATATTATGGATGGTGGTGTTACTGTGCAATAATTATTTATATCACTAAGGTTATTGTTGTTTCAATATCATTGTAAGATATACCAAAGTCTACAAATACACGCATAGTAATTATTTGTTGTGTGTAGTTGTGCAATAATTTTAGTTGTAACCTTAGGTTGTAACGTCTAATAAAACACCAATAATTGTCCCTGTTGTTATTCTAATGTAAGTTTACTTCGAGACCCTCAATTAATTATTAGTTTTACTGTGATTGTTTTATCCTTTCTCATGTGTTTTATCCGTCCATTTATTTTTGACTTAACATTACTAGTCTTTAGTATTAAGTACTTAATATCGAAATCAAAATTGTAATTATAAAGACGTGGCACTGCGTGATTTGAACGTACATTAGATTGTATATAACGTTGTAGTTTTATCATATCATAATGTAGGAACTTAATATCCCTGTTAGTAGTACTGCAAACATTTCTAAGATTTATAATAATAGTACTAATAAAGTTTCAGTTTTCAATGCTATAAATAAATGTTATGCTATTAGACAATATCTTAAATTATGATATTAATGTGGAAGAATCACAGATCTTCCATCATTCTAAAGTAGTTTTGTATTTTCTACAAATTATTATCACTTGTTATTAGAAGTATATTATTATAATTGCAATAAGTATATTTTGTTATATATGTATACTTTATTGGATTGTATAAATTAGGTACATTGTTACATTATCTGTTACTACATATTTATTTAAATATTAAGTTTAACATAACATACATTATGTTACTTTAATGTATATGTTGTTATAAATATCGTGTTACTTCATAGGTAATAGTGTTATCAATAAATATATCTTCCGCTTATATATCTACCAGGCTTAATATGACATTTTAAACTGCATGTAGAATAATTAGGTAGCTAATAAAGCATGTATAAATGTAGAATTTATTGTAAATACTAGTTATTGCATTCCGATTTTATGTAAATAGTTTAAGACTATTTTATTAAGTTACTGATATTTTCTAAACTTTGTCCATAAAAGATTATGCTGTAGTAAAAATTATTATTACTATTATGTAGGTACAGTCAGATTCGAAAGCTTTTAGTCAGTAAGTATGTCAGTATTGTAATTGTTTTAGTAAGACGCTCATATTATGTGGGAAATTGGGAATATAACCTTTTGTATCTGACTGTACACATTCGCTATATCTACATAATTGTCGGTGGTTAATGAATCATTGACTTGCTATCCTTTTCTATACGAGGTAGTGCATCTACTTCTAATGTGATCATCGTTTTAAAATATAATCTGTTTATACAAAAGTGTTTTATTTCTATACAGAAAAATAAATCAATAAAACTTAAAATCTACCAATGTCGTATCAGCACACATTACAAGCTTCGTTTTTAGATGACCCATCTGAAATAAGAACAACTAAATGTACCTCAACATAACTGGCTATTTCTTAGGAATAATCATCAGGTAAAAGAGGGAGACGCTGGGTACCCTGGGACCGATATCACGGTTTCGGGAGCAGTAAAGCAACCCGTAAAACATCTTCACAGCCTTGTCCTATCGTAGTATCAGTTCCTAGCGCTAGAAAAACGCAACATGCATTCAATTTTATTTGTTACTGTATCTATTCCTAACTCTAAAGTAGCCCACGCACTGGTCCGTTATCTCACAGAAAATTTTCGGTCCGACCGCCGTATGATCGAGATTGAAGACAGGCAATGTAAATCATACGATCAAGATCACATGCAACTCACTCACGCACACAGACACACAATATTCTATTAAACAAAGGAGTGTGAATGTGAGTGTGTGTATGTGTGTGAAAGATCGTTCTGGTCATCGAAATCAACCACAAATACAACGATTTGAAAACGGATGGTGGGCCGCGCGATAAGAATTAGTCGAGTCTGTGGTCTATTTCGGTGGACCGTATGGCTGCGCGCCGGCGTTAGGGCGAATGAGTGGGCACCTTAAGCAAACTGATTTCGTCCCACTAATACTTTTATTACTTTGACGTATATTATTATAACTGTGTTTTGCGGTTGCAACCACGTTAATAGTTACTGTTTCGCCCCTTTGCTTGCTGACGTTAACATTTGCAAAACGTTCACTACTACCATTTTCGTTATACTGATTTCTCTCAAAGTAAACTCTGAAATCTATAGAAGTATAATAACCAAGACCCATAATGAAATCACCTTCAGTCTTAAAAAATATATAAATTATACAATATATTTAATTTAAAACAAGATAATTATTGCTATTTTTATCATAATTGTCACCATACCTGACCAATATTAATTTGCAGACTCAAACTTTGTCCTACATCTTCTAAGACGTCAACTCTAAGAACGTGAAGTTCTCCAGTTAGATATCTGCTTCCACCTTAGAGAGAATTGCTCCGTAAACATTAGAGCTTTTCAAATAATATTTAGTCACATTATAGCTGATTTTATTACGAATTCGATTTTTTTGAGGCTATACCTACCTAACGAGTGGCCTGCTCTGTTGAGGTATGTAGATGGAAAAGCCTCTTTGTAAGGTTTGTCGGATAATGTATTAGATACAAAGATTTTTTTATTATAAAAACACATTGGTACATGGTCGGATGTGGGGATCGAGCCCGCGACTTCTCTGTTGTGAGCCGACTTTTACCCACTCGACCACCGACACCTGACGACGATTTTTTTAGGTACTTATTTAGTTTGAATGCACACACTTGAACAACTTTAGTGTTTATGCCTTGCCCCATCTCAATTCTACCATTCACTACAGAGCCATCTCCTTGATATACACTTAAAGTAACGCCAAATTAATATGACTATCGTTGTAGTTGGCCATCTTAATGAGGTGAATCTTGTGTTCTTAACCGTATCTGTAAAGACGTCATAAATTTTAATATCCCATCGCTTGCTATTATAACAATAAAATGTGTATATGCTGTAGCTCCTATCTGCGTTATTGCTTCGTTCATCAATGAAATATACCATACCATCGTATAGCCATTATCTTCGTTAATATTTAATTTCAAATACTGAACCTCTCCTGGTTTGCTAACATCGATCTAAAATAAATTAAATTTTGTAATGCAATCAAGTTTTTATGCTTCACATTAACAAGTCTAAATCTCGTAATCTGCATCACATGGAAATCGTTTTCCAATAGCTCTCAGTTACAGTCTCATTACAGATGACATAGGCATGACAAACCGACAAGGTTGATTCAGGTAGTGCGCTACCAAACTACTAGATACAGCTACTTGTAATGCTCTTGACATTTTTACACCAAAAGCTCCGCCCACTCCCTTAATGACATATTTATTTTGAAATAATAATAGTACAAGTTATTGAAAAAATATTTTTTTTTGCATTTACAATCCCTCACTCACCGATTCTGCTCAGACAGCACATCGCGAGCCTCATCAGACGCATCGGATTTATTTACAAATTGGTACATGGCCGGGGTCGAACCGTTGTATATGTAGGTCATTGAAGTAATATCTTTATAATATATATTGTAAATGTATGTGTGTGTCTAAAAATATAGGTAAGGTAAATAATCAGTTCATAATTAAAAGTATTTATTGAAAATAATATAAGTAATACCACTTGTGTGTATAATATGTTTACACATCTGCACAAATATTATTGATTTTATGTCGAATTCAAAATTAAATATCATGTTATTATGTAAATACCTACAACAAAAAATAAATAAGAAAGGCAAAACAAGATTGTAGATGGGTCTAGAAAAGTCTAATATCTACGGGTATTATTATTAGTTTTTTTTTTTAATTAATTGATAAGAGAACATTAATTCATGACATTTCCATCACTGTTCCAGGTGTGTTATTTTCAGTAAGTAACAAATCGTGTGAAGCTAGTGTAGTTATACAAAGTTTGAAGCACGTTAAGGAATATTAGGAAATGTTCTAAATAATTCATCGCAACTGACTGAACACAACACGTAGTGAATAAAATATACCCATTATGATAATAGAGCTCGGTTATATTGAGATGTTGTTATGACGGCGAATATATAGTTACGCCTGAACTACATAGGGGTAAACAGTGTCATAAATCTTTTTCACACGAGAGTACACTATAGTTCACGATACTAAAACAACGTGTTTACGACAAATACGAGTAATACATTTTCACACAGTAAGCAACATAATGTCATTGAAAATTTTGAGACAGTTGTCATTTTGGAAAAGTTGTCATTCTGGAAAAGTTGATATTATGGTAAAGTTGTCATTCTGGAAAAGTTGATATTATGTCAAAGTTGTCATTTTGGAAAAAAGTTGATATTATGTGAAAGTTGTTATTTTGTAAAAGTTGTCATTCTGGGAAAGTTGATACCATGGGAAAGTTGTCATTATGAACCCGATAACAATCGGTTTCTCTGTATGGAGATGACAAAAGTAAATGTCAGTATCGTAAGTAAGTTGTGTATTTAATAAGCGTGTGAAATGTGAACGAGTGGAAGCAACATAACGACATTATGACGGTCTATTTTGTGTTCGTGTCGTGTAGCAGTGTGAAAAGGGCCAAAGGATCTAAAATGCTAATTTTGGAACTCGATCACTTCTTACGAGTACCTACTTACCTACATAGATTCGATTCTGCCTTTTTCACAAAAATACAGGTACATAATATCTTTAATCTTCTATAGGTATCTATCTATACTAATGATAAAGCTTGATTGTTTGAACACGCTTATCTCTGGAACTACCAGTCGGATATGAGAAAATTCTTTCGTTCCGTTCTTTCAATAATCGATCAAGTCATTTAATCACAAAGAAATTGATTTTCACTTGCTATATTTTTCTTATTATTTTATTTTATTTTGTCTCCATTTGTGTTTACGGTGATTTGCCAATGTTAAGTAGTAACGAATGTTTCTTTAAAATAATGATACTAATACTACAATTTCTTTGCTTCTTTCAATATTTGTAACCTGTCCATGATACGGCCTCTATTGGCATCAAACAATGAAGATATGGCTGTATGGTTTTACATAGATCTTTGCCTTTTCCTTGGAAAGAAGACTACCAAAAGAAAAAAAAATCACCAATGCTGACAATGATTAGTGACAAAAGTTCTTCTACTGATCAGTAAAATATGCCATGTTTTAAATAGGCGTAGTTTATAAAACAAACATTGCTATTGCGTTTTAAAAACTGTGGCTATTTAGAAGTCTTAATAATTAAAATATGGCTTAATCCAATTTAAAATTATAACCTATCAACAATTTGAATTGAAAATGTTGTTTAAATAAACTCATTTTTCTTGGATTAATTGACATTTGCCATATTTTTTGACAGATATAAGATGGTTGACAGCCACGGACCCCTAATGTCGAAGGGTTCTTATTACTCAGCTGTTAAATTATAGTTAATTGACATGCAGGCAAACATACAATTTAAACCATGTTATAGCTTTTTACAAACTAAATATTATATATGCATTTATTTTTTATTATTAAATATGCAGCCAAATAAAGTTCATGATAAGTTCTAAAATTTAGCACACTTGAAATATTAATTAAAAAATTGATAGCTAATTAAACTTGCTCTGAATCTAGAAACACACGTGAATATTGTTATGTGCAGAAATAGGGTGACAATGATTTTGTTAAGCTTCATCTATCACATTATTTAGTTTTAATAACTGAAATTCTGAACCAATTTAGTAAAGAAAGTGGGGGTGGTTCAAAGTTAACTTTTACGTTGATCTATAAAAATAAATTAAAGTGTCAGTCTGTGATTTCAAAATTAAGCTAATCAAGCTTCTGTTTTTTAGGTAATAGTGACACCGTAAAAGGTTCCCTATATAAATAAAAAATCAGGATGTGGCTGTGTACGTAGCGGGTTATATTTTGATTTAGAAGCGATTACATCATTCACTTGCATAGGCTCGATCACCCCAGCTGCAGATGTACTGGCGCCGTCGTTGATCCGCTCGGATGCCGTCATTCTCTTACATTCCCGGCACCGCTTCACTCTGTCATATGGTGTTTTATGGGTATGGGATAAAATCAATACATACAAACGTCTAATTAGTATAATTATAATGTTAAGTAAAACAACTAATAATAAAAACAGGCCAAATGTGAGTTTTTTACTAAACTATTTTTATTGTACGGTAGTACGGAAAACTTAGGCATATAAATCGAAACATTTTAATTAATAACTGCCTTCTCGCCCCGGCTTTGCCCTTGGTACATAACATCCCTTCACATCACAATTACTGCTATATCTTACTTCCGAAACCTTATTTTAATAAAACATACATACATTGTCCATCTAGAATTGGTAATTAATTTACATTTAGTTTCATAACAGTGAAATATTTTTTCAAATCGTATGAATAGTTTTCGAGTTTACTTCCTACAAACAAACAGAGTCGCCCGCTTTCTTCATAGAAATACTAACTTTCCACCGCCGCTAAAACTTAAGAATAATAAAAAAACGAGCTAGCCTTACAGTAGTCGCATATGATATCTCACCTTGGTACACATTGTTAGCTCACAGTACCAACCTCTCGAAAAATGAGTTGGTACCATCTGCCAACTCTATCACCGCGCGCGTTCATTGGTCAAATCAAATAGCGCGCACTTCCCCAGCTTCCTGTTACACATCCCTTTTCTCGAAATCACAAAGATGTTAAAAATCAAAAATAAATATAAAGTAGATACTATATAGAGAAAAGCACTTTCAGTTTTCCCGAATTTTAAAATTTTAAATCATACTAACGAAAAAATTTTGTGACTTGTTGCTGTGTCAAAAAGTGGAACGAACTTCCAGCGTCGGTCTTCCCTCCTTCCTACAACCTTCAAGCGTGGTGTGAAAAAGCATCTCTACGGGCCGGCATAGTGGGCGCGACTGGCGGACTGTATTATGATCTGCCAGTCGCGCGCATTCATAGACCAGCCACCTATGCTTAGTCAGTCTGCTTCTCTATAAAAAAAAAAATTTCAATTATCTTTCCATAAAAACCTGATTTGGACTATTACAACAAAATTTGCACTCTCTCTTTATAATATTAATATTAGTATAGTATAGATGTCATTAAATAAAATATTCATCAAAACTATGGTTACCCCACACGACCGGAAGATTTGCAAATTTCACGGGTCCCTGTAGGCATTGTTCAATCCAAGTTATCAAGTTCCCACAGTGCACAGTGTACAGTGCAACTAGTTCCGCTTCGGAGACTGAAACTTGAAGACTGAAAAATGTACATTACAAACTTACTTCCTGTACAAGTTTTCAATGAACGTGTCTTACAGTAGTTTTGAATTAATTTGCAATTACTTTTTACCTACATAACTAGCTGTGCCTTGCGGTTGCACTCGCGTTAATGCTCGTTAATGCTCCGCTCTTTTGGGTCGTAGTGTGATTTTATATCTTCCTCAAGAATTGAGCTATCAAATGCAAAAATATTTTTTCAAATTCGTCTGGTAGGTCCAGAGATTAGTGCGTTCAGACAAAGTCTTCAGCTATATTATATATACTAATGTATATATAGATAGATTAGAGACATGTGTCATGATGTGACATAGGCTACTTTTTATCCCGGAAATATTTTGGGATAAATTCTTGTCACTAGTTACTTATAATATTGTGTATCATTTTAAATGACAGATTTACAATAATGTTACAATTTATAAAATTTAATTTTGTTTCTGTCATCCAAATCTGTCCAGCTGTTGCAATGCCATTATAACTGATTGACACATACATTATTGCACATCGATCGATTGGTAACGCCTATATTTTTAGCTAAATTATAAAAGGTTTCATATAAAAATGCTAAAAATACAGGCGTTATGATTTGTACTCCAACAGTTTTATCAATCATTATTTGTAGATAATAAATATAATCCATACAGTTTAGCAATACAGCGAGGAAACGCTGCCAGCATCTTCGGCACAATGCCACAGTGGCCTTTTTTTAAATTTAATTTAACTTTATATATGTTGGGGATTTTACTTGGAAAGCAAAGGAACTGACCTTATATTCCTCGTAGTGCGTAGTGGACTGTATTTATTAGGCGTGCTGGCTGGTCTGCTCTCGATTTCCACGGTATGGTCTTCGCGTGATGAGGTTCTTCCTCGACTCCTTGCTACACTCGCGAGCGGTTATAGACGGCACACACAGCTGTGTGCGTGATCTTTGTTGAGTGGTTCTGGTGAAAGTCTTAGAAAATAGTGACCCGCGGGGGGTTCGTCGCGCCCTTTATATCTTTCTCTTGTAACTGACGAGATCATTTGAATTCGCCAGCAAAGGTCAGCGGGTAGGAAGTGAAGGATGGTTTTATGCGAGATAGTGTCGTGTGTTTTTTAAAGAGAGAAGAAATCGGCTTCTCCATCCTCCCCTCTTTGAATAATCGTGAGATTTTCAACACATGTCTCACAAAGGCTAGCCGCCGGACAACTGCACAGCCAGCCACACACATTCGTCTCACACTAGCACTCCTCCCCCGTCTCGTGTCGCCACTACACTTCGCGTGTTCTCGGTTTATTTAACTCGCGTTCCGACATTTCACAATAGCGTGTATTTTTTATACTAATTTATTTAAGCGTTCAGCCTACCTCGCGGTCAGCGCTCGACTACCGGCGTCGGCGCGACGAACTGCGGATCACTTCGCACTGTCGCCGAAAGGTCGGTAAAACAGTACCGCGCTCTCGCGATGCGTCGACGCTCTGATTAGAATGGGATAAGAAAAAATGCGGCGGCCTTCCAACAGACGGCGCCACTCTCTCGCGAATTTACAAATTAACTTAACTAACCTAACCTAATTAGAAACTAAAGGAAGTCTATTGAGTGGGGAGAGGACAAATCCTTACTGCAGGTCGCTTATACGTGCCTGTCGAAGTCCTAACGGTCACCACTCGGACGACTCCGTCCTGCCCGGGATGAACCGTCTCGATGATCCCTAGCGGCCACCTCAGAGGGGGGGCGTTATCCTCTCGGATCACCACGATAGTTCCCGCGACGATAGGTTGCACCGGCGTGTTCCACTTCTCCCTCACTTGGAGAGTGTTTAAATACTCGACTCGCCACCTTTTCCAATATGATTGTACGAGATTATCTAGTAACTGATGTCTATTCAGTCTGTCCGGCATTGTCTGTGAATAGTCATAGGAAGGAAAATGTCCTAGCGGAACGTTACTCAAGAAGTGGGCAGGGGTTAGTGCCGACAACTCGGCAGGATCTGAACTTAGAACGCAGAGCGGTCTACTGTTAAGCAGCGCTTCTACTTGCGTGAGGACGGTATTGAATTCGTCATACGTTAAAATTTGTTTACCTATAACTTTAATAAGGTGTGTTTATACACACTTGATTTGACTCTCCCACACTCCGGCCATGTGTGGACTGTAGGGAGGTAAATTTTTAAAATTTATGCGATCATGGGCTAGCGTGCGCTTATAATAGTCTGAGTGTTCCCTTGAGATAAGAAATTTGTATAATTCGTCTAACTTTCTCTTCGCGCCGAGGAAATTTGTCCCCCCCGTCTGAATATATCTTCGATATAGGTCCCCTTCGCGATATAAAGCGCTTGGAACGCTTTTAAGACGGAAATAAATATTACATTTCTGTGTTTTCTGTCTTAACACATTTCTTGCGGACAGTATCCAGATTTTTTTTGTCTAATCAGTGCGAGCAACAATCCTGGACCCGTATGTAGGTTGTTGAAGTGATAGTGGTCGATAAGCATCTCCACGAGGTGGTCTTTTGACGGAGCAATATATTATGTTTTTGTTCGTATTTAATGTTTGCATTGTCTAGTCGCTCGCCGACGCGCACGATTCGATTTTCTATAAACGACCTCAACTTGCGTAATCTCGGAGAGCATTATTTATTCTGCTTTAGCAAGTTTATCTCGCTTTGAAAATGAGCGTCTTGAATTATTTTCAGCAGTAATTAAGTCTGACGCACTTGTCACTCCTCGCGTGTTTTCATTTTTGGTGAATCGAAGGACGTAGACAATAATTTTAATAAATTTGTGTTTGCTATCTTATAAGACATGTGATCGGGTTCGTCGGGTTCGATTATATTAGCGCGTTGGTTTTATCTTCTGTTAGTTCCGCGGGAGGTCGCGCCTGAAATTCCTTAGAATCTCATTGGTCCGGCGGTGAGGTAAATCGTTGACTGACTTCCCACTGGAGGTTTTACAGCTCGCGTCCATAACGACTCGGACCTTCGAACTATCCTTATCTTCCCTGATTACCGCGCCATGCGGCCTGTAGAATCGTTCCTTCGGGTTCACCTCGCGTTCTTTCACCGGCGCGCGGTATTGTTTGTCGATATACTCGCGTATTGTTTTATTGTAACTCTCGCGTACAGCTGGATTTTTGTTTAGTCTATTTTCTAGATTAAAAAATCTCCTCCTAGCTGTCACTAAGGAATCTCTTAGTTCCTTTTCGAGTGCCGCTTTGAATGGTAGCTGCACTTTAAATCGTCCCGTCTCGTCGCGTGTTTGTGTATTTAGATATATTTTTTCGCACTCCCTTTCATCTATGGACAAGCGACTTTCCCCGGTCTGGATACTTTCCAGTTCCCAAGATTTTCGAACGAGGGTTTCCAGCGAAGAAGATTCCATCCCGGAATAAAAGGATTGATTATCTCGCGTAGGTACTTCCGCGGTCGCGGCTCCCATAATCACATAACCTATTCGAGTTTCGACTGCGCTAAGTTTTGTATTCTCTATTTCTATTTTGTTAGATCTTAGCAGCTGAGAGAAATATGAAACTCCCAGTATACAATCTATTTCGGCGGGATGTCCCACGTCCCTGTCTGCGAGAGGTAACTTTTCAAGTTTTTTAATAACCTCTTTGGACATTTTGTCCGACGGGACCTTATTAGTGATACTGCTGAGAACAAAGGCACGCGCTGAGTGTAACTCGCGGTCTTCGAACAGTGAGGAAAATTCAAATTCCGTTTGTCCCAGCACGGGCTGGCTATATCCCCCTATACCTGTCACTGACGAGGGTATTCTATTTATTTTCAAACCCACTCGGCGACAACAACTTTCCGTTATAAAATTTCCCATAGAGCCGCTGTCTAACAAGATTCGCATTTTCCGTTTTATTCCCAACTTATCCTGGACAAACACTGTCGCGGTAGGTACTATAGGTATAGTGTTCTCGATCTTATTGTCACAAGAAATAAGTCCCATATTCGTTCGAGTCATTTGTACTGCGTTGGCGGCGGTTGTCTCCCCCCGCGCGTCCTGCTTGCGCCAATGTGACCACTTACCTAGCTCGTCTCTGTCCAAGTGTAAGAAAGAGTGATGACGTAAGCCGCACCTAACACACTTATTTTCCGAGTTACATTTATGTGACTTGTGGAATCCCAGACAGTTAAGACAATAACCCATTTCTCTAACTAACTCGTTCTTCCTCGTGTTATCTTCATTCATAAATTTTCTACATCTATATAATGCGTGTAGTTCGCCGTTGCAAAGTGGACAGGAACCGGTTTTATTTCTTCGTCCCCCCGGCTCCCCTCTGTCCCCGCGACGTCCGCCGGCTATCTCTTGCGTCACGAGAAATGTTGAGATCTCGCGCTCTTGTTTAGACCTACCGTCATACGATTTTTTGAAATTACCGACCGGTTTTTTGTTACCTTCCGTTCGTGCGAGCATTTTTGAATGTTCCCTAATAAACAATTTTAAATTTTCGAAGGTAGGTAGTTTTTCGGTGTTCGATTGTTCGAATGATTTAACCGTTTCGATATCTAACTTACTAAGTGCAATGTGAGTGAAAATGAAGTCGGCGGCGTTCGCTAGTTTTAAATGCTTGATCGCGGCCACGGACGAGCAAAACGTATCTGCGAAGTTTTCTAGGGACATAGCTGATGCCTGCGTTATGTGTTTAAATTGTAAAATCTGTTCTAAATAACTCGAGGCTAATTGTCGCTTATCTTCGTATTTGTTGACGAGATTCTCCCATATTATGTCGTAGTTATCTGCGTTTGGGGTAATCCCGGCACAAACCGTCAAGGCGCGATGTGATAAGTGACCGATTAAATATTGAACTTTTTGCGATTTATTCAGATTCGAGTTTTCGTGAATAAGAGATTTGAAGTTCTCATAGAATATGTTCCAGTACGATGGATCGCCGTTGAATGTAGCTAATTTCAATGGCGGTAATTCTATTTTAGGTACGCACGGCTTAGCGACTCCCGAACTCGACGTTCCCGGGTTCGGTGCTTCTTTCATTCTAATCTCTCTTTCAGCTAGTTTTATTTGACAATATAAATCGTTCATGGCTATAATAGACGAAAAGTTGGGTTCATAATTAGCTTTAGTGTTTATATATTCTAAATTTAGATCGTGTACAACTTGAGAAAATTCCTCTTTGATTCTGTCAATGCCTTCCAGGCTAGACAAGAATAGGGAATGGTATTTGGATGAATTTATTTTTTGGGAATAATCATAGCACTTTTGTACTATCCCAAATAGCGTTTCTCTTTTAGATTCTAATAGTCTACAGAGAGCGGATTCCTTTGCAGGAGCGTTTTTATCAGTATTCGACATATTTATTAAGTAGCGGATTATAAGCAGCGTATAGCAAATGTGCGAAATATGTTGAAACACGATTAGCGTTAGCGTATTTAAATTAAATTAGAGGTTGAATTGGAGTGGTTTAGCGTTTCTCATATAATACATATATATTTTATGAGTGTACAGTGTAAATTGAGAGGCAGATCCGGGTAGAAGGTACCAAAATGTTGGGGATTTTACTTGGAAAGCAAAGGAACTGACCTTATATTCCTCGTAGTGCGTAGTGGACTGTATTTATTAGGCGTGCTGGCTGGTCTGCTCTCGATTTCCACGGTATGGTCTTCGCGTGATGAGGTTCTTCCTCGACTCCTTGCTACACTCGCGAGCGGTTATAGACGGCACACACAGCTGTGTGCGTGATCTTTGTTGAGTGGTTCTGGTGAAAGTCTTAGAAAATAGTGACCCGCGGGGGGTTCGTCGCGCCCTTTATATCTTTCTCTTGTAACTGACGAGATCATTTGAATTCGCCAGCAAAGGTCAGCGGGTAGGAAGTGAAGGATGGTTTTATGCGAGATAGTGTCGTGTGTTTTTTAAAGAGAGAAGAAATCGGCTTCTCCAATATAGATTGGGGCTTCGGTGGTCGAGTGGGTAAAACGTCGGCTCACAACTGAGAAGTCGCGGGTTCGATCCCCACATCTGACCATGTACCAATGGGTTTTTATAATAAAATTTACATTATCCGACAAACCGTACAAAGAGGCGTTTCCATCTACATACCTCAACAGAGCTGGCCACTCGTTAGGTTATAGCCTCAACATCTTCGGCTAAGTGAGGAAGACTTCCGCTGGGTACCCTGGGGCCGGCAACAATTCCCGGGAGCTGTAAGGCAGCCCGTGAAGATAACATAACATAACAACATTAACTTTATATTTTCTTTTAGTCTAATTTTGTATATTTTGGTTATTGTTTATTTAATTTTTTGAAAATAAATGTATTAATAATTTAAAAATATATTTTTATTTTTTATATACATAGGTACTTCAATACTAATATGCTACGCCACTAATTTTTTTTTTTATTTTTCATAAAATTTCCTTTTGGATATAGGTTCATTTAGGATCTTATAGATTTTTTTCAAACAGAAGTTAATAATTATAAAAACCAAAACGAATTGAAAAGATCTCTTACCAATATTATATTATCTAGATTTTTTATGTTACTGACAGAAATTATATATATTAAAATTGAGCAATTGTTTTCTCCGTGTAATTAATTTTAAATCAAAAAGTATATTATTCGTAAGTAAAATATTTTGATACATGTTGTGATGGAATTTAAATTGAAAACAATAGAAAATCCGCGAAATTACTCGCGAATTATTCGAAATTATTCGAATTATTCGTTATTTTCGAATTATTCGTCAAATTTCGAACGCTATTCGCACACCCATACTAGTTTTACATAATTATTTTCTACATAATTTTGTTATAAATTATATCTCATAGATTAAGCAGAATTTTATAGTATTTTTGACTTGTCTTATTTGGTAAACAAACTTTGCATGTCTTTTTATACATAAGTTGTCGTTTAAAGTTCTTAAAAGACGTTATATTAACAATAATTATACACAATAATTAACATTTAACCTATTTTACATTTGCAGAAGTAATAATATTAATTTTAAACTCTTATTTAAAAATTTTACAATAAAAAGACAAATAGCAGAAATTCTATATACACAAATGTTTCGACATTCAAATCCTTTCGCTAATAGGAAGCTACATTATATCTGAGTGCTATAAACTATATTTTATTTTGTTCGAAAATATCCACGAGCGAAGCCGGGGGCGGAAAGCTAGGAAGTATACAAAGTAATACTACATTGAATCCGGGTTCAGAAACACAAAGTTTATTACACTCTCATAATTGGTTCAACTTTTTACCATTTAACAAAGCAGTTTACAGTATTGACAATAGAATTTAATTTGGTTTGTAAAAAATATGGTACGAGTACTTTAACTTAAAAAAATAGTAGAGAGGGATCTAAAAACGAAGGTCGGTCAATACGAGGTGGTCACATCTAATCAATGTCATATTTTATAAATGCGTCAACACAGGTATAAAATTATAGATAAAATAGTATAAAAAAATCCCAATAGTTATTTATGATCATATTTGATTATGCTTCGGTTCCGGGACAATCTCGCTGAGCGCTGGCCATGAGGATACCCTAGTCTTTCTTTTAGGCGTTATTATTTTAAAAATGATAATGAATCAGCGTTGTTCATGCTGTTCATGTTTTAGACGGTTGATGTAACAAAATATTGGAAGGCGCTTCGGATGTTATGTGTTGGGCCCATAACCTGTTATTTAGTGAAAATGTTTGGAATATCCAAAGATTTATTTTGAAACCGGACAGGAGTGTCAAAGAAAGCAAACCATAATATTTTCATAGATTCTACCTCATGTTATGGCGACCAACGCACGCGTTCTGTCGTGACACGATGGGAATCCAGTTTAATCCCGTCCGCGTTGTGTAATAGTGTGATTAGTCTGTGATTAATAGGGCATATCACAGTCGGCGGGATCATCTTTATCAATCGGCATATATACCTATATGGCTATAATAGGTATCATCGATTAACATTGGTGGTGGAGTCACAATAAAAAAAAAGAAGAAGAATTTTATAACACAGTAAGAACATAATTGATTTGAATAAATAAGACATTGTGTTCATGGAATTGTCATAATTATTTATCTTCAGTGTTTTTTTTAATAGAAGAAATCTGAATGAGAATTTATTTATGTTAAAAGAATCGATAAAAATATAAAGAGAGGAATATTAAAGTGTATTCTTGAAAACGTAAAATGAAATCAAGCCAGTCGGGCCTCATGGCCTGAAAGGCTGAAAAGTACGTGCACTGAAAAAGTTATCAAAAATTATGTAAATTATAATGAAGTTAAGTAGGCTTGCAAAGATCGACGGCGACGCTAAAAGAAATTAAAGAAATCTTCTGGCATATTTTACTAAAATAACTTATCTGAGGCTCCGTTACATAATTTGTTTCATTTTCATAAAATACTGAACCAATTGAGCACAAAAAACTTTAAGAGTAAAGAATTATTTAGACACTAATAAATAAATTCTTATGGAACTTTCTTTATGGGGCGTCGGTGGTCGAGTGGGCAAAACGTTGGCTCACAACTGAGAAGTCGCGGGTTCGATCTCCACTTCCGACCATGTACCAATGGATTTTTATAATAAAAAATCTATGTACCTATCCGACAAACCGTATATACAAAGAGACTTTTGCAATGTACATAGGTATAATATGCAGAGCTGGCTACTCGTTAGGTATAGCTTCTAAAATCTTCTGCTAAAAAGGAAAGCCTTGTCTTCCGCTGGGTACCCTGGGGCCGGCAAAGGCTGTGAAGATTTTTTTTTATGTAATGTATCTAACAGCTAGGTTTCCCACGACTTCGTACGTGACTATTTCAGAATGTTGGCAAACATACACTTCATACATAGCTTTTCTCATGTTCACCTCTGCCCACCCCGTTCCCGTCGTCATGCCGTGATGGTATATAGCCTATGTTACTCAGGGATAATGTAGCATTCCAATGGTGAAGAATGATCAAAATCCGTCCAGTAGTTTTTGAGTTTATTTAAGTTCGTAACAAACATACAAAAATACAAATCTTTCCTCTTTATAATATTATAGATATATGGTGTGATATCGAGATAACACAGACAAAGTCGTGAGCAACGTCAAGTGATTAACAAGAAGGGGCAAAGTGAATAGGGGGTAGCAGAGACAACGCAGAGTGTTGTAATACTGTGTGCCGTATTCCAGATTTTTATTATGTTTCATTTAAAAAGTTACCAATGGGGGGGGGGGGCATTTACACTTTGAAAACAACTTATCTCGTAAACAAAATTTAATATCAAAAAGATATAGTTGATGATATGGTTAAAATGTTCATCTCATTCTCTCATCATCAAACTCAAAGAGTTTTTGTCGGTATCAAATATCTCCCTTAATACTGTTAATATTAGATACGCCATTTTGAAGATTATTTTTCCCTATAATGAAGAAAAATAAACAAAAAAATCAAAATTTAATTATATTTATTTACTAGCGGACTCGGCAGACGTTGTCCTGCCCAAACGTTGGCTTGCCTGCTATTTACTTTCCTTCGTCCGTGGAAAACAACTACTCCTACCCCTACCTCTACCCCTACCCCTACCCCTACCCCTACCCCTACCCCTACCCCTACCCCTACCCCTACCCCTACCCCTACCCCTACCCCTACCCCTACCCCTACCCCTACCCCTACCCCTACCCCTACCCCTACCCCTACCCCTACCCCTACCCCTACCCCTACCCCTACCAATAACCCTACCCCTACCCCTACCCCTACCCCTACCCCTACCCCTACCCCTACCCCTACCCCTACCCCTACCCCTACCCCTACCCCTACCATACCTTTACCACTACCACTACCCCTACCTCTACTCCTACAATTCTACTCCTGCGATTTCCATACAAAATTACCTATTTATTATTCTTTATTTTTCAGCTGAACTTTAAGGTTTTTCCTATTTTTTTTTTCTTCTAAACCACCCCTGTGTTGTAACGAATTAGCCAAATCGGTCAAGCCGTTTTCATGTTATGTCGTGACAACGGAAAACGGGTTTCATTTTTATATATATAGATTTTGTGAAAAACGCCATCTATTGGAGATGAGTTGAACTATGAAAACAATGTTGACACCACTAATGGTGCGAAATATTCGCATGGGTCATAAATCAAAGGGGTCATCTGGTAGGTATTATGTATTTTCCATCAAAATCGGTTTTTTTTAAATACTGGGATGTACGGGCTGAACGCTCTTATAAGGGTTCCTATGTAAGATTAAAAGACGTAGACAAAACTCCACTTTCAAAGGTACTTGTTTAAAATAGTCATCTGGGCTCTTATCTAACAGAAATCTACGTAGAAGCTTACTCATGAATAAATTTGCTTCAGCATTCAGGCAAAATTTGAGGAAATTTGAGCAAATCGGAGCCCCAAGTTGTAGAAAAGGGGTCATTGGATAGATCGGGTGAAGGTTTGTAACATGCTTCCCTAATTTGATAGGAAGGTATGCCTTTTTAAATCGGTATTCTCATTATATTAGACTAGACAGTCGACCCTGATTTTTTTTTATTGCCGAAAGCAGATGTGGCTAGTCTATGAAAGAAAATTAGTTGCAAGGATAAAATACCGGCCAAGTGCGAGTCGGACTCGCGCACGAAGGGTTCCGTATCATTATCTATAAAAACGGCAAAAAAAACACGTTTGTTGTATGAGAGCCTCCCTTAAATATTTGTTTTATTTTAATTTAATTATTTATTTTTAAAGTGAATATATAACTAAATATTCTGTGAATATTTCAAGCGTCTACCTGTTGCCGTAATCAATATCGAGCAAAAGTTTGTAGTATGGGAGCCCCCTTAAATATTTATTTTATTCTGTTTTTTAGTATTTGTTGTTATAGCAGCAACAGAAATACATCATCTGTGAAAAATTCAACTGTCTAACTATGACGGATCATGAGATACAAACGGAAAGACGATGTATTTTTTAAAGAAATTATCTTTCATACCAAAACGAAGCAATGGATGGAAGTGATTTAAGGCCGTGTTGGAGGGCCGGATAGTGACATAGGCTACTTTTATCCCGGAATTACTCGTTTATCTATATCACATTTCAAAAATTAAGTTTCGATGACTTATCATGAAATATTTCTGAAACCACGCCAGATAGCTTTTTGAAATAAAAGTGTATTTAATAACGGTTAAAAAATAAACAAAACAAATTTAATTAAATGTGTTAAACAATGTAAAAACAAAATGGCGCTACAAAATATTTAGAGTTTGCAAGTGGCTTTTTATATTGCTCGTCAGTGTATAAATAAGGAAATTGAAAGGAAAGTGAAAGCGGGAAGCAAGGTAGATATTTGGATGACTAAACAACAAAATACACAACTTACTATGCTGTTTTAGTTTTATATCACTTACTTATGGAAGCGAGACTTGGATATGGAATAAGAAGCATGAAAGTAAGATAAATGCAGTGGAAATATTATATTACACAGAATGTTGACCGCATCCGGAACGATGCCATTAGAGAAGAATGCGGAGTGAAAGATTATGTTCTGACTAAAATAAAGAAGCTGGTTTTGACACGGTGAAAGAATGAAGGATGAAATATTGACTAGAATATTTATATGGCTTAAGAGTGTAGTGTACCGCGTCCATGTCCATACAAACGGAGAAAACGTTTTACTACCCCTAAATATCATTTAATTTTAACGATTTTGTAATATGTTACTGACATAATGAAAAACTACGTACGTATTTTTTCCTTTTTTCAAAATTCGTGATAGGTCAAAAGTTATAAGCCCCTCAAATCTCGGTTTTTTTGGTTCATAACTTGCTCGTAATAAACCGTCTGTATTTGAGAAACAAAGCAAAATTTCAAAAAAAGCAAAACGTACGTACGTAGATTATAATCTGCTAAAACATTTGACACCAAAATTATAAGGTTTCGTTATAGTTTAGTAGGTGTAAATCGTTTTCGCCCAAAACGCAATTTTCAACGAAGAACATACCTACGAACACTCACGAGCTGCAGTGTTCTCTGTCGCACTGATGCCCGTGGGAAGAGCGCGCTTGAGACAGAATATGATTTTCTAAATACCTATTTCGCTGCGTACGCTGAGCTACACGATCCTCTTAAGTAAAAGGTGTAGGTGTATTTTTATTAAACATATAAGGCAATATTAAAAGTACACACAATCGCTGAGCATGTATGAAAGGTATGATGAATATAAAAGAAGCGAAAGAGATATGTCAGCAAATGGCATTCGATTGTCTCTGCCTGCCTACCCCTCTTGAAATAAAAAGCGTGATGATAGATATTTTAAATATATTATCAGGATCATGGAGAGTGTAAATAACACACAGGAACTGGTACAACTTAATATATTAATATAATAAAGAATTACATTTCATGTCGGCCATTCTACCTGAACATTGAGTGACAAGCAATGACAAGTCATAGATAATTATATAACATCTTCCCTTTTTATAAAAGAAAATAAAACTCTATTATGTATGACCTTTCCCTTCCTTACAAAGAAAATAAAATAAAATACAGTTTTTTTAAATGATATAAATTCCGGGCCTTGAAAACTTTACAACATAGTCAACACATTAAAACTAAAACATATTATGACAAAATGTCATTGTCACAATACTTATGACAAAGAAATCCACACTAATGACATATTAATATTTACATGATATTATAAAAAACATTTTACACAACTGCGGTGAATTAATAATAGATATAGTCTGAACACTGTGGTTTTTTTAAAATACGACCATATCTAGAAGTTTTTTGTACATCTGAAACATTAAACTACTATTTACAGTATCAGATTTATCACTGATCGTGTTTGTATTAGTAATATTAGCATTACCAACAGAATCAGTCAATGGAACAACAGGTTTGAGTATGTGTTCTCTATTTCTACCAAAGACATTTAATATAGCTACGAAATGTACCCTGAGGAGACTGCACTGTATATGTACGAGGCTCTGGACCAGACTGAGAAACAATACCTGGAACCCATACGTTGTGCGGCTTATGTTTGAAATAAACATTGTCACCTGGTGATAAATTAGATAAGCTTTTACTGTGCTGATTGTAATAAAACGTTGAATAATTCTTAAGCTTTTCAATGTTACTTTTTAATCTATCTAAATCAACAAGCTTAGGCTTCAATTGGCTATCACAAACTGGTAGTTTAGTTCTAAAATTCCTCGACATAGATAGCTGTGCTGGAGAATAACCAGTTTTTTTCGGCGTATTTCTATATTGCAACAGAGCTAAATATGGATCTGTATTAGCGGTATTACATTTCTTTAACATATTTTTAATAGTACCTATTGCTCGTTCGACCATTCCGTTAAATCGACTTAAGTATGGACTCGAAGTAACATGCTCAATATTCCATTCCTGAATAAAAGTATGGAATTCTTTACTGTTAAACGGAGGACCATTGTCTGAGATCATGATATTAGGTATTCCGTGTCTAGAAAAAATTGATTTTAAATGTGTAACTACTATATTTGAAGCAAATCCTGTATTGAGTAATGCTATCTCTACATATTTTGAAAAATAATCCACTACTAGTAGATATTTTGTATTATTATGTTCAAAAATATCTACACCCACTTTATGCCATGGTAAAAGTTTGTAATCGTGGTGTTCAATAGGCTGTTTAGTGTTATTTCTACGGTAAGTTAAACAAATAGTGCATTGATTGACAAACTTTTCAATATCGTTATTGATATGTGGCCAATACACTAAACTTTTAGCTAAACGTATGCAGCTGTTTATTCCTTGATGTCCTTCGTGAATTGTTTTTAAGACACTTTCGCGCATTGACTCGGGAATAACAATACTATTCGACTTGAATAAAATATTACTGATTACATGTAACTGATCTTTAATAGAAAAGTAAGACTTAAAAGACTGACAAACAGAATTTTTGTGTTCTGGCCAACCATTTCGACAATAGTTAATTATCTGAGTTAACACTTGATCACAAAGAGTAGACTGTTCGATCTCCTTAAGTTTCTTTTCACTGACTGAAAGACTAGATATAATCAAATTGATATGAAGATCAATATCATTTTCTAGATCAGTTAATGTATTATCAGGTAATGCTGCACGCGACAAAGTATCCGCAATATACAGATATCGTCCAGGTTTGTATATAACATTTAAGTCATATGGTATAAATTTTTTCGGCGTATTTCTATATTGCAACAGAGCTAAATATGGATCTGTATTATCGGTATTACATTTCTTTAACATATTTTTAATAGTACCTATTGCTCGTTCGACCATTCCGTTAGATCGACTTAAGTATGGACTCGAAGTAACATGCTCAATATCCCACTTCTGACACCATGTTATATTATCAGGATCATGGAGAGTGTAAATAACACACAGGAACTGGTACAACTTAATATATTAATATAATAAAGAATTACATTTCATGTCGGCCATTCTACCTGAACATTGAGTGACAAGCAATGACAAGTCATAGATAATTATATAACAGATATTTTATTTTAACAAACTTTTTGGACAATCTGACACGTTATTTTCCTACTTGCTATAACTACATATATAATATATATATGTTAATGTCTTCCATTAACAGTTGTTCTATAACACCCCACAGTGCCCCACACCTTCCCTATAAGTTATGTCCCAATTTAGCAAGCATTTTCTGATATAGAACTAACATTTTACCTCCTATACATCACTTGATCAAGGTTCACTTACGTATATTACTAAATCTATCAAGTAAAAAGTCCTGACCTTAGTAGTAGAGTATAGGCTCAAAAACTATTAAACCGATTTTTACGGTTTTCGCTAATATATAGCCTGATTCACAAGGAATGTTTATGTGTATATAACATAACTCTACGTCTTTTGGGAACCCAACCACGGGTTCCTCAGATAAACGAGCTCAAACTCTTCATCTTTGTATTAGTACAGATACTCTATGCAAGTCCTGACATCATGACTGAGCTGAAATTGCTTTTTTTCATCACGGGTTGCAATGCCTTACAGCAACCGTGTCCCAGGGTACCAAGACCTAGTATCCCTCTTTTAGCCGATGGTATTTGTGAGGCTATACCTAACGAGTGGCTAGTTCTGTTGAGATATATTTAGATGGAAAAACCTCTAAGTGTGGTTTGTCGGATTATGTACATAAGTTTTTAATGATTAAAAACCCATTGGTAGATACAGGGCCGGGATCCGGGATCGAACCTACTTATTACCAGCCGTCTTAACCACTCGGCCACCGACGCACTAAAAATGCTAAATATATGAAATTTCTATCTCAAAATACCTTAATAGGCCGCATTAGAATCTCAAAAATCACGATGGCTCTAATTCACTAGAGCATTACTGTATTTCGCTGCTCATCCCCTAATCAACATGCCGTAATGGTACATACCCAATGTCTCGATTCCTACTTAGTTATAATGTACCTATCAGAAATATTTACTTTTATTTACTTTCTCTTCAAATAGGACATTTCAAATAACACACGCGTTAGTATAAAATCCTGAAATCTGAACCGAAGCCATCAGCTTATCTGGAAAATCTTCTATATATCGCAAGAGGGTTATGCGTGCCTTTTATCTATACTAATATTATAAAGAGGTAATGTTTGTTTGTGTATTTATCACAGGAACTACTAAACCGATTTCTAAAATTTTAATTCATTCACAACTAATCTAAACTAATTGCAAATTTCCATGTGAAATCGTGTGTTTATATGTTTCGTAACACTTGCACAGAGGCAGCTGTAAGGCCGGAGGGCGGAGGGTGGCATTGCTGGCTACCTTTTATTCCGGGAAAATAAATCTCATGAAACTTTTCTACCCGGGGCGGGTCGTAATAGTTTAAGTAACTTTATTTTGAAATACAACTATCTATAAAAAGAAATAAAACTTATTGAAGAAGAAGAAGTGAAACTTATTTGCTTTATTACAATTAAATTAATTAAATAAAACTAAATTATATATTTAACATAATTATTTTTGGATATTTATTAATTTTAATTATGCAAATAACAATATAAAACTTTAAATCTAATCTAAACATTAAAAATAACTAAACAAACGTCCCCGTGGAACAGTGGCAAGAATACTGGCTGAATGGCGATGCTGATTTGTTGAGCGAGGTAGGAGCCAGCCCTCTTGTCACCAGAGGAGATGATCAGTCGTGTGGATATATCTTTAATAAACTTTTTGGAATTTGAACCCCACGAACCTAGAGTCTCTACACCAAACGGCACAAATTATGCACAAATTTTTCTTTTAAATAAAAATACTTGAAAATCTATCTGACATTTATGTTTGTCTGCCTATACCAAAGTGAAAACAAAATCGGAATTACCCTAAATAATGTCCCACAAGCAAACTCATGTCATATCGCCTAGTGATTCCGTCTTGTTTTTCTATATACATTCCAATTACTTAGTCGATTTTTTTCAAGTAACAGGAAAACTGTACCAATGTAACACAAAATAGAATTTAAAGGGTAATTTTATTGATATGAGGTTGATACGCACTAACCACAAGGAGTCGTAGTTATGTATCTGTAAGACCGTTAACAGCGGATAATCAGCGTTTCACACGGTCAGACTAAGTCTAAGGAGGCGATAGCATAATTAGTAGAGCGTTTGTCTTGAAATTCAAATCTTACTCATGTCAAAAATAAATTTATTTATATGAAATTATCGTGCTGCATAGGACACGTAAAGCTGGCGTCTGTACTTCTTCTAAAAATAACAGTACTTACCTACAAAAACTTACAGTATCTACAAAAAAAACTAAAATGAAGAAAAAAGAAAAAAAGTTTACGCTGGTTTGGACACGTTGAAAGAATGAAGGATGATTGATTGACTAGAAAGGTTTATATTATTGGCTGAAGTGAAAGGAAATGCTGGCAGAGGACGACCTAGGTTTACTTTTTTGAATAGTATTAAAACTACACACAATCGCCGAGCATGTATGAAAAGTATGACGAATATAAAAGAAGCGAAAGAGGATCGTAGCAACTGGCATTCGATTTTCTCGACATACCCCTGTTGGGATAAAAGGTGTGATGATATAGATAGATACATATGTTAATGAAGTGACACATCTAGGTAGGTACATCTTGCAGCAACAGGCTTATATTCCGCCTATTTTTTTAACATGGATAACTGGCAATGGGTATACACTGTGACTAGTGTACCACAGGTGTCGCCAAGGTTTGTGAGTGTGTGAAACCTTTCATTCTCTAAATACCTCATAATTAGATATATCTGCTGGCCTCTTAGCACGTTGATAGCGTCCCATTTTCTTCAAATTTCTCGTATTTTCAAGTTTGAAGTTTAGAAAGAAAGAAATAAAGAATTAAGTATTAAGATTTGCCCATTAGATATCAATGCCTAGATCGTTTTAGGTAGTATAAGCAATCAAAACCGATCACCTCTCCAATACCTCTGTGGTCACTCCATTCTCTTAGATCTGAATCAATCAAATACTAAGCTCTGGTATTGTACTGTGGTACAGACAGCAACACTTTGAAATCTTTTTTTATATGACAGAATATTAAGCTTTAAGACGAGGAACGACTCAGAAATTTCTAATCGTAAGCCACGCCCTAAACTCGTGGTTCGGGCGCATGAGTGGTTCAAGCGCAACGATCACGTCATGCAAGACAACGACGGCGCTTTGTCCGTTCTTGCCTGCAGAAGAGCATAAAGTATCGCTTCTCGGAATAAATGACGTAAGAAGGCACATTACAAATAAATAATTTATTAAAAAACGATCACATGCAGGGAAAAATCTTCTTAATCAATACTAGGTAGTGAAATTACCTTCAGATTCGTATAAAATTTGAACGTAAATCCCTTCAGAGTATAGGTCGTATGACTAAAAAGGTGTTTTTGAAGAAGTGATTTCAAAAATTTACGTTATCGAGAAAGTTTTCACCAATCATGTTTTCATCCTACACAATAGATACTAGATAAAGTTTTCGATAGCCAAATTGTATGTTCATAGCAATCGTAAAATTCGGGAATTTCAGTTCAGAAATCAACCAAAATTATTCGTTCCTCCCCTTAAACTGATGTTATGAATGAAAGATACAAAAAAAATATGACTGCTGGTATTATATTTTCTTTAGTTTAAACTAGGATGTCATTGTTCATATAAATTCTTTCACACGTTTCGGAAGCTATTCTAAGAAAAAGGTATAATTTATAGTGTAATGGTATTATATCTATTCTAAAGGTATGATAAAAGCTGTTTGTTTGTTTTTTGTTTTTCACGTCAAGTCAGAGCAACGGAATGGCCAAACAGATATAGTATACCTAGTTATATCCTGGAAATATATGCCATTTTATAAACAACTTATAAAATAAACTAATTGATTTCAATTGGACCAGAAAATTTTTCTTTGTATTTTTTTGCTAGCCATATACCTATACGAGGAAGTTCTCTAAGCTATGAGTACCACAGTATCTACGATACAATACATAACATTGAAGTACGCAATATTTGTATTAAATAAAAATATCGACAAGTGGACTACTGAAATTGTATGAAACTATACCCTTATTTCAGGATATCAGAAAACTTTATAAAATACTTTAATAAACTTTAAATTTCTCACAAACTAACGGATGCTTCAAGGGTATGAAACAACTTTTAAAGAAAATCAAAGGTAACTAACCTGTAATTTTAAAATATCTGGTTTCGTGGGAAAGTGATGTTTGGTATAAAAAAATCTGATATATAAATACCTAAACCTACGTCTAATCCTAGATTTATTTAATTTGACAAATTAATTAGATGCGAAGCCTCAAAATTACCTCTAATAGGACTGTCCACTGTCCAGTGTTCATTAAAGTGATGAAGACTTGTTCCTACGGTTACATAGTTCCCGCCGGGAGTCGTAAGGTGAAAGTAAATATGGGAGTCAAACTAATTATATTTTAATGGCTTGTGTTTAAGCGGCGCCCAAAAATGTATCTATTTTGTACCAAAAAAATTCTAAACGGTTACCAAAATGGATGAATGGTCACCAAATTACGTTTCCTAAAATATTATGAAATAGATCCATTTTTGGTATTATTGACTGCCATAAAAATATATAGACGCCTTTAAAATACACTTTATACTTAATAAATTTTATACTAACCTAACCTAACCTACCTACCTTACTTGGTGACCATTTATCCATTTTAGAAACCAAATAAAATATTAGTACAAGGCGTGCGATTTTTCTGATGTTTTTTCTATTATTTTGGATCATAATATGATATACTTTAGGACACTTTTAATAGTGTCAATTATTTTATTTGGAGTTGTTTATTTTATTTGGTGCCTAAGCTTAGAGTCTTAAAAATATTTTTGGTGTCCGCGTAAATTATACCCTATTTTAATTATGTCAACAAAGACTTTGTTTACGAGTACTACAGCTGTAATTAGAAATCAGTTTTCATTCAAAACTACTGAACTAATTTTCACAAAAAAACCACACGGGAAGCACCGCACCAGCTTTCAAATAAAAAAAGAATCGTCAAAATCGGTTAACCCAGTCGAAAGTTCTGAGGTAACAAACATAAAAAAATCCTTTTTTTTTAAATCGGTTAAAAACATTACGAAAAGTAAATAAATCGGCTCGTTAGTCTAGTGGTATGATTCTCGATTTGGGTGTGCGAGGTTCCGGCTTGGAGATGTTGAAATATTAACTTAGTTATCCTTATACATTTTTTTCTTACAGCTCCCGAAACCGTATTACGATCCCAGGGTAACAATATAATTATATCCATACACCTTTAAATAACCCGCCCTCAGCTTCGCAAGGATATCTACAATATGGGTTTACAACACCTTTTGAATTTTGAATACCTACGTAAATACGCTTATAACTACTTGTCTATTAGAGATAGGTATATGCTACTGTGGACTTTTTTGTAGGTCATTTTATTCTACACAATTCTTTCCTATATCAATTTGTTATGTCTCTGAATGATTAGACAGCATACGCCATGAAAACTTATACTGTTAATGCTCTTTTTCTTATGCATTAATTTATCTACTCGTAAAAACCGCGTTAAAATCTGTTCAGTAGTTTTTGCGTGAGGCGGTCACACACGGACAGACGCGGTGGCTTTGTTTTATAAATGTAGCTGACCTACATTGATCGCTGAAATTTTCATCAAAATTCATGCAGCCAATTCTGAAAACATCCTAAAAACGAATATAATTCTGAAATATTTATCCCAAGGAGTCGTGAGGAGGCAAATCCCACGTCTCCGAAATGGTAAGCACCATCAACTTCTCTTGCTTCGGAAGGCATGTTCATTGTTCACGCTTCTTCTAAAAACAGATACCTAGCAAAATGTGGACACTGTTACTATGGTGTCTCTAGCCACACTGCAAGATATAAATGTCCTGAAGATGTATTTGTATTTATACCACTTTAAATATATTTGTACAAATTAAGAAATCACAGTCTGTCTTAAATTTTGTAAATTTGTATAAAACAATCTAATACCTATATAAACATTTATTTTGTTTGTTTGTTCGTGTTTCCATAGACTCAAAAACTACTGGACTGATTAGAAAAAATATTTTTGCATTTGATAATCTAATTCTTGGCTGGGATCTGGGATCGAACCCGGGGTCTGTCTAGTTAACACCAGACGTCTTATCCACTCGGCCACCGACGAACACTATGTCATGTACCAATGGGTTTTTTTAATTAAAAACTTATGTACATAATCCGACAAACCACACTTACAGGCTTTTCCATCTAAATATATATCTCAACAGAACTAGCCACTCGTTAGGTATAGCCTCACAAGAACCATCGGCTAAACGAGGGAGACTTGGTCTTCCGCTGGGTACCCTGGAACCGTAACACGATTTCGGGAGCTGAACCCGTGAAGCAAGAAAAAAAAAAAAAAAAAAAAAAAAAACTTGGCTATTTAGCGGGCAATCAGCTAGTTGCTTATATTATGTTCTTTGGGTACACGATTCTAGGGAACCCTTGGCACCCCATCTAGACAGACAGACAGACAGACATATCGTCTGTTATGTAAATGTTTGTATTGAGTGGGAACAATGTCGGATTAATTATAAATGATAACTAGAGGGCGGGATCTAAACACGTGCGTTACGGAGCACAAATAATGTGTTTCATTTATAGAGAAGCTGTTAGGATACGGTTTACATTGGGAATTTAAGTTTATAGTATTAACTAGAGATTGCACCGACTGTTCATGCATATATTGTCTATAAGCTAGGAAAACGAATTGGGAAATTATGATTTTAGTATAACTTCATCAAAAAACTTAATTAAAAATGGTATGTTAAAAATTACAGGTGGTTTTTTTTAAGTGAAATCTTTAGGCGCTTTGAGCGAATTTTGATATAAGGACACTGTTCGCCACATGTTTTCGGCACAAGACCATGGATTGCTCGAGAATGTCCGGGCAGGAATTCGTGTATATATACTGGCTTCCACGTATGCCTGGCTCGGGCATTTTTGGCTGCGCATTTCTGGCCGGCAATTCTCCGGTGGCGTTATTATACGTTATATACCACCTACTTATAAATTAAAAACCACGGTTAATAATGCAGCTTCCGAGTACCGCGTTAATAACCCCAGGGTACCAATTTAGCCAGTTCTTTTTGGTTATTTTCAAACCTTTTAAGTGTGACAACAAAATGAAATTCGATAAGTAAAGTAAACCTTTTTTAAATTTTTACTTTCATCATTTTAAGAAACTAATTTGATTTCTTTTTTGTTCTCTGTGCAGTAATTTTATATTTTTTTAAACATTAGCAGACAGACGACATAGTGACGTCAGCATTCAGGTAAAGTAGCTTTTTGTCCCGTGGTACTACTCGTTTGTAATAAAAGTAGTACAATGCCCCGTGGTATTACCAGTTAGACAAATGAGTTGAGAAATGTGGCAGAATGGCTCTTTTACCTAAACGAAATTTATTATAAAAAAACTACTGCACTGGTAATAAGCAACATGAAAACATTATCACTTTATACACAACACTGTTCTCTTTCTCGTCACACACACGCACACACTGTTGGCTGACAGTACCGACCTCTCGGAAAATGGGTTGGTACCATCTGACGGCCAACTGTAGCACCACGCGCGCTCATTGGTCAAATCAAATAGTGCGCGCTTCCACACGCTGTTACACACTTCCGTCCCTTTTCACGAAATCACTTTTCACAAGTTTACATACCAAATGTCACGTTCCAGTGTGAACGTTCACCACAAACTCTCAACATATAGTACAAGCCGATTCCCCTTTAATTAAATCTAACAATGAAGACAACCTACTCGAAATGATTTCATAAAATTAATTCGTCCAAATTTCATTAGTGAACCATCCGCCCATTAAATGGTGCTGATTTATGTATGTGTGTGTTTTCATATATTAAATTCTAGACTTTCTGCCCCCGGCTCCGCCCGTGGATATATTCAAACAGCATAAATCTATGCCACTCAGGGATATCGTAGCTTTCTACTAGTGAAAGATTTTTTAGAATCGGTTCAGTAGTCTTTGAGTTTATTAATTACAAACAAAAATACTAGTTTTTTCCCTAAGTTTTCTCCATATCATATTTCATCACAATCAGTTCAGTGGTGTAGCCGTGAAATCGTAACAGACAGACAGAGATACTTTCGTGTTTATAATATTAGTATGGATAGATAGACTAAAGAGGAAGTCGTTAGTTCAATGCTCATTCGAGTCAAAGACGGTTTCATTTCTTACTTCGGAGAGCAAATAATTTGTCCCATTGAGTTTTCCAGTGACGAGACTAATGCGATTTTTTGTACCAGTTTACCCGTTTAACAGGTGGCGACTCGTTACTTAGCCTCCAAAAATATAATCAGCATTATTGAGTAATTCGCTAATTATTATTTTAAGCAGATTTCTCAAAACAACCTTCTTTTCATACATAATGACTTCTTTAACGTTTCTAATTAACGAGAGCAAAATAGTAGGTACGAAATTATGATTTTGCAAATATGGACATTGTTCTGCGGCATTAAATTTGTGAAGTAATTTTAAAATACGAGTAAACTAGAAAATATCAGAAATGTCAATGAGAGTATGTAATTTTCCAGCCCTCCATTCCCTACTCTTTGGCAAACAAACAATCGGCTCCACCCGTGGATATATTCGAACAATATAAAATATAGCTTAAGTCACTCAGGGATATCATAGCTTTCTATTAGTGAAAGAATTTTTAGAATCGGTTCAGTAATTTTTGAGTTTATTCATTACAAACAAAAAAACAAAAAAACAAATTATACCTCTTTATAATATTGGTATAGATATTATTAATCTTCTAGCTTTTACATGCAGTTTTGTCTGTGCGGATTAGGCAACTTTCTTTAGTACTTAATAATTTTCAAATACTAATCTATACTAAGCTAGATAGATTAGTATAGATTAATAATAAAGCTGAAGAGTTGGTTTGTTTGTTAGAACGCACTAATCTCTGAAACTACGGTCCGATTTTTGTTTTTTTTTTGCATTTAATAGCCCAATTCTTAAGGAAGGGCAGATGCTATATAACATCTCGCTACGACCTAAAGGGGCGGAGCAGTAACAATTAACGCGGGTGCAACCGCAAGGCACAGCTACATATAACAGATATATAAATTAAATAGCAATTATAGATATAAACTCTTGATACAGACTGTAAAACATAGAATTATTAAAATGAGTGTGAGAACCTAGTTGTAAGTTCAAGCAGCCTCGAGACAGGTAAATGTCTCGACCTTGGAACCTACAGTACAAATGCTAAATGGATTCTGAACTGATTCATATAATTGTATTCATTCAGAACTTTAGCCTTTTTGTGATCACCGACTACCTATAGTTGCAGATCAATACTTGTTAAAAACTTATATTATTGTGTGTTCAATCTATTTAGGTGCGTAGTTATGCCGCAACGCGCTAAAACGTTCTGATCCAGTATGACGTAACTCAGTTGTTAACAAAACCGTGTTAGTAACCGTCCACAGATTAGTGAATATGACAGGCAGAGAGTGAATGTACCGTTCACTCTCGCTCCTCTCAGTCTATAGTACATCACTAATCTGTGGAGGATTACCATCACTTTTTGTAATATTTTTATAATAATTTAATGTAAGTGGTTCTACGTCATGTCATGGCGAATCCGGTTTATTCCCGTCCGCGCTGTGATGGTTGTGATAAGTCAGTGACTAATAAGACATATCACAGTCGGAGGGAACATCTTAGCTACCGATTAATCGTCTATTATTACTGTAACGTCTATAATACTTGACATTGGCAAATCATTGATTTACATTGGTGGAGCCATTATAAAATAAGAATAAGTAAATTGATAATCACAATATTATATTCTGTGCTTGTAATTTATTTTAACAAATCTCGTTGTGGTCATACTTCTGTTTGGCGACCATATTTGAGCTATTGTGGCATTTGTAGGGAGTAATTTCGTGAAATGGGACGTGAATGTGTAATGACAAATGGAAGTAAAATAATTTAAATTTCCAATGTGAAAGAAAATTATTATAAAATACTAACGAAAAATTGTCTAGGTTTTTTTCACTAAATATTTAGCGACTGTATATGAAATTATTTAAAAAAGTGAAAAAATTACTTACTTATACCTAATTATAATTTTACTCATTTGTCTTTTCTTAAAATAAATTACCCGTTGATAGACAATTTTATTAACTTTTGTAGTATTAAAATGCAAAATAAAATAAATTACATTAAAATGAATCACCCTAATTGTTCGTTTGTATTGTAGCTGGTAATCAGAGCGAATACTTTGTAGCGCGTGACGTGACGGTCAAGTTCGAGATGTAGAATTACTTAACTTGGATTTTTTCTCAGTTATGCAATATTATTAAACTGTTGTTATGATGTGTTTTTTTTAAATCCAGCTATCATTACGCCTTTTATCACTTGAGAGGGTAGATGAGGGGTAGGTCGTTCGAATACAATTTGCTACGATCCTGACATACCTCTTCCTCCTCCTTTATATTTCATTACACCTTTCATACATGCCCGGCGATTGTTTGCATTCAAAAATATACCTAATGAAAGAAAATGGCAAGTTTAAACTTTACCCTGACTTTTTTTTTATTTATTATATATACGAAGTCTCCCTCTTTTAGTCGATGGTATTTGTGAGGCTATACCAAATGGCCAGTTCTATTGAGGTATATTTAGAATTTTAAATTAATAAGTCTCTAAGTGTGGTTTGTCGGATTATTTGCATAAGTTTTTAATTACCTCTGTGCAAAAAAGCACACCTCCGGCCCGAGTTCAATTCCCACTCGTTATGTCCTTTCATTGACTCCTCGTGTTTCGAAAGGCACTTCTTCTAAAAATAACAGATATAAAAGTCTATTAAAAAAGTGACACATCTAGGTTCATTAAAGGCAGCCACCTGTTCTGTTCAATATGGACGGACAACTGTCGTCAAGTGGACACTATTTACTGGTGTCTCTGGTCACACCGCAAGGTATAAATACCGTGAAGATGTGTTTGAGTTATTTTGTTTGCAAAAGAGTTGATCGATCCGTTGCTGTGTATTGACTTGAAAATGGACAACATTTCATTTTTTTAATCACCCATTTTTGTTACTTTAATTAAAAATATATTAAAAAATAAGTTACACGTATTTTTATATTTTATTTTTGGTTGAGTTTTTATATTTTTAATTTAATTATGAATTTTTATAAATTCTGAGGACTTATAAACTAAAAACCTTAGCTAGGACTAAAATTAAGAAATATAAACTGTCACCCAAAGAAAGTGACTGATAGTGTCAGTCAAGCCACAGAGTATACGTTATAGAAATGCAAAGAGTATAATATACCGTGTTCCAAATAGGTGTTGCCGTAGCCGGAACTCAAATCGCCTACAACATTATTCATAATGTATATAATAATACTAGCTTTTGTCCGCGGTTTCACTCGTAAATATATTTCCTGTAATAGCCTATTCGAAAATAGCAAAACTTCCAAAAAATATTATATAAAAGAAGTATTTTTATAATTAATATATTTAAAGAATAATTATTAATTTAGCTTCAAATGGAATAAAAATGGGTAAAATTAATAGAAGGCAACACCTGAGTTCAATAACTAACAACTCTGCCAACAGACATTAGTATTTTTAAATTAGAGGGTTAGCACAGATTAGGGCACCTGTTAATCCTTAATTTTCAATATTTCAGTATTTTTAAAATAACTCGAAAATTAAAGGATATAAAAAATAAAAAAAATGAAAAATAAGCTTTCTAGCATGTAATCTCCAAACGGTTTTCGAATTTTGGTACCTTACGAAAAATGAAATGTTGTCCATTGAAACAAACAAACAATTATTGCATCGCAACAAAAAACTGTCGCATTTATAATATTAGTTGGGATTAGGATTTTGGAGGTTTATCAACTTTAATCTAATAATCTATATATCTATCTATCTTCACGCCGTTTATCTCAAGAGGGGTAGGTAGAGACAATCGAATGCCATTTGCTACGGTCCTGACATACCTCTTTCGCTTCTTTTATACTCATCATACCTTTCATACATGCTTTAAAATATTGTTTGAAGTAATTTAATGAACTCATTATATACAGATAAAATAGCGTCTAAAATTATATATTGCAATCCAAATTGTTAATTGTATTTAAATGATAATGAAATATAGTTTAAGATAATAATCTGTTAGTAATTATATCCGTTATTTTGTGTTTATTTTGATTATGGATTTTTGTATTTTATTGCACAATATAGCTATTAATAAATATACAAAGTGTGCACACACACACCTTTTCTTCTTTTATACCTCGTGGTGTGACCAGAGACAGCAGTAACAGTGTCCACTTGACGACAGTAGTCCGTGTGAACTTCTTTATCAGACGTACCTAAATATCTGTTATTGTTAGAAGACGTTTTTTGTATGGGATAAACTATTCCCAATTTCTCTGCAAATAATCCACCTGTGTCACTGTTATCTAATTATTCAATATAACTAAGTTAAATAACGGTTATTTTTTCAATTGGTTTTACTGAATAGGAAAATTAAAAGGCTATACGGTACGTATAGCTTAAATAATCATATTTATATTTTGGGGAGAAAATTAATTTTTTTTTCAAGGTCATCATGTGACATCAGATAAAAGGGCTCGTTATAAGGAATATTTTTTTTAGTTTTAAAATGCATAGTTTAAATTGTATTAAAAGAAATATACGAAAATTGACTCTTTCCCCCGCCCCTCCCCCCCCCCCCCCATTTATCTCCGAAAGTACTAAAATTTTGAATAAAAGTTTACACAGCAAAATCGAAACGTAAAGCTGTCATAAACTTCTGGCCGATAAAATGGCACGGAACCTTCAGCGAGTAGGCACGACTTATTTATACAATGGTACGTATTATAAATAAATTGTATAATTCCATTTTGTGGCAAAAAATAAATAAATTCAAGCAACCTTCACAGAATGCGTTCTAAGTAAACAAATCGCTTTTGTAACCTTACGCACTTCAAATATATATAAATGTATCACGTACAATATTCAGACCTTTCAATTATTCTAAAACACTACAGGAAATTTTTCAGCGAAGAAACTTGTTAAAGGAAACCAGCCCCAGGGTACCCAGTAGAAGACAAATCTTCCACAATTATAGTCAGTTCTATAAAGCCATACTTTATCGTATTTGTACATCACATAATTATAAAACACTGTCTGTCTGTGATCTTTTCACACAAACTTACTGAACTGATTTTGTTGCGGTATTTATCGGGAAGGTTTACGAGTATTAAACCTATAATGTTTAGGAGCCCTATATCCATAATTTGTATAGGGATATACTATTCCCAATGTGTCATTGTAATTTAGCATACTGTTACTTATTCAAAATATTTAAGTGCAATGGCTGTTCTTTTCTGGGTTTTATTGAATAGGAAATATGGGTGATTAAACTTTGCCCCCGTTTTCTCTTTCATAGTCTATCACAAAGGTCTTAATTTTTTTTAAAGCGCCGTTATACCTTCTATCTACCATTACCCTTCGATTATTATATGCATCGTGTTTTTGTAGGGGTCTCCTACATTATCTCTAAAATGATAATTTTAGAATATATACCTAGGTATATAGGATATAAAATTACGTTCTATAATTATTCATTTGTTATAAATTTTTTAAAACCTAAAATCGATTTCTGTAATTTTCAAAATCACTATTATCAAAATATATAAAATTACGTTCTATAATTATTCATTTGCTATAATTTTTTTACTCTAAAATAAATTTCTGTAATTTTCAAAATCACTATTATCAAAATATATAAAATTACAATATTTAATTATTTATTTGCTATAATTTTTCTTTTGTCTAAAATCGATATCCGTAATTTTAAAAATCACTATTATCAAAATATATAACATTAAATGATCTAATTATTAATTTGCTATAATTTTCGTTTTATCTAAAATTGTTTTCTATAATTTTGAAGATATCTATAATATCAAAAGACATTTAATATTATCTAATGATTAATTTGCTTTAATTTTTTCCAATTTATTTGCGAATATAAAATCTTCCTTCCTTATTATAAATGCGAAAGTGTGTCTGTATGTCCTTCTTTCAAGTCAAAACAGAGCAACTGATAGATGTTTTTTTTGCACAGATATAGTCTGAGTGTTAACATTTCATAAGCTTTTTCCAAAGAGGTATCATATCCGTTATCAACAAGTGATGGTTGTTTTTGAGTTTCTGGCGCTTCGCCGTCCGCTGCCGCGGAACGCTCGCTTCGCTCGCTCGGCTCGTAGCACTATTCGAACCACGCTCGTCGCTTCGCTCCTTGCTAACCTATTCTTATTTACAAATTAGGGGAATAGGAATCATAAATTACTGCAACAGGTTAAGATTAACAAAAACTACTGTAAATTTTAATATTTGTAAATGTAACTTTTAAAAATATAGTGAGTACAATTATTTTAATAATCCATTAGAGCAACTGATATTATAGATTAATAAATTTGTAGAAAATGAATTTATATATTTAGAAAATTTGAATAGCTGCAATTATAGAAAAGTAGCTATTAGTACAATTGAAAATAGACATTATAAAAATTATAGGACTTGAATTTATAGATTTTGAAAATTATGGGAACTGCAATTATAGAAAACAAATTAATATTATAGATTTAAAAAATTATATGAAACACATTTACAGATTTTTAAAATTACAGGATCTAAATTTATAGAAAATGAATATTTATAGCAACTAAAATTATAGCTTCTGAAATTAAATATTTACTTTAGAGCATTTGAGAGGATACCGTTTTTGTAGTTTATTGAAAATTCGAAATAATAATAATTTTATTATTTTTAATCAATTAAAAAATCTAGAAATATTTTTTATTGTTTATTCCAAAAAAAAATATCGGTCGGGGAAAAGTTAGCTCCAGGGAGTTTTCATGGCGTATAATATATAAAATAAAATAAAAATTATGAAGGAAAGAATTGTGTAGAATAAAATGGTCTACAAAAATCCGCGGCTGCATCTCTAATGAGTATCTCTAACTATCTACTATAGTTATAAGAGTATTTATGTAGGTATTCAAATTGTTGTAAACTCATATTCTACCCGTGCGAAGCCGTGGGCTAGGTCACTATATTATACCTTTTTTGCTATAGGCTTCAACGAAGTTGTTATTCCTTCCATGTTGCGAAAATACGAAGAAATCCGTCATTATAGAGCTAAAAATGTAGCAAGATACATTTCGTAAACAAGTATCAAACAAACGCTAAAACGCCCTCTGTCATGTTAGGGTGTCATGATAAGTGTTACTAATATGGAAGTGTGAAGCGACCAGAATTACCTAATATTTAAAAGATGGTGGTACATAGTGGCACTGATTTAGTTTAGGTCCATCTTCATTGTCCAATTGTCAATTTTAATGAGAAGTTGGCATTTTTTATTCTTCACGGGTATCCTTACAGATCCCGGGAACCGTTGCTGGCCCCAGGGTACCCAGTGGAAGCCATTTTAGGTAAGTTCCTCATTAAGCCAATGATTTTTTGAGGCTATACCTAACGGCTAGCTCTGTTGAGGTATAAGATGGAAAAGCTTCTTTAGACGGTTTGTCGGATAATGTACATATATTTTTTATTATAAAAAAACCCATTGGTCGGATGTAGGAATCGAACCCGCGACTTGTCTTACCCACTCGACCACCGACGCCCGCTTCTTTTAACAGACTTATTTAGATGAAGATGCTCACCAAAGCAAAATAAATCGATCATTGGTGCTTAGCATTTGGCACCAATGAGATTTGAATTCGGAGCCCCCCGGTCCCATAGCTGTTCCTAACCAACTAATATTATAAATCTGAAAATGTGTTTGTTTCTTTGACCTTCTCTCACGATTTGTTATGTCAAAAAATTAGTGTGATATGTCTTATTACCTAATCAACGACTAATCACAACTATCACAGCGCGGACGGGATTCGCCATCATGTCACGAGCAAAGCAAAAAGATAGTTCATAAGAATAGAATTCAGTTCAAACATGCAGACAGACACAGTCAGATTTCACTTCGTAGTTATGCACCTAGGTAATTTCGTCCAAGTTCACGAATGAATCACGTTTTGTAAGTAACACAGAACAAACATACATGATCTGCACATTTAACGCACTGTTTTGAAAATTATTACGTATACACTAAACAGGCAATCGTTTCTACACACTGTGCGTTATCTGTTGTGCGAATGGTATCAATTTAGCTGGCAGTACAATTCCTTAAATATTTATATAATATCGGAGAGCACGTAAAACAGGCGACCGTACTTCTACATCTATTAAAAAAGTGATACACATTTAGGTCCTGCAACAGGCATGTTCTGTCGTCAAGTGGACACTGTTACTAGGTATACAGACCGTGAAGGTCTGTGCTAAATATTTTGGTATCCTCTCAAATGCTCTAAAATAAAATATATAATTTCAGAAGCTATAATTTTAGTTGCTATAAATATTCATTTTCTATAAATTTAGCTCCTGTAATTTTAAAAATCTATAAATTTGTTTGATATATTTTTTTAAATCTATAATATTAATTCCTATAACGTATTGTTTTCTATAATTGCAGTTGCCATAATTTTCAAAATATATAATTTCAAGTCCTATAATTTTTATAATGTCTATTTTCAATTGCACTAATGGCTACTTTTCTATAATTGCTGTTACTATAATTTTGAAAATATATAATCTCATGTCTTATAATTTTTATAATCTCTAATTTCAGTTGCACTAATGGTTACTTTTCTATAATTGCAGTTATTATAATTTTCTAAATATATAAATTCAATTTCTATAAATTTATTAATCTATAATATCATTTGCTCTAATGGATTGTTAAAATAAGTGTACTCACTATATTATTAAACGTATAACTTCATTCTATATACATTTACAAATATATAATCATAAAAAATAATTTTCTATAATGTAATCAATTTAAATAAGTACTATTATTAAAATTTACAGTAGATTTTGTTAATGTCTTTTGCAGTAATTTTCGATTCCTATTCCCCTAATTTGTAAATAAAAATAGGTTAGCGAGAAGCGAAGCGACGAGCGTGGTTCGAATAGTGCTAAAACAGAGCGCGAGACGAGCGAGCGAAGCGAGCGTTCCGCGGCAGCGGACGGCGAAGCGCTAGAAACTCATAAATACCTAAACAACCATCACTTATTGATAACGGATATGATACCTATATATATATTATTTATAATAAGTAAGGAAGATTTTTATGTATTAATAAATATTTCGCAAATAAACTGGAAAAAATATAGCAAATTAATCATTACATAATTAAATGTTGTACCTTTTGATAATTTAGACATCTTGAAAATTATAGAAAACAATTTTAGATAAAACGAAAATTATAGCAAATTATAAATTAGATCATTTAATGTTATATATTTTGATAATAGTGATTTTGAAAATTACGGATATCGATTTTAGACAAAAGAAAAATTATAGCAAATAAATAATTATTGAATGTAATTTTATATATTTTTATAATAGTGATTTTGAAAATTACAGAAATCGATTTTAGGGTAAAAAAAAATTATAGCAAATGAATAATTATAGAACTTAATTTTATATATTTTGATAATAGTGATTTTGAAAATTACAGAAATCGATTTTAGGTTTAAAAAAAATTATAGCAAATGAATAATTATAGAATGTAATGTTATATCTTATGTACCTATATATTCTAAAATTATATCAAAACATTTTAGAGATATTGTAGGAGACCCAAATATTTTAGGTAAAAAACAGCATTGCATGACTCGCCATCAACTTGATGGAAAGTGGCTATGGGTCTTCTATCTGCCTGTAATAATCTGATAAAATAAGTTTAGCCATGCTTAGATGAGCCAGGACAAACAGACAGAAAGACAAAATTTACAAACTAATTAACATCCTGAAATCTTTCAAATAGTTTATAAAAATACAAACACTTTTACGGCCTCCAGTGTACACAGTGTCCACTTGCTTGCATCCATCTTAAACATATTAAAAAAATGTATGTATATTACACACATGCATGTTATGAATGAGTTGTGAACAAGTTGTATGGGTCAGGGACGAAGTCACAAAAACTGTGAGAAACATAGTGTAAGGCCGACCTGCAAATTGCCCTACCAAGGTTACTCTTATTGTCATAGCTGATACGTTTTAGATGTAACACAAAAAATATGTTGTGGGTGCTTAACTTGACCGTCGTTATTTTATACCACTGTCCTAGGTTTTACCTGCGTGGAAATGTGACTGAGAAAATAATTGCAATATAATCTAAATATATAAAACTGTCGTGTCGCTGACTGACTGACAATCAACGCACAGTCTAAACCTTTTTTCTTTTCCCAAATACAAACTTCAACAACCCGTTGCATCCCTTCCTAAGTGTTGTTTAGAAAAATGTTCAAGTTTCAAACGCAGGGAATACGATTTTTTGTACAAAACGTTTACACCCCATTTCACCCCCTAAAATCATTTTTAGTGCTTCCTTACACTACCAAAGGCACCTTGAAAACACGTCTCTGTCACCTCTGATCACGGCTTTTACATTTAGACATTTTAAATTATTTTAAATTAATATTGTGTAGGTACACAAATTTACAGTTGCCGATCATGTGATGGCTGGAGTGGGTTGCTAGTTTAAAAAAAACCTTACAATGTGTAGGGAAATATAAACATAGAAAAAGAAATCCTTTTCACGGTTGACTAATTGTAAATTTTAGATACAACCTTTTAGCGCATCAGAAAATATTACACGTAATATAAAATATTGGGTCACTAACTTACAGCTATATCTACTATATAACTTTAAAAAAAATTGTACCGACTTCAAATATTTGCACTGAAAAGTAAGAAATAATCAATATTTCGTCGTAGAATTTGAAGACGGTTGGTGCCAAATTAGGATACAAGATGAAGATCTGTTAAATATTATCTATGTTTGTATGTATTGATGATCGTAGGTCCTAACGAATTGTCTAGATTAGTGAATTTGGGAATTAAGATGTTTCTAATTTGGCACCAACCGTCTTCAAATTCTACGACGAAATATTGATTATTTCTTACTTTTCAGTGCAAATATTTGAAGTCGGTACACTTTTTTTTAAAGTTAATTTATTTTTCCCTTTATAGACAGAGAAGATGGGAAAAATTAACACATAATATTATAAAACAAAGTCCATCGCCGTATCTTTTCACGCAAAAACTACTGAACCAATTTTGCTGCGGTGTTCACTATTAGAAAATTTTATTATTAAACATATTAGGAGCTGAGCATAATAGTCAAGTAAATTAAGTCGGGGGGAAAAAAGCTTGCCACAGCGAGTTGGAGAATTTCAAAAAATTATGCAGAATAAAATTATGATCTACAAAAAAGTCTGTGATAGCATGTATCTATCTCTAATAGATAATAAGCGTTTTTATGTAGGTATTCAAATTCACGAAGCCGATCGCTAATTTATAAAAATTTACTTTAATATTTGTTTTTTTTATATACTGAATACAGCGGGGTATGGATTTAAAATTAATATATAATACTGTTTTGCCAAATGCCAAGTGAAGTTTAAGTGGATCTCAGTCTCCAATTGTGAAATAAGAGACAAGTTATTACAAACAAACAATATAATATTTAAAGTATTTCGCACAGTAGGTAATAGGGCTGCAATTAATGCAAGGTGAAAATAATTGTATTGCGCATGAGTGGACAGTGGACACCTCACTGGAGGGTTACTCTTCAATTTAATTTCAATTTGAGTACTGTGTTTGTTTATGTTTATGATTTTGTAGTTAAGGCCCACAGAGCAAGCGGGGTCGGGGAAGGCCTGACACGCTGGGAAGATAAAATTAAGAAAACAGCTGGACCGCAATGGACTCAAGTAGCACAAGTTAGAAACACAATGGATATCATTGGAAGAGGCCTTCACGCGTACAGGGGTTCATACATATTAATTACAAATATATTTTTCAAATTACTTAACATTACTTACTTAGGAAACTAGTTTCAAGATTATTTGTTATTTGTAAGATATAAAACGCTTTTTATTTTTAGTTCTGGTAAAAAAAACTGGGTGTATACTTATTTAAGCGAGTTAGAAGTTATACTTTTATGGCATAATACAAATAAGTTTATTTAGAACGCAAATAATTAATGGATATAAAATTTGCGTGATCATAAATACGGTTGCTAAAATCTGAATTAAATTAAATAATTAAATTTCACTCTCGGCAACTTCATACTGTCGATTTTTGTTGCATCGTAAAATTTCACTTCTTATTTTTTTCATAACGCACCTAAAGAAGTATAACTACAAATATTGTACCCGAAAGTTATGCAGTAGTCTCATGATGTGTAACATCTGACATCTCACCTTGGTAATAAGCAATATTAACATTATATTCTGAAAATATGAACACTTTATACACAACACTGTAGGTTAAGCACACAGCTGGTGCGTTCTCCTTCTCTATTTCTCTTTATTTTTCTCGTCACAAACTGTTGGCAACAGTACCAACCTCTTTCAACATGGGTTGGTACCATCTGACGGCCAATTCTACCACCACGCGCACTCATTGGTCAAATCAAATAGCGCGCGCTTCCACAGCTTCCTGTAACACACTTCCGTCCCTTTTCACGAAATCACGCCCACAGATTGCAGAGAACCGAAAGGAAATATGTTACATATCAAAAAAATAATTAAAACTAATTATATTTTCTATTTTTTTAAATCCAGGGCCTATGTGAACCATCATCAAGAGTAACCCACCAAGTCACAGCGATGTGTCACTCTAATTGTCTTGTTAGTAAATACCTTCCTCAACACCTTGTTACTTGGCCAATTTGTGAAATGACCACATGTATGCCAAATGTCCATACTCTGTTATGGTCTTAAAGTCATTTATATGGGATGTTTTTAAACAAGTTTTCTGCTGTGTAATGTATACATTTTTCACGCGAGAAATTTTTATATGGAAATGACTTTCGGTCAAATTACACGCAATTTTGAGAATAGATTCGTTTCGTTTGCAGACAAGCATGTATGTCCATAGTGGTGGGTCTATGAGTTAAGGTTACTATTATCTAAATTATTAAAAATTATTGTCATCTATCTAGTACTGTTTCAGCCAAGTTCTCAAAGGAAAAGGACGACGCACCGGCCGTGTTACACTAACCATTTTGCACCACTTTCAATACCAGTATAACTTGAAATCTATTTGCCCTACATGCTTGCATATCAAGTAGGAGCCCTCCGATTTCCTGGAGTCTCTATATGACCTCTTGCCATTATTGAGATTATTTTTAGGATTTCGAACATCTCCGATGAAAAAACCGAAACCTTTATAGCATCACTCATGTGTCTGTCTGTCTATCTGTCAGTATTTTTTTCTCCGAATCTACGATGAAAAATTTTGAAATTGACATATCAAATGAAAGAGCTCGTTGTAAGGAATACATTTTTTATAATTTTAAAATGCATAGTTTAAATTATATTAAAGAAAATATACGAACATTGACCATCCCCCCTCCCTTATATCCGACTCTACTAAGTCGAACATTTTCAAAAAAATTAAGAATATAGGACCTTTCTTATCATTTATAGGTACGGAAAAGGGCAGCGCGCGAGTCATACTCGCAACTTGGTCCATTATTATCACTCCTATAGAAAAAAGCACTATCAATTTTTCCCAAATTTTCCAATTTTCCGGGCAAATTTTCCAATTTTTCTTTCCCAAAAACCCTTATTCAAACTATTACGAACATTTAAAAAATTGCCAAATCGGTCCAGCCGATCGCAAGTGATGCGCTTACCAACAAACAGGATTTTATTACATATGCAGAACTATTGAGACTAAAATGAAGAAAAGTAGTTTACGCTGGTTTGGACACGTTGATAGAATGAAGGATGAAAGATTGACTAAAAAGATTTATATGGCCTAGATGTACTTTTATTAAACATATAAAAAATATGTTGATCGATGGAATTATTAAAAGTACACACAATCGCCGAGCATGTATGAAAGGTACAAGGAATATACTACTCACCGAAAGAGATACGTCAGGATCGTAACAAATGGAATTCGATTTTCTCCGCCTACCCCTCTTGGGCGTGATTATAGGATAGGATTTTTTTTACATAGATTACTAGATTTTCGCCCGTGGAGCCCATACAAATTTTCATCCCCTATTATACCCCCTTAAGAGGCGGGGGAGTGGTTAAAAAAATATGTGACCTAAGTAAAAATGGAAAAAACCGCCAGACATTTTTATAATATTAGTATGAATTATGGTGACGGGGTTGTCGCAAGACTCGCAAGGCATTATTAAAAATGATTGCGGCTACACTGAAAAATTTGTTTTTTTTTCTATGATGCATCGACATAGCGAACATCAACAAAAAGTCAGTGTCAAAATGGTAGGTAGCAAGGTTCATATTTAACATTGAATGTTCAAGTACAAGTTAATTACTTTCTGTTAATTAGTATAACAGGAAACATTGTTTACATTTTATTTAGCGATTTGTTAATGGTTGACTCTAGAACGGTTTTACATTTCTGTCAATGTCGAAAAACTGTAATTTAGTTTCGCACGGGTACAATATCGATTTAAAACTTAAATTTAAAATTTAAAAAAAGTGTACCGACTTAAAAAATTATGCACTGAAAAGTGAGCTTTCTGAAAGCAAATGCACAAGTCACTATAAAAAAATACCCAAATCGCTTCAAGTGTGCCTATAAAATTTTGAGTTCTCGATTTCTCCAGGATCCCATCATCAGATCCTGACCCGTTGACCATGGGACCACCTGTGAAGATACCCTTTCAAACAAAAAAAAATCTAAATCGGTCCAGGCGTCTTCAAGTAATCGGGGAACATACATAAAAAAATAAAGGTTTGCCACCTGTTCTGTTCAATATGGACAAATGGCAAAACCTGGACACTGTTACTAGTGTCCCTGGCCACACCGAAAGGTACAAAAAGCTGTGAAGATATGACCTGTGTGTGTAAAACTGAAGTGACTGTCTGTAATTTCAAAGTTTATACCAATATTTAAGTTGTTTAAGCATACATAACTGTTTTGGGAATGTTTGTCTTTCTATCTGGAAGTTTGTCTAAAATGATCTTTGACTGAACTTTTTTCAGATTTTTTACAGTATATCTATATCAAACATATAAAAAGTATTGACCGCATCCGGAACGATGTCATTAGGGAAAAACGCGGAGTGAAAGATGATGTTGTGACTAAAATGAAGAAAATTAGTTTACGCTGGTTTGGACACGTTGAAAGAATGAAGGATGAAAGATTGACTAAAAAGATTTATATGGCTGAAGTGAAAGGAAATACTGGTAGAGAACGACCTAGGTGTACTTTTATTGAACATATAAAAATAATATTGATCGAAGGCAATATTAAAAGTTCACACAATCGGAAAGGTGTGATGAATATAAAAGAAGCGGAAGAGATATGTCAGGATCGTAGCAAATGCCATTCGATTGTCTCTGCCTACCCCTCATGGGATAAAAGGCGTGATGATAGATCTATATCAATGTATACTAATATAAAGTGAAAAAGTGTAACTTTGTTTAAAAGAAGTAAACTCAAAAACTAATGTCAAAAATATGTTTTTTTCGCATGTCAAAAATAGTTTTTAGTTTTTCTTTTAGAAACTTCCAATCTATCATCACGCCTTTTATCCCAAGACGGGTAGGTGTTCTAAAAATGAAAACATGCTTAATTAGTTGATTCACGCAGTCACACAGCGATTATAAACTAAGTAGTTTAATTTGTTAATTAATGTAACATTAAGGGTCCTATACTGGGAATTTGTATGGAGATATTCTATTGCCAATTTCTCTGTAAATACTCCACCTGTGTAACTGTAATTCAGCATATAGTTACTTATTCAATATATCTAAGTGAAATAGTCGTTATTTTTTCAATTGGTTTTATTTAATAGGAAATATGGGTGGTAGAATAAAGGATTATTTTGCCCCTTCTGTCTCTTTCATAATCTATCACAAAACTCAAAATTTTTTTTAAAGCGCTCTTATACCATTATTCTTCAATTATATATATCGCTTTTTTTATAGCTTATTGAAAATTAAAAAAAATATTTTATGATTTTTTAATTTGGCAAAAATAATAAAATAATTATTATTTTAAATTTTCAATAAGCTACCAAAAAATTCGACATATATAATTGAAGAGTAATGGTATAACAGCGGTTTTAAAAAAATTTAGAGTTTTGTGATAGATTATGAAAGAGACAGCAGGGGCAAAGTTAAACTACCCATATTTCCTATTCAATAAAACCCATTGAAAAAATAAGAGCTATTTCACTTAGATATATTCAATAAGTAACTATATGCTAAATTACAGTGACACAGGTGGATTATTTACAGAGAAATTGGGAATAGTTTATCCCAGAAAAATTCCCAATATAGGACCCTTAAACATTGGGTGCCAACGTGCTATAACAATATTATTTAATAATTTATTACACTTCATTTTCTTACAGTAAATGTCAAATGTGAAGATATAGTGCTCAAATATCCAACATACCGGTTTAATCCTGCCCGCGCTGTGATAGTTGTGATTAATAGAACATATCACAATCGGCGGGATCATCATAGCTACACAGTCGATAATAATTGACATTGGCGGAATCATCAAAATCCTGATGGATCCATTTTGAAAAAAATAGAATAGAATAAAATAACTAAAAATTTACTATTGTATAAAATATACTAGCAACCGTGTTACGGTCCCAGGGTACCCAGCGGAAGACCAAATCTCCCTCTTTTAGCCTCCTGTATTTGTGAGGCTATACCTAACGAGTGGCCAGTTCTGTTGAGATATATTTAGATGGATCCGGGATCTAATCCATGGTCTGCCTATATATACCTACCTAACTATAAATATACTATATAAAAACAAGCATATTTATAATATTAGTATAAATAAATTTTACACAAATATTACAATTGCAACTCCCAAACTGATGTGGTTGCAAAATGGGAACGAGATATAAAGTTAGTAATTAATTTTATAAATGTGAACAAAATATCATTACATATTATAAAATAAAGTCCCAGCGTCTGTCTGTCTGTGGCCGATTTACTCCAATAGTACTAGTTGTAGTAGTAATAATAAAGCGTATTGACCGCATCCGGAACGAAGTCATTAGAGAAGAATGCGGACTGAAAGATGATGTTGAGACTTAAATGAAGAAAATTAGTTTACGCTGGTTTGGACACATTGAAAGAATGAAGGGTGAAAGATTGACTAAAAAGGTTTATATGTCGGAGTTAATAGGTGAAAGGAAATGCCGGCAGAGGACGACCTATGTATACTTTTATTGAACATACAAAAAATTTATTGATCGATGGAAATATTAAAACTACATACAATAGCCGAGCATGTATGAAAGGTATGATGAATTTTGATGTTGTTTTCACAATTAATTAGATCACAGGAAGGATTAAGAGCAAAGCATTTTCAGTATGAAAAAAAACTTGCCCTCGACTTCGTACGCGTTGTATCAGGATTCAGGAATAGTGACGTTTATATAAATAAATACGCAAAGAGTGTTCCCTTAATTTTCCAGAAGTAAAAAATGTGGAAATCACCAGTGAAATAATTTCCCCATACACAAATACATCCGGTTGTTTCTAGCTAAGTTTCGGGTAGATCCGATCAAAACAACAATATTTCCTATACAAATGTCAACACCCCTATACACCCCTCTTTAATAAGGTTGTATTGAAAAATCCTAAAACACGTGTTTTATTATTTGTTTTGAAGAGTATTTGTACCAAGTTTCAAGTTGATACACATACAATTTTCCATACAAACATTTCAGGGGTTGATTTTCAAAAAATCTTTTCTTAGTGCAGAGGAATAAACCTTCCAATTTTCATATTTACATTCTCAGTGGTTTAGACTGTGCGTTGATTGTCAGTCAGTAAGCGACAGGGGTACCTATATAGTTAATAAATAATTAGTTAATAAGCGTGTTTACAATTTAGCTAAGATATTAGTTTAAGGGTAGTTAACATATTTAGTTGACATTGTCACTCTACCCCATATTATCTAAAAGGGTTTAACTGATTTAGTTAATTCATAATGTTACTAGAGTAATTGAAGACTAACAATAGCAATCTATTAGGTACCATTACGGCGTTCATGCTTAGCAACGTGGGTAGAGAGTAATCTTTTAAATATATTTTCTACTTAGCGAACCTCCTCAGCTTTGAAAAGTTGACAAAATGTACTAAGGATTTCAATAGGAAAATTCTAGTGATATATTTTCTTGGAATGATAAATAGCCTATGTCTGTTACCGGCTCTCCTCATTCTAATCTAATCTAATCTAATATAAAGAGGTATTTGTTTGTTTGTTTGTAGTGGGTAATCTCTGGAACTGCTGAACCGTTTTAACTATATGTAGCATATTTCTATAGGTATCTGATTCCTAGACTACCATAGCTTAGAACGAGTAATTTTTCACACTTGTCAGGACAGGAAAAAATATATTTCAGACATTTTCGCAAGTGTTTTAAAGTTTCCAAGAAACACTTGTTCGTAATAACGTAACACAACACATCTAATAAGGTTGCATCACTCAGTCTAGTCTAGGTATCTCATAATAGGATCTCCACCCATGCTAACAAATTAACTTGTAATTTCATAAGTATTGTAATGGTAACCGAGGTGTGGGATTTATCGATTTTGTACCGTTTGCCTCTAAATTGTATATGTTTTGATATAATTACATACACACGCACGGCCTTTATACCTTGCGGTGTAGCCAGAGGTGTAACAGTGTCTAGATTTTGGCAATCTCATTTCTTTCAGTTTTATAAGAAGCTTTACATATGACGTGTTTATCTATGGCATGATAAAGATTGTCTATACCAATTACGCTATCGAGTCATTATTGATATAATTACCAGTGCCAGGGTACCCAGCGGAATATAAAGTCTCTTTTAACCGATGGTATTTGTGAGGCTATACCTAACGAGTGGCCAGTTCTGTTGAGGTATATTTAAATGGAAAAGCCTCTAAGTTTGTCGGATTACTACATGACATGTATCTGAAAATACTTAGTTTAAAATTTTGAAATAAATAAGTGCGGACCGTAGTGCCCGAAAAAATGGTACGGAAACCTCCGCGAGCAAGTCGTATTCACAAATTGGCTAATTATTTTAAAACCACCCCCTAAAGGGGTATAATAGGGGATGAAAGTTAGTATGCAAAGCTATAGTATCATAGAAGACCGTTATTTGTCAAACGTGTCCTTAAAATTTGGACCATTCTTATTCTCTTAGATCCATTGGATTTGCCGACGTGGAGTCATGCGAAATCAATACGATATATTTTTTAAACGTACTGAATTTTTATTGTAGTATTTTTATTGTTAAGTGTGAAACTTTTATTGCAATCATTTTATTATTTATATAATTTACACCTTCACTGCGTGTATGTAATATAGCAAAGTGAATAATATGGTACACAGCATGAATCATTGATTTGGCAAACTTATTACTGAAAAGAAATATACATATTAAATAATTATATAGAATCTGTGATGAACGTACATTGTATTAAGGTAAGTTCTACTAATATTATAAACGCCAAAGTTTATATGGATGTATATATGTTTTGGCTCAATCACGCCAGAACGGCTGAACGGATCTGGATGAAATTTAGCCTGGAATAGCAGATAGGCTGGTTCCCGTGGGATAGATTTGTTTTTGTTTTTCACGGGATCGACATGATTTTTTGCATAGTGGTACTTGAGGGGTCAGAGAATGACATAATATACTACTTTTTATAACGCGAAAGTAGGCGGGGGAGGGGCAAATTACAGCCACGAGATTAATTCTTTTTGGATCTATTTCCACGCGGGTGAAATCGCGGACAGAAACATGTAGGGAATATGGTCTTCTATCGCACAATTTTCCAATTCTATTCATGTATACATTGTAGGTATATACCAATACCAAGCAGAAACAACGTCTAAACAAATACTTGCTATTTGCGCGTCATTAGTTATTCAATTTCAAGCGAAGTATTAAACATGGATCTATCATGTTTAGGAGCTGAGCAATAACAGCAAAAGTGAATCAAATCGAGTTCGTGCAAATCGTTTTCATGGCGTATACTGTCTAATCCGTCAGAGATATAACAAATCGATGTACAAAAGAAATGTGTATAAGCGTATTTGTGTTGGTATTCAAATTTTTATAAACCGACATTGTATCCAAAGTAAGGAAAAAGGAAGCAAGAATGAAACTCATAGAGATTTTTAACATACTTAACCTTCCTCGAGAATCGATCTAATTATCTTTCTATCGTCACGCCTTATATCCCAAGAGACTTAGGCAGAGACAATCGAATGCCATTTGCTACGATCCTGACATACATATTTCCCTTCTTTTATATTCATCATTATCTTTCACACATGCTCGGCGATTATGTGTACTTTTAATATTTTCATCGACCAATACATTTTTTATATATTCAATGTAAGTAAACCTAGCTCGTCAAAAAATCATGTCGATCCCGTGAAAAACAAAAACATATCTATCCCACGGGAACTATACATTTTTTCGGGATAAAAAGTAGCTATTCCAGACTATAATCTATCTCTGTCTCAAATTTCATCCAGATCCGTTCAACCGTTCAAAATATTAGTGGGATAGTATTTAGCGACATACAGATGGATGTACATATTAGAATATTTAATATATAGTTATATTGTATAACGTGGTAAAAGCGCCTTACATTAATCTACAACACATTTTCCCAAAACTCTTTTCACATTTTGATACAAGCTCGATCAAATGTCAATCCGTCCACCCTCATTATTCTTAATCATTTGAACTGAGGGTGTTCCCTTTTAGACGATCTTGAATAACGTACAGTGTATCGAAAATTCACAAAAAAAAAGCGATAAAATACAGACCTACTAGCTTTTGGACCTGTCTTAGCTCGTAGAAATTTTTGAAAAACAAAAAAAACATAACCAGTAACAGTGTCTGCTAGTTGTCAATATTGAACAGAACAAGTGGCAAGCCTGTTCCTGCAATTAATGGACCTATATGTGTCACTTTTTTAACAGAAGTAAATATTTGTTATTGTTAGAGGAAGTGCGGACGCCGGCTTTATCTACCGCCCGAAGCACGAGGGGTCGATTAAAGCAAATCTTCTTATTGGTACTTAGAATTATTTTTTGGAACGAGTGCGAATTTAACCGGTTCAAACCGGACATCCCGGTTTCAAGACAATTAGGCTATCAACTACTACACTCCAGACGCTTGACGAATGAGAGCTAGGTCGAAAAAGTTGGTCACAAGAAAGTAATAGTAAATTTCAGCTTGGCGCAATTGGCTATTTTAATTACAAATCCTAATCCTAATCTTACGGAACTCTAACTAAAACATAACTGCTTTGAAATAATGTAAATTCATAACAAAGAAATATTTTTTTAATCGGTCTAGTAGTTTTCGGGTTTACTCCTTACAAATAAACAAAGTTATTTTGCAAATATATAAATAAAATTGAAGTATCTGTTTAAAATTAGTAACAACACATTATCTGCACATTCTTTATACCTTGAGGTGTGGAAAGAGGCATCTGTAACAGTGTCCACTTTTGGCATGTTGTCTATATTGAACAGAACAGGTGACAAACCTGTTGGAGCAATGCACTCAATGGACCTATATAGATTTGTCACTTATTTTACAGACGTAAATATATGTTAAGTGCCCTCGATTTTTTTTCAAAGCGTCTTATAATATATATATCTCACGCACCAAAGAGCCCTCAGCACTTCCAACCGTCTAAAATATATCACAAAGCCTTATTCTGCTTGCATCCTTGACAGGCAACGAAAATATTCACCTAATTGTAAAATAAAGAACGTGCAAGCGGTATATAAAGAAACTCTGTTATGGTATTAGCACAGTGTTCTACTGGCCGCACATCTATACATACATACCATGAAACTACTGGTAAGTACTGTCATTTATATGTGGGTTTGCGATAGGGTAGCCAAGGGTTATATGGGGTTCAGAAAATAGTTTTTTTTAATACAGTCAAGTGTTTTGAGGTTTTTTTAAAGAAATTGTTTATTAATATGTACCTATTTTTATAGTATTTTAAGATTTAGAACTTTTTTATTAGTTTGTTTATAAGTAGTTATTATTTATTTTTTTTGCAAATTTTAAATTATGCTATAAAATATTTGATATTATCTACCTGTCTCTCCAAAAAATTGCACATTGCCAGTTTGGTGTTATTCTAACACACCGTGTATAATTATAAAAAAAAGGACCGGGCATTGTGCCCGTGAACTTGAGAGTTAAAAACGAATTTAATAAAATAAAATTTAAACTAAATTAAATTTAATAAAATAATAATTAGAAATATAAAAATATTGTAAATTGTAATAAGTAACTTGAAAATTTAAGAAAACTCAAAAATATAATTTCGCGAAATATGTTGAGTCCGAAAGTCTTTTATTTGTATTGAAAAATCTCGATAAAAATATTTGTTAGTATTTTAAGATACAAAAAAAAATCATGGTTTCCTATTCTAATTTCCTTAAATAATAAAATAATAAAGCCTTTTATTTCAAACACACAAAAAAATCTTAAAATGTATACAAAAAATGTTTTGCGATATTTATTAAAATACCATAGAATCCTAAAATCATGACTCGAGTTCACAATTCATTACAATTTTCGCAACAAATCAATGAACAAACGTGAACTTCCAATCATGTCGAAACAATGAGAATTAATTTTCCATTGAAATGGTTATTGCATATCATAAGCTCTAGGTTACCTATTACCGGTCTAGAACCTAGCTTAGGTACAAGAGAGGTATAATCATAAATTGTATTTTGTTAGGTCCAACTGGGTCCTACTGTGCCATTGCCTAGCATGTCACCTTAATAATTTACGTTGGTAATTTAGTCATGCTTGAGAACGGCTGGGCCGATTTGGCAATTTTTTTGAATTTCGTAATAGTCTGATTAAGGTTTTTAGGGTAAGAAAATTTGGAAATTTTGCCCGGAAAATTGTAAAATTCGGGGAAACCTGTTTTTTTTTCTGTGGGATTTTTGTATGAACTTAAGACCATAATTGGGAATAAAAATTGATAATTTAACTTTGCCATAAATTATTTATTATTTTCAAATGTAACTTAAGATTTTATCCAGAATAAAAAGTAACTACGTCACACTCCGGCCCTCAAACTATCCCTGTGCAAAAATACACGTCGGTCAAACAGGCATATTTTCGCATTTATTATATTATAATTTTAAAATCCCATCGAGTAGGTTACCATTGGACAGGGTTTTAAAAATGTGAAAGTGACTTTAAGTTGGTTAAAAATGCAGTTAACAGACAAGTAGGTACCTAGTAATAGATATGTCTATAATTAATCGGCAAAGATATGTCACAAGTAGTTTTAAAAACACTTATTTCTCAAGTAATTGTATATCTTCACGACACATTTCGTAAGGTGTAATTATAGTACAGAAATCATATCGCAAGTGATCACTTTACTAGGAACTTCCACAATGTCTTTGTCAACTGCCCACACAAACAACACTTTTACTAGCACTCTGCGTCCGGCTTTTACTGAATTTTTAAAATATAAAATAATACGTAATAAATAAGTTTGACAGTTATTTTTAAATATGATAGGACATACAAGTAATGACATACTCGAGCTTCATGAAGAGCTCTAGGCTAATTAAAAGGATTGCTATTTATAAACATGTACAACTGGCGAAATGCAGACACTGTTACTAGTGTTTCTAGCCATACCCCAAAGTATAAAGACCGTGTGTTTACAGTATTTACTAAATTTCATGTAATTTCTTACAGATCTGCACCGTTGTTGCCCTGGCGGCTTGCGCATTCGCAGAGGATGCTAAGAAAACTGAGAAGAGAGGCCTGGGTAGCCTAGGCTATGGTGGTTTGGGCTACAGTAGTATTGGTAGTATTGGTCATGGTGGGGGATACGGCGGCGGCGGTCTGGGCTACGGAGGCTACGGCGGAGGATACGGAGGCTATGGAGGATATGGAGGCTACGGAGGCCTGGGAGGAGGATATGGTGGAATTGGGGGATATGGTAATTATTGATTTTCTATTAAAGACTGCGCTTATCTTGAGAACCCCTGAACGAACAGTGTGCGTCAAATAAATTGAGCCAGATCAAGGGCTAGAGTGGGGAGAACGCCCATATTTGGCGTGAATTATATTCTTGAAGCTAGTGTGCTCTCATGGAATATGCTAGCTAATCAGACAATAACTCAAAAAAACACAAATTTTGAAAACACATACCAAACAATTAAAAACTACTGAACCAAATAAAGTAAAACTTTACACAGGTCAAATACCAGATCAATTACTTTGCCTAAAGTGTAATCGTGCATATTAATTTATGAGACAAATACCACCAAAGTTATTCACTGCATTAGATCCGAAACCACTAAAATATTCGTGAAACCATAGACCACAGAATATTGAACGAATTTCCGTCATCAGTACTTTCCCAAGAACAGCTGAATTAAAAAAAAACGGCTTGGTCATAGTTAATGAGTTTGGTCACGGATCACGGTTTAATAATAAGGGCACAAGTCTTTTGAAGATTAAGGTAAAAATGAAGGTTAAAATAGCTATCATATATTTATCGGACGATGATGATGATTATGGAAACATGAAGCTTAGAAGACCTGATGATGAACTCCAAGACTACCTGAACTAGAAGACAAGTCTGCAGCAAGATTATAGCTTTCCGCCTGGTTGAAATTATGGCTAAACTAACATAGAACCCACGGAGTCATTTATTTTTACAATACAACAGACTGAAGTATAATTGCATATAAGTATTCACACATGGGAAATTCAAATCTAAAAGATGTCATTGTTAAATTGAATAATAAGTTATACGAACTCGTGGGAACAAGTAGTATGATCAACCTTGGCCCAAAATCTTAGAGTTAACTACCTTATGCCATTATTATGTAATTTTGATTGTTTTTAATTTACCATGGACTTCCGCCATCTCGGATATCCGCACGCGATACAACTACAGACTCAAATACTGTGTTTAAGATTTTAAGGTTTTTCTGGCTTCCGTTTATTTGGGAAGGCCGTTTGAAGAAGGTATTATGTGTGAAGTCAGATATCTTCCTCTTTAGTCAAATTTAAGGCTACTGCAATTTTGCAACTAACACATAGTCATTTGGTCATTTAACCCAGTTGTATTGTAGTTGCTCGCAATAAAATGAGATTTCTTGTATGAATCAAAGTGTCAGTCATCAATAACTGTTTTATTTGTGTCATATATGAATTCCATCGCTAGCGTCGGCTGTGACTTTAGTTGCGTTTTGACAGGAAGTATTATGCAATCCGTCGCAGTTGCTAATTCTTTGATAATAATGACCAGCTCTTTTGAGTTATTTTGAGATCCTCATTGAAATGTGCCGTGAGAATCGCGAGTTTATTTTAGTAAGCATAATATAAATTTTTATTTTCAATTTGTTATAGCCGCTCCGATAGCTGTCAGCAAGGTAGCCTACAGTACCAACCATCTTGGAGGCCTTGGAGGCTACGGAGGATATGGAGGCTACAGTGGACTTGGTAAGTACTTTTCAAATTCAAGTTTTTCTGACCCTATGGCACAGCCTTAGGTAGACCCAGCAAAAGCCAAATCTTCCTCGTTCAGTAAATTTTCTTTAGGAATATGTTCATTAATCGACTTCTAATGCTTCGGAGGGAACGGAAAACTGACATCCGCACTTTTTATAGATTCTTGCCACCTGTTCTGTTTCATATGGACACTGTTGTTGGTGGCTCTAGTCACACCGCAAGGTATAGTTGCCGTGAACATGTGATTGTGTTTAAATCCTAGAAAAATACAAATGATACCGAATTCATGGTTAAAAAATAATATTGTATATTCCTACTTTTATTTTAGGAGGCTACGGAGGCTATGGTGGACATGGGTACTACGGATCCCCAGCTATCAGCTACGCTAACCAAGTTCAGTACACCGGCGGTCACGGCTATGGCGGTTTGGGCTACGGACAGGGACACGGGATAGGCTACGGAGGTCTCGGCGGCTACGGCGGCGGTTTGGGCTACGGAGGTCTGGGCCATGGCTACCATTAAACAAACTGTACTTGCATTGTCAATATCTTAAGCTTGAGTCCAAAATTATTGAAACCACGGTATTTTTTTTTTAATAAGCGAATATTTTTTACGCATCAGCTACAAATAAAATTGTTAAATTGACAATGATACGAACTGAAGGTCGTGCCAACATTCGAAATAGAACGTGACCTGATATTTCTAAGAAAATTGTAATGAGATTTTTTACTACTGCCTGTGTATATAATAAAAAATATTTTATATTCTACTGAATTATTTTATTTCTTCATTGTTACATGAGTAGGTACCTAACTGAACAGATTTTTTTTGCGGTTTTCAAAAATACATAGATTGATTCAGGAGGAAGGTTTACGAGTAATAAACATGGACCTATCACATTTAGGTCCTGAGCATTAACAATATTCCTGGCTTATGCTGTTTGTATAATATCCAATTTTTTTTTGGAATAAACTATTCCCAACTTATCTGTAAATAATCCTCCTGTGTCACTGTAATTTAGCATATAGTTACTTTTTATAATAGCTGTTTTTTTCAATGGGTTTTATTGAATAAGAAATATGGGTGGTTAAACTTTGCCCCCCTTTTCTCTTTCATAATCTATCAAAAACTCTTAATTTTTTTTAAAGCGTTAAAGAAAATACAGGGGCAATATAATATTTTATTCTACCACCCATATTTCCTATTTAAAAATAAACAATTGAAAAAATAACGACTATTTCACTTAGATATATTCAATAAGTAACTATATGCTAAATTACAGTGACACAGGTTGATTATTTACAGAGAAATTGGGAATAATTTATCGCAGAAAACTTATGGATACAGGGCTCTTAATTTGTCAGATACATAACGAAATAATGAAGGAAAGGATTGTGTAGAATAAAATTATTTACAAATAAGTCCATAATAGTACACCTGGACGACCTGTCCTCTGCCAGCATTCCCGTTCACTTCTGCCAAAACCTTTTTCAAAATCAGCATAAACTAATTTTCTTCACTTTAGTTGAGTTACCTAGTCATCTTTTACACCGCATTCTTCCCTAACAAAATCATAATTATAAAATAATTTTGATAATTGCTGTTATCAGAGTAAAAAGTTAATTAAAATCGAATCCGTATAGCATAACGCAAGGTCATAAAGCATGGCGTTGTGTCATGCAATTGTTCTATGAAACGGCCAAGCCATATTTTTTGACCAAGCTCTAGGGTTTGTAGAGTAGGGCTTGTAGAGTTAAGCCTTATGGCATTAAGGGCTTGGTCTTCATGAGATCTGATAACTTTTTAACAGAGTCTTGGCGACGTATTTTACATAATATATTATACAAGACTTAAAATCATTATTGATTGTAATAAATTCCCCAAGAGTATCAATCAATGATTTGTTTGTTAACATATTATAATATGGTACTCACAGAATGATATTAACCATATCAAATTACATTGAAAGGAACGGGTAATTTGGTTAGGTTCATTTGGCTGCTGAATTTTCTCTGTTGTGCACGGTATTTGGTAATACATTTTGATAGGATGAGGAATTTAGTAAAATCTGAAATTATGTGTTTCCAGGCCTAAGCTGAAAATGAAGATAGACTTCCAATGCTAAAAAAATTAAAGACAATAGCTTTTGCCCGCGGTAGTAATACTTTATGGCTGTAATTTGTTTGAACGTGCTGATCACTGGAACTACCAGTCGGATTTGAACTAGCCCAATTTTTAAGGAAGGTTGTAGGCTATATAACACAGTGGCGGCGCTAGATGTAGACGTCGGCGACATCAGCTTTGCGAGGCCTCTTTCATTTCCCAGTCAGAACAAAAACAGGTAAAAGATTGCGAATCATCCTTTTTGATAGCAGAAAATTCCTGAACTTTTCTTCTTACGACTCCCAAGTCAAAATCGTCAATGACTATTTTACCACTAAGGAGTCTTCCCTTACGGTAAGATAATTATTACGTTGTTGTCTGTGAAAGAAAGCAGAAGAGTGCGAATTTTGTAAATTTTTAAACTTTATTGCGAGGCCCCCACAGGCGCGTGGCCTAAGGAGCAGAGCAGTAACCATTAACGCGGGTGCAACCGAAAGACATTGTAGTATATTATAAACAAGCTTTCAGTTCCGGCTTCGTCGTGGATATTTTTGAAATCTTATACAGAAGAATTTATTCTGAATTATTTCCGGGATATAAAGTAGAATATATCTACTCTGCGGCCTTCAAACTATCTATGTGCAAAAAATCACGTCGATTGAATTTAAATTTGAATGCTCACGTTGACATTAAATTGCTATAAAATATTTAGTAGGCGTTTTGTTGAATCCTCAATCCTGCCCTACGGCCAGCCTGTACTCCAACTAGGATTTTCAGTACAAAAATCACGCTGATCTGTTGCTCCCTTTCGCATTTCGTATTCCTATTGGATATCCCAACGAACAACTGATTCAATGAGGAAATACAGGTCGTATTCTTGCCACTATTCCTCTTGGACCTGGTTAATTTTGTCGATATAGTTTAATAAAAAATGCCCTGGAACAATAAAGACAGAAAACGCAAAGGTAAAAAAGAAAATTAAAAAATAAATCCACGCGGCACTTTATAAAACCCAGCTCATTTCCTTATAAAAACTTGAAAACCCGAATTTTAAGGAGAAAAATTACAAAGTCACAATTTTGCGCTGAATAATGCATTTTTCTTCACACGAGCCTGATTTTGTATGGGGCTCAATTATTAATTTATGTTAATGTCATACATTTGCCCGAGCGTACTGTATTTAAATAGAATTTTACTTAGCATAGTGTTTTCATAAGTTGTTCATGATATGGAACATTCATTACACCTTTGTTTATTACACCTAGGGTTGTGTAGAAAAGGAACCATGTTAGATTCATGTCTGACTGTCTGCCTGTACTTCCATTATTTAATACAAGCTTCTGTCCGCGGTTTCACCCGCGTGGAAATAGATCCAAAAAGAAATAATCCTGTGGCTGTATTAAAAGTGGTAAATGTCATTATCTGACCCCTAAACTACCACTATGCAAAAAATCATGTCGATCCCTTGAAAAACAAAAATAAATCTATCTCACGGTAACCATACATTTTTCCGGGATAAAAAGTAGCCTATGTGATATTCCAGACAATAATAATCTATCTCTGTGCCAAATATCATCCAGATCGGTTGAGCCGTTCTGGCGTGATTGAGTAACAAACAAACATACATCCATACAAACGCGCGTTTATAATATTAGTGGGATGATTTTTGAAGAGAAAACTTCTTTAGGTGCGGTGAGCGATTTTTGGTAGGGAGAAATCTTATGGATTCGCGACCTGCATAAGACCATGGATTGCCCGGGCCGACATAACAATGCTCGGCCCGAAAATGTCCGAGCAGGAATTTGTGGTACCTACTGGCTTCTAATCCACAACATTTCAAAATTTTAACACCCTAATTTTATTAGCTTATATGAAAGTAGGTGAAAAATTAAGGTACCCGTATTTTTTGTTTTTCTAAAATTTTAACTTTAACACTCTTAAATTAATTTTTAAATATTGCATTTTTAGAAAAAGCCGATAACGGCTAAAAGTATCAGGTGTCTATGCGTATTCTGTATTAAAAAAAAAGAAATGACATGAGCTGCGTGCGTTCGTTCGTTTCATTCGTTCAATAGTTCGTTCATGGTTCTTTGTTTCATTCATTATTGTTTATTTTTGAGTTAATTAATTTAAAATTAAATTTTATTCACTTTCATCAACAAAGATGGGTAGAGAAGCACGTAAATTAAATTCCCTTGTATCTATTCTATTCTATTTTTTCGTGTTATGGCTCCATCAGTAGTCCCCTTGTATCCTGTTTTGTTTTTACAACTACAACTAATACTTTTTAATGCCAGTTTCCCTTGAAGGCAGAGAGTAGGTATAGTAGCTTTGAGCGGTACTCGTTACACAGTGTAGTTTTTTCAAAATATCTCCTAAACCACTGAATAAAAAAAAATTAAATATGTGTATCGTGTTAAGCAAAGGAAGATCTCCAAACGGATTTTTAATTTTGGTACTTAACGAAAAATGAAATGTTGTGAATTGCTAGGACTGTTTTTCAATGTTAGAACTTCACTTCTGTCAGCAGTATGGTTACCTATTACTGCCTATGCCTTTTTTCACGGATTACCTTACGGATCACAAAACCGCGTTACAGTCCCTGGATACCCAGCGGAAGTCTCCCTCTTTTAGCCGATGATATATTTAGATGGAAAAGCCTCTAAGTGTGCTTTGTCGGACTCGTAGTATTATGTACACAAGTTTTTAATTATAAAAAAACCATTGGTACAGGGCGGGTATCATATAAATCATGAATAGAGAACAATGATATAAAATATGAGTAAACCCGCGGGCAGTACTTTGTATTTTGGTAGGCAGGTATATTCTCAAGTTACTAAGGTATATAGGTAATGGCTTTGTAATAAACATGGCGAGGAGATATTCGAGTGATTTCCAATTAGTCTGAGAATAACCCTCTTGTGGTCGCAATACAAGATTGTGTATTTGAATTACCAACTAATTACGATTATATACTTGAATACTACGTCTGTTGTGAAATGGGGTACAAATCGCACTGCTCAATAACTTGTGTACCGAGGGTCTAGATGCCGACGCATTCGCTGACAGCCAGCTTCCTTTCCTCAAAAAACACAAAGGGTATTTGGATGGTGTTGTTTTTCTTATTTTCTTACTTGTGACATTTTTGTTATTTTTAATTGTTACCTACCTATTATGTGATACACATATGATGATGATATGATGTACAGATTACACAGATGGATGTATTTATTCTATACGAATAAAGAGATAAAGTTTGTAAATTTGGATGTAGGGGGTAGTCTCTGAAACTTCTGATCCAATTTTGAAAATTATTTAAAGTAGGTTCCTGAGAGAGGTTCATAACATAATATTTATAATACAATGATATATTTTATATATTTTTTCTGTAATATATGTATGAAACTAATTAAATATAATCAAATAATGTTTGAGAAGGTTATCATTTATTTATTTGATTTAACTTGACTTTTTAAATAAGTATTCAGTATTAATAATAAATCAGTCAACAGAAAGTAGAATTGGGGTAGGTGTAGGGGTAGGGGTAGGGTAGGGTAGGGTAGGGGTAGGGTAGTGGTAGGGGTAGTGGTAGTGGTAGGGGTAGTGGTAGTAGTAGTTTTTTTTTCCACGGACGAAGAAAAGTAAATAGCAGGCAAGCCAACGTTTGGGCAGGACAACGTCTGCCGGGTCCGCTAGTTAATAATAAATCAGTCAACAGAAAGAAGAATTACTAAAAATAAAAATGCCTTCTAATAAACGACATCGTATCAGCTGGATGGATTATCTATGAAAAGTATCGAATAAATACGGATTAAAGAAAAGAAGGAAGAAAGGGGAAAATGAAAGATCTCGAAAAACATGATATTATGAAGTTACAGATGAATGCTTATTTCAGTTTATAAATAGTTGTGGTGTTCTGTAGGTATATTTATAGTCTGTGGTCAGCCACTCTCAGCTTTACAGAGTGGCGCCCTCTGTCGGGTGCAGTATGGGATGAGTCACTTCATATTCCGCTATGATGGCGGAGACGTTACCGAAGAACGCTCTTCTTAATATGTCACAAGCGAATTCAAGCGGTACTTAGTGTCAAATAGGTACGTCATTTTGTTAATATTGTTAATAATAAATTGGCGATATAATACTTTTCACAGCCAACTCAATGTTTGTCACTTGTGACAAGTTGATCTCGCTACTATATCTGTGGATATAGCAACATATCTTTATCATATAAATATATATCTACGTATATTTTTATACCTACATAATTATATATAGTTTAATTTCAGATACACAGTCCCTTCTATGTTCTAACTAGAAAAAAAATCTAAATAAAAAAATGGGAAAAAATATATGCCAATGTGAACTTTGAAAAAATAATGAAATCTACAGAGGGAGTAGCAAGACTTTCTTGAGCATGTGGTACGGGTACCGTCATCGAACGGTATGAAAATAATCGTGTAATATTTTGTTATATTTCCGAGGGATTTGACAGCATATGTCATGAAAATGCGCATGGGCTATCTTTTTCATTAACTTGATTCACTTATACTGTTAATGCTCAGCTCCTGAACATGATAGGTTATCCGTTGAGTAGTTTTTGCAGACAGACAGACGCGCCGGGGGACATTGTTTTATTATAATTATGTGATAGGTAGTGATTATGGAAGGAAGAGTTGAGCGTAGCTTTTGGAGTTGGTTAGTCTCTGTTTACCTCACTAGGATGTAAAAAAGCATAAATACATTTAGATGATTTTTAAAATAATTCATGACAAAATAATATAACCACTTCTTATGAAGAAAAAACCGACTTCAAAAAAAAAGTGCTTTCAGAAAGCAAATGCACAAGTCTCTTGAAAAAAAATCCCAAATCGCTTCAAGTTTGCCTATAAAAATTGAAGAGTTCTCGATTTCTGCACGATCCCATCATCAGATCCTGACCTGATGACCATGGGACCACGGGGAAAATATACCCTTTCAAACAAAAAAAAAATCCAAATACGTCCAGGCGTCTTCAAGTAATCGGGGAACATACATAAAAAAAACATAAAAGATTCCGACGAATTGAGAACCTCCTTCTTTTAAAGTTCGGTTAAAAAGAGATTTAAAGTCGTCATATTAATTATACCTACAATTACTTTTTCACAAACAATTTTTAACTTCACAAATGAAATTCTTGTTCACTCCCAAATCAATACATTGGCACGATAAATGTTTCCACTTTTTCATTTCCAAATATCCACGAGCGATATGCGGACGATAACGCCTTCATATTAAAACACCGTTTCGCTTGCCGCCTCGGACATTGCTCTTTGTTTTTATTCAGGCGTTTATTGGTTATAAGCCAACAATTGGTGTATTTTAAAACGCAATATTTTATCTAAATATAAAACCGTCGTATCGCTGACTGACTGACAATCAACGCACAGTCTAAACCACTGAAGATATAAATATGAAAATTGGAAGGTTTATTCCTTAGGGGGTGTAGGCGGTGCACTAGACAGGAAATTAGGTGTAAACTTTTGTGTGGAAAATTGTATTCCCTGCCTGCCATATACGTAAAACACGTCACTATTCCTAATAAACGCGTACGAAGTCGCGGGCAACGGTTGGTCTACACTAATATTATAAAGAGGTAAAGTTGTAAGTTTAAATGTAGGGGGTCTCTAATTACTGAACCGATTCTAAAAATATTTCACTAATAGAAAACTACGATATACATGACAAAGGCTATATTTTACTTTGTTCGAAAATATCCACGGGCGAAGCTGGGGGTGGAAAGCTAGTACACAACAAAACTCTTATTATTTGAATCCAAAATACCGTAAGACCAGTATCATTCATCATCATCATCAACCTTTTAAGATCCACTGCTGGATCATGGTCTCCCTCCAGTGCACCATTTTTAGTGGTGCTCATTGAGAGGAATTGCCATAGTCACCACGCTTGGCAGGCGGGTTGGTGACCGGACGCCGGCTTTACGTGCCCTCCGGAGCACGAGGAGTCGAATTAAGCACATATTCTTATAGTGGGGTTCTATGGACTCTACTATAAGGGGGACCTTGCAAAATGTGATTAAAGGAAGCCGCTTGGCACAGTTGTTCCTAGGGTCAAACTGAGCATATTTAGCCCGGTAGGCAATACCACCCCCCCCCCTCTGGTGGGATTTGGGGGGGGGGTCAAACATTCCACCCGCCGCGCTTTAGTCTAAGCTTCATAACTTAGTCAGTTTACCTACTAGGTCGAGTTTGGTATCGTTTTCTTATAAAGCAAGGATGCGCAATTCATTTTTGGAATAATTTTTGCAACACGTCATAGTGAAAAATAAAATAAATAGGAAAACAACAAAATATAAAAACTTTTTTTTTGTTTCTTCGCCTATAGTTTTAAAAGTTTTACGATATTTATAAATTAAAAAATAGCATTCAATAGCCCAATTCTTCTAGATTATATAAATGTAATGTTTATTAGGATTATTCAAGAAAAAGTATATTTTAAAAAAAAACTAGAGCCGCGCGGCGGAGTGAAATGTGGCCGGCTAGGCGGCTTAGCGGCGATTACGGCGTGTACTCAAACGAGGATAGGGTGTAAACTTCAATACCTTCATGGAATAATTTTAATTTTATAAATTTTAAATTAAACTTTATAAAATTAAAAAAATACATAGAAAAATTACAAGTGCATATATAGTAAATACAATTATCTCTCAGTGGAAACACTGGGACCGTGGGGTCCTAGCGCACAACACGATATAGGTAGCTAAAAAATATTGAGGTGTCCAACGATCAAAGGGGTGGCTCGTATCTTGCCCAAAAGATCAGCATCGCTATCCAACGTGGCAACGCATCCAGCCTTATGGGCACTCTCCCAGAAGGCAGCGATCTGGAAGAAATATTTTATTTATAGTCCTTTTTTTTCTTTTTTTTGGATTAGCATATTAGTAAAACTTTTTGGGATATTTTATTCGTAAATATCAACTATTTATAACCGCATAAGTATTTGCTTAATTAAAATAATACTAGTAGGTACCTATGAAATTGCTTGTTGTAAATTGGATGCTGCAGAATTATATAACATCGGGTAGGATTCGAACCCGGGACCTCCGGTTTCAAGTCCACCGTCCTACGAATTAGGCTAACGACTACAAACCAGACCAAGATATCCATACCCTCAGTGGTACATCTGTACTCACCAAACACAGTCCACTTGTCTTGGCTGTGTTATCAATAAGTCGACATAGGTGACAAACATAATAGCTCTTGTTTGTCACTTCCATTCACGAACTCCCATAGCCACTTTTCACTAAGTGGATGACGAGTTACAATGTCGTGCTATATATAAAAATAAATTGTACCTAGTTGTGATAAAGCCATATAAAGGAAACTGCCTATTACGCGATATGTGTTCAGATTTAGTATGGGGACAAAGCAATGAGAATCACCTCAATATTTCAATTTTATGTCCCATTTACACGTGTAGACGCCTGCTGCAGGTCTAATCTACTATTTATTCATACATTCCTTTTCAGCTAAAACCCAAATATAGGTAATTTTCAAATATAATAAATATTAATTTGTAAGGGTTGGTATTTGTGAAGTATCGAAACCCGGAGAGTTTCATATATAACTGAAACGTTTTTCAGCAGCCCAATTAGCTTAAGAAATTATTATTACAGATATTAAATTACCTACATTAATTAATATTATGTTAATGACTGAAGTTTGTAATATTAAATTTATAATCTCTTAACAGGTATCATCATGATGTTGTTTAATAGAGAAGTCATACAAATAATTATATAATATATATTGATATAATTTTACATACAAAATTGAGATATTTCATGTCTTTGGATCAAGGTTATGGGTTCACCCCCATTTGTATGTTTGTGATATAATCATGCTGAAACTGCTGAAATTTGGTAGGTATCTACCTAAGTATGGAAATATGATAACCAGTCCACGATGAAAAGACTCTTACATTGACATCTGCTCTTGAATAAAATACAAATTTCTAGTGAAGAATTTTATTAAACATTCCATTTAATTTGGTTACCCATTACCTTTCATAATAATTTTGACCTGAGTTTCCAAGAGGCAGAAGTAGGTAAGTACCTAAGGTTTACGAAAACAAATTTAAACGGAAGATTTTCTTATATTATAATGTTATTTCGCATTGTATCTAATATATATGGAATATAGAAAATATTAAGGGACAAAGAGCTATGGGACATAAATCTTTAAATCTTATCTTTTTGTTTTTACTCGAATTAATTCATATTTTTATTTTCGTTGGTCGAAAACAACAACAACAAACAATTGGCATCGTCCGGTTTCAATTTATACATACAGCGAGAAATATTGACATTTTGATTTCTTACACACACACCATCACGGTACTTATACCTTGCGGTGTGGCCAGAGACACAAGTAACAGTGTCCACTTGATGTCAGTTGTCCCTATGGACTAACAGGTGGCAAGCCTGTTGCTGCACGTAAATGAAATGAAATGTGTCACTTCGAAGAAGCACAATTATGTTTTCACAATATCAACAACAGCACTCACTTAAACCACAGCTTAAACAGTCGTCAATTATTATATATTTTCAATTTAGATAGATTGATTCACAAAGAAATTCGGAACAATATTATGTGCAATGTGTTCATATGTCTGTGAGATAATTTCAATAAATTATTACATATTTTATCGAGATATTACGAAAAATTTACTTATAAAGTAAGTTTTTTAGAATTCCTGAAAATAAGGTTCGCCAGTAGCCGAGTGGTTAAGACGTCTGGTATTTAACTAGGCAGACCACGGGTTCGATCCCGGATGCCAGCCATGTACCAATGGGTTTTTTAATAAAAAAACTTGAAGCATTTCCATCTAAATATACCTAAACAGAACTGGCCACACGTAGGTATACCTACTCACAAATACCATAGGCTAAACGAGGGAGACTTGGTCTTCCACTGGGTACCCTGGAACCGTAACACGATTTCGGGAGCTATAAGTCAAACCGTGAAGAAAGAAAGAAAATGCGGTGCGAATTGAGAAACTTCTCCTTCATTTTTTTTTTCGAAGTCGGTTAAAAATTGGACACGGACAGAAGTGGTGTTATGTAGGATTTTGTTAGAAAAATATTGAAACGTCCCACAGCTCCTGACTCCAGGGTCCATATCAAGAAAAGGGTTGATAAACGGTCGGGGCCAATCTCTATATCCTTATTTTGAAATATTTCCTAGAGGTCATTCTCATACATCCTCTAACAATAGACCCGCAGAGCTACGTTTTATATTATTATGTTAATAACTAGCGCTGGCCCAAGCCATTGTTCTATTAAATTGGTTTATTCGTTTAATACAAATGCCTGAGGTTACATAATAATAGGTATATTATGACCTTACTCGCCCTTATACCCACACTTAAATACTTGTACATTATGATACAAGTGTGCTATGTTGGTCATTATATACGAGGCGGTATTATCAGCGCGCGATAAGAAAGCTGAGTTATGTAATGAACAATGAACACGCCTTTCATACGAGGTTTTTCAACACACTTGCGAGGAAATTTACGTATTAGTCGCAACTTGAAGTCGACATTTTTTATAATTAATTTAAAAAAAAATTAATTTAAAAAATATAAAATAAAAGCTGTATTACATACAATTCGCAATCTTGTACGAATTTAACTTCATTGGGTTATATTATAACTCTTGTGCTGTAATGTAAAGAAAAAAGCACGCTTGTTTAATATATGGGATTATGGGTCTAAAAGTGAGGTAATAAGACTCACGCTACGATGATATATTGTTAAAAAATGTATTGATCGATGGAAATATTAAAACTACACACAATGGCCGAGCATGTATGAAAGGTATGATGAATATAAAAGAAGCGAAAGAGGTATGTCATGATCGTAACAAATGGCATTTGATTGTCTCTGCCAACCTCTCTTGGGATAAAAGGCGTGATGATACATAGACAGATAGATAGATAGATAGACACACAAAGAACATATTTTTTTAAATCAGGTACTCAAACTTTATTTTTGAAAATTGTGACAGGATTTTAAAATAACTACAGTGATATTTTTTACTAACTAAAAAAATATTTTAAAATTCCATCAATAATTAATTTCCATCACTTGTATTTCTCGCATCCAGATGAAACTGAAACTAGACTGCTCTGTCTACCTTCTCCTATCTAACTAAGCGTGATGATACAAAAATCCTAATGAACCATAGAACACAATACATAGTTGAAATATTTCTACGAAATCTACTCAAGCTATGATCAAAAAGGGGATTATCCTTTACTCGTCATATCACGTCGCATTACATCACGGAACCTTCACAAAAGCCCCTTTATTCTTTTCAGGGTTCTGTCGACAAAAGGTTTCTATAGAACCTTTTCATCCATTATGTCTGACATACAGACAACGTTATGCTGCTATGTTGGTAAATATATTAGCACGAATAATTTGTGTAAAAATCAGAATTTTTCATTAGTTGAAGCATCTTTTCACCCCTATCATATGATAGTAATGATATTTCTATAATATTAAGGGGGTACATTCTGGAAATACTAAAAATTATTTCACTAATAGAAAGCTACACAATGCTATGTTTTGATAAAAAAAAATCCGTTTGAAATCTGAATATTTAATAAAGCGCCTACTAAATATAGCAACGTCACTAAACACTGCTTTTTTTTAGGCGTTACGGGATATTTCCGTTTGGGTAAAATCGCAGGCAAAAGCTAGTTGATAACATAACATTATACATCTAAATTATATCTAAAAATCTAAAAGGTAGTCGATAGCCTAATTGGTAGGACGGTGGACTTGAAACCTGAGGTCCCGGTTTCGATTCCTACTCGCTGCTAAAATGCTAAGCACCGATTTTCTTTAAGAATATGTGCTTAAATAGACTCCTCGTGCTTAGGAGGGCACGTAAAGCCTGCCAAGCGTGGTAACTATGGCAATTGATCAATGAGCACCACTAAAATGGAGCGCTAGAGGGAGACCATGATCCAGCAGTGGATCTTAAAAGGTTGATGATGATGATGATGATGATACATCTAAACCTTGCTCAAGAATCAATACTAAATGCGAAAGTTTGTTTGTTTGTCTTTGAATATAAATATAGTTTGAAGGCTGTAGAGGACTAATGAAACTTTTTTTATGATAATGAAACGGAACCCTCAGATACAAACTGAAATATAACTTGACATATTCAAATAATCAAAGTATTTCACAATAGGTCTGAAAGGCTGCATACCTAGCATACCGTTCAACAAAACATTTTACCGTTTTCAGCATTATTAAACTTAAAGCCATTCAAATATCGATGCATCAGTATTCAATATGACGGAGTCACGAACTCCCCAGACCAATAAAAAGATAGACGGATCACAAATGGTCAATAGATTTGAAGCACTCGTTTATAAACAAATCTCACAACTGAGTTTTGAAAGCGATCTTGTTGAAAAATTTTTGATAGCGATTTATGAAAGCGTAGTCAAAGTTAATCAAAGATTAATTATATAATAACATTTTCACTTCTTTCACAATACTGTTTCATAGATTAACTCATGATCATAAAATATAGATTTAACAGTTGTCATTTAACTAATGTCTGATTAACTTTAAATCTCCTCTCACATGTTTTCTCCAGAAACGCAATATAAAAAAACAACCTGGGGTCCTTCAAGCGAAGCGTGAAAAAGCATCTCAATGAGCGCGATTGGCAGACTATATTATGTTCTGTCAGTCGCGAGCATTCATGGATCAACCACCTATGCTTAATAATCAGGCGGTGGCAAGGTCACTGTCGTCTTCTCTATAAAAAAATCTATAAACTTAAATTACACAATTACTTATGTGTATTTTTTGACTTGTCATAATTAGTAAACAAACTTTGCATGTTTTTTTTTTTTAAATATGAGTTAAAAAATAATATTATTAGTTCTGCATATTAACTGTGTCAAAGTGGACTTATCCCTTATTGTCCCTTTGCTCTCCTTCTTTTTTACTGATCAATATATTTATACTGGTCTGTAATTAAACCTAATATATTTTTTATTTTTGAATATTTTAACTTTATTTTAATTTAGAAAAATCCTTCTTCTGAATTGTCATCAGATTTTTTTTCGGGGAAAGACGGGTATTGTGACAATGTGGACCTTTATTGTCCCTTTGCTCTCCTTCTTTTTTACTGATCAATATTTATACTGGTCTGTATATAAACCTAAAATTTTCTAGATTTTTTAATATGAAGATATTAAGTGTCCAAATTAACGTAGGTACATTAAATATAATTGAATGAAATTTAAGCACTCTTATTTTACCACGGTACACTACAATAGGTTAAAAATGTTGATTTTTACGTACAATTGTTAATATAACGTCTTTTAAGAAGTTGCAATGACAACTTATTTAAAAAATGCAAAGTTTGATTACAAATTAAGACAAAAGAAAATAAGTGAAAAACACTTTAGACAGTTTCCTGATACTGTACATAGCGGCCTTTTTGATTTAATGAAGATTATTTCAGGAAGATTTCAAAATCAGAACGCTATCTTGTATTTCAGAAATTGGACATTAGAGATCGCTATCAAATTATTATTTGCTGGCTTGATCGACCGTGATGATCCGTCTATCACTTTTTGTTTGTTTGAGATCACGAATGAAAAGTAGAAACGCTAGTTGAAAGAGGACGGGGAGGAAGTAATATCAACCTCATACCATAATAGACTTACGAAAGTTTTAGAATAATTGTTATGATTTTAACTAGATGATGTCCATACGGCTTTGAAACGGCGCCCGGGAGTTTGTCTCTATACAAATGTCACACACAAATGCCCCCCTCAGTAAAGTGAGTATAAAGTTAATACAGGTTGATAATTGGACGACGCTCTCGTTTCCACAAAATGACAATACATCTACACAGCAAGCCTATTACATATATTTGCAAATAACAACTAAGTTGCTTGACGGAAAATAAGTAGCAAATTGCAAACAGATAATCTAGTTGTATTGTAGTTGCTTGTAAGTACATGACATTTCTAATACGAATCAAAGTATTAATGTCATCGACACCTGTTTTATTTATGTCATTTCTTAGTAATTGATCTAGCATCTAGTGTCAGTTGTAAGTTACTTGCATTGTGACAACAATTATTATACAATTCGTTGCAGTTGCTAGTTCTGTGATAAAACTGTGTTACTGTAATTATTGGTAACTTCAAACATAAATGATGTTTATTTTATATTGTCTAAATTGTACCTTGATTAATTAGGGTCTCTTACTTACAGTAAATAACAAACATTATTATACCACTTATTATCCCACTAATATTATAAACGCGAAAGTTTGTATGAATGTATGTATGACATGTATGTTTGTTACTTAATCACGCCAGAACGGCTGGAACGGTGGAATAGCACATAGGCTACTTCTTATCCTGGAAAAAATTTATGGTTCCAGTGGGATAGATTTATTTTTGTTTTTCACGGGATAGACGTGATTCTTTTACATAGAGTCAGAGAATGACATAGGTTATTTTTTATACCGCGAAAGCGGGCGGGGGAGGGGCAAATTACAGCCACGAGATTTTTTATTTTTTGGATCTATTTTCACGCGGACATAAGCTTGTATAAATTAAATAAGGGCTCTAGGGTTTGACCTTATTTACGAAATATTCTGTACCTACACGAGGTATGAATATGAACGTTGGACCCATGAAAACAATGTTTTGGTCGGAAATACTTTAAATTTAGCATAAATAAAGTAACAGGTGTTTATAAATTGTGTCCAGGGTTATTTTTCACATTTCATGTTCATGAGAGCTTACCTATGTGAAATGCCAATATCACTACATGTGTCTGTCTCATGCGAAAACTACTCAATGGTTTTTGTTGTTGTTTTGACTATTAGATAGGTTGATTCAACGGGAAGGTTTACGAGTATTAGACATGGACCTATCATGTTTAGGAGCAGTGGCGTAGCTACCTAGGGGCTAGGCGGGGCAGTGCCCCGGGGCCCTCAAGCTCAGAGGGCCCTCGAATCCTCACCAGAAATCTCGATCAAACTGAACTTTTGGAAATTTCTCCCATTTTCAAAATAAATATGACATATGAAACAGGACAAATATGAGAGAAATTCAAAAGTTATGCCTAGGGAATGGACAACATTTCATTTTTCGTAAGGTACCAAAATTCGAAAACCGTTTGTAGAATACATGCTAGAAAGCTTATACATATATATTTTAAGTCCTCAGGATTTATAAATATTCAAAATTAAATTAATTATAATTAAATATAAAAACTCAACCAAAAATAAAATATAAAAATACGTGTCTCTTATTTTTAATTAAAGTAATAAAAATAGGTGATTAAAAAAATGAAATGTTGTCCATTCCCCTAAATTCTTTCTAGGTAGGTCAATTTGACGGATAGTGATATGTGCGATTTATTATTCATCGATGTGCGTTTTATTGTGAATTCAAGTTAAGATTTTTTTTTTCGAGAACGGTTAAAAAATTATGGATAAAAAGAAGAAACCCAATGGTGCATTTAAACGCAAACAACGCCAAGAAAGAGAAAAAAGAAAAAGAAAAGAAAAAAGTAAATAAAAAAATTGCCCAAAATTGAAGTTTTTTAGTCAGCCTTCTGCAAGTACATCTGGCCAAAATATTTCTATTGATAGTGACTCAAATAATGTGGTAACTGCAGTGTTGGTTGAGAAGCCTACTGAAGAAGATTCGACAATTATTGCAGTTGGAGATACCTCCGCCGCCGATCATGTGAACGTGGATGATGTTTGCATGACACACATAAGAGCGGAGGGTTTGGAGGAACCACAGACCTCTACATTTTTCGAATATGTGTACGACAAATCTTCTTGTGACTTGGGAAACTTCATGAACAAAATATTAAGTGATAACGAAAAACGTCAAATTCTTGATATGGGGCCTTTACAGCCTTCAGGACCTTTTCCAACAGACATCAACCAGAACAATAGGTGTTTTTCAAAATCGTACTACGTTTCGTGTTCTAAATATGGGCCAGTTAATCGTTTTTGGTTGTGTTATTCCAAAATACTAGACGCTGCCTCTTGTCAACCCTGCTGGTTATTTGCTTCACAAAGGAATAATGTTTGGTGTACGGGAATTCGAGATTGGAAGCATTTATCAGAAAGAATTAAACAACACAGTTGTTCGAGTGGCCATTCGGAAACATGTGCTGTGTATGAATTTTGGAAAAAAAAAACGATACTAATACTATCGACAAGGAACTTGAAAATGAAATTCGCAAAGAAGCATCATTTTGGAAAATGGTTCTTCAAAGGTTATTCGATATCATACTTACATACTTAAGAGTTCTTTGGCTTTGAGAGGACATCAAGAAGACTTAAGTCAGGAAGGATACCACGGAAATTAGCAGTGGGGCCCCATTTTTTAATTTGCCCCAGGGCCCATGGTTACCTAGCTACGCCACTGTTTAGGAGCTGAGCATTAGGAGTATAAACGAATCAAGTAGGGGGAAAAGTTAGCCCCAGCTAGTTTTCATGTAGTATGCAGTCTAATCCGTCAGAGATATAACAAAATGATGTCGATATGAATTGTGTAGAATAAAATTATAGTCCTTATGTTAGTGGTTATGTAGTTATGTTATGTTACTTACTTATAAATGCAAAAGTGTATTAAAATTTGTTCTTTTCTCTTTGTTTATTCTTCTTTGACAAAACAGAGCTACGGATAGGTATGATTTCGAAAGTAACAAGTAAAGCCTAAGACTAAAACATAGTATATATATGTAAAGAAATTATATTTCTTTAATTTGAATTTGCCGCGCTCCCCTTGGAGATTGAATGAATGAACGTTCTATGTATGGAATGAATGAAGTGAATGAGGTTAAACAGAAAAACGTCAACGCGGCTGGCGAGGTTTTAGGTTATGTGTGATCATAATATTTAATAGATAAATTATCTTTTAAAAAAAAGTGTTCCGACTTCAAAAATTTGCACTGAAAAGTAAGAAATAATAAATATTTCGTCGTAGAATTTGAAGACGGTTGGTGCCAAATTAGGATACAAAATTAAGTAAACATCTAAAAAGATAAATATCTGTTCAATATTATATATGTTTGTACTGATAATCGTAGGTTCCTAATGAATTGTGAATTTGGGAAGTAAGTTGTTTTTAATTTGGCACCAACCGTCTTCAAATTCTATGACGAAATATTTATTATTTCTTACTTTTCAGTGCAAATTTTTGAAGTCGGTACACTTTTTTTTAAAAGATAATTTATTTTTCCCTTTTAAGTGATTTTGCTGCCCTGAGAGACAATAATGCAAATAAAAAAAATTAATGGAAAAATAAAAAAAAATACTGCTGTGGATGGGATTTGAACCATTTGCATCCTGAACTGCACCATACCATACCTTTAGCCGTTAGTCCACCGTCGATACAAAAATTGACAACTTCGTGTCAATAGCAACCGTTGCTAAGGATTTTCTCTGATACATAATTTTCAGCCGTAAACAGAGACAAATTACTGAATTTCTGAAAAACTACTGAACCGATTTTCGTTATATGTCTGTGAGATAGTGTCGAGAAATTATTATATCCTTAAAAAAATAAGTCGTCAAAATCGGTACATATTTCATCGAGATACCTACTGATAATTGACTATAAAAAGTTAGTTTTTTCAAAATTACTGAAAAACTAATGAACCAATTTATGACATAAAAATGGGACCAATCCGGAAGACTTATGTGTCGATTAAAAAAGAAATCATCAAAATCGGTTCATAAACGACGAAGTTATCTGCGAATACACATAAAAAAATAAAAATATATACGGTCGAATTGAGTAACGTCTTTTTTTTGAAGTCGTTAAAAAGGAATAAACCTACTTTAAATGTTGTTTCTTTGTTTACAGGTAAGTTATATAATAAGTGTAATTTAGTAATAGAAATATCTTGTAACTTATGAATAAAATCTTTGTTTACAGATCAACACAACCTAGTTTCTTTTATTTGTCAATTCTAAGAAAGGTATCTTATATATATAATATATGATTGTCAAAGCCCCCACAACCCAGTTTTAATACTTACCTGTATCCAAGCACATTTGTATACAAGTTTTACTCTTACAATGAGAAGTTAAAGTTTCAACCGACACCTGTTATCACCAATTAAATACTTGGAAAGTTACTTGTTATTTTACCTACTTGGGTACAATTATTTGCATCCGTCTTCTTTACTACCTTACTAGCTATTCCTGCAGTTTCTCTCGGATACAATAAGTCTTCAATTATTTACAATAAAATGGAGAAAAGTAGTTTACGCTGGTTTGAACGGGACACGTTGAAAGAATTAAGGATGAACGATTGACTTTATATGACTGAAGTGAAAGGAAATGCTGGCAGAGGACGAGCTAGGTGTCCTAGGTGTACTTTTATTGAACATATAAAAAAGGTATTGACCGATGGAAATATTAAAAGTACACACAATCGCCGAGCATTTATGAAAGGTATGATGAATTTAAAAGAAGCGAAAGAGGTGTGTCGGGCTTGTAACAAATGGCAATATATTATTTCTGCCTACCTCTAAGGAATAAAAGGCGTGATGATAGATAGATTTAGGTGTAAAATGTTCAGAAAAAATTGATACAAAAACGCGAATGAGTTTTGAGAAAAGTTCGTAAATAAATAATAAACTGTCAATAATATCTAACGATTTATGACGCCCGGGAGTTTTTCTCTTCAAGGGGTTAGCTCGACTAACGTTCTTTACCCTCGACTCGTGCTTTATATCTCCTTAAAATATTATCTTAGGACCTTATATTTGTGTTTATTGTTAAAGATTATTCCACATAATAGAGTTTATCTTATCATAAATAGCTACTTGTCGTCAATAAATGGTCTAAATCATAAAAGGTCCCTATCTATCCCACAAGTTACCTGAGTGTATATAATTAAGCTATGAACATTTAAAAGCCCCATACGCGGTCTAAGTTACCTCGTAAAACATAACCGACAACCATTTATCGTTCAATAACTTATTACGACCTAAACTCTTGTGTTTTGCTCACAAAATCTTTGTCAAGCGAACATTATACTTCACTTTGTCTATGCAAAGTTTCAGTTTAAACAATTTTAGGGTTTCGTAGTTATTTTAATTTGAAATTCAATTATAACCTTGTGGCGGCTTAGCGATACTGAAATCTGTATCGCGCTATTGAAACTAAATAATGTAGTATATACAAGTTTCCAGCGACACGCGTTGGGAAGCCTAACCGAATAAAATCCTATGAGCAAGATGTGAACGAAGTCGCAGGTAGTTGGTAGTATAGTAAGTATTTCTATTTAAAGTCTAGCTAGACAGACATTAAAATATATCTCATACAAGGTACCATATGAGTTCAACTTTCTAGTGGACATTGTATGCATTACTGTCATACTTGTTGTGGTATGGGAACAACTACAGATGACAACATTTACCTAAAGTTAGAATGTCTGTGATTCCACGTCACGCCTTGGTGAATAGTCCGCGCTGTGATGGTTGTGATTAGTCAGTGATTAATAGGACATATCACGGCCGGCGGGAGCATTCTACCTACCGATTATCGGCTTATTGTTACTGTGACGTCTATAATACTTGACATTGGCGGAATCATCAAAACCCTGATGAAGCCATTTTGAAAAAAAAATAGAATATAATAGGTTGTCTGTCTTCATTATTGCTTACCACTTCCATAAATTATTTCGATAAGGAATGAGTTAATTTCCAGAGGTAGGATAGAAAAGTATAGCGTCGATTCGTTGCTCTGTTTTGACGTGAAAAAAAATCTATGAACTTTGTTTGGCTGCATGTTAGAGCGTAATGTGGTTAGATACTTGAACAATCCGTATGTAGTTATTTTTATTCACCTGCAGTTTAAGTAGAATTAATTAATTAAATAACATTGCAGTTTGTATTATTCTATATCGTATACATTAACTACTTATTCACATAATTAAGAGAGGTTTCAGACTATAGGTGCATTTTCCTACATCATACCTACCTAGGTATGAAAATTGTAACATGATTTTTCTTTCTTTCTTTTCTTCATGGGTCCTGAAAGCGTGTTATTTTATTTTTAATTAGCCCGCGACTTGTACGTCGTACGTACGTTGTAGGAATACAACGTTTCACCTAGGGCCTACCCTAGCGTGATATTAAATAGCCTATATCCTTCCTCAAGAATTGGACAAATCTGACTGGTAGTTCCAGAATTTAGCTTGTTCAAAAAAACATGCAATCTCTTCAACTTTATTATTAGTAAATATAATACTATGATGTAATTGTTATGAAAATTATAAATAATGACATACACAAACCATAAACTGAAATACCATTGTAAGTTGTCCCTAACTATAAAGGGGCGCGTACGCAGGTATTTCCTCTCTATTGTGTGATAATAGGTTACCCCATGTGGCACGTGTGCGCCGTGCGGGTGATCTAGTAATGTGACTTTATCACTCTGAGGTCAAAAGGTATACACAGGCGCGAGAGCTCAATTATATTGTATTTGCTACATATATTGTATTTGCCCGGGGTTTTACTCGCCTAAATAAATTTATTCGTGAAAAAATCTTTAGAATCGGTTCAGTAATTTGAGAGATTACCCTTTACATCCAAACAAACCTACACACTTACAAAATCTCTTTATAATATTAGTATAGATAATCTGTAATATTATTTCTCAATGGTATTTTTTGTCGGTACGCCATCTGCCGTTTGTTACGCCATTTTGAATATTATTTTTCCCTCTAATTACGAAAAATAATCAAACAAATCAAATAATTAATGTATTTTGTAAAAGACGCCATCTGTTGGAGATCACTTGAACTAAATAACGGTGCGAAGTTTTCGCACAGGTCATCTAGTATAATGTATATTGCATACTACTTTAAATAGGATGAATATTTCGAGTAGGTATGTTTCTATTCTTCACCTCTTTTCCCGCCCCCCCTGCCCGCCCCTTATATTTTTCAAAGTCAACCTACCTCATGTGTGCAAACCATAGAGTACTAAGCCTATGGAGGGGCCATAGACGGACTCCCCCTTTCGGCAATTTTTTCCCCTTTGACCAGTTATACTGACCAGGTGCGCAGTAATAAGTTACCTTAGATTTCGTTGGTATCGTTTTGTGTCGCGAGACAGAGCTCTAGGAAAATAGTTAATGTTTTAAACGGGAAAGGCGATCTAGGACGTCAAACTTAGTGTTTCCAATAATTAATTATAATTATTATGTTTGTATTTTTACATAATCATCATATAACGTAAAATCCGTTGCGACAATAAAACAACAGAAAAATACAGTGGTACGTGGTACAGGGGCTAGTACTAGCCCCCCCCCCCCCCCCCCCCGCCAAATGTGGCAGAAAAAATTGTTCTTTGATTTAAACGCTTCACGTCTCCTGTGTTATATACTCAAAGGTGCAAACAGACGTGCGAAGCCGTGATCAAGTTTACTCGGAATAAAATCTAATAAACAAATCTTACTGAACACTCAAGTGAGTCTGAGAACCTTAGCTAAGAACACTCCAATTTACTGAAAAATAATTAATATTTTAATTTGTTCACGTATTATTTTTCATTATCTTTACTAAATCCTCAGATATTTTAATACAATATGACCAAGGACTTCGTTCGAAAGAGTTACCTTTACCTTATCTGTGGTATATGGTGGCATTGGTGGCATCCCCTCCGTAATGGATGCGGTACTTAAAACTAACTTTCATACCGTCAGTATAGCCACTCCATGAAGTTAAGTTTTTATTACTTTCTCATTAGTTGATGTTTAATTTTATGCACTCTTCATAAAATAATTTCATAGCTGAAACTTTTAAAAACTTGTAACAGGTGGCAGAGTTTTTATTATTATACTCTAACCGTAAAGGCTGATCGAATATCTTGGTTTATATTTCAACACAACACATCTACACGGCCTTTATACTTTGAGGTATGGCCAGAAACACCGGTAACTGTGTCTAAGCTTATATTTAACCAATCTAAATATACCTCAACAGAACTAGCCACTCGTTAGGTATAGCCTCACAAATACCATCGGTTAAAAACGTGAAGAAAGGAAAAAATAACACGAGCTCCCAGGAGTCTTTCTCAATAATAAAACTCAACATTACAATATACGCACTCAGTTCTGTATAGATAAGCAAGTGTTAGTCGTGATCGAGTAACAAAAAGAAATACCTTGCGCAACTTAATGAACTCAATAGGTAACTAACATAATTCATTATCTTTTATAGTTCTTGTGTAACTCAATTAATACATTGTTAATTCAGTTTAATTTCTTGACACCTTTATTATAAACTCGTTTATAATACCACGCACTTATAGGTATGCAAAAAATAATTTAACAATTTAAAAAACCCCCGACGCAAATAATATCAAAATGAACACGTCAAAGATTCACTGGTTTGATTAACAATCATAAATGCATCGGGTATCACTGATATGAACATTGGACAAATCATATAGTATTATCAAGGTGGCCACAAATTCGTCCAATCCCCGGCGCGTCGCTTTACGGTCCACCAAAACCGACCACAGACTCGTCCAATTATTCGCCTAAATCATCCGGTGGCCTAAATGATAAATTTTCGGTGCTACCCGACGCATTTCATTATGTTTGATTATAATTGATTTTCGAGCCAGTACCTAAATATAAATTATTAGTTTCTTTTTGGGCGCGACACGTAGCTCGAAGACACCATGGTAGATGGACGTCAAAGGTTGCTGAGTGGAGACCTAGAATGGGCCATAGAAGTGTCGGCGAGATGGAGTGACGACATCGTGAAGAGAGAGGGTAGAGCGTGGAGGAGAACTGCGGAGGATAGGGAAAATTGGCGCAATGCTGAGATGGCCTACGTCCAGCAGTGGACGAACGCTGAAGAAGAAGAAGAAGAAGAATATTTTTAAATTTTCAAATTTTGCGTCGGGGGTTTTTTTATTGTTAAATATATTTTTAAAGGAACACTTTATAACACACAATTTTTATATTTTTTATAAGGGGGGGGGGGTTATTTTGGTAAGGGTTGGGTCGGTTATACTTGGACTCATAAAATATTGGATCACAAGCTAGAAGTAGAAGTTGAGATCCCTCCTACACAAGCTCTGATGAAACCTGAATATCTTAAAAACTGCTTACCCGACATAAATCAGGACCTGCTCTGAAGTGATACACATTACACATGTAATACAAAAACCGTATCAAAATCGGTTCAGCCATTTTGGAAAAAAAATGTAACAAACACAAACACTATGTTACCCCAAATGCATACCGTCACCGTTTCATCGTAGGTAAGAAAGGTTTTAATGTATTATATAAAGTCTGTATGCATCCAAGTCCAAAATATTTTTATGATATTCATTATTAAACAATTTACAGTGTGGTAATGAGATCATAACCGCATTATGGAGTGTAATGTGTATTCGACGGGACTCGTTGAAGAATGAATAATAAAAAATTTACTAAAAAGGTGGACACATTAGCCCCGTCTCATCTCAGGGAAACAGCAATCAAAGCGGGAGCTGCGGCGGAAATCGCAGTGTCTAACAAACGGCGCAAATATAGTTCAATTATTGAAAACTACAAAATTTGTGCCGTTTGGTGTAGAAACTCTAGGTCCGTGGGGTTCAAATGCTAAAAAATTTATTAAAGATGTATCCCCTCGACTGATTATCTCTTCTGGTGACAAGAGGGCTGGCTCCTTCCTCGCTCAACGAATCAGCATCGCGATTCAGCGGGGAAATGCAGCCAGTATTCTTGCCACTATTCCACGCGGACCTGGTTTATTTAGTTATTTTTAATCTTTAGATTTGATTTAAGGTTTTTATATTAATAAAAAAAAGTAATAAAAAATTCCAAAAGGTTTATATGGCTGAACTTTTGTACTTGATACTTTTATTGAACATACAAAAAATGTATTGATCGATGGCAATAATAAAAGTACACACAATCACCGAGCATGTATGAAAGGTATGATGAATATAAAAGAAGCGGTAGAGGTATGTCAGTATCGTAGCAAATGGCATTCGATTGTCTCTACCTACCCCTCTTGGGATAAAAGGCATGATAGATATATACGTATGTATAGTTATAATGAAAACCAAAATTTATAATTAAATAATTAAGTAGATACTTAATTCGAGACCTTAATATTTCAAAATCTCACTTCAATTTAAAATAATGATACACTCGTTTTGTATATTAAACAATAATGATTAATTTTAGATTACCGACTCCCAAAATGACAGCCAGATACGATTGGAGCAAGATAAATGAAACAGCCTTCTCTAAAATGTATGATATTGCATATCTGATTTTTAATACACGAATTCTACTAAACTAAATGCGTCGATAGCCTAGTTGGTAGAGCAGTGGACTTTAAAAAGGAAAAACCAGGGTTCGAATTTTATTTTCATTAAAAAAATTTACTGGAAGACCAATAAAATTGGCTAAGTTGCGAGTACAACTCGCGCGCTGAGGGTCCCGTGCCATTTTTTCAGTCAGAACTTTATGACAGGATTTTCGTTTTCCTGTAAACTATAAGAAAGGCCCTATATTCCCTATTTTTTTCAAAATTTTTGACTCAGTTGTTATGGAGATAAGGGTAAATTTTCGTATGTTTTCTTTAATATAATTTAAACTATGCATTTTAAAATTATAAAAAATCGGTTGTCTGTAAAGTCGGTTTACTGACGATAGTTGAACGTGACAACGTCATAAAAAAGCTGTCCACGCGGACGCGTCGCTCACTCAAGTAGGAGAGAGACAGATGTCGAACGCTGCCGAACGCGGAGGCCGATTGTGCCTCTTTGTCGCTCGTTCCGCGCTCTCGCTTGCACTTCAAGCCTTAAACGGAACGCCTCAGAGCGAGGTAACGCCGCATGAGTCATGTTTTTTCGTGCGTGCAGCCGGCTTCATCGAATTATAAGACGTTGTCCAACCGTTGTCACGTCAAAAAAATATATTTGTATTCCTTATACGAGTCACATTATGCACTTAAAAAACTATTCTTTTTAACTTTTTATTTTTTCCCTTAAAATTTCGAGTATTTACGCTATACGACCGGATTGGGTATATGTACCAAGTTTCAACATTTTTGATCCAGTAGATTTGGAGAAAATAAGCCAGTGACAGACGGACAACCAGACAAAGGAGTGATCCTATTTTTTCTTCGGAAATATTCTAAACCCTATAAACGACGGGAATAATCTGTGAGGTGCCTATTATATTACTAGGTATCAAACTTGGCCCTGTCAATTCAAAGTCACTGAGCTATAGAGAGAGAGGAAGCAGTTACTTACTTTGTAGCACTTGCTCCGAAATGCTTTCAGATTGTTTCCGTTCGGAAACCTTTAAAAGAAGTTTTAAGTAGTTTTAAAGTATTGCTTGTAACATAGTTGGTGAAATATATAATATAATAATAATATAACACTCTTATTAATAAACTAGAAGTAGCGACGCAGTAACTAAACTGTGTTTCGTCTCCGTCTAACATAATGAATTGCAGATTTGTTAGACGGGGACGAAATACAGTTTAGTTACTACGTCGCTACTTCGAGTTTATTAATAAGAGTGTATATGTTTTAGTGGTTTGTTAATGATTCATTTGTAAAGATCTAGGCATTTTAAAAGTTGTAAAAAAGATCAACATTGAATTGTAACTATAAGTAAAAGCGGCCAAGTGCAAGTTGGACACCAACACGAAGGGTTCCGTAGACTCAATAGTATGCACTAAGGTCAGACCCCAAGTTTGACGCCCCTGTCATGCCTGGTTCTCTTGATAGAACCTAGCTGGTCACATAGACACTAGCGCCAACTGGTTATCGCGCATGTAACTAAATGCTATAAGCAGTTGGAAATGTTGCCAGATTATTATTAATTCAATTTCAACTTTTCGCAACAATATAATTCAGGTTCCGGTTAACAACAAAACAAATATTTTTAGAGTCTACACATTTATTTAAATAAAAATACAATAAATTGTAATATGGGATTAAGCATTCTGTATTTGGTAACACTGAGAAAAATGTCTGCCGTTGACCGATGCGCATGATCATATTTTCTTGTAGATTGTTTTTCTGGATTTTCAGAAGATTTTCTGTGTAAAATTGCTAAAAGATTGTTGAGTTGAAATCTTAGTGTCGAGCCTACATTTTCGTTGTTATTACTATATACTATACTATTGTTTTGAGATGCAGTGTTTGTTTATAAGTCATTGACTTATCTTATGTTCTACTTAAAAGTGCATTTTACTGTTTTTTACATACAAGATGTTTAAAAATTAAATAAAAAATGTTTGTAAAATTTATTATGCTGTTTTATTTCTATATTCATTATTTATTTATGCATAGATAGGATGTTAAATAAAATAGTAATAATAAAAGAATGTAATCGCGGGTTTACAAGGTGTGTGTTACCGGGGAGTACCGTGAGGTTTTAGTGGGTTAAAGTCCCACATAACCCGTTCCCTCACCCCCGAGGGCGCGGGTATGCATGATGCATTTCCCCACGTAAAAAAAAAAAAAAAAAAGGGTTTACAAGGTGTAGGTAACACTACTGCCATACATTGGTACCATGTGTAATGGCCAGGTGGCGCTAGTTTCCATACATCCCCCTATATACTGTAGTCTTTGGCCCCTGTATGGAGCAGGAACAAATTAACGCTACTCCGACTCCGAGCCCAGGCTTTGATTTGTATAGGGATAAACTATTCCCAATTTCTCTGTAATTAAACCACCTGTGTCACTGTAATTTAGCATATAGTTACTTATTCAATATATCTAAGTGAAATAGTTGTTATTTTTTCAATTAGTTTTATTGAATAGGAAATATGGGTGGAAGAATAAAGGATTACTTTGCCCCCATTTTTTTCTTTCAAAATCTATTACGAAACTCTTAAATTTTTTTAAGCGCTGTTATACCATTACCCTTCAATTATATGCCTCGACTTTTTTTTGGTAGCTTATTGAAAATTGAAAATAATAATTATTTTATGATTTTTGACCAAAGCCTGACAAAAACCATAAAATGATGACGTCACTTTTTCGCCTGTAAGCAACGAAGTGTTAATAACATGTCATATTAACAACCTAATTAACAACTCAGTTACAAATGAACAAGCACATTATAAACTACTGTCCACCGTACAAGTGAAAGTCGATTTGTTATCTGTGGATTCTTTTTAATCCCGTTTTCTGTTACACAAGTCTTTAAAAGGCTAAAATTATTTAATAGAAATACACTAATTCGTCATAATAAAATGTCTCTATAAGATCACGCCTACATCCCACTGATATATACATATAGTTTTGCCCGCGTTTTCGTTTGCGTACAATGACGTAATCTATGTAAATACGCAGAGATATCCCTTAGTTTTATCATTTATCTACTCCCGTAAATTGCCTGTCAGTTTTATTTGTTTATTTATCTACTCCTATATCGTAAAAAAAACTATAATGTTGTTTTTTTTAAACGCAGAAAGGGCAAAGGATATGTGTTATGCAGCCACATTAAACTCTATGAAAATATTGACAATCCTATGTGGGAGTCACTTGACAGTTAACGCGCATGCGCAGAAAGTAGGTAACCGCGATGTGCCGCCAATTTGTCGATTAATAATAAAAATATCTTGGTTCAATTTGTTTTGTACTATTGCATGGGATTAGATAAAGTAGTGTATGAACGGGCACATAACTTGGAATTAAAACACTCGTGGATGCTATTAACAAATTTGGCTGCGCCTCAATTTTTAAAATTCCACTTGTGTTTTAATTACCTCTATTATGATCCCGTATCATAAACTAATATTATTATTTGTTTTGAAGAATATTTGTACCAACTTTCAAGTTGTTACAGGTAATACGCGATTTCCCTATAAAAAAATTTTACACCCCGTTGCACCCCTCCGTAAGGGTTGTTTTAAAAAATCTTAAAATACGTATTCAATTATTTGGTTTGAAGAATGTTTTAACCAAGTTTCAAGTTGATTCAAGCAGGAAATAAGATTTTGCATACAAACGTATTTAACCCATTTGACCCCCTTAGGGGTTGAATATCCAAATGTCTTTCCTTATTCCTTGTCTACATCATAAAGGGAACCTCTCTGCAAAATTTCAGCTTCCTAGGTCCAAGGGTTTGGGCTAGGCGTTGACGAGTCAGTGAGTGAATGAATGAATCGGAACTTCTCTTTTTATATATACAGATATAATTACACTCTTGTTTTACGGTTTTAAGATACTGTTATCTAATTTATGAGTAGAATAAGTTAAAATAAATTTTATTTGTCTTTCTTTGACGTCAGAACAGAGCCACGGATCGACGTGATTTGCAATGAGATATTTGGAAGGCCAGAGTGACAGTAGCTAATTCATAAATATTGGAAATCCTTTGGGATAATTTTAATACACAATTCTAGAATTTCCACGAGCGAAGTCGTGGCGGAATGCTAGTAAAAATAAACTCTTTTGAAACTGCTAAATGTGCTCCAAGTCTGCTGTCTATAGGCTAACCATCTGTATTCAAAAGCCAAAAGAAATCACTTATAAGTTATACCACACTAGTATTTGATTAGGTTAAAAATGAATCATAACAGTTACACAAGCACACGTATGTTGCTCGTAGTTGACACTAAACTGCTCTACTATTACTAAATGTCAGTTGAGAGGTATTTATATTATAACTAGGGATACGCCCGATTTTGCACGGGTACATAAAAATACTTCAAGCCATAAAACTATAAAAGCTAGCGCTTCGGAAGGCACCTAAATAGACAGGTTCGACACTAGCTAAATGTGGACATTGTTGATTATGTATGTCTGTTGTTTTACTCGTGGGTAACATATGTTTTTATTTAACAATATTAATGTATATATATGGCATCGATGGTCGAGTGGGTAAAACGTGTTCGATCCCCACATCCGACCATGTACTAATGGGGTTTTATGATAAAAATCTATGTACATTATCCGACAAACCGTAGAAAGACGTTTTTCCATCTTCATACCTCAACAGAGCTGGCCACTCGTTAGGTATAGCCTCAAAAAATCTTCGGCAAAGTGAGAAAGACTTTGTCTTCCGCTGAGTACCCTGGGGCCGGCAACGGTTCCCGGGAGCTGTAAGGCAGCCTTTTTTAGTAACCTTAGTAGGTATATATTTTCTAATAATAATATAGCTACTTACCTACAAAGTTTAAATATTATAAAAACGGGAACCCCATGAGTGGCTTTCTAATCATGAATATAAGTAGAAAACCTTTTCGAAAACACTGTCCTGCGGTAAAGTGCCAAGTCCTCATGCTAATACGTTGCTCTAGGTATGCTCCAGCCCTCTTGTACCTGAAATGTCGATTAGACGAGATGATTATTATATAATTTCTTTGCATCTCACTTTGGTACACGCACACACTGTTGGCTGACAGTACCAACCTCTCGGAGAATGAGTTGGTACCATCTGACGGCCAACACTACCACCGCGCGCGCTCATTGGTCAAATCAAATATCGCGCGCTAGCCCGGCTTCCTGTTACGCACTTCCGTCCCTTTTAACGAAATCACTCCCACATTAGTAGTTATTGAAATGATACAGACAAATGCACATAGGGTTATTTATTTTTATAAATTTTTAGTGATGTTATCTGTTGTATGTAATACTTGTTTAATGAAACTAAGTAGACGTATTGAGTTATATAAACCCATTTGTGGCATCATTTGGTATAATTGTTCTACATTTTTAGCACTTCGAGTTTATCTTGGCTAAATCTAGATTGTGGACTGTGTAGACATGTTTTAGGGTTCCGTATTCAATTTTAAGTATATACCTACCTTATCATTAGAAAGTCCAGTCACTCTGATTTATTTTTAAAATAATTTGTTCTCGTGGAGTGCATGTAAAATGTTTTTAGAAAGTAATAGATACATTTATCTAAGAAGTGACAATTTATCACCTGTTCTAATATGGTGAACTCGCTAAATGTGGACACTAGGTTTATTAGCTTCACAGGTTTTAACCAAAAAGGTTTAAACCAGGGCACAAGTGGGGTTTGCATACATAGGATCGAGTGTTGGACATTCTCTGGCCGGGCATTCCTTGGGTAGCTATTGTTACGGACCCATCGTTTTTGGCCTTCGAGTCGAAATATTTTGGTGTCAAATATAACGTTTTTTATGTGAATTTGTATATAAAAAAAACGAGCGAGCCTTACAGTAGTCGCATATGATGTGTAACATCTGACATCTCACCTTGTTACCTAATAAGCAAACATTAACATTATATCCTAAAAACATTAAAACTGTAGGTTAAGCGCACAGCTGATGCGTTCACCTTCTCTATTTCCCCTTCTCTTTCTCGTCACACACACGCACACTGTTGGCTGACAGTACCAACCTCGCGGGAAATGGGTTGGTACCATCTGACGGCCAACTCTTGTTACACACTTCCGTCCCTTTTCACAAAATCACTCCCACAGATTGCAGGAAAGCGAGAGGAAAAATGTTACACATCGAAAACTAATATAACTCTTTTAAAGTTTACCTATATATTTAATGAAGTGCTCTTGATTGTATAAAATAATCCTATAACCTTTGTAGCCCCATATTTGGGTCGTCGATATCAAATATCCGTAAAGTATTCAACATGAACTATATAGAGATCGTATTAAACGATCTGACATTTTGTGGTAGGGAATTGTAACTAACAGGTCGATTGAAAGAGTTTTATTAACTAAATACGGCCAACAGCTTCGCCCGTATTAACACAAGTACAATTTTTAAATTACAAAGAAACAAATAGCAGATTTTAATGTAATCCCTATAAGACTGAGGAAACAAAAATTAAAAAAAACAAGGATGCTCCTGGAAGCCATGCGAACGTCCCAGTCTTCCTCTTTTAGCCGATCATTTGTGATATACTTTTGTACCCCACTTAGATATTTGTAGAAATAAATTTAACAGCAAAGTTAAGTAATCCTGTACTGAAAGTTTAACAAAAAAATATTTTTCGAAGCCTTTAATACGGAACCCTAATAAATATTATAGTCAAGCTAAACGTGGTTAATTGTTACACAAACAGATAGAAAGACGATCAGACACAGCAAAATACAAATCCGTATAGACCTCGCTTCGTTATTAGAACCATATAAAGTTTCCATAATTTCACCATACAAGTAATAAATTAGGTAGTGCACACAACCTGTTAACACTTCCGCTCGAAACCGCGACCTCCGCTACACCCTGCTCTAATGGATACTGGACACATGACAGGAATGTATGGATATGGCATATTAATATACGAAAATAGAATCATACCATAATGAGTGTATATAGTGTTATAGAAATGGCTACATACAACAATCCAACGATCATGAGTAAAAGGAATACTCCTCAACGCACATCGTTGGAAAGTTGCATATATGCCAATCTATTAAATATTTTCAATGGCGCGATACAGGTTTCAATGAGTTAGTAACGGTGCGACATCTATCGACGCGACGCGATGTGTCGCCACATGACTCCCTTCCCAGACCAGAGGTCGATACAGTATGAAAACCAACATCCATTTTAGCTTTGTCAGCAGTGATGGACTGTGTGGTGGACTGCATCGCGGCTGAATCACCTGTCGTGATGTATGACCTGTCGTTATGTCGGGCCGGCGGTCTGGTCAGTGGGAAGTGGAAGTAGGATGCGGGGCATTGCGGGGTCAGGAATACAGGCGTGTTCATACGGGGTCACCAATATAGAAATGGCTACATACAACAATCCAACGATCATGAGTAAAAGGAATACTCCCCAACGCACATCGTTGGAAAGTTGCATATATGCCAATCTATTAAATATTTTCAATGGCGCGATACAGGTTTCAATGAGTTAGTAACGGTGCGACATCTATCGACGCGACGCGATGTGCCGCCACAGTGTAAATAATAGAGTTGACAACTGAGAAGTCGCGGGTTTTATCCTCACATCCGACCATGTACCAATGGGTTTTTTATAATAAAAAAATATTATTATCCGACAAACCGTACAAAGAGGCGTTTCCATCTATATACCTCAACAGAGCTGGCCACTCGTCAGGTATAGCCTCAAAAAAGGAAGTTCATGCTGACACAGACAAACTACACTTTGATGCAAAAAGGTTCTAAATTCAAGGAATATACCGTGTTTTAAATGCACACCCTTTGCCTCGTATGTTCCATCCCGATGACGGCTTTAAACGTTTTAATACTTTACTATTTAAGAGCTACCCTACTACAACAATGGATACCGGTGAACCTAATGACTAATTAACATACATTTAAGTAAGGTAAACCTACGACGGACAGATATATATTATTATGACGAAATCAAAAGAGTTTAGTTTTTGCTTTTTGTATAAGTAAACCGTAGTATTAATTAAATTTGTCCCAATTTTAAGAGATTTGTCTCATTAGGTCTCAAGAGATTAAGTTTGTCTCATATTTTTGATAGGACACTTTGGCGTTTTCATCTTATATATATATATTATATATATATATATATATATATTAAATGCTGTTCGTTGGTAAGCGCATCACTTGAGAACGACTGGACATATTTGACTATTTATTAAATGTTAGTCTTTTTCTATAGACATTTTGTATAAACTCAAGACCATAATAGGCTAGTTACATTTATAATTCTTTGGTGTGCATGCATTTTATTGTTGTACAGTGGACGTGACAAGCAAGACTATTATGCAGTCGTGTTTGTCACCTCCAGGCTCCATAGCCACTTTCCACCAAGTAGATGGCGAGTTACATAAATAATAATTTACCCACGCCATTTTCCGTACCATTTTGTCGGTCAGAACTTTACAAAAATAAATGTATTTAGCACGCAAATAAAATTCAATATCATATTTAGTCTAAGAAATCCAGTAATATCCACATGTAGCTGTCGTCATCCACCAATCGATCTACCCGCTACCGCTGGTCGCTCCGCCCGTTATAACATGAACACCGGATATTTATGACATATAACTCCCTTGCGTCACTTTAGCAACATTTTCTTTCATAACATTTCACTCACTTACCTTTTGACCAGTAAACATATATTAATGAAACCAACAAAATTATTTTTAAAGGGGGAATCTTAAGTATTTACGACCTGTGTTCGCGACATGCTCTCTGCACAAATGCCAACCAAGGATTGCCCGGCCCGAGTACGCTCGAACCGACAATGTTCGGGCAGGAATTCGTGTAGGTACGGCTTTGTGTTTTTACTTCTGTCGGCAGTCCTCATGACTACCTTGCGCCCGTTTTTTTTAATATGGTAACAGCCTGTATCAGCCTAGCGTCAGTCGTCAGTAGTAATTTCGCCTATTTTTGTATAATATCCTGTTTTAAAGTATAATTTATAATAAATAGACGTGATTAATTACAGTTAATGCAGTTCTTGGTGCAGTGCCTGGATGTAAGTCATCTAAGATGAAAAATCCACAGAATTACACACACTGATGTATTAATTTTTTGGTCTCGTTCTAATCGCGACATTACCAATCTTAGAGCGCCAGCATACAGATCTATGAGTTTTAGTGAGGGGATCTCAAGGTTATTGCGAATTATCTATCTATCTAATAGTCTACTAAGTAAATATGTCTCTAATCACTATAGTAAACAAGTTGTTACATTTTGACTTGGTCTTTCGCTCAGTACCCTGGAACCAATAACACAGTTTCGAAAGCTGCAAGGTAACCCGTGAAGAAAAATAATTGTTACATTTCTTTTACTTTAGCTGTCATCATAAACATTAAAATAGTTGTCGAGAAGTTCTCACGAAGTTGGTGCAACATTTAACATGCTTTAAATTATTTAACTTAAATTAAGTATTTATGTTGTACTAATTGCATCCTAACTTTAAATTACTCGGATCTGGTGTGGTATCCTCTCAAATGCTCTAAAAAAATATATATAATTTCAGAAGCTATAATTTTACTTGCTATAAATATTCATTTTCTATAAATTTAGATCCTGTAATTTTAAAAATATATAAATGTGTTTGATATATTTTTTTAAATCTATAATATTAATTCCTATAACGTATTGTTTTCTATAATTGCAGTTCCCATAATTTTCAAAATCTATAAATCAAGTCCTGTAATTTTTATAATGTCTATTTTCAATTGCACTAATGGCTACTTTTCTAAAATTGCTGTTACTATAATTTTGAAAATATATAATCTCAAGTCTTATAATTTTTATAATCTCTAATTTCAATTGCACTAATGGCTACTTTTCTATAATTGCAGTTATTATAATTTTCTAAATATATAAATTCATTTTCTATAAATTTATTAATCTATAATATCTTTTGCTCTAATGGATTGTTAAAATAATTGTACTCACTATATTTTTAAACGTATAACTTCATTCTATTTACATTTACAAATATATAAGCATAAATAATAATTTTCTAATTTAAATAAGTACTACTATTAATATTTACAGTAGTTTTTGTTAATCTTAACCTATTGCACTAATTTTCGATTCATATTTCCCTAATTTGTAAAAAAAAATAGGTTAGCGAGGAGCGAAGCGACGAGCGTGGTTCGAATAGTGCTAAAACAGAGCGCGAGCCGAGCGAGCGAAGCGAGCGTTCCGCGGCATCGGACGGCGAAGCGCCAGAAACTCTTATGAGTTATCTACATACCTAAACAACCATCACTTGTTGATAACGGATATGATACCTATATATATTATTTATAATAAGGAAGGACGATTTTATATAATAAATATTTCGCAAATAAATTGGAAAAAAATTATAGCAAATTAATCATTAGATGTGCCATTTGTGCTTAAATTTTGTACCTTTTGATATCTTTAAAATTATAGAAAACAATTTTAGATAAAACAAAAATTATTGCAAATTATATATTAGATCATTTAATGTTATATATTTTGATAATAGTGATTTTGAAAATTACGGATATCGATTTTAGACAAAAGAAAAATTACAGCAAATAAATAATTATAGAATATAATTTTATATATTTTGATAATAGTGATTTTGAAAATTACAGAAATCGATTTTAGGGTAAAAAAAATATAGCAAATGAATAATTATAGAATGTAATTTTATATCTTAAGTAGATACTTATATATTCTAAAATTATATCAAAACATTTTAGAGATAATCTGGTGTCACTTCAGTTTTCAACATAAGTAGAGATCCTGGATCTTGTTCCTTCTACAATTTTCAGGCAAACGGAAAGCTGATATGTGATATGGCAACTACCTTATTTTAATCAAAATTATATTTTCGAAACTATAAAAAATAACAAATTCTAACAATGATTGATAACGAATCACACAATATATTTTTTGAAGTTATACTTCTTTAGGCGCGTTATGAAAAAATGATGAGAGTTAAATTTTACGATGCAACAATAAATAACAGTATGAAGTTGCCGAGAGTGAAATTTTAAGAGGATGAAGTTGCCGAGAGTGCGCGCGCAGGATGCCAGCCTATTTTTTTTATTATTTATTACCTATATCTATAATTCTCAATTATGATAAGCCATTTAAAAAAAATTGTTGTTTTGTTTTTAAGTTTTATATATTTATCATTACCAAATTTTAGTAAGTTTAGTTAATTTTAGATTTTGTATATAAGTAGGATATGTTATAGTTATGCTTACGATACGATATAATTGAATTATTTATAATACATTTTTATTTAATTGATTTCAGATTTTAGCAACAGTATTTATGATCTTGTTCGTGCTAAATAAACTTATTTTTGTATTATGCCAAAAAAGTATTACTTCTAACTTGCGTACATAAGTACACACACAATTTGTTTTAATGTACATATAACTAGCTTTCAGCAACCGTTTTCCCAAGTGAACATTTTTTAAAGAACAAACAGAAATAAAATCTTGCCAAAGACACCATGGACCTAGATGTGTCACTTCTTTAACAGACGTAAGTTTGTATATCTGTTAGTTTTAGAAATGTTTTAGAGACTTGCAATTTGAACCCGAATCCCCCAGTTTCAAATCTTAACGCTGTTCCAATTAAGCTATAGACACAGTCTGGTTCAAACTGGAATCGGTTCAGTAGTTCCAGATACCTATCTATATCCCGAAACATAAATTTAGAATAGATACAGATAAATGAAGCGCAGAAAAGTAAATAAACTCTGTATAGGGAAACAAGTAGTTTTAAGTTGCGTTTACTAAATAGATCTTATAACATTTTTGCCATACCACTCCTGTACATGTTACCGTATGTGGTAACTACAAGTTCATGTGATATACACGCTGTGAATTGGCCGTTGCGATTATATTTTGGAAAATTGTGAAAGGATTTATTTGTGTTTTTTTTTAACGACTTAAAAAAAAGACGTTAGTCAATTCGACCGTATATATTTTTATTTTTTTATGTGTGTTCGCGGATAACTTCGTCGTTTATGAACCGATTTTGATGATTTATTTTTAAACGACAGATAATTCTTCCGGATTGGTCCCATTTTTATGTCATAAAAATTGGTTCATTAGTTTTTCAGTAATTTTGAAAAAACTGACTTTATAAGTCAATTATCAGTATCTCAATGAAATATGTACCGATTTTGACGACTTATTTTTTTAAGGATATAAAAATTTCTCGACATTATCTCACAGACATATAACGAAAATCGGTTCAGTAGTTTTTCAGAAATTCAGTAATTTGTCTCTGTTTACGGCTGAAAATTATGTATCAGAGAAAAGCCTCGAAGTTGTCAATTTTTGTATCGACGGTGGTCTAACGGCTAAAGGTATGGCATGGTATGGTGCAGTTTAGGATGCAAATGGTTCAAATCCCATCCACAGCAGTATATTTTTTTTATTTGTCCATTATTTTTTTTATTTGCGTTATTATTTGTCTCTCGGGGCAGCAAAATCACTTAAAAGGGAAATTAAATTAACTTTTAAAAAAAAGTGTACCGACTAGAATTTGAAGACGGTTGGTGCCAAATTAAAAACAACTTACTTCCCAAATTCACTAATCTAGACAATTCATTAGGATCATCAGTACAAACAATATATAATATTGAACAGATATTTATCTTCTTAGATGTTTACTTAATTTTGTATCCTAATTTGGCACCAACCGTTTTCAAATTCTAGGACGAAATTATTTCTTACTTTTCAGTGCAAATTTTTGAAGTCGGTACACTTTTTTTTAAAAGTTAATTTATGTTAGGTTTTTTGAACCCTTCTCCGGCCAAATGAGACTGTACCCGTTCTGTACGGTTTTATATCAAGCTTTTATACATGATTTGTTTTAGAGACAAATTGAATCCTGACTTTTTGTCCTTACTTTTTTAACAGTGTCCGGCCGAACTGACTGGTCAATCCAGCTTTTTAATTGTTTATCTGGCAACGATATTTGTTTGCTTATTTTTTTATATTTAAACTCAATTAATGTTTGGATACGGTTTGTAACTCTGAATCCAATTTAATAAATAAGTCGTCAAAATCGATACATAATTTCATCGAGATATTAATAATCCTGAAAAACCTGTTAACCAATTTTCATAAGAAAAAAAATTGGACCAATCTTGAAAAATTATCTGTCGAATAAATATGATATCAACAGAATCGGTTCACTATACTGTCGGAGTAACTCGGTGTTCTATATACTAATAAAAAATACGATCTGAATTGAGAACCTTTTTTTTCTTACTTCACAAGTTGCCATGTTACGGTTCCAGGGTACTCAGCGGACCTCCTTTTTCTCGAAATCGGTTAAGAACAACAAGTTATCAATAACCATTTTTTTTAATTAATTAATTTCATCAAAATGGATTATCTAGAGTAGAGATACCAATGTAACGAAGTACAAACGACTCAAATCTATTCTCATACAGAATGTCAAAACAAAAACTTCATAAATAATATAAATTACTAATATTACATTAAAGTTGTATCTCACACAGTTTACCTAATTAAAACAACTTTAACAATAGACTCATGTTAATACTATGTTATTCCCATAATACTATCAAACAAATTACTATTATTTTTATTCACAGATCAAATCAAATACAGTGACATTTTAAAAATAGAGGAAATTAAAAATATACTTGTAACCCAAGATTGTATCCAAGCTGAGTTTAGAAAATGGCCAATTCAGAGTGCATTAACTATATAAAATCGCAAGTGACCTGCGCAAGAGCATAAAAACGACAGCTTATCTGCGCGGCGCGCACTGTCAATGTACTAGTTATATGAAATGCGCGGGAGTGGATGTAAAAGTTATATTTGAAGTTTTTTTTAAATAGTGATTAGTGATTAATTTGTGCTGTAAACTGAAATTAAATCATGAAGATTTTGGTGCGTTTTATGTTTTATTTAATATTATAAATAGTGAACGTGAGTTTGTTTGTTTGGAAATTGTATCGAAATTACTGAACCGATTTGAAAAATACTATCCTTATTAAAAAGCTACATTATTTTTGCCTATTATAGCCTATGTACATTGTAAAGTTTCATTAAAATCCGTCCAGTAGTTTTAGCGTGAAGGAGAAACAAACATCTATCCATTCTCAAACTTTCGCGTTTATAATATCGTTAATATTGTCTGCATATTTGCCAAGTAGTGGTTCCCATTCTGGAATACAATACAAGACAGTTACTAAACTAACCTATTGAGAAATTTCGAAGTAAATAACGAGATAAATAAATAAGTTTTCTAACTTCAAAGTAATGTTTAATTATTATTATATTAATAATATATTATTAATTATTATAAATATTATATTATTATATACCCAAATTAATATTTATTTCAATTAAGCATTAATCAGTCAAAAGAAAGTCGCAATAATGTTGTAATTTTGTAATTAGAGCCACTTTTAAAACTCTAACGAACATTTTCTTCTTTATGTAAATATTTAATTAATAACTTCATTAAAGCTTTAGATTTTGACTAAATCACTACATAGATGTCTCTCTGTGATTTTATGATTTTATATAGCTTTTTTCTTTTTAATATTGTCAGGTATCCTTGGTTACCCTGGTTTTCTGCCAGACAGTTCTATCAGCAGACCTCAAGAGTAAAGATCAAGGGAAAACAGAAAAGCGAGCTTTGGTTGAAGGGAATGCAGCTTTAGATAAACGAGCGCCAACATTAGTAGCCGGTAAGATGTGATACACTTACGAAAACTGTTTTATATTATCTATCTAACTAACTATCATCACGCCTTTCATCCCAAGAGGGGTGGGCAGAGACAATCGAATGCCATTTGTTACGATCCTGACATACCTCTTTCGCTTATTTTATATGTATTCATCATACCTTTCATACATGCTCGTCGATTGTGTGTACTTTTAATATTTCCATTGATCAATATAATATTTTTTATATGTTCAATAAAAGTACATCTAGGTCGTCCTCTGCCAGCATTTCCTTTCACTTCAGCCATATAAACCTTTTCCATAATATATAAACCATATAAATCTTTCATTCATTCTTATAACGTGTCGAAACGTGTGTGATATAAAGCGGAACGATGTCATTAGACAAGAATGCGGAGTAAAAGATGATGTTGTGACTAAAATGAATAAAAGTAGTTTACGCTGGTTTGGACACGTTGTTTTATATTACTAATGAGAAATTGTGTTTGCTTGCTTGTTCTTTATTTAAGTCAAAACAAAAAAATCCACAGACGAAGCTTTGTTAGCTTAGTTACTTATACCTACGTCCTACATAGTTAAATTTGCGATTTTCATGGCTTTGTAGACAAATCCGTTCGTATGTCACTGGCTTATATCTCAATCATTTTTCCATAGATTCTGCATGATAATTTACAGAATTACAATGGACAACATTTCATTTTTTTAATCACCCATTTTTATTACTTTAATTAAAAATATATTAAAAAATAAGTTACACGTATTTTTCTATTTTATTTTTGGTTGAGTTTTTATATTTTTAATTTAATTATGAATTTTTATAAATTCTGAGGACTTATAAACTAAAAACCATAGCTAGGACTAAAATTAAGAAATATAAACTGTCACCCAAAGAAAGTGACAGATAGTGTCAGTCAAGCCACAGAGTATACGTTATAGAAATGCAAAGAGTATAATATACCGTGTTCCAAATAGGTGTTGCCGTAGCCGGAACTCAAATCGCCTACAACATTATTCATAATGTATATAATAATACTAGCTTTTGTCCGCGGTTTCACTCGTAAATATATTTCCTGTGATAGCCCATTCGAAACTAGCAAAACTTCCAAAAAAATATTATATAAAAGAAGTATTTTTATAATTATATTTAAAGAATAATTATTAATTTAGCTTTAAATGGAATAAAAATGGGTAAAATTAATAGAGGGCAACACCTGAGTTCAATAACTAACAACTCTGCCAACAGACATTAGTATTTTTAAATTAGAGGGTTAGCACAGATTAGGGCACCTATTAATCCTTATTTTTCAATATTTCAGTATTTTTAAAATAACTCGAAAATTAAAGGATATAAAAAATAAAAAAAATGAAAAATAAGCTTTCTAGCATGTAATCTCCAAACGGTTTTCGAATTTTGGTACCTTACGATAAATGAAATGTTGTCCATTTTGTACTAATTTTATATTTATAATATTACAGCATCACCATCTCCGAGTCCCGGCATCATATATGCAGACACCACAGAAACATTGTCAGATAAATCGCCTACACATGTAAGTTTCTGTTTAGATAAACAGGTATTTATGTTTACGCCTAAAGTCTGAATAACCATACTGACGAAAATATAAGCTTGTCGTAAGCTCACAAGCAAAGCTTAAAATTATTATTTCGTTTGTCAAAAAAAAGCGAAACCGGTGTTTTCTAAAACCACAAAATTAGTACAATTAGCAATTGTATACAAAATGGAGAAAGTTATTCATTACTCATTATGTTAGAATTTAATTAGGTACAAATAGGTATAACTTAGACGTAATAATAGCGGTATCAGAGGTCGTCCAAGGCTATCTATATAGATAAATAAAAACGTGTGTGATTTCTGATTAGTATATCTTATTTACACTAAACCAAAGCCTAAGTTTTTTATAATTTTTGCTTGTCTGTTCTGTGCCAATCCAGTATAGGCTCCAAAAGGCTGACTACATTTCAGGAATCATACTGAGTATTCAGAAACATGAGATAAACAATGTGGACGAAGCCGTGGGCAGCATATAGTATACAAATATAGGTATCAGACAGATCAGCAAGTAGGTCGGCAAGTTGTATACAAAATAAGTTGTTAAGGAAGTTTCACCTTAAAGAAATTTAATATAAAAGTTAGCGCGAAATACAGCTTCTGCAAAATATTGCTAAATCAGAAACGTCCAAGTGCGAACTTGGTTTGCGTTTTATGGTTCTGTAATTTTTTTTATTACAATTTGTTTCAAAAAGATTGTAGAAGAAGAATGTAAAAATGGCAAAAGTGATGTACTATGGTTGAACATATAAAAAATATATAGATCGATGGCAATGTCCTAAGTCAGTAGTCATTTTCGGCAAATAAAGGTGGCACAAAGGTCTGTGGAGCATAGGATGCTCATGATTTCTCTCCATCATCTAATACTCAATGTCCAGAGAAGACAAAAGTGGTTACTGGTCTAGGGTTACTGAGAGGAGACCTAGACTAGAATGACCCACAGAAGTGTCGGAAAATCACCAATCACCAGATGGAGTGACAACATCGTGAAGAGAGTTGGTAGTGTTTGCAGGTGAACTGCCAAAGATAAGGAGTAGTGGCGCAATTCTGGAGAAGATCTACGTCCCGCAGTGGACGGATACAGGCTGAAGAAGAAGAAAAACTATTTAGATGTTATTTAGTTTATTAACAGATCCTGATAGAAATCCCATTATACAAAACAAAGTGCCCCACCACTTCTGTCTATCTGTCTGTCTCTCGTAATAACTACTTAACGGATTTGATGAGGGTTTTGATTAAACATTAAATATGGACCTATCATATTTAGAAGCTGAGGATTAATAGTATAAGTGAATCAAGTCAGGAAAAAGATAGCCCAAGCGCGTTTTAATGGCGTATTCTGTCTAATCCGTCAGAGATATAACAAAACGATGTAGGAAAGAATTGTGTAGATTAAAATCATCTACAAAAAAGTCTGCAGTAGTATATACCTATCTATCTGTGATAGGTAGTTATAATCGTATTTACATAGTTACGTAATTTTTGTAAACCGTTGTTTCTAATAGAACCATTCACTATAGAATCCTAAAACGTTCATGAAATTTCTTTCAAACGTTCTCAATCAATATTATGAAATAAATAATGACCTGCACGGATAGACCTGTTTCAATATAGAACAGTTTCTTATCTATTGAAAAAACTAATTGATGTACTGAACTTCCGAATCGAATTTGGAACCAATTCCAAAAAATATTGTTGGTACTTTAAAAAAAAATTACTATCTATCTATCATCACGCCTTTTAACTCAAGAGGGGTAGGCAGAAACAATCGAATGCCATTTGCTACGATCCTGACATACCTCTTTCGCTTCTTTTATATTCATCATACCTTTCATACATGCTCGGCAATTGCGTGTACTTTTAATATTGCCATCGATCAATACATTTTTTATATGTTTAATAAAAGCACAACTAGGTAGTCGTGTGGCAGCATTTCCTTTCACTTCAGCCATATAAACCTTTTTAGTCAATCTTTCATCCTTCATACTTTCAACGTATCCAAACCAGCGTAACCTACTTTTCTTCATTTTAGTCACAACATCATCGTTCAATCCACATTCTTCTCTAATGACATTGTTTACTACTCTACTTATATATTCTGTGACGGAAGTTCATCTCAAAATGGTCAGAATTATAGCTTCCTATTAACCAGGCTGAAATACTTAAATACTTAATTTAAAAATAATAGCAGACAATGTCTCGAGCATTACTGTTTCCCACTGTACCGACACTGTCCTTCATATAAATTCCTAATTGTTATCTACCCTTATTTTCCAATCCGCCTTGATTACATTAACAATCTTATTTGAAATCCCGCCCTTACTAAATCAGCGCTAAATTAAACTTAAAGTTTTCAAATTTATATTCCGACAAAGTACGTAAACCTGGATTCCTGAAGTTCATCTCGAAATTCAAGGGCTGTTTCAAACATTATGTAAAATTTAATTTATTTCCTTACACTTTCCTACAATATATAAAAAAATATATATTTTAGTAAACTGTCTATTTATTATGTATGTATAAGAGTCGATAGCCTAATTTCTAGAGCGTTGTCTTGAAAACGAGAGGTGCCGGGTTCAATATTCATTCGTACCTACCAAAAAAATACTATATATATATATAATATTGTAGTTCCTTCCACTGTTTAATGAGTCATCAATTTTATCAGTAGGTATGCTGAAATTATTCACGAATTTAATTTAACAGACCGCTATTCTTAGAGAAAATCTACTTGAGCAATTTTACAGGCACCATTATTTATCCATATTTTGCGATTTGTTCACAATAAACAAAACAGTTGGCAAGTCCATCGCTGCACTGAATAGTATTAGAGCTATTACAAAATATGTATTAAAACGGATTACCAAACCTAAACCTGACTTGAAAACTGAATGTAGTTTCTGTTAGGTCAAGACTTCAAGACTCAATCAAATTAGTAAAAAATGTATTATCATTAGCCTGTTACCACAGCTATTATTTCAAATCAACATATGCAAATTAATCGACTCTATTTGTATAATTTTAAGCTAGCAGTCACCTTTCCAATATATTAGATACTAGCTGTTTCCCACGACTTCGTACGTGACTATTTCAGAATGTTAGCAAACATACACTTCATACATAGCTTTTGTCATGTTCACCTCGCCCACCCCGTTCCCGTCGTCATGCCGTGATGGTATATAGCCTATGTTACTCAGGGATAATGGTAGCATTCCAATGGTGAAAGAATTATCAAAATCCGTCCAGTACTTTTTGAGTTTATTCGTAACAAACATACCAACATACAAAAATACAAATCTTTCCTCTTTATAATATTAGTATAGACTAGCTTTCAGCCCACGGCTTTGCCCGTGGTTTTTTAAACAAAATAAAATATAGGTAGCTTCCTATTAGTGAAAGAGTTTTCAAAATCGGTTTAATAGTTTGAGTGTTTACCCCCTACATCCAAACTTACAAACTTTACCTCTTTATAATATTAGTATAAATATACTAGCTGTGCCTTGCGGTTGCACCCGCGTTAATGGTTATATAGCCTATAACCTACCTCAAGAATTAGGTTATCTTCAGCTTTAATATAGATTATCATATAATAATATGTTGTTTGTAAATATCACTGTACAGTATGTGGAAGCCTATTCAAGTATGACACATTGATTCATTGATTCATATTCAAATTCAATGAGTTGTTACATTTAAGAGTAATAAATAATAACGAGACATGTTAGGTTACTTGCTCAGCCGTATGTGTGATGCAATATTGTGCGCGGGTTCGTTTACAGACACGTCACGAACTGTAATACTTTCTATATAGCCAAGACTAGCCAAAAACAAGCAGTTTGATAAAAAAAAACCTGTCCGACGCAGTTAGACCACACGTGACCACACTAATTTAGTTTTTGTTCTTGAGTGATTTGTGCACCCGCGAAACACATAAGATGGCATTTTAATTATATTAAACGTCTTTTTGTTTATGATGTCACTCAGTAGCGTAACGTGCAACGACAGCGTTGATGAATGCGACGGACAACCTATGAGACCGTGGACTCGCAAATAGGTGTCACAAAAAGCCTATATCTTTATTTTTTATTTTATCACTATCTACCTCTTCTCGAAGCGTTTCGTCGTATTGTCAAATACTCCTATGATTTTTCTTAATATGTACGGATTTTAACGACTTATTTTTTAAGGATATAATCATTTCTCAACACTATCTCACAGACATAGGTATGGCGAAAATCAGTTCAGTAGTTTTTCAGAAATTCAGTAATTTGTCTTTGTTTTACGGCTGAAAGTTATATCAGAGAAAAGCCTTAGCAACGGTTGCTATTGACACGAAGTTGTAAATTTTCGTATCGACGATGGTCTAGTGGTTAAGAGTATGGGATTAATCTATGGTATGGGGGCAACGCAAGATAAACATGGTTCAAAGCCCATCCACAGCGGTATATTTTATTTTTCCTTTAATTTTTTTAATTTGCTCTCAGGGCAGCAAAAGCGCTTAAAAGGGAAAAATTAACCTTTTCCAAAAAATTTGGTGCCCCCCCCCCCTTATCTTCGAAAATACTGAGTCTACATTTAGAACAAATATACTAATTACCTCGCTCATTTTTACAGGAAATATAAACGAAAATCTCACGAAAATAATAATAATACCACTCGCTTTTGGCCAATTTTTATATAATATATAGGTTCAACCCCATCGTTGATATTCGTGTCGTTAGACAATGTAACCAAACCCACATCTCGCTTTGAGCCGGTCCAGTGAGTGCGTAACGCACGTCCATCGTCCACTTTCACTAGGGACACGCCCGGTACCTGAATTATAACATTTTATATATTACGATAATACCTGTTGCCAATTACGTGTGACATTTAGCTAAAACTGGTTTCTACATCACCTACATTATTTTGAAAACTAATATATGCGTTATAGATGTGACTTTTCGTGCTTAAATATATTAAAAACTGTACATAATCTCACAAACCACACTTAAGAGGATTTTCCATCTAAATATACCTCAACAGAACTGGCCACTCGTTAGGTATAGCCTCACAAATAGCATCGGCTAAATGAGGGAGACTTGATCTTCGCTATGTACCCTAGGATTAAACCATCCGTTAAAAATATTCTTATAGATACTTAGTAGTTTTCGAGTTTACTTCTAAAGAAAATATAGACATACCTAAACCTCAAATTCTTGTACAATACGAGGGAAGTCCGGTGCCATAACTAGTGCATATTTAAAAATAGAGTCTGGCCGATTATTTCCCTTGTCGATCGTAGCAATAAAACTAGCCGATCATCGTGCACTAAAGGGTATAAAAATATCCAAAGTTTAGTTTACAAGTGCCATTCAGGAGGTCATTTTGATACAAGTTAGGAACTCGATATTAGATGACATTCGATTCGATTATATGTTGATAACAGGTGTTTTGCAAAAAGGTAGATAATGTTAACAAAGATAAAAAAATAATTTAACCATTAAAAAAACCCCAAAGCAAAATATGAACATTTAAAAAGCATGATTGATATTCGAGTCAGTGAATAGATACTACTAACCGACTTCAAAAAAAAGGAGGATTACTTGAAGACGCCAGGACCTTTCCAGGTGGTCCCATGGTCATCAGGTCTGATGATGGGATCCTGGAGAAATCGAAAACTCTTTAAATTTTATAGGCACACTTGAAGCGATTTGGGTATTTTTTTATAGTGACTTCTGCATTTGCTTTCGGAAAGCACACTTTTCAGTGCATGTTTTTTAGTCAGTGGCTGGTCTCATAAATATTTGTACACAAACTAGAAGATAAACTAAGATATAAACTTTAATAGAAGTCGAGATCCCTTCACAGGTGTTGATAAAACCTGAATATTTTGGAAACTGCTTGCCCAATTTTCATCAAACAAAGCTAAAACCCTGCTCCGAAGTGATACGTATGTAATGTAAAGAAACCGCTTTAAAATCGGTCCCGCCATTTTGGAGAAAAATGTTAACAGACATACAAACAACCTCTTACCCCAAACGCATTCTCCGTTCCGTCGTAAGTAATAAAATGGGAAAAATTATTTTAGTATGGTTTATCTGAATAACATCAATATAATAATTGTCTATTATGGTAATTTTACCATACTGAGACGAGCGGGAAGCGTCTTAGGAAGATAAAATCGTTGTAATTCACAATTAATTGATTATGGTTGTAATTAGTTGTTTGTCACACAATTGGAATTGCTTACATTATTATAGTATAGAAATAGAAAAAAAGGTGCGTAGGTGGCTGAGTGGTTAAGACGTCTATCTGGTATTAACTAGGCAGACCCCGGGTTCGATTCCGGATCCCGGCCATGTACCAATAGGTTTTTTAATATTAAAAACTTATGTACATAATCCGACAAACCACACTCAGAGGCTTTTACATCTAAATATACCTCAACAGAACTAGTCACTGGTTAGGTATAGCCTCACAAATACCATCGGCTAAACGAGGGAGACTTAGTCTTCAGCTGGGTACCCTGGAACCGTAACAAGGTTTCGGGAACTGTAAGGCGGCAACCCATGAAGAGAAAAAAAAAAGTAGGAAATTAATGATGGTTAGTGCCAGGTCCCAAGAAACCTTTATTGAAATGAACACTTCTTTAGACGCGCCAACAGAACTGGCCACTCTTGAAATTCTGAAAGTTACAAGTTCCTTTGTGTTACATAAAATTTGTAATAGGAGTCCTCTTTGTACAAAAAGATCACCTATCCTCTATCAGACCTTGAGCCACAACCACAGAGTCATTATTTCTTAATTATTTACCTATTTAAATTTTATTAGTAGTGCTATCTACGAAAATGTCATGAATAGTTTTCAAAGGCTTTCACAGAGACGCGAACTGCTATTTCACCTGAAGTGCTCTATTGAAGCTCTGTTTAGCTCCATATATAAATTTAATATCATGAAAATTAACCTCTCTCGCTTTGAAGCGTGCCATGCTTTGTTGATTTTAGGTGCATAATAAGGCAGGAAGCTAGCTGGCGCACAATCACAACTTATTAATAAAATTGGCAACTAACAACTTAATTATTTTACCTAAATAGATTTATGTGAAGTTTTACTATATTTTGAGATAGCAGCGGGGTGGGCGCTTTCAATTATTGAATTAAAAAGTGAAACGGCTTCGTAATTTTTTTGGTAAAATACTTCTAATACGAGGTAAAAAAACCAATACCTACTATTTGAAAGTTTTTGTACCATGATATCTATTTCGTGGGGTAGACAGAGACGACAGAGATAGACTTCCCTCGATTCATATAATATATTTCTCGCTTTATATAGGTACATACATACATCCATTGCATGCAGTATCTTATACATGCACGTCTATAACACTAGGGTTTTTTTTATGAGAAAGTAAACTTAGAACTAAACGGAACCTTTCTATATATCATACCGTTTATTTTGGTTAAATTAATAAATGTTCATATAATAATAGATAGAACTATGATGTGGACATTGTTATACTGTCCCTGGCCACTGAGTTTGTTAACTTCAATAAAAATAAATATTCCAAATATTCGACAGTTGTATTCTACAAGAAAACACACCTTGTGGCCACTTGACGCCAGTTGGCCATATTGAACAGAACAGGTGGCAAACCTGTTGCTGCACTTAATGAATGCAATGGACCATAGATGTGACGTCTTTAACAGACGTAATAACTGTTATTTCTAGAAGAAGTGCTTTACGATCCCTCCGAAGCACGAGGAGTCGATTATAGCACATATTCTTAAAGAAAATTGGTCCTTAGCATTTTTATTGGAACAAGTGGATTGTATTCTAATTAACAATTTACCTTTTCTTAGGTTCTAATAATTATTTTAAACATTTAAGGAGACGGGAGGAAACTGAAATAATGTTAATGAAGGTTCTAAGAGCACCCATGAGTCCATTTTGTTTATTTTATTTCATACTTAATACCTACGGGATGTTACTCAGCACTTCAAAATACAGTTTCGTTCCCAAAATTGTTTGAAAATACTATATTATTGCCCAGAATATAGGCTCCGAAATGGTTGAATTAATTTTGATGAAACTGATGAGTTATTACCTAGTTGTCTTACAGCTCCCGATATCGCGTTATCGGTCCCAGGGTATCCAGCAGAAGACCAAGTCCCTCCTTCTATTAGCCGATGGTATTTGTGAGGCTATACCTAACGAGTGCCCAGTTCTGTTGAGGTATATTTAGATGGAGTGTTATATAAATAAGTTTTTAGTTTCAAAAAACCCATTGGTACATGGGGTTTTAACCACAGTGATACGAAAATAATACAAGCGAAGTCTTATGCAGATTTAGACAACAATATCCAATTTTTTATTTCAGCAGTTGTATGAAACCCCGGTACCTCAAGTAGCGAAGATATCTGATGTACTTACAGGACATGGACCATCGTTCCCCACAGCTATTGAAAATCATCTGTATTCACCTGTTCAAGTGTATCAACCTAGAGTAAGTGTAATTTTAAATTTCTAAGCCCAATTTTGAAAATCACGTGCTAAAATAAATCGTAGCTTTATAACCGTGAAAGTATTGAGAGATTACTCCTACATACATCCAAACTTACAATCTCTTTATAATATTAATTTAATTTAATGTTGCTCGTCAACAGTTAAATATAGAAATTAATTAAGTTTCATTACACTTTGTTCAAAGTATTATCGTCAATTAATAGATGAAACAGTCTTTATAAGTTCAAAAATAACTTTTTGGCTCCACATTTATTCGAACATAAAAACTCATTTTGCAATAGGTACTAACTTATTTATTTCTAATTTATTTTATAGCTGGGTTCACCTACGACATATGAAATATCCGCCCCTATTGCATCACAGCTGGCTTACACAGAACACAAATTTCAGCAACCACAGTTAAATTCTCTACAAAACTTCGAGCAACAAAAATCACAACAAAAACAATTAGCTCGTGTTAGTGTTAACTTCGGCCCACAACCATTCCAACAACAATTATACTATCAACAACCGCCCGTTTATCAGCAACAACCTCAATTAGTTCAACAGCAACCTTATTTGCAGTTGGCTCAAATTAATCAACAACAATTCAACAATAATCGTCAGCCAATCACTTTTAATCAACAACCGGTGGCTTATAATCAACAACCGGTGGCTTATAATCAACAACCGGTGGCTTATAATCAACAACCGGTGGCTTATAATCAACAACCGGTAGCTTATAATCAACAGCCAGTGAATTACAACCAACAGCCAGTTGGATATCACCAACATCCAGTAGCATATAATAACCAACAGCAAGTTCTATACAATCAACCGCCATTAAATCAGTTTAGATTCCAATCACCGATAAATGTATTACCTCAAACACAACCGGGAATAACGTATGTTGAACAAGGTCAGAAATATAATGGTGGAATACAACCAGCACAACGAGAAGTAAAAACTCCACAACCTGATGAAGTGAAAATATTTGGAAAGTCAACGTTAATACAACAGGTGTGTGATTTTTGTTACAGCTCTTACTTTTTAAATTAACTTCCTTAAATTAATCATTGCCATCAAAACAACCTGATATATTTATTTTTTTTATTGAATTATTATGATTTAATTTACATAAAAAGTACATTTACTATTTGGTACCCTAACATTTAGACAATGAAACCAAATGAGACAGTTGCATTACCAAATATTCAACAAATTGTCCTCTATCTGAGCAATCAATTAGAAACCGAACTATAATATTAACTATTTTAAATAAATTATTGCTTTTCTTTCTTCCAGAACATAAACGACAAAGCTCAAGGAGCTGTGAGCTTTGCCAGTTTTTCACAAAGTCAGCCGTCAGCTAACTACATCCCTCCGGCCACCAACTTCCTACCACCATCAGCACCATCTAACTATTTGCCACCAAATACCAAACTTGAAGCTCCAACTACGCCAGCCTCTGAAGCTCCGACCCAAAAACCTGACGCGCCACCCAATGTTACTCCAGTCCATCCGAATTCAAGACCTGTACTAACATACTTTAGACCTCAGTATATAAGTTCTGTTCCTCAGTTTTACTCACCTCAACCTCAGCTATATGCTCAGCCTCAACAAATTCTCGTACAAAATTCTGGACTTGGACATCAACCAGTTGCAGTAGCTCCTACATTCGCTCCAGTCCAATATTTCGGTAAATTTGCACCAACTATATTTGGTGCCTATAACCAGTAAATTATATACATTTTATAGCTTAGTTAATAATAAATGATGTCGATAGCATACTTGATTAAGATAGTATTGTTTAAATAGGTTAATTACAAAATATTGAAAATAGCTGGTGTAGAAAAAGTATTTTATAAACTGTGATGCCATATTAATTATATGTGATTATTACAAAAGTTTTTTATTTGATTGTAATATCCTTAATTTTGAATTTATTTTCATGAAAAATTCATCTGGGCTATAGATGGTACATTTTTTTAATATTTTTTATTTTAATTTTATCAAATGCACAGGTATAAACCAGATGTAAAAGTAGTGTCATTTACAACTGACGGCTCCAGTGATATGTGCCAGTTGTAATCGTACATACTTCTAGTCCAATGGAACTAGAAATTTGCCTCGTGGTCTTACTGTCATTTTACACGATCTTTAGTCCACTATAAATCTGTTTATCCCTATGGCTCCATTGCATAGTAGGACCAACAGGTTTATGCCTCGATCGCTACGAGCTAGGCCAACTTTGAAATAAAGCACATACATGGGTAAGGGGACAGATTTGCTTATATAATATACTATATTATGTATATATTAACATTGTAATAGAATCCTCTATCTATGGCATCACACTGTGCTCAAATAGTATGTAATCTGCCTGCGCTGTCACCGCAACGCTGTGGAATCAATATTGTATGACTGTGTCAAAATAAAACGTAATGGATTAGGAATAAATATGTATAATATGTCTTAAATATATTTTATGTATACACAAGTTTGGTTTCCAACAAAATTATTTGTACAAATTACACTACATTTTTAATTGTAACTCTATCTATTTTTTGTTCAAATTCCGAAAGTTCCCTAAGTTGTTGTTGTGCGAAATCATGAACAGACTTTGCAAACTCATCTTTCTTATTAACTGAAGTCTCTTGAGTTGTTATATCAGATTCAAAATCTTTCAACTCGTTAGCCATATTTAATTGTCGAGCATGTCTCCCGTGACCACAGAATATATCTGAATTCGGTTCATCATTATTTACTTTTATAGAATTTATCTTTGAATTGTGGTATATTGTTCGAGGTGGACGTGCATTTATTGAATTGTATGCCTGCCGTTTTCTTATTGACCTCATACTTCTACATAATTTGCAATTGCAATGAGCCGCATTAGATCGTTTCATTATCTTATAAGAAAGTGGTTTATTAATGTATCTAGAGGACAGAAGCTGAACATGATCATCGTTTACTCTGTCTCGGTCGTCATACATGTCATATTTTCTTTTTACTTTCTTGTGACTTGTTCTGAGCGCTTTATTATGGGAAAAAAACGGGAAGGTTATTCCTTTGTATACCCTGTAAATGAATATAAATATTAGTTTCTGTTTCTACGCCATAAAGTTAATAGAATATAACCACAATTATATCACCATTTATTATGCTGTGAAGTTCCTTTAGTAGATTTAGTTGTCCCATCTTCATATTGTCTTCCATATTGATTGTTATTATTAACATTATAAGACATTTGCTCGTATTTATCAAATTTATTCAGAGCCACACCTTGCAACTCGTTGTCAAGCCTATTTCGATTGTCTATCATCATATCTTCATTCATTCTGTTGGGTGCATACTTGCTTTCTCTAAACTGTTTGTTATTATTTTGTGACAATCGTTGACGCCTGCAAAAAAAGTTACTTATGCAAGTATAATTTATGTGCTTGTAGTATCTGTACTAAAGTATGTACCTCCCATAAAAAATATTATATTCCAGGATTTTCAGCCGAATCTAAAGTGACGCGTTAGGATCGTGTCATATGGCATGACTGTACCTATAATAAATAATAATGAATGTTACGTACTCGTAATCTGGACTTTGCATGAAACTAGCAACATCTATCTCTTGCAACAAATCATTGATCTCTCCCGCATCCTTGTCCGCTCGTATCCTCCTGAAACCTTGATGATGTGCTTTATTATTTCTCCGTATATGTCTCCTAGGTTTATATGCTGTTTGTCGTGAACTACGTATAAGATCTTTATACTCGTTGTGGTCTTCGTTGTTGCAAAAACTATTATGTATAGAAATCAATAAAAATACTAAATAAAAATAACGTGACATCGTGTTTACACATGTCACTGTGAAATGTATCATACTTCAAATTATATCACAGGTGACAGTTAATAAAATATTAATTAAAAAAATAGTCAAAGAAAAATAATTTGCGTAATAAAACATTTGCACTAATACTCGTCGAACAAGTTACCATAATCTGGCAAGTAGGTACCTACAATTTGAATGTTTCGAGATTTTCACAAAACGAAGCTAGATGCAAATTTCATTTGAAAAGGCTTTTCGTGTCAAAACTGAAATAGGTTTATTTACTTGCTGAGTTCAGGTTACCTAACTTAAACATCCACAAAGTTTACTCCCGCAGCAGACCGTTGGAACTTTTGAAAATTTCACAACTTTCACCTCTTAGACGAATACAAATAAAACTGATAAATGTTCATTCTGATGCCATCACGAGTGGTAGCTCTTATACTTTTTTTTAAGGATATCATTTTATTACACACAATTCTTTTCTACATAATTTTGTTATATCTCAGATGGATTATATAGCATACGCCATGAAAAGTCGCCGGGCTCACTTTTTTCCCCGACTTAATACACTGATAATATTAATGCTCATCTCCTAAATATGATAGATCCATGTTTAATAGTCGTTAAACTTTCCGGTGAGTCAACCTATCTAATAGTGTAAACCGCAACAAAATCCGTTTAGCAGTTTTTTTTATCATTATTATATATGAAAAGGTCACAGACAGACGCAGCTTAGGGCTTTGTTTTATAATATGTATAGTGATACGAATTTTCAAATGTGTAGGCGGTTAGAAATAATCATCTGTGTTTAAAAATATAATAACATCTAAAAATACTTTATGACGAGGACGTAGCAAGTAAAATATAAAGTAAATTTAGAATGACATGGTATATTGAAACAAAGGTTACTCGTGGGAGCTATATTTTGGAGACAAAATAAATATCTACGCACAGTGCGCTACGCTATAATAGCAAATCACATATCCAATCTTTACTTTCGACAGAGATACTATAGTGCCGAGTGACACTAATAAAATTAAGCACAAATATGATATTCATGCAAATATAAGTGTCAAACCTAGTTCCATTAGGTGCAGGCTTGCGACCTGTTCTGTCTGCTAAAAGTGGACACTGGTACTTGTGTCTTTAAATACACCACAAGTTTGTTTACCCTGTTTATGCTTAGGATCCTATTATATATTCATAATTTGTATGGTAGATAAAGTATTCCCAATTTCTCTGTAAATACTCCACCTGTGTCACTGTAATTTAGCATATAGTTACTTATTCAATATATCTAAGTGAAATAGCCCTTATTTTTTCAATTGGTTTCATTGAATAACAGCTATTTCACTTAGATATGTATATTGAATAAGTAACTATAATGCTAAATTACAGTGACACAGGTAGATTAATTACAGATAAATTGGGAATAGTTTATCCCCATACAAATTATGGATATAGGAGCCTTAATTAGTTTCGTAAAGTACTTCTACACATATAAAATTAAAATGTGTCTGTATCAATGATTGTTCAGAATACGCTACGAAACAGTTAAATGGATTTTCATGAAACTTTCAGGAATCATAGTGAATAATTATACTTAGAACCTGCTTTATGTTTCATTTTGATATCTTGTAAGGTTCCGCAGATAAATTAAAAATGTACAATATCCCATATATTGCTGCTGTATTAATGGGATCGTGTCAATTTCAAAAGTAAATATTGAAGAAAATTAAAATTGTTTTAAAAATATAGTAGAGACACTCCCCGATCCCAAGAATGAGTGTAAGAACACGTCTACCTTATCAGGCAATATATGAGAACCCTTCCTCCATACATCAAGGTGGTTTAACCCTCGAGGCGACATCTGGCCGGTGACGACGACAAACTACTAGCTATAAATTAGGGACTTAAGAGCTGGCCTCACTTAGGTGGGCCTTAGATATTGTTACCCTTTTCATTATAAAGAAACTTTAACGAGATATTATATTGCGTCGAGTCTACATCCTAGATCCTATGAGATCCAAATTAACAGGTTGTCTTTGTCCGTGTTTTAGCTTCATACAATCTTGGACACACCTTGAGTTCTCTGCAAAATTGTTTATGCAATAGTACATTATATAATACTAGATGATTGTTGTCATCGTTCAATTGATCTCCAATAGATGGCGTCATTTACAAAAAAATATTATTTGTTTGTTTATTTTTCGTCATTACAGGAAAAAATAATCTTCAATAATATATAAAATATACTGTAATATGTCTACGCCTTATTTCCCTTAGGGTAGGCAGAGACCAAAGATATCAAATCACTACGATCCTGTCACACCTTTTTTCTAGAACTAGGGTATCTAGTGAAAAAAAATTTGATTTAAAACTAAGAACAAAAACGCCTGTGGATTCTAAAAGAACCTCTTTAGTATGGTGTTATAGTAAACACCTAGAAGTGAAACAGCAGTCAGAAGTTAGTAGGTAGTCATGTACTACATACTATTAGTAGGTTAAGGAATAAATACATGTCATCATTATGATTGATTTAAGTTACTAAACCATAGATTAATAAACCATTGTCGAAATTGAGGCTTAAATAATAATGTTAGAACCTACGATATCATGTTGATGTGAGATTATAGGATTAGCTGACAAAAACGGTATTATAATTAATTTAAGTTTACTATAGCGTTGATAGCATAATGGTTAGGCTAATGGATTAGATGTCGGAGTACAATCGTCCAATCCCTGGCGCGTTGCCGTACGGCCCATCGAAACCGACCACAGACTCTTCCAACTTTTGTAACGATCGGTCAGCCATTCGTTTTCAAATCGTTGTTTGTAGTTGATTTCGATATCCGGAACGAACTGTCACACACACAAATCCACACGCATTAATATTACGCATGAAATCTAAGAGATTGTTACATAAATACGAGTATATATAGACTCAGGTTACACCGTATAAGAAGACGTAAATACCGTGATGGTATTTGCTCGAGTTTCGAAGTTGTAATTGATTGATTTTAAATTATTATTTATTTTAATCATTATAGAAGAATACGGAGTGAAAGATGATGTTGTGACTAAAATGAATAAAAGTAGTTTACGCTGGTTTATGGACACGTTGAAAGAATGAAGGATGAAAAATTTACTAAAAATGTTTATATGGCAGACGTGAAAAGAAATCCTGGTGTACTTTTATTGAACATATAAAAAAATGTATTGATCGATGGAAATATTAAAAGTACATACAATCGCCGAGCATGTATGAAAGGTATGATGAATATAAAAGAGAAGCGAAAGAGGTATGTCAAAATCGTAACAAATCGCATGCCTACCCCTCTTGGGATAAAAAACGTGATGATAGTTCAATTGCTATTATTTGTAACTAAGAAACTTTTAATCGTATTTTTTAGTTTCTCAGATTTCACAGAGATATCTGCTGGGTTAGCATATATTTTGACAGCGACACTTTCGTTTCGGTCGAATGGCCTTACAAGGACCGGCCAGAGATAGCCCGGGGCCGAGAGGTCCGGCCCAACAATGTGCGTGCAAATTTGCTATGCCGGGCAAAGACAAGTACACAGAATTTGCCCGCACATTGTTGGGCCGGACATTCTCGGACCGGGCATGTCCTGCACAAGAATGCCGAGCAATTTGCTTTGCCGGACAAAGACAAGTACACAGAATTTTCCCGCACATTGTTGGGCCGGACCTCTCGGCCCCGGGCTATCTCTGGCCGGTCCTTGTTGGACATGAACGTTTTGGCCTGTTCAAGGCCATTAGACCGAAACGAAAGTGTCGCTGTCAAAATATATGCTAACCCCGCTGTGCTGATTTGCGTAACCACTTCGAAATTGGACCATTATTTTCATAAAAATTGGTGCAGAGCTCTTTTACTGTGAAACCTAGAATTTCAAAAGCTCTTACCTGGTAGAGTAAAAAAAAATAACGACACGACATCGTATGCAGTGTCTTATCCAAAATGTATAAAAATAATCTGTCCTTGCTTACTTAACAAAGCCAGGCTCTAGCACTTCAGAAACAAGATGTACATTTGGTAATAAGGGTTGTAGGTAATTAAGTAGGGGTAACAACCCCCTAATGTCGGTCGTGTGTATCTTTAATAACCCTCGCACGTTCATACAACGCTCACAACGACCATCTGTTGGTAACTGTTTCTTAGCACAATCTTACTATGTCTAATTGGCTTACTCCAACTTATAAATATTGTTATATGGTACGGAATCCTAACTCTCTTTTAATAACATTAAATGTAGCTTTATAACTGTTAAAGAATTGTTTAAATCGTTTCAGTAGTTTTTGAGATTCCTTCTTACAAACTAACTCATATCCTACCACAGTTAGAGAGGCTTTGCCATCTAAATATGCCTCATCAGAACTGGCCACTCGTTAGGTATATAGCCTTACAAATACCATCGGCTAAACGACATGGTCTTCCGCTGGGTACCCTGGAACCGTAACACGGTTTCGGGAGCTAAGACGGCAACCCGTGAAAAAAGAAAAAAAAATTGAGTAGGAATTTAATTATGTTTTAAATAGATAATTTAGTAGCCTAAGTTTCAAGTGTAGGTTTTTTTAATTAAAAACTTATGTACATAATCCGACAAACCACACTTAGAGGCTTTTCCATCTAAATATATATCTCAACAGAACTAGCCACTCGTTAGGTATAGCCTCACAAATACCATCGGCTAAACGAGGAAGACTTGGTCTTCCGCTGGGTACCCTGGAACCGTAACACGGTTTCGGGAGCTGAACCCGTGAAGAAAGAAAAAAAAAAAAAAAAAAAAAGTTTCAAGTGTAGGTATACTTATGCACTTTTTTGATGTGTAACATATTTCCTATCGCTTTCCTGCAATCTGTGGAAGTGATTTCGTAAAAAGGGACCAATGAGCGCGCGCGGTGGTAGAGTCCGTCATCCGTCAGATGGTGCCAACCCATTTCCCGAGAGGTTGGTACTGTCAACCAACAGTGTGTACGTGTGTGTGACGAGAAAGAGAAATAGAAAGGGAAATAGAGAAGGAGAACGCATCAGCTGTGCGCTTAACCTACTATACAGTGTTGTGTATAAAGTGTTCATGTTTTTTTGCTTATTACCAAGGTGAGATGTCAGATGTTACACGTAGTAGATATATGTTATGGTTATGATATCGTAGCAGCTTCTTATCCTTAATATACCTCACTCGATAGGTCTCAATCAACCTCAACCTCAAAATAATATATTTTGATAATTCTTTTCTTTTATCTTCCAGGCATATTTTAGATAATATATTACAACAATTTATACAGGTATTTCATAATGTCTATGAACGGTCATTGAGATATAGGTACTAGAGGAGCTATAATAGACAAAAGGCATGCTTCATTTCTATAAAAAATAAAACTTAAGTTCGCTGAAGCGCTTGTTAGTCGCTAGTCGAGTAACCAAACGGTATAAACACACAGCGCTAGATCGCTTCTAGGATGTAGTTTTCTCGCGACCAAAAGGTCGAAAGCGCCGTGAATTTCATGGCGCTTACGCATTTCGTTCAACGTACTACAACAACATGCTTAATATAGACTAACTACGCTTACAGAAAGGACATACCTAACAAGCTCATTTGTACAAGATTTGTATTTTTGTTTGTAATGAATAAAATCAAAACTACTGGACTGATTTAAAAAAATATTTCTAAATATATATATATATATATTATATATATTGAGTAACATAAGTTTAATTTTATAATAGCGGCTTGCCCCGACTTCGCCCGGGGTAACATTTATATCCCCAAGTAAAAAACTACTGGACCGATTCTAAAAGTTCTTTCACCTGTAGAACGCTATTTATTGTATTTAAGGAAACTTACAGACTAAGAACGACTCATTAAAAAAGCTAACTAATATAATAACTAAGCCTAATACAGTTTCAACCTATCATATAATGTATACTGAATACCATAGGCTATATTTTATATTTCCTATTGTATATAATAGTTACCCCGGCAAAGTCGAGGCAAGGCGCTAGTTGTTTTTGTTGTAACTTGAGTTCTGGAGCATATTGAGTATAAGCAATATTTTCATAAGAAGAGAGCGTGGTGAAATGGTGACTGTTATGATTTAGTTACATGCCCTTAAACAATTTCACTCTTATTAATAAGTAATAATTAATATTCTGAACAGTTTTAGCTTCATGTTTCAAGCGAATTGTTGTATATTTGTTAATCCGTATCAAATGTATTCGGTGATTCAAAGTGCTCGGTTGATTAAAAGAATGAACTAAAGATGTATACTTCTTACTGGATAAAATGTTCTTTTCTGCTTTTGTTATGTATTTAATAATGTAATAAAAATGCAATGAACATAATATATAACTATGTTTGGATGGTAACCAGGTCTCTTCACTGCGGTTGTTTTGGACAAATTTTATCCATCTTTCTCTTGTTTATTGGCTAGGGCGTGGAAACCTTCAATAGACAAAATACCACAAATTTCAATAACTATTTTATTACAAACTAGCAGTTTGCCTCGACTTCGTCCGGGGTAACAATTATATATCATATAAAACATAGCCTATTTTATTCAGTGATATTATAGCATTCTACTGGAGAAATACTTTTTTTAAATTGGTCCAGTAGTTTCTTACTAGTGGATACAATTGTTACCCCGGGCGAAGTCGGGGCAAGCCGCTAGTATAAAATATTGCCTCCGTTACTCAGCGATAATAATACATTCTACTGGTGAAAAACATTTAAAATCGGTCCAGTAGTATTGAGTTCTATTACAGACAAAAATAGAAAAATCTTTTCTCTTTATAATATTAGTGTAGAAATGTAAATAACACATTACACAAACAATAATATTTGCGTAGAAAATATATTGTATTATTTTCCGCTATATACGGGAACGTCAACCAATTCTACCTATTTTCACTTCTGAATGTTTTTAGTCTATGTCGAATGACACAACATGCGTCTGATAAATTTTATGTTCGTATTTAATTTTAAAATGATTATACCTAGTTACTTAACGCTGGAAAGTTATTCCTTTACACTTCGCCGTATTCCTTGAATTATTAGTGCAATATTTCAACACACACCACGGCATATTGTATGACTTTCAAATTTTTTCGATTAAAAACAATCACTAGCGTATAAATGCTCAACAGCTAGCAAGCGACTGTGTGAAGTGCGGCGCGATCGCCGCAATTGAATGGAACATAGGAGTGATGGGTAGCGTCTTCTCTAGTACCTATAACTCACTGTGAACGGTACGGAAATTAATTAATTAATAAGAACATAAAATTGTAGCTGGGAGAGCTCAGGGCTCAGGGCTCAGAGCATCTCAACTTAGTGAGAAGGGACCGGCCCTTCACGTTAAATATTCGTTTGATCTCGTTTTCATCAAATATAAGTTATAGACAAACGGATATTATACCTAATAGCTGTTTCTAGTAGCTTTTTTACAGGTTGCCCTATGGCTCCCGAAACTGTGTTTCTGGCTCCAGGGTACCGTGGAAGATAACTAAGCTATTTATTTTGTATATTTATTATGTATGAGTTGTTTTATTCACAGAACATTATAAAGAACAATAGAAGTAGCAAGTGGTATATACATACATATATGATTTGTATCTATCTATCATCAAGCATTTTATGCCAAGACGGGTAGGTAGTAGGCAGAGACAATCGAATGCAATTTGCTAAGATCCTTACATACCTCTTTCGCTTCTTTTATATTAATCATAGCTTTCATACATGCTCGGTGATTTTGTGTACTTTTAATATTGCCTTCGATTAATAAATTTTTTGTATGTTCAATAAAAGTACATCTAGGTCGTCCTCTGCCAGCATTTCCTTTCACTTCAGCCATATAAACCTTTTAGTCAATCTTTCATCCTTCATTCTTTCAACGTGTCCAAACTTGCCTAGACTACTTTTCTTCATTTTAGTCACAACATCATCTTTCACTCCGCATTCTTCTTTAATGACATCGTTCTGGATACGGTCAATACGCTTTATATCACACATTCTACTTAAAGACCTAATTTCCACTGCAATTATCTTACTTTCATGATTCTTATTCCATACTCAAGTCTCGTTTCCATAAGTAAGCGATGGAACTAAAACAGCATTATGTATATTAATTTTACTTCTAGTTGTAAGTTGTGTATTTCTGCATACATTGTTTAGTCCACAAAAAAAACCCCTTGCTTCCGCTTTCACTGTCCTTTCAATTTCCTTGGCTATCTTTCCACTTCCACTTCCTCTAAAATATAATATAATATATTTTGTGCTATATTTATATAAAAATGATAACGGGAAAAATAATTTGTCTAATAATAGCATAATACCATATTAAACTAGACCAGTTTTTCACAAGGTTGTCATTAAGTACATACAATTTGATTACATCGGTTTCACGCTACTTTTAGCTTCTTTATAATGTTCTGTGGTTTTATTATTTAAATATATCTTTTATCAATAAAGTTTCCGCTCACAGCTATAATATATCTATCATCACGTATTTTTTATGCCATCGTACTTCCTTTTTCCTCTAATATTTTTATTTTTTCAATGAAAATGTCTTTTTTGTCGGAATTTCCTTTTACTTCTGCCATGTAAATCTTATAGTTAAATCTTTATCCCTTATCCATCTATTAAGAAAAGTCTTGACTCATCAACACCCAGCCTAAACCCTTGGACCTAGAAAGCTGAAATTTTACCTATTATGATGAATACAAGGAATAAGAAAGGATTTTTCGAAAATAAACTCCTTTATCTTTTGTATGAAAAATCGTATTCCCTGTGTATATACACAACTTGAAATTTGGTACAAATGCTCTTCAAAACAAATAAACAAGCACGTTTTTAGGATTTTTCAAAACAACCTTTAAGGGGGCGACAGTATATTAAATTATATATGGGAAAATGGGCATTGACGGGGTTAAAAATTAAATAAAGGGAAAACTTTTTGGGAATTTACATAAATCATGTCACTATACAACGCGTACTAAGTCACGGGCAACCTCTTGTCGACCAATATTTTGTCTTAATTAACTTAATATCTCTGTCTAAATAAAAACGTGAAATCTTTCATAATCAAACCTAACAAATTTAAGTCATAGTTAAATTAAAGGTTAAATATTAAATTGTAGTCAAGTTAGATTCAGGACAGTTCCTTGAAATTTAATTATAATTTAGTTGAAGTTAAAGTTTAGACCCGGCACATTACTAGCCATCACAGCCACAAGCAGCCACGTGATGGTTTATAAGTATCTTTGTGCCATTCCCGATATTGTGACTATTTTTCAGCAACTCACTGAAAATAATTATTAGTTGAAAAGTCAGACGGACATTGGTAACGACTTTAGGAGCACAAATTTGATATTAACTAGGTGGACCACCTTTAGATTAGAAAATTTAATTAAAAACTTATGTACACAATCGAGGCTTTTCCATTTAAATCCTATACCTCAACAGAACTAGGTATAGTCTCACAAATACCATCGGCTAAACGAGGCCAATATCAAGGCAGATATAAAAAAAACAAAAAATAGGGATCCGAGTTAGTACCTAATGATAAATGATAAAATATCTATCTATCCATCTATCATCACGCCTTTTATCCCAAGAGGGGTAGGCAGAGACAATCTAATGGCATTTGTTACGATCCTAACATACTTATTTTATATTCATCATACCTGTCATACATGCTCGGGGATTGTGTGTACTTTTAAAATTTCCATCGATCAATTTAAGTACACCTAGCATTTCCTTTCACTTCATAAATCTTTTTAGTCAATTCTTTCATAAATAAATATCATAATCTTTGTTCCAACGTTCAAGTATCAACCTAAATTCCCAGTGAGGTTCTTAAAAGGTCCGTCGTATCTACAAATCGAGTCCATTGTCACAAATCTTGAGAAATCCTAGAAGTGACGCTACAATGGCGGCAAAATCAAATATTACAATGGAGATATTCTTTGTACTTTGAAATTCCTTTTAAAGTATTGTTGGGGGTGAAACTGAATTGTTGTATCCTAAATCCTCGAACATACTTTATACACTTATAAATAGGTATTATTTAGCAGTCAATCAGCAATTATTTTTTATCTCTAGATATTCACACAATCGCCGAGCATGCAATGTATGAAAGGTATGATAAATATAAAAGAAGCGAAAGAGGTATGTCAGGATCGTTACAAATGGCATTCGATTGTCTCCGCCTACCCCTCTTGGGATAAAAGGCGTGATGATAGATAGATAGATATCATAGTTTGAGTTACCGAGCACGGCGTTCTTAGTACTATATGTAGCTAGAAGTCGAAAAATATTGCTGTACTTACAACTTCAGACACAATAGTGGGCAAAGGCTACTCAATGACATAATATTTAAAATACATTTAATGAGTCCGCCATGCTTTTGTAATTTTTAAGTCTGTAGGTACTAGGTAGGTACCTACTTTTATTTCCAAGATTTTGGACCGAATTTTTTTTCTTTCTTCAAGGGTTGACTTACAGCTTCCGAAACCGTGCTACGGTCCTAGGGTACCCAGCGGAAGACCAAGTCTCCCTCTTTTAGCCGATAGTATTTGTGAGGCTATACCTAACGAGTGGCCAGTTCTGTTGAGGTATATTTAGATGGAAAAGCCTCTAGGTGTGGTTTAACCGATTATTTTTAAAAGTACATAGTTTTTATAAGTACATCAAACCCGGCCACCGACGCACCATTGTACTCCTGTTCATAAAAAAAATTAAGAAAGTGATAATATGAATACGGAACCCTATGTACTAATTAATAACTAGCTATCAGCCCCGGATTCGCCCGTGAAACTTCAGGCCCTTTGGTCGTTTTTCACCGGTTTTAGTTGCATTTTTTTTTTATAATAGAAATTAAAATACCAAAGTACAGTAGATACCTATTGGCTATTACGAAACACATAAACTTTCTATTACATAGTCAATTAGAACAAATAATAGAATCATCGCTGTATTGAAGAACAAACCGAGTCACGACTGATCGACATCGATCCCACTTCTGAATACTAATTACTTTGTGTTTGTTTATCTAGTTTTTGGGACCATGTTGTGTCAGGAAGGGACCACCGGACCATGCTGTGTCAGGGAGGGACCATTTTGATTTAGTTCGTCAGGTGGCTAATTGGTAAACTCCGCTTTCATTTATTATTTTGTTTGATAAATTGTGTTCACGATTTGTTTTGTTAAAGTTAATACTAGAATTTATTTGCGAATCTGCAAATTGAGGTTTACTGTTTGTTTCCTGAACTTATTAGTCTTTTTATGAACACTATACCTAGTGTTTTCTACCCCACGGCGTCGCTCGTGTAAATTTTTTTAACGTGTAATGTAAAATGTAGTTTATTCAAGCCTTATTTCTTTTTAAATGGAACGGAAACCCTATTAATGATACTGTGCTAGGATTCCACATCCGGTCATGGCGACATACGCACGCGTTTTCGTCGTGGCGTGATGTGGAATCCAGTTTAATCCTGTTCGCGCTGTGATGGTTGTGATTAATCAGTGATTAATAAGACATATCACGGTCGGCGGGATTATCTTAAATACCGATTTATCGGCTATATACACTATAAAGGCTATAATACTTGACATTGGCAAATCACCGATGAACATTGGTGGAGCCATAATAAAAAAGAAGAAGAAGAAGATACTGTGCTGATTGTCTGTCCGTCCGTCTGTCACAGAGATGTATCTTTTGAACCGTAATAGGTAGACTCTTGAAATTATCACTATGGTCGCTATAACAGCAAATAATAAAAGTTAAAAATTAAATGGGTCTCCATACAAGAAACGTGTTTTTTTCGGCGTTTCTTGCTCGATGTTAATAATAACAATAATGGATGTATTATACTCGGGGGTGGAAGTGTCTAAAGGCGTAATAACGGGGAAGCTATATGTGAAACCGGTGTCACACCTCTCGACACCCCCAGCCGCTTACACCAATGTTGCCTGTCTTACTGCCGGCAGAAATGCTTAAAAATGGTGGTTGTTTTAGGAGGCCCATTTAGTAAACGGCGAGTCACCACCTGCCAATTTTACGTTTCATGAGATGAATGATATATATGATCTGCAGGTGACCGTAGTCTCAACCAATAAACTTGATAAACCAATCCATTTAACATCTCAAACCAATAGCCCGAATTTAATTTAATTTTATCTTAGTCATAGTCCAGGCACCTGACGGGGCCTGTCTGTGAGCGCATTGTATTTGATGCATTCAGAGATAGGTCCCGACGGGTGCTAGTCACAACACTTTAGATTAAACACTCTAAAGGGCCTCTACGCGTTGGACCTATGTCCCCATGCAAGCCTTACAAAGGACCGGGTATTATGCCCGTGAATTTAGAGTTACACAATAATGGCAATACATACAAACGTCTAACTAGTAGGTACAACTACAATGCATACTCGTAGAACAACTAAAAAGAAAAACCAGTCAAGTGTGAGTCGGACTTGGGATAATTTTTTTACTAATATGTGGTGTTAAATATTGTACGGTGGTACGGAACCCTGTGTGCGTTTTTTATTCATTTTTTTTAATAAAATGTGTTTTATGACAATCGTGAGATACATTTTCAAAAAACAAACAAACTTACACTCTTTCTTTATAATATTATTACAAATGAAAGAGTAACTTTTATTTTAGCACTAGCCTTCCCCTATTTTATGGTCTTGAGTTCATACAAAAATCCCATAAAAAAGCACTTTCAGTTTTTCCCAAATTTTCCAATATTCCCGGCAACATTTCCAATTTCTTTCCCTTATTCAAACTATTACGAACATTAAAAAAAACAGGCAAATCGGTCCAGCCGTTCGCAACTAACAACACTTAATTATTAGGCCTATAGTAGTCCTATAATAATGTTTACAAATCTACATTGTGTTGTTTGTTCATATAAATGAAATAGTGCGGAGCCCTGGGGGCCCATTTGGCATTAAGTTAGTAAACTTAACTAGTTACTTAGCCAGTTCTAACATTATAGGTTCATAACTAACTATTACATTAGATGACATATTTGACAAATTGTTTAAACGTGTGGGTTGTATCAGGTTACAGATTCGTTCTAAAGTAAAGCAGTTCAATATCAGGCCTGCATAATATTGATAATTTGAATGTAAGTTGAACATAATTTGACAGATTATGGCAAGCTTATCGGCTAAAAATTAGTGAATAAAAACCAGTCGTGCGAAGTCAATTCGGTTGCTGTAATAACGATTCGCAAATTCTAAAGCTAACCCAGTTGTATGACATTTCTAGTACGAAAGTAAGTGTCAATGTTTTATTTATTAACCGACTTCCAAAAAAATAAGGAGAAGGTTCTCAATTCGGACCCACTTATAAACCGATTTTGATGATTTCTATCTATCTATCATCACGCCTTTCATCCCAAGAGGGGTAGGCAGAGACAATCGAATGTCATTTGTTACGATCCTGACATATCTCCTTCGCTTCTTTTATATTCATCATACCTTTCATACATGCTCGGCGATTGTGTGTACTTTTAATATTTCCATCGATCAACATATTTTTTATATGTTCCATAAAAGTACATCTAGGTCGTCTTCTGCTAGCATTTCCTTTCACTTCAACCATATAAACCTTTTTAGTCAACCTTTCATCCTTCATTCTTTCAACGTGTCCAAACCAGCGTAAGCTACTTTTCTTCATTTTTGTCACAACATCATCTTTTACTCCGCATTCTTCTCTAATGACATCGCTCCGGATGCGGTCAATACGCTTTATATAAAAATACGATAGGTTTTGCCAACCATCACGCCTGATACACAAAAGGGGCTACACGAGGACTGGCGAATGACATTTCGAAATTGATGATTTCTTTTTTTTTTATTTGAGTTTAAAAGTCATTTTTTCTTAATATCTCGATGAAATATGTACCGATTTTGATAACTTATTTTTTTTATGATATAATTTTATTTTTAAAACTGTTTTAATATCATTTTTTAAATCCTTAGTTGTTCGGTAGGGGGCGCTAGCGTCGGTTGTTTTAGTTGCATACATAATCATTGCCAGAGAAAAAGTTAAATATAATATGGGTCCAGTTTATTACTTAAATAAAAATATTTCATAAATTGTGTTCTGAAATATCTCGTAGCTTTCTATCCGTGAAAGAAGTTTGAAAGATTACCCCCAAACTTACAACTTACAAATTTTAGCTATTTATAATATTAGTACAAATATTATTGAAAATCCTGAAGGACTCCCTGCATAAAATATATCACTCCCCGGCAATCCAAATATCTCTGTGCAAAAAATCACGTCCATTCATTTCTCTGTACTGGCATGAAAGAAATACAAACAAACTTTAAAATTTGATATTTTTCAGTAGTAGACCACTTTCAGTTCTGTCAAGTACACGTGGGCACAGGTCGTAAAAGCCATTTTCAAGATGAACTTAAGATACCAACAAAGATCTAGATCTAAAAATGTAAGTTGGAAATATCTTGTATCATTTTTAAGGTTTCCCCGCACAGGTATCGGATCTCCACAGTACCTACTGATCCCGGGAATTACTGTACGACTCGTACACCGCAGACTTACAAATTTATGTGCGGTCTGGTTTAATTTCTTAGCAGAAGATTTCAGGTTTGTGCGACTATTATTTGAAATTAACTATTAATATACCTATAAACGTAGGTATATTTAACCATGTACTATAGAGTGCAGGATTGGAAGGACACCTTAAAGACTATATTTGCTTGTACTTTTTGTTTCCTTTCTAATGCCACCAATCACATCAAATCTCAACTGACTTATTCTTTTCCATTGTTATATTTTGACATTGATTCCATGTTACGCCTTGGTGATAAACGCACGAGACGTGATCGGGAATCCAGTTTAATCCTGTCCGTGATGATTGTGATTAGTCGACGACTAATAAGACACATCACGGTCGGCGGAATTATCTTAAATACCGATTAAATGCTATAATATTTGACATTGGCAAATCATTGGTGGAGCCATAATAAAGGAAGAAGAAGAATAAGATATTTTGAGATTCCACATCCGGTCATGGCGTGATGTGGAATCCGGTTTAATCCCGGCCGCGCTGTGATGGTTGTGATTAAGTCAGTGATTATTAAGACATATCACAGTCGGCGGGATAATCTTAACTATCGATTTATCGGCTTACTATTGCACAAGATTAAACACTGGACATTGGCAGAAATTGCGACGAAAGTCAGCACTGTTGCCATATATCAAAAGATCAAGAAGATATTTTGACACTGACGGAACGTCATAACTTGATAATTCAGTGTATATCCACTAATGCTCTTGATAATACCTATACAATTTTCTGAAAATAGTTTGCTTATAGGTATCTTCAGAAACGATGTAAAAATGTCTGAATTATTAGCCCGACATATACAATCGGACGGAATGCTAACAAATAAATAACTAAAGTTTGTTTATTTGATCATTTTTAACGCTACAACGAAGCACCAGTTCGACATGATTTTTTTGCACAGGTATGATTGGCCAGGAAAACTTTCCCGGGAATGTGAATTTTTTGATAAATAACTTTTCTACCCCTACGAAACTGTGGCTGGTCGCTTGTAAGTATTTAACAAGTATTATAATTGCTGAAGTATATTTGTTTGTCCTTCCTTCACATAGGCTACTTTCTATCACGGGGAAAATTTCATTTTTTCAGGAAAATTCCAAATTCATTGACATGGTTTTTATTTCGTTTGCAAAAATGCCTACCTATCTACGTTATAAAGTGGAGTACTTATAATTAAATTAGAACAAACTAAGGCAAGCATATTATTCAAGGATAATAAGGTCTCGTGCACACAGCTTCTAGCTTCATAAAATAAAGATAACGTGCCGCCACTTAATTATCAAGTTTAACTTATAATTCTGAAAATATAGGTACAATTCAAATGAGTCATAATGTTTAATTTTTGTTGTTATCTTTTAGTTTCGTTGTTTCATAAAGAACTATTAACTAAACACTTTGCTGTAAGTATACTGTACTTAAACTATCATTAAACCTTCGATAAAAAAACCTATAATTATAAAGACCTTTCCACCCCTGTTTTTTTATTAACTTTCATCCCCTATATGGTCTTGAGTTCATACAAAAATCACATAGAAACAAACAGTTTTAGTTTTTCGCGAATATTTCAAATTTCCGGGTAATTTTTCCAGTTATTATTTTAATTTAAAAAAATAAACAAATCGTTCCAGCCGTTCTCAAATTATGCCCTTACCAACGAACAACATTTAATTTTTAACCGAACATCAAAAGAAGGAATTCGGAATTATGATTTTTTTTATGTATGTTCCCCGATTATACTTGAAGACGCCTGGACCGATTTGGATTTTTTTTGTTTGAAAGGGTATACTTCCTAGGTGGTCCCATGGTCATTAGGTCAGGATCTGATGATGGGATCCTGGAGCAATCAAGAACTCTTTAAATTTTATAGGCACACTTGAAGCAATTTGGGTACATATTTTTTTAAATATATTTGCTTTTGGAAAGCACACTTTTCAGTACATAATTTTTGAAGTCGTTACACTTTTTTTTAAAACTCAATTATAATTTATAATGAACATTTTTATTTGTAATTTAATAGTGTTTGAAATTATATGTAAAAGATTCTATAGCCTTTTTCTTCGGTCCGTCTGTATGTAATCCAGTTTGATATTAATCTAGCCATCTAAACGCATGAATCTCCGCCTTTTTAAGGTTCAGAGACATAAATATAAAAAGTTTTATGTTCCACTTCTTCATAAAATGTATGTTACCACGGTCCACCTCTTGGGTAAACTTGAAACTGGGAGGAAAAATGATATAACTTTATTGTAGGAGAGTCAGGTGCAGTTTTCAAAATAACCCTTTTCTAAATTTCAAATGCAATGTAAACAATATTAATACTTTATCAAAATTAATGTTGATAAGCTATTTTGAAGCTTATTTTCCCCTCTAATGACGAAAAATAATCAAACAAAATCAAAGTTAAAATTAGACTAATTTATGTATTTTGTAAAAGACGCCATCTGTTGGAGATCACTTGAACTAACGATCTAGTATACCTATATATTGTTGCACTACCTTTAAAATCAGTATATGTATTACAAAATACATACTTTCCTGTAATCTTTACTTTCATCAGTAAACTATTTTTCCGCCCGGCTTTGCTTGTGGATATTTTGGAACAAAATTAAATATAGCCTATAGTATTCAGGAATAATGTAGCTTCCTATTAGTAAAATAATGTTCAGAATCGGTAGTTAGAGAGATTACCTCCTATATCCAAACTTACAAATACAAAAGACTAATGAAAATCCTGTGGTGCGATTATATAGTACCTCTACCTAATTTTAAAATTATGAGTAACTAGATTCGCCCGTAGATATTTTTGAAATGTGACATGTGAATTTCATGAAAGATTTCCGCCATTCACAGTCTGCGACCTTCAAACTGTCTCTGTGCAAAAAATCACGTCGATTAGGTGCTCTGTATTGGCGAGAAAGAAGGGCAAACAAATACACTTTTGTTGGTATAATATTATTTAAAATATATGGAGCGCCACTTCTCTTCTCTTACTTACCTAATTCCCATCACATCCATACATCGTTTCACACATGCACGTCTATTTTACTATCTACCTATCCATTTGGGAAACAGGCGTGAAGGTATGTATGTATATATATTTTCATGAATCATGACTTACAAATGTAGTGGAGGCTGTATATGTGTGTACCAACGCCTCCATTACATAGACTATGTAAATATAATGTAGGTGGTCTGTGGTAGCATTCGTGGCACATAACATAGAACTGTACAACTATAGCAAGTAATTAATATTAATAAATCAGTATTCAATAAAAGCTGTTATTATTTAAATACATAACAATACACTTACTAGAAATTATATTGTACATAAACCTTTTAAAAAAAAGTGCACCGACTTCAAAAATTTGCACTGAAAAGTAAGAAATAATAAATATTTCGTCGTAGAATTTGAAGACGGTTGGTGCCAAATTAGGATACAAAACTAAGTAAATATCTAAGAAGATAAAGATCTGTTAAATATTATCTATGTTTGTATGTACCTACTAATGATCGTAGGTTCCTAATGAATTGTCTATATTAGTGAATTTGGGAACTAAGTTGTTTCTAATTTGGCACCAACCGTCTTCAAATTCTACGACGAAATATTTATTATTTCTTACTTTTCAGTGCAAATTTTTGAAGTCGGTGCACTTTTTTTTAAAAGGTTTATTTTACCCTTTTAAGTGATTTTGCTGCCTTGAGAGACAAATAATAACGCAACTAAAAAAATATTGATGGATAATTAAAAAAAAATACCCCTGTGGATGTGATTTGAACCATGTAATGTGCTTGTGCATCCTATGCACATTTAACCGCTAGACCATCGTCACGAAAATTGACAACTTCGTGTCAATAGCAACCGTTGCTAAGGCTTTTTCTGATACATAATTTTCAGCCGTAAACAGAAATTAATTACTGAATTCCTGAAAAACTACTGAACCGATTTTCGTCATATGTCTGTGAGATAATGTCGAGAAATTATTATATCTTGAAAAAAATAAGTGGTCAAAATCGGTACATATTTTATCGAGATATCAAGAAAAATGTACTTATAAAGTCAGTTTTTTCAAAATTTCTGAAAAACTAATGAACCAATTTTTATGAGATAAAAATGGGACCAATCCGGAAGAATTATCTGACGATTAAAAAAGAAACCATCAAAATCGGTTCACAATTGGCGGAGTTATCGACGTACATACATACATAAAAAAAAAAAAAAAAAAAAAAAAAAAATACGGTCCGAATTGAGAACCTTCTCCTTCTTTTTTTGGAAGTCGGTTAAAAATTCATAAATAGACTGACACCCGTATTCAAGAACAACTTAGCGATGGCAAGTGAGCAAGTAGTTACATAATATGACACAATTTTATACATGAAAATCTAGTCAAAATGAACTTAAATCGTATAAAAACATGTTTAAAGAGTAACTGCGGTAATGTAGCTCATAATGATATGTGACCAAGTTATGGTGGTACCCTTTTAAAGAGAGCTGACCAACTCTTTATAGAGAACGTGGCTATAAAAACAAACCTAAATTCCACTTTGACCTCCTTCTCTTAACTCTAGGTGGTAAAATAAACCCATTTTTAGGGGGCTGAAGTTTTTAAAACTTGCTTCTTTTTTCACCGACTTCCAAAAAAGAAGGAAAGGTTGTCAATTTGGACCGATTTTGATGATTTATTTTTATTCGACAGATAATTGTTCCGGATTAGTCCTATTTTCATGTCATAGAAAATGGTTCATTAGTTTTTTAGAATTTTTTAAAAAAAAATGACTATAAATCAATTTTTCTTAATCTGGATGAAATGTGTACCGATTTTGACGACATATTTTTTAAGGATATAATAATTGACATTATCTTACATACATAGATCACAGTTCAGTAGTTTTTTAGAAATTCAGTAATAGTAGGCTGAAATTACATTTTAAATCTTGCTTCTTTTTATTATAACAGACACATTATCTTAAAATATCTCAATTGAGTCTTTTATAATAAGTTTCTCTAGATAAAAGTTAACCTATGTTTTCACGACCCTCAAACTATATCCGTGCAAAAAATGACGTCAATCCGTTGCTCCGTTATGATGCGGGAATATGGGAGTCAGTCAATAGAAGTGACAAATAAGACTACATTTGTCTTATAGGTTAAATATTATTTTCTTCTTCTTCTTTCTTCACGGGTTGTCTTACAGTAGGTACCCAGCGGAAGACCAAGTCTCCCTCTTTTAGCCGATGGTATTTGTGAGGCTGTACCTAACGAGTGGCCAGTTCTGTTGAGGTGTATTTAGGTGGAAAAGTGTGTACATAAGTTTTTTAATTATAAAAACCCATTGGTACATGGCCGGGATCCGGAATCGAACCCGTGGTTTACCTAAGGGGGCATCCATTAATTACGTGAGCAATTTTTCGTTAAATTTAGACTCCCCCCTCCCCCTTGGTGAGATTGAGTGAGATTTAGTGGGACCCCCCCACCCCCATACGTGAGATTTCTGCTACAGTTGTTAAAAAAACTACATTTATTTTTATCGTAGACTTACGATTTTTATAAAATCGGTTTGTCTATACCTTTTTTTTTTCTTTTAAAAACTAGATGTTTGTTTGAGCGGGTAAAATGGGACATTTCAAGTGAAGAAAAAAATATATAGCAATGTATATTCCTTTAAACTTGACGTGAGATCTATTATACCCCCCTCCGTTTAAGTGAGATATGACGAGATTTTACTGGACCCCTCCCCCCCCGATTTTGGGCTCACGTAATTAATGGATGTCCCCTAGTTAATACCAGACGTCTTAACCTTAAATATTCTTGGGGTTTTTAAGAATATTCTAGGAAAGAAATTATATTTTTTTGGATTAACGCTCGTTACACTCCAGACACTTGGCGAATGAGAGCTAGGCCGAAAAAAGCGCAAAACTATGACCGTTACGACACTCTTTTTTTAGCAAGCCGTAGGTACTCATAACCTTTCTTCAGTATTTTAAAACTCTTGTTACTGTTGCAAATAAAATTAAATAATGAATAAGATTTTGTTTATTATTTTATATTAGTTAATAATGAAATGTTTATTTTCATAACATTAAAATTTTCTTCATATTTTCTTCTAAATCTGACTTTATCAACATAACTGCAATGGCCACTCGTTAGCTACTTAACTGGGCACTCGGTACCCTAAGGCCGTTTGTCTGAAGTATGCAAATATTTAGTTCAGCTACCTTGTCACTTTGATACTAATGGATGATACAGAACAGAACTCAGTGACCACTTTAATCTCAATCAGAATCCAACAAATAATTTACATAGGATTTAGTAATATAATCTAAATAAATTAACATTTTAAGATGAGTTACCCTCGTGTAGTTTAATAAATACGTAGAATCGCAGTTACTGTATATTATATTATTTTATGTTTGCCCAGTGTTTCAGGAGGCTAAAAATACTAAAGAAATTTCTAAATATAAGTAACTAGCGATTACCACCTCGCAAATACCATCGGCTAAACGAGGGAGACTTGGTACACGGTTTCGGGAGCTGTAAGGCAACCAGTGAAAAAAGAAAAAAAGACAATTTGAATACCTACATAAATACTTTTATACTTAACTACTTTTTTACCATATTCTTATTTTTAATTAGTTACACATAACAATATGAAAACCTTAACACTAATCTAAACTTTAAAAATAACTTTAAAAAACCAGGTCCGCGTGGAAGGAAGCCAGGAAGGAGCCAGCCCTTGTCACCAGAGGCGATGATCAGTCGAGGTTTAACTACTTACCTATTACATATAGATCGGACTTTTATATACTTAGATCATTTTATTTTACAGACTTATTTTCCCCTCTGATGACGAAAAATAATCAATCAAATCAAATGTTTCTTTTAAAATAAGACTAATTTATGTACTTTGTAAAGGCGCCATCTGTTGGAGATCACTTGAACTATTAAAACACTCGCCATATTGAAGATTATTTTTCCCTCTAATGGCAAAAAATAACCAATCAAATCAAAATTAAATGTTTCTTTTAAAATTAGACTAATTTATGTATTTTGTAAAAGACGCCATGACGCCCGGGGCCAGAGCACGTCTTCAACAAATTAGATACATTTTACATTCTTACTGATTTTTTTAGCGGCTGCTACTTTATATTTTTTGAAAAGTATTTTATTTGGATATATAAATGAATTTTAATATATTGGCTCTTTTAAAACCCATCAAAAAACACAATTAATTATCAAAGTATGAACAACAAGAACAACACACCTTATATTACCTTGAGGTATGGCAAGCCCGTTTCTGCACTTAAGTTACTTGCCCTCCGAAGCTCGAGGAGTCGATTAAAGCACATATTCTTAAAGAAAATTTGTGCTTAGCATTTTTGGGAATAATATGTTAATCTGTAACATTTATTTCTTATCCTTCCTTTTTAATATATCAAGATGAAACAAAATATCACCATGTTCCGTGAAAGTTTCATCAAAATTCATTCAGCCGTTTCAGTGCTTTGTCAAGTTTAAAACAGTTATTTATTATTAAAGTAGTAATAATTTGAATACATTTATTTTATAACTAGGTACTTATGTATTAGAGATATATGCTACGGCTAGACAGCATACGCCATGAAAACTCGTTAGGCTAACTTTTTCCCCGACCTGATTCACTTATACTGATAATGCTCATAACCTTATCAAATCAACCTATCTAATAGTAAAAACCGCAACAAAATCCGAGTCTATATAAGATGATATTGTGAAAAAAATTATTTAAGTATTTATTTATTTATACATAGATTTATATACTTAATAAAAGTAAAAAGAAAGGATGACCGTAAACAAATAGAAGAAGGAATTTCCTTTTATTATATTTTTCAAGACAATTTTTGTCGACAATTTATAACCAGTTTTTGTGTAACCTCGTTTCTGGCGTTTGTCAGCCTCTTAAGGGGAACCTCTCAAAACTGTCAGACGAGTGACTTATATCAAAATCGGGGGAAAATATTGTAGCTAACTTATTTTACTGTTCTCTACATATTTTTATATGATTTCTAAATGGTGCTGGAAATAAATAAAATAAATATCATATATTCACGCCTGTATCTTACTAGGTCACTGAAAATTAAAGCAAAACAATAACTAAAACCCGACTACGAAAAAATCTTTACTGAAAAGTATTAAAACAAGAGTTTCCCGCCTGAAATCATAGTCTTTATTTTTACCTTCATCTGGTCGCAAGCCATAATGATAAGTACATATGATATACATTTTAAAATAACGATGAAGGGAAAACGAAGGTTATGATTTCAGGCGGGAAACTCTTGTTTCAATCTTTTCAGTAAAGATTTTCCGTATAGTTTTAGTTTCTTTAACTTTTATTTCATTTCCATAATTGTTGTGCCCAGAATACAAATGTACAAAAAGTACAGAAAAAAACAAATAATATTCAGAAACTTGATCTGCCGATTGTCGTGTCGCTTGATTGTAGCACGCGTAGCCATCTCATGATATCGCTTGCTGAGAAATTAATAACATTTGCATATGTAATATATATTTATTTAGAATGTGATACCTGAAAAGCTCACCGAAACACGGCTACGTTGGTATGGACACGTGATGAGAAGGCCCGAAGACCACATGACCCGGAAAGTGTTGAATATTGAGTCAATACCGAGACGCCGCGGCAGACCCCGACTCTCATGGTTTTTAGCAATCAATAACAACCTCAAAGCCCTAGAACTAGACCCACTGACGACCCCAATTAAATATGGGATAAGGCTAGAAGAAGAAGAAGAAGATTGCTCATCAAGACCTTTATTATGATACAAAACATGATTTTTTTGAATTGGGTAATTCACCTACAAAATCCGTCATGTTGATATTTTTATGCTGTATGTCCTATGACACGCGGATTGAAGGCACAAAATTGAAGACACCACATTTGTAAAAATTGGTTAAGTGGTTTTGAAGATATGACAGAACAGATGAACATACACCCATACATATATACATAGACTGTCAAAAACATAACCCTCCTTTTGTTCCGTAGTCTGGTAAAAACGAAGTATCTCGACCGCGTCTGTCTGTGACCTTTTCGCGTAAAAACTACTGGACGGATTTGGTAGCGGTTGTCACTATGAGATTTAAATAAAAATACCGTATGCACTGTATTGTAATCCAGTTAATAACATAAAATAAGCTGCTGGCGACAGTTCGTATTACCATAAAACAGATTATACCAGTTTAAATTGTTTAACAGACTAATTAAAGAGAAAAACGTTGGAAAACTCCACAAAATATTTGCATTTTAAAACTTTTGTCGGACAGTGTTTATTAAAGTAATTGTGTTACATTTAACTTATCTTGTCATATGTCAGTTTAGCATCAACTTTACAAATGGGGAATACACATTACAACCTTTGCTTGCTGCTTCGCTTACATGGCAATGTTTCCAGAAAAGTAGGGATAGAAAATTGGAAAGATGAAAAGTACCTAAATAGATTAAATATATACCTTTAAATAATACCTTCCTATAAAATACCTTCACGTCTATATCAAATACGGAGAGGCAGAGAATATGTAACACTTCAATAGATTCATTCACGTCATCGAAAGTCCATTAAATAGGCGGAAGCCGGCTTTACTTGCCCTCAGTTAGTATGAGAAGTCTATAGCTTTCTGACTCAAATGCTTTATATCTCAAACCATTAAATTAGTCTACTTAACTAGAAGTAGGTATATGGTTGCCAAGAAATGAAATGACGAAAAACTTCCAAAACGTTGAATATTTGAAAACGTTTCCTTCCTTCACCATAAATGGAGAGTTGGTAACTGTCCACAAATCCTACAATAGGAGGTGAGATCGAATTTCCAAAGAGCGGCTGCATTCACCGGCAACCGTCCTTCTCTACAAATAAACTGGGTTTAAGACGCCCGGATGTTGATAAAGAGCAACTATCTTTCATTTTGTTAAATATAGATGTGACATCTCATATACGTAGAAGTTAACTTGAGACTGTTTGTAATACTGTTGTGGCTCATATATATAGCGGATTTATTATTAACACTCCTAAATCTCAAGTGAAACAGTGCACACAGTAATAATCAAATAATTACGCAATTTAGGGCTGGGCTATCAAGTAGAAACATGAAAAAGATGCACACAAATGAAATGTAGATGCTAAGAGTACGCGGTCAAAAAGGCTTTGGCCGTTCCAGAAAAAAGGGAGGGCAGGGACGGACGGCCGCTTACCAAGGATTTGGTACGAGCACAGCTGAACGCGCAGACAGTCCACGACAAGAAATACTGGCGCTTGCATGCGAGGAAGGCCGACCCAATATAAAATAGGACAAGACAAAGAAGTAGAAGAAGAAGAAGAGGGCCAGTTGACCTTATGTTACTTATGTTCATTTTAGCTTTAATCTTAGAAACAAATTCATATGAAAATTAATTTTGTTATAAGAAAGAAGTAAACTCGAAAATTACTACGCCAATTTCAAATAATTTGGCATAATGCTACATTATTCCATATGGTCGTAATGTGTGAAACTAAATATTTCGTATTTTATAAAAAAAAGGGAAGGTGAGCCACTGTGTACTAGTGTTCGGGTACAGTGAATCGGCCTGCAGTACAAAGTGAATCACCAAGGTACACAGTGAATTATCAAGCATATAATGTAAAATTAATCGCAGTTTTTGTTAACTATTAATTTTTAATATATACCATTTTACAGTAACTGGTAACTTAAACATGAAAGTTACGATTTTAGTCTGAAAAAATATGAAATAAAATATCATGCCTCTTTTGTTTAAAAATATTATCAACTAGTAACTTCTAAATGAACTGACACGTTCAATCTCAATTTTTTTTAAATAAAAAGATTTGACTTTTGTTCCACTAAAACTAATTAATCAACTACTAAAATAAAGGCTCTTTTCTTAAACAAACACAAATAATAATCAATTGGTAACTTAAACATGAAGTGACTTATAAAAAACTAAATAATCTGCTGCTAACTTAAAAAAACTTGACAAAAAACCACCATATCAAAAATTATAATTAAAAAATCAATAAAATATAGACTAATATTCAGCAAATATTGAGCAATGAGAATGTATGCTGTCAGCTGTATGATTCCCGATTTTACGATCCATTCCTGAACAAGGCATCCTTAAAAGGTAAAATAATAGAAATTAAATTGTTTATAATATTAACTGGGATCATGATCTACTGTGTACGCAAATGATTTGAGCCAGTTAGTACTTGGCCGCCATTTCGAATTTACGTCACACTACATGCAACATTATTGCCTACTGGGAGGTGCATTATACCTCATAAAGATCTCTCTTAAACTTAGTTTCTACCACAAACATCGATTTATTGATATAACGAAAGGTTAAGGAATAAAAACAAACTGTTTCTTACCCTAAAATACAAATTTTCACTCGTTAAAACAAAAAACAACTAACAACACGTAGTAGCTCTGTCGCAGGCGCAAGCCGATTGGTTACAACTTATTCGTATTCCGATAACTTGCTAAGAGTGAAAGAGTTAGATGGTTACCTCTGATAGTTTATTACCAATGACCCCATATCCACTGATGCCGCTACAACCACTGTTACCGCCTTGACCCTACACAATTCTTTCCTACACCATTTCGTAATATTGTGACAATGTGGACTTATCCTTTGCTCTCATTCTTTTTTACTGATCAATATATAATATTTAAACTGGTCTGTAGTAAAAGCTTAATATTTTCTAGATCAAATTAAATATTTTTTATTTTTAGTTTTCGTTAATAAACTTATGGTTTTACAAATGATTCTCAGAGGGTTTCAAAGAATAGCCATAAAAGATTATATTGTAGGCTGCACTAATCTTTGACAAGGTTTTAAAAAATATTCTTCTTTCACCTTTACATTGAAGAATTCCAACTGAAAGATTGTTCAGTATGAACCGGTGAGAGTTCTGAATGCCACCCGACACCATTCAGACGATCTTTTGTTCTATTGGTACATTTTTAACGCAAATTATTAATCAGAAGTTCCAATTATTTTTCCTTCACCTGTAGTAATTAAAACAAATAATGTTTTTAATAAAATAATGAAATAATAGAATTGAAAATCATGGTCTATTTGTGTTCCCGACATTAATCTATCTATCATCACGCCTTTCATTCTAAGAGGGGTAGGCAGAGACAATCGAATGCCTTTTGTTACCATCCTGACATATCTCTTTCATACATGCTTGTCGATTGTGTGTACTTTTAACATTTCCATCGAGCAATATATTTTTATATCTTCAATAAAAGTACATCTAAGGCTTCCTCTGCCAACAGTGAAAGCACTTCAGCCATATAAACCTTTTTTGTCAATCTTTCATTCTTCATTCTTTCAACGTGTTCAAACCAGCGTAAACTACTTTTCTTTATTTTAGTCACAACATCATCTTTCACTCTGTATTCTTGTCTAATGACATATAATGTCTAATAGCTTTCTAGCTAACTAGCATCTTCTGCCAGATTCTAGATAATTTAATTTAATAATCATATCAACTGTCAATCAATTTAACGTGTAAGTGCGTGCAACAATTGGTCCCTTAAGAGTCCCATTTCGTCGCTACGTGGTCCCATCGTTTACCAACCTCTGTGCCCACTACCCTGTCTATGTCGACTAATGAGAGATGTCATCAAGTAATACTTGGAATCACGATGTTCGTGCTTCTAATTTAGGGGACTATTCTGGTACCACTTGTAGTTTTTTTTTTTTTTTTTTTTTATATTTACATCATAACTTAAATGTAATGGTAATAAATAAATAATATATTTAAAAACTATATATACAAATTATAAAAAGAATACCTCTTCCAGAACCCCTCCCTGTGGCATGGTTCCCAAAACACTGGCTGCGTTACCTCGCTGAATGGTTAAACTGATCCTTTGAGCCAGGTAAGAGCCAGCCTTTAGGTCACCCGAGGCGTGGACTAATCTAGTACCTAAATTTTTCAAGAATATTTTCATTTCGGTAGACCATGGACCCATTGTTTCCACTGCAAGCGCCGAAAATAAGTAATTTGTTAAAATATTTGAATATTTTCGGCGCTTGAGCAGTTGAGCGTGTTCTGCCGCCGCACCCGCTTTTAATTTTGTATACTGTATGTGAGATGCTGCCAGTGTATCAACACAGGTAGCGTCCCACACCAAATTTTTTCCTAAATGCCACGGTACTAAAGTTACGCCATCAGGTCTCTTGCCATCGTCCCTGCTCATACCAGATGGTTCAAGAATCGCAGGAACAGAGGCAGTGGCAAGAGATCGGCGTACTATATCATTTAAGGTACCGTGGCGGTAGGTGCGACCAGCACTTTTTGTGCATGAAAGTCCATGGCGACCAAAATAGTCCACGTCTCTTCCACATAGGCAACGATGAGGTTCACAGACCTTAGTACCTAATCGTAAACTAACGGCGATACGTAAGGTCGACGAGTCCAATACCGTACCTATGTTATGGGAGGGCAAAACTTGTAGTTGTAAATATCTATTTGCTGTTTTAGCGCACCCCAGCGTTTGGGGTACAGCGATGTGGGGTATCGTTGAATAGATTTTTATTTGTATGGTATAGCTGGCCATATATTATAGCTTTACAAATTAACGCTAATTGCGGTGGAAAAATTAAATTTTTAAATCTATATCCCACTAATATTATAAACGCGAAAGTTTGTATGAATGTATGTATGTTTGTTACTCAATCACGCCAGAACGGCTGAACTAATATGGATGAAAATTGGTACAGAGATAGATCTAGAATAGCACATCTAATAGGTTACTTTTTATCCCGGAAAAATGTACGGTTCCCGTTTTTCACGGGATCGACATGATTTTTTGCATAGTGGTAATTTAGGGGTCAGAGAATGAAATATACATAGACTGACGGGCGGGAGAGCGTCAAATTACAGCCACGGGATTATTTCTGTTTGGATCTATTTCCACGCGAATGAAACCGCGTTTGTTTGTTTGAACCCGCTAATCTCTTGAACTACCAGTCGTATTTGAATAAATAATTTTTTATATTGTTAGCCTAATTCTTAAGGAATTAAATTTTATAGGCTTTAGAACATCCCGCTACAAACTAAACGGTCGGAGCAGTAACCATTAACGTTTAAATTTTAACGTATTTAATTAATTATACTTTTATTATTATTTCGAGACAATATTATTTTTCGTTAAATTTATACTTACTAAGTAAATCTATGGAATTGATACCCTTGTTTCTAGTAGTAACTACAATTTTAGATTAACAAATACATATAATTATTAGCTTCTCCTGTTTAGTACTCACAACACGTGGAGTCCATAATAGGTTCCCTGCGCTCGAGAGTTAAATCCAAGTAATTATTTTATCAAGATTTATCTGTTGGACATGTTAGTTTGGGATATTCAAGTTTCTCTACAATGACGTCTAACTAAAACAATGAGAACAGAGATGAAGGGATCTACATAATAAGACCTGGTTAACTGGACATTGACCTTGGATCCTAATTTTGGGTAAGTATAATATAATTTATTCGTTGAAAGATTGACTAAAAAGGTATTGATGGAAGGCAATATTAAAAGTACAAACAATCGCCGAGCATGTATGAAAGGTATGATGAATATTAAAGAAGCGAAAGAGGTATGTCAGGCTAGTATAACAAATGGCATTCGTTTGTCTCTGCCTACCCCTCTTGGGATAAAAGGCGTGATGATAGATAAATAGATATATGTAATATATTATAAGATACTGCTTTTATTATAGTTCTTATTTAGAAACCAAAGTACTCACCAGCACCAAAAGTGTATGCATTTTAGCTCAATTAGCCTAATCTAATCTAATATATAAAAATTAATATTTGTTTGTTTGTTCGTGTTCCATAGGCTCAAAAACTATTTTTTGCCCTTGATATCCCAATTCTTGAGGATTCTGCCGTAAGGGGTGAATTGTATTCCTAATACAAAGCGTACGAAGCAGCGAGCTATCATTTTTTATCAATTTTATTTACTGCTTATACACTCCCGGACATCTGAATCGAGCCACCTTGCATTTTAATGTTTGGAGTACTGAAGCTTTAAAAAAATGTATGACAAAGGAAAAAGTTTTGATGCAGTTTTGAAGCTAATATACTAAACATCGTTTTAGTATGCTATTGTTCTAAGTTTGAACTAAATTTGTACTAAACAAATCGAGTTAAGATTGATCAAGTCGATATCGGCTTTTTTCAAAGCACAATTTGTTTGAGAAAAAATATGGTTTAATTAAAAAAAAAGTTTATTTAGTAACTTGCATTACCCCCGAGTGAATTTATCACGGCCGTCATACGGTTTGGCATAGAATTTATCAACGCCATTATGACGTGTTGAGGAATGATCTCCCATTCTTCCAAGATGACGGTTTTCAGCTCCTGTATAGTTTGCGGGGCAGGGTAGTGAGCTCGAACACGCCTCTTCAGCTCATCCCATAAATGCTCTATAGGGTTCATATCAGGGCTTCGTGCTGGCCATCTCATGACAGTGACACCAACGTCATTTAAGTACTTCCTGACGATTCCCGCAGTGTGGGCCCTTGCATTATAGTGCATAAAAATGAAACCCTGGCCAATAAATCCAGCATATGGCATCACATGGTTCTCTAAGCATTGAAGAATGTATCGGTTGCCATTTAAGCGCGGCAGCCGTGGTCCCGTTACAACCTCAAGCTCAGTTTTGGCTTCCATATAAATTCCTCCCCAGACTGTCCATGATCCTCCACCATAACTCACTTTCTCATCAATACAGCATTGCGCGAAACGCTCGCCCTCCCTTCGGTACACCTTACTCCTTCCATCATTAGCGTACAGCATTATCTTGGATTCATCAGTGAAGAGTAACTGGCTCCATTGTTGTTGAGTCCAATTTATATGTTCGCGCGCAAACTGTAGGCGAGCCATTCGGTGAGCTCGTGTCAATTTGAATCCATTGGCTGGCTTATGTGGTTTTAGACCACGTTCATTGAGTCGCCTTCTAATGGTCCAAGAGCTTACAGCCACTCCATTGAAGTCTCGGAGGTTTCTTTGTATCTGAACAGACGTCAGGTGTCGATTTCGTATGGTGGTAGTGAAAATAAACCGACCTTGTCTTGCCGTTGTCACTCGGAAACGAGGTCCACCTGCTCGGCGAACGAAGGTGCCAGTCTCTAGATACCGCTGGTATGCTCTTTGAACGGCAGAACGACTTATGTTAAGTTGTGCACTACGTTTCGTTGACTTAGCCCAGATTGAAGAAGCGCTACGGCTTGCGCGGCAACTTCAGGTGTAATATCGATAATTTTAAAGCTGAAATCAGTTTAAATTATAAGAAAATAACTGTACTAAACTTTTTTTAAACAGTTATCATTAAATAAAAAAAAAATAACAAACTTAAATTGCTTCAATCACAACTTTCTGCAGTCGTATTTTTTCAAATCAGTGACCTAGCACGGCTTTTTTCTGTAATTTAAATTTAAATTTGAAATAATACTCAGTAGAAAAATAGTTAAATGTGCCAGCATTAATACTGCATCAAAACTTTTTCCTTCATCATACATTTTTTTTAAGCTTCAGTACTCCAAACCTTAAAATGCAAGGTGGCTCGATTCAGATGTCCGGGAGTGTATTAGTCTTATCTAAGCTAAATTATAACAGGGAACTGATTTGCATTTGGTTTAAACTAAATTTTGGATATTTTAATCTCAGAAAATCTACGAGAAGACAGTTATCGAAGCATATTATAGTTTTTAATGTGACATAAGAATGTGTCCTGAAGAATTTCCGAAATAAAAAAAGCCTATGTCACCATGCGGCCCTCCAATGTTTATATGTACAAAAACATATAATATTAACATACATTTAGACGTGAAAAAGGACATAATATACAAACACACTATCGCATTTATAATACACTGACGAGCCACTAAATATTTCCGAAGCCACGCCAGATAGCTTTTTGAAGTAATTCAGGATTATTAGCCGACTTCAAAAAAAAAGGAGGAGGTTTCTCAATTCGACCGTATATATTATAAAAATTAAATGTCTCTTTTAAAATTAAACTTATTTAATTATTTTGTATAAGACGCCATCTGTTGGAGATCGTTGAACTAACGGTGCGAAGTATTCGCACGGGTCATCTAGTATTCTATATTGTCTTGCTTCGAAATGGTTTTTACTTCGTACACCAAAAAATGGTTTTTACTTCATGAAGCTAACTTGTATGGTTTAGAAAAAAATTAGATTTTTTAGGCACTTTGCAAGTGGCTTTTTTGTATTGCTCGTCAGTGTATTAAATAGGATTAGGATGTCATAGAATTTAGTTTATTCGTTCGCAGCACAAATAAATTTAGTGGCTCTAAAATTAAATGATATCTATAAGATTTTATCTCCCAAATATAGAAGCGAATAAGAGCCACAAAGACCTTTCGAAACACAATGATAACTGCAGCCAATTTTCTTTTAAGAAGGACCATCTTCTCTCAAATAGAAGTTGTAAGAAGACTATTAGTTGCAATATTACCTAAACTTGTCTTGAATCCCAGAGTCAATTTGTTCACAATAGAGGGATTTCGAGACCACGGACGGGATTTGAAATGGATCTGACGATCTCGGAACGTTATTATTTCAGGAATTGTGTTACGTGTTACAATACGTTGTAGACTAGGGACAAACGTGGCTTCGTCAAATTATAATAACATTTCATCTCAGCCTTCAGTACTGGGATATTTTAATACTGTAGGTATATGAACAAGTATTTGCAGCTTGGTATAAAAAAAATACCACCGTGGCACTAAAATGGAGTATTGAGTACATCATACACAGTTTTTTGGTAAAATCAAAATTAGAGTGTGGGAGCCTCAGTTTTTAGGGTTCCGTAGTAAAACAAAGAATCTTTATATGATCATTCAGTCGTCTATCCTCAGTCACAGTATTTAAAAAAATTATAATGTCTACAGTTTAAACCGAATTTGATAAAATTTTAGTTAGAGAACTCAATTTTAGTGAAATAAAACACAACAAGGTGCAACCGGAAACCCTTTACTAGGCTCCTTAGCTGTCCAGTGTCCGTCCGTCTGTCTGTCACATGGCTGTATCTTTTGAACTGTAATACACTTTGAGTATTTACCAAAGGAGACGTGAAGCGTTTAAATCACCGAACAAATTTTTCTGCCACTTTTGGCGGGGGGGGAGGTAAACGTCTAGTACTAGCCCCTGTACCACTGTATTTTTCTGTCGTTTTATTGTCGCAACCGATTTTACGTTATATGATGATTATGTAAAAATACAAACATAATAATTATAATTAATGATTGGAAACACTAAGTTTGACGCCCTAGATCGCCTTTCCCGTTTAGAACATCACAATTAACTATTTTCCTAGAGCTCTGTCTCGCGACACAAAACGATACCAACGAAATCTAAGGTAACTTATTACTGCGCACCTGGTCAGTATAACTGGTCAAAGAGGAAAAAATTAGCGAAAGGGGAAGCCCGTTTATGGCCCCTCCATACGCTTAGTACTCTATGGTAATACATGAAATTATTTTCAACGAGGTAATTTTAGTAATATAGGTACCTACCTACTATGGCAGCACAAATAATAAAAATAAAATAAAGTTAAAAATTAAAAAGGGTTCCCATACAAGAAACGTGTTTAATTCGGCGTTTCTTGCTAACTAGTATAACTATATAAAACCGGCAAAGTGTGAGACTCGCACTAATTTGTTCCTGCTCCATACAGGGGCGTCAAACTTGGTGCATATTATTGAGTGTACGGAATATTGAGTGTACGAGTCTGACTCGCACTTGGTCGATTTTTTTATCCAAAGCTTTCGTAGTAAAAAAAATGTCTGCCGATCCCCTTTACTCTCCGTGATGGTAACTCATCGAGAGAAAGTAAAGTCATAATATTGACAAGAAAAATATAATAATATGTAGATTTATTTGATTATGCCGTATCCATTCACACCTGATAAATGTGCCGTATGTAAAAAAAGAACAGAAGACTAATGTATCTATTACAGGCCATTTATTTTCACACTCCAACAATCGGTAACAAAACAAAGAGAAAGTTGTTTGACTTTTCCTTAGAAAATAATGCGATATTATTTATATTGGTTTCTTAACTTTACCGTAGGTAATAATTCTTAAAGGTGGGGATTTGGTTTGATCTAGAATAAGGTAGCTCACGCACTGCTTCTTTGTTACCTTTTTTAAGGTTCCGTAGCCAGAGGTGACAACGGATACCCCATTAGTAAAGCTCCGCTGTCCGTCCGTTCGTCTGTCACAGGGTTGTATCTTTTGAACACTTGAAATTTTCACTATGGCCCGTCATCAAGTTGTCTACCCCATACAGGATTAGAGACTCAATGTTATTGTACAGAAGTAACAGTGTTCACCTTCCAATATAGCGCCACAGTTTGTGGTTAAGGCTCTAACTTCTCTAGAGTTGTAGCGCGGCGGTTGAATTTGTAATTAGGGAACTGTCTTGGGTACAAATTCTGTATTCAACACCTGATATAGGTATCTAGAATAAGGTGCTCGGAGCTTTGAGTCTACGATATTGTTCCCAACTGTTATATGGTCAAAATTAAAGGACTTCTTTTTATCTGAAAATACCTGAAAAGACCGTACCACTCATTAGATAGCATAGATAGCCTCAAAAAATATGATTGACTGAACTAAACTGAACTAATAAGTTTCCAGGAGCCGTGTTAAAACTTACTTAGGTACTTTTGATTAATTATCTGCACTTCTTCTTCTATTAAGTGAAGTGATAGTTCTAGAACGAAACCACAACTTTTCATTTTTCGTTAAGTAAGTACCAAAATTAAAAATCTGTTTAGAGATCTTTTTTTGCTTACACATATTTAATTATTTTTTTATTCGGTAGTTTTAGAGATATGTGTTTTGAAAAACCTTCACAGTGTAAGGAATACGGCTCAAAGCTACTATACTCTCTGCCTCAAAAGCACTGGCAATAAAAAGTACCAGTTGTAGATGTAGGAACAAAACAAATGCGGGGGCTAAAATTTTGAAAAGTTGTGGATTCACTAATAATCTCTTTTTCATCTACTGTAGTAAATTGAATATCATTAAATATCATCAACTAGTTTCGCTTACCTACTTCAAGCACATTTCTTTCTCACGTAATGACAGCGCCTTAAGTGTAAGCCTAATAATTTTAATAAGTATTGTGATGATACGACCTTATTTTCCTGGCCGCTTACAAGCAGGCCATCATAAATAGCATTTATTTTGATTTTAGAACACGATATTGTTCATTTTAATTCAATAGAACATTGTATGGAACCTAAATTAAAATTTTACTCATTCCTTCACAAACTGTTGATTTAGGCAGTTATTTTGCCAATTGTAAAATTTATTATATTTCTATTTTATCAACTAAGTAAATAACTATATAAAATGTATTGAATCAGTAGGTATTCAAGAAATAATATCTATGTTTATATAAAAGGAGCGCAAATAAGTATTGTAAGTATTTTTATCATACTTTGTATTGTGTTACTTCAATAGCTTAACGCCCTGTAGTAATGTGTAGTTCATTTTTATTACAGTGCGCTCCTTGCTCCTTACGGCTCCTTGCTCCTTGCTCCTTCTCCTTACGGCTCCTTCTCCTTTGACGGCTCCTTGGCTCCTTACGGATGCTTTTACTGGTTGTTCTTTTGCTGCTTGTTCCTTCCTTGTTAATTCGACCAATAAACGAATGGTGAAAGTTTACTACGAGTTTTCCTGCTATACCTACCCATCCTGGCTACCCAACACCCGACAATGGCGCCCAAACGTGATTAAAATGCTGCAGGAAGAAGGAATAAAGAAGAAAGAATAACGAAGTAAGAGAACATAATATTTATTTTAATACAAACTTTTCAGGATATGTAATGTCTATATAATCTCAATATATAACGTAATTCTATTTAAATTCAGTAGAATATTTCTTGGAGATTATGGTTCTGAATCAAGGTTATGTCGGCAAACCTTCGAGGTTGACAAGTCTGATGATCTTGGTCAGATTCCATTATTGAAGAGGATATTTTTTAATTTTTATACAAAGGCAGTAGTCTTGAATCATTTTACATTAAAATTCACTTATTAATTTCGTAAATTCAGATTATATATTCACATTGAATGTATGGTTGTATGTGAGATTTTCATCATATATATCTGAAATCTATAGATTACTTCCCAAAACTTAAACTTATTAATAGTTAATTTAATTTCCATTATCATACCCCGTCAATTCAATATCTCTTAATAGAAAAAGGTTCTTTTTATAGTCGTAATTTTTTCAAGAAAAATAATATATATTATTTTTTCTTATAATTGCTAAAATATCTATTTTTATCCTAAAAGTCTATCGTGATTCTAGAAAATAATACATAAATAAATATTATTTAATTCCAAAATTTCATTAATTGCGATTTTTTTAATACATTTTTAAAAATATCCAAAACAATTTGTCCATTCTTATTTTAATGATTTCTAATATCACACTACAGTTTACATAAGTAAGGCAATTAAAATATTAAAATATTTCCGAGAATAAATTTAATATATAATAATAAATTTCAAATAAATTATGATACATATAAAAGCACCTCGATATCAGAATTTGAACTCACTTGATTTTTCTTTGTTTTACACAATTTGTTTTGCTCGGCAATATTGCATTGGAATATTCGATTTTCAAATGTATCCTATATAATTTCTTTGTCATTGACAAATTTTTAAATTTTGAATCGACGACGTTCGATTTTCTTTTAATTTTCAATTGTTATTTACTATGAAGTCTATTTCATAGACATATGATTACGCTCTTATTACAACTAGGGGTAGTCATGTTGATTGAAATTTAAATATTATTTTATTTCATGTACTTATATTATTAGCTTTTCACTGGCTTTGCTCGTTGATAGTTTGGGTTAGCGCATACCTTAACGCATGCGTTGATTTTATTTTATAATTTTTTTCTCTTTCAATATGGATGAGTTACACTTACTTAAACCGAGGAATTTTTTATATATATATTATTTTACATTTTTCTTTATTTTATTTACAATTTATTAAATTTTATTTATAACCTTATGGTTACAAGGGAGGTTAAATTTATTTCAATTTCACAATTTGGTTGTAAACATCTAAGTAACTAAAACTTTTACATAATTACAAATTACAGGTTAAATATATAACCATGATTAATAATTACTATTTTTCTTATTTCATTCTCATCATTTCATTTATTGTAAATACTTGTAATTATTTAGAGCGGATTGCGACTCGTTAAAAAAGCCTTCGTCTATTATAAATATTATACCTAATATCTGTGGATGTATTTCCATGGGTGTTTATTAGAGCAAATTACTGCTCTTTAAATAAACATTCGTTTATTATTATTATATCTATGAATATCAGGGTATTCATGGGTGTCTTTTAGAGCGGATTGCGACTCGTTAAAAAAGCCTTCGTCTATTATTACTACTTATTATACTTGTGGATGTATTTCCCATGGGTGTTCGTATGAGCGGATTGCGACTCTTTAAACAAGCCTTCGTCTATTGTATTATATATAAATAAACTTAAAACAGCGGATGGTAACTGTATAACTAAGCCCTTACTAAATTCGAGAACGTTTTTGAGTCATTCCTTATTAAATGGGAATTACTCTATATTATATATGAGTTTACTGTACTTACTAATAACAGATTAAACAGATTAAATGAAGATGAATGTTTGTGGTTTGTGTGATTGTGGAAATCGTTTCTCTTGTAAAATAATTAGTTTTATTTATAATAAAACTTGTAAATGTATCTTTTCATTTCATTCATTAGTATATTTATATAAGTCTCATCATCAAACTTTATTTTATTAATTCTCTGAATAAAATCCTTCATTAAGGTCAGGATTTTTTCGGGGGAACCCCGGTATTGTGATGATACGACCTTATTTTCCTGGCCGCTTACAAGCAGGCCATCATAAATAGCATTTATTTTGATTTTAGAACACGATATTGTTCATTTTAATTCAATAGAACATTGTATGGAACCTAAATTAAAATTTTACTCATTCCTTCACAAACTGTTGATTTAGGCAGTTATTTTGCCAATTGTAAAATTTATTATATTTCTATTTTATCAACTAAGTAAATAACTATATAAAATGTATTGAATCAGTAGGTATTCAAGAAATAATATCTATGTTTATATAAAAGGAGCGCAAATAAGTATTGTAAGTATTTTTATCATACTTTGTATTGTGTTACTTCAATAGCTTAACGCCCTGTAGTAATGTGTAGTTCATTTTTATTACAGTGCGCTCCTTGCTCCTTACGGCTCCTTGCTCCTTGCTCCTTCTCCTTACGGCTCCTTCTCCTTTGACGGCTCCTTGGCTCCTTACGGATGCTTTTACTGGTTGTTCTTTTGCTGCTTGTTCCTTCCTTGTTAATTCGACCAATAAACGAATGGTGAAAGTTTACTACGAGTTTTCCTGCTATACCTACCCATCCTGGCTACCCCACCACCCGACAGTATTTATAAAAGGAGATCACCGGCATTAATTGTTCATTAGACGCGTTCATTGCGGTTTTTACTTGTCGTTAACTAATATTAAATATCTGCCGGTTAATTAACCCAAACAATGTATATATGTATAATAATGTATATACCTACGTAGAAAAAGCTAAAATACCTACGATGAGAAGTTAGAAATGTGCTTACTAGGTACCTAGCATCACGGAAAATAAAATTTTGGGGTATACAGCGATCTCTTTCTCATGGTAGTAATGTATTCGTTATTTGCTAAACATAAGAGATGAATTTATAAATATTAAATTATTTATTTGGTACAGTCAGCAGATCAATTACGTATTTGAGCGTTACTAATTTATAAAACGTAATGAAAACACGTAGCTAACAAAATTGTTATATAAGTAATTTAATTTGTAAAATACATTTATTTTTAGCTAATTTTATATGTATCCAAATAAATAAAATGTTAATTTCTTAAGAGCAAGCTTGTTAGCGCAATGAACTCAGTAAACCGCGCGTGTTATTTTGTCGATATCTCTTAAAAAAAATGTTAGAGAAATACACTGAATCGATAAAATAACCAAGGATAAGGATACCAAAAACATGAAAAAGAACGTTTTCACAAAAAATCGTTATTGCGAAAATACACAAAACGGACAATGCTCTTCCAGTATTATACAAAAACTAGAAATAGCAAGTTGTAGTTAATGTTTTCATAAAGTATGTGAAATAATACGAGAAAATCGTTCATTAGTTAATATATTAAGAGAACTCGAGTCGCAAAATCGGTTGAAAATACGCGTGAAATTGATGATTTTCAGGGCTTCATATAACTTAGATGTAACTGATTTTCGTTTTTTTTTTAATTCATACTGTGTCAAATATATTAATCTTTCGAGAGCTATTTAAATTTCGAAACTCAAACATATAGTTATTGCGTAATTAAAGAAGTCCTGAAGCATGTAATTTGTATGGGACAAAAGTTATGAGGTTATAAACAAACTATTTACACATAAAAGCTGGTCATGAATAATTAATATTTCAATTTTATTTTTAGGTAACTTTATTATATTAAGATATACACACAACTACATTAAAAACCTTAAAATTAAATCCAAAAATTAAAAATTAGTAAATAAACTAGGTCCGCGTGGAATAGTGGCAAGAATACTTGCTGCATTTCCCTGCCGAATGGCGATGCTGATTCGTTGAGAGGGGAAGGAGGAGCCAGCCCTCTTGTCACCATAAAATTAAAAGTTAATTTATATTTTTGTTGCTAACTGTACTTAAAATCAATATGATACTACAAACAAACAAGTTTAAAATTTAAATTACCCAAATATTATTTTTCAAATTTAAATAAGCAATAGTTATTTGGAGGTCACCAAACCCACTTTGCGTTTATGTTAATGATACCAACATTATTTACATACAATATAGTGGTTACAGTACGACAGAGCCTAAACATTTCAAGGTATTAAGAGGATCGTGTAGCTCAGCGTACGCAGCGAAATAGGTATTTAGAAAATCATATTCTATCTCAAGCGCGCTCTTACCCGGGCATCAGTGCGACAGAGAGCACTGCAGCTCGTGAGTGTTCGTAGGTATGTTCTTCGTTGAAAATTGCGTTTGGGCGAAAACGATTTACACCTACTAAACTATAACGAAACCTTATAATTTTGGTGTTAAACGTTTTAGCAGATTATAATCTACGTACGTACGTTTTGCTTTTTTTTAAATTTTGCTTTGTTTCTCAAATACAGACGGTTTATTACGAGCAAGTTATGAACCAAAAAAAACGATATTTGAGGGGCTTATAACTTTTGACCTATTACGAATTTTGAAAAAAGGAAAAAATACGTACGTAGTTTTTCACTATGTCAGTAACATATTACAAAATCGTTAAAATTAAATAATATTTAGGGGTAGTAAAACGTTTTCTCCGTTTGTATGGACATGGACGCGGTACACTACACTCTTAATATTATAATCTTTAAAAATTATAATTTTAAGAGGATCGTGTAGCTCAGCGTACGCAGCGAAATAGGTATTTAGAAAATCATATTCTGTCTCAAGCGCGCTCTTCCACCGGGCATCAGTGCGACAGAGAGCACTGCAGCTCGTGAGTGTTTGTAGGTATGTTCTTCGTTGAAAATTGCGTTTTGGGCGAAAACGATTTACACCTGCTAAACTATAACGAAACCTTATAATTTTGGTGTCAAACGTTTTAGCAGATTATAATCTACGTACGTACGTTTAGCTTTTTTTGAAATTTTGCTTGGTTTTTCAAATACAGACGGTTTATTACCAGCAAGTTATGAACCAAAAAAAACGAGATTTGAGGGGCTTATAACTTTTGACCTATCACGAATTTTGATAAAAGGAAAAAATACGTACGTAGATTTTCACTATGTCAGTAACATATTACAAAATCGTTAAAATTAAATAATATTTAGGGGTAGTAAAACGTTTTCTCCGTTTGTATGGACATGGACGCGGTACACTGTACTCTTAACATGGGTGCCTAATGACTCCCAACTTTGTGTTATCAGCCGCCAGGGTACCTAGTGTAAAGCATAATTAAGTATAATTTGTTTGAGGCTACTCAACGAGTCCAACTAGTTTTGGTTAGAGTTGGTCGTTGGCACTATTCTGGTCAATATATACAATATTATAAATGCGAAAGATTAGATGTTTGTTGACTAATCACACCTTAACGGCTGAATGGACTGAACTGAACGGTATCAAACTTATAGGACAAAACTTAGGAACTTTATACTCTGGATTAAAACATTGGCAAAACAGGGCGACTTTATTTTTTCTTTTTTATTTAGGATGCAGTATAGCGCTTATAAACCTTGCCTTTCTCAGGCGCAAAGTATATTACAGCCACGGGTTTCTTTGTTTTATCTATCATCACGCCTTTTATCCCAAAAGGGGTAGGCAGAGACAATCGAGTGCCATTAGCTACGATCCTGACATACCCCCTTCGCTTCTTTATATTAATTTCATCATACCTTTCATATTATGCTCGGCGATTGTGTGTACTTCTAATATTCCCTTCGATCAATATTTTTTTATATGTTCAATAAAAGTACACCTAGCCTTTTTTTGGGGGTGAAACCGCCGGCCGGCAGTATCTATAATAATAAAAATTAAATGGTGTTCGTTGGTAAGCGCATCACTTGAGAACGGCTGGACCAATTTGGCAATTTTTTTATGTTCGTATTTTTCCGAATCAGTTGGAAAAGTTAAAAAATTCGGAAAAAACTAAAAGTGTATTTTTTCTATGCGATTTTTGTAGATATGAACTAAGTTAATATTGGGGCGGAAATCTAGTACTTATAACAGAATATTTATAATAAAGTATAAACAATAATTCTTGTGACCTCGCGTACTGTAGTTAGTTGAGTATAGTTACGGAGTTGTACGCAATTAAAAACTGTCGCAATTAGAGAATGTTAAAGCGACGCGTCTTTAGTAGGGTTTCACCTTTTTCTTATTCACCAACAATTTAGTACTTCTTTATATAAATACCTGAAACTTTATGAAACTATACTTTGTTCACGACCTTGGTTCTAACTCTACCTATTGATTGAGGTAAGGGTAAATGTGGAACTTATGAACCGATTTTAAATAATTTAAGGTGTTTCCAACTCTTGTCATATTGAATTACAGTTTTGTAGGATAACTTTTATAAATAAGGCGGACTATATGAAAAGTTTAATAAAATCCGGGATTGACAGGATCCTTCAAGGGTAGGGTATCAGGTTTCAATCCTGTTGCTGCAACAACTATCTGTTAAAATGCAAACAGTTTCCTTCTAAAGAAAATTGGTGGTTATAATAGTATCTTTGGCAGGATTAGGCTGAAAAGTTTGTTTGTTTGAACGCGCTAATCTCTGAAACAACCAATTTTTGGGTTTGATAGCCGAATTCTTAGGGAAGGTTATATAACATCACGCTACGACCTAAAGAAGTTGAGCAGTAACTATTAACCAGGGTGCAACCGCAAGGCACAGCTGTATTAGATATTTGGTATGGACACAAGTATCCGGAAATAACCGACTGAGGCCTTTTGAAGCGTGAGTGACCTACAAATAAGCTAAGTTTCTTTAATATATATATTATATATTTTTTCAAATAAATAATTATATGTTGAAGTGTACATATTATTGTCAATAAAATAAAATAGCTCCTTATTAATCTTGTCAAAGTTTGGTACAATCAATAACTTATTTTATTTCTAAATACACTAGTTCTCCGCCCCAGACGTTGCCTGTGAAACATAAGGCTCGACTTTAAACGTAGGTACCTATATAACATGCCGTATTTTAGTATATTTAATATATTAGTATGTAGGAAGAAAGAAGTGGTCTGATACGAATTGTATTTCTCGTACTATTTATATATTATTTAAAATATTGCTGTAATTACAAAATTCATTAGGTTTATTATCATTTTGTTATATCTCTGACGTATTAGACAACATTCGCCATGAAAACTCGCTGGAGCTAACTTTTCCTCCGACTTAATTCACTAGTACTGTTAATAGTAATACTCAGCTCCTAAACATGATACTTCCATGTTTAATACTCATAAACTTTCCCTGTGAAACAACCTATCTAATAGTGAAAACCGCAAGAAAATCCGTTCAGTAGTTTTTGCGTGAAAAGGGCACAGACCACAGACAAACGCGGCAGCAAACATATGCTTGAAATACATTTGAATTAGGCGAAATTGGTGCGCCAGGATCGTAGCGATATTTAATTTCTGCGTACCTTAAAGGAAACCTGTGTGTTTGTCTTTCTTTACATATATAATAACCCAAAAAACATATATCTCTATTTTAAAAGTAATATTTTTCAATAAGCAATATAAATGAAGATCATTAACCCAACAAGTTACTATGCCATACATTTATCTCCTATCTAGTACATAATGAGCAACACTTATCAAAAGACATTTTTATTCGTGAATTTAATGTATGTTTTATCACCAAATAGCAGGACATATAAAATATACAGTAACAAATTGTGGGTTATAGAGCTTGGTCGTTCTCAAGGTGTTTTAATACGAATATTAACTTAGATATTAATATGTTTAAATATGTTTTAAATAAGTTGTAGTTAACAGGATTACAAACGGAGATAAAGTAAGTACATCAACAGTTTGGATTAATTAGAGTACAAATTTGTCGCCTGAAAATATTTTTGTGGGTTTATTTAAATTACCACTGTCACCAGTGTTACCTATTACTGTGAAGTCCTATTGAGTATTTTAAATAACAAATTTTAATCACATCTGCAAACACACACTTTTTTTTCTTTCTTCAAGGGTTGCTTTACAGCTCTCGAAACCTTATTACGGTTCCAGGGTACCCAGCAGAAGACCAAGACTCCCTCGTTTAGCGGATGGTTTTTGTAAGGCTGTAACCTAACGAGTGGCCGGTTCTGTTAAAGTATATTTAGATGGAAAAGCCTCTAAGTGTGGTTTTTCAGATTATGTACATAAGTTTTTAAATTATAAAAACCCATTGGTACACATTCGCTATACCTGTTATATTTTTTTAATAAAAGAGCTAAATATTTTAGTTGTAACGATGTATCCAAGATAATATTATATATTAACGGAACCTGTTTGTAACAACAAGAGATAGTTAATGTCCTTGTTGCTACATATTATAACATACTATGTTACGTTCAGATCGCACGCGCAACTATACTGCGTAACTCACATTTTTTTGATTACTAATTCATGATAATTTATAGGGCTTCGGAGGGCACATAGATGTGACATCTGTGCAGCGACATACTTTGCTACCTGTTCTGTTTAATATAGACAGTTACCATATTAAACAGACAGTTTCTCTTATAGTCACGATTCTAGGTTATTTTAGGCTTTTATTTCAAAATATGTACCATTATGAACTCAGTAAACCGAGCTGCTCATTTTGTCAATATTTATTTAAAAAGTTAAGTTTTTACAATGCAAAAATAATCGATAAAATAACCAAGGATAAGATAAGATAGGCCAACTTTCACGTACCAGAAATATGAGATAGAACGTAGCAAGTTGTAATTAATATTTTCATAAAGTATGTACAATTATCTATAGGATAAATGCGAAAAATTTATACATTATATATTGAGACAACTCGAGTCGCAAAATCGGTTGAAAATACGCCTGAAATTGATGACTTGCAGAGCTTCATAAAACTTAGGTGTAACTAATTTTCATATTTTTTTTCATTCATACTGTGTTAAATTTATTTATCTTTAGATAGCTAGGTATTTAAATTTCGAAACTAAGACATAAATAGTTATCGCGTAATTTAAGACGCTGGATAGAGCCAACGACCTTGAGAGATGGCACCGCCCCCACGCGGGTACACATACACACCAAACGTCGTGGCTGCCACTAATAATATAGCATCAGGCTGCAGCCGGTACTGTCGGTACACGAGCGCTTACGCACACACGCGTGCAGTGCGTACATAAAATCTCGAAAATGATAATATAGGAACTTGCTGAAAATTTTATTAAAAAATAGAACAGTATTACGATAGTATATTGCTAGATAAAAAATCTGTCAAAAGATCAGAATCATTGCATGCATTTTAGTACTGTTTCTAGACAATAAAATATTTTTTTAGAGGTACATTCGTGATTTTTTTCTATCGAATCAATATAGTTGTATTATGTTTTGAACACAGTATCTTAATAACGCATAACCTCAAGAATATCATATATTTTTTTGATTATGGTCACTGCAGTGGATCATGTACTTTTACGCATCATAAAACTCGCATTTAGCTCTATACATCCTCTTAAGAAGTCGTGAAGTATGTAATTTGTATGGGACAAAAGTTATGAGACGTCTCCTTAACAGAGCTAATTACTTGTCTCCCACTGGGTACCTGAGTACCAAGTATCAACCCTGGACCCGGGTACTCAATATAGTAAGGCACTCATAGTGAATTCCTGATTTAAAATATTCAACCCTCAATCTGAAAATTGTGAAGCAAATCCGGACACAAAACTAGATACCTAAAAATCCACTTTTTATCGAATATATTTACTGATCACGTCAAAGGCCGACACATAATCCTCAGGGTTCCTTAGTATAGGAAATTGTAGCTCTTTATGAATGGATCTGTACAAAGGATCTTTACAGAAGTTCGGTAAATTGATCAGACAGTAACCTAACAAGCAGTTTTCGGATAACATACTACTGACAAAGAGGAGAGCTTATATTTCAACTGTATTATAAATATATGTGTACAGTGTATTTTTGTTTTCTCCCGCGATTTTTCTTTAAATCATTAATCGATATCCTCGAAAAGGGTCAGTTGCAAAGTAATTTGCGGTATTAGATAGGTTTAGATGGAGCATTAACAGTATAAGTGAATCAAGTCGGGAATAAAGTTTGCATGGCGTATGCTGTCTAATTCGTTCGAGATATAATACAATTATTTAGGAATGAGTTGTGTAGAATGAAATGAACTACAAAAAAGTCCGCAGTAGGATATATCTGTATCTAATAGACAAGTAGTTCCACTCTATTTTTTGTGATGAACTGTAGAATTCTTGGTATAGTTTGACCACTCAAAAGCTTATTGTAAATATCGCAAACAACTATCATGGTAATAGAAAATATATCCTGGATTAATACTGAATACATTTGTATTTCCTAAAAACGGAACATGAGAGGGACTTTAAAGATATGACAGCCACGAGAATAACAATTTATTATATTAGCAAGTAAAATCGTAGACAAAAGCAAGTAACACGAACATTTGTTCCAGATGCTGCGAAACGTCCAATTCCTCATAACAATACTTCAAGTGACACAAATTTGGAACGCATCTCTAATACGACGACCAAAACGATCTCCATTAGACCTCAGACCATCATTTGCTAACCTTCCCAAATTCCTATCACCACAACACATACACTACTACACCGGACCTTTCCCCAGACACACATCCAATCACATACAAATAATAGAAAAAAGGAATAAAAACCACTTATATCTAATACCTACAGCTGTGTCAAACATGCATCAAACATCTATACATTCTGGAGTCAAACATATACTAACAAGCGACAACTCACAAGTACCACTCCTGACTCACACACTAACCCATACAACAACAAACATTACTCATCCATCCAAAATACAATTCTTACTTCCCATACATCCATACAATTATCATACATTTCATGATCTGTCTGTCATACCGCTGCAAAGATCCAACGAGCCTAAGAATATTGATAGAGACGAATTTGATGAAAATATGTATGGGGGAAGATTTAGGAAGTTTTATGGTGGGTTTGGGGCTGGTCTTACCTTTGGTGGGCATGGAGCTGGACATGGGTTTTACTCATACCCATAACTGTAAAGTGGTTTATGTTAAGTAGATATTGTAGTAATTTATTGTATGTTTTAGGTATAATATGACAGGATTACAAGACATGTTGTTACAAGAAGATGTTTTAGTTCATCCCAGATATATGTCACGATATGAATAAAGTTGATTGAAGACAATTGATTTTTCATTAATTTTCAGTACATGATTTCGTCTGTAATAATTTTATTTTTAACCTGTTTTATATTTGCAGAACTAAACTAAATTCAACCATATATTTTACATTTGACAGCTCGAGTACTAATCAATTAGGGATGTCTATGTCTAATAATATTTTATGTCTATGGTTGCCTGTCAATAATTATGGAACTTCATGGGCTTTCTTATGTCAAAAGTAAAATAAATGGTTGGATTTAGTATTATAATAATCATATTTTGTAACGGTTGTTTAAAGATTTAACAATACAAAGATATGCAAAGGTTGTTTACCAAATAAACCAACTACAGAAAAACTATATACCTACCTACTATGAGGAAGGTAATAGGTAAGGTATAGTCTCAAAATGTCTGGTGCAGAAGGCAAGGGGAAACCACTGCACTATTCTTCCCAAGAAAGTTAACCATGGCGAGTCTATACTAGGTGCTATGGAACGCCATGATTGACCACGACAGAAGCACCATGACGGAGAAGACCTACACTATGAATGCTGGAAGTATCATAAAAATTAAATGAGCCGTTTGGAGTCTATTCTTGACAAACATTATAAAAGACAGTCAAACAGACAACAATTCTCAAAGCAGTTACATCACAAAAAGACATATACCATCTCAATATCAAATATATATATAAAAATATTTCAAATCTCATATAGCTTACTGCTGCACTTTAATATTCATGGGAAAATAAAAAGTGTATCAAATATTGTATTTGCAAAGGTAGCAGTATAAATAAACGTGCTCTTGTCCACCGCTATAAATCTCAGAACTGATTTGGGTTCAATATTATTGTTGTTTTTATTGAACAGAACTACATATATCTGAGGGTCAAAAATGTAGGTATCTAGGGCGGGAAAACTCGGACGCAATAGCCCTAGTACTAGCCCCTGTATTTTTCTGTTGTTTTATTATCGCAACGGCTTTTTACGTTATATAATGATTATGCTAAAATACAAACATAATAATTATAATTAACACTATGTTCCCACAAGTTTGACGTCGTAGATCGCCTTTCCCATTTAAAACATCACAATTTTTAACTATTTTTCTAGAGCTATGTCTCGCGACTCAAAACGCTACCAACGAAACCTAAGGTAACTTATTACTGCGCACGTCAGTTTAAGAGGCTACCTTCACATTAAATCATATTTTTCAAATCGTTTTGAGTGAAACCTAAAGCTCTTACAAATACAGAAAAAATTACATGTTATAATTAATCATATTTTATATTAATCTGTTAATCGTATAACATGTTTTAAGAAACTTTGCTCGATAGAAAAAAATTGCAAAGTAGCCTCTGAAAATAGTCTCCTTTCCAAATTTCTCATTAGTACATGAAGTATTGTTTATTAAATTAAGTATAAATTTGTAGCATCTATTACTAAAGTAAGGTGTTAATTTAGATTTTCAAGAAAGATACTTCTTTAATTTAAATAAATTATTTTTGATTTGTCACTTAGGACGTTTGTTCCAAGCACCTTCCGTGCGCCTCTTCTCTTTTGTTTCTATTCAATGCGACAGAGAGAGATTCAGCGGAGAGACCAATCGATCACGTAGCGCTAAGGTAGCGCTAGAATATCGTATGCAGCTAGGCCACGCCCCTCAAACTATGATTTTATTTGAATGTATCGTCTTAATTGGTCAAAGAGCAAAAATTGGCGAAAGGGTACCTAAATATAAACTAGAGATACCTAGGTACAGTAGGTACTTTCTTCAAGTTTATTTAGAAGAAACCTAGGTTATAACTGAACGCGGAGGAAGACACATTGAGTAAGTATATATTATAAAAAACCGGCCAAGTGCGAGTCGGACTCGCGCACGAAGGGTTCCGTACCATTATCTATAAAAACGGCAAAAAAAGAAGAAAAAAAAACACGTTTGTTGTATGGGAGCCCCCCTTAAATATTAATTTTATTTTAATTTAATTATTTATTTTTAAAGTGAATATATAACTAAATATTCTGTGAATTTTTCAAGCATCTACCTGTTGCCGTTATCAATATCGAGCAAAAACGAGCAAAAAAAATCACGTTTGTTGTATGGGAGCCCCTTAAATATTTATTTTATTCTGTTTTTTAGTATTTGTTGTTATAGCGACAACAGAAAAACATTATCTGTGAAATTTTCAACTGTCTAACTATCACGGTTCATGAGATACAGCCTGGTGACAGACAGACAGACAGACAGACGGACAGCGGAGCCTTAGTAATAGGGTTTCCGTTTTTACCCTTTGTTCACGGAACCCTAAAAAGGGAAGACTGTCTTGTCCACTTCTCTAGATCTAGAGTCGCCAAATTTTTTGCTCACAGATTTTTATTTTGGAACCAATGTTTGTTTTGTCTATATAATTTGTTTGTCCTTATTTCGAGTTAATCCGTTGCTCCGTTGTGATATGAAAGAAGAACTTATAAAATATTATCGCAACGACTTCTTTATGTTTAGCTTTAAATAGCTACAGTGACTTGCCGTCAGGTGTAAGTATTGTCACATATTTGTATCATTTAAGAGGCTACCTTCACATTAAATCATATTTTTCAAATCGTTTTGAGTGAAACCTAAAGCTCTTACAAATACAGAAAAAAATACATGTTATAATTAATCATATTTCATATTAATCTGTTAATCGTATAACATGTTTTAAGAAACTTTGCTCGATAGAAAAAAATTGCAAAGTAGCCTCTGAAAATAGTCTCCTTTCCAAATTTCTCATTAGTACATGAAGTATTGTTTATTAAATTAAGTATAAATTTGTATCATCTATTACTAAAGTAAGATGTTAATTTAGATTTTCAAGAAAGATACTTCTTTAATTTAAATAAATTATTTTTGATTTGTCACTTAGGACGTTTGTTCCAAGCACCTTCCGTGCGCCTCTTCTCTTTTGTTTCTATTCAATGCGACAGAGAGAGATTCAGCGGAGAGACCAATCGATCACGTAGCGCTAAGGTAGCGCTAGAGTATCGTATGCAGCTAGGCCACGCCCCTCAAACTATGATTTTATTTGAATGTATCGTCTTAAACACGATCCTCCAATTTGGCCCGAGTAGTGGCGGTAATAGAATTTATAACGTAGTGCAGCTGAGCTACTACTCTACTAAGATTGATGACGGGATGTGGATTCAGAAACCGATACTTCATAATATATTTTAGTAGCAACCTCGCCATCGATGCAATATTGGTTTACAACCATTTGAATACCTACATATAGGTATAATACCTACTTATCCATTAGTGTGGACTTTTTAGTAGGTCATTCAAAAGAATATGTTTTATTACTTGAAGACGCCTAGACCGATTTGGATTTTTTTTGTTTGAAAGGGTAATATACTTTCCAGGTGGTCCCGTGGTCATCGGTTCAGGATCTGATGATGGGATCCTGGAGAAATCGAGAACTCTTCAAATTTTATAGGCACACTTGAAGCGATTTGGGTTTTTTTATAGTGACTTGTGCATTTGCTTTCGGAAAGCACATTTTGGTTTTAAAGTTCTTCATCAGAAGTGGTTATATATAATTATATTCGTATTAGAATCGTAAATGTATGAATGTTCATCATGAAAAATGGCAGAAAGTGATGGTATGTGGCGACATCTATTGTTGAGTAGAGGAAACACAACACAGAATTACAAGCTGATAAGGTCCTACTTATTTTTCAATGTGTAGGTATGTTATCTATATTCATAAGTACCTACTTATATTCTAATAAATATAAAGAGAGAATGTGACTTTGTTTGTAACCTTAGAAATACTGGGCCGATTATAAGTGTCTTTCACTGTTCCAGAAGTACATTATTCTAGGTGAAAATAATTGGATAGGTACCTATAGCTAAATTCGGAACTGAAAACTGTTTAAAAAAGGTATTGGGACTGCCGACAGAAGTGAAAACTGAAAACTATATACTTAAGTTGTTTTTAATTTATAAGTAGGTAGGTATATAACGTATAATAACAACATATAGCGAGCATTTCACATATATAAATGTATCTGTGTCCGGTACCAAATGTCGCTATGTAAAGTTTTATTTTGCTATTTTTTTTTTATTTTTTGATAGTAGGTAGACTTATTTAGCTATTTCTTTCATTTCTTTAGTTCATCATAGTATTTTTATTGCATTTGGGCCCCATTGGCCAACATTGATGCGGCATTATGTTAAATATGCCATTGCCTATCAATATTAAAACAAATAAACGCAATTATTAACCACTAAGCCATCATGATTACGCGTCCCGTCGTGGCGTGACGATCATAGTCATCGGGATTATCTTAGCACTGATTAATCGCCATATTGATACTATAACGGAATTTGGTATACACTTACCTACTCTAACACTCTTATAAATAAACTCGAATTAGCGACGTATTAACTAAACTGTATTTCGTCTCGTCTATCATAATGAATTGCAGATTTGTTAGAGGGTGACGAAATACAGTTTAGTTAATACGTTGCTAATTCGAGTTTATTAATAAGAGTGTAAGATAGTGATCTAGGCAATACGCAATAGGCAAACACGTTTTGTTACCAACCGAGTTACGTATTACGGGTGTTGCCTTGAAAATCCCAAATCCCAAATTTCGCAAAATCTTTTAGTTTTTCATACTTATTCGGTCAGTTGATAGGTGTTAAGATAATTCATATAACTGATAAAAACTTTCACATTTTGTATCAGTTTAAAAATAAATCAATCGATTAACTTTGCCGTAAACTATGTACAAAAAATAAAATGACATATAGCTGGTACTGGATTAGTGGCATTAACTAATGATCATCTAATTGGTTACAAATTGACTACGTACAAGGTATCATATCATTTATAACGAGTATTTGTAGAGACGCGGTCGACTGTTGACCATAAATATTTATAAAACTTATAAAAACCTAACTGTATTTGGTATTCCGCTATTAGAACAAAATGTGGTACGTACTTGTGTATTTATTATTACAGACTAACTTTCCATACCCGGCTCCGTCCGTGGATATTTTCGAACCAAATAATACAGGGATTCGTGAAATAATTTTTTGAATCGGTTCTGAAGTTACATCCCCTACATCCAAACTTATATACAAACGTAAAAATGTTTACCTCTTTATAATATTATTTAGTAAAGAAAAGCACCAATAGTAGATTACTGACCCGAGCAGGAAGTGCTCCGCTCGGGCTCCAAACTATACCAATAAGTCACTCTCAGCGAGGTTCGTAATCTGCTTTTCTTTCAACTACAACAACAAAAAATTAACTAATCAAATTTTCTTTAAAAATATTTTTTCCAGACAAACAAAGCCCGCCAAAACGTCATTCACGCCGACAATTTTTTTTTTAATGGAAGGCAAAGGCAAAGACAGCCAAACAGCCTATGTTTTTTAGAGTGTTAAATTCGCTCTGAAAATAATAGGGAAATAAAAAGTCACACATCGCCAACGTCATGAAAAATTAATAAAATATAAATTATTCAATAAAGCAACATGCCCGCCACATAAATCTTATAATTACGTCTACCTTAAAAAGTACCTTTATAATAAAAGTGCCTACAGAAAAAGAACCTAATTTAAAAACAAAACCCAGAGCGAGATGTTATGGATTTTCATACAACATTACTGCATTATGTGCAGTAAAGTAGCGCCTACTGATCGCTATATTGTCAAGTAATGAGGAAAATTCTGCGTAGTTGGATGAAAAAGTTTTTTCTTATAATCTGGTCTATTTATTTATGGTGAGGAAATGAACAGCCCTTACCTTAGAGATGTTACTTGTATCCATACGTCGCTGTACTTCGGCGGTGTTTTGGCTGTCACTTTCTGCACCACATTTTTGTTTACGTATAAACAATTATTGTCCTTGCGTTAGCGTTAATTTGAGTGGGCGGCGCGGCTCGACGGATGCGTATAGCGCGACTCGTCCGTTGCGTATTTATCGACACGGAGCGACAGTATAGGTACACCGGTGCGTTGCGCCTAACTATCGGAGGATCGTCATAAGGAAAACGGAGGGTAGGCAGAAAAATATGTAAAAAATGTATGGCGTGTTGTGTAATATAAAATTGGCCTGACCAATTTATTTATTTTTACATGCATATTGACTCTTTCTAGACTTCCGTATATTTATAAAATATGAAGAGTATTCGCAACTACAATAATGTCAGTTAGCGGGCATTAATAGACTTGACGATAGGCTCTCATTATCGATGTCTCTCATCTCTACCCACCTTTTTTTCTTCGAGGAGGGGACACCAGTCTTAATGTTGGGTAGTGCCGGACTCAAACCGGCTAAAACCCCTCCTCCTGATGTCGGCCAATTTGATAGTTGACTGGTACTATGCTCGAATGCTTCAGTCGGCTACCTGGCGGATTTTGGATTTCTTTCGTCTTCTCTTTCTTGGTCTGCTTTATATGCCTTTCTGTGTTTCGTCCCATCTTTTCTGCCACCTTTCGAGTGTCTGTTCTTTTAGCATCTCTACCTACCTACTAATATTATAAAGAGGTAAAGTTTGTATGTAGCCCGTAGGGGGTAATATCTGAAACTAACTAATCCGATTCTGAAAATTCTTACGCTTATAAGAATCTTAATAATATTGACTAAAAAGGTTTATATGGCTGAAGTGAAAGAAAATGCTAGCAGAGGACTACCTAGGTGTACTTTTATTGAACATATATTTTATTGGCATTCGAATGTCTCTGCCTACCCCTTTTGGGATAAAAGGCGTTATGATAGATAGATTATAGGAAGCTACATTATCTAGCTATATTTTATTTTGTTTGAAAATATCCACAAGCGATGTCAGAGGTTTGGAAAGCTTGTAATAGATATTAGTAAAATTGTGTTTTCAGGTCAATATTAAAGGTGTATGTGTTTGTGAGCATCGCGTCAATGTGTTTACGTTGTAAGTATTTTATTTATCTCTCTTATTGTTCCGGCGGTCTGCTCTGCAGCAGTAGAGAGCGCGAGACCCAGGGAACTGACTATCAAGGTAGGGTAGGTAGGTAGACTGGGAAACTGGGAGACTATTGAAACTGCACGATGTAACTTCAATCTAGCCCGGGCGGCCACTGGACGGCTGAGCTCTTCTTGGTTGCTGGGAGGTCCTCTTGTCGCGAGATCTTGACGCAGACTGACGATCGCTCCGTTTGCTCGCCATTATATAGCGGGCAGCGCACGGAACGTCGCCGCGACAACAAGAACCTCCCACGCGGTCAACGTCAACCAATCAGAGCACAGTTCGCTCAGTGAAACACAACGGGTATAGAATCGTTTATTATTATTTTAAACAAACATACATGAGTTTACCACCATTTCGGAAATTATATCTGTGGAGAAGAAATGGCAAGAAACTCCACAGATTTAAATACAAACAAGTCTTATAAATATTATATTAAATACAGGGTTATAAACACATAAGTCTCGTTGAGCTGTACACGATAATCCAAATATAAATAATGTAAACATATGTATGTAACATCATTAGGCTTTACATATTAATCCGAACATGAGTAATATATATGCATCAATCCTCGCCAAACTATATATTAAATCCGAACATGAGCAATATATATGCATCAATCCTCGCCAAACTATATATTAAATCCGAACATGAGTAATATATATGCATCAATCCTCGCCAAACTATATATTAAATCCGAACATGAGTAATATATATGCATCAATCATTACTATATCTCTTTGACGCTTTTACCCTTCTATTAGGTGAACCCGAGGTTGTAAGGCTCGGTTCGAGTGATCTCAAACTATTTCACGACGAAAGACTCACATCAACAAATATGAGCGTGTCCTCTAAACTCCGAATATGAGTTTGGGAGGCTCCCTTGTGGAACTCTCCTGCCAAGAGGACGTGGCTTCTATCAAACTCCGAATATGAGTTATATATATGCATCAATCATTACTATATCCCTTTGACGCTTTTACCCTTCTATTAGGTGAAACCGAGGTTGTAAGGCTCGGTTCGAGTGATCTCAAACTATTTCACGACGAAAGACTCACATCAACAAATATGAGTGTGTCCTCTAAACTCCGAATATGAGTTTGGGAGGCTCCCTTGTGGAACTCTCCTGCCAAGAGGACGTGGCTTCTATCAAACTCCGAATATGAGTTTGGCAAACTCCGATTATGAGTTTGACTGCTCCCTTTGCACCTACATGTCTCGAGGACATGATTTCCATCAAACTCCGAATATGAGTTTGGAGGTTCCCCATTTGGAACCCTCATGCCAAAGGTCATGGTCTTCTTCAAACTCCGAATATGAGTTTGGCAAACTCCGAATATGAGTTTGTAAAGCTCCTTCGGGCGGGGCGTTCCCGAAGGAGGCGAACAAGTCAAGTCAGTCGTTCCCTGGTGGAACCTTCACGCCACAAGGACATGGTAACCATCAAACTCCGATTATGAGTTTGGAGAGCTCCTCCGGGTGGTGCGTTCCCGAAGGAGGCGAACACGTCGATAGTCAAGTAGTCATAAGTTTATCCTTGGGAGTTGATCAGGCCCTCAAGAATAGTCAAGTAGTGTTAAATACTATTTCACATCAATATACATTATTTTAGGGACATAGTCCCTAACGATAGCATGGTCGAACGAACCCTTCGACCGCCTCGTGGTAAGCGAGGTAAGTTTACACATGTGTAATTCCGAATAATAACATTAGGTACAAATGGCAAGTTAGTTGCCGTTCCAATCTGTAAACAAGTTATACAGTACAATATTCCGAATCAATTTTCGTCTGAAGCTATACCTTTTCAGAGGAAATACGAATCTATGCCAGTCGCTGCAACAATCTCTCCGTCTTAGACAGACAACGGGTATTGGTCAGCGGATGCCTTTCGAGCCTACGGGTTGACATAGCTCGCGGTGCGAGCTTGCCTTGGGGGTCTACCCCCGCCCTCGCGCAACGCAGTGCACTCGCTCACTTAGGCCTATGTCTAAACTCTATATTGATAGTCTATGTTTCACTATTTTAAGCACTGGCACTATGAGACATTAATTCACTGATTCATTTTCGAATTCTATTTCACTTTCACGGTCACTGATCACTTCGTCGCGAACACTTATAGATTGGTGCTTAACGTTTTCTGTTACCTTCTCTGGACCACACCAATCTTGATTTATCTATCATCACGCCTTTTATCCCAAGCCAAGGAGAGACAACCGAATACATTCATGTTTTCGTCTTTTGCCAGCATTTCCTTTCACTTCTGCCATATATAAACCTTTCAACGTGTCCAAACCAGCGTAAACTACTTTTCTTCATTTTAGTCACAACATCATCTTTCACTCCGCATTCTACTCCAATGACACCGTTCCGAGTGCGATCAATACGCTTTATATCACACATTCTACGTAAAGACCACATTTCCACTGCATTTATCTTACTTTCATGATTCTTATTCCATACCTACATATTACATCGATGCTTGAATATCATTTCTAACCAACCATTTGTCATGATGACTCAAAATACATAGTCAATAGTAGACTGTACCTTTAGCCTTTTGGTCTCAAAATATGTCAATAGAGCATATATTGGGAATAGCATGCATCATCTTACTTTATCTTTAACCTATAATTTGTTATTTTCCAGTGGGATCACCCAAACTTCTTGATATCACATCACATAATACACAAGAATATAAATTGTTCTTCGAAGCTAAAAGCTGGAGTGATGCCCGACAGTTCTGTATAGAAGATGATGGATATCTGGCTGTACCTAATTCCAAGGTAATAAACAACTTACGCTAGGTACTTGATGGCACAAAGAGCGGAAACTTTCATAATTTCAGAACTAATATTTAGTCAATCATAAAGACAGACATGAAATCTAAAAAACACTTGTAAAGATATTAGATACATATTAGCTTTAAAATATCCCGTAACGCCTAAGATGGCAATGGTTGGTAATGTTGTTAAATTTAGTAGGTGCTTTATTACGTCATACAAAATTGGTCTGCACGAAAAGCCCTTTTATTTTAACGGGATAATATTATCTATACTACCTTGAAGGCCATTCTAAATATGGATATAATATTTTATCTACTCTTATAACGTAAAATCTCTATTACAAAATCGAATTATACTTCATAATGATAGGTTTTACATACACGCGTCTCTAATATGTCAAACTTCGATACTATAATGTATTATAGTACCGAAGTTTTCATACAAAAACGATATCGTAATGTTTTTTTTTTAATGCAGAAAGGGCAAAGGAAATGTGTTATTCAGCCACATTAAACTATTTGAAAATATCGACACTCCCATGTGGGAGTCACTTGACAGTTAACGTGCATGCGCAGAAAATAGGTAACCGCGATTTGCCGCCAATTTGTCGATTAAGAAAAATATATTGGTTCAATTTGTTTTGTACTATTGCATGGGATTAGATAAAGTAGTATATGAACGGGCACATAACTTGGAATTAAAACACTCGTGGATGCTATTAAAAAAATCCACTTGTGTTTTAATTACCCCTATTATGATCCCGTATAAATTGGCGATACAGAGAGGAAATGCAGCTAGTGTTTTGGGGACCCTGCCGCAGGACAGCGATCTCGAGAGGGTGTTTTATTTATAAGTAGTTTTAAATGTATATTTATATTTTAATTGTTATACTGAATTGTGATATATCTAATATTTATAAAATTCCCGTATCATAAACTACTATTTTGAAATCGGATAAGTAGTATCGGAGATTACCTCCTACATCCAAACTTAGAAACAAACTTACAAACTTACTTACCTCTTTATAACATTAGTACCAAAAATTTAAATTTATTTATTTTTATGTACTGTACCTAAATGCATATTGACTCTTTCTCGACTAACTCTATGTCTTCCGTACACAATAATTATTTAAATGATACTCAGGAAAAGTTTTCGCAACTACAAGTAATGGTGAGAAATATGGACTACAGACGCATCAAGAACGCAGACATAAAACTGATAGCATGGCTTGGAGTCAGCAATCTTGAAGATCCTAATGTATGGCGGACTATTAACAGTACGTATTCACTGTTGTTGTTACTATAATGGATACTAGAAGCTTTTGATCTCATATTTAATAGAGCTAAAATACCTTTGGCTAAATATATAAAAAGAAGTAAAGTTTGTGGGTTTGTGAGGTTGTAGGGGGTAATCTTTGGATCTACAGAACCGATTTTGAAAATACTTTCACTAATAGAAAGATACATTATCCCCGAACTTATCATTATAGGCTATATTTATCCACATGCGAAGCCGGGGGCGGAAAGCTAGTCTTAATAATATTATAAAACAAAACCGCCGCCGCGTCTCTGACTATCTATCTGTGACCTATTCACGCAAAAACAGGTGAAGGGATTTTGTTGCGGTTTCCACTATTTGATAGGTTAATTCACCGGGAAGGTTTACGAGTATTAAACATGGACCTATCATGTTTAGGAGCTGAGCATTAACAAGTGAATTAAGTCCGGGGAAAAGAGCCCCAGCGAGTTTTAAAGTTTGTCAGAGATATAACAAATTTTTTTTATTATTTTATTCTTCACGGGTTGCCTTACAGCTCCCGAAACCGTTGCCGACCCCAGGGTACCCAGTGGAGACAAAGTCTTCCTCATTTAGCCAATGATTTTTTGAGGCTATACCTAACGAGTGGCCAGCTCTGTTGAGGTATATAGATGGAAAAGCCTCTTCGTACGGTTTGTCGTATAATGTACATTTGTCAATATACTCTGTTATCTATACTAATATTATAAAGAGGAAAAATTTGTATTTTTGTATGTTTGTAATGAATAAACTCAAAAACTACTGTGCCGATTTCAAAAATTATTTCACCATTGGAAAGCTACATTCACCCTGAGTGACATAGGCTATATTATATTTTCAAAAAAATTAGGGATCCTTACTAAAACTACAATAATGTAACCCAAGGTGTAAAAAATGTCCTAAGAAATTCCTTACATCGCGTGCGCTGCGAAAACTATTGATGATAGAACAAAATAGTGTCAGAGGCATCGAGTAGGGGTAGGGGTAGGGGTAGGGGTAGGGGTAGGGGTAGGGGTAGGGGTAGGGGTAGGGGTAGGGTATATTTTATTTTGTTCGTAAATATTCACGGGCGAAGCCGGGGGGGGAATGCTAGTCTCTAATAAATGAGTAGGTAGTTATAATAGTTGTAACGTTGTGCTCATTTAGTAAATAAATGAGACCACTTTTTCTTAAAGAGGTTTGAATAGTTGCTAACCTCCTTGCAAAAATAGTTGTTAACCTCCTTACAAAATAACTTACTGACTACCTATAATTTAGGATTTTTTCAAAATAATCTGAATTTGGAACAGTGTCTGCTATTTATTTATTTTCTACCATTTTTAGTCAATTCCGTTTTAGCTTTGATAAAGAGCACACCTATTTTATAAAATCAATAATGTAATACAGTGAACAAAATTCAACCAGCTGTTAAAATATATTATAAAGGAGCATGATATTTGTAAGTACCTACTATTTATGTTGTATTATGTTTAGATTCTATCATATCCTGTAAATCATTTACTTATTTATTTTATTTTTATTTTTCAGCGTGCTCCTTTGATTCCTTGTATTCCTTTTACTCCTCTGTAACCTCTTCATTAAAATTGAAAATAAAACATTATGGAGTAAAATAATTATTTATTATTGTGGCTAGTTTCCCTCTAAGCGACATAGTAATTATGTAGATAAATTATTGTATAGGTACCCGTGCGAAGCCGGGGGCGGGGTTGCTAGTGCATTATAATGTCTTTCACTTCCACTGGCTGGATAGCGCCAGTGCTATTTTTATAGCACAAAGCCAGATATCAAACTTTTCTATTTTTTTTCAGACACCGATGTTACTGAAACGGGCTTTGATATTTTCGCAAGCATCAAAGATAATACGTAAGTAAAAATAGCCTAATAAATTACAAGTTCCAAAATTTAGTTTTCTTATAATCATAATAGGGGTAATTAAAACACAAGTGGATTTTTATACTAGCATCCACGAGTGTTTTGATTCCAAGTTATGTGCCCGTTCATATACTACTTTATCTAATCCCATGCAATAGTACAAAACAAATTGAACCAAGATATTTTTCTTAATCGACAATTTGGCGGCAAATTGCGGTTACCTACTTTCTGCGCATGCGCGTTAACTGTCAAGTGACTCCCACATGGGAGTGTCGATATTTTCAAAGAGTTTAATGGGGCTGAATAACACATATCCTTTGCCCTTTCTGCATTTAAAAAAAACATTACGATATCGTTTTTGTATGAAAACTTCGGTACTATAATACATTATAGTATCGAAGTTTGACATATTAGAGACGCGTGTATGTAAAACATATCATTATGAAGTATAATTCGATTTTGTAATAGAAAATTTACGTAAGAGTAGATAAAAATAGTTTATCTACTCGATAACAGATGGCGCCACTAATTTGTTTGTTTCGAGATTATAAATCAGCCAGCGAATGAAATGTGCGTTGAAAAATGCGCGCTCTAACATACGCTCAAAATAGAATTTCGAATTGATACATCGAAGTTTCATTCAAAATAATATATTCTTTTTATTAATAAACTAGCAAATAATAGTGGTTGAGTCTATGAGTGAGGGCCTTTGTTACACGATGTCGCAAATTCGCAATGGCTCTCTTCTTCAACTAAAATAGGATAGGAATATCCCTCGTCTCTTTAAGGAACCAAAAGACCTTAATACTAGCAGTTGGAGATATTTTTTCTTCACGGGTTACCTTATTCCTCCCTAAACCGTGTTATCGGTCCCCGCAGACGGCCATAGTATCCCTCTTTTAGCCGATGGTATGAGGGGGTATAGAGTGGTAATTTCTGTTGAGATAGTGCATGTTTAGATTAGATAAGGGGATGTAGGACGTATCACCCTGATAAGGAAGTTCATTTAGTCCAACCTATCTGTATTTTTATGTTTTCAGCGGCCACCCAAGTTCCCCTCGCTGCGCCGGATTAAATGCTGTCCATCAAGGTTACATCGTGTATTGGTGTAATAGACAACTGGTATACATATGTCAATATAATATGGCAGACAAACTTTTATCGTAATATTACCCAAGAATCTGCTAATATCACTCAGTGACCTTCTGAAATTTTTTTTTTTGTTACTGCATGTTACTTGAGTTAGGTACCTCTGCAGAAACGAGTGAAGAACGCATTGTGGCAATTTTCCTTAAATTTTTAACAAAGGCTTTTTTAATATTGATTTATTTTAAATATGTAAAAGTTGTCAGAGGTAATTAATAAGGGAATAAATTTATATTAGATATCTACCTAGGTATAATTTATGTAATAGGTAGGTATTTAGATAATTATTTATTTATGTATTGAAGACTGTTCATTTTTTAATGTAGGTACCTAATAAAAGATATTATTTAATCGCTCATATTTGTTTGAATAATAGTTTGAAAATTAAATATTGAGAGACTCCTACATTTTATATTTCAGTGGGTTTTTACATATATCTGCCTATCTACCGCTACCTGCTACACAACAAGTTATTGAGTTTATATTTACTTATTCTAATCTAAATTATGTAGGTATTTTATATTTATTATAAGTCAAAATAACATAACAATGGAAGACAAAAATATACAAATGAAATTTCAAACGAGTGTTGTTCAACATTTTGTAGATTATGTTAAAATATCAATTTAAATGTACGAACCAATGACTTTGTACGAACTCGGATTATTCGAGTTTCGTTGCCAATAAGACTTGGCGGAATCTGAGCTTCATGTTTGTTTCATAACATCTTCTACAATAAGGGTAGGTATCTTACCATTTATATAAAAATCCAGATACAGCATAGACAGCCTAGATAGTATCTTGGAGTATGGTAACTTCTTAGTAGGTACCTATTCTATGATTAGTAGGTACATTAATACCTACGACATTTTTATGGCTATAGTTGCATATAAATATCTCGAAACTTCCAATTACTTACTATTATAAAACATTCAAATTAATTTGAAAAACGTAGGTATAAATGTACTAATCAGTACTAATCATAGAATATGTACTAAGAAGATATCATACTCAAAGATACCAATAGATAAAAGCGCCATCTGTTGCACAGTAGCAGAAATATTAAATTCGGACTTAAAGGTAAGTATACACTGTATCCAGAGCCAAATAATATTCTTATAAATTATAACATAAATGTCAAATCAGATTGTGTATTTTTGGTATTTTTTTTAGGTTATGTATGCATTGTTATTTTTATAAGTTAATTGAATAATTTGATTTCTTCACGCGATAAAGGAGATTAGGTACGATTCGTATTTTATTATTTCCAAAGTAAGTGATATTGTAATTTAATAATTAACTTTATATTCTGCTTTTGCTTATTTAATAAATTAAACTTACTTATGTTACAGAATGAATCTTATTAGGAGAGGACTGTCTCTAGTTTCTTCTAGTGTTCGAGAACATATCCGCATAGGAGGTAAATATACTTTTGTACTGTTGGTCATTCAAGTCTTCCTTTTACACATTCTCCATTTAGATGGAAGACTCATAAATGTAGGTATTCATGCATATGAGAAACATGTAAAGAAACGCCGCTAATACTGCAAATAGTACTAAGATTCATGTAGAACCTAGTTCCTGAGTTTACCAATAAATATAAACAGATACTTACATGGAGAACATCAATGTACAGTCACGGTCAAAAGATCATGCCCACCTACATCCTAATTGTGGCATTTAAAATCATATTGTATCATAAATAAGGGATATGTTACAGTACCAAGTGTGTATGCAAGCTCTTTTATGTGATGTGAGTATTTAAAGTATGGATAGAATACCTATGTTAAAATACACATGAAATTAACTCCATAGGTGGGCATGCTCTATTGACCCTTGACTGTACTATAATATCATATCATAGGTATAATTAGCTATAATGAAGTAAGTAAACTTTAATTTGGGAACAACACTCAACTTATTCCATCCATGCCACTCAATGCTCAGATCACTCCATCTGTTTTTCCAACACATATACATATAGGTACTTTTACTTACATGTTTTCAATAATATATTTCAGAGATGATGACAAATCCATTGCGACAGTCAAGTCTGCTAAGTGTGTGGCAGATACAACCTTTACAATCCCTGGTGTGCTCTGGATCAAGTTTAGCTCAAATGCATAGACGAGGACCTCATAAAAAGGATAGACCATCAAAAAATCCACTCAACGGAAATCCTTTTGCTAAGGTTAACAGAAACAACTATCCTTCTTATTCTTCTTTTATTGTGGCTCCACCAATGTTAATTATAGTCATTATAGTACCAATTATAGATTAATCTGTGATGTGTGACTATGATATGTTCTATTAATCACAGACTAATCACAACTATCACAGCACAGGTGGGATTAAACCAAATTCCCCATTATGTCACGACGGAACGCGTGCATCGGTCACCATGACATGATGTACAATGAACACCTATCCTACTAAAATTATAAATGCAAGAGTTTGGATGTTTGTTGCTCAATAACACCTCAATGGCTGAACTGATTTTGATGTAACTTGTAAAATAAATAGTTATGTCCTGCATTAATACTTAGGCTAATTTATATACCAGATATTCTGAAGACTTGGGAGATCTGATGATGGAGAACAAGAGCACATAAAGACTTGCATGTATTTGTAGACAAATAATTTAGAATGATCATCCTGGCAATGCTAACTAATAAGTATTATAAATGTGAAAGTGTTTGTTTGTGTTCTTCTTTCACTTCAAAGCACATAAATTATATTATTATTTCACATTTCTAAACTTCCATGGGCGAAGCTAGTACATAATAAGCTAAATAACATCAGCTAAAAGAGGGAGACTTGGTCCTGGGATCGGTAACTTGGTTTGGGGAGCTGTAGGGCAACCTGTGAAAAAAAAAATAGTAATTAGGGTTGTGCATACAATTAAGTATTTTTTTATAATTTTAGAATAAAATTGACCAATAATTTTATCTCTGAAACTACTGAGACTAGAATTTTGAAAACATAGGAAATAGAGCCTTTCTTATTGTTTACAGGAAAACCTAAACAAACCTAAACGAAAATCCTAACTTGGACAATTATTTTTAATCCTATTTGCTAACACAAAATGTAATATTATAACTCTACTTTACAGGGTATAGTATTAAAAACGCTGATTAAAAAGCCAAAGAAACCAAACTCGGCCAACCGCAAGTGTGTCATGGTGCGACTGTCCAATGGTAAGGAGATGGTGGCGTATATACCTGGGATAGGGCACAACCTGCAGGAACATAATGTTGTACTAGTTAAAGTTGGAAAGTGAGTAATATCCTTATTGATTTTTCTATATTAGTCCCAGGGTACTCTGAAGACAAGGTCATCCTTCTTTAACCGACGATGTTTTGTTTGATGGTCCTTCTTTAACTGATACTTGGATAATTGATCAGCTCTCTTGAAGTATTTTAATATGGAAAATCCGCACACGCGTCGCAACTTTTTCCATTGATTTATAATAGATCATTGGGAACGACCATTAATGACTTAGTAGATATAACCTTTTCATATAATATCACTAATATAATAAAAGTGGGTGCGCGTGTATGTATGTATGCGCGTTAGAAGGTATATTTTTTGACGTAATCAAATATATTAGAAGATACATGGAATTTAATTACAATTTACAGTGTAAAACATATGTTTAATAATATAACGACAACAGCGTCATCTCTTGTCAAACCATGGACCATCCAAATGAGTTTGTACTTTGCTAAGATTTTGTAAGACGCATCTACACGCATCGTCTTACAAAATCTTAGGTACTTTGTGTCACGTCACACAAGGTAGTTTATTAATAAAGTTGTAACGGCGCAACGATAGATGACGCTAGTAGCAGTGGACACGTTCTCCATACGAACGAAAAAATTCAGCGATTCGTTCCTGTGTCGCACTGACAAAAAGTGGAACTAACTTCCGGCGTCGGTCTTTCCTCCTTCCTACAACCTGGGGTCCTTCAAGCGAAGCGTGAAAAAGCATCTCTGGGCGCGACTGCCGGACTGTATTATGATGCATGGACCAGCCACCTATGCAATCAGGCGGTGGCAAGGTCACATGTCGTCTTCTCTATAAAAAAAATGTTTGTCTGATAATATGCTGTAACGTGCTGGACAGACCCTCTACGACATGGACACGCAGCACCTGCCATTACTTGTAGTGGAGGAAGTATTGCTCAAAAAGGGGGGGCGTAACCTTTGATTTTGGTATTAAAGCAAGCCATTCAGCACAGATGTTCCTTGAGTCATTCTAAGCCGATCTAGCTCGAGACTCATTGAGATATATGCTGCTGGTAGGGGTGGGGGAGGGTCAAAGTCGGGCGCCGCCTGTCATCATTTAAAAAATTATAATTCTTTTTGTATAGCTACCATGGCATGTTTGGTATAATTTTCGTGTAAAACGAAGATGTAGAATTCATTTCTGGTATTACATTTTACCATTTCCATAGGAATTTCATGAAAAAAATGATAAAAATTGAAAATGTCCATGCGATTTTTTTTCTTTGAGTTTTTATAACTTTTAAATAGTGCAAACATCTATAATGAAAAAAATACTTGCTTGAAGCGTATTTTATGCACATTCTAAAAATATAAATTTCAAGCATCTGCTATTTTAAAAAGATTGTGTAAAAAAATATTTTGTGTTGCGCGGACCCGCGGTTTCGCTGCGACATCACTCGCTCTATGAATGATCGTTGTAAGCATACCCACCTATTGTCTTCTCTTATAATAATATAGGTATTTATTTGTTTATTTAAAATAGTAACATGGATGGAGGGTTTGGGTGGGGTGTTGATGATACTATTATATTAATGATGATATTATTATAAGAGAAGACAATAGGTGGGTATGCTTACAACGATCATTCATAGAGCGAGTGATGTCGCAGAAGTATTTTTTTCATTATAGATGTTTGCACTATTTAAAAGTTATAAAAACTCAAAGAAAAAAATCGCATGGACATTTTCAATTTTTATCATTTTTTTCATAAAATTCCTATGGAAATGGTAAAATGATGACAGGCGGCGCCCGACTTTGACCCTCCCCCACCCCTACCAGCAGCATATATCTCAATGAGTCTCGGGCTAGATCGGCTTAGAATGACTCAAGGAACATCTGTGCTGAGTGGCTTGCTTTAATACCAAAATCAAAGGTCAAGTGCAATACTTCCTCCACTATTGTGATCGTGGGCACGGCTCCTACACGTCGAGCGCTGCCCAGGTCGCGATTCAGGACCGACTGGCAGAGGCCTATGGGCAACTCCGAGACGAGACTATTGGCTGCCAGGACTTTTCTCCTCACCGGAAAACCTATGGATCAAACTCCGATTGCTTGCTTAGGGATATTGGTACTTTTTCATACTTTTTTTTCTATTTCAGACTGAAAGATTGTCCCGGTGTAAAGCTAAAGTGTGTCAGAGGGAAATATGACCTGGCTCATGTTGTCAAGCCTACAGTGTAGTTAATATAGATTATTATGTAGTTCTTAGTTATGTATTATAATATTGATAAGTATTTGTTTGTTTGTCATTTTACTTGCCTAATTAAGGACTCTTACCTTTACTATAGATAAATGTGAATGTTGTGTTGTTTGTAACTAAATATAACTGTTTTAGTAAAACCATTTATTTCTAGTCACCATGTTCAAGTCCGTACATTTTGTTGTCTGTCTTCTTAGGCCAAAGCCTCACTACATTCAGCCACAGGTCGGCTCTAAGATAATATATAACAGTGAACATGTTCAATACAAACAGACCTAAGTATATACCTCCCAAACATAATGGTAAATGATAGATAGTCAATAAAATATTTTATAATGTGCAGCTGTGCTAACACAAACATAACATTCAGGGGGCTTAGACAATGTACAACTAAAAGAATAGAATAGAATGTAGAATAGATAACTTTATAATGTATGGTGTTGACTGAAATACAACCACGTGACCTAACTAAACTGTCCTTCATTCTGACCAAACCAAGGAGTTTATATCCTACTAGCTGTTTCACACGACTTCGTTTCGTACGTGACTATTTCAGAATGTTGGCAAACATACACTTCATACATAGCTTTTGTCACGTTCACCTCTGCCTACCCCGTTCCCGTCGTCATGCCGTGATGGTATATAGCCTATGTTACTCAGGGATAATGTAGCATTCCAATGGTGAAAGAATGATCAAAATCCGTCCAGTAGTTTTTGAGTTTATTCGTAACAAACATACAAAAAAACAAATCTTTCCTTTTCATAATATTAGTATAGATTGTATACAAATTCCTTGAAGTTTAAAACAAAGCGTAAATTATGTAATTTTGTCTTTAATTAGCGTCTTTCGTGAACGTAAAGTTAGCGTCTGCCCATACCCTGTAGATAACGCTGAAAGAAATGGCAAAGGCTTTGGTCTATCAGCAATTTTTTTGAGTTTATGTCCGGTTGTTGTTTTTCTGATTTTTTATTATTTAAGTAGTTAAAATGCATAAATTAAGCTTCTTATGGGCTGCGCATACTTGTCATATAGGTACTTAATTCGGTTATAAAATTCTGCATATAATGTTAGGATTTAGCGTTCCGACTTCCGAGAGAATAGGCTAGCGTTCGTACATTTAAGGGGGCAGGTATTGCAAGCGTAGGTACCTACACTACTTGTGCGAATAGTAAGTCACTCAAAGGGAAACAACGGCACCTTTATGAGATGGTTTTCACGAAAATGACGTGACTTTACAATTTGAGGTGTGCAACATTCTTGGTAACGTCCTATAGTTGTTTAGTGACGAATATTACAAATTAAAAATTATATGATTAGTAATTTTGGTAGGTAATTAGTTAATAGTTTTTACTTGCATTCATTACAATTTCAAATAGGTTTTTTTTATATAAAATCAATTAAAAGACAGCTAAATCCAAATATTTAATAATTTTCTGTGTTTGTACAATGCCGATACAATACCGATCAAAGTTTTTTTTGACGTCGCGTGGCTCCAACCTTATGGATAAGTTTTTGTTGTGAAATTGTAAACTTGTTTATCTAAAGTATTATAGAGTGTTGACGCGAGACACAAAAACTGCGTGCGGATTTAAATTTTATCTAAATATTAATCCTCAAGCAATACTGTGTTGGTTTAGGAAGTTTATACCTACCAAGAGTGTGTGTAGTACACCAGTTAAACTCATATCTACTTACGTATTTTATTTAGATAGATTACAGTGTAGATGGAGACCTAATATGAGCCACAGAAGTATCGGTAGACCACCAGCGAGATGGAGTGATGACATCGTGAAGAGGGTAGAGCATGGAGGAGAACTGCAGAGGATAGGGAGAAGTCTTCGTCTAGCAGTGGACGGACACTGAAAGAAGAAGATTATCTACAATCAGTTTAAACTTAGCTATTATTTATTATAAAGTGCCATCTCAATTGCATCATTGCATAGTAAAATTCTATTGAAATCTTAAAAATTAGGTAATAATTTATAGGTAGGTAACTTTCCGCCACTTGGATTTTTTTTAAATGTGAATGAAAGGATTTTCGAAATAAAAAGTAGCTGTGAGTGCTCTCCAACTATCAGATCTAGGTACCTATTGTTGCTCTGTTGCCACGTGGAAGATGGACACACAAACACACTTTCGGATTTATAATAATAGCACAGAAAATAATACTTAGGTATATAATACCTACCTACTAAGTACTAGGTACACCTGGATTATGTAGTCTGAAATTAACTAATGTTAACGAAAACAGCAACTAATCATCTTGTATTATTATTTTCACAATCGTAAAATTACCTATATAATAATAATGCTGAAGAGTTTGATTGTATGATCGCGCTAATCTCTACAACTAGGTAAGTCGGATTTAAAAATTATATTTTTGATTTGATAGCACAATTGTTGAAGAAGTTTATAGGCTACATAACATCAGGGTGCGACCATGACAGAATAGACAAAATCACTAATAGATAAAATCTCAGAAAGAACCAGACATACCTACTAATGTCATATGGAGATAAAGAGTAGGTACCTATAGCGAGGCTAAAAGAAGGAGGCTTGGTCTTCCGTGGGTAACCCGGCAACGCGTGAAGAGAAAATAAAAGATTAGCGTCGCAGATTATCTAGGGGGAAGGACGGGCAGGATGAATATAAATATTTTCATATCATCACAAATAGTTTATTTTAGGGAATAACAGAGTTTCATTTACTAAAACAATATAATATTTCATAGACTTTTATTATTGGTTGTATGGTTTTCATTTTGATGCGTTCGACTCGGTTGAAACTTCCCGCCATTTGAGACATGTTCATTCATTCAAATCGGTCGCGGTCAAGGTTCACTGAACGAGCGAGAGATCGAATGACTCCTTGTCAACAACGTAGGCTTGCTCACGCAAGAAATCATAATAAATAAGTTAAAATAAGAATAGTGTATTGTGTGGATCACCAAAGGAGGCGAAAGATCGGCCACACATTATAAACCACAATTTGGGATACGAGCAAAGAGACCCGGCGCCGGTAGTCTGCACAGAAGCCAAGAACGCTCAAGTAAGTGGAACTTTGTACTACCTACTGGTTGGTTTGGGTGATTTGGCGTGTCTCAGATTATAGCCAAGCAGGTGTATCTACCTCGTAGCTCGTAGGTACACCCTCGGCAGGGTTGTTTTAACCCTGACCCAAATGTACCGGACGTATCAAAGGTAACGCGCGCGCTCGGTACATTCTTTTGGTGCCGAAACCCGGGAATAAGTACTAGTCAAGTGCTTTTCCATCAAATATATTCATTTCCGTAAATGTTTTTGTCCATCGAAATGCAAGCTTGTGGGGACGAATCTTGTTAAATTTAATTATCATTGTTGTTGCAACGCCATTTTTACGCTTACCTACATATTTATAAAATTTTAAAATTTATCTTGAATTATTGTTAAAACTTTATTGCAATAAATTCTCCGTATTTTTCCCTATCTGTACATATAATTTTCGTGTAGATTTGCTATATTTTAAGTGAAATTATAGGTTGGAGAAAATTAAATTATTAGTAAATATCACAGACTATATAAATGCTATATTATATCGGTATCATTCAATCGATTGATTCGATTGATTGAATGTATCATTTATTGTCGATGGTCAGATAGGGTTGCCAGACGAGTAAAAAAGTATCGATTATTTTTAGAATCGATTCGATTAGCGAATTGAATATTGAATTTAGTGATAAAAATTACTTCAGTTTTTTATAAAAATATTTTGTTGATATCTTTTAAGTGGCGTTTCATCATATCGGTGTTACTGAACTATTTCATCAGGTTTACATGGTAAGTTTGTGGCAATTCAATTGCGAACAATTCTCTAGTGTTTTCGATGTTTGTGATTATTATTGGTGCTTTAAATTTATCATAGTGAATTAGGTTATATTTCAGTAACTATTTTGCGAAGTTTTTAATAACATTAGTTTTTTTTTTGTTTATTGTTTTCGTTTGTTTACATCAGTTATTTGGTACTAAGTTTAGTAATCGGTTTCGAGTTAACTTTCACGCTGACAGTAGGTACAAAACTTTATATTATCGGTGTGCTTTCTGTATAGTGTAGGTATAAATAGTATTTCTAATTGTATAGGTTAGGTTAGTTCTATTCAATGTTTGTTAGCTCATTAACAATGTCGTACGTTCCGAAGCGAAGGATGGGCGCTATGAAGAAGATTAAATCCAAATCGATGGAAATGGAATATCCTACTATACACGATGGAATCAATGGATATGTTCTTAACATATTATTCGGAGGTAAAAAAGGTAGTGAGTAGTTTTGAGGATGCTCATATCATATGCATATTTTGAGCATAATGGAGGACGAGTCTGAGGATGATGAGCACCTAATTCGAACCGATTTTGATCAAATATATTTTGAAATTGGCACTATTCATCGCAAGTTGACAGCTGCTAACCAAGTGTCAGCATCGACTGCAACTGCATCTCAGTATTGTAATCATAGTCACATACGGCTACCAAAAATCAATTTACCTAAATTTTCAGCAAAAATAAAGTTATGGTCTGAATTGATTCTCTTATACATGAAAACAACTCGTTGCAAGACAGTGAGCGAATGCAGTATCTAGTGAGTAGTCTCGAGGGAGATGTTTTGACACTTATACTTACTTTTTCGGCTACAGGTGAATATTATCGCGAAGCTTATCAGGCACTTGTAGATCGATATAGGAATAAGCGCGAGTTAGCTTTTACTTGCTGGAAAGAAATACTTAACATACATCTGAAAGTCACATCGCCTCATGACTTCCGCCGTGTGTTAGATGGTATGAGTGAAAACATTACTATTCTAAAGCGGCTAGGTCTTCCGACGAGTGAGTGGGACTTTGTGCTTGGTTATCTTCTGTTATCAAAGCTAGATTCTAAAACAAGGTGTGAATTCGAACAGGATCATTCTTCATCTGAGATACCTAGTTATAGTGAAATAAGAACATTCCTAAATTCCAAGTGTGAAGCTCTTGTTCGTAACACACTTTTTCTTCTTTTGAAACAGATAGGTCAGATAGACCACTAGTAGATCCTAAATCCCGCATATTAAATAGTAGTTTCACTAATCAGAAGCGGCGCACTTCATCGTTTGTGGTAAATACTGAAATTGGAGACACAAGGCCATCAATCCTCATCTGGATCTTCCCGTAAGTGTCCCATGTGTGAGGAATCGCATTATATTACTCATTGCAAAGATTTCGGTCAGATGCCAGTGTCGGAACCAATAGACGTTATTCTAGGCGCAAGAGTTTTCTCATCACTGCTCTTACCTGGAAACATCAGTGGTGAACCTAATCAACCATCAGCGCTTAACTCAGTCTTCGGTTGGCTCCTCCTCGGAAGCGCTGGTGGTATCAAGACCACTGTATCTAACTATTCCCTTCTTGTAAGTCATAACCAATTTCATGAAGAAGTACAACGACCTCCGCAAGTCGACGGTCTTACTATGTTTGCTAAACGTTCACCAGAGCCTACTGTAGAAAATCCAGCTGACATAATTTTGACGAGTCAAATTCCATGTGATGTCCCCCAGCATGCGTCATGGTGGGCGGGACTCGGATGTGGACCATCAGTCAACGCTACAGTGGATGTTGCGAAGTTGAGATCTGAAGAACATATTCAATCATTGTTGATTGAAGATAATGCGAATTCTATCGACTTGGTGCATGGGAGACCCTCATCAGTACAAAGATCAGAGCGTGTTCGACTGATACGAGGGCTTCGCCATGAAAATATACCCACTGAGGAACTAACCACAAATCGGAGAGAACTTCACGAATCGCCTTTCACATGTCAGAGAGATGCTCTTCAGTTGAAAGAAGGTAAATTTCGTTCGAATCAAATTAGAAGCCTTAATCCTTTCTTAGACGATCAGGGAACCTTTAGGGTGGACGGACTCTTAACTAGCTGAACTATTTCATTTCATTAGCTTAACTAACTGAAATACAAGCATACACATCCACCGCTGCTTCCTAGAGGTTCAAAACTTACGTATCTTACTAAAGAGACAATGCATCGTAAACATTGACATGAGGGCATATTAATGCAACAATTAGATTAACTTCTTTTCTTCTATGTTTTTTAGTTCATATATTCTATACTTTCTCCAACTTAACAATATACTTTCGTAGATTGTAAGTTATAAATACACATATTATAGGCATATATTCCTTATATGATCGGTGTTTAGATTTTAAGTTATAGTTATACATATTCTAGGCATATATTATATTCCTTATATGATCAGTGTTTAAATTATAGTTACAGTATACTAATTATAGGCATATATTCCTTATATGATCGGTGTATTACTTTCCGTTTTTTACTTGGTTTATTTAAAAATACAAGTTTGCATTTTGGTGGGCGGAATGTATGGTTTTCATTTTTGATGCGTTCGACTCGGTTGAAACTTCCCGCCATTTGAGACATGTTCATTCATTCAAATCGGTCGCGGTCAAGGTTCACTGAACGAGCGAGAGATCGAATGACTCCTTGTCAACAACGTAGGCTTGCTCACGCAAGAAATCATAATAAATAAGTTAAAATTAGTGTATTGTGTGGGTCACCAAAGGAGGCGAAAGATCGGCCACACATTATAAACCACAATTTGGGATACGAGCAAAGAGACCCGGCGCCGGTAGTCTGCACAGAAGCCAAGAACGCTCAAGTAAGTGGAACTTTGTACTACTGGTTGGTTTGGGTGATTTGGCGTGTCTCAGATTATAGCCAAGCAGGTGTATCTACCACGTAGCTCGTAGGTACACCCTCGGCAGGGTTGTCTTAACCTCGCTCGGTACATTGGTAGACAATATTAATCAGTCTCAAGTAGTTACAATTAATTTTATGACACTTTTTAACAAAAAATGCGTTTATCCATGCGAATTTTTGGTCGGGCAAAATGAATATACTTACCCAAAATCAAGGAAGTTAAAGAAAACAATCATGTAAATAAAATAAATACTACTAATGGGTACCTACTTCAAATAAACTATAAAATCTACTCCTGCCTGCAATGAACATATAAGTAATGAACATATTTAATTTTCAGTCAAAACAATAATCGTAAAAGAAGGAGCCGCTATATGAAGTGCATGACTCCAGCTCTGACGATTACTGCACTGAACCTAGCCCAGGTAGGGTCCTGACTCCTCATTATGGCTTGGTAAAAACTTGTGCTGGTGTACCTAATAGTGCATTTCGAAGATTCGGTTGCTATTCGTTTTATGGGGAGTTAAAGTTTGTGGTGGAGTAAACGCCTTTGAAAATGAAATAGGATCAAGAGCCAGGGGTGTTTATATTTTCAATATTGTCGAATGCTGATCGTTTTAGAGTCTAAACTTTAGACTGATTAGCATCTCTGCTATATTTTTAGCAACCACATTTATAGATGTCTTTTTAGCCTCCACCATAACAGATACTCGGGAGGGGGGGAGATATATTATGGCGTGTTCGGATGTTCGCTGCGATTTCTCATTGGCGTGTTAATTGATTTTTTCGTCTTGCCAGACCAGTTCATCTTGCCCGTCCTTCCTATCTCTTTCTCTTCCTAACTTAGATTGTGTCTACCCCGTCTTGCTCGCACGACAGTTATTGATTAACAAAGCTTATTGCAGCCGACCCCTATTGGTCAGCGCCGCGTGTCATCAAGGCAAGGGGAAGCACCCATCTACAAAACATTCAAAGGGTAAGTTGCACAGTTCGCTCCAGTCTGTTACAAAAACCGGTCGTGTCACGATTACATAATGTCTCTATTGTACGAGATTGAGTCTACAAAGACAGATTCTCTTTACTGGAGCGGCTCTGAACGCTCTACTCCGAACAAACACGATTATGATCTGGCGTTATCAAACGATCCAGAGTTCATGCAATTCCGCGAGAAATCTCTAACTATGTGCGCGCGCAAGAGACGTGTAACAAACCCGCGCATGCGTCGTGTGATCGGAGATAAACATACCGACCCGGAGTACGTGGAGCGACGCGTGCGCAACAATGCAGCCGCGAAGAGGTCTAGGGAGATGCGGAACTTGCGGATGGTCGAGTTGCAGATAGAGGAGGAATACTTGAAGCAAAATGTGATGAAGTTGATGCAGCAACTAGAGGCTGTTAATAAGGAACTACAAGGTTGCTCTAAATTTAACTAAGTGACAATTTATAGTACTTACTTATATTATTTTTAGTTTATGTGAGCTGTGTGATTTACAATTATAAAGGGCGAAGCTGTAATAATAAAGGTGCAGTAGCATTATGACACTGTGATAGACCCGCCATCTGTACCTACGTACCTATAATGGCTGTAAAAGTTTGTAAGAGTATATTAACCTACATAGATACCTACCTAGATATGTCTATTTTGTATATTATTATATTGCGTGTATGTATTACCTAATGGACAAAATAAATTAAGACAATAGGTACCTACTTATATTTAAATACCTTGTAAAACAATGCGTTTCATTTCTTTTATATCATTACATTATATGGCCGGTTTTATTATCTTTGTTGTTTTGCATAAGAGTATGCATATACCTAGTTATACCTAGATACTGATAGACGTTTGTATGTATTGCCGTTATTAAGATCGAGCGAAAAACGTCGAATAGGTAGATACCGCACGTTTCTTGTATGGGAACCCCCTTTGATTATTTTTTTCTTTCTTCACGGGTTGCCTAAAACGGTTCCAGGGTACCCAGCGGAAGACCAAGTCTCCCTCGTTTAGCCGATGGTATTATTTGTGAGGCTATATCTAACGAGTGGCTAGTTCTGTTGAGATATATTTAGATGGAAAAGCCTCTAAGTGTGATTTGTCGGATTATGTATATAAGTTTTTAATTAAAAAACCCATTGGTACATGGCCGGGATCCGGGATCGAACTCGGGGTCTGCCTAGTTAATACCAGACGTCTTAACCACTCGGCCACCGACGCACCTTTAATTTTTTACTTTATTTAATTGTTATTATTTTTTTGTAATAACGGCCATAGTAAAACACCTCTGTGAAAATTTCAAATATCCACCTATACCTATATCTCTCCTATTTATAGAGGTAGAGAGACAATAATACATATATACAACTAGATTTCAGCCCCGGCTTTGCCTGTGGATATTTTTGAATAAAAAAGATAGTAAGCACATGTCACTCAGGGATAGCGTCACTTTATATGAGTGAGAGAGTTATTAGAATTTGTTCAGTAGTTTCAGAGATTACCTCCTATATACAAACTTACTAACTTTATCTCTTTATAAAGTACTAGCTTTAGGATTAGTACGGGGATATTTTAGAATAAAATTAAATTAAACAAAATACTATAGAACTCAAACACACAAAAAAAATTCATCAAAATCGGTCCAGCCGTCTGAGAGGACTTCAGACACACGTATCTACAGAAGAGATAGAGATACACCTACCTATGTAGACATCAAAAGTCAAATAGCATTCTGTAACAAAAACGAATACCAACATCATTAAGGCCTATAGTTTAGTGTGTGGCCAGAAACACCTGTAACAAAGGTCAATGTATTAGGTATGTTCTTATATTACTTACATTTGTATCTATAAAGAGTATGAGACTTACAGTATAGTACCTATGACAATAAGATGCAGGCGTGAGTTTAATAAAGTGGTATACTGTACAATAACACAGCGGTATACATCCACATGTCAACTGTCCAGCTACATAACGGTTGTATGAACACATCTGCGTCACAATGTTGCATTCTCACATTCTGTCCCACACCACACAATACAATAGACGCAACCCTTCCGTGTTGCAGGTAATACACCAGAAATGCTCTTCTTTATATTGACCGGTAAAGGAGGATGTGCGGTTTGGTAGTCTTCAACATTGTTTTACCCACTTTTTATCATAAGTTCGAATATTAGGTATGAACTTATGGAAGGGGATCCGAGAGGGTTATATTCATGTGATAATCAGGGGGACAGAGTGATAGCTGTGTGGATAGGGGTTGATGAGAGATTACCTGAAATATAGGTATATGAAAACTTCGAGATAGGAGCCTCGTGTACAGGGGCCCGGTTTCAGAGTCAAAATAGAAGGGAAAACAAACTTGATGTTCAGCGCAAATTATTTTTATGTCATCATTTTGGGGGTTGATTCATAATTACATTTAAAACCAAATCCGACGAACAAAGTGTGGCCTGTCGCTAAATCTGACGGGTCTTTGTACCTACCCTTTATAACGCGATACTCGGGGCGAATGAAAGTTATCCTATATTATGTTCTTATAATAATTATATAAATATCTGACGGATATGTGGAGACTTTTGGCAAATCTGACGCCATTTTAATTACGAAATGTATTAATTGTTGACTTTGATCAACTACCTGTTACAATAGAGCTGAAATGTTATCAATAATCTTGCCACATGTCAAAACTACATTCAGATCGTCCTCTTCCAAGCTCACAAGACAAGTAAACCTAAGTAAACCACGCTTCGCCTGTGGGGCCCATACTAACTTCATCCCCCCCTTAGGTATAGTGTATTTAAAAAAAGTAACTTATATCCTTCCCTGAGTTCAAGCTTTCTCCATATTAAATTTCATCAAAATCGGTTCTGTAGACAGAATTACTTTCGCATTTATAATATTAGTATGTATTTTTAAGAAATCCTACCTGAGTAGCCGCAGCACCAGCACGTAGCACCAGCGCGGACCTAGAGAGAGACCCTTCTGTTCTACCATTCTCTCAATGTTATCTTAACTCATTATAAACTTACTTATCTTATATAGACAACTTTCTGGGAACTTTTAGTTAATTGTTATTTTCGGAAAGTCTTTAACTGCGTCAGTAGCTGAACGGTCACGTTAACTGACTTTACTAACTGAAGTCTAGAGTTCAATACCTAGTTTAGGCATGTGACAATTGTTGGTTAAACTTTTTATTTTATTCTTATCTTTAAGTAAGTAAGTATATGAGTTAGATATATCATGCAATAACCTATAGGTAACATACAAACATAAACTATTTCCTACTGTCGCCGGTTCATGACGCCGTGTCAGCCAACCTCGATCATGCAACCTGCGGTCGTCAGCAATCACGCTTGTCTATTGTATGTTTATTTCAGACACCAAAACTACAGATTATGTAAGTAGATAATAATTAGGTAACTACTTGACTCGTAACGGAAAACTTCTACATTCGCAATAACTGTAATATCCACAATGCATTTACCTAGCGTCACTTAGCGTCACCAAGCGCCACCAAGCGTCACCAAGGAGCACGTGGAAGTAATAAACAACAAGCATGATGACTCAAAGATGTCGTTCACAATGCTGTATTGTTAGTATTTCTCAGTAAGGATTATCTGTTAGTGATCATAACCAGCCCATATTGTAGTCTATTATGTTGTAAATAACAATTAGGTATGAATATCTTTCCAACTCGGCGTTATTTGTTCTTTCCTTTTGAACTCCTCGCGAACTGCAGGCACTAAACTGAACTGTATCTTGTTACTAATTACACTGACACTTTAGATAACATTGATCACAAGGTAGTTATACTAGATATAGAATAGGATTTGAACAAGGACAAATATATAAAACACTTGATGTACCTACTGTATCTAGGCTCCATTCTGGGTACCTACCGTTTTATTTACAAAGGGGCCCTAGACCTTTGATAAAATAAAAATAATAAATAGATATGTGACTATCACTTTTTGTGACACCTGAGTCTCATAGGTTGTCCGTCGTGGTCACGTGGTCTAGCTGCGACGGACTGGATATTTTGATGAAATGTTAGGACGTTAAGGGTCCTATATTGGGAATTTTTCTGGGATAAACTATTCCCAATTTCTCTGTAAATAATCCACCTGTGTCACTGTAATTTAGCATATAGTTACTTATTGAATATATCTAAGTGAAATAGCTCTTTTTTTTCAATGGGTTTTATTGTATAGGAAATATGGGTAGTTTAACTTTGCCCCTGCTGTCTCTTTCATAATTTATCACAAAACTCTAAGTTTTTTTAAAAGCGCTGTTATACCATTACCCTTCAATTATATATGTCGAATTTTTTGGTAGCTTATTGAAAATTTAAAATAATAATTATTTTATTATTTTTGGCAAATTAAAAAATCATAAAATTTTTTTTTTTGGAATTTTCAATAAGCTACAAAAAAAAGCGATATATATAATTGAAGACTAATGGTATAAGAGCGCTTTAAAAAAAAATTTAGAGTTTTGTGATAGATTATGAAAGAGACAGAAGGGGCAGAATAATCCTTTATTCTACCACCCATATTTCCTATTAAATAAAACCAATTGAAAAAATAACGACTATTTCACTTAGATATATTGAATAAGTAACGATATGCTAAATTACAGTTACACAGGTGGAGTATTTACAGAGAAATTGGGAATAGTAATATCTCCATACAAATTCCCAGTATAGGACCCTTAACGTATCTATATATTGTAGGTATTTTATCAAAGGCATAGGTGAAGACGGTTTACGTTCGCCGATAGACGGGCTCCTCCGTCTGCCAACTTTCTGCTCTTTGATCAATAAATTAGGTAACTTTAGGTTTCGTTGGTATCGTTTTGTGTCGCGAGACAGAGCTATAGTACAATAGTTAATTGTGTTGTTTTAAAATATGAAAGGCGATCTAGGACGTCTGGTACATATTATGTAGCTAATATGTTTGTACATTAGCATAATCTCCGTATAAAGCAAAAGACGTTGCGACAATTATTAAACTACTTACAGAAAAATACAGTTGTACGGGGGTTAGTACTAGGCGTCTCTCCCCCCTCCTTTCTTAGTCTTAATAATTTGCTGATACCTACGTTGCCAACTACTGTGCTTATATAGTACCTGCATTTAATTATAGGTAGGTATTTAAGGTTAACTAACATACAGTATCAACACAAACCCATACCCACGCTGACTGCAGTAACAGATGGGTACTTACTATCACAGCAAGAATTAAAGACCATTCTACCATTGTGTTGAGCTACCAGTCTAGTAGTAATCTCTACATAATACGATGTAGAAGTCGGAAGTACGGCGGCGACCTACAGTAAGATTACTGAACGAGGTTAATAATGCTACATTACACAACTAAGTACTTAACTATGGTACTTACCTACCACAACGTAAACTACTTGGGTGTTATTCAATATACCTGTATTTCATGTCATAGAGGGGGTCATCATGACCAATCAGGATATTTTTTTTATTCCGGACAGTTTAAAAATTAAATGTCATCTAAATTTTTTCTCAAAATCTCCCAGTAAAATTTCTAAATAATTCAAAATAAATATAAATATTTTCTTTCACATTTAAATTTTAATGTCAGGGGATAGAAAAGTCATTTGTCCGTCTCATGAAGACCTTGAAATAATAATGAATATTCTAATCCAGGACCTAATCTATTTATCTAGCAACTTTCATCAACATTTAAGACATATTATAGTTGACTTGATAGGTAGGTACACCGGATTTTCCACCATTTGATAATTAGTACTTAGGTGTATGTACGTTGGTATAAATTTGCATGGATTTAGAACATACTGTAGGTACTATTAAGTGTTCTTTGCTACAATTAGTGACAAATAATTGTTTATTTATTCATATTTGAAGTAGGCATTATAAGAAACGAAACGTAAGTAAGGTATAGGATGCAGTTTTAGTAAAAGTGTAAATGTACTTACTTACCTAATTATTTTTTCATAAAGTTAACATTAACTTTTAGAGCAGTTAAAGGTGCAGTTATTGTCATTATGAGGCTAATCTCAATGTTATCTCCATCGTAAAGTGTGCAGTGCTATAGCTACCTTTAACTATCTCATTGTATTGATCGCACTAGAGTTTTGTAAATGTTATCTAATTACAGATCTTAGAAGCTCGTCAAAAAGATCCTTGAAGCAAGAACTATCATTAAATAATAAGAAGCTCGTATCTTCCGCCATCTTGTAGCCTAGACATTTTATTTATGACGTTGACAATAAATGTATATAGTTGTAGTTTGTGGCATTCTCAACGCATTTATAGTACCTACATTGTGACACAAGGGTGCTATGTTGGTCATTACGTACGAGGCGGTATTTTCAGCGCGAGCCACTAGGCGAGCGCTATAAGAAAACTGAGTAGGTACCTATGTAATGACCAATGCACACGTGTTTCATACGACGTTTTTCAACACACTTGCGAGGAAAAAATAAACTTCATGGAGTCAAATTTACGTACTCTTCGCCCCTTGAAGTCGACATTTTTAATAATTAACCACAACACAGCGAAAATGTTAACAAATATTTATGGAAATGTTTTGTTTTTTCCCGCGTGACAGATAAGGCACGGATAACTTCGCCAAACAGCCAAAAAAGTCGTGATTAAAAAATAAAAACTGTATTATGCGGTTAAATTAAGAATGCTTTGTGGAAACACATACAATTTGCAATCTTGTGCGAATTTAACTTCATTGGGTTATATTATAACTCTTGTGCTGTAACATAATGAAAGAGCACGCGTGTTTAATATATGGGACTGTGAGTCTACAATTGAGATAATAAGAATCACGTTACGAGCAAGTGTGTTGAAAAAAATACGTTAGGAATAATTATAGTCAGAACAAGAGCCAATAGGAGTGGAGGGGCGGCGCTTGCGCAACCTACAGTGTCGGTCTGTCACCCCCAACAATACCGCGAGAGGCCGGGGTTGCGTCACACACATGTTTATGTACTAGGTATTATATTATTATATATTCTCAATCCTTCACAAATACATTTAACAAAATAATAAATCTGTAACTTACGACTATAATGACTATACCTACCTAACGTGAGTGTGTAAGTAGAACTATAACAAGTAGAGAACTAAAGTAACACTAACTCTTGTTGTCAACTAATATTAAACTGTTTAGTGACGTGTTGTACGTAATGTTGGATTATTAGTACCTACTACTTACTTACCTATACAGCACTGAAGTATGAACCAGCTACGTAGCATAGACAATGTTTCAGATATTTCTCCCAAAGAAGTATTGGAAAATATTATTAGCGTGTTCGGTGGATTTACCCCACTTCTTGTTTCATGAGGTTGTGGGTAGATTGCATGACGATTATAATCACGTATTAAATATTTATTTGTTGTGGTTCTGTATATTAAAATAAACTATATAACTTTGACTTCACAGAAATAACTAGCTAGCCGCCCAGGCTTCGATAGTGGCAGTTTTTGATATGTGACATGTGATATATATAAAAAGTAGCCATTGTTGAAAAAAACCACTTGGAGTGGGGAGAATTAGGTAGGTAAGAGACATTAGAAATACTTAAAATACAGCTCACTGTTATGCCTGATAGTTCATTCCTGAAACTATTAACTAATTGGCTGTGGCAATTAAAATAAAATAAAATAAAATAAGCAAAATCTACCAACTGAGAGTGTTGAAAGGATTAAAGATCAAAAGGTTTTTAGGACTAATCAGAGACCTACATTTTGGTTATAATGCTGATGAGACTGAAAATACAGGAATACAGGAACTGGGTTATTGTAAGGTAAACTTATTGTTAGTCCCTAACGTTGCTAATTGATGGTCTTGAGATAACAAATATACCAAGATCTGTCAGAAGAAACGTCGATGTGAGGCGGAGGATCGAACTTATATAAGGTTGTCCAATATAGAGGGTCGATGTTGAAATGGAAGCTGTGTGTGAGGTAATTTACTAAATTATGTTTTTATTTGAAAGGCCCATATCTATAGGTACCGGGACGGTTCTTGAGCGGTGGTCGTTGGATGCGCAAAACACTATTTTTGGGTCTGCTTGACGGTATGAGGTATTAATTGTAATTTTACCAGCAGTAAAAAGCAATCGCAAAAACAATACGTAAAAATAAATATATAAGTTATATTGCACTCGAATTACATATGCGCAAACATTCCCCCACTTTTTCGTCGAGCGCTCAAGAACCGTCCCGGTACCTATACGTACCTATATGCATTAAGTATAGGCTATGACATGGTTCAAATGTCCGCCGCATCTTCCCGCGGTGACACGGCTCCGAGAGGTCCAATTTTCAATAACTCTGCCGCATAGATCCGCTGAAGTTGAGTGATGACCTGGGTTATGTTGACTTTGAGGGCATCGGTCGGTTTTTTTTATAGAGAAGACGATATATCACCTTGCCACCGCCTGATTATTAAGTGGTCCATCAATGCGTGAGACAAGAAAAAGTGTAGCGGGGTCAAATCGCACGTTCTTGGTGGCCAATTCACGTCACCTCTGCGAGAGAGATAACTACCTATATTATTTAATCGTTTATGCAGAATGTCCATCGTGTGTCACGTAGCGCCATCCTGCTGAAACCACATGTCATCCACGTCCATATCGTTCAATTTAGGTCAAAATAAATTACCTAGTTATCATCGATACGTACAGTAGCGCTCGTCGTTGACGGTGATGGCCTCACCAACGTAATTTTCTAAAAATACGTACCAATAACGCCGCCGGCCCAAAATCCGCACCATACAGTAACTTTTTGTGGCGGCCGATCTGGCGTTACTCTGACGTACGAATGTTGACTGTTAGTTTACCAAACCGGTCGTCTCGAATCTGGCTACTTGTTGTTGGAGAGTCAACTTTGAAGGGCGCAGGGTAATATGGGCGCAACGTGTGCACTAACGAACGCTCTTTTTGAGAATAAATTTGTATCATTTAAAAGTACTGATCAATGCTAACCGGTGAGTTGGCATCAGTGACTGAATAATATATAACAGATTTGACAGACGCCACCAAAACAACATGGCCGCCATCACGTGTCAACATCGACCCGTCCCTATTAGAAGAAAACCCTTTATTATGACGGTCTACACTGGGCTACTTCTCGGTCAGTTCTACCTAGATACCTGCGGAACCCAAAATGTCAATGAACATTATAAACAACGCTATATTCTTCCTTTACCTCCCAGTGTGTCTCACAGAGCAGTCGCTCTTCTCTGTTCTGCGTGCGAGTGATACTATCTGCATCCTGCTTCATCATGTGTCACCTAAGTAAACCACCCTCGCACGCAGAGTCGGAGGATAGCGGCAACAATACTACAGCGCTGTTCATTGAACACATTATTAGGTATGTGAGACCTCCAGAACCTCCTGTTAGTCCCATGAGAAGTGACACAGATGTCACTCCAGATGACCCGCAGTTGCTCCAGTATCGTGATATACAAAAGGAAGATATACGTAGACTTACTTCAAGACGTAAAACTAAACTTGTCAAGAGGCTCAAGACCAAGAAGGTAACAAAGAAGTTTGTTAAGAAAAATACGTGCAGAAAGAAGATCAAAAAAGAACAAGAAAAACATGAAACTGGAGGAGCTTGGGACATCTGTGTTATTGATCATTGACACATTTGTAAACCTATAATAATTAGTCTCCATTTGATTCCTACCTACTTAGAATAAGGTTTCATTTTAATATTGACATTAAAGTATCTATATTAATATATTGTTGTTTAATTTTACTGATGCTACGAGTAGGTATACAAAGAACCGAACAAATAAATATTAAAAAAATTGACCCACTTCCATCCAGTTCAGCTTAAATTTTAAATTAATAATTTTATTATATATTATATTAATAATATATAATGTTGCCTGTCTTACTGCCGGCAGAAATGCTTAAAAATGGTGGTTGTTTTAGGAGGCCCATTTAGTAAACGGCGAGTCACCACCTGCCAATTTTACGTTTCATGAGATGAATGATATATATGATCTGCAGGTGACCGTAGTCTCAACCAATAAACTTGATAAACCAATCCATTTAACATCTCAAAACAATAGCCCGAATTTAATTTAATTTTATCTCAGCAATAGTCCAGGCACCTGACGGGGCCTGTCTGTGAGCGCATTGTACTTGATGCATCCAGAGATAGGTCCCGACGGGTGCTAGTCACAACACTTTAGATTAAACACTCTAAAGGGCCTCTACGTGTTGGACCTATGTCCCCATGCAAGCCTTACAAAGGACCGGGTATTATGCCCGTGAATTTAGAGTTACAAAATAATAAAAATTAATAAATAAAAAAATAAAAAATAAAATAAAAAATAACGGAAGTGGGTCCTAAAATTTGAACCATATATAAATCCCGATATTATATAAGTATTATAACCAAAAAAATATATTGATGTAGGTAGGAATTTACTTTAAAAAATATGTTTTCAGTTCTTTTACCTGTATATTTTTTTAGATAAGTATTTATCTTTTATTAAGGGCGGCGAACATGTTGCTGTTTCAGAATATCATGAAACTTATAAAACGTACAATAAAACGTTACAAGGAGGTATAAGTTATGCACTAATATACCTGTGTTTATATAGGTACCTATTATATTATATTATTATGATGACATACAAGTTCTATAATTGTTTATTAAAAATAAAACAAGTACCTACCTACCTACTTTTCCAAACTCGAGTTTACAAGTAGATAGTACAGTGTATGTCCGCATGTTCGTAGTTTGACTGCAACATACACGAGCCAGTCACGTGACAACCAACCCTTCTTCCTGACTCAGCCAGTCACGTGACAACCAACCCTTCTTCCTGACTCACCGGGTGGTTTCAACTTACATAATGCAATAATATTTATTTTGGAAACCATTTTGATTTTATTATTTAAATATATTTATATAGACATCAATTCGAGATGCTTTATTTTTTCTTTGTTCACAGTTTCATAATGTATGACTTAACATCCCACGGACCGTTTATGACAGGCCAGGCCGCGCCATACACGCCTGTGATGGCCCGTCTAAGTAGATTATTAATCATTATTCCCAGACCGCGTCGGACCGTGGATACTGCTGCTTGGTAACGCCCAGCCACACCGCGCGGGCTGTAGCATGTTAGACCTCCATAAACTTTAGACTTAGATTTAGACCTAAATGTAACAAATTTTCGAATTCCTATATTTTATTGAAAGGACATATTGTATACAATATAGATATTAAGATAGCACAAAATGAGCATGCAATCTCATCTCAAGTAAACATAATAGAAGTATTGAATGAAGACGTCTGAACCAAATATCCGTACTTTAACTCTTTCTTATTGTGCGTGGTTATAGGTACCTATTGTGTAACCATCATATCTGTGTGTTACTGTCCCCGGTCCCCCGGGTGGACAATACCCACTATTTAACATTGTGTTGTGCTAAAAGTCCAGGTAGCAACCACAATTATACATCTTGTGTGAACAGCTTCGTGTGATGTTGAACTGTAGGTAGACAGTCTGTCAGAGATGTTATTAATAATCATTAAATATAATAATATCTTATTTAATAAATTAAATATATTGCGGACTTTGTGATAAGATAGAACATGGCTGAAAAATATCGATACCTAAGGTTAATATTATAAAGAGGTAAAGTTTGTAAGTTCTCACTTACATGAAGCTACATTATTTCTGAGTAGGTAGGTTATATTTTATTTTGTTTGAAAATATTCACGGGCGAAGCCGGGGGCAGAAAGATAATTCCATATGAAAACAATTAATCCTGAAAAAAATAATTGTAGTTACAGAGAGTACATCTGCTGTTGTTATACCTACTAAAGTTGGTATTTCGTAGGAGTGGTCGTTTTAGTAGGTACCTATAGATATTTTATTATACTTGTGAATTGTAAAAGTAATTGACTCTTTGTCTAATTAACATTTACAATGAAGGTAGGTAGAGGTACCAACATCCTGCCTACTAACTTGTAGGTACAATATTATGTTTAGAGCAGAAATATTGCACACAAACACGTTATTGTTGCAAAAAGGGTTCACTACCTAACTGTAACTCTGTCTCTACTCACAAACTATATATTGTACGATTGTACGTGAAGCTATGTGTAGTAGTACAGTATAATGTTCAATAAGGACAACTGGCGATAAGTGGACACTGTTACTTACTGGTGTCTCTGGACACACCGCAAGGTATAAAGGTCGTGACTATGTGTTTGTGTGTTTATTTTAAATATGTCGGCGGGAAGCTACAAATAACTATACAACATACGGAGCTAGCTAGAAGGTATGTATTGTTGTCAGTGTTATAGTTGCACAAGCGCCGCCCCTACTCTCTTATTGGTCCACTATATCACTTTATATTGGAGTACCTATATTGTCACATTTAGCCTGTACTACTCTATGTATACAACAGTTTGCTCTGTTACCTATAGGTAGGTACCTACCTTAGACCAAAATGTGGAATCTTTCAAGTTATAATTATTATACTACAACTATACAGTTATAATAATTATTACAAGTGAATATGACAGCTGGGAGGATAGAGTGGACGGTTGGCAACCAGAGATAAGGAATAGGGTGACTGGTTGTTAGAAATATAAGTATAATAAATAAAATGATTATCTAATAAATGGCCTACAGTCAGGTATGAGATCTTTTAGGTAAATAAAGAAACAACGACTCAAGAATATTATACATTGTAATATTGAACAAAATCTATGACAAAGGCAACAATTTTATTTTTATTAACAATTTTTATTTCAAATGTCATCACAATTTGGTTAAATTTTTAAATAAGTAACTAAAACTAATTATAAATAAAATATAATATCTAAGTGAGAAAGAAAAAAAAAATACAATTTAATTTACAATATTACTAATCTACTTATATCCTATTGGGGGAGGGACGAGTGTGTGGACACCTTCCACTTGAGGTATATGTTCCTCTACCTATAGTGATATACAGTATAAACATAATATCTGATACTAGTGTTGTGGGTACTTTATGGCTGCACATACTCTCTTTGTGGACTTCAGCTTCTTTCATCTGAAATTAAAATTATCGTAGGTACTTGGTTTGGTGGTCGAGTGTGTAGATCTTTAAAATAAGTATATTTATTATTAGAACCAGTTTAATCTTTATATTGAAGGAAAACAATGTGAGCGGCAGAAGTTGGTCAATAATCATAACTTTTGTATACAAAGTGCACCACAATACATCATAATGTTATTTGTTGACTTCAATAAAGAACTTATTATATTGTGTTAAAGAGATCTAAACAAATTAAATAATGTTTAATTTTATAGACTCCTTTAATTTGTAGGGTTGTTTATGTTACAAGGAGAACTATCTACTTATAGGTAGGTAGGTAGGTACTTGTACACCCCACTCTGTGACTCTACATTGGTCAGAAAGTGGGGTGTACTAAGAATTTTAATTAGTTATATTAACAATTGATTTGTATGAAAAAGTTATTATTAAAGACCAATTCGAACTTGACATAAAACAAAGTACCTATGCTAATTTTACTTTCAGACCAAAGGAGCTGAAGTTCACAAAGAAAGTATGTTCTAGAACACTAGGCTACCATAGAATCCTCAGTATATTGTCAGCACGAGTGTCAGGTCCAGTTGTGTCTGTCTTTGTGGTATCTGATATGATATATATTGTATATTATTATAGGTAGATGGTGACATACGTGTGTGATACCTCAGATGGAAGATGTCATACTACTACATGTGAGCTAGCTGTCTCTGTTTCTCTCGTATCTCGTACAAGAGTAATGACCTCTTCCATTTGAGGTAAGACACACGTATCTGTGCCTCTACCTCCCTTAGTTTTCTCTGGTCCCGCGATCTTTTCGCCGCCTCATTGTTCTTGGCCCTCCGTACAAAGTATTCTGGGTTCTCCTTTGCGTCCGCTGTACGCCGCACGTCCCGACGCATCCTGGGGTTACTGGTTGGGACGGCGTCGGTCCGTGCGGCCAGTATCTGGTGACGGTACCTCAGGTACTCCTCGTCGTACAGCGGAGACTGGAGTAGCGCCGGGGAGCCAGATGTGGAGCTCCACTCAGGGGACAATCTGCGCGGCGGTGGTACTAGCGGTACTGGTACGGAGGGGTACACGGGGACCGGGGCTACGAGGGGTTCGGGGCGGCTAGGGACCGGCGGGACGTGGCAGGGAAGCTCGTCCAGGTATACCGGAGACGACAGCTCCTCACGACGAGCTGTAATACTCAGGTCTAGCGGGACTTCTTGCTCCTCCTGCTCCAGGTATGGTGTCCACAATGACATGCTGCAACAAACATCATACGGTTATATATACCTACTACACATCATCATAATTTTATGATTCGAGACGAGACTCGAGATCAAAAACCACGTGTTATTTATGAGAGATTACATTTTATACATCTACCCTCTAACAAAGATATTAAACAAAACTTACTATAAGTACCTACCTCCATAAGTGATTTCTACCTTTGCTTTGCTCATGGAAAATTTTTAAATGTGAAAACGTTAGATGTACCTACCATAGAGTAAGTAGCAATCACTATGTTCTTTAATAGTACCTACTTTTATAACAGTTAAAGTTAGGAGTTCATTTCAAACAAAGAAACTCGCACTTTTTTACCTACCTACATAATAATTGAATTTAAATATATAATGTACCGATGATAGTTACTGAACACGAAAAAGAAATGCAATTGCACCAAGATATATTAAACTAAATTCATTAAAAGTTGAATAGATTTTGGATGAAAAAGTTTTGGACCAATTTTCATGAAACAAAAACGGAAACTTTTCGGGACTGCTTCGAACAAAAAATTAAATATATGATAAATAACATAAAATATTTAAATATTTATAGAATACTTACATGAATAACTATAGCAATATCCACACACTATGAACTATGTTTTGCACCCGGTGCTACTTGTTGTCTGCCCGTGTACTGCACCCTTGGAGAGTTGGTATTAAACTAAACTAAACTGACTAATACCAGGAGACCACAAACAAGGTGGGGGGTGGCGCCTCCCTTTCTATCTGCTTGCGAATAGGGTTGCCAGATACAATATCGGAGAAGACGGACATTTGTTAAAATAAAAAAATACTCAAATAGGTATATAGGATTTATCATTAGCACGTAAAGTGCAGCTGAATATCCTGCGATCACTTTTTAATAATAAGAAAACTAAAAATTTATTTTGGACTATATATTTTTTATACTATGGCCGATTTTTTATACTTTGACGTGCAAATGTTATAAACATGTACATGTAAGTATATCGTACAAAAACTTTAATTAGAAAAAAATACGATTTAAACTTCAAAAGGAAAGTTTGTCTACGAAATTCTATATTTCTAGGTACCTATAAAGATTTTTTTTTCATAAATATGAATTAAATAATTATATTTGCTACGATCCTGACATACCTCTTTGGCTTTTTTTTTATATTCGTCATATCTTTCATTCATGCTCGCCGATTGTGTGTAAGTAGGTACTTTTAATATTTCAATGCATCAATATATGATCTATATATTTATACTAATATTATAAAGAGGAAAAATTTGTATTTTTGTATGTTTGTGTGTATGTTTGTAATGAATAAACTCAAAAACTACTGTGCCGATTTCAAAAATTCTTGCACCATTGGAAAGCTACATTCACCCTGAGTGACATAGGCTATATTCTATTATAAAAAAATTGGGATCCTTACTAAAACTCCAATAATGTAACCCAAGGTGTAAAAAAATTACCTAAGAAATTCCTTACATCGCGTGCGCTGCGAAAACTATTGATGATATAGTGGTAGAGGGTAGGAATAGGGGGTAAAAGTAGAAGTAGAAATAGGGGTAGGGGTAGGGGTGGGGGTAGGGATAAAGGTAGGGGTAGAAGCAGGGGTAGGGGTACGGGTAGGGGTAGGTATAGGGTATATTTTATTTTGTTCGTAAATATCCACGGGCGAAGCCGGGGGCAGAATGCTAGTGTTATAAATAAAAGCACACCTAGGTCATCCTCTGTCAGCACTTCCTTTCACTTCAGCCATATAAACCTTTTTAGTAAATTTTTCATCGTTCATTCTTTCAACGTGTCCAAACCAGCGTAAACTACTTTTCTTCATTTTTACTTTAAAAATATGATCGATAAAGTCTCTAATTCATATTAACGAATAAATTATTATAGTTATTGGTTATCATCTCTAAATAAATGGAACTTTACTTTTGGAGTTTATTCATTATTTTAAGTACTGTATTAGGTTTTGTAAATTCTGTTTAATAAAGTGTTTAATTGAGTAGGTATTCCTTCATTGTGCTTTCTTCTAGTTTATTACATGAAGTGTCATCAACTTAAACATCAAAGTAGTATTTCGTCACTTATAGTCTTATATTAGTTAGGAGGTCAATAAAATATAAACAGTAAATATCTTCAAGTCGGCTGTCGGAGTGCAATATATAGCTGTCCACATTTTCAGCAAAATACAAAACCCTACTAAAGTCGTACAGGGCGGACATGCAACTTATTGGCCGGACAAGTGTCTAAAATACCTGTAAGTAATGTCTGTCTGGCAACCCTACTGGCGTTGCGACCAATATTGCTATCTCGCTTGTTAATGTTCATAGAAACATTCCGCCCTCAACCACCAATATTTGAAACTATTAGTAATGTATGGAATATTAATGTAATGAAGTACTTAGCTATACAATAGGTATCTAGTTATAGGTATCGCAGCTAGAGTTGAGACAAACAATACACGTAAAGGTATTTGTGAGACGTGTCAGCCCCACCGACAATACAATGTAAGAAAGCTTTGTGCATTATTTGCGGTTGGCACACAGGTTGGTTAAGGTATACCTAGGTTAAAACAATCATGAGCGGCAATTCTTAAAAATATTCCAACATACCAAGTTGCTCCTTCAGGTAGGAGGCAGCCTAGTATTTTTTTGTAAAATATACACTTATCTAATGTCAAAAAAGGCGTTTTTAAAAATATTAATTTTTTTTTCTTTAATTTAAAGTTGGACTTATAGATCTGTAAATTACCTAAACTAAATGTCTTCCTTCCTTTTCGTTCTGTATATTTTTTGCTCGCGCCATCATAAATTCGCTCAAGTGCAGGGGTTAAGCGTGTTAGCATCAATTTAACAATAACAGCACAAAATATTCTGAATCTCAAATACCTGTCCAACCATTTAAAAAAAGAAAAAAACATTAAAAAATATTATTATTTCGCCTCTTTGACATTACACATGAGTACCTATATCAAGAGACATTTAAGTGTATGTTTTACAAAAAATGACTAAGCTGTCTCGTACCTGAACTTGGTATGTTTTGAAAATATTATTTTTGTATTTTTAGCAAACAGGTGGCCGAAACATAATGGTGTAGTATATTTTTAGAACTGGCTCATGAAGCCCTTTCATTACATTACATCACACACGATAGGTTTCTGAAAAAAAAATTTCAAATCCCATACAAAAAATTGATGACGTCAGAGGATTCCGCGCTGTGATAGTTGTGATTAGTCAGTGATTAATAGGATATATCACGGCCGGCGAAAGCATCCTACCTACTGATTATCGGCTTATTGTTACTGTGATGTCTATAATACTTGACATTGGCGGAATCATCAAAACCCTCATGGAGCCATTTTGAAAAAAAAAATAGAATAGAATAGATGACGTCATAACGCGTTTGACATGATCCGTCACTTAATTTGTGTGTTATCTTGTTAAGTAGTGTATAATATTTATTTATAATAAAGTTTAGTGTAGACAGCGGACGAGAGACGACCAATGGAGGAGCTGCAGGCTGCAGGGGCGGCGCTTGTGCAACTACCACAACAACAATAAGTAGGTAGGCACCTCTGTCTGTCATACATTATATTGTAATATCGTTATTTATTATATTATAGATTATAGATACCTACATGATAGCTTCCGCCCCCGACTTCACCTTTTTAAATGTGACATAACAATTGGTAGGTATATCTCGGAGTATGTCTATGTCACTCTCTACGTCTGTGCAAAAAGATCCCGTCTATCCGTTGATCTGTGTTGACGTGAAATAAGGACAAACAACAAACATACTTACTTCCACACTTTTAATATTAGTTAACATATCTTATTAATGCATCTATATGTAGGTATGGGTATTAAGCTTTATATACCTAACTAAGAAAATGGCACAATGAAAGATTGTCATTATTTATGAATATAATAATAAGGACAAAGTGTCCCGTATTAATAGTTACAGTTAGGTTTGTTTAACAAAAGTGAACCCTTTTAGCAACAAAAATGTCTTTGTGTTTAATAACAGTTTGTGTGCAATATTTGTAATGCTCGCAATATTTAGTTAGGTACTTAGCTGACAAGACAAGACACTGTTCTCTTACTCCATGAAGTATTCTCTAGTAAAACATAAATAGTTAATTATAAAGACAGACAGCACGTAAACTAATTATAAACGTGAAAATTCAGTTTTTATACTATATGACGTAGGTAAGTATAATGTAAGGGTGTCTGACAGGGGGTTGCAACAGTACTAAGTGTCTGACAATGGACGACGTCATTTCTAATATTATTCTAAATAAAATATATAAAAAGTGAGCTTTATACTTTAACGACTTTGAGGTGCAATTTTATACACCTGTTACCTTTCAAAGCAACCGTGATCCAAACTTCATAGTCGAGGATCGTGTTTACCTGTATTAGATAAACTTTCAGATTTCATAAAAATAATCTCATCGTCACGTATTATAATAAGTTAGCTGCCCAACTAAATATTAACTTTACTATATTTTAGATCACGATCAAGTGAGGCTTGCTACTAAATGTTGCTACAATATATAAGTAGGGTCCAGGTAATGGTGGTCTTTGTCCAGCCGCGAGGACAGATGCCATACAGCCATATGGATCACGGACGGACAGACTCTCATATTGTAATTGTTGTTACAGAACGGAACACAAACTCTGTAAGTAAGACATATCTTCATTCAACATGGATGACAGTGCGACTATGTTATAATAGCTTTCTACCCGCTCCTTTGGGTCGTAGCGTGATGTTATATTACAGCCTTCCTGAAAACAAAAAACTGTTCAGCTTTATGTAATGGTACCTACCTATAGATGTTTTGTAATTACTATAAAGTTGCTAAACTGACACACACACACATTTGTACCTATAAACATACCTACCTACCTAATGCACCTATTTAGTTGGTTGTCGTAAGTTAGTACCTATGACAATAAGATGCAGGCGTGAGTGAACAGCGGTATACTTCCACATGTCAACTGTCCAGCTACATAACGGTTGTAAATGAACACATCTGCGTCACAATGTTGCATTCTCACATTCTCTCCCATACAATAGAGCAACCCTTCCGTGTTGCAGGTAATACACCAGAAATGCTCTTCTTTATATTGACCGGGTAATTATAGGTACATCGTTCACACCCCATTTCACCTCTTGATCTGATTTTCGAAGTGAGCGATACGACGATTTATATCTTTATTGTCTCTTTAATTAATCGTTAGTCTGTATCGACGTGGAAGAAGGACGCACAAACAAACTTTTGTATAGATATTAGTTAGGATTAGGAGAGCTAACTCGTGTGAGAGGACGTACTTTCTTAAATCTCCATAAATGTCCTTTTGAGGTCAAGATATAAATGTATTGCAGTGGGATAAACCTCACAATACAAACTTATCATTTAAAACATCGAACACACAAGTAAAGGTGTTTGTGAGCATTATATTGTAGTCACATAGTATTTACACTTTTAGACCATTTATTATTTACAGGAGAATTACATCCGAGTAAAGCATTGAGATAATATAATAAAACCTTACTATAGACAGATGGGTTGGTAGAACATATCAGTAGAACAAGCCAGGAGAGAGATGATGATAATTTACGTAGGTATCTTTAATAATATAACGAATAAACTACATTAATTATAAAATTAGAACATCCACACAAAATAGGTTTTAATACGGAACCCTAAAATGATCCAAATAAGCAGGTATAGAAAGTGACAACAAAATGAAATGGCTTCACATTTAAAAGAAGTTGTCAATTCATGTGAATATGTTAATATGATTAGTAGTTTGTGTTCCGCAGTTTAACTCTTGCTTATTGTGTTATAGTAGTTGTATAACGGTCATATATCAGTGTCCCCGCGACTGGACAATGCCCACTATTACCAGGTAGCGACCACAATACATCCTGTATGAACACCTGCTGATATTATGTACTGATACTGCGATATGGAATGTTAATGTGTCATATAGCTTGCTCATGAGCTTCATAAATATCATTGAACAAGTAACCCTACTGCCTACTGTACTCTGACGTACTCTGAACTTCTGATGTAGGTAAACACTTATTTATTATGGGGAACACAAACACAATAGATATAATCTCAACATTTACTTTAGATTTTAAAAAATAGTACATATACCTGTAAGTAGTTAAACTTGCGTATTGTTAAATGACCCAACTGAATTGTCTAGGTCAATTAATCATTTCAGTTCAAAACCTAAAACAATGTAATATTCACATTTATTAGGGAGCTATTTTTTCACCCGCAGTCCGCAGTCGGCAGTCCGCAAGCCCAGAACAAATAAAATGTAACTGTAATAGTAATTATTATATTGTTTATTCCTGCTCCTGCTAATCTCTAACTTATGTGTATTGTACCTATATTTGTACAACGTGACGTCTATCTATCTATCTAGATATATACAGAGAAACATGGCTGTGTTAGATAGGTAGGTACTGCTCGTATTATTATTTTTCATAAATACTAACGAGCTGTAAAACTACTATTTAGTTATAATATTGGTAATGTGTCATTCTGAAGTTCTCTTACAGATAATTCCGTGCTCTGTGGTTATTTCTAAGAGATCCTACCTGAGTTTCAGCACCACTCGGACAGTAGGCGGGTGTCGGGGCGTCTTAAACCCTTCTCTGAATGTTATCTTAACGGATTATAAACTTACCTTACTTTTATTACATCATATAACCAACTTTCTGGAAACTTCCTGTTGTTTGTTATTGTAGAAACTGTTTTATGGCGTCGCGCGTCGCTAGCTTAACGGTAAACGAGTTGAAGAATAGAGTTATATTCTAGGGCCTTTATTCATAAACGTTTATTAGCAACGTTTTTGTTAAAATATGATTTGTCACTCTCTAACAAACCTGTCTTTACTAATAATAGAAAGAAACAAAACACATTTTAACAAAAACGTTGCTAATAAACGTTTATGAATAAGGGGGTAGGAATATTGTGGCTTTGAACGGTTTGGTCTAAACATTGATATTTTATATTGAGCTTGATATCTAACAAGTATATAGGTATTTAGCTTTAAATACATCAAGTAATATAATAGCAATAAGGAAGATCCCATTTTATAAAGTTTGCACCAAAGCAGCACTAGTAAAAGCATCAGTAACAAATAGTAATGTGTTAACTTTACTGATGTTGGACAATACCAACTGTGTGTTGCTGTTACTAAGCTAACAGAAAGGATTGTTTATTGTTACATATATATAATGTCTGTATACTTCTAACTAACTTATTATACTTACATATAACACACCACCTGTTCTGTTTAATACGGACAATAGGCGTCAAGTGGACATTGTTACTGATTTGTGTGTATAAAATTATTTTTTTATATGGTAATATTTCATTATCATCGTCATTGTAGGTACAAACATAAGAATCCTAACTAACTAATATTATATACGGGAAAGTTTGTTTGTTGTTTGTCATTTATACACATCACTACAGAGTGCAGAGGAACCGATAGACGTTGTTTATTTCTGTACACAGATATTTTCTTTTTTTTTCTTTTTTTTATGGCAATCGTTCACTTATGAACATTTATGCCAGTGTCACATCAGTGTATTTAGCAACTATAGAGAGAAACAAATATTTAAATAAATTTAAAAGCGATCTTCCAGATAGCTGAAACAAAGAAAAACAAAGATAGTTTCTTATGACACATTATGATACCTTTTTCCACTACCATAGGTAATCAAAACCAATGGCGGCGCGTCATCAACCAATTACCAACCGCGACGTTGAGTAGGTACTTGACAATATCATGCGCAAGGAAAACACACTTTTGACAATGATATAGAGAACTAACTACAGATAGACTCTTCGACCTGCATACATGCAGTCTCGAGGTAAATAATATTGAAACAAATAAATAATATGTAACAAAGTTATATCTTGATGTAATGAAAGGAAGATCAAGTTAGTGAGTTATTGTGACAAGGCTGTTTTAGTATCAGGTGAGTCCAATTTCTACCTACATACCTACTTGTATCAATTCAAATATTTCTGAGGACGCTAATCTAAAATGTTCAGCTTTCTACAGGTTCCTGAAACGGATGTCTCTTTAAGGTTGAGTAGGAATTTTTTATATGATGTGGACGGAATATGGGTTAACAAATAAATGAGTAGACTGAGTAATATTGTTATAAAATTGTTTATAGTCACACGTTACTAACAGTTATATATAATAAAGTTAACAACACAAAAGTCAACCTTTTTCTTGATATAATAATAAGTAAGAAAATTGTCCATACAAAAGACATCAACGCGCTCCATAACAAATATTCAACAATAAATAATTGTCAGCCAACTTGACCGCTTGGTAATGTTATATATCATGAGCCCACACCAGAAAGTTGACAGATCAATCAGAAGTAGTAAGTATATTAGGTGCAGCAACAGGCTTGCCACCTGTTCTGTTCAATGTGAACAACTGTCGTCAAGTGGACACTGTTACCGGTGTCTCTGACCACACCGCAACGTATAAAGGTCGTGAAGGTGTGTGTGTTGTATTTAATACATATATACATACATATTAGGTATATAATTAAGTTACAGTTTATATCAAGTATCTACCTCCTTCTGTAGTTCCGCTGTCTGTTAGGATTGTTTATTTAAATGTTTAAAATGATTGCAGGTAGTTTAAAATTGATACTCACTCTGAGAACTTTGATGGGAGCAGTGGCACATTACCTAACTACATGTCGTTATGACTACATACTAATATTGCTACATAAACTAAGATGTTATTTTATTGTTATTAATATTTATGGTAAGTGACATATTGTTTATTAAGGTTAGATTAAAATTAAATGTATTCAGAGACAAATTTCCCAGTTCTTGTTTGTGTTTAGATAATAAATATAATAATAATTAAACTTATTATCGTTCTAGGTTCATTACATAAGAGACACACACTTTGATATGGAATATATACCTAACATCATTGAAGGAGAACACACTCCTCAATGTCTAAAGACAATATTTAGTTACCCTACCATCACCATGTAAGTACCTATTTCAATAACTTATATAGGTTACTAGCTGTTCGTCCGTGGGGCCCATACTAACTTTCATATGGAATATATACCTAACATCATTGAAGGAAAACACACTCCTCAAGATCTGAAGACAATATTTAGTTATCATTACCATCACCATGTAAGATTGTAAGTACCTATTTCAATAACTTATATAGGTTACTACCTGTTCGTCCGTGGGGCCCATACTAACTTTCATATGGAATATCTACCTAACATCATTGAAGGAGAACACACTCCTCAATGTCTGAAGACAATATTTAGTGACCCTACCATCACCATGTAAGTACCTATTTCAATAACTTATATAGGTTACTAGCTGTTCGTTCGTGGGGCCCATACTAACTTTTATATGGAATATCTACCTAACATAATTGAAGGAGAACACACTCCTCAATGTCTGAAGACAATATTTAGTTACCCTACCATCACCATGTAAGTACCTATTTCAATAACTTATATAGGTTACTAGCTGTTCGTTCGTGGGGCCCATACTAACTTTCATATGGAATATCTACCTAACATCATTGAAGGAGAACACACTCCTCAATGTCTGAAGACAATATTTAGTTACCCTACCATCACCATGTAAGTACCTATTTCAATAACTTATATAGGTTACTACCTGTTCGTCCGTGGGGCCCATACTAACTTTCATATGGAATATCTACCTAACATCATTGAAGGAGAACACACTCCTCAATGTCTGAAGACAATATTTAGTTACCCTACCATCACCATGTAAGTAACTATTTCAATAACTTATATAGGTTACTAGCTGTTCGTCCGTGGGGCCCATACTAACTTTCATATAGAATATCTACCTAACATCATTGAAGGAGAACACACTCCTCAATGTCTGAAGACAATATTTAGTTACCCTACCATCACCATGTAAGTACCTATTTCAATAACTTATATAGGTTACTACCTGTTCGTCCGTGGGGCCCATACTAACTTTCATATGGAATATATACCTAACATCATTGAAGGAGAACACACTCCTCAAGGTCTGAAGACAATATTTAGTTATCATTACCATCACCATGTAAGATTGTAAGTACCTATTTCAATAACTTATATAGGTTACTACCTGTTCGTCCGTGGGGCTTATACTAACTTTCATATGGAATATCTACCTAACATCATTGAAGGAGAACACACTCCTCAAGGTCTGAAGACAATATTTAGTTACCCTACCATCATCATGTCAGTACCTATTTCAATAACTTATATAGGTTACTACCTGTTCGTCCGTGGGGCCCATACTAACTTTCATATGGAATATCTACCTAACATCATTGAAGGAGAACACACTCCTCAAGGTCTGAAGATAATATTTAGTTACCCTACCATCACCATGTAAGTACCTATTTCAATAACTTAGTTACTAGCTGTTCGTCCTTGGGGCCCATACTAACTTTCATATGGAATATCTACCTAACATCATTGAAGGAGAACACACTCCTCAATGTCTAAAGACAATATTTAGTTACCCTACCATCACCATGTAAGTACCTATTTCAATAACTTAGTTACTAGCTGTTCGTCCGTGGGGCCCATACTAACTTTCATATGGAATATCTACCTAACATCATTGAAGGAGAACACACTCCTCAATGTCTGAAGACAATATTTAGTTACCCTACCATCACCATGTAAGTACCTATTTCAATAACTTATATAGGTTACTACCTGTTCGTCCGTGGGGCCCATACTAACTTTCATATGGAATATCTACCTAACATCATTGAAGGAGAACACACTCCTCAATGTCTGAAGACAATATTTAGTTACCCTACCATCACCATGTAAGTAACTATTTCAATAACTTATATAGGTTACTAGCTGTTCGTCCGTGGGGCCCATACTAACTTTCATATGGAATATCTACCTAACATCATTGAAGGAGAACACACTCCTCAATGTCTGAAGACAATATTTAGTTACCCTACCATCACCATGTAAGTACCTATTTCAATAACTTATATAGGTTACTACCTGTTCGTCCGTGGGGCCCATACTAACTTTCATATGGAATATATACCTAACATCATTACAGGAGAACACACTCCTCAAGGTCTGAAGACAATATTTAGTTATCATTACCATCACCATGTAAGATTGTAAGTACCTATTTCAATAACTTATATAGGTTACTACCTGTTCGTCCGTGGGGCCCATACTAACTTTCATATGGAATATCTACCTAACATAATTGAAGGAGAACACACTCCTCAAAGTCTGAAGACAATATTTAGTTACCCTACCATCACCATGTAAGTACCTATTTCAATAACTTATATAGGTTACTAGCTGTTCGTCCGTGGGGCCCATACTAACTTTCATATGGAATATCTACCTAACATCATTGAAGGAGCACACACTCCTCAATGTCTGAAGACAATATTTAGTTACCCTACCATCCCCATGTAAGTACCTATTTCAATAACTTAGTTACTAGCTGTTCGTCCTTGGGGCCCATAATAACTTTCATATGGAATATCTACCTAACATCATTGAAGGAGAACACACTCCTCAATGTCTAAAGACAATATTTAGTTACCCTACCATCACCATGTAAGTACCTATTTCAATAACTTAGTTACTAGCTGTTCGTCCGTGGGGCCCATACTAACTTTCATATGGAATATCTACCTAACATCATTGAAGGAGAACACACTCCTCAATGTCTGAAGACAATATTTAGTTACCCTACCATCACCATGTAAGTACCTATTTCAATAACTTATATAGGTTACTACCTGTTCGTCCGTGGGGCCCATACTAACTTTCATATGGAATATCTACCTAACATCATTGAAGGAGAACACACTCCTCAATGTCTGAAGACAATATTTAGTTACCCTACCATCACCATGTAAGTAACTATTTCAATAACTTATATAGGTTACTAGCTGTTCGTCCGTGGGGCCCATACTAACTTTCATATGGAATATCTACCTAACATCATTGAAGGAGAACACACTCCTCAATGTCTGAAGACAATATTTAGTTACCCTACCATCACCATGTAAGTACCTATTTCAATAACTTATATAGGTTACTACCTGTTCGTCCGTGGGGCCCATACTAACTTTCATATGGAATATATACCTAACATCATTGAAGGAGAACACACTCCTCAAGGTCTGAAGACAATATTTAGTTATCATTACCATCACCATGTAAGATTGTAAGTACCTATTTCAATAACTTATATAGGTTACTACCTGTTCGTCCGTGGGGCTTATACTAACTTTCATATGGAATATCTACCTAACATCATTGAAGGAGAACACACTCCTCAAGGTCTGAAGACAATATTTAGTTACCCTACCATCATCATGTAAGTACATATTTCAATAACTTATATAGGTTACTACCTGTTCGTCCGTGGGGCCCATACTAACTTTCATATGGAATATCTACCTAACATCATTGAAGGAGAACACACTCCTCAAGGTCTGAAGACAATATTTAGTTACCCTACCATCACCATGTAAGATTGTAAGTACCTATTTCAATAACTTATATAGGTTACTACCTGTTCGTCCGTGGGGCCCATACTAACTTTCATATGGAATATCTACCTAACATCATTGAAGGAGAACACACTCCTCAATGTCTGAAGACAATATTTAGTTACCCTACCATCACCATGTAAGTACCTATTTCAATAACTTATATAGGTTACTAGCTGTTCGTCCGTGGGGCCCATACTAACTTTTATATGGAATATCTACCTAACATCATTGAAGGAGAACACACTCCTCAATGTCTGAAGACAATATTTAGTTACCCTACCATCACCATGTAAGTACCTATTTCAATAACTTATATAGGTTACTAGCTGTTCGTCCGTGGGGCCCATACTAACTTTCATATGGAATATCTACCTAACATCATTAAAGGAGAACACACTCCTCAATGTCTGAAGACAATATTTAGTTACCCTACCATCACCATGTAAGTACCTATTTCAATAACTTAGTTACTAGCTGTTCGTCCTTGGGGCCCATACTAACTTTCATATGGAATATCTACCTAACATCATTGAAGGAGAACACACTCCTCAATGTCTGAAGACAATATTTAGTTTCCCTACCATCACCATGTAAGTACCTATTTCAATAACTTATATAGGTTACTAGCTGTTCGTCCGTGGGGCCCATACTAACTTTCATATGGAATATCTACCTAACATCATTGAAGGAGAACACACTCCTCAATGTCTGAAGACAATATTTAGTTACCCTACCATCACCATGTAAGTACCTATTTCAATAACTTATATAGGTTACTACCTGTTCGTCCGTGGGGCCCATACTAACTTTCATATGGAATATCTACCTAACATCATTGAAGGAGAACACACTCCTCAATGTCTGAAGACAATATTTAGTTACCCTACCATCACCATGTAAGTACCTATTTCAATAACTTATATAGGTTACTAGCTGTTCGTCCGTGGGGCCCATACTAACTTTTATATGGAATATCTACCTAACATCATTGAAGGAGAACACACTCCTCAATGTCTGAAGACAATATTTAGTTACCCTACCATCACCATGTAAGTACCTATTTCAATAACTTATATAGGTTACTAGCTGTTCGTCCGTGGGGCCCATACTAACTTTCATATGGAATATCTACCTAACATCATTGAAGGAGAACACACTCCTCAATGTCTGAAGACAATATTTAGTTACCCTACCATCACCATGTAAGTACCTATTTCAATAACTTAGTTACTAGCTGTTCGTCCTTGGGGCCCATACTAACTTTCATATGGAATATCTACCTAACATCATTGAAGGAGAACACACTCCTCAATGTCTGAAGACAATATTTAGTTACCCTACCATCACCATGTAAGTACCTATTTCAATAACTTATATAGGTTACTAGCTGTTCGTCCGTGGGGCCCATACTAACTTTCATATGGAATATCTACCTAACATCATTGAAGGAGAACACACTCCTCAATGTCTGAAGACAATATTTAGTTACCCTACCATCACCATGTAAGTACCTATTTCAATAACTTATATAGGTTACTACCTGTTCGTCCGTGGGGCCCATACTAACTTTCATATGGAATATCTACCTAACATCATTGAAGGAGAACACACTCCTCAATGTCTGAAGACAATATTTAGTTACCCTACCTAGGGTTGAACCCTGAAACTGAAACTGTTGACTATATCACCAGCTGTATAACATAAACAAACGTGACCAGCAACATTTACAATATGTGTAGTAAGTACCTACTGGTAGTGCGCTTGTTCTAGAATATACACCGCTATGTCCCCATTACGATCAATGTAGTTAAAATCATATCCCACTTAGATAAATTGGTAATCATTTTGAATTTTGTAATCTCCATGTCGCTTGAACAGATACTTTCATTTTCATTACGGACTTGACAGAAATATATTATTAATTCCAGGAAAGTACGTTGGCGATATCTGATACTCTACTTCACAATAACCTGAATGATGATCACTTCACAGTCCAGAGTCTACACTTGGGATGGCTGACTGTGGCTGTCCAGTTGTCCAGGACGAAGGTGCGTGGATCCACTGCTACCAGGAGATAATATTATCACTCACGGGCGTAGCTATAGGTAGCGTTCACATGGGAAGGGTCCGCGGGTACAAAAATGTATACAGACAAACTAGTTTTCGACATTTATTTATTTTCACATTGTATATTGCACAGCCAACAAAAACACGATATCAAGAGCACATTTAACATTGGTCATAAGGTATTTTATTAAGCTTTTTACGCCTTATGGACGACATATTATTTACGATTTCATCGTAGGTCATCTCCCATTCTATTTCTCAAATAGCTTTTCAACCTCCTTAGGGTTGAAAAACACATTTCTGGGGTTGCTGTGGTCATTGGGAGTGTAGTTTCTAGGGCGGCGGATGGTTTTTCCGCCATAGATTCCCAATGATTCTGCTATGTTTCGTATTCACTTGGAAAAGTATTAGCCTCAGCTTGTCCCAAAAATAATAGCTCTATTACGATCGAAGTCCTCTACACTCAATCACACTGCGCTTCTGTCGCATAGCTATAAAGTTATTAACAGTCTCTAATTGCTGTATCAACTTCATCACATTTTGCTGTAAGTATTCTTCCTTTATCTGCAATTCGACCATCCGCAAGTTCCGCATCTCTCTAGAGATCTAGCGGCTGCATTGTTGCGCACGCATCGCTCCACGTACTCTGGGTCGGTATGTTTATCTCCGACCACACGACGCATGCGCGGTTTACACGTTCATTGTGCGCGCACATAGATAGAGAGCTAAAAGGAATCTGTCTTTGTAGACTCAAAACTTGTTACGTACAATAAAGACATTAAGCAAGCTATTAACACGACTGCAATAAGCTTTGTTAATCAATAACTGTCGTGCGAGCAAGACGGAGTAGGCAACATCTCAGTTAGAAAGAGAAAAATGATGTCCGAAATCTGTCCGAAATGGACCTTTTCTGCGATGCTAATCTTTTATTTTCTCTTCACTCTTAGTATCGCATTTACGCAGGGTCCTTCACAGCAATATGACATATCAGATGCATGAGAGACGACATATCTGAGGTATGACACACGTAGGTACGTTGCCTCTGCCTTCCTGATCTTGTGTCGGTCTCGCCATCTCTTTCAGCCTCTTTATTTTTGGCCCTCTGTACCATGGACGCTGTGTTCTCCTGTGTATCAGCTGTATCAGGTGGATATGTTCTCCGCCTCTTTATTTTTGGCCCTCCGTACCATGTACGCTGTGTTCTCCTGTGTATCAGCTGTATCAGGTGGATATGTTCTCCGCCTCTTTATTTTTGGCCCTCCGTACCATGTACGCTGTGTCCTCCTGTGTATAAGCTGTATCAGGTGGATATGTTCTCCGCCTCTTTATTTTTGGCCCTCCGTACCATGTACGCTGTGTCCTCCTGTGTATCAGCAGTATCAGGTGGATATGTTCTCCGCCTCTTTATTTTTGGCCCTCTGTACCATGTACGCTGTGTCCTCCTGTGTATCAGCTGTATCAGGTGGATATGTTCTCCGCCTCTTTATTTTTGGCCCTCAGTACCATGTACGCTGTGTTCTCCTGTGTATCAGCTGTATCAGGTGGATATGTTCTCCGCCTCTTTATTTTTGGCCCTTCGTACCATGTACGCTGTGTTCTCCTTTGTATCAGCTGTATCAGGTGGATATGTTCTCCGCCTCTTTATTTTTGGCCCTCCGTACCATGTACGCTGTGTCCTCCTGTGTATCAGCTGTATCAGGTGGATATGTTCTCCGCCTCTTTATTTTTGGCCCTCCGTACCATGTACGCTGTGTTCTCCTGTGTATCAGCTGTATCAGGTGGATATGTTCTCCGCCTCTTTATTTTTGGCCCTCCGTACCATGTACGCTGTGTTCTCCTTTGTATCAGCTGTATCAGGTGGATATGTTCTCGGCCTCTTTATTTTTGGCCCTCCGTACCATGTACGCTGTGTCCTCCTGTGTATCAGCTGTATCAGGTGGATGAGTGACGAGCTCCTATATCTGAGGTATGACACGTATGACTTCCTGATCTTGCTTTGGTCTCGCTATCCCTTCTCCGCCTCTTTATTTTTGGCCCTCCGTACCATGTACGCTGTGTCCTCCTGTGTATCAGCTGTATCAGGTGGATGAGTGACGACCTCCTATATCTGAGGTATGACATGTATGACTTCCTGATCTTGCTTTGGTCTCGCGATCCCTTCTCCGCCTCTTTATTTTTGGCCCTCCGTACCATGTACGCTGTGTCCTCCTGTGTATCAGCTGTGTCAGGTGGATGAGTGACGACCTCCTCCTATATCTGAGGTATGACACGTATGACTTCCTGATCTTGCTTTGGTCTCGCGATCCCTTCTCCGCCTCTTTATTTTTGGCCCTCCGTACCATGTACGCTGGGTCCTCCTGTTTTTCCGCTGTATTCCGCACATCCTGACGTATCCTAGCGTGGTACTTAGCAATTATTTTAACCCTCAGTATCGCATTTACGCAGGGTCCTACACAGAATTATGGCATATCTGATGCAAGAGTGATGACATCTTACGACACACGCATGTGTGCCTCTACCTCCCTGATCTTGCCTTGTGTCAGTAGGCAATAAAAGATGAAGAAATAGCTAAAGGTATTGTGGGGGCTTGTGTAGTTAATATTAACCCACATTTGTCGGAATTCAACCCGACTGTTATTCTAGCTGGACGAAGCAACTAACGGGCACGTTATAGTATTAGGTATTTAAGAATAATAAATACTGCACGATTTATAATTATTTTACAACCAAGTGAAATTAAATAAATAAATTAAAGTAACGCGCGCGACACTCAACACGAACAATGGACGACTCGTTGTCGGTCCGCGCCGGCGGGCAGCGAGCGGTAGGTACTCCGCCTGCGTAAGGATGTGGCCTCGAATTATATTATTAAATAATAATATTATATTTAATAAGGTCGCCACAGTATAATTATAAAATAATAGGTAATAATCAGGTATAGGTAGTTAGTTCAGGGGTGAGTTCGTGTTCGGCTCAGAATTCACATATAGCACCCCTGCACTAAAATACCGCACTGTCCTCAATCGGCTGCGCACGATGGTGGCCCGTCTGATTCACGATGTTGTTCGACCGGGGGTATTTTTAACCGACTTCAAAAAAAAGGAGGAGGTTCTCAATTCGACTGTATTTTTTTTTATGTTTGTTACCTCAGAACTTTCGACTGGATGAACCGATTTTGATGATTCTTTTTTTTTGAAAGCTGGTCCTTCCCGTCCCATTGGTTTTAATATTAAGGTGGAATATAAAATAATTTAGTGATAATTTAAATAATATTAACTATTAGCTCAACTTGGTAGTAACTTGTGTATAGTTCTAGATTTCGTAGCCCGACCTACCCTCACCTCATCTTCAAGGCTTGTCCACTTTTTAATTCAACAAACCAATAGGAAACGGTTGCTTCTGAATAAGAAAACTCACTAAAAGTGTTAACTAAAATTTTAAAACATTTTGTTGACAAACCATTTTTATAGTTATAACAAATCATTGTCCGAAAATCACGACGAGCTAGCTCCATGGTTAATTCTAATTCCCTTCTCATTCTAAAAAGGAAGATTTTCTAAAAATATAATGTGATTTACAAATAACCTTTACGATGGTATATATAACTTGCAGGAGTTGCAGGTGTCAAACAATAGTGTAAAGAGTACTTTTGGTATACCACTAGTAGTCGTACCTGTAGTTACTAGGTAGGTAACTGTAGTTACTAGGTAGGTAACTGTAGTTACTAGGTAGGTAACTGTAGTTACTAGGTAGGTAACTGTAGTTACTAGGTAGGTAACTGTAGTTACTAGGTAGGTAACTGTAGTTACTAGGTAGGTAACTGTAGTTACTAGGTAGGTAACTGTAGTTACTAGGTAGGTAACTGTAGTTACTAGGTAGGTAACTGTAGTTACTAGGTAGGTAACTGTAGTTACTAGGTAGGTAACTGTAGTTACTAGGTAGGTAACTGTAGTTACTAGGTAGGTAACTGTAGTTACTAGGTAGGTAACTGTAGTTACTAGGTAGGTAACTGTAGTTACTAGGTAGGTAACTGTAGTTACTAGGTAGGTAACTGTAGTTACTAGGTAGGTAACTGTAGTTACTAGGTAGGTAACTGTAGTTACTAGGTAGGTAACTGTAGTTACTAGGTAGGTAACTGTAGTTACTAGGTAGGTAACTGTAGTTACTAGGTAGGTAACTGTAGTTACTAGGTAGGTAACTGTAGTTACTAGGTAGGTAACTGTAGTTACTAGGTAGGTAACTGTAGTTACTAGGTAGGTAACTGTAGTTACTAGGTAGGTAACTGTAGTTACTAGGTAGGTAACTGTAGTTACTAGGTAGGTAACTGTAGTTACTAGGTAGGTAACTGTAGTTACTAGGTAGGTAACTGTAGTTACTAGGTAGGTAACTGTAGTTACTAGGTAGGTAACTGTAGTTACTAGGTAGGTAACTGTAGTTACTAGGTAGGTAACTGTAGTTACTAGGTAGGTAACTGTAGTTACTAGGTAGGTAACTGTAGTTACTAGGTAGGTAACTGTAGTTACTAGGTAGGTAACTGTAGTTACTAGGTAGGTAACTGTAGTTACTAGGTAGGTAACTGTAGTTACTAGGTAGGTAACTGTAGTTACTAGGTAGGTAACTGTAGTTACTAGGTAGGTAACTGTAGTTACTAGGTAGGTAACTGTAGTTACTAGGTAGGTAACTGTAGTTACTAGGTAGGTAACTGTAGTTACTAGGTAGGTAACTGTAGTTACTAGGTAGGTAACTGTAGTTACTAGGTAGGTAACTGTAGTTACTGGGTAGGTAACTGTAGTTACTAGGTAGGTAACTGTAGTTACTAGGTAGGTAACTGTAGTTACTAGGTAGGTAACTGTAGTTACTAGGTAGGTAACTGTAGTTACTAGGTAGGTAACTGTAGTTACTAGGTAGGTAACTGTAGTTACTAGGTAGGTAACTGTAGTTACTAGGTAGGTAACTGTAGTTACTAGGTAGGTAACTGTAGTTACTAGGTAGGTAACTGTAGTTACTAGGTAGGTAACTATAGTTACTAGGTAGGTAACTGTAGTTACTAGGTAGGTAACTGTAGTTACTAGGTAGGTAACTGTAGTTACTAGGTAGGTAACTGTAGTTACTAGGTAGGTAACTGTAGTTACTAGGTAGGTAACTGTAGTTACTAGGTAGGTAACTGTAGTTACTAGGTAGGTAACTGTAGTTACTAGGTAGGTAACTGTAGTTACTAGGTAGGTAACTGTAGTTACTAGGTAGGTAACTGTAGTTACTAGGTAGGTAACTGTAGTTACTAGGTAGGTAACTGTAGTTACTAGGTAGGTAACTGTAGTTACTAGGTAGGTAACTGTAGTTACTAGGTAGGTAACTGTAGTTACTAGGTAGGTAACTGTAGTTACTAGGTAGGTAACTGTAGTTACTAGGTAGGTAACTGTAGTTACTAGGTAGGTAACTGTAGTTACTGGGTAGGTAACTGTAGTTACTAGGTAGGTAACTGTAGTTACTAGGTAGGTAACTGTATTAACAAATGGTTTGGTGGCCTTTATTAATATGAATATACACTTAGGTATTTAATTACAATATCTAAAAATAAGTCAAGTATAGAAACTGTACGCAGATCGCTTGTAATGAGAATTATTCATTTTTAAAGAGTAAAATAAGAGAAGACAAAGTGAGTTAGGTACATTAGGATCACACGCACTAGAACAATGTACCTATATACCTGCTGAGATAAATAATGTTTAATTTTAACTTTATAATAAAGTACTTTGAATACAATTAGCTATCTTTCTTTTATGGAACCTTACAAATACCTAAAACCAAACACGAATCTCACCCGTCTTGTACCAAAAGCATATAATACCATAATAGGTAGGAACCTAGCTGCCCCTGGGTCTCAATTCCCTCCTCAATCTAGGAATCAAGCCAAAAATGAATATAGGCCATACTAATAACCACTCGTCCACAGTACATGTGGTCCCGGGTTCAATTCTTACTAGTGCCAAAATGTTGTTAAAAATAACAGCAAATATTTACGTTACGTCTGTTATACAAGTGGCACAATCTAGGTCCATTAAGTGCAGCATCCAACAAGCTTGTCATCTGTTTTCTATTTAGTATGAACAATTGGCAATAAGCGGACATTGTTACCGGTGTCTTTGGTCACAACTCACACCTCAAGGTATAAAGGGCGTGATCTTTTATTTTTGAAGAAGTCCTTTACTGCCTCCCTAAACATTGTGTCTATCATTTGTGTTACGAGTGAGATTCGAACTTGGTTCCCCCGGTGTCAAGTCTAACGGTCTATCGATTCATTATCAATATACCACCTATATATTCACGCCTGTTTCCCATAAGCATAGACAGAGAACAGCACCACTTCACGGCGGTTTTAATACCTATAGTACTTTATGGATCAAGGACTCACTCAAGGTAGTATTGATGTAGGTACTGCCGCTAGGTAACTAAGAGGGGCGGTAACCCATGTTTTTTATGTTACGTAAAAGTAATAAAACATTTTAAAATATATGTTTTTTGTTGGTAGCTAGGTAGGTAGGTAGGTACACTCTATTGGTTGTCGCGTTTTTTTTCTAAATAAATCTATCTACGAAGCCTCCCTCTTTTAGCCGATGGTATTTTTGTTAGGCTTTACCTAACGAGTTCCCAGTTCTGCAAAAGTATATAAATTAAATGGAATACAATATACATAGTTAAATTATATTATATCGTTGGCTAATGTATGTTTTGTTCAGTCATTAATGTTTTTACAGAATTTTTAATCACGTGGTGGGAAAAGTTGAAATGAAAAAAGCACGCCGTCAACAGAGTGAGATAGGTAATAGTTTCATCTCGTTTCATAGCTAGCGTCTCAAGTTGTCAACCCGTTATTATACCGTTCTTGTGAATTAACAATAGGTGGGGAGAGAAAGGTTGTTTTGTTGGAGTTGGAGTTGGACAGTCAGTTCCTTCTGGTCCGTCTTGTGCATCAGTCGTCACACTAGACATTATGGCATTGTCGAACACCATCATAGTACAAGATACCAACCTCAACCTCAATAACACCACGGTGCCAGTCTGGCAGTGGCAAAGTGTGACCACACAACCAAGTCCGCCTCTTACCCCGGAGGAGGACTTTCGGAAATTGGACGATTTGGCACTGGACCCTGAGTTCCAGGAGTTTAAGGCGAGTGCGGCAGCCTTGGTGGCCAGTAGCAGCCGCAGAGTCACCAGTAACCCTCACATGCGCCGGTCTGTGTCAGCCCAACACGGCCAACAGGGCAGCAGTGACCCTGGGTACTTGGAGCGTCGGGTGAAAAATAACGCGGCTGCCAAACGGTCCCGCGACCTGAGGTCCAGCCGGCTAGATAATCTCCTGGTTGAAGCAGCTTACTTGGAGAGGAGTGTTCCAAAACTAATGGAACAGCTGGACCACTTACAACGGGAGGTAACTGCGAGGGCCGCGCGTAGAGGTATATAACTGTCATAATGTAGTTTAAGGTTATTTTAATAGTTTACTACTAGGAACGGTGAAGCAATAGTTGTATTTATACACTGTGATAATGAGATGTGATAGACAAGGAGCTATTACAACGTTTATATTATTAATTATGTTAAAATATAAAGTACACTAAAATCTGTGCTAAACTTAAATTAAATGTAGACCTATAGTTTTTTTTGTAAATGTTTCTTATGTGTAATAACTGTCTACCTAATAATGTAAATTGTAAAACAATCTAAATTTATATATTTTTAATTAATAACTACCTACTTTTAACTAGATGGATTGTGCATTATGTAAATTGTAAAACAATCTAAATTTATATTTTTTAATTAATAACTACTTAACTGATGTTGGGCATTATGTAAATTGTAAAATTGCAAATTTAATTTATAAATGTTTTTAAAATTTTTAATTGTAAATATAAATATTTGTTAAGACTTCGACTTGCAATAGATATCTACGAGTACCTATCAAACAAATGGTTATTTTAATTTTTAATGTATTATAAATATGACAAATAAATGTGTAGGTATAATAATGTAAATTGTAAAACAATCTAAATTTATATTTTTTAATTAATAACTACTTAACTATATGGATTGTGCACTGCATTATGTAAATTGTAAAATTCCTAATTTAATTTAAATGTTTTTAAAATTTTTAATTGTATGTTAAGACTTCGACTTGCAATACTAACCTAACCTAACAAACAAATGGTTATTTTAATTTTGAATGTATTATAAATATGACAAATAAATTTTAATGTGTACCTAATTACCTACAAGAAGCTCAAAGTAGGAGGTAATGACAGATTTATATACTTATACTTAAGTAAAATAAATTACTGTTTTATTTTCCAATTTCCGTACCTAAAAGTTAAGGGGAGGAACGAATAATTTCGGTTGATTTCTGAACTGAAATTCCCGAATTTTACGAATGCTATGAACATACAATTTGGTCATCGAAAACTAGAGGATTTTATCTAGTATTGTGTAGGATGAAAACATGATTGGTGAAAATTTTCTCGATAACTTAATTTTTTGAAATCACCTCTTCAAAAACACCTTTTTAGTCATACGACCATACTCTGAAGGGATTTACGTTTAAATTTTATACGAATCTGTAGGTAATTTCAGTACCTAGTATTGATTAAGAAGATGTTTCCCTGCATGTGATCGTTTTTTAATAAATTATTTATTTGTAATGTGCCGCTTACGTCATTTATTCCGAGAGGCGATACATTATGCCCTTTTCACTTCTGCAGCAAGAACGGACAAAGCGCCGTCGTTGTCTTGCATGACGTGATAGTTGCGCCCGAACCACGAGTTTAGAGCGAGGCTTACGATTAGAAATTTCTGAGTCGTTCCTCGTCTTAATGTCTTTTGGTTATGTGGTGTGTGAGTCTGTTATAGGTATGTTCTCTCGTATTATTATGTTGTAGGTATACATATTTTAGCCTAAATGTAATGAATGAAGAATGTTCAGTGTTGAATTCTACAGAAAAATTAAACATTCAGAAACATTCAGACATTTATGTCTGTAACTGGTCGACTCCAAATAGTTACCAAGTGACAACACAACCTCTGGTCAACGTCATAACCCAAATGTGATGTGATCATTGTGTAGGTAGGTAAGTACAGTCAACATACGACATGTGTTGCTGGACGTGGGACGTGGGACGTGGGACGTGAGTGAGCGGGAAGTTCGCATCAATAATTACTTTATTACCTTCAGTTTATATATTATTACCTACTACCAATGGACCGAACTGGACAACACATTGTATCTACTCTATTACTACAAACTTTAGTATGTGAACTGCATCTAAATATTATATGGACCAAAGAAGAAGTCCAATTTCTCGTGCTTCCGAGGGCAGGTAAAGCACTATTTCTAGAGATACTTAAGAAGTGACACATCTAAGTTCATTAAGGCAGCAACAGCTAGGCTTGTCACTTGTTCTGTTATGGACAACTGGTGTCAAGTGGTCACTGTTATATACATATGATGGCTCTGGCCACCCCGTCAATAATATAAAGGCCGTGAAGATTAAATACCTACTTTTGATTATTTTTGAGGCATTTTGAAATCTAAAGGATTGTCGGATTTGGTAGGTGGATGATATTAAAACATGCGGTCACTGATGAAGTGTTGTAACTAATATTATAAATACGAAACTGTTTGTTACTTTTTATCCCGGAAATTCCCCGACGAATAGCTAGCGACGTCGACCAACAAACTGAACACAAGCGGTCACATGGTGTACACACATCTGTCACGTCACGTCACAGTATTAGTAACACGCCCGTGTACACAACCTTCCTATTAGTGCATGTTGCACACAAATACTGGCATGTGGAACATTCACATTGTGTCCAGATTATATAGGTTACATACAACCTATAAGTAGATATTTCTAATATAATATAAAGTCATATACTTATATACCTACAATTAGACTTACTACAAATACCCGAAAATGGCAAATAGAAAAATTAATTTTGCCGTTTATTCAGGAAGACTACGTACCATCACGCCACGACTCAAAGGAGCGGGTAGTAAGCTAGTCTGAAATAGTTAGTCTTACTTACAGAGTTTGTGTTGTCGGTCCGTGATCCATATGGCATCTGTCCTCGCGGCTGGACAAAGTTGTAGCAAGCGTCACTTGATTGTGATCTAAAATATAGTAAAGTTAATATTTAGTTCGGCAGCTGACTTAGTATAACACTTTGTTACGATACAATACACTTGTTTATCATAAAAGTATCAAATTGAAGCTCGTTTCTGTCTAATAAGTAAACAATATAATATGTTAGGATGTGCTATATCTACCTAGCTGACATAATTAGTTTACGTGCTGTCTGTCTTTACTAGAGAATACTTCATGGAATAAGAGAACAGTGTCTTGTCTTGTCAGCTAAGTACCTAACTAAATATTGCGAGCATTACAAATATTGCACACAAACTGTTATTAAACACAAAGACATTTTTGTTGCTAAAAGGGTTCACTTTTGTTAAACAAACCTAACTGTAACTATTAATACGGGACGCTTTGTCCTTATTATTATATTCATAAATAATGACAATCTTTCATTGTGCCATTTTCTTTCTTACTTTAACAATTAAATAGTTTCCAATTTAGTGAGGTGGAGGTAAATTACTGTTAGGGGAGCATTATTTAAACATGTTTAAACAAGTTTTGAAGACATCCACAATTTTCAGTTACCAACAAACGTGGCTTCATTCCGTCAGCTATCTTACCATCATATCTAACTACACGTTCTTTTAATTTAAACTAAAAATAAATATAAATATAAAAATTACATTACATTATACTTATATTTATAAATTGTAAGGTCTATATAAAAATAAATTAATTAAAGTGGTATACCTACATCCACTATAAATAAAATATTTGTTCTAGGAACTCCGACGGCTGGCCTAAAAGACCGAGAACACTAATTGCGTTACCTCTTTGAATTTCTAGAGCAACGTGTCTTATAAAGAAGGCCAGCTGCATCGGTTAAAAGTTTTCCAATCTTTTCAGCAATTATCTATATAATTACCTAGCTTAAACTGCTTAATACATACAGATAGAATAGATGCAATAATATTTTTTTGTACCTACCTACCTAATATTGTTAATGTTAACTAATATTAAAACTGTGGAAGTAGGTAAATATGTTTGTTGTTTGTCCTTATTTCACGTCAACACAGACCAACGGATAGACGGGATTTTTTGCACAGAGGTAGGTAGTAATATATTCTTGAAGACCGGGGCGGGGGGGGGGAGGTGTAGCTAGTAGGTATCTATAACAAATAACGATGTCACAATATAAATTTATGACATAGCCAGACATAGATACGATAAAGGCACCTATTTAATTGTTGTAGTAGTTGCACAAGCGCCGCCTCTGCTCCTCCATTGGTCGTCTCTCGTCCGCTGTCTACACTAAACTTTACTCAACTCATTATTTGTACTTTACATTGAGGCATACTTCGCGCATGTATAACTCAGTTGCAATTGAATTGTGAGCTTTAGGTATAATGTTACTTGTATATGTTACTGTGAATGTCCGAAGTTGGAGCTTGTGTGTATGTTGACCTACTTTCAACTCGGACTTGTAGCTCCTGAGATTACCGCGTTCAAACATACAAAAAATAACATATACAAACAATCTATTATGATAAAATAATTTATTGTAGTATCTACCTAATAAAATATTTATTACAAAATAATTTTGCTTTATTTGATTTGATTTTTATTTTCTATAAGTATGGCCCTGGATGATGACTTCGCGCTTGTTCTCTCTTTCGCACGGTGTCATCAGGGCATGATTATTCATAAGGCAATGTAGCCAACTGCCTAGGGGCCCCATCGGCTAGCCTCTAGCCTCCATAGGCTCCGCGCACCGTAAAAAAAAATTGAATGAAAATTTTATTTGAAGATTTGTATACTTGCATTGTGGTAGAAAAAATGTATTTTAGGAAGTAAGAAAAGGGTACATGGACCCGAGAATTTCATTGCCTAGGGGCCCCGACATGGTTAATCCGGCCCTGGGTGTCACGCGTGTTTGTATGGCAAGGCGCTGAGTTTATCTATCTTGTTCTATTAATTTATCGAAGCCTAGAACTAATGTTGTATACAACAACAATACCAATATTGTACAGTCGGCGTGTATAGCTAAATACTTCATTACATTAATATTCCATACATTACTAATAGTTACAAATAATATTGGTGATTGATGGCGGAATGTTTCTATGAACATTAACAAGCGAGATAGCAATATTGGTCTCAAGCAGATAGAAAGAGAGGGATTGAACTGAACAGTTCTCTCCGCCCAACACCTTCTCTCCGCCCCACAAATTATATTTCAGTTTAGTTTAGTTACAGAGTTGCCAGATTGGGTATTTTTTTCGCAATTCTGGGTAAAGTTTTGGCTCCTGGAGAAATTTCGGAGAAATGTTTGGAGAGAAAATAAAAGACATGGAGAATTTTGGTTACTTAATTTTGGAACGCACCCGTAATATAAAGCCAACAAAACAGGAAAGTGCATTGTCTTTTCACTCAAATTTCACTGACTCACTCTACTACAGATTACCTAATATTATGAATATTATAATGAATGATAATGAAGGAATAACTGAGACACTACTTTGAAATCCCTACCTATACGCTACCTATAGGTATACTTAATCTATGAACTAGTCTGTGAATGACTCCACAGTGATTGTATCCTCTTTGAATGAGTCAGAGAGTATATTTATGTATTAAAGTAACATTTAAGGGCCGTTGGTCAAAGTCATCTTATAACTGTCAAAAATATGAAAATATTTTTCATTATTAAGGGGCGGTGGTCAAGGTCATCTTGTATCTGTCAAAAATATGGCAATACTAAGTTAATCCTGGAAACGTGAGTTTATTTATACAACATCTCCTCACCCCAAAAGGATTGTTGCTAGTTGAAATTGGATTGAGCCATATTTTTATTATTCAGGGTTCTAAAGAGCCGTAGTTTTCGATACGCAAAGGCACTGCTCGGGGTGAGGAGATGTTATATAAATAAACTCACGTTTCCAGGATTAACTTAGATTTGCCATATTTTTGACTGATACAAGATGACTGAGAGCCACGGGTCCTTAAGAGTTCTAAATAGCCATAGTTTTATAGCAATAGCAAGGTTCGTTTTGGAAACTATGGCTATTTAGAACAGTAAATAATAAAAATATTGCTCAATCCAATTGGAAATGTTGTACTAATAAACTCACCTTTCCAGGATTAACTGAGATTTGCCATATTTTTGACAGATATAAGATGTCTGAGAGCAACGGTCCTTAAGCAAATAAAGTTTTTTATGCCGTGTTACATTAGTCTACTTCATACATTACATTTTTGAAGTTATACTTTTAGGCGCGTTATGAAAAAATTATATGAGAGTGAAATTTTACGATGCAACAAAAAGTTACAGTATGAAGTTGCCGAGAGTGATATTTCCACAAAATTTCACGATGCGCGCGCACGATGCAAGTTTATTTTTTTATTATATTAAATAGACAATTTAGTACATAAATATATGTATAACAAGTCATTTTCAAAATAAAATTATTTAAGTAGGTAATTGACTTCAGATTTCAGCAACTGTACGATCACTTTGTTTGTCTTATGCCAAAAAAGTATAACTCACACAGTTTTTTATCAAAATACTTAATTTTTTAGTCTTTGGGTAAAACCAAAGAAAATAGTATCATTTTGGAGAAAAATAATTTCAAATTTGCGAGAAATTTAAAATCGCATCTGGCAACTCTGTTTAGTTAGTACCAACTCCCCAAGGGTGCAACACACGGGCATACAACAAGTAGCACCGTGTAGCATAGTTCTTGTTGTGTAGTTATTGCTGATATAAATGTAAGTATTCTATATAATATTTAAATATTTTATGTTATTTATCATGGATTTTACAAACTTTTGTACGAAATAGCTTGTTTAATTTTTCCGAAATGTTTCCATATTCGTTCCATGAAAATGTGTTCAATATCTACTTGTTCATGAAATTTGTTCAGTTGTCATTATCGGTAGGTATATTTAATCCATGCACCAGCAAAGCAAAGATAGAAATGACTTATGAAGGTAGGTAGGTACTTAAAGTAAGTTTTGTTTAATATCGTTGTTAGAAGAGGGTATATGTATTAACACTTGATCTTTTTTTTAAACCTAGATTATTGATCTCGAGTCTCGTCTTGATCCATAAAATGAGTAGTACCTACCTATGATGATGTGTAGTATATATAACCGTATGATGTTTGTTGCAGCATGTCATTGTGGACACCATACCTGGAGCAGGAGGAGCAAGAAGTCCCGCTAGACCTGAGTATTACAGCTCGTCGTGAGGACTCGTCGTCTCCGGTATACTTGGACAAGCATCCCTGGTGCGGCCCGTCGGTCCCTAACCGCCCCGCACCCCTCGCGGTCCCGGTCCCCGTGTATCCCTACGTACCGGCACCGCTAGTACCGCAGCCACGCTTGTCCCTCGAGTGGAGCTCGACATCCCGCTCCCCGGTAGTACTCCAGTCTCCGCTGTACGACGAGGAGTACCTGAGGTATCGTCACCAGGCACTGACCGCACGGACCGACGCCGTCTGTACCAGTAACCCTCGGATGCGTCGGGACGTGCGGCGTACTGCGGATTCACAGGAGGACCCGGCGTACATGGAACGGAGGGCCAAAAACAACGAGGCGGCGAAAAGATCGCGGGACCAAAGGAAGATAAGGGAATTAGAGGCACAGATACGTGTGTCGTACCTCAAATGGAAGAGGTCATTACTCTTGTATGAGATACGAGAGAAACAGAGACAGCTAGCTCACATGTAGTAGTATGACATCTTCCATCTGAGGTATCACACACGTATACCTATGTGACCATCTACCTCCCATTTCAGATGGTCCCGCGATCTCTTAGCCCTCCGTAGGCACCATGTACGCTAGGTCCTCTTTAGTGTCCGGTATACGCCGCACGTCCCGACACATCCGAGAGTTACTGTTAGGTTGATACCTATCCTTGTATGATTACAAGGATAGGTAGGTACCTCAAGTGGAACATGTATTTATTTTTTATATTCGTTTCCTTTATTTATTTATTTCACAGAAAATAAGTTACATATATAAATTGTAGGTAGATGTTATTATATGTTACTGTAGGTATTGTAAATATTGTAATATATGAAATGAAGTAGGTAGGTACCTAAGTGTTATTAAGTCGTAGACTATTGAATTACTAGTAAATAAATATCTGTTATTAGAAAAGTTTTATTCAACATAAGTAGGTACCTATCTAACAATAAAATTAATACCTACTTACAGAAAAAGTGACTAATAATGTTATAATATAATTTCAAATACTGCTCTAGTTACCTATTTTCAAATATCGTATCAAATTGCTTAGTTCTGTGTCAGCCTCGATCAAACATGTCGTCGCCGTTGGTTGAAGTGTACGAGAATTTGACTGACCGCCCGTATCTGTATTACCTTTGATGATCGGACAAAAACCGACACGACATGGGACGGATTGTATCATAACGGCGTATTGAGATCGCGTATCATCACCCGTCCACATATGCGGTCATGATACGCGTCGGCGATACGGATACGGTGATCGGATCGGGCAAATGATACATTTATCTGGACCCGCCTATAGATACTACTACCACTACTATATCAAGCGTACCTAATGACAATATAATTTAAAACATAATTACTTTATTGTGCTATTTCTAACAACCAGCCACCCTATTCCTTATCTCTGGTTACTATTGCTAACCGTCCATCTCTATCCTTCCAGCTGTCATATTTACTAATCTATAGTTATTGTTAGCAACAATAACACGGAATACGGGGGCTGGTAATAATTAGTTTATTTGTGGAAGCATCTTGAAAGACATTTGTTTGGATGGTTTACAGTCAATCACGCTGAAAATACTGGATGTATTTGTATTATAATTCTGCACACAGATAGACCATGATTACTTTTTATCCCTGAAATCCTTCAGGATAATCAAAGTTTTTCACGGGCGAAGCTGGTGGACGGAAAGGTAGTTTCAAATAAATATACTAACAGTAACTTCTGTACGTTATGAGTTATTGTTTCTTCTGTTGTTCAGGTAGCAGAGCAGACTATAGGTAGGTAGGGGCGGCGCTTGTGCAACTACTCTGACAACAATACACACCTATATATATAATAAGGTACCTTCAGCTAGCTCCGTATGTTATATATACTTATTTATTACTAGCTACCGACCCGGCTTCGTCCGTGGTAGTTATTGATTGGTTGACGTTTATGGTACCTAGAGTACAGGCTCAATAAAGGTACATTTATTGCAAAAATATTTTTTCAATTCGGTCCAGTAGTTCCTGAGATTAGCGCGTTAAAACATATCTAATATCTACAAAGTAAGTACCTACCTGCCAACAGAATATACTTACATATTTAAAACAAACACATCTTTACGGCCTTTATAGGTACTTTTCGGTGTGTCCAGAGACACCAGTAACAGTGTCTACTTTTCGCCAGTTGTCCATATTGAACATAATTTATTATACTATGTAGGTATAGGTTAAGTAATATAATGACACATATTATAAAACAAAGTCTGTACATGTGACCTTTTTACGCAAAAACTACTGAACGAATTTTGATGCGGTTTCACTATTAGATAGGTTGATTTACCGTGAAGGTTTTCAAGTATGAAACATGGACTTATCATGTTTAGGAGCCAAGCAACAACAGTATAAGTGAATCAAGTCGGGGAAAAAAGTTAGCCGCAGCAAGTTTTCATGGCGTATGCTGTCTAATCCTTTATAGAGATGTAGGTAACAAAATTATATAGGAAATATAATTATGTAGAATAAAGTGGTAGACAAAAAAGTCCGCTGTAGCATATATAGTCGTATAGTATAGGGGTCGCTAGTATGATATAATTACAAAATCTCTAACATATAATACTTAAGAGGATCGTGTAGCTCAGCGTACGCAGCGAAATAGGTATTTAGAAAATCATATTCTATCTCAAGCGCGCTCTTCCCCCGGGCATCAGTGCGACAGAGAGCACTGCAGCTCGTGAGTGTTCGTAGGTATGTTCTTCGTTAAAAATTGCGTTTGGGCGAAAACGATTTACACCTAGTAAACTATAACGAAACCTTATAATTTTGGTGTCAAACGTTTTAGCAGATTATAATCTACGTACGTACGCTTTGCTTTTTTTGAAATTTTGCTTTGTTTCTCAAATACAGACGGTTTATTACGAGCAAGTTATGAACTAAAAAAACCGAGATTTGAGGGGCTTATAACTTTTGACCTATTACGAATTTTGAAAAAAGGAAAAAATACGTACGTAGTTTTTCACTATGTCAGTAACATATTACAAAATCGTTAAAATTAAATAATATTTAGGGGTAGTAAAACGTTTTCTCCGTTTGTATGGACATGGACGCGGTACACTACACTCTTAACAACATAATCTCTAATTATATTTTGTACAACGATCAGAAAATATAAGATATACTTAATAAACTATACTAGATCTAAATTTGAAATATTTATTTTTTATAAGCAAAACATACCTACATTTGATATATAATTGTTTGGTAGGAATACTATACAGCGCTCGAATTCAATTTCTTTGTGTATATCTAACAGTCAAATGCGGCATAAAACTTATTTAGTCTAATATTTAGATCACATAGAGTATAGAGTTACCTACCTATAACTTCATTTGTCTACTTTCAAAATATATACAGTGCTAGGTTTCCGCCCTTTCTAACTTTCATGCCCTATTGTAAATCCACCCGTTTAAAAAAATGTAGCCTTTGTCTTCCCTAAGGTTTCAAGCTTTCTCCATTTCAAATTTGATCAAAATCGCTCAAGTGGTTTAGTTGTGAAAGTGTAGGTATAACAGACAGACAGACAGACCGTTTTCGCATTTATAATATTGATATAAAATAATAATCAACATATAATTATGTATTTATTTCAACATTATATCGAAACCTTTTATCGAACCAAGTACAACGTCTACAAATTGATTCTGTCACTGTGTTGTTCACACTGCTCTAATATAACCTGTATTTATACCTACTGTTAAAAAATGGCGATCAACTTGGATTATATTACTTTGGAAACTTATTTAAAGAAAGAAAATCGCACAATAATTATAATATACAGTTAGGTTTGTTTAACAAAAGTGAACGCTTTTTGTAACAAAATATGTCTTTTGTGTTTAATAACAGTTTGTGTGCAATATTTATAATGCTTGCAATATTTAGCCAGGTACCTTCGTTGACAAGACATTGACAATACTGTTTCTGCTCTAAACATATTGTATTATAATATAGCAGGATGTTCATTATTTACAATTCACAAGTAATAAAATACCTACATATATACTTAGTCAGGTCATAAGTTCTGTCACATGTTTAATATGAAATAATTGAGACATATTTATTATTGATGTAATCACTTATATACCAAAATGAACTTAATAAAACAGATTCTTATGCTAATAAAGTTTATTCAAAATGACCCCCGCGATTTTGAATACAGGCCTTCAACCTGCGCGGCCAGTCGTCTATCGCAGTACGAACGAGGTCCATGTCAATTTCGGCGGCTGCCTTAATCAAGGATGCCTTGAGTGACTCCAAATCAGGATGATGCGTTGAGCAAGCCTTTTCCTCCAAGTGTTGCCATATCTTGTAATCTAACGGACTCAAATCTGGACTGGAGGAGGGCCAGTCTTCGTGCCGGATGAAGTCAATTTCACGCGCCGCCAGCCAGTCTTGAGTGCTTTTCGCTCTATGAGCTGGCGCAGAATCTTGTTGGAATACCCAGCGCCTGTTATTGAACATGGTATGAGAAACAGGTTCCACAAGGTTCGTAAGGACTGTATTTTGATACACAACTGCATTTGTTTTTACGCCTTTCACACAAAAATGTACCTCAGTTAAGCCCCAATAAGAGACTCCCAACCAAACCATGAGTGAGGATGGAAAATGGCCTCGTTGGACACACGGAACACGGTTGCTCGCTTCTTCACTGCTGTGTGCGTACACCTTATCATTTTGTTTGTTGTAGCTCTCTTACACATTAAAAAAAATTTCATCCGAAAAAAGAATTGCCCGCGTACCGGTTCAACAAAGCGCGACATCTCTTCAACCTCAGGTCCATTAAAGGAGCTTTCAAACGATGTCCTGTTTTTCTTCGATATGCCCGAAGCCCTAAGTCTTCATTTAACACCCTTTTCACCGTGGTTCTGCTTAAACCCATCTAAAGGGCCAAAAGTTTTTGCTTACGTATGGGATTTCTTTGAATTCGCGCCGTCACAGCTTTTATTACTGCTGGAGTCCTAACAGAGCGAGGGCGAGCACTTCTTGACCTGTCATCTACACTAGAGTCTTCATTGTATCGTTTGATGGTACGATAAACGAATCTTTTGGTTATATTCAAATTTTTTCAATATGTCAAAAATCTGAATTGGCGCGTAACCGCAACGATGCAACGCAATAACCTCAACACGGTCTTCTTTAAGTGTCCACTACATATTTAAAAATAAGTAAAATTCTAAAAAGTATACATTTTTATATTCATGAAAAATTCTAAATTCGATTTTAATAAACATTTTTGTGGCCAGCATTTTAAATTGAAAAGTTTTTATTGTGTGACAGAACTTATGACCAAACTATGTATATACCTACTAACTACTTTCTAAAACAAGAAATTTACTAAAATTATATAGGTACCTATAAATAATGCTATTAAACCTATAAAAAATCCTACGAAAACCACAATATTATTCCCACGACATTACAACATATTTTTTCAGGAATCATTGTTTTTATATATATTTTTTTAGCCATGTTATTAGCATCGTGTCCACACACACATTTCTGCACACTGCGTGCTATACCTAACATATGTTTCATGATTATGCTGACAGACTGTCTTCTTACAGTTCAAGACCTGTTCACACAAGATGTAATGTGGTTGCTACCTGGACTTTTACCACAACACAATGTTAAATAGTGGGCATTGTCCACCCGGGGGGGACAGTGACACAATAGGTATACCCACGCACAACAAGAAAGAGTTAAAGTACGGATATTGGCTTCAGACGTCTTCATTCAATACTTCTATTATGTTTACTTGAGATGATATTGCATGCTCATTTTGTGGCATCTGAATATCTATATTCCATACAATATGTTAAATATGTAATTTCAATAAGTTTAAGAAACGCCAAAGTTTGTTGCAAGAGGTGTAACATGCATCATACAAGGTAATACTATCTGATGTCTGATGTTGGTCAAACTACTGAACTGATTTTGTTGCGGTTTTCATGTGGAAGGTGTACTAGTATTAAACATGGACCTATCATGTTTAGGAGCTGAGCGTTAACAATAGGTAGGTACCTATATTATTCATCATAATTATCGTAATAAATAATTTAAAATAAGAATAGTGGATTGTGTGAAAGATCGGCCACACAGTAGAAACATCAATCAGGGATACCTAATGACGCGAAAGAGGTGTGACAGGTTCGTGCGTGATCTTAGGGTCTCTGCATGTCTACTTTACTTCTACTTCTGCCTAAGGGAGATATGTAGATTATATTTCATAATTGGCCTATAATTACTTTTTTATTCGCCAAATCGACATGAAACAAACATAATACACGCTAGTAGTTTTTACTGTTGTGAGGATCAAAAGTACGTGAAAGTACTACCCTGACTTGCTTCTTGGCAAGTTTAGTGTGTGAGTTGTGCTGTGTTGCTGCACGTCGCACGACACCACGTGGAGTGTACAACCTACCTTGTTTATATAAACCACGTGACACGTGACACGTGTCTGCTGTTTAGTTTCTCTCAGATAAACAACAATCCTTTCTGGGAAGAATGTCATATTGTTGTTGACAATGAGGCCGGCGGACGGTGGGACGGTGGGACGGTGGGACAAACATTTCAATAGAAACTAACTGACATAATAACAGAATGCAATATTATGCACCTTTTAGATAAACAGCCAGATAACGGACTGAGATTATAACTTGTGAGTGAGTGAAGCAACAAGCACACAACAAGTTAGATAATGTTCTTCATCTACGAATCTTCTACTTGCGCTGGACGATGATCAATTTTATGGCTTTGTTTTTTTTTTGCAAACTAAATCATCTTTATTCGCACTAAAACATAAATTTGTAGAAAACCTTAAATACCTTAAAACTAAAAAGAAAAAGAAAAAGTAAAGGGATGGAGGAATCAAAGGTAGAATACCTCCTCCAGCTCTCAAGAAAGTCCAATCGTGCCAAGCTTATGCGGTGAATGAAAAACTCTTACCTCGGTGATCATCAGATTTTTCTATAAGAAAAACTTCTTGCGGCCCAAGAGTCTCAACCGCAAAAGCAAGAAACTCAAAGTGATCTAACAGCCACGAATTATTAGGTATATTAATTAGATACCACATGTATGAGGTGATGGAGCATCACTTGAGAACGGCTAGACCGATTTTGCTGTTTTTTTTTTGTTGTGTTTGTAATTGTCAGGACAAGATTTTTAGGATTTTTTTTTAAGCGGGAAAAGATGAAAGTGCTTTTTCTATGGGATTTTTGTATGATCTCAAGACCGTAATATAGAGGATGAAAGTTAGGTAATATGAGCTCCACGGGCAAAACAGGGCCGTAAATGTAGTGATATATACCTACATATGAATAGGTTATATTTATGTGGTATCGACTTCAAAACTTGTGCATCGTCGTAGAATTTGAAGACGGTTGGTGCCAAATTAGGATACAAAAATAAGTAAACATTTAAGAAGATAAAGATGTGTTCAATATTATTCTATGTTTGTATGTACTGGATGATCGTAGGTTCCTAATGAATTGTCTAGATTAGTGAATTTGTGAAGTAGGTACCTAAGTTGTTTCTAATTTGGCACCAACCGTCTTCAAATTCTACGACGAAATATTTATTATTTCTTACTTTACAGTGCAAATTTTTGAAGTCGGTACACTTTTATTTAAAAGGTTTATTTTTCACTTTTAAGTGATTTTGCTGCCCTGAGAGACAAAATACCTAATAACGTAAATAAAAAAAAATATGTAAAATAAAAAAAAATACCACTGTGTGTGTATGTGTGGATGGGATTTGAACCATGTGCATCCTGCGATACGAAAATTGACAAATTCGTGTCAATACTGTCAATAGCCATTGCACGGTTGCTAACTACTCTGAGTTTCAGTCGTAAAATGGTAAATTACTGAATTTCTGAAAAACTTCTTAACCGATTTTCGTCATAATAATATTATGTCTGTGAGATAATGTCGAGAAATTATTATATCCTTAAAAAAAGAAGTCGTCAAAATCGGTAACTACCTACATACCTATTTCATCGAGATATTAAGATAAATTGACTCAGTTTCTTCAAAATTTCTGTAAAACTAATGAACTAATTTTTATGAGAAAATGGGACCAATCCGGAAGAATTATCTGTCGAAAAGTAATCGATGTCCACACATACATAAAAAATTAAAAAATACGGTCGGAATTGATAACCTCCTTTTTTTGGAAGTCGGTTAAAAGTAAGTAGGTAGATAGGTATGTATCGACCGGAGATCTTCCGACACTCGACTGTAAAACCGTAAATGTTCACAAGGTTAATATACACTTGTTTATTGTTACAGATCAATACAATACCTAGTTTACTTTGTACAAAGGATGTAAGAACTGCTAGACCGTAGTTTGGTTATAAAGTTTTATAACTGAGTGTACCTACCTACTACCTAGATATACCTGGAGTCTATCTATGTAGGTAGAGTACCTGACGCGCGTGACGTTAACTACTGTGCTTGAGTCAAGATTGTTGGGTTGAGGTACTAACAATCTCACAATTACTTTACCAACAAACGAGTTTAGTTTAACTACTTCTTAGGTTTCGATTTTTTTAGGAAGCAATTTGAAGGTACCTATTTGTAGTGTTTATTTTGTCATACATGTTTCTAGAGAGTTCAGTACTCTATGACCTACTAGCTTTTACTCTTAGTAGGAATTTAGATATAGGTAGGTTAGGTATGTTTATCCTATTATACCTGCACAAGTGCTTAAGATTCTCTCTGCCTCTTGTGGGGTAAAAGGCGTGATGATAGATAGATAGATAGATAACATGTTCAGTTCATCTAAATATTTAAATATTCTAGAAATATTCACTTAATTTATCATTACAAATATTGCTGGGTATTATCTAGGTACTTAGTACCTAATTGGAGATATTGTATTATTATTATTAGTTAGAGCAAACACTGACAATATACAACATTATTGCCAATTTTGCTAAATGTGGACTTATTCTAATATGATTCAGATATTGTTCACTACATTATGATTATGGTATCCTCTCAAATGCTCTAAAATAAAATATATAATTTCAGAAGCTATAATTTTACTTGCTATAAATATTCATTTTCTATAAATTTAGATCCTGTAATTTTAAAAATCTATAAATTTGATTGATATAATTTTTTTAATCTATAATATTAATTCCTATAACGTATTGTTTTCTATAATTGCAGTTGCCATAATTTTCAAAATCTATAATTTCAAGTCCTATAATTTTTATAATGTCTATTTTCAATTGCACTAATGGCTACTTTTCTATAATTGCTGTTACTATAATTTTGAAAATATATAATCTCAAGTCTTATAATTTTTATAATCTCTAATTTCAGTTGCACTAATGGTTACTTTTCTATAATTGCAGTTATTATAATTTTCTAAATATATAAATTCATTTTCTATAAATTTATTAATCTATAATATCATTTGCTCTAATGGATTATTAAAATAAGTGTACTCACTATATTTTTAAACGTATAACTTCATTCTATTTACATTTACAAATATATAATCATAAAAAACAATTTTCTATAATGTAATCAATTTAAATAAGTACTATTATTAATATTTACAGTAGATTTTGTTAATGTCTGTTGCAGTAATTTTCGATTCCTATTCCCCTAATTTGTAAATAAAAATAGGTTAGCGAGGAGCGAAGCGACGAGCGTGGTTCGAATAGTGTTAAAACAGAGCGCGAGACGAGCGAGCGAAGCGAGCGTTCCGCGGCAGCGGACGGCGAAGCGTCAGAAACTCATAAATACCTAAACAACCATCACTTGTTGATAACGGATATGATACATATATATATATTATTTATAATAAGAAAGGAAGATTTTTATATTTTAATAAATATTTCGCAAATAAACTGGAATTTTTTTTTTTTTTTTTTTTTTTTTTTATAAATAAACTGGAAAAAATATAGCAAATTAATCATTAGATAATTAAATGTTGTACCTTTTGATAATTTAGACATCTTGAAAATTATAGAAAACAATTTTAGATAAAACGAAAAGTATAGCAAATTATAAATTAGATCATTTAATGTTATATATTTTGATAATAGTGATTTTGAAAATTACGGATATCGATTTTAGACAAAAGAAAAATTATAGCAAATAAATAATTATTGAATGTAATTTTATATATTTTGATAATAGTGATTTTGAAAATTACAGAAATCGATTTTAGGGTAAAAAAAAATTATAGCAAATGAATAATTATAGAATTTAATTTTATATATTTTGATAATAGTGATTTTGAAAATTACAGAAATCGATTTTAGGTTTAAAAAAAATTATAGCAAATGAATAATTACAGAATGTAATTTTATATCTTATGTACCTATATATTCTAAAATTATATCAAAACATTTTAGAGATAATGTAGGAGACCCTATGATTATCTATACAATAAGTAGTACATACAAAACTTATGTACATAATTCGACAAACCACATTGCACTTAGAATCTTTTCCATCTAAATATACCTGAACAGAACTGGCCACTCGTTAGGTATACTTATATAGCCTCACAATTAAATACCTACCATCGGCTTGCATGATCTTCCGCTGGGTACCCTGGAACCGTAACACGGTTTCAGGAGCTGTAATAAAATAATATAATAAATAATAATAAAAATAAAACAATTATTACAATTAGTAATACAGACTTAAAATTGTCACATTTACCTACTTTCCACAGTAACTTACATGACATTCATAACGGTTGTATTATACTCTCTATAAATGAACACATCTGCGTCACAATGTTGCATTCTCACATTCTCCCCCACAATAGATGCAACCCTTCCGTGTTGCAGGTAATACACGACAAATGCTCTTCTTTATATTGACCGGGTACCTGTAACTAGTTTTACACTCCGGCTTCGGCCGTGGAACTTTTCGAATTGTGCCATAAGAATTATTTATCTATAAGAAGCATTTTCGGGATGCTAAGTAAGCATGTCACTCCACTCCGACCCTTCAACTATCTCTGCGCAAAAAATACCTCGATCCGTTGGTCCGTTTTGACGTAACAGGAATAATAATAGGTATAATATCCAGTTTAGGTCAAGATATTAGTGTATTGCAGTAAACCTCTCAATACAAACTCAACGTTTCACAAACAGAAGTATTACCAATCATATACAATATGTATATAGTAATATACAATAGATATTTTCACTTTTAGAACAATTTACAGGATCATCAATTTGTGTCAGAGTAAAGTATTAAGATCTAGAATATCTAGATAGAGGATCAATACCTTACTATTGGTTAGGTAAGAGTAGGTGGGTGATGAGTGATAGGGGAATAATAACAATCTAAATATGGAGCAAACCTGGAGAGATATGATGATAGTGAGGAATCATTTGACAGGTATTTAGAGCCGATATAACTACGTAAGTATCGTTAATATTATAACGAATAAACAACCTGTATAAAATTAAAACATTCACACAAAAGGGCTTTATAATATAATCAGGGTATAATAAATATTTCTTAAATATGAAAAGTGATCACAAAACCATTTTAAAAAAGGGTACTGACTTCAAAAATTATACATTGAAAAGTAAGAAATAATCCGTCTTCAAATTCTACGACCAAATATTTATATTTATTACTGTTCAGTGCACAATTTTTGAAGTTTATTTAAATTTTTAATTAATAAAAAAATTTACAAACATAGTTTAATTATTGAAAACTACAAATTTTTGGCGTTTGATGTAGAAACTCTTATTACCTAAATAAACAAATTCATTCACTTGCTCTAATTTACATCCTTTCACACAAATATTGCACTCCGTCCATTCATCATCTTTTTCAAACACTAGTACCTACCACTTTTGATTTTGAATTATTAATTTTCATGAATTTCTTCTCGCATTCCTCGTTCAAAAATGCAACCAGGATTTGTAGCTCTTGCTCCGAAGATGCAATTATTACCGCATCATCGGCATATAAAAGACAAACCCTGGATAGGATCCATTTCTATCCCTAAAGAACATTGTTGTACTTAATTTATTTTATATTTTGTAATAAAAACAAAACTTTAATGTAAATAGTTATCTACTGCGCTATGCAAATATTTTTGCATTTGAAAGCCCAATTGTTGAGGAACTAGGTTATAGCCTATTTAACATCACGCTAAGACCTAAAGGGGCGGAGCACTGAGCAGTAACTATAGATGGCATGGCATGTGGCAACCACAGTGCACAGCTAGTAGGTATGTAGGTATTGGTAGGTCATTTATTATTGTACATTTTAGTTGCTAGTAAGTTGTAAATCTAAGTTTTTATAAAAAAAGAGTTTACTTAAGTAATTTAAATCTCTTTACGATAAATTACTATTGTCATTGGTCATTATTGCATTTGAAATTTTAAAAGAAGAATTTGGATCTTGTAGCATTCATTGAGTGAACTATTTTATGGCTTCACTTCTGAAAATATACATAGCTAGATAGTACAGTGAATGTGCGCGTGTTCGTAGTTTAACTGCAACATACACGAGCCAGTCACGTGACAACCAACCCTTCTTCCTGACTCAACTTATTGTTGCACCACGTTTCAACTTACATAGTAATGCAATAATATTTATTTAGGAAACCATTTTGATTTTATTATAAATAAATATATAGACATCAATTTATTCGAGATTGTATTTCTTCTTTCTCCACAGTTTCATAATGTATGACTTACGTCTCACGACTCCCAAGCGTTGTTGACAGGCCGGGTCACGCCATATTATCAGGCCGCGAAGGCCCGTCCTCGCCCGTCATAAACAAATTTTCATCTAAACCTAAAGGCAACACATTTCCGTATTCCTTAATTTGATTGAAAGGACATTTAAAATGCATGCAATATCATCTCAAGTAAACACAATAGAAGTATTGAATGAAGACGTCTGAAGCAAATATCCGTACTTTAACTCTTTCTTGTTGTGCGTGGTTATAGGTACCTATTGTGTAACCATCATATCTGTGTGTTACTGCCCCCCCCCCCCCGTCCCCGGGTGGACAATGCCTACTATTTAACATTGTGTTGTGCTAAAAGTCCAGGTAGCAATCACAATACATCTTGTGTGAACAGCTTCGTGTGATGTTGAACTGTAGGTATAAAGACAGTCTGCCAGAGATGTTATTAATAATCATTAAATAAGTGATATATCTTATTTAATAAATTAAATAGATATTGCGGAAGCAAGTACTTTGCTTAGTAGAACATGGCTGAAAAATATATAGGTATAGGTAATATTATAGAGGTAAAGTTTGTAACTTACAAAGTGTAAGTTTGGTTGTTATTGTAAGTAGGAGGTTAATCTCTCTAACTACCGATTCTGAAAATTATCTAGCTTATAGAAAGCCCTGAGTGATATAGGCTATTTGAAAATATTCACGGGCGAAGCCGGGGGCAGGAAGCTAATTCCATATGAAAACAATGAATCCTGAAAAAATATGTTGTAATATTGTAGGTATCATAGAGAGTACTTACCTAGCTGTTGTACTAAAGTTGGTATTTCATATACAATAGTTATGTCAGGTAGGTCTTTGTTAAATTTAGGTAATTGTTGTTTTTAGTAAGACGAGATATTGGATCATCGGTCACTTAATTAGTTTGTTATGTTGTTAAATACTTAATAACTAACTAACTAACTAACTACTAACTAAGCTCGCTGGTCAATGACGTAATTTATTTTATTTTATTTTTTCATTATTTAGAAAGTGAATAATAATAACATATACCTGCCACAATGACCTTATTAATCTTCGCAAAAGTTAGTACCTACTTAGGTATTCAGAAAAGTTGTAAATCATACATATACCTAATCATTTAGCATTCACGATTTGGTGTGCGTTAAGATATTAGATATAATAATATTTCTGTATTTAACTAACTTTAGTGTAGATAGGTCAACATACACGGACATTCACACTTATATAGTCTACAATCACTCGTACATTAACTCGTAACATTATATAGCTTACAATTGCAACTGAGTTACAAGTTGCATGTTGTATGTTGCATGCACGAAGTATGCCTTAATATAAAGTACTGATTACATCATGAGTTTAATAAAGTTAAGTCACATTAAATATACTTTAGTGTAGACAACGGACGAGTGACAACCAATAAATGAGCAGGGGCGGCGCTTGCGCAACTTCCACAACGACAATAGGGAGTACCCACAGATCTGTACCTCTGTCTGACTATGTCATCATTTTTTTATTTCAATTTCACAATTTGGTTATAAACAAAATTTTTTATAATTAACTAAAACTAATTATAAATAAAACTTGATAAGTGAGAAAAAAAATTAAGAAGATAAAAATAACAAAATATAATTTAATGGGGCTATATCAATATGTAGAGTTCCTCTAACTTGTCTTGTGGCATGTGGCATGGTGCCCAAGACGCTGGCGACGTTGCCTCTTTGTATGGCAAGAACTAATTCGTTGTTTCCGCCGCTGACGTCTATTAATTTTGAGGCTATGGATTTATACTTTTTTTTTGCGTCCTCGGTCCACGGTCCTATCGTCTCAGTGGAGAAAGCAATAAAATCATAATTTTTGCTTATAGAAGTATACTTTCTATGTCAATTTGATTCCGCCACTGAGGCAGCCGTCCCCGCTCGAAAGTGACATTCCATACCAAGGCTCTCCCGGAACTCCGGAGCCATATTGAAAAAAAAAATAGAATAGAATAGAAGATTAACTTAAGAACCCGAGAAGCATTAACTGTCATAAATTATATAGCTTCCGGCCCTGACTAAATGTGACATAACAATTGGTAGGTATATCTCGAAGATGTCTATGTCTATGTATGTCACTTTCAGGCCTCCTATAGCTCTGTGCAAAAATATCCCGTCTATCCGTTGGTCTGTGTTGACGTGAAATAAGGACAAACAACAAACATACATTTAGTATTAGTTAACATTAACATACTATGCGTATTAAGCGTTATATAATAATAAGGACAGAGTGTCCCGTATTAATAGTTACAGTTAGATTTGTTTAACAAAAGTGAACCCTTTTAGCAACAAAAATGTCTTTGTGTTTAATAACAGTTTGTGTGCAATATTTGTAATGCTCGCAATATTTAGTTAGGTACTTAGCTGACAAGACAAGACACTGTTCTCTTACTCCATGAAGTATTCTCTAGTAAAACATAAACAGTTAATTATAAAGACATGTAAACATAATAATGTCAGCTAGGTAGATATAGCACATTCCTAACATATAGGTATTGTTCACTTAGGTATAGTAGACAGACGACACGAGCTTCAATTTGATACTTTTATGATAAACAAGTGTATTGTATCGTAACAAAGTGTTATACTAAGTCAGCTGCCGAACTAAATATTAACTTTACTATATTTTAGATCACAATCAAGTGACGCTTGCTACAACTTTGTCCAGCCGCGAGGACAGATGCCATATGGATCACGGACCGACAACACAAACTCTGTAAGTAAGACTAGATACTATTTCAGACTAGCTTACTACCCGCTCCTTTGAGTCGTAGCGTGATGGTACGTAGTCTTCTTGAATAAACGGCAAAATTAATTTTTCTATTTGCCATTTTCGGGTATTTGTAGTAAGTCTAATTGTAGGTATATAAGTATATGACTTTATATTATATTAGAAATATCTACTTATAGGTTGTATGTAACCTATATAATCTGGACACAATGTGAATGTTCCACATGCCAGTATTTGTGTGCAACATGCACTAATAGGAAGGTTGTGTACACGGGCGTGTTACTAATACTGTGACGTGACGTGACAGATGTGTGTACACCATGTGACCGCTTTTTGGTCGACGTCGCTAATACCATTATGTACTGATCTTAGGTACTTGCTTAGTTAGATACACATGTACTAGCTATTCGTCCGGGGAACAATTTCCGGGATAAAAAGTAACAAACAGTTTCAAATTTATAATATAAGTTACAACACTTCATCAGTGACCGCATGTTTTAATATCATCACCTACCAAATACGACAATCCTTTAGATCTCAAAATACCTCAAAAATAATCTAAACTAGGTAATTAATCTTCACGGCCTTTATATTATTGACGGGGTGGACAGAGTCATCATAGTAACTGTGACCACTTGACACCAGTTGCAGTCCATAACAGAACAAGTGGCAAGCCTGTTTCTGCCTTAATGAACTTAGATGTGTCACTTCTCAAGAATCTCTAGAAATAGTGCTTTACCTGCCCTCCGAAGCAGGAGAAATTGGACTCCTTCTTTGGTCCATATAATACTTAGATGCAGTTTACATACTAAAGTTTGTAGTAATAGAGTATAGTACAATGTGTTGTCCAGTTCGGTCCATTGGTAGCTAATAATAATGTAAACTGGAGTAGGTAAAGTAATTATAACAAGTTATTGATGCGAACTTCCCGCTCACTCACGTCCCACAACACATGTCGTATGTTGACTGTACTTACCTACAATGATCATATTTGGGTTGTGACGTTGACCAGAGGTTGTGTTGTCTTGGATACTATTTGGAGTGAACCAGTTACTGACATAAATGTCTGAATGTTTCTGAATGTTTTATTTTTCTGTAGAATTCAACACTGTTTCTTAATTCATTACATTTAGGCTAAAAAATGTACACAACATAATAAATCCAAGAGCTATCTACTAAGTAGTTTCCTAGTTACCTATCGTAACTCATATAAAACAGAATATCACTAACTTTAGTAGTTCTTGAGACAACATACCTATAACAGACTCACACACCACAGAACCAAAAGACATTAACTTTTAGGTACGGAAATTGGAAAATAAAACAGTAATTTATTTTACTTAAGTATAAGTATATTAATCTGTCATTACCTCCTACTAGTAGTACACATTTACTTGTCATATTTATAATACATTCAAAATTAAAATAACCATTTGTTTGTCAGGTTAGGTTAGTATTGCAAGTCGAATATTTACAATTAAAAATTTTAAAAACATTTAAAAATTAAATTAGGAATTTTAAAATTTACATAATGCACAATCCATCTAGTTAGGTAGGTAGTTATTAATTAAAAAATATAAATTTACATGTTTTTAATTAGCCTTGCAATTCAACGAGGAAATGCAGCCAGCCTTCTGGGTACACTTCCAATGTCTGGGGACCTGGGACAAATTTTTATTTATAAATTTAGTTTTAGATTTTATAATTGTATTAAGTCTATTTTAAGGTTTTTATATTATATTCTTTTTTTATGTAATTAATTATTATTGAATAAAAAAATTAACTTTCTTCATTTACATTTAGGTACACATTTACTTGTCATATTTATAATACATTCAAAATTAAAATAACCATTTGTTTGTCAGGTTAGGTTAGTATTGCAAGTCGAATATTTACAATTAAAAATTTTAAAAACATTTAAAAATTAAATTAGGAATTTTAAAATTTACATAATGCACAATCCATCTAGTAAGGTAGGTAGTTATTAATTAAAAAATATAAATTTACATTGTTTTACAATTTACATTTAGGTACACATTTATTTGTCATATTTATAATACATTCAAAATTAAAATAACCATTTGTTTTTTAGGTTAGGTTAGTATTGCAAGTCGAAGGCTTAACAAATATTTATATTAACAATTAAACATTTTAAAATATTAAAAAATTAAATTAGGAATTTTACAATTTACATAATGCACAATCCATCTAGTTAAAAGTAGTTATTAATTAAAAATATATAAATTTAGATTGTTTTACAATTTACATTATTAGGTAGACAGTTATTACACATAAGAAACATTTACAAAAAAAAACTATAGGTCTACATTTCATTTAACTATAGCACAGATTTTAGTGTACTTTATATTTTAACATAATTAATAATATAAACGTTGTAATAGCTCCTTGTCTATCACATCTCATTATCACAGTGTATAAATACAACTATTGCTTCACCGTTCCTAGTAGTAAACTATTAAAATAACCTTAAACTACATTATGACAGTTATATACCTCTACGCGCGGCCCTCGCAGTTACCTCCCGTTGTAAGTGGTCCAGCTGTTCCATTAGCTTTGGAACACTCCTCTCCAAGTAAGCTGCTTCAACCAGGAGATCATCCAGCCGGCTGGACCTCAGGTCACGGGACCGTTTGGCAGCCGCGTTATTTTTTTGCCTGCGCTTCAAGTAATCCGGGTCACTGCTGCCCTGTTGGCCGTGTTGGGCTGCGGTGACAGACCGGCGCATGCGAGGGTTACTGCGTCTGCGGCTGCTACTGGCCACCAAAGCTGCCGCACTCGCCTTAAACTCCTGGAACTCAGGGTCCAGTGCCAAATCGTCCAATTTCCGAAAGTCCTCCTCCGGGGTAAGAGGCGGACTTGGTTGTGTGGTCACACTTTGCCACTGCCAGACTGGCACCGTGGTGTTATTGAGGTTGAGGTTGGTATCTTGTACTATGATGGTGTTCGACAATGCCATAATGTCTAGTGTGACGACTGATGCACAAGACGGACCAGAAGGAACTGACTGTCCAACTCCAACTCCAACAAAACAACCTTTCTCTCCCCACCTATTGTTAATTCACAACAACGGTATAATAACGGGTTGACAACTTGAGTTGAGACGCTAGCTATGAAACGAGATGAAACTATTACCTATCTCACTCTGTTGACGGCGTGCTTTTTTCATTTCAACTTTTCCCACCACGTGATTAAAAATTCTGAAAAAACTATATCATAGATAACATTCTTTGTGAACAAAATATACATTAGCCACCGACCTACCTTTATAATATACGACTTGAGACTATATTCCATATAATTTACAAAGGTACTTCAACAGAACTGGGAACTCGTTAGGTATACCTCACAAATACCATCGGCTAAAAGAGGGAGGCTTGGTCTTCTGCTGGGTACCCTGGGGCCGGTAAAACGGTCTTGGGAGCTGTAAGGCAACCTGTGAAAGAAATTAAAGTTATAGTTACAAATTACAATGTAGGTATCTGCCAACAATTTCAAGTTGTAGACAATATAGGTATCTGCCAACAATTTCAAGTTGTAGACAATGTAGGTATCTGCCAACAATTTCAAGTTGTAGACAATGTAGGTATCTGCCAACAATTTCAAGTTGTAGACAATGTAGGTATCTGCCAACAATTTCAAGTTGTAGACAATGTAGGTATCTGCCAACAATTTCAAGTTGTAGACAATGTAGGTATCTGCCAACAATTTCAAGTTGTAGACAATGTAGGTATCTGCCAACAATTTCAAGTTGTAGACAATGTAGGTATCTGCCAACAATTTCAAGTTGTAGACAGATATATCGGTACCTGAATAGACGCGACAACCAATAGAGTGTACCTACCTACCTACCTAGCTACCAACAAAAAACATATATTTTTAAATGTTTTATGACTTTTACGTAACATAACCTACCTACCGGCAGTACCTGCATCAATACTACCTTGAGTCCTTGATGTACTAGGTATACCGTCGCGAAGTGGTGCTGTTCTTTGTCTATGCTTATGGGAAACAAGCGTGAAGATATAGGTAAGTATTTAAATTGATAAGGAATCGACAGCGGGGGAACCAAGGTCGAATCTCACTCGTAACCCAAATGATAAACACAATGTTAAAGACAGGCCACACATTAGCAATGTAAATCATACGATCTAGATCACATGCAATTCACTCACCCACACAGACACACAAGATTCAATTAAACAAAGGCGTGTGGATGCGTGTGTGTGTGACAAATTTAATACAACGATTTGAAAACGGATGGTGGGTCACGCGATAAGAATTGGACGAGTCTGTGGTCGATTTCGGTGGACCGTATGGCGGTGCGCCGGCGATTGGACGAATGAGTGGGCATCTTTAGCACAGTAAATATATAAGCTAATTTGAATCACTTCTTTTAAAATAAAAGATCACGCCCTTTATACCTCGAGGTGTGAGTTGTGAGTTGTGACCAAAAACCCCAGTAACAGTGTCCGCTTTTTGACAATTGTTTATTCTAAATAGTGAAAAAATGCTGTTCATTAATTTTATTAATTAACTTTAATTTATAATCGTTAGATATTATATACCTACTTACTAAGCAACAATTTTCTTTTTGAGATTAACGTAATAAAATTAAATAAACTTTGATAAATGATAAACTTTGATAGAGAGAGCTTGAATCCTCGGGAAGAAGTTATGGTTACTTTTATAAATTATCAAATTTAATTTCATCAAAATCGGTTCCGTAACAAACAGGACAAATAATATTATCACATTCATTTATTAGGTCCTTACATATGAAATTAGTCTTAAATATTTAAAAAAAAACGAAAAGAAAGAAATTAGGTATATAGGTATATTTGATCAATCAAAGTATGACCATTCTTTTGCCATCTCATAGGTAATTTATTGATTCCTTTGCTGAAGAAATTGTGGAAGCGAGTGTCAATACATTTTTGAAGGCGGTTTGGAGTGCCTAATCGGAATTTAAGTTTTTCTTTGCAAAACGTTGTCCAAATTCCGGAAAAAGTGGAAATCTGTTGAAACAATGACCGGAAAACATGGTGGGTGTCTGTGGTCCAGCGTTGTCCTGAAGCAGCAGTGGGCTAGAGCAATTGACCAGCCTCGGTTGTTTAGCGGCGAGCTTTTCCATCATGGTTTACAATTGTTATTGTTGACAATACACATCTGTCGTAATTGTTTGGCCAGGTTTTAGGAATCTGTAATAGATGACACCACCAGCACTAGTCCAAAATTTCCAGAACGAAAACGTTGGAACCAAATACGTACCGTGCCTTCTTTTGCAGTAGCCGCCCCATACCTATACATCATTAATCCTTCAAGCTGTTTCTGGCGCGCTGGTGCCACAGTGGAACTCGTATTCGTAAATAACGCGTTATTTTAAGTTTTCCATATTGTGAACAGAACGATGTCAAAGACAAATCAAATGACGCTAAAACAAATGAATCACTACACTTATTTAAAACACAAATACCTATATGAGCTTACCTAAATTTAGAATTTGGAATTCTTAACCAAACGCCAGATATTTGAAACCAAAGTGGCCAGTTCGACAAAACACCAATTTCATATGTAAGGACCTAATATTAGTATGGATTTATAATAACAATCTTAAAGAAAATTGGTGCTTAATATTTTTTGGACGAGATTCGTGTTTGGTTTTAGTTTAGGTATTTCATAGGTTCCATAAAAAGATAACAAACTGAATTCAAAGTACTTTATTATTAGATACAATTATGTATAAAAATAAAATAAAACATCATTTATCTCAACATATACCTACATTGTTTTTCCTAATGATCCTAATATACCCCATTTTGTCTTCTATTGTAATTATATAAGTGTATATTGTTATACAATAAAGGCCATTAAACCATTTGTTATTACAGCGACTACTATAAGCGGTATACCAATATACAGTTTGACTCTTGATTGACACCTGCAACTCCTGCAAGTTATATGTATACCTACAATCGTAAAGGCTAATTATCTAAATACTGTCGTGTCGCTTACTGACTGACTAGCTTACTCTTACTACTTACATCCTTTCTAGAAATGGGTGTAAAAGTTTGTATTGAAATACTATTCAAATACTATTCAAAACAAATAATAAAATACCTGATAGTATACCTACCTACGATTTTTCAATACGGGTAGTCAAGGAGGGATGCCTAAAACACTGAAAATATTAATATGAAAATTGGAAAGTATATTCCTTAGGGGTGTAGAGGTGCTGTAACGAGCACACCAAAAGAGGTAAAGGTTGGACTGAAACAAACTCACTTATGTAGATTTGTAGTAAGTATTATTATTAGTGTAGATTAAAGTGGCAAAAATAACACCTCATACTATAACCCGATAGTCATGTACGAGATCCGGCTGCAAAATCTCTACGTTCATCGTGTAGTTAATCAAATTCACATTTTTACATACATTTATGATTAGAAGAATACATTGATAACAGGGTGCCAGTCAATAAGTGGCCGCAAGTAATTTTAATTAAATTAATGTTAATTAATTTTCCAAAAAAAAATTTCGTTCACTTGTTTTTTAAATAAAATATCATCCACATCATAGCAATGTATGTAAAGAATTAGAAAATCGATGGGTGCCGTTGCACACTCGGCCGCAACTACTTCGCAGCCAGGTGTGTAAACAGGTCATATTTTGGTGAATTTATACGTTCATGACGTATACGCATGTTTTTTATATCAAATTAAAGCATTTTTTTTAATATGACGATATATCGCTGCCTGTAAACAAATGGCCGCAAAATAGGGTTGCTAGCTGTTAAACACTCGAGGTATTCGAGATAAAGTGAAAGAGAATTAGCGCGCAACGCCACTTCAATATTGGGGATCAAAAAAAATTGTATTCTGTTGGAGAGCAATGTTTTTCATATTGTTCTCTTGGAAATATAGTTGTAAAAAATGAAGAAGTGGAATTGTGGTGTAAACACGAGGAAGCCGACACAACAATTGTATATCACGTGAACAAAATGCCAGAAAATTCTTACATTTTGGTGAAAGCTACAGACACAGATGTACTTGTCATTTTATTAGGTAATTTGCACAAATTTCCTAATTTACAAATTTGGTTGTCAATTACATCATCAAAAACAAGTAAATTGTACAGATTTATGGAAAAAATTAGGCCCAACTTTACGTCTTGCGCTTCCAGCATTACAACAATTCGCGAGTACAACGAGGTGGCTATAAAGTATGGCAACCAGGTTGACATATTATTCAACGGCAGGTACTCCTCTTTTAAAAAAGAATTGAACATTGTTTTCGGTTCCTCAGAAAGGCAAAGGAAACAAATTTAATTGTAGCTGTAATTTTTTTATTTTTTTATTTTATTCTATGATGTGTAGGTATTCGTTTTTATTTTTTTGTGTTTAATATTGTGTCCTATTTGTTGGTATATAATAAGCTTTTTTAATATTTAGTCTTGCTGTACGTGCATCCCGCAGGAAGTACATTATAGTTTTATTTTTATTGTTTTTTCTTAAGTTTAAGCTTAATATAAATGTATTTCTGTTGTGCACTTCCTTAATAAATAAATAAATAAAAATGAGATGAACAGCTGCCAGTACCACAACCTGCTCAACAACCTGGTCGCATGAGACCGCCGTGCGACGCGCGAGAGCGGGCCAGATCTGACCTGAGGGCTGGCTACTACCGCCCCGACCATGAGGGCGTTCACGTTGCCCAAGGTGGACGACAGCTCTGTGTGGAGCCACAATAAGACCGTGAGAGACTGCAGCGCGTCACAGATGTGTGTCGTGACCTCCGCGAGAGTGCATTGGAGATATCATCATAGAGTAGTTACCCAAGTGCTTTTGTATCAGTTGAGGGTAAGTGTATATAAATGGTTAAAGTGACAATAGGTATAGTGTTAAATTAAATGATCTAGTGCTATTTGTCGGAACTTTGATAAGTGCCCATTCGATAATTTAAGATTTCGCCTTTAATAGGGGGCACAATAACATTACGTTTCGCCGAAACAAACCTACGAAATCGGAATGCAGCAATGATAATATTATGTCTGAAGAGTCTTCGAAACTTGAAACCAGTAACTCAATATCGATTGTAAAAAATGGAATGGAAAATGAGCAAATTACAGATTTAATGACACAAATTACAAAACTAAAATCCGACTTAGAAATAGCACACAATGAAATGTCCATACTTCACACTGAAAACACACAACTAACTAAAGACAGTTTTCGGCCTCGCTCAAACAAATAGATGCCATTCTAAAAGATACTATGAAAAAAAATCTAAATTTGACATTTAATGAAAATTCTTGGACCCAAGCAACATTACCCATTAGACTAGGTGGCATTGGCGTGAGAAAAATTTCTAATGTCAGCCTTTTATCCTCAATACACAGTGTTAAAGAACTTTCCCTAAAAATTTCCAAACGTGAAATGAGCTATGTTTCTGAGGCTATAGAGCCTGAGAATTAAGTTGTCCTAACGAAGGTGTCCCGAAGGAAATAAATAAACAAAAACTTTGGGACACTCCATTATTACAACTAACACACAAACGTTTGACACAAAATTTAATCAGTGATCACGACCGCGCTCAGCTTCTGGCTTCATCAGAGAAGGAATCTGGCCACTGGTTACACGCTCTTCCATCTCAAAACGTCGGTACATTTTTGGATAACGAAATTTTTATAATTAGTGTAGGCCTAAGGTTAGGAGCACCAGTATGTTGCGAACATAAATGTCCGTGTGGAAAAGATGTTGATCAATTTGGACTTTCCTGCATAAAAAGTGCAGGCAGGCTTTCTCGCCACAGCTCCCTCAATGATACCATCAAAAGGGCTCTTGCGTCAATAGACGTCCCTGCTCTCCTAGAGCCAACGCGGGGATAATCCGGGAAGACGGCAAGAGCCCCGATGGAATGCCTCTGATTCCCTGGAAGCGAGGTCGGGCCCTTGTATGGGATGCTACGTGCATTAGCCCCGTCTCATCTCAGGGAAACAGCAATCAAAGCTGCAGTCTAACAAACGGCGCAAATATAGTTCAATTATTGAAAACTACAAATTTGTGCCGTTTGGTGTAGAAACTCTAGGTTCGTGGGGTTCAAATGCCAAAAATTTTATCAAAGATGTTTCCCCACGACTGATCATATCTTCTGGTTAAAAGAGGGCTGGCTCCTTCCTCGCTCAACGAATCAGTATCGCGATTCAGCGGGGAAATGCAGCAAGTATTTTTGCCACTATTCCACGCGGACCAGGTTTATATAGTTATTTAAAATCTTTAGATTTGATTTAAGGTTAATATCGAAATTAAAAAAAAAACTAAAGACAAAAGTGCATGACTACAATATGTCTGAGTTTATACAGTTAGGTGTCAGCGATCCTGTGATCTGTGATTCAGACTGACATGACGAAGGTAGAAGAGACATTCTCATAAAGTTAAAACTATATAAACATTAACTGACAAATAAACTGGTGGAACCTAGACATCATCTGAGTAGAACTAGTAGTATGTTCAATAAGTTACCAAAGGAAGTGATTTTACTTCCATCGCTGTACATGTTTAAGTTGTCACACAGTACATGACTATACACATGATAAAAATGCTTGGATTTAATATTAATAAATTAATGTTATATAAATTGTACCTACCCGTTTTATTGTGAATGTGTATTTGATTTTTGTTTTGATTGCTAGTGTTGACTTTGATGTTTTTTAAAGCTTTAGATATATTAAATTTATGACACGTAAAACTGACTATTGTATAATTTTTATTCATTGTAATTATTTCTAAATATTGTGAACTCGAATTTCACGTTCAGAAAGCGGAATTTTTTGCTTCCTATTTTGAATAAAATAATTATTTGATTTTGATTACAAGAACAGCGCTGTCTCAATACATAACAGAGTATATTATTATAAGTAAAAAGGTTGCAATCGGACAATGATTTGTCTAACCCTCGAAGACGTCAGAATGTGCGTATACATGGTACGCAGAGCGAAAAATAAAGTGGCGGCGAAGAGATCGCGGGACCGACGAAAGATCAGGGAGGTAGAGGCACACATATGGTCCATGACAGGAGTACCAAAGGTACCGACACAGCCAATTGGCCTGACGTTACGACGCGGACTTTACCACTAATCCTATGATACATCGTGACGTGCGGCGTACAGCGGATTCACAGGAGGACCCGGCGTACCAGGAACGGAGGGCCAAAAATAACGAGGCGGCTAAGAGATCGCGAGACCAAGGAAAATAAGGAAGGTAGAAGCACACATACGTGTGTCGTACCTCAAATAGAAGAAGTCAACACTTATGTATCCGATACGAAATACAAAAATACTGAGGGTTAAAATAATTCCTACGTTGTCCATGAAAGGAGTACTAAAGGTACCGACCCAGCCAGTTGGCCTGACGTTACGACGCGATCTTTAGCACTAATCCTAGGATACATCGGGACGTGCGGCGTACAGCGGATTCACAGGAGGACCCGGCGTACCAGGAACGGAGGGCCAAAAATAACGAGGCGGCTAAAAGATCGCGAGACCAAGGAAAATAAGGAAGGTAGAAGCACACATACGTGTGTCGTACCTCAAATGGAAGAGGTCAACACTCATGTTTCAGATACGAAATACAGAAATACTGAGGGTTAAAATAATTCCTACGTTGTCCATGACATGAGTACCAAAGGTACCGCCACAGCCAGTTGGCCTGACGTTACGACGCGGTCTATAGCACCAATCCTAGGATACATCGGGACGTGCGGCGTACAGCGGATTCACAGGAGGACCCGGCGTACAAGGAACGGAGGGCCAAAAATAACGAGGCGGCTAAAAGATCGCGAGACCAAGGAAAATAAGGAAGGTGGAAGCACACATACGTGTGTCGTACCTCAAATAGAAGAGGTCAACACTTATGTATCCGATACGAAATACAAAAATACTGAGGGTTAAAATAATTCCTACGTTGTCCATGACAGGAGTAACAAAGGTACCGATCCAGCCAGTTGGCCTGACGTTACGACGCGATCTTTACCACTAATCCTAGGATACATCGGGACGTGCGGCGTACAGAGGATTCACAGGAGGACCCGGCGTACTAGGAACGGAGGGCCAAAAATAACGAGGCGGCTAAGAGATCGCGAGACCAAGGAAAATAAGGAAGGTAGAAGCACACATACGTGTGTCCTACCTCAAATAGAAGAGGTCAACACTCATGTATCAGATACGAAATACAGAAATACTGAGGGTTAAAATAATTCCTACGTTGTCCATGACATGAGTACCAAAGGTACCGCCACAGCCAGTTGGCCTGACGTTACGACGCGGTCTATAGCACTAATCCTAGGATACATCGGGACGTGCGGCGTACAGCGGATTCACAGGAGGACCCGGCGTACAAGGAACGAAGGGCCAAAAATAACGAGGCGGCTAAAAGATCGCGAGACCAAGGAAAATAAGGAAGGTAGAAGCACGTGTGTCGTACCTCAAATGGAAGAGGTCAACACTCATGTTTCAGATACGAAATACAGAAATACTGAGGGTTAAAATAATTCCTACGTTGTCCATGACATGAGTACCAAAGGTACCGCCACAGCCAGTTGGCCTGACGTTACGACGCGGTCTATAGCACTAATCCTAAGATACATCGGGACGTGCGGCGTACAGCGGATTCACAGGAGGACCCGGCGTACCAGGAACGGAGGGCCAAAAATAACGAGGCGGCTAAAAGATCGCGAGACCAAGGAAAATAAGGAAGGTAGAAGCACACATACGTGTGTCGTACCTCAAATGGAAGAGGTCAACACTCATGTATCAGATACGAAATACAGAAATACTGAGGGTTAAAATAATTCCTACGTTGTCCATGACAGGAGTACCAAAGGTACCGCCACAGCCAGTTGGCCTGACGTTACGACGCGGTCTATAGCACTAATCCTAGGATACATCGGGACGTGCGGCGTACAGCGGATTCACAGGAGGACCCGGCGTACCAGGAACGGAGGGCCAAAAATAACGAGGCGGCTAAAAGATCGCGAGACCAAGGAAAATAAGGAAGGTAGAAGCACGTGTGTCGTACCTCAAATGGAAGAGGTCAACACTCATGTTTCAGATACGAAATACAAAAATACTGAGGGTTAAAATAATTCCTACGTTGTCCATGACATGAGTACCAAAGGTACCGCCACAGCCAGTTGGCCTGACGTTACGACGCGGTCTATAGCACTAATCCTAAGATACATCGGGACGTGCGGCGTACAGCGGATTCACAGGAGGACCCGGCGTACCAGGAACGGAGGGCCAAAAATAACGAGGCGGCTAAAAGATCGCGAGACCAAGGAAAATAAGGAAGGTAGAAGCACACATACGTGTGTCGTACCTCAAATGGAAGAGGTCAACACTCATGTATCAGATACGAAATACAGAAATACTGAGGGTTAAAATAATTCCTACGTTGTCCATGACAGGAGTACCAAAGGTACCGAGCCAACCAGTTGGCCTGATGTTACGACGCGGTCTTTACCACTAATCCTAGGATACATCGGGACGTGCGGCGTACAGCGGATTCACAGGAGGACCCGGCGTACCAGGAACGGAGGGCCAAAAATAACGAGGCGGCTAAAAGATCGCGAGACCAAGGAAAATAAGGAAGGTAGAAGCACACATACGTGTGTCGTACCTCAAATGGAAGAGGTCAACACTCATGTATCAGATACGAAATACAGAAATACTGAGGGTTAAAATAATTCCTACGTTGTCCATGACAGGAGTACCAAAGGTACCGCCACAGCCAGTTGGCCTGACGTTACGACGCGGTCTATAGCACTAATCCTAGGATACATCGGGACGTGCGGCGTACAGCGGATTCACAGGAGGACCCGGCGTACAAGGAACGGAGGGCCAAAAATAACGAGGCGGCTAAAAGATCGCGAGACCAAGGAAAATAAGGAAGGTAGAAGCACACATACGTGTGTCGTACCTCAAATGGAAGAGGTCAACACTCATGTATCAGATACGAAATACAGAAATACTGAGGGTTAAAATAATTCCTACTTTGTCCATGACAGGAGTACCAAAGGTACCAAGCCAACCAGTTGGCGTGATGTTACGACGCGGTTTTTACCACTAATCGTAGGATACATCGGGACGTGCGGCGTACAGCGGATTCACAGGAGGACCCGGCGTACCAGGAACGGAGGGCCAAAAATAACGAGGCGGCTAAAAGATCGCGAGACCAAGGAAAATAAGGAAGGTGGAAGCACACATACGTGTGTCGTACCTCAAATAGAAGAGGTCAACACTTATGTATCCGATACGAAATACAAAAATACTGAGGGTTAAAATAATTCCTACGTTGTCCATGACATGAGTACCAAAGGTACCGCCACAGCCAGTTGGCCTGACGTTACGACGCGGTCTATAGCACTAATCCTAAGATACATCGGGACGTGCGGCGTACAGCGGATTCACAGGAGGACCCGGCGTACAAGGAACGGAGGGCCAAAAATAACGAGGCGGCTAAAAGATCGCGAGACCAAGGAAAATAAGGAAGGTGGAAGCACACATACGTGTGTCGTACCTCAAATAGAAGAGGTCAACACTTATGTATCCGATACGAAATACAAAAATACTGAGGGTTAAAATAATTCCTACGTTGTCCATGACAGGAGTAACAAAGGTACCGATCCAGCCAGTTGGCCTGACGTTACGACGCGATCTTTACCACTAATCCTAGGATACATCGGGACGTGCGGCGTACAGCGGATTCACAGGAGGACCCGGCGTACTAGGAACGGAGGGCCAAAAATAACGAGGCGGCTAAGAGATCGCGAGACCAAGGAAAATAAGGAAGGTAGAAGCACACATACGTGTGTCCTACCTCAAATAGAAGAGGTCAACACTCATGTATCAGATACGAAATACAGAAATACTGAGGGTTAAAATAATTCCTACGTTGTCCATGACATGAGTACCAAAGGTACCGCCACAGCCAGTTGGCCTGACGTTACGACGCGGTCTATAGCACTAATCCTAGGATACATCGGGACGTGCGGCGTACAGCGGATTCACAGGAGGACCCGGCGTACAAGGAACGGAGGGCCAAAAATAACGAGGCGGCTAAAAGATCGCGAGACCAAGGAAAATAAGGAAGGAAGAAGCACGTGTGTCGTACCTCAAATGGAAGAGGTCAACACTCATGTTTCAGATACGAAATACAGAAATACTGAGGATTAAAATAATTCCTACGTTGTCCATGACATGAGTACCAAAGGTACCGCCACAGCCAGTTGGCCTGACGTTACGACGCGGTCTATAGCACTAATCCTAAGATACATCGGGACGTGCGTCGTACAGCGGATTCACAGGAGGACCAGGAACGGAGGGCCAAAAATAACGAGGCGGCTAAAAGATCGCGAGACCAAGGAAAATAAGGAAGGTAGAAGCACACATACGTGTGTCGTACCTCAAATGGAAGAGGTCAACACTCATGTATCAGATACGAAATACAGAAATACTGAGGGTTAAAATAATTCCTACGTTGTCCATGACAGGAGTACCAAAGGTACCGAGCCAACCAGTTGGCCTGATGTTACGACGCGGTCTTTACCACTAATCCTAGGATACATCGGGACGTGCGGCGTACAGCGGATTCACAGGAGGACCCGGCGTACCAGGAACGGAGGGCCAAAAATAACGAGGCGGCTAAAAGATCGCGAGACCAAGGAAAATAAGGAAGGTAGAAGCACGTGTGTCGTACCTCAAATGGAAGAGGTCAACACTCATGTTTCAGATACGAAATACAGAAATACTGAGGGTTAAAATAATTCCTACGTTGTCCATGACATGAGTACCAAAGGTACCGCCACAGCCAGTTGGCCTGACGTTACGACGCGGTCTATAGCACTAATCCTAGGATACATCGGGACGTGCGGCGTACAGCGGATTCACAGGAGGACCCGGCGTACAAGGAACGGAGGGCCAAAAATAACGAGGCGGCTAAAAGATCGCGAGACCAAGGAAAATAAGAAAGGTGGAAGCACACATACGTGTGTCGTACCTCAAATAGAAGAGGTCAACACTTATGTATCCGATACGAAATACAAAAATACTGAGGGTTAAAATAATTCCTACGTTGTCCATGACAGGAGTACTAAAGGTACCGAGCCAGCCAGTTGGCCTGACTAACTATCTAACTAACTTCATATTATGTGGGTACTTATATATTTATAATGTACTTTAACAATTAGTTTCATAAAGAACATATTATTGTACAAGTATTTAGTATTTATAGTAATATCTATCTACAGTCACAACACGGGCGTATATAGGGGGGGGGGGACAAAAAATATCGTGAAATAAGGAATAGATAGCACGGGTAATATGTGAACCAAAATAATATATGTACACACACCGCTTTATAGCTATTCGACAGAAGCGCAGTGTGACCTAATACTTTTCCAGGTGAATACGAAAAATAGCAGAATCATTAGGAAACTCTTGATCTGTGCGAGAATCAATTCTTTCCTACAAAAAAAAGTTGCTGACTATTTTGGCTACACTGCCAGTGACCACAGCTACCCCAGACTGACTATTTTGGCTACACTGCCAGTGACCACAGCTACCCCAGACTGACTATTTTGGCTACACTGCCAGTGACCACAGCTACCCCAGACTGACTATTTTGGCTACACTGCCAGTGACCACAGCTACCCCAGACTGACTATTTTGGCTACACTGCCAGTGACCACAGCTACCCCAGACTGACTATTTTGGCTACACTGCCAGTGACCACAGCTACCCCAGACTGACTATTTTGGCTACACTGCCAGTGACCACAGCTACCCCAGACTGACTATTTTGGCTACACTGCCAGTGACCACAGCTACCCCAGACTGACTATTTTGGCTACACTGCCAGTGACCACAGCTACCCCAGACTGACTATTTTGGCTACACTGCCAGTGACCACAGCTACCCCAGACTGACTATTTTGGCTACACTGCCAGTGACCACAGCTACCCCAGACTGACTATTTTGGCTACACTGCCAGTGACCACAGCTACCCCAGACTGACTATTTTGGCTACACTGCCAGTGACCACAGCTACCCCAGACTGACTATTTTGGCTACACTGCCAGTGACCACAGCTACCCCAGACTGACTATTTTGGCTACACTGCCAGTGACCACAGCTACCCCAGACTGACTATTTTGGCTACACTGCCAGTGACCACAGCTACCCCAGACTGACTATTTTGGCTACACTGCCAGTGACCACAGCTACCCCAGACTGACTATTTTGGCTACACTGCCAGTGACCACAGCTACCCCAGACTGACTATTTTGGCTACACTGCCAGTGACCACAGCTACCCCAGACTGACTATTTTGGCTACACTGCCAGTGACCACAGCTACCCCAGACTGACTATTTTGGCTACACTGCCAGTGACCACAGCTACCCCAGACTGACTATTTTGGCTACACTGCCAGTGACCACAGCTACCCCAGACTGACTATTTTGGCTACACTGCCAGTGACCACAGCTACCCCAGACTGACTATTTTGGCTACACTGCCAGTGACCACAGCTACCCCAGACTGACTATTTTGGCTACACTGCCAGTGACCACAGCTACCCCAGACTGACTATTTTGGCTACACTGCCAGTGACCACAGCTACCCCAGACTGACTATTTTGGCTACACTGCCAGTGACCACAGCTACCCCAGACTGACTATTTTGGCTACACTGCCAGTGACCACAGCTACCCCAGACTATTTTGGCTACACTGCCAGTGACCACAGCTACCCCAGAAAGGTGTTTTTCAACCCTAATAGCATGGGAGATGAACTACGACGAAATCTTAAATAGGTATGTTGTCCATAAAGTGTAAAAAGCTTAATTGAATACTTTAAAGTTTTCGAATTACCTATTATTTCAATGTAAGTCAAAATATTTTATGACCAATGTTAAATGTCCTTATGGCATATAGTATAGTATAGTCCACCTCTTGATATTCGTGTTTTTGTAGGTTATATAATATGAAAATAAAAAATTGTCGAAATAGTTTGTCTTTGTACAATTTTGTACCCGCGGACCCCTCCCATGTGAACGCTACCTATAGCTACACCCGTGAGTGACAATATTATCTCCTGGTAGCAGTAGATCCACGCTCCTTCGTCCTGGACAACTGGACAGCCACAGTCAGCCACCACAAGTGTAGACTCTGGACTGTGAAGTGATCATCATTGTGAAGTAGAGGTTCAGATATCGCCAACGTACTTTCCTGAAATTAATAATATATTTCTGTCAAGTCCGTAATGAAAATAAAAGTATCTGTTCAAGCGACACGGAGATTACAAATTTCAAAATTACTGCCAATACAAAGTGGCATATATTTATATCTACATTGATCGTAATGGGTATGTCGCCACTCGCCACCAAATGGTTAAAGGATGCTTAGCCAAATTGATGAAAGAAACGTTTAACATAAGGGCTGAACGTCGCAGCCTCTTGATTAAATGAAATTGTGATGTGTATTATTAGGGTGACTATGAGAACGTTAGGTAACCGGACTATTTTGTTCGAATCTGCTGATTTAAGAAAGTGATGTTGTTAAAATTTAGCAGAAAGTATTATTTAGATATGGGTTGAAAATAAAATACCTCTATTTTAATAATATATAAGTAATACAATGATCTGATTTAAGAAAATTAATGAAATATTATTTTTATTCTGAAATAAATTTGATAAATAATCTGCAATTTTATGGGAGGAAAAACACGGGTCTTGTAATTTGCCTAAATACATACCATTGCCACATTTTTTTTACATAATGAACTTTGGGAGCAATATTTACATTTGGCAAACAATAGCACCAAAGTGTAAAATAATGTAAAAGAAAAAAAAAGAAAAAAAAAAAAAAAAAAAAAAAGTAATACAATGTTCTGTTCTAGTTCTATTTAAAAAATAATTAACATGACATTTATTTATTCTCTCCGACTTAAAAAATCAATTTAATTATTTTTAAAAGACCTTGGTTCAGCCGTTTCTAAAGAGCTAGTTTTCAACCAGTCAACACATTGAACGTTAAGATAACATAATTCATTTAACGAACGGCCTAGCCATTCAATTAAATGCCGCCATTGAAATTGAGTGACTATTAGTATGGGCCCCACGGACGAACAGCTATATAAGTTATTGAAATAGGTACTTACATGGTGATGGTAGGGTAACTAAATATTGTCTTCAGACCTTGAGGAGTGCGTTCTCCTTCAATGATGTTAGGTAGATATTCCATATGAAAGTTAGTATGGGCCCCACGGACGAACAGGTAGTAATCTATATAAGTTATTGAAATAGGTACTTACATGGTGATGGTAGGGTAACTAAATATTGTCTTCAGACATTGAGGAGTGTGTTCTCCTTCAATGATGTTAGGTAGATATTCCATATGAAAGTTAGTATGGGCCCCACGGACGAACAGGTAGTAACCTATATAAGTTATTGAAATAGGTACTTACATGGTGATGGTAGGGTAACTAAATATTGTCTTCAGACATTGAGGAGTGTGTTCTCCTTCAATGATGTTAGGTAGATATTCCATATGAAAGTTAGTATGGGCCCCACGGACGAACAGGTAGTAACCTATATAAGTTATTAAAATAGGTACTTACATGGTGATGGTAGGGTAACTAAATATTGAGGAGTGTGTTCTCCTTCAATGATGTTAGGTCGTGTTAGGTAGATATTCCATATAAAAGTGTTGTCTCTTATGTAATGAACCTAGAACAATAATCAATTTAATTACACATTTAATATCTAAACACTAACAAGAAATGGGATAGTCTTCTCTTAGTTAGAATGTAAACTTTTGCATATTAAATAGTTATGTTATAGTTAAGTAACTTTAACAAACTGTCACCATCACATAATCTACATTTTGGGATCTGATATTGAGATGTAGATCTAAATATAATAAGCCAGTATTATTGAACTTAATAAACAATATGTCACTTACCATAAATATTAATAACAATAAAATAACATCTTAGTTTATGTAGCAATATTAGTATGTAGTCATAACGACATGTAGTTAGGTAATGTGCCACTGCTCCCATCAAAGTTCTCAGAGTGAGTATCAATTTTAAACTACCTGCAATCATTTTAAACTTTTAAATAAATAATCCCAACAGACAGCGGAACAACAGGAGGTAGATACTTGATAAAAACATAATATGTATGCATATATGTATTATATACAACACACACACCTTCACGACTTTTATATCTTGCGGTGTGACCAGAAACACCGGTAACAGTGTCCACTTGCAGACAGTTGTTCACATAACAGGTGGCAAGCCTGTTGCTGCACTTAATATACTACTTCTGATAGATCTGTCAACTTTCTGGTGTGGGCTCATGATATATAACATTACCAAGCGGTCAAGTTGGCTGACAATTATTTATTGTTGAATGTTTGTTATGGAGCGCGTTTATGTCTTTTGTATGGACAATTTCTTATTAATTTTTATTTCAAGAAAAAGTGTTGACTTTTGTTATGTTCATTCTATTATTTATAACAGATAGTAACTTGTTTATAGTCCTCCTCACACATTACTCTCTCTACTCATTTATTTGTTAAACATATTATTATTCAGTACACATACACTTATACCTACATTATATTATTTACTATTACTATTTTATAGTTCACCTATTATAGTTCCTACTCAACCTTAAAGAGAAATTCGTTTCAGCAACCTGTAGAAAGCTGAACATTTTAGATCAGTGTCCTCAGAAATATTTGAATTGTTACAAGTAGGTATGTAGGTAAGAAAGTGGACTCACCTGGGTAAAATTTTACAAAACCAACGCATGACTTATGTTACTATAATATATTTTTTTGATACATTATTAATTTTGGAAACGAATTAGACTAAAATTTTTTGTCGGAACACAATGATTCTTGAAAAAAAAAATCATAAATAATTAAATAGAAATCGCTATATCAGCTGCCATTTTGCCGGAAACCGAACCTGATTTTTTAAGAAAATACAATTAACCAACTTAACAAAATTATTTTTATTTTATTTTAATTAGTCGCATTTACCGATGTTACGAGTCGAGTCGAATTTTACTCGGGTGTTAAAATTACACATAGGTTAGCGAGGAGCGGAGCGACGAGCGTGGTTCGTATTGTGACAATATAAAGTGCAAGCCGAGCGAGTGGAGCGAGCGATGCCGCGGTAGCGGCCGGCGCAGCGCCATTCTAGAAACATCATAGTAACTGTAATACTTTATGAGAGTAATAGTTATGAGGTGGCGCTGCGCCGTACTATTACTTTATTACTCTCATGAAGTGACTATTTTGTGATGTTCTAGAATGGCGCTGCGCCGGCCGCTGCTCGGCTTGCGCTTTATATTGTCACAATGCAAACCACGCTCGTCGCTATGCTCCTCGCTAACCTATGTGTAATTTTAACACCCGAGTAAAATTCGACCCCACTCGTAACATCGATAAATGCGATTAATTAAAAAAAAAAAAATTTGTTAAGTTGGTTAATTGTATTTTCTTAAAAAAATAGTTTCGGTTTCCGGCAACATGGCAGCTGATATAGCGATTTCTATTTAATTATTTATGATTTTTTTTAAAGAATCTTTGTGTTCCGACAACAAATTTTAGTCTAGTTTGTCTTGTAAATACATAATGCGTATATTAAACCTAAATTTAGTAACATATGCCATGCGTTGGTTTTGTAAAATTTTACCCTCTATGTCGTTGTCAAAAGTGTGTTTTCCTTGCGCATGATATTGTCAAGTAGTCAACGTCACGGTTGGTGATTGGTTGATGACGCGCCGCCATTGGTTTTGATTATATTAGGTTGGTAGTGGAAAAAGGTATCATAATGTGTCATAAGAAACTATATCTGTACAAATAAATAACGTCTATCGGTTCCTCTGCACTCTGTAGTGATGTGTATAAATGACAAACAAATAAACAAACTTTCTCATTTATAATATTAGTTAGGATTCTTATGTTTGTACAATGATGTTGATAATTAAATATTACCATATAAAAAAAATATTTTATACACACAAATCAGTAACAATGTCCACTTGATTGTCCGTATTAAACAGAACAGGTGGTGTGTTATATGTAAGTATAATAAGTAAGAAGTATGCAGACATTATATATAGGTATGTAACAATAAACAATCCTTTCTGTTAGCTAAGTAACAGCAACACACAGTAGGTATTGTCCAACATCAGTAAAGTTAACACATGTCTATTTGTTATTACTAGTGCTGCTATGGTGCAAACTTTATAAAATGGGAACTTCCTTATTGCTATTATATTACTTGATGTATTTAAAGCTAAATACCTACTTGTTAGATATCAAGCTCAATATAAAATATCAATGCTTGGACCAAACCGTTCAAAGCCACATTATTCCTAGAATATAACTCTATTCTTCAACTCGTTTACCGTTAAGCTAGCGACGCGCGACGCCATAAAACAGTTTCTACAATAACAATCAACAGCAAGTTTCTCCAGAAAGTTGGTTATATGATGTAATAAAAGTAAGGTAAGTTTATAATCCGTTAAGATAACATTCAGAGAAGGGTTTAAGACGCCCCGACACCCGCCTACTGTCCGAGTGGTGCTGAAGCTCAGGTAGGATCTCTTAGAAATAACCACAGAACACGGAATTACCTGTCGCTGCGGCCCCCTCGTAAGAGAACTTCAGAATGTCACATCACCAATATTATAACTAAATAGTAGTTTTACAGCTCGTTACTAATTATGAAAAATAATAATACTTTCAGTACACATCTAATACAGCCTTGTTTCTCTGTATATATCTAGATAGATAGACGTCACGTTGTACAATACAAATAAGTTAGAGATTAGCAGGAGCAGGAATAAACAATATAATAATTACTATTACAGTTACATTTTATTTGTTCTGTGTGTTCTGGGCTTGCGGACTGCTGACTGCGGGTGCATTATGTAATGTGAACATATTTTGATGGTTAACATCTCTTCAAAAAAATATGAATAATAATAATTGTGTCAGGGTTCAAATTGAAATGATTAAAATGTGTTCCCATAATAAATGAGCTCTTACCTACATCAGAAGTTCAGAGTACGTCAGAGTACAGTAGGCAGTAGGGTTACTTGTTCAATGATATTTATGAAGCTCATGAGCAAGCTATATGACACATTAACATTCCATATCGCAGTATCAGTACATAATATCAGCAGGTGTTCATACAGGATGTATTGTGGTCGCTACCTGGTAATAGTGGGCATTGTCCAGTCGCGGGGACACTGATATATGACCGTTATACAACTACTATAACACAATAAGCAAGAGTTAAACTGCGGAACACAAACTACTAATCATATTAACATATTTCTAAAGAAATGTCTCCATTCACATGTATTGACAACTTCTTTTAAATGTGAAGCCATTTCATTTTGTGGTCACTTTCTATACCTGCTTATTTGTATCATTTTAGGGTTCCGTATTTAAACCTATTTTGTGTGGATGTTCTAACTTTATAATTAATGTAGTTTATTCGTTATATTATTAAAGATACTTACCTACGTAAATTATCATCATCTCGCCCCTGGCTTGTTCTACTGATATGTTCTACCAACCCATCTATCTATAGTAAGGTTTATCCCCTTATCTTTACTCGGATGTAATTCTCCTGTAAATAATAAATGTTCTAAAAATGAAAATACTATGTGACTACAATATATAATGCTCACAAACACCTTGTGTATTCGATGTTTTAAATGTTAAGTTTGTATTGAGAGGTTAATCCTACTGCAACACATTTATATTTTGACCTCAAAAGGACATTTACACAAGTAGGTACGTCCTCTCACACGAGTTAGCTCTCCTAATCCTAACTAATATCTATACAAAAGTTTGTTTGTGCGTCCTTCTTCCACGTCGATACAGACTAACGATTAATTAAAGAGATAATAAAGATATAAATCGTCGTATCGCTCACTTCGACAAATCAGTCAAGAGGTGAAATGGGGTTTCTAATACAATGCGTACGAAGTCGCGGGCAACCGCTAGTACCTACCTATACCCGGTCAATATAAAGAAGAGCATTTCTCGTCTATTACCTGCAACACGGAAGGGTTGCATCTATTGTGTGGTGTGGGAGAGAATGTGAGAATGCAACATTGTGACGCAGATGTGTTCATACAACCGTTATGTAGCTGGACAGTTGACATGTGGATGTATACCGCTGTGTTATTGTACAGTATATCACTGTTACCATTTAGATATCATTATTACACTCACGCCTGCATCTTATTGTCATAGGTACTAACTTACGACAACCAACTAAATAGGTGCATTAGGTAGGTAGGTATGTTTATATATAGGTACAAATGTGTGTGTGTGTCAGTTTAGCAACTTTATAGTAATTACAAAACATCTATAGGTATCTACTATTACATAAAGCTGAACAGTTTTTTGTTTTCAGGAAGGCTGTAATATATCATCACGCTACGACCCAAAGGAGCGGGTAGAAAGCTATTATAACATAGTCGCACTGTCATCCATGTTGAATGAAGATATGTCTTACTTACAGAGTTTGTGTTCCGTTCTGTAACAACAATTACAATATGAGAGTCTGTCCGTCCGTGGTCCATATGGCTGTATGGCATCTGTCCCCGCGGCTGGACAAAGACCACCATTACCTGGACCCTACTTATATATTGTAGCAACATTTAGTAGCAAGCCTCACTTGATTGTGATCTAAAATAGAGTAAAGTTACGTGACGATCAGACCTTAGTTATCTTATGAAACATGAAAGTTTATCTAATACAGGTAAAAACGATCCTCGACTATGAAGTTTGGATCACGGTTGCTTTGAAAGGTAACAGGTGTATAACATTACACACTTTTTATATTTTATATATTTTGTTTAGAATAATTTTAAAAATGACGTCGTCCATTGTCAGACACTTAGTACTGTTACAACCTCCTGTCAGACACCCTTACATTATACTTACCTACGTCATAGTATAAACTATGTGACCTTTGACCTCAAAGACGAGGCCGACATTGAGAGGGAACGCAGAGCGCTGTCGGTTAGAGCTAACATGCGGGCACGTAGGTTTGCAAAGTGTACCTACAAATGCAGTCAAAATTACTGTGTTCCAAGCTACACGAGTAGTTTATGGATTAGCTATACCAAAAGAAGCTACAGCGGTCTGCGTGTCCAATTCAATAATGCCTTCAGGACGCTGTTGCGGCTGCCTCGCTTCTGTAGTGCGTCTGGCATGTTCGCAAATGCACATATAGATGATTTTAATGCAATTATGCGCAAAAAAGCCGCATCATCGCTGTCTAGGCTTCGAGGAAGCGGTAACAGCCTCCTGAAGGTAGTAAGTGATAGGATAGACTCGGGGTTCCTGGAGCACTGGACTGGGTTACTTGTTCCGGTGGCCCGGTATAGGGTTCCATGAGACATTTTTAGAATTAGGTACCTACCTTTAATATAATTTAAATACATGTATACGTACTAACATAGCTGTAAGTTTAATAATACTAACATGACTGGATCGTTGTTGTCTGAATAAATACATTTATTATTATAAAAGCTGATTTTTTTCGTTTATAATTAGTTTACGTGCTGTCTGTCTTTATAATTAACTATTTATGTTTTACTAGAGAATGCTTCATGGAGTAAGAGAACAGTGTCTTGTCTTGTCAGCTAAGTACCTAACTAAATATTGCGAGCATTACAAATATTGCACACAAACTGTTATTAAACACAAAGACATTTTTGTTGCTAAAAGGGTTCACTTTTGTTAAACAAACCTAACTGTAACTATTAATACGGGACGCTTTGTCCTTATTATTATATTCATAAATAATGACAATCTTTCATTGTGCCATTTTCTTTCTTACTTTAGCAATAATATAGTTACTACACACTACAAGAGTGACATAGACATATTTCGAGATATACCTGCTATCATGTAGGTATCTATAACAAATAAGCATATTACAATATAATGTATGACAGACAGAAGTACCTACCTAGCTATTGTTGTTGTGGTAGTTGCACAAGCGCCGCCCCTGCAGCCTGCAGCTCCTCCATTGGTCGTCTCTCGTCCGCTGTCTACACTAAACTTTATTATAAATAAATATTATACACTACTTAACAAGATAACACCGGATTATGCATGAAAAGCATTATGACGTCATCTACTATTCTATTATTTTTTTTCAAAATGGCTCCATCAGGGTTTTGATGATTCCGCCAATGTCAAGTATTATAGACGTCACAGTAACAACAATATGCCGATAATCGGTAGTAGGTAGGATGCTCCCGCCGACCGTGATATGTCCTATTAATCACTGACTAATAACAACTATCACAGCGCAAACGGGATTAAACTAGATTCCCCATCACGTCTCAGAGGGCGCGTGCGCTATACACCAAGGCGTGACGTGGAATACTCTGACGTCATCAATTTTTTGTATGGTATTTGATTTTTTTTTAGAATCCTATCGTGTGTAATGTAATAAATTCCTTTTGTCCTTACTTTTCCTATATTTTCTCCTTATTACACCTTTTTCTACGAATAATATTATTGTCCTAAATCTAGCATCCTTCATTTTAAAGCTTTCCTGATGTAAAAATAATATTATCTACATAAAAACTTGAAATAAAACAATATGGAGTAATATATTCATTTATTATTGTGGCTAGTTCCCGAAATCCTTATAACTCCCATAAGGAGGAAAGAGGTAGGCGACAATTGGTTTCATGAGCCAGTTCTAAAAATATACTACACCATTATGTTTCGGCCACCTGTTTGCTAAAAATACAAAAATAATATTTTCAAAACATACCAAGTTCAGGTACGAGACAGCTTAGTCATTTTTTGTAAAACATACACTTAAATGTCTCTTGATATAGGTACTCATGTGTAATGTCAAAGAGGCTATTTTAAAAATATGTATAGGTACTTAAATAATAATATTTTTTTTATTTTTTCCTTTTTTTAAAAGGTTGGACAGTCACTAGCCAACTCTCTCAGACTCATACGTAGATTTTCGAGCACTAGCTTCTTGATTCTGTCGATGTTTTCTTTGGTCGTAGCGGTTGAAGGTCTACCAGAACGAGGCAAGTCTACTACTTCTTCTCGGCCTTCTTTAAAAGCCTTATACCATTCATATGCCCTTGTTTTTGATAGCACGATTCGCCGTAGGTTTTTTGCAACATTTTTAGTGATTCACCACATAAAATATCATTCGAAACACAAAATTTAAGGCATAATTGTTCAACAATATTTTCCATTGTAAAAATCACCGAAGACTCAAAACTATGACCAACAAAAAGTGCAGTTTTAAACAAATTGAATGACAGATCCCGCTCTAATGTTGTGCGGTAGGTACATCAGTACAGTGCTACTTTATTATACCAACATGCAGTAAAAAAATAAAAACAACCTCTTTTACGCGGGTTTTTTTATTGACATACATATTCCCGATACTTTTTACACAGAGTATAGTATATATAATATATATAATAAAACGCCTTTTTTTAATATAAACAAACATACAAAAACATAAATTTTAGTAAATTAAAAACTAAACATAACACTAAGAATATTTAAAAAATTATAAATAGAAAACTGCTATTAGATCGCCATCTACCCAAAAAAACTGGCTACATTACCTCGTTGAATAGCTAGGCTAATTCGTTGACCGAGGTAAGCTCCAGCCCTTTGGTCACCTGTGGTACCTTTAATGCGTCTGGACAGCTCTTTTATAAAATTTTATAAAAAAAAACGCCTTTTTGACATTAGATAAGAAACGTTTGGCGTATGTTTTTCAAAACAATATTAAATTGCCTCCTACCTGTTGGAATATTTTTAAGAACTGCCGCTCATGATTGTTTTAACCTTAAGTACCAACCTGTGTGCCAACCGCAAATAATGCACAAAGCTTTCTTACATTGTATTGTCGGCGTGGGCTGACACGTCTCACAAATACCTACCTGTTTGTCTCAACTCTAGCTGCGATACCTATAACTAGATAATGTTGTAAACAATAATAATTGTATAGCTAAGTACTTCATTACATTAATATTCCATACATTACTAATAGTTACAAATAATATTGGTGGTTGAGGGCGGAATGTTTCTATGAACATTACCTAACAAGCGAGATAGCAATATTGGTCGCAACGCCAGTAGGGTTGCCAGACAGACATTACCTACAGGTATTTTAGACACTTGTCCGGCCAATAAGTTGCATGTCCGCCCTGTACGACTTATAGTAGGCTTTTGTTTTTAGCTGAAAATGTGGACAGCTGACTTGAAGATATTTATTGTTTATATTTTATTGACCTCCTAACTAATATAAGACTATAAGTGACGAAATACTACTTTGATGTTTAAATTGATGACACTTCATGTAATAAACTAGAAGAAAACACAATGAAGGAATACTCAATTACACAGCACTTTATTAAACAGAATTTACAAAACCTAATACAGTAAAATAATGAATAAACTCCAAAAGTAAAGTTCCATTTTTTTAAGGTTTATTTTGCATCTTCAGAACAAGAGCTGCAAAGCCTGATTGCTCTTTTGAACAAGTAATACGAAAATAAATTAATAAAAAATAATATATAATTCGAAATATAAAGTACTAAGTGTTTGAAAAGGATGATGAAAGGACTGAGTGTAAGATTTGTGTGAAAGGATGGCAATTAGAGCAAGTGAATTAATTTGTTTATTTAGATGTTTACAAGAAGTGGAAAGATAGCCAAGGAAATTGAAAAGAGAGTGAAAAAGCGGGAAGCAAGGAATGTGGTGGACTAAACAATGTATGCAGAAATACACAATTTACAACTAAAAATAAAATTAATATACTTACATAAGTTTTGGTTCTATCACTTACTTATGCAAGCGAGACTTGGGTATGGAATAAGTAAGATAAATGCAGTGGAAAATTACCGGCTAAATTGACAGCCATGTCCGGCTTTTCCGATATTGTATCTGGCACCCCTAGCCGCAAGCAGATAGAAAGAGAGGGGTTGTATTAAACAGGGTTATATCCGCCCCACCCCCCACCTTGTTTGTGGTCTCCTGGTATTAGTCAGTTTTAGTTTAGTTTAATACCAACTCTCCTGTACAGTACACGGGCAGACAACAAGTAGCACCGGGTGCAAAACATAGTTCGTAGTGTGTGGATATTGCTATAGTTATTCATGTAAGTATTTAAACATTTTATGTTATTTATCATATATTTAATTTTTTTTTGTTGGAAGCAGCTTGCTTAGTTTTCCCGAAAAGGTTCCATTTTTGTGTCATGAAAATTGGTCCAATACTGTTTCATCAAAATCTATTCAGCTTGAATTTAGTTTAATATACCAATCTTGGTGCATGTGCACTTGTTGTGTTCAGTAGCCATCATCGCTATAATATAAGTATTTAAATTCAAATATTATGTAGGTAAAAAAGGTGCGAGTTTCTTTGTTTGAAGTGAACTCCTGGATATATTTAAAAAAACTTTAACTGTTATAAAAGCAGGTACCTACTATTAAAGAACATAGTGATTGCTACTTACTCTATGGTAGGTACATCTAACGTTTTCACATTTAAACATTTTCCATGAGCAAAGCAAAAGTAGAAATCACTTATGAAGGTAGGTAGGTACTTATATTTATACTTAATATATCGTTGTTAGAGGGTAGATGTATAAAATGTAATCTCTCATAAATAACACGTGGTTATTGATGTCGAGTCTCGTCTCGAATCATAAAATTAAGATGATTGTTGCAGCATGTCATTGTGGACACCATATCTGGAACAGGAGGAGCAGGAGGAGCAGATGCAGCAGATGCAGCAGGAGGAGCAGGAAGTGCAAGAAGTCCCGCTGGACCTGAGTATTACAGCTCGTCGTGAGGAGCTGTCGTCTCCGGTATACCCGGACGAGCTTCCCTGCCGCGTCCCGCCGGTCCCTAGCCGCCCCGCACCCCTCGTAGCCCCGGTCCCCGTGTACCCCTCCGTACCAGTACCGCTAGTACCACCGCCGCGCAGATTGTCCCCTGAGTGGAGCTCCACATCTGGCTCCCTGGCGGTCCTCCAGTCCCCGCTGTACGACGAGGAGTACCTGAGGTACCGTCACCAGATGCTGGCCGCACGGACCGATGCCGTCCCAACCAGTAACCCCAGGATGCGTCGAGACGTGCGGCGGACAGCGGACGCAAAGGAGGACCCAGAATACTTTGTACGGAGGGCCAAGAACAATGAGGCGGCGAAAAGATCGCGGGACCAGAGAAAAATAAGAGAAATAGAGGCACACATACGTGTGTCTTACCTAAAATGGAAGAGGTCATTACTCTTGTACGAGATACGAGAGAAACAGAGACAGCTAGCTCACATGTAGTAGTATGACATCTTCCATCTGAAGTATCACACACGTATGTGACCATCTACCTATAATAATATACAATATATATCATATCAGATACCACAAAGACAGACACAACTGGACCTGACACTCGTGCTGACAATATACTGAGGATTCTATGGTAGCCTAGTGTTCTAGAACATACTTTCTTTGTGGACTGCAGCTCCTTTGGTCTGAAAGTAAAATTAGCATAGGTACTTTGTTTTATGTCAAGTTCGAATTGGTCTTTAATAATAACTTTTTCATACAAATCAATTGTTAATATAACTAATTAAAATTCTTAGTACACCCCACTTTCTGACCAATGTAGAGTCACAGAGTGGGGTGTACAAGTACCTACCTACCTACCTATAAGTAGATAGTTCTCCTTGTAACATAAACAACCCTACAAATTAAAGGAGTCTATAAAATTAAACATTATTTAATTTGTTTAGATCTCTTTAACACAATATAATAAGTTCTTTATTGAAGTCAACAAATAACATTATGATGTATTGTGGTGCACTTTGTATACAAAAGTTATGATTATTGACCAACTTCTGCCGCTCACATTGTTTTCCTTCAATATAAAGATTAAACTGGTTCTAATAATAAATATACTTATTTTAAAGATAACTACACACTCGACCAACAAACCTATGACAATTTTAATTTCAGATGAAAGAAGCCGAAGTCCACAAAGAGAGTATGTTCATATATATGTTAGTAAAGTAGGCAGCCATAAAGTACCCACAACACTTATATATGTGTTATAGTAGTCCACACACTCGTCCCTCCCTCAATATGTAGATTATATGATATAAGTAGATTAGTAATATTGTAAATTAAATTGTATTTTTTTTTTCTTTCTCACTTAGGTATCATGTTTTATTTATAATTAGTTTTAGTTTCTTATTTAAAAATTAGTTTAAGTAGGTACGTATACCTAACCAAGTTGTGATGACTATTGAAATAAAAATTGTTAATAAAAATAAAATTGTTACCTTTGTCATAGATTTTGTTCAATATTACAATGTATAATATTCTTGAGTCGTTGTTTCTTTATTTACCTAAAAGAAGTCATACCTGACTGTAGGCTATTTATTAGATAATAATTTTATTTATACTTATATTATTGTGCTATTTGTAACAACAGTCACCCTATTCCTTATCTCTACGTTGCTAACCGTCCACTCTATCCTCTCGCCTGTCATATTTACTGGTAATAATAATTATAACTGTATATTTGTTGTATAATAATTATAACTTGAAAGATTCCACATTTTGGTCTGAGGTAGGTACCTATAGGTAACAGAGCAAACTGTTGTAACATAGAGTAGTACAGGCTAAATGTGACACTATTAGTTACTCCAATATAAAGTGATATAGTGGACCAATAAGAGAGTAGGGGGGGGGGCTTGTGCAATTACTCTGACAACAATACACACCTATATAATAAGGTATTAGCTAGCTCCGTATGTTATATATAGGTCAGGCCCGTAACTGCAGCCCCCTAGCCCCCCCCCCCCCAAATTTCTTGGCTTTACACTAGATAGAATAGAACTTTCCAGACGTGCGACCTTTTTAAAAAACATTTTCAATAGATCATTTTGTTTTCGTACTGAAATGAAAAAAAATCGTACTGCCCGGTTCCCTGCGGACACTATTTTAAATTTTAGGTGTCATTCACAGGTGTCAAAACGCTTTTGAGAGTCTAAAAATCTGAAAAATTCTTAGCAGTATAGGGATGGGGGGAAAATTTAGGATAAATTATACATAAACGGGGAAAAATCGATTGGACCGCAACAGATGACCAGAAGGGGGTGAAGGTGAGAAAATGCCTGTTTTTAGGGGGTGAAACGCGGTTTTTCCCGATTTTTTTGACATAACCTAAAAAAATGGAGAAAATCCCTATAAACCAAAACAGAATTTTGATTTTTTAAATTTTCAGGACGCCTTTTTATTAGTTGAGACCTCTACTTTAAGATGGTGTAAAAAGTTATATGGTTACAATGGAAAAACATCGATAAAAATCCAATTTTATATTATCGATTTTTCCCTAAACTTTACTTATTCTTTATCTTTCTTTGTACTTAAGTTCTGAAAGTCATGCAAAACTTGATATTTAATGTTATGTAATATATAAGGGAATTTTATGTAACAGTTTCAAGATCGGACTGTTGAAAAAATTTGTTTAAACAGCTATTTTTTTATTTTTTCCTTGATCTCTTTCTATTTAATCGATATTATAAAATTTGACTTTTATCGATGTTTTTCCATTGTAACCATATAACTTTTTTAGACAATCTTAAAGTAGAGGTCTCAACGAATAAAAAGCCGTCCTGAAAATTTAAAAAATCAAAAATTTGTTCGTCAACTGTTTTGATTTAAAAATTGGGCCTTTTTTATCAATTAAATTCGTAGAAAAAAAGAAAAAAAAAATTAAATGGCTTGAAAAAATTGCAACTTATTTAAAACATAAAATGTACATTTTCACCAAATTTCATCAAAATCGGATAATTTTTGTGAATGATAAAAATTAAAATGTAAATTCCGGTTTTTAGCGATTTTCTCAATTTTTTTAGGTTATGTCAAAAATCGTTCGAATAAAATATGTAGATTTTTTAAGTTCCAACAACTTTTACATTTAACTTTTTTCGATAGGAGGTCCACTTTTCCCAGAAATCGTGAAAAACCGCGTTCACCCCTAAAAACACACATTTTCGCACCCCCACCCCCCTTCCGGTCATCTGTAGCAAAAACGCAAACAAAGACTAGGTAGTTTTAGCAAAAGGATCACAGCCCCCCCCGAAAAAAAATCCTGGTTACGGGCCTGATATAGGTACTTATTTATTACTAGCTTCCCGCCGACATATTTAAAATAAACACATATTCACGACCTATATACCTTGCGGTGTATCCAGAGACACCATTGCAGTAACTGTCCTACTACACATTAAGAGAATCGTACAATATTTAGTTTGTGAGTACCTACAAGTTCCGTGCAGTTACAGTTAGGTATTATGTTTGTGTGCAATATTCATAATGCTAGCAATATTTAGCTGCTCTAAACATATTGTATAAGATAGTAGGCAGGATGTTGGTACCTACCTACATTGTTAGTGTTAATAGACAAAGAGTCAATTACTTTTACAATTCACAAGTATAATAAAATATCTATACTATCTAAATACTAACAATTTTCTAAAAAGATAAGTCTACTAAAACGTCCACTCCTAGGAAATACCAACTTTAGTACAACAGCATATGTAGGTAAGTACTCTCTATGATACCTACATACAATATTACAACATATTTTTTCAGGATTCATTGTTTTCATATGAAATTAGCTTTCTGCCCCCGGCTTCGCCCGTGAATATTTTCAAACAAAATAAAATACAACCTATAGTAGCACTCAGAAATAATGTAGGTTCCTGTAAGTGAAAGAACTTTCAGAACCGGATCAGTAGTTGGAGAGATTACACCCTGGCCCCTCCATCCAAACTTATAAACTCTTTTTAATATTACCTATGGATATTTTTCAGCCATGTTCTTAGCAAACTCTTGTTAAAAAGTCTGCAATAACTATTTATTTATTAAATAAGATATATCACACTTATTTAATGATTATTAATTAATAACATCTCTGACAGACTGCTACCTACAGTTCAACATCACACGAAGCTGTTCAAACAAGATGTATTGTGGTTGCTACCTGGACTTTTTAGCACAACACAATGTTAAATACTGGGCATTGTCCACCCGGATATGATGGTTACACAATAAGTATATAACCACGCACAACAAGAAAGAGTTAAAGTACGGATATTTGCTTCAGACGTCTTCATTCAATACTTCTATTATGTTTACTTGAGATGATATTGCATGCTCATTTTGTGCTATCTTAATATCTATATTCCATACAATATGTCCTTTCAATAAAATATAGGAATTCGAAAATTTGTTACATTTAGGTCTAAATCTAAGTCTAAAGTTTATGGAGGTCTAACATGCTACAGCCCGCGCGGTGTGGCTGGGCGTTACCAAGCAGTAGTATCCACGGTCCGACGCGGTCTGGGAATAATGATAATAATCTACTTAGACGGGCCATCACAGGCGTGTCTGGCGCGGCCTGGCCTGTCATAAACGGTCCGTGGGATGTTAAGTCATACATTATGAAACTGTGAACAAAGAAAAAATAAAGCATCTCGAATTGATGTCTATATAAATATATTTAAATAATAAAATAAAAATGGTTTCCAAAATAAATATTATTGCATTATGTAAGTTGAAACCACCCGGTGAGTCAGGAAGAAGGGTTGGTTGTCACGTGACTGGCTCGTGTATGTTGCAGTCAAACTGCGAACATGCGGACATACACTGTACTATCTGCTTGTAACAATATTTAATGTCATTTTACTCGAGTTAGGAAAAGTAGGTAGGCAGGTACTTGTTTTTTTCTAATTAAAAAATATAGAACTTGTATGTCATCATATAATATATAGGTATATAAACACAGGAATATTAGTGCAATAACTTATACCTCCTTGTAACGTTTTATTGTACGTTTTATAAGTTTCATGATATTCTGAAACAGCAACATGTTCGCAGCCCTTAATAAAAGATAAATACTTATCTAAAAAAATATACAGGTAAAAGAACTGAAAACATATTTTTTAAAGTAAATTCCTACCTACATCAATATATTTTTTTGGTTTTATTATATCGGGATTTATATATATATATATATGGTTCAAATTTAGGACCCACTTCCCGTTATATAATTATTATTCAAAAATTTCAACTGTATCTATTGGATGAAAGTGGGTAATTTTTTTTAATATTCTGTTCACTTGTTTAATATTTATTTGTTCGGTTTTTAGTATACCTACTCGTAGCATCAGTAAAATTAAACAACAATATATTAATATAGATACTTTAATGTCAATATTAAAATGAAACCTTATTCTAAGTAGGTAGGAATCAAATGGAGACTAATTATTATAGGTTTACAAAAGTGTCAATGATCAATAACACAGATGTCCCAAGCTCCTCCAGTTTCATGTTTTTCTTGTTCTTTTTTTATCTTTTTTCTGCACGTATTTTTCTTAACAAACTTCTTTGTTACCTTCTTGGTCTTGAGCCTCTTGACAAGTTTAGTTTTACGTCTTGAAGTAAGTCTACGTATATCTTCCTTCTGTATATCACGATACTGAAGCAACTGCGGGTCATCTGGAGTGATGTAGACATCTGTGTCACTTCTCATGGGACTAACAGGAGGTTCTGGAGGTCTCACATACCTAATAAGGTCTTCAATGAACAGCGCTGTAGTATTGTTGCCGCTATCCTCCGACTCTGCGTGCGAGGGTGGTTTACTTAGGTGACACATGATGAAGCAGGATGCAGATAGTATCACTCGCACGCAAAACAGAGAAAAGCGACTGCTCTGTGAGACACACTGGGAGGTAAAGGAAGAATATAGCGTTGTTTATAATGTTCATTGAAATTTTGGGTTCCGCAGGTATCTAGGTAGAACTGACCGAGAAGTAGCCCAGTGTAGACCGTCATAATAAAGGGTTTTCTTTTAATAGGGACGGGTCGATGTTGACACGTGATGGCGGCCATGTTGTTTTGGTGGCGTCTGTCAAATCTGTTATACATATATTATTTAGTCACTAATGCCAACTCACCGGCATTGAGCAGTACTTTCAAATGATACAAATTTATTCTCAAAAAGAGCGTTCGTTAGTGCACACGTTGCGCCCATATTACCCTGCGCCCTTCAAAGTTGACTCTCCAACAACAAGTAGCCAGATTCGAGACGGCCGGTTTGGTAAACAAGGGTCAACATTCCTACGTCAGAGGAACGCCAGATCGGCTGCAACACAAAGTTACTGTTTTGTGCGGATTTTGGGCCGGCGGGTCATTGGTCCGTATTTTTCGAAAACGACGTTGGTGAGGCCATCACCGTCAACGACGAGCGCTACAGTTACTGTACAGATCGATGATAACTAGGTAATATATTTTGACCTAAGTTGAACGATATGTACGTGGGTGACATGTGGTTTCAGCAGGATGGCGCTACGTGACACACGATGGACGTTGTTGTTGTGAGTTATCTCTCGCAGAGGTGACGTGAATTGGCCACCAATATCGTACGATTTGACCCCGCTACACTTATTCTTGTCGCACGCATTGTTGGACCACTTAATAATCAGGCGGTGGTAAGGTGATATATCGTCTTCTCTATAAAAAAAGACGACCGATGCCCTCAAAGTCAACATAACCCAGGTCATCACTCTCGGAGCCGTGCCACCGCGGAAAGATGCGGCGGACATTTGAACCATGTCATATTCTATATTTAATGCATATAGGTACGTATAGGTACCGGGACGGTTCTTGAGCGCTCGACGAAAAAGTGGGGGAATGTTTGCGTATATGTAATTCGAGTGCAATATAACTTGTATATTATCTATAATTGATTTATTGGTGATTGTTTTTACGATTGCTTTTTACTGTTGGTAAAATTACAATTAATAATTTAATACCTCATACCGTCAAGCAGACCCAAAAATAGTGTTCTGCGCATCTAACGACCACCGCTCAAGAACCGTCCCGGTACCTATAGATATGGGCCTTTCAAATAAACAATAATTTAGTTAATACTTACCTCACACACAGCTTCCATTTCAACATCGACCCTCCAGATTGCACAACCTTATATAAGTTCGATCCTCCACCTTACATCGACGTTTCTTCTGCCAGATCTTGGTATATTTTTTATCTCAAGACCATCAATTAGCAACGTTAGGTACTAACAATAAGTTTACCTTACAATAACCCAGTTCCTGTATTTCCAGTAGGTATATCACATCATAGCTCATCAGTCTCATCAGCATTATAACCAAAATGTAGGTCTCTGATTAGTCCTAAAAACCTTTTGATCTTTAATCCTTTCAACACTCAGTTGGTAGATTTTGCTTATTTTATTTTAATTTATTTTAATTGCCACAGCCAATTAGTTAATAGTTTCAGGAATGAGCTATCAGGCATAACAGTGAGCTGTATTTTAAGTATTTCTAATGTCTCTTACCTACCTAATTCACCCCACTTCAAGTGGTTATTTTCAACAATGGCTACTTTTTATATATCACATGTCACATACCAAAAACTGCCACTATCGAAGCCTGGGCGGCTAGCTAGTTATTTCTGTGAAGTCAAAGTTATATAGTTTATTTTAATATACAGAACCACAACAAATAAATATTTAATACGTGATTATAATCGTCATGCAATCTACCCACAACCTCATGAAACAAGAAGTGGGGTAAATCCACCGAACACGCTAATAATATTTTCCAATACTTCTTTGGGAGAAATATCTGAAACATTGTCTATGCTATGTAGCTGGTTCATACTTCAGTGCTGTATAGGTAAGTAAGTAGTAGGTACTAATAATCCAACATTACGTACAACACGTCACTAAACAGTTTAATATTAGTTGACAACAAGAGTTAGTGTTACTTTAGTTCTCTACTTGTTATAGTTCTACTTACACACTCACGTTAGGTAGGTATAGTCATTATAGTCGTAAGTTACAGATTTATTATTTTGTTAAATGTATTTGTGAAGGATTGAGAATATATAATAATATAATACCTAGTACATAAACATGTGTGTGACGCAACCCCGGCCTCTCGCGGTATTGTTGGGGGTGACAGACCGACACTGTAGGTTGCGCAAGCGCCGCCCCTCCACTACTATTGGCCCTTGTTCTGACTTTAATATTGTATACCAGGGTGTTTATACCTCTCTTGACGTATTTAAATGCGATGAAATTTGCCACAATCTTCTTCTTTTAATATGGCTCCACCAATGTTTATCGGTGTTTGCCAATGTCAAGTATTATGCCTTTATAGTGTTTATAGATGTGGAATTCGATTTGCCAACTTTACATACTGTCAACGTCATAAATAAAATGTCTAGGCTACAAGATGGCGGAAGATACAACCGCTCCTTATTATTTAATTGTCGTTTATATTTATTATTTAATGATAGTTCTTGCTTCAAGGATCTTTATGACGAGCTTCTAAGATCTGTAATTAGATAACATTTACAAAACTCTAGTGCGATCAATACAATGAGATAGTTAGAGGTAGCTATAGCACTGCACACTTTACGATGGAGATAACATTGAGATTAGCCTCATAATGACAATAACTGCACCTTTAACTGGTGTAAAAGTTAATGTTAACTTTATGAAAAAATAATTAGGTAAGTACCTACATTTACACTTTTACTAAAACTGCATCCTATTTACGTAAGTTTCTTATAATGCATACTTCGAATATGAATAAATAAACAATTTGTCATTAATTGTAGCAAAGAACACTTAATAGTAGGGGACCAAGGGGGGATTGGCACCACTTAAGGAATTAAATTCGCAAAAAAATTATAATGAGCTAATATTTATTGCAAACTTTACAATTATGAAGAAAAACTATTAAACTATCATTTAGAAATAAATAAAATAAAAAAACTCTTATAGAATAACAAAAAAATTAAGATTTTTCGAAATTCTATTTCGGCCCTCATTACCCTTGGGGTTGGGTAATGAGAACCACCTAATTAAAATTAGATCTATGACATTTTCTATCATTATTTTTTTCTCTTTTCTTATAATTCTGTAGGTAATGTATGTAATTATTATATATCTCCTAATTCGTTTCTTGTAATGCAAAAATCGAAAATGAAAATTACCCCAATATACTTGGTTGCTATAACCCCAAAAGCATAACTTTTTCAAGGTTAGTTTTTAACTATTTACAAGAATTTGTTTTATTTATGTTTAACATTTTCTCGAATAAATAAATATATTTTGTTATCAATGCTAAATCATAAACTTATTTACCAGTAAAAATAAATTAATTACATGCTAGCAATAATATCGGGATAATTGTAACGGAGCGCGCGAAAACACAAAGTACCTTGGCTTTGCCAAACGGTAAGAGACTGCCGAAATATTCGAAGCCCGGAGGGAAAGGCGGTTTGTAAGTAATACTCTCGCATAGTTTCCAGACTTGCAGCATACACAGAACCGTCTGTATTGACGTGGTTTTTATTACCCCGTGGTTCCCATTCCCCCTTGCTCCCCTACCTACAGTATGTTCTAAATCCATGCAAATGTAGGTTGGTACACCTAAGTACTAATTATCAAATGGTGGAAAATCCGGTGTACCTACCTACCTATCAAGTCACCTATAATATGTCTTAAATGTTGATGAAAGTTGCTAGTTAAATAGATTAGGTCCTGGATTAGAATATTCATTATTATTTCAAGGTCTTCATGAGACGGACAAATGACTTTTCTATCCCCTGACATCAAAATTTAAATGTGAAATATTTATATTTATTTTGAATTATTTAGAAATTTTTCTGGGAGATTTTAGATGACATTTAATTTTTAAACTGTCCGGAATAAAAAAAAATATGATTGGTCATGATGCCCCCCTTTATGACACCTGTATATTGAATAATACCCAAGTAGTTTACATTGAGGTAGGTAAGTAGGTATCATAGTAAGGTAGTTGTGTAATGTAGCATTATTAACCTCGTTCAGTAATCTTATTGTTGGTCGCCGCCGTACTTCCGACTTCTACATCGTATTATGTAGAGATTACTACTAGACTGGTAGCTCAACACAATGGTAGAATGGTCTTTATGTTAAACCACACAACTGTGATAGTAAGTACCCATCTGTTACTGCAGTCAGCGTGGGTGGGTTTGTGTTGAGGAATCCCAACCTCCTCCATATAGGCAGATACTGCAACGGCACGATGAGGACGAGCATTAACATCCATAAAAATTGACCTGTCTCCCATAACATCCAATGCAGGTTGCACATGTGGAACGAGAATTTCTGAGATATAGTGATGTGCATTAAGTGCCCCATTTGGCAAAAAACTAACTCCGTACGAGCTTCAGAAGTTATTCCTGCCTAGAACATTAAGGATCCTCCACCGTATGGTGTTACCTCTTCAAAGCACACGTCGGTGTAACGTTCACCTTGTCTTCTCAGTACTCTCTGACATCTGTCTTCATCATGTAGACATATACGGGCCTCATCGGAAAACAGAACCCTACCTCAATTGTCCATAGTAACAAATTTTGCCCAAATCTTAGTCATGCTACGCGATGCCCACGGAGTAATTTTGGTCCTCTAGCGGGTCTGTGAGAATGTATGCCTGCTTCGATAAGTGTCCTCCGTACAGTCCATTTGCTAACTCTCACCAATCTCACTTCTTGTAGGTGATTTTTAAGATAATTGTAAGATTTTCGTCGATTTCTAAGAGTTTGACTGACAAGGGATCGATTATCCCTCTGCTCCGTACATATTTTTCTGTCAGAATCAGGCCTTCTACAGAGAGAATCAACCTCTTGAAACCTCTTCCAAATCCTTTAAACTTTAGAACGTGTAATTCCAAGCCGCCGTGCCACATAACATTGGTGCTCTTAAGTGCTCGTTTTTTTTGCAACATAGTGTATTTCATTTAATTTTTAATTTAACTTAAGTAATTTAATTTGACTTACTTTCACTTATTTTATTTAAATAATCTGACGAAATAATGTAATGGAGTTTAATATGAAGTGTGAATTGAATATGTGATTGTGCAAATGTAATTATCTATAGGATGGCTAAATAAAAAATAAAAAAATAAATAAAAAACTATAGGTAAGCACAGTAGTTGTCAACGTATCAGCAGATTACTAGTTTTCTAGTACTAGCCCCCGTACCACTGTATTTTTCTGTCGTTTAATTGTCGCAACGTCTTTTTACGGAAAATATGCTAAAATACAAACATTTAGCTACATTATATTTACCAGACGTACCGTCCTAGATCGCCTTTCACATTTAAAAACATCACAATTAACTATTGTACTATAGCTCTGTCTCGCGACACAAAACGATACCAACGAAACCTAAATTAACTTATTACTTCCCTAATGTATAGATCAAAAGCAGAAAGTTGGCAGACGGAGGAGCCCGTCTATGGCTTTGATAAAATAAAATACATAGATATGTTACGTTACGTCCTAACATTTAGGTATCGCAAAAAGTGACAGTCACATATCTATTTATTATTTTTATCTACTCTTATATCGTAAAATTTCTATTACAAAATCGAATTATACTTAATAATGTTATGTTTTAGTTTTACATACACGCGTCTCTAATACCTATGTCAAACTTCGATACTATAATGTATTATAGTACCGAAGTTTTCATCCAAAAACGATATAGTAATGTTGTTTTTTTTTAAACGCATAAAGGGCAAAGGATATGTGTTATGCAGTCACATTAAACTCTATGAAAATATTGACACTTCTATGTGGGAGTCACTTGACAGTTAACGCGCATGCGCAGAAAGTAGGTAACCGCGATGTGCCGCCAATTTGTCGATTAAGAAAAATATCTTGATTCAATTTGTTTTATACTATTGGATATATAACTTGGAATATATATATAAATTGAAACACTCGTGGATGCTATTAAAAAATTCGGTTGCGCCTCAATTTTTTAAATTCCACTTGTGTTTTAATTACCCCTATTATGATCCCGTATCATAAACTACTATTATTTTATCAAAGGTCTACGGCCCCTTTGTAAATAAAACGGTAGGTACCCATAATGGAGCCTACCTACATTACATGAGGTGTTTTATATATTTCTCCTTGTTCAAATCCTATTTTTTAACCGAACTTCAACAGAAGGAGGTTTCTAACTTGGCACCAACCGTCTTCAAATTCTAGGACGAAATATTTATTATTATTTCTTACTTTTCAGTGCAATTTTTTGAAGTCGGTACACTTTTTTTAAAAGTTAATTTTATATCTAGTATAACTACCTTGTGATCAATGTTATCTAAAGTGCCAGTGTAATTAGTAACAAGATAGTTCGCGAGGCGTTTAGAAGTAAAGAACAAATAACGCCGAGTTGTAAAGTTATTCATAGTTGTTATTTAGAATATAATAGACTAAAATATGGGCTGGTTATGGTCGCTATAGATAATCCTCTCTGAGAAATACTTACAATACAGGTCAGGTAGCACATTTTCACCATTTGTTCATCACTATCTTTGAGTCATCATGCTTGTTGCTAATTACTTCCACGTGCTGCTAGGTGACGCTTGGTGACGCTAGGTAAATGCATTGTGGATATTACAGTTATTGCGAATGTAGAAGTTTTCCGTTACGTGTCAAGTACCTAACTATTATCTACATAATCTGTGGTTTTTGTGTCTGAAATTTGTATTAATTGATCTGAGGAAATAAACATACAATAGACAAGCGTGATTGCTGACGACCGCAGGTTGCATGACCGAGGTTGACTGACACGTCGTCATGAACCGGAAATATGAATGAATAGGAAATATGTTTATGTTTGTATTGTATGTTACTTAATGTTACCTATAGGTTATTGCATGATATATCTAACTCATATACTTACTTACTTAAAGATAAGAATAAAATAAAAAGTTTAACCAACAATTGTCACATGCCTCAACTAGGTATTGAACTCTAGACTTCAGTTAGTAAAGTCAGTTAACGTGACCGTTCAGCTACTGACGCAGTTAAAGACTTTCCGAAAATAACAATTAACTAAAAGTTCCCAGAAAGTTGTCTATATAAGATAAGTAAGTTTATAATGAGTTAAGATAACATTGAGAGAATGGTAGAACAGAAGGGTCTCTCTCTAGGTCCGCGCTGGTGCTACGTGCTGGTGCTGCGGCTACTCAGGTAGGATTTCTTAAAAATACATACCTACAAATATTATAAATGCGAAAGTAATTCTGTCTACAGAACCGTACCCCCCTAGCCACTTCTTCCACCATCCATCAACACACTAACACTACTCAACACATCCGCGTCAAGTCTACAGAACCGATTTTGATGTTTAATATGGAGAAAACTTCAACTCTATAAGGATATAAGCTACTTTTTTTAAATACACTAAAAGGGGGTGTAAGGGGGGGATGAAGTTAGTATGGGCCCCACAGGCGAAGCGTGATTTACTCAGGTTTACTTGTCTTGTGAGATTGGAAGAGGGCGATCTGAATGTAGTTTTGCCACGTGGCACGATTATTGATAACATTTCAGCTCTATTGTAACAGGTAGTTGATCAAAGTCAACAATTAATACATTTCGAAATTAAAATGGCGTTAGATTTTCCAAAAGTCTCCACATATCCGTCAGATATTTATAGGTATAATTATTATAAGAACATAGTAAAGGATAACTTTCATTCGCCCTGAATATCGCGTTATAAAGGGCACAAATTTAGACCCGTCAGATTTAGCGACAGCCCACACTTTGTTCGTCGGATTTGGTTTTAAATGTAATTATGAATCAACCCCCAAAAGGATGACATAAAAATAATTTGCGCTGAACATCAAGTTTGTTTTTCCTTCTATATTCTGAAACCGGGCCCCTGTACACGAGGCTCCTGTCTCGAAGTTTTCATATAGGTATATTTTTGGTAATCTCTCATCAACCCCTATCCACACAGCTATCACTCTGTCCCCCTGATTATCACATGAATATAACCCTCTCGGATCCCCTTCCATAAGTTCATACCTAATATTCGAACTTATGATAAAAAGTGGGTAAAACAATGTTGAAGACTACCAAACCGCACATCCTCCTTTACCGGTCAATATAAAGAAGAGCATTTCTGGTGTATTACCTGCAACACGGAAGGGTTGCGTCTATTGTATTGTGTGGTGTGGGACAGAATGTGAGAATGCAACATTGTGACGCAGATGTGTTCATACAACCGTTATGTAGCTGGACAGTTGACATGTGGATGTATACCGCTGTGTTATTGTACAGTATACCACTTTATTACACTCACGCCTGCATCTTATTGTCATAGGTACTATACTGTAAGTCTCATACTCTTTATAGATACAACTGTAAGTAATATAAGAACATACCTAATACATTGACCTTTGTTACAGGTGTTTCTGGCCACACACTAAACTATAGGCCTTAATGATGTAGGTATTCGTTTTTATTACAGAATGCTATTTGACTTTTGATGTCTACATAGGTACCTAAGTGTATATCTCTTCTGTACATATAACTCACTGAACTCCTCTATTAGACGGCTGGACCGATTTTGATGATTTATTTTTGTGTGTTTGTGTTTGAGTGTGATATTCGGCGTTTTTCACTCGATCTTAATAACAAACGTCTAACTAGTAGGTATAATGCATATCTACTCTTAAATAATACAACAAATAAGTATCTACCTATATTAAAAACCGGCCAAGCCAAGTGTGAGTTCTACTCGCGCTAATTTGTTCTTGCATACAGGGGCGTCAAACCAACCAATTAGTGCATACAATTGAGTGTAACCACGGAACCCTTCGTGGGCTAGTATCACTCACACTTGGCCGGTTTTTTAAATGTAAGAAATGAAACTCATTGTTTTACTAAGTATTTAAATATAATATCGTTTTAATTTATTTTGTCCATTAATAGGTAGGTAGGTATTGTCTAGGTACCAAATGTAGGTTAATATATTCTCACAAACTTTTACAGCCATTATACGTAGGTATCTACAGATGGCGGGTCTATCACAGTTTCACAAGCTTTATTATTACAACTTCGCCCTTTATAATTGAAAATCACACAGTTCACATAAATTAAAAATAATTAAGTAATAAATAATATACCTAAGTAAGTACTATAAGGTATAAATTGTCACTTAGTTAAATTTAGAGCAACCTTGTAGTTCCTTATTAACAGCCTCTAGTTGCTGCATCAACTTCATCACATTTTGCTTCAAGTATTCCTCCTCTATCTGCAACTCGACCATCCGCAAGTTCCGCATCTCCCTAGACCTCTTCGCGGCTGCATTGTTGCGCACGCGTCGCTCCGCGTACTCCGGGTCGGTATGTTTATCTCCGATCACACGACGCATGCGCGGGTTTGTTACACGTCTCTTGCGCGCGCACATAGTTAGAGATTTCTCGCGGAATTGCATGAACTCTGGATCGTTTGATAACGCCAGATCATAATCGTGTTTGTTCGGAGTAGAGCGTTCAGAGCCGCTCCAGTAAAGAGAATCTGTCTTTGTAGACTCAATCTCGTACAATAGAGACATTATGTAATCGTGACACGACCGGTTTTTGTAACAGACTGGAGCGAACTGTGCAACTTACCCTTTGAATGTTTTGTAGATGGGTGCTTCCCCTTGCTTTGAGTGACACGCGGCGCTGACCAATAGGGGTCGGCTGCAATAAGCTTTGTTAATCAATAACTGTCGTGCGAGCAAGACGGGGTAGACACAATCTCAGTTAGGAAGAGAAAGAGATAGATAATGTCCGATAGAGATAAAGCAAGCCGAAATGGACCGTTTCTGCGACGGTAATCTTTTATTTTCTCTTCACGGGTCCCCGGTTTACCCAGCGGAAGACCAAGTTTCCTTCTTTCAGCCTCGCTATACTCTTCGTCCTCCTATATCTCCATATGACATTAGGTAATACCTATACTTAGTATGTCTGGTTCTTTCTGAGATTTTATCTATAGAGTGATTTTGTCTATTCTGTCATGGTCGCACCCTTTAGGTCGTAGCGTGATGTTATGTAGCCTATAAACTTCCTCAACAAATTGTGCTATCAAATCAAAAATATATTTTCAAATCCGACTTACCTCTAGTTGTAGAGATTAGCGCGATCTCTTCAGCTTTATTATTAAGCTGGTAATTTTGCGATTGTGAAAATAATGCTACTAGATGATTAGTTACTCATTAGTTCATTTCAGACTACATAATCAGTAGGTAGGTATTATATTATATAAGTATTATTTTGTGTGTCCATCTTCCACGTGGCAACAGAGCAACAATAGGTACCTAGATCTGATAGTTGGAGAGCAGTCACATCTTATATAGGCTACTTTTTATTTAGAAAATCCTTTCATTCACATTTAACAAAATCCAAGTGGTGGAATTAGTTATACCTACATAAAGTTTTATAATTATTACCTATTTTTTAAGATTTCAATAGAATTTTACTATGCAATGATGCAATTGAGATGGCACTTTATAATAAATAATAGCTAAGTTTAAACTGATTGTAGATATCTTCTTCTTTCAGTGTCCGTCCACTGCTAGACGAACACTTCTCCCTATCCTCTGCAGTTCTCCTCCATGCTCTTCACGATGTCATCACTCCATCTCGCTGGTGGTCTACCGATACTTCTGTGGTGCATTCTAGATCTCCACTCAGTGTCTACCTGTATACACTGCAATCTACCTAAATAAAATATCTGTTTACTAAATAAAATACGTACCTATGTTTACTAAAAATTAACCAACAAATAAATAAATAAATAAATTTCATTTCATTTCATTTCATTTCATTTCATTTCATTTCATTTCATTTCATTTTAAGTAGGTAAGTAGATTTGAGTTTAACCGTTATAAACTTCCTAAACCAACACAGTATTGCTTGAGGATTAATATTAAGATAAAAGTTTAAATCCGCACCCAGTTTTTGTGTCTCGCGTCAACACTCAACACTCTATAGTCTATACTTTAGATAAACAAGTTTACAATTTCACAACAAAAACTTATCCATAAGGTTGGAGCCACGCGACGTCAAAAAAAACTTTGATCGGTATTAAGCACATTGTACAAACACAGAAAATTATTAAATATTTGGATTTAGCTGTCTTTTAATATTTTGAAATGGACAACATTTAATTTTTTTAATCACCCATTTTTATTACTTTAATTAAAAATATATTAAAAAATAAGTTACACGTATTTTTCTATTTTATTTTTGGTTGAGTTTTTATATTTTTAATTTAATTATGAATTTTTATAAATTATGAGGACTTATAAACTAAAAACCATAGCTAGGACTAAAATTAAGAAATATAAACTGTCACCCAAAGAAAGTGACAGATAGTGTCAGTCAAGCCACAGAGTATACGTTATAGAAATGCAAAGAGTATAATATACCGTGTTCCAAATAGGTGTTGCCGTAGCCGGAACTCAAATCGCCTACAACATTATTCATAATGTATATAATAATACTAGCTTTTGTCCGCGGTTTCACTCGTAAATATATTTCCTGTGATAGCCCATTCGAAACTAGCAAAACTTCCAAAAAAATATTATATATAAGAAGTATTTTTTTTATTATATTTAAAGAATAATTATTAATTTAGCTTTAAATGGAATAAAAATGGGTAAAATTAATAGAGGGCAACACCTGAGTTCAATAACTAACAACTCTGCCAACAGACATTAGTATTTTTAAATTAGAGGGTTAGCACAGATTAGGGCCCCTATTAATCCTTAATTTTCAATATTTCAGTATTTTTAAAATAACTCGAAAATTAAAGGATATAAAAAATAAAAAAAATGAAAAATAAGCTTTCTAGCATGTAATCTCGAATTCGGTTTTCGAATTTTGGTACCTTACGAAAAATGAAATGTTGTCCATTGTAATGAATGCGCGTAAAAACTATTAACTAATTATGTACCTACCAAAATTGCTAATTATTAGTTATATATTTTGTACGTATTCGTCACTAAACAACTATACCTATTAGGACGTTACCAAGACAATGTTGCTCATAAATCCATCTCATAAAGGTTCGGTTGTTTCTTTTTTTTTTTTTTATTGATAACAATTGTACTAAGATAAGTACATTTCTGCCAGTATCACGTCGTTATTCAGTTACATATAACTGTCGAAATTTAGTATCGATACTTTCAGGAATCTGAAATAAATATACAATACTACTTCTATATTTACAATTAAATTAATTAAAACTATATTTACATACACAAAAAAAAATATTCAACATTATAATATTGTTGAGTGACTTAGTAACTATTCGCACAAGTACATATAGTACGCTGCGAGTGTGTGCGTACCTACAGTGTACAGATATGTCACACATACAACTTGCAATACCTGCCCCCTAGACAATGCTCGAACGATAGTATTCTATTCTGTCTGAACGCTAAATCCTAACATTATATGCAGAATTTTATAACCGAATTATAATAGTTACATGGAAAGTATGCGCAGCCCATAAGAAGCTTCATTTGTGCATTTTAACTACTTAAATAATAAAAAATCAGAAAAACAACCGGGCATAACTTAAAACAAATTTACGGATCGTTGTCATTTTTTTCAGCGTTATCTACCGTCCTAATACTCTATGTTCTAACTTCTACATATTTTGATACTAAGTACCTACCTACATGCATCTCAGTGATTCTGTGTACCTACCTACTTTTAATATGTCAATAAATCAATACAATTTTTATATGTTCAATAAAATGACACCTAGGTCGTCCTCTGTCAGGTACCTTTCACTTATTATAATCTCAGTTCGTTATCTGGCTGTTTATCTAAAAGGTGCATAGATAATATTGCATTCTGTTATTATGTCAGTTAGTTTCTATTGAAATGTTTGTCCCACCGTCCCACCGTCCCACCGTCCGCCGGCCTCATTGTCAACAACAATATGACATTCTTCCCAGAAAGGATTGTTGTTTATCTGAGAGTAACTAAACACCAGACACGTGTCACGTGTCACGTGGTTTATATAAACAAGGTAGGCTGTCCTGTGTCGTGCGGCGTGCAGCAACACAGCACAACTCACACACTAAACTTGCCAAGAAGCAAGTCAGGGTAGTACTTTCACGTACTTTTGATCCTCACAACATTAAAAACTACTAGCGTGTATTATGTTTGTTTCATGTCGATTTGGCGAATAAAAAAGTAATTATAGACCAATCATCAAATATATATCTACATATCTCCCGCCTTATATAAAGTAGAAGTAGATTAGGTAGAGACCCAAAGATCAGCACGATCCTGTCAGACCTCTACATCTTTTCTTGCATGATCTTCGATATTGGAAGCTTTTTATTTTCATTTTGTTACACTGTCATAAAGATATAAATATCTACACTGAATGCAGCAAACTTATAATATATACCTATAAATCTATAAACAATTTGCACTAAGTACTTTATTTGTTAGAAGATAACGCCTTAGTTCTCTGGTAATAGGTTCAATGTGAATACCTATCTACTAGAATTTAGCTATTCAGAAAGGTTGCAAATCCTACATTATCATTTAACAAAAAAAAACAAACAAACAAACACAATCTTTACGACCTTCATATCTTGTGGTGTGGCCAGAGATACCAATAACAGTGTCCACTGTTTTTACTTGTCCATATGAACAGGTGGCAAGCCTATTACTGCACTTAATGGACCAAGATATCTAGATGATCTTTACAAATACAGATAATCATTTAACATTTACGGTATTTGTGAATCTGGTGTGAGTTTAAGATAGACGTGCTGTCGCCTCGCCCTCCTCCTTATGGGAGTTATAAGGATTTCGGGAACTAGCATAATTATTCTAGAACTATATTAAAAGGTAAGGAAGGACAAAAGACAAAAAGGATCCAAAGTATATTTTTATAAGCTTGTTGCAATTAGTTCTCTGTATTAAATTATTGACATTATGAAATAGGTGTGCTACTTAGCAATGCTAAAACGGAATTGACAAAAAATGGAAGAAAATAAACAAATAGCAGACACTGTTCCAAATTCAGATTATTTTGAAAAATTCCTAAATTATAGGTAGTCAGTAACTTACTTTGTAAGGAGGTTAACAACTATTTTTGTAAGGAGGTTAACAACTATTTTTGTAAGGAGGTTAACAACTATTTTTGTAAGGAGGTTAACAACTATTTTTGTAAGGAGGTTAACAACTATTTTTGCAAGGAGGTTAGCAACTATTCAAACCTCATTAATAAAAATGGTCTCATTTATTAACTAAATGAGCACAACGTTACATTACAGTGCATGTCCGAAAACTTAGTGTAGGTCAACATATACAAGCTCCAACTTCGGACATTCACAGTAACATATACAATACAAGTAACATTATACCTACAGCTCACAATTGTATGTTGCATGTTGCATGCACGAAGTATGCCTTAATGTAAAGTACAAATAATGAGTTTAGTAAAGTTACGTGCAGACAGCGGACGAGAGACGACCAATAGGTGAGCAGGGGCGGCGCTTGCGCAACTACCACTACAACAATATTATAGGTACCTATAGTATATCTGTCTGGTATCGTTATTTGTTATAAATGCATACAAGTTGTCCGTCCTGTTGTAATTTTTTAAATGTGGTATGAGAATATATTCTCTAGTATTTCTAGGTCACTCTCAGGCTTCCTACTACCTAAATCACGTCTAAGCGTTGTTGTGTAAATAAGGACAAACAAACAAACAAATTATGTACTGATCTTAGGTAGGTACTTGTTGTCACGTGACTGTTGAAGAACGGTTTTAAATTGTGAAACCAGGTACACATTTACTCAAGTAGATATTAGCTATTCGTCCGGGGAATTTCCGGGATAAAAAGTTTCGTATTTATAATAGATATTAGTCACAATAGTTCAGTGACCGCATGTTTTAATATCATCCATACCTACCTACCAAATTATTGACGGGGTGGCCAGAGTCATCACATGTATGTAACAGTGATCATAACAGAACAAGTGGCAAACCTGTTGCTGTCACTTCTCAAGTATCTCTAGAAATGGTGCTTTACCTTCCCTCGGAAGCACGACCATTCAGTTTCAAGTCAACTTCCTACGTATGGTAATTTAAGATACAGTTTACTAAGTCTGTATAGTACAATAGAGTTTTCTAGTTACCTAAGTACCTATAGTAACTCATATATACAACAGTGTATCTATAAGACTCACACGACACGGAACCAAAACACATTAACTTTAGGTATATTTTAGGTTGGTACCTACCTACGGCAATGGACAACATTTCATTTTTTTAATCACCCATTTTTATTACTTTAAGTAAAAATATATTAAAAAATAAGTTACACGTATTTTTATATTTTATTTTTGGTTGAGTTTTTATATTTTTAATTTAATTATGAATTTTTATAAATTCTGAGGACTTACAAACTAAAAACCTTAGCTAGGACTAAAATTAAGAAATATAAACTGTCACCCAAAGAAAGTGACAGATAGTGTCAGTCAAGCCACAGAGTATACGTTATAGAAATGCAAAGAGTATAATATACCGTGTTCCAAATAGGTGTTGCCGTAGCCGGAACTCAAATCGCCTACAACATTATTCATAATGTATATAATAATACTAGCTTTTGTCCGCGGTTTCACTCGTAAATATATTTCCTGTGATAGCCCATTCGAAACTAGCAAAACTTCCAAAAAAATATTACATAAAAGAAGTATTTTTATAATTATATTTAAAGAATAATTATTAATTTAGCTTCAAATGGAATAAAAATGGGTAAAATTAATAGAAGGCAACACCTGAGTTCAATAACTAACAACTCTGCCAACAGACATTAGTATTTTTAAATTAGAGGGTTAGCACAGATTAGGGCACCTATTAATCCTTAATTTTCAATATTTCAGTAATTTTAAAATAACTCGAAAATTAAAGGATATAAAAAATTAAAAAAATGAAAAATAAGCTTTCTAGCATGTAATCTCCAAACGGTTTTCGAATTTTGGTACCTTACGAAAAATTAAATGTTGTCCATTGGAAAATAAAACAGTAATTTATTTTAGTTAAGTCTGTAGGTAATGAGGTAGGTAGGTTTTTGTTAGGTAGGTAGGTACTCGTATTGCAAGTCAAAGTCTCAACTAATATTTATATTTACAGTTAAAAAATAATTTAGGAATTATACCTTAATGACATATTGTTGTCCTAATAATAATGTTCCTATTTAATGACATTATTAAATAGGAACAGATTTATTACACATAAGAAACATTTACAAAAAAAATAACTGTAGGTACATTTGTATATACCTACCTACTATATTTTGACATCTATATATATAAAAGAAAGTCAGTTAGTTACACCATTTATAACTCAAGAACGGCTGTACCGATTTGGTTAAAAATTGGTGGGGAGGTAGCTTAGAGCCAGGAGACGGACATAGGATAGTGGTAGGGGTTGGAGTAGGGGTAGCTAAATAATTATAATTTATAATTGTGAATGTGGCGTCATATTGATTTTTACATATGTACTAAAATGTATTTGCAAACGTCAATAGATGGCGCTGTATTATACTTTTCTTATCTATAAATATATAAAAGAAAGTCGTGTTAGTTACACTTACACCATTTATAACTAAAGAACGGATTTGGCTGAAAATTGGTGGGGAGGTAGCTTAGAGCCAGTAGACGGACACAGGGTAGTAGCGGTAGTGGTAGGGGTTGGAGTAGGGGTGGGGTAGGGGTAGGGGTAGTGGTGTCGGGTGGTGGGGTAGCCAGGATGAGTCGATGGGTAGGTATACTCGTAGTAAACTTTCACCATTCGTTTATTGGTCGAATTAACAAGGAAGAACAAGCAGCAAAAGAACAACCAGTAAAAACATCCGTAAGGAGCCAAGGAGAAGGAGCCGTAAGGAGAAAGGAGCAGGTAAGGAGAAGGAGCCGTAAGGAGAAGGAGCCGTAAGGAGAAGGAGCGCACTGTAATAAAAATAAACTACACATTACTACAGGGCGTTAAGCTATTGAAGTAACACAATACAAAGTATGATAAAAATACTTACAATACTTATTTGCGCTCCTTTTATATTAACATAGATATTAGTTCTTGAATATTGATTCAATACATTTTATATAGTTATTTACTTAGTTGATAAAATAGAAATATAATAAATTTTACAATTGGCAGAGTACTGCCTAAGTCAACAGTTTGTGAAGGAATGAGTAAAATTTTAATTTAGGTTCCACACATCGAATATTTGAAAATAACATACAATGTTCTATTGAATTAAAATGAACAATATCGTGTTCTAAAATCAAAATAAATGCTATTTATGATGGCCAGCTTGTAAGCGGCCAGGAAAATAAGGTCGTATCATCACACTACATTATGACAGTTACCTCGACGCGCGGCCCTCGCACTTATCTCCCGTTGTAACTGGTCCAGCTGTTCCATTAACTTTGGAACACTCTTCTCCAAGTACGCTTGTTCTACCAGGAGATTATCTAGCCGGCTGGACCTCAGGTCGCGGGACCGTTTGGCAGCCGCGTTATTTTTTTCTCTACGCTTCAAGTAACCCGGGTCACTGCTGCGCTGTTGGCCGTGTTGGGCCGGCGCATGCGAGGGTTACTGCGTCTGCGGCTGCCACTTGCCCGCACCAAGGCTGCCGCACTCGCCTTAAACTCCTGGAACTGGAGGAATGCCTGATCCTATCCTAGCGTTTTTACGGCTTTGCGTACGTTTTGCCGAATTATTTACATTATTTTGTTTTTACGTAGATACTTAATTTTTTATATAAATATTTTTTTAATATTCTACTACTATACCGGTACTGGTTTTGTTTAACTTTTACTTTTTTTCTATATTTGGAGCGTGTCATTTTTATTTGAGTGCTAGGTTGTTAGTGTTTGGAAGTTAGAATGAACTTCGATTTTTTTAACTTCACTATAACAGTGTTTAGTTGGAACATTCAAACATTTTTTATTTAATACTAGCATTCCGCCCCAGGCTTCGCCCGTGGACATTTACGAACAAAATAAAATATACCCTATAATTCGTAACTAATTGTAGCTGACCGAAATGAATAATATTCGATCTCTTTGGCTGTATAAAGAGTTCCTTTTTAAGAAGATTTTGATTTGACACATTCTTTACTTTATATTTGATATTGATAGCTGTTTCCCACGACTTCTAATTTCAAAATGTTGGCAAACATATACACTTCATACACTGCCCACCCCGTTCCCGTCGTCATGCCGTGATAATAAAAAGTATCCTATGTTACTTCTAATACCTCCAAGAATATATGTGCAAAATTTCATGATGATCGGTTAAGTAGTTTTTGCGTGAAAGCGTAACAAACAAACTTACATTCGCATTTATATTAATAGGGAAGGGAAGGGATATAGGGATAGAGTGATTACTTAATAATTCATTAGAATGTTAGGAAGTTTTTACTTCTAACAGTATAATTTTTTGTTTAGAGGTTGCATTTGTTGTTGTTTATTATTTTATAATATCTTGATATACTATTGATTTACACTGATTTACTTGCGTTTGGGTTGTTTTGCATGCGTTTTACTTTTGCTTTTGTTTGATAATTATTATTTTTTTCTTACACTACTTTATTGCTTATGCATTAATTAAGTTATCTAGGTATATTTATTTTCTACATAATATACTATTTTGATAGTGGTTTTACTTCATGAATTAAGTGTCCGGAGAATCTCGCTTGTGCTTATTTACTCACAACTCTCAAGTGTTGGCTGATTGATTGAGTGAATTTTTTTATTTCACTATTGTTTTGTTCTTGATTTATGTCCGTCAAAATGGCTTCTTCAGTAAAGTACCTACGTGTTACTGAAGAAACAAGAACTGGAATGAGATCATGATTCGTGGAGAGAGGCCTGCTTCTACTGTGGCAGAAATGAGGAGACAGATAAGGAATCTCTTCGCTCAACTGTCACTGTAAGATATCCTGGAGTCTGGTCTGGACGTGCAGTCTGACTTGGAAGGGGCGCTTGACCTCACTCGCAGCTGTCTGTCTGTACCCTCAGACATGAACCGCGTGGTAGCTCTACATAGCCACATCACCTCGCCTCAGACGTATCCAAACGTATCAAACATATCAAACGTATCCATCACGTATCTTCAAATGATCATAAAGAAAAGCTGTATGGTCTGCTCGTCACAGCACAGAGACTGGGAGCTCAAATATCTGATCAAAAGAAGTTACTTCGTAGCACCTCCTGCGCCATGACCAGAACCAGGCTGATAGAGAACAAATCTTCTACGAGATCACAGAGTCTTCTGTTAAAGACGATCATAAAGTTAAATTGCGAAAGAAACACGAATGCGGACATAGTAAAGCATAAGTACGACGGCACGACTTGCGTTCGTATCTTTCTTCAGAATATAGAAGAATTGACATATATGTTTTCATTTTTAACAAGGTACCCTAAATCGAAAACCGTTTCGAGGTTTTCGTATATCTAACACCGTACATATTTTTTCGGATTTTTTTATTACATATTTATCGAAATATTTGAAAAAAACCTCGGGTATGGTAAATTTGGACGGATACTTAATGTACCTTTGCGCGCTCTAATATGTAAAAAATAAAAGCTGTCAGTCTCTCTGTCAGGCAAGTTTCCAGTTCAGTGTTGCCAAGTATTTATGCAAATGGAAACAAAACAGGAAATTTACGGATCTAATATACGAGCTAGAGGGTTAATTTTGTCAAAAATTAAGTAACAATTACGAAATTTAAGATAACATTATATAATAACAACAACCAAAGAATAATACAGTATATAAAAGAGTATGTACAACAACAAACAAACGTCAAAGTCATTAAGTACAGACTAATAGATACTAACTTTTTTTTAATTTTGTGTAGGAAAAGGTAAATGCGGTATGCGTCCCAAAACTATATTTTAGAATGAATCAATTTTCAAAATTATTTTTGGGCGACTTAAAATAAAAATTTTGGAAAAAGAAAAAATATGTGTCTCCTAGTTTTGTAAGTAATTTCTAAGGAGCATAAAAAAACGTAGGGTTAAAATTTTGAAATGTTGTGAATTAAGATGTTCAAGAAACATTCCTAAAGAATTTTTTTTCCAGTCAACAAGCGAGATATTCACCGGAAACGCGCTACATTACGAGGCAAGTCTCGACATGGGACTTAAAGCGGACCTTTGACGTCAACGATTACAACTACAAGTTGATGGGTGAAATTAGGAGACGCACACAAACGGACTCCTTCCGTTACAAAAACCAGTCGTGTCAAGAGGTTGCATAATGTCTCTATTGTATAAGTTCATCTGAGTCTACAAAGACAGATTTTTTACAGGGCCTCTTCACAAGGCTTATTAGAGAAATTTGACATAATAAGCCATAACATAAAACCCTGCTACACCGATGTCCTGGCTGTTTCAAACATCACAACCGTGGAGGGGTTGCTGAGCTCATGCAAGTCATATGAGATAATATCCACATTTAGCACCAGACCTGACATACAAGTTTCCACCAATTAACAGACCAGTTCCACTGGAACTGTTCCAGCGCGACAACCCTGGAAGCCCTTCAACCAATTTAATTCCAATAGACGTACGTACACACCACAAGTCGCATGATAATTTTACCTGCCCGAGATCGAGATGCAGATCAAATACACATTCCTTGTCAAATTGCTGGTCACAACAGCATGTTTCCTGCTATAGATGCAGGAAAAAAGGGAGTAAGGACAAATAACTGCCTAAACTGCAACGACCCACGAAAAAACAAGGTCTGGCATTGGATCTGGAATTTTCTCAGAAGACCTACACATAAATATTTCCACGCCCCTATACCCTAACAATACAGCCTTCCAGGCAGAATGTATGGCAATATGCCTAGCGGCCTCGGCAATAACAACAAGGAAGGTAAACAACCAGTCCATTCGCATACTGTCGGACAGTAAATCTGTTCTACAACCCCTGGTATGCAACAAATTTAAATCAGGTCTCACACTTTAGTGTCTTACAGCATTAAGCAAGCACTACATAGCTACAATAACACCTTAACCATACAATGGATCAAAGGTCATAGTAACTCTCGCGATAATGATGCGGCTGACGAGCTAGCGAGACTATTGGACAGCGTAACATTAGGTAGTATCAGAAGAAGATAACAACAAAGTACCATTCTGGCAGTGGCAATGTGCGACCACCCAACCATGTCCGCCTCTTACTACAGTGGAAGATATTCGTAAATTAGAAGATTTGAATATGGACCCAGGGTTCCTCAAGACTAGTGCTGCAGCCTTGTTGCGAGCCAGTAGCAGCCCCAGACGCAGCAGTAACCCTCACATGCGCCGGTCTGTGACAGCCCAACATGGTCAACAACGCATTGATCCGGGGTACTTGGAGCGTCGGGAGAAAAACAACGCGGCTGCCAAACGCTCGCGCGACCTGAGGTAAAAGAAGGTTACTTGGAGAGATGTGTACCAAAGTTAATGGAACAACTGGACTAGTTTGTAGCAGTAGGAAAACGGTGTTCGGCTCCTGTTACATTTTTGATAAATAAGAGTGATTTAAAGTCAGGAGAGGGACTAAAGACGACCACAGAAAACTGCAAAACATTATACGCGAAACACATCACTTTTGAAAATGATCATGTTTGACTTGCCACTAGCAGAGTCCACAAATGACAGAATATCGGTAAAGTACATATAAGATATAGCTGTCTGAGGAAGTAGGAGACGGACTCAACATGACCGACTTAATGCTATTTACAGACGGCTCAAAAACAAGGTCTGGCATTGGATCTGGAATTTTCTCAGAAGACCTACACATAAATACTTCCACGCCCCTATACCCTAACAATTCGAGGCAGAATGTATGGCAATATGCCTAGCGGCCTCGGCAATAACAACGAGGAAGGTAAACAACCAGTCCATTCGCATACTGTCGGACAGTAAATCTGTTCTAAGCAACACCCAACAACAAAGCCCTGGTAAGCAACAAATTTAAATCAGGTCTCATACTTTAGTGTCATACAGCACCTGTAAAGGAATCCGCCCTCTGTAGACTATTAGAATCTAAAAGAGAAACGCTGTTTGGGATAGTACAAAAGTTCTATGATTATTCCCAAAAAATAAATTCATCCAAATACCATTCCCTATTCTTGTCTAGCCTGGAAGGTATTGACAGAATCAAAGAGGAATTTTCTCAAGTTGTACACGATCTAAATTTAGAATATATAAACACCAAAGCTAATTATGAACCCAACTTTTCATCCATCCTAGCCATGAACGATTTATATTATCAAATAAAACTGGCTGAAAGAGAGATTAGAATGAAAGATGCACCGAACCCGGGAACATCGAGTTCGGGAGTCGCATGTCGTGCGTACCTAAAATAGAATTACCGAAATTGAAATTAGCTACATTTAACGGCGATCCATCATATTGGAACATATTCTATGAGAATTTCAAATCTCTTATTCACGAAAACGCGAACCTAAATAAATCACAAAAAAATCAATATTTAATCGGTCTTTTATCACATTGCGCTTGTACCCCAAACGCAGATAACTACACTAACTATAAGCGACAATTAGCCTCGAGTTATTTAGAACAGATTTTGCAATTTAAACACATAACGCAGGCATTAGCTATGTCCCAAGAAAATTTCACAGATATGTTTTGCTCGTTCGTGGCCGCGATCAATCATTTAAAACTAGCAAATGCCGCCGACTTCATTTTCACTCACATTGCGCTTAGTAAGTTAGACATCGAAACGGTTAAATCATTCGAACAAACACCGAAAATCTACCTACCTTCGAAAATTTAAAATTATTTATTAGGGGGAACATTCGAAAATGCTCGCACGAACAGAAGGTAACAAAAAACCGGTCGGTAATTTCAAAAAATCGTATGACGGTAGGTCTATCTAAACAAGAGCGCGGGAACTGAACATTTCTCGTAACGCAAGAGATAGCCGGCGGGCGTCGCGGAGACAGAGGGGATCCGGGGGGAAGAAGAAATAAAACCGGTTCCTGCCCACTTTGTAATGGCGAACTACACGCATTATATAAATGTGGAAAATGTATGAATGAAGATAACACGAGGAAGAACGAGTTACTTAGAGAAATAGGTTATTGTCTTAACTGTCTGGGATTCCACAAGTCACATAAATATAACTCGGAAAAAGTGTGTTAGGTGCGGCTTACGTCATCACTCTTTCTAACATTTAGTTTAGATAGAGATGAGCTAGGTAAGCGGTCACACGTGCACAAGCGGGACGCGCGGGGGGAGATAACGCCGCCAACTCAATACAAACGACTCGAGCGAATAATATGAGTCTTATTTCTTGTGACAATAACATCGAGGACACTATACCTATACTACCTACCGCAACTATAGTCCAAGACAAGTTAGGAATGAAACGGAAAATGCGAATCTTGTAATATTCTTGTTAGACAGCGGTTCCATGGGAAATTTTATAACGGAAAGTTGTTGTCGCCGAGTGGGCTTGAAAATTAAAAGAATACCCTATTCAGTGACAGATATAGGGGGATATAGCCAGCCCGTGCTGGGACAAACGGAATTTGAATTTTTCTCACTATTTGAAAACCGCGAGTTACACTCGGCGCGTGCCTTTGTTCTCAGCCGTATCACTAAGTAATAGGATCCCGTCGGACAGAATGTCCAAAGAGATTATTAAGAAACTTGAAAAATTACCTCTCGCAGACAGGAACGTGGGACGTCCCGCCGAAATAGATTGTATACTGGGAGTTTCATATTTCTCTCAGCTGCTAGGATCTAACAAAATAGAAATAGAGAATACAAAACTTAGCGCGGTCGAAACTTGAATAGGTTATGTGATTATGGGGGCTGCGACCGCGAAGTACCTACGCGAGATAATCAATCCTTTTATTCCGGGATGGAATCTTCTTCGCTGGAAACCCTCGTTCGAAAATTTTGGGAACTAGAAAGTATCCAGACCGGAGAAAGTCGCTTGTCCATAGATGAAAGGGAGTGCGAAAAATATATCTAAATACACACACACGCGACCAAACGGGACGATTTAAAGTACAGCTACCATTTAAAGCGGTACCCGAAAAGGAACTAGGAGATTCCTTAGTGACAGCTAGGAGGAGATTTTATAATCTAGAAAATAAGACTAAACAAAAATTCAGCTCTACGCGAGAGAAGAACTTTGACAGGCACGTATAGAATTTGCACTCTCCCCATTCAATAGACTTCTTTTAATTTCTAATTAGGTTAGGTTAGTTAAGTTAATTTGTAATTTCGCGAGAGAGTAGCGCCGTCCGTTGGAGGATCGTCGCATTTTTTCCTTATCCCATTCAAGTGTCGACATACCCCGCGAGAGCTCAGTACTGTTTTACCGTTCTTTTGGTGACAATGCGAAGTGCTCCGCATTTCGTTGTGCCGATAGTCAATCGCTGACCGCGAGGCAAACTAAACGCATGAATAAATTAGTAAAAAAAAATGTTATTGTAAAATGTCGGAACGCGAGTTAATTAAACCGGGAATACGGAATGTAGTGGCGACACGAGACGGGAGAGGAGTGCTAGTGTGAGACGAATTGGCGTGGCGGGTTGTGCAGTTATCCGGCGGCTAGCCTTTGTGAAGTATGTGATGAAAATCCCACGATTATTCAAAGAGGGGAGGATGGAGAAGCCGATTTATTCTTTTGGCACAACGATTCCCCCCGCAAGGCACTACTTGCGCGAGAGATACTCGAGAAGAGATCACACACACAGATGTGTGTGCGGCCTATAACTGCTCGCGAGTGCACCAAGATATCGAGAAGAAATCTCACCACGCCAGGACTAAGCAGTGGAGGTCGAGAGCAGACCAGCCAGCACGCCTAAATTTACAGTCCGCTACTCGCTACGAGGATTATAAGGTCAGTTCCTTTCTTTCCACGTAAATCCCCAACATAGTGACTCCAAATCATTGCTGGAATTGCTGAGGGATCCATTCTATATAAATCAAATGGCGGTAAAAATTAGGAACAATATTCAGACAGCGGAGGAAAGTGGCAAAAACATAAAACTATGCTGGCTTAAAGCTCATGCAGGAATCGAGGAAAATGAAAGATCAGATGAGCTAGCCAAAAAAGCCTGCACCCTTAAGGCGCCCACTGATTGGATCAATCCCCGGCCGGTCGCCGGCCGGTCCACCGAAATCCACCACAGACTCATCCAATTCTAGTACGCGCGGCCCACCATCAGTTTCAAATCGTTTAAATCTGTGGTTGATTTCGATGACCGGAGCTATCTGTCACACACACACATCCATACCCATTACACATATACCTGATAGTTTGACACTTTGTTTAATCGAATGATATGTGTCTGTTTGAGTGTGTGAATTGTATGCGATCTAGATCGTATGATTTTCATCGCCAATGTGGGGCCTTATTCAATCTCGATCATAAGGCGGCCGGAACGAAAATTTTCGGTGCGATGCCGGACCAGTCTGTGGGCTACTTTAAAAAAGCGGCTGACTATGATAGATTCCCGTATACATCGAAGGCACTACAGGGAAAATAACAAATATATGTTTCCCTGCTATTAGAAAATCCTATAAAATATTAAAAGAAGAAAAAATTAACAACATAAGAACTCAACCGCAGTGCACTGGCCATGGTGGCTTCCGTGCATACCTGCACAGATTCAAATTGAGACCAACAGCGGGTTGCCCATGCGATCCCGATAAAGAAGAAGACGTTAAACACATAATGTTTGAATGCCTTTGGCAAGGAAAGGCTAGATATTAAATTCTTGAAACAATTATCGGACAAAGGCTATCCGAGGGTAATGTTTCAGACATCCTAGAGTCAAAAGAAACCAGAGCCCCTTTTCCTAAATACTGCGATTTAATAAGCTCAGAGAAACAAATAATAAATAAAATAACTTTGTAATCAAGCTCAACAGAGACAAATAAATTTGGAAACATATAGTGGGAGAAATTTCGATAAACGCAGTACCTTATGAATAAAATACATGGTAGTCAACCTAAATAAGCACAGTTGTGGACTGAACGTTTAACAGCAAAATATAAAAATGGCATGCGAAGATTGTTTCATGTACAAGTGTCGCCTGGAGGTGGCGAATAAAATAATCGCCGAGCTGGAGGCAAAGGTGGAGGTCATGCGGCGGCGGTGGGACTGACGACCGGAATTGAGCATACGGATGGAATGGGATCGAGTGCAGGAGTAGTAGGTGACATGCGGGGGGTACCAGAGCAGCGGCAAGACCAGGACCAGAGTAATGAAAGCGTCATAGTGCTCCCTGACCTCGGATGATTAGAGTTCTTTCCACTACCAGTACAGTAAAAGCCCTGCCCTCCGCAGGAATCCCCGCTGCTGTGGCGCGACGGAGTCCTGGGGGGGTGAATGCATGTATGTATGTAAACATATCAATGTGTCCTGTGCGGGCAAGAAATAGCTGGTCGCCACACTAAGCGACATTACACCCGGCAACACAATAATTAACATTAAAACAGATATTTTATCAAGACCAGTAAACTGCTGGACACGTGCCCAATTAAGAAACGCCCACTGTCGCACAGAGCAAGAGTGTTAACCTCAAGTTCCTGGGCTTGGAATAAATAAATAAAAATAAATTGATAAGATCTAAATTAATAATATTGGAATAAATTCAAAAAGTCAAAACAAAGTTACAACATACATAAAAACTATTCCGTTTTGCTCTTAAATCTATCAAAACAAAACATAAGCATAGGCTTGAACCATGCAAACCCTACAAAGAAGAAGGCGTCAAACACATATGGCAAAGAAATACAAGATCCTGAAACGAAGAAAATGCATCAGATATTCTAGATTCATAACAAAACCAGAGGTCCCTTCTCAAACACTGCGATATAACATATTCAAACACATAAAACCTATAAAGGCAAATAAAAACAAATTCTTGAATAAATTTATCGAAGAAAAATTATCTGCAAAAAATGCATCAGACATCCTAGAGACAAAAGAAAACCAGAACCAAACACTGCGATATAACATATTCAAAGAACAACACAAAGAAATTATTACAAAATTATAGCAAAAAAATCCAAAGTAATAATTGCTGAATGCTGAATAATGAATATCAGCATGAACCATCTAGAGGAGGAGGAGGGGTTTTAGCCGGTAAATGTGGTCTAGATCGTACGGCGGCCGGAAAGGGAAATTTTCGGTGCGATGCCGAACCAATTTGTGGCCTACTTAAGAATCCAGCACTACCCACGTAAGATTTTCCCTCCTATCAAAAAGACAAAATATAAAAAATCACATTCATCAAGCCATGACTAACGAACGAGTGATCTTTAACTTCCATGAGTTCCATGGTCTAGTCACGCATGCACCATATGCTTCACATCGCCCGCATCTCATATACCATTAATGCCACCTTTTATATATATTGTAAATAATAGTTAAGTACTTTTTGTAAATAGATGGTATAATATACGTAATGAAATGTCCATTGACCGAATCAGAAGACACTTTATTTCTTAATAAACATGACATGTAACATTCATATAATAGTGGCCTACATTACATCTCCACCTTTAATTGAAATATAACTAACTAATTAAAACTAAAAAATAAACAATTAATCTTCAAAACCATAACGCACAGGTGGCCTGCACTTACGACTTGGATAAGGGCGTTCCATGGGTCCTATAAATATGTTAGGAGGTACTACCCTGTCCGGTGCCTGTACTACACCCGTCCCACACTCGGGTATACCAGTAGAGATCGCGACTGCCCGACATTAGGAGACGCGGAATCATTCTGTTGACAATTTGATCGACACCTATCTATGTGCCTATGAACTACCGTACCATCACTATTGATAATGCCATAATCCGTGTCACCAATAATATTTTCTATAGTGCCCTTTTGCCACTTAGTGATTCCTGGACGATAAATGCGATACCAAACTAGATCCCAAGCGATTTAACGTCCTCTTATAATCCGCACAAATTCGAATGTTACCATCCGACTGGGCCACACCATTAGTCATAGTAAACAAAACAAGTCAGATGGTAACATTCGAATTTGTGCGGATTATAAGAGGACGTTAAATCGCTTCTTATTTGTAGGCAAATATCCAATACCAAAAATAGATGATTTGCTCTCAAAACTAGGGGGGAGCAAATATTTTAGTAAGATAGATTTGTCACAGGCATACAATCAAATAGATTTAGATGATACAAAAAGATATACGGTTATTAATACCCATCGGGGTTTATTTATGTATAATAGATTGGTGTTTGGTTTAGCTTCCAGTCCGGGTATTTTCCAGCGTTTAATGACGAATGTTTTAAGTGGGATACCAAACGTTGTAGTATTTTTAGATGAAATTTTAATAGCCACGGATTCAATTCAGAGTCATATGGATATAATAGACAGGCTACTTGGTAGGCTCATGAAATATAGTTTGAAACTTAAACAAAGTAAATGTGATTTTTTTTGTTAAGGTAGTTAAGTATTTAGGTTTTATAATTGACAAAGAGGGCATTAGAACAGATCCTGAGAAGATAAGGCCCATTTTAAATATGACTATTCCAAAAGATATTTCAGAATTGAAATCTTTTCTTGGTATGGTAAATTTTTATGGGAAATTTGTTAATAATTTAAGTTCCATTTTGAATCCGTTGTATATACTTTTAAAAAATAAAACACCATGGATGTGGAAAGAGGAGCATCAGCGCTAAAAAAAATTTTAAGCAAGACTGTGATTCTTACACACTATGATTTATCAAAACCGCTAGTGGTAAGTTGTGATGCGAGTGCGTATGGCGTGGGAGCAGTGTTAGCACAGGGTGATGATTCGTTGGGAAGATGTGAAAGACCAGTTATGTATGCATCGCGGGTTCTCACACCAGCTGAAAGGAACTATAGTCAAATACAGAAGGAGGCGTTAGCAATAGTTTTCGCTGTGAAGAAGTTTCATCAATACTATTGTTTACATTAATTTAATTTATAGGTTTTCTATTTTTTGTGATTTTATATTGTTGAGTTGTTATTAGTGTGTCCCACTTGTAGGTATAATAATAGTATTTTAAATATTTTGTTCATGCTGTACGTGCACCCTGTAGGAAGTACATTGTAACTTTATTTTCTAATATTTTTAACATTAAGCATAAATAAATGTATTTCTGTTGTGCACGTCCAAATTAAATAAATAAATTAAATAAAAATACATTTATGGTCGCCGTTTTACGCTTAAAACAGATCATAAACCGTTAGTGAGTATTTTCGGTCCTAATAAAGGTGAGGACGTGAAAGACCAGTTATGTATGCATCGCGGGTTCTCACACCAGCTGAAAGGAACTATAGACAAATACAGAAGGAGGCGTTAGCAATAGTTTTCGCTGTGAAGAAGTTTCATCAATACATTTATGGTCGCCGTTTTACGCTTAAAACAGTTCATAAACCGTTAGTGAGTATTTTCGGTCCTAATAAAGGTATACCAAGTATGGCTGCGAGTAGACTACAAAGGTGGGCTTTAATATTGTCTGCTTATGATTTCGATATAGAATATGTCAGTTCTAATAGAAATAATAGGACTTTTTCAATTCAATGTGATGCCATTCGGACTCGCTAATGCAGCCCAGTATATGCAGAAGCTCGTCGATCAACTGTTTGGAGTCAAGTTCGAGGGAAAAGTGTTCTGCTACATCGACGATATTGTAATCATAAGTCCTACATTCGAAGAACACATGTACCTACTGAACCAGGTTTTCTTGAAACTTAAAATAGCAAATCTCACAATCAACTTCAAGAAGTGTAATATTTGTAGAGATTCTATACGATTCCTGGGATACTTAGTAGGCGAAACAGGCCTACACACTGACCCAGCAAAAATGTCTCTATGACGCAGTTCCCTACACCTACAAATGTGAAACAGGTAAGAAGATTTCTAGGAATGGCGTCATACTACAGAAGATTTATAAACAACTTCTCTACTGTGGTGGCTCCGTTGTCAGCACTCACAAGTGCTAAAATAACACCTTCCAAGTTCAAGTGGTCTCCAGAAGCAGAAAGCTCCTTCATAAAGCTTAAGCAGGCACTAACTTCCGCTCCAGTGCTGCTCGTCCCAAACTACAACAAATTATTTAACATCCATTGTGACGCAAGCTCTGGGAATCGGCGCGGCACTCGTACAGACAGACGAACAAGAGGAGGAGCACCCGATAGCTTATTTGTCAAGAACACTCAACAAAGCGGAGAGAAATTACTCTACGACTGAGAGGGAGCTGCTGGCAGTGGTTGAAGCAGTGAAGCACTTCAGGCTCTACTTCGAGGGAACTCATTTTAAAATAGTTACCGACCACGCAAGTTTATTGTGGTTGACTAAACTGCAGAATCAAACAGGCAGACTAGCCAGATGGAGTAAAACACAAGAAAGGAAAATTTAATACTGTCCCGGACGCACTATCCAGAATGAAAGAATTGAATATACTCAGCGTGCCTGATAACATGCAGATACAGGATCAATGGTATAACAAAATAGTGAATCTAGTAAAACAAAGCCCACAAAATCACCCGCAATACAGATTTGAAAAAGGAGTGTTGTATAGATATTGTAAATCCAAGTTTAAACTGTTGGACCAGCATGTGTGGAAGCAGGTCGTACCTCTTAATATGGTTAAGGACCAGCAGCTCGGTAACCTCGGCGCACCTTGGCACTATGAAGATATATAGGAAACTACAAGAATTTTATTATTGACCACATATGCTCCGTGAAATAAGTAAAGTGATTAATACATGCGAAGTATGCAAAGCTTTCAAATCAAGTAATGAACCACCACACGGCATGATAATGACACAGAACCGAGTAGAAAGACCAATGGAGGTTCTCAGCATGGACCTTGTCGGCCCCTTGCCGCAGAGTTACTCAGGACATACATACTTGTTGACCGTGGTAGATGTATTTTCAAAGTTTACTTGGATGTTTCCCCTAAAGAAAGCAAATTCGGAGAGTATAGTTAAATTTATCGAAGAACATTTTTTTTTTAAATATGGAGTCCCTCACACTATAATGTCTGATAACGGTAAACAGTTCGTCTCAACAACTTTCAATAATTTAATAAAAAAATATAATGTACCTAGAATTTTTAAGAATTGTCTTTATCATCCCCAGAGCAACACAGTAGAACGTCACAATCACACGATCGAAACAGCTATCGCGTCCTTCCTGGAAAATGACCATAGAACATGGACTAAAAATTTGTCAAGCATCCAAGCAGCCCTTAACAGCCATGTCAGTCTGGCACACGGCTATACTCCTTACTTCATTATGCATGGCCGTGAGATTATCTTGGACGGGAAGAACCACAGACTCGACGTAGATAACAATAGGGATACAGTGATAGAAGATAGAGATAGATTCGCGAGCAAACTTGAGGAATTAAAGTCAATCTACAATAGGGTTCAAAACGCATTAACTGTAGCTTACAAAAGAAACGCTCAACGGTATAACAGAGCACGAAAAATGGTGTATTTTTTCCCAGGGGATATAGTTATAGGCACACTACCAATCAAACGCAATAGAGTTCTTTTGTAACAAATTAGCTCCTAGGTTCAATAAATGTGAGGTGATAAAGAAAATTTCTAATAATACGTATTCATTGCGCTCTTTAGATACTGGTAAAACCGGGACTTATCACGCGGAAGACATAGTAAAAGTATCTAAATAGTTAGTTATATTATTTTTTTGTGTCGCGCGTTGTGATGTAATGTCAAGGTCGAACGACAGCAGTAAGGCGCTAAATATATAATTAAGAGATTGTATTATATTATTTTTATTCCAAATATCAAGTTGTTAGAGCTGGTCGTTTTTTTGACTAACCGTTTCAAGAAACAGATTTTTGCCATGTAACGAGCGAACGCTTTTATGCCAGAAGAAAAATCAGTTTTAAAAAAACATGTTTTTTTTTAAACTGATTTTTATTCTGGTGTTGTACGGTACAACCAAATATTTTTTTAAATCGATTCTGTAGTTTCAGAGATTACCCCTACATCAAATCTTATATACTGTACCTCTTTATAATATTAGTATAGATTAGATACATGCACGCATAACACATACTTTGGGGTTCCGTGTTATAATATTTAGAACCGCGACATCTTTCGTTTCGACTCAAAGGCCAAACTGACGAATCCATACAGGGCCAGCCAGGGAAGGAATGCACGGCCCGAGTGTGTCCAACAGCATAATGGCCGACCCAGCAGTTCTAGTGTTGGACATTCTCGGGCCATGCATTCCTTTTGATGACAGTTTCTATGCAAACAATAAATAGCTAAAATAATTTATTGTTCCAAGTTTCCTCATTCTGGTCAAAATAAAAGATATAGCGGGGGGGTCATATGTATGCTAACCATAAAAATTCTACCAAAAATATTTCCGAGGCGGTTTTGAAATAACGCTGTATCAATCAACGGGTTTTTTGAATGAATAAATATAGTATGTACGATTTATGCCTTAGGAATAAAAAAAATTTCTTATAGCACTGCTTTTCGAAGCAGTTTGTCGATTTATAAAACGGGTTACGTTCCGTTTCACGTAAAATACGAAACGACCCAGCTCTACAAGTTGTAATAGTGTCGTATGTTATTGATTTGGTTACTAACAGATAGGGAAAATACTTATAGATATAATGGTGGCCACCAACTAAATAGGTAGAATACAATTCCTAAAATTAGCAAAGAAAGCTATATAAGGAAAATGTATATATATATATTAAAATTGGAATGAATGAATGATAGAGTGAAAGAGATAAATAAATATAATTATGTTTAGACATTAATATATAGTTTGTGGTATTTAAGTTAATAATAACTGCATTATGACATTATTACAACAGAATGATAGGAAAAATAAATACAATTATAAACTGGTTGTATATTATGATTGTCAAATTATGGAGTAAAGATACAGAATTAAATAAAGATATGAGAAATGGGGGTTTAGGAAGAATAAATCCAGTAATCTTCATTAAAGAGTTATACATGCGTTGACGTGTAAATTTATGTAAATATTGATGAGAGATGTGCATTCTGTGCAATAATGTCATGTAATCCGTTAAGCGGTCGCGACATCGTCAGTAACCTGTAGTTAGGATGGCTAACTTGTATATATTTGTTTAATATTTTACTTTCACTAGTTTTAGTATTGTTTTTTTTTATACTATGTAGGTTGTGTGATAATTTAAGTTTGTTTGTTTGTTTGCTTTTATAGTATTTGATTTTTTCATAATTGCTTAAGTGCTTGGTTAGTGTTACTAACCTGTAAAATGGTTACAGAAGAGATAATAATTTATAACTATCCCAGAAGGGATTTGGAACATCGTTATTATTCTGAATAGGAGGGAGTTAGTTCATTAAAGAAAGTCAGATTCTACTTGTGGAGATTTACTATAAGCTTTCATTGCAATATACAATGGACATGATAAGTTCTATCTGACACTAAACGCCGTACGAGATCAGAAGCGAAGACTACAATCTTCACGACGGGAGAGCATCCGTGATCCAGGTCTCTAAGTAAGTATTAGGTAGGTAGAAAGCGATACCTGATACATGAAAGTATAAATTTTAATATATAATGAACATTCTCTCATTCTCTCGTTTTTATAATAACATTGTTTCAGAGGGTTTTAAACACCAGTACGATTTATTTGATTTTTTCTTCACTAAGGGGGGTTTAGATGTTTTTTTTTGTTGTTTTTTTTTTAACAAGGGGATATTGTAGCAATATTTCATCCGTAATGAAATATTCCTCCAAGGAATTAGACGCGAGCGGGAATCTGGATAGTCAAAAGGTAATTGAAATAAAATAAATAATTAAAGTTGTGTAATATTGGTATCTATTGGTAGATAAATGAAGTAACAAAGGAATTAGTATGGCAGTTAGTTAATAGGCCTAAGAATGCTAATGTAATTAAATGCAAATGGGTTTTTAAAGAGAAAACTGATTCTGTCGGAAACTTAGTCAAGTATAAAGCACGACTAGTTGCAAAAGGTTTTACTCAGCGTCATGGTATAGATTATGAAGAAACTTTTTCTCCAGTTGTGAGACATTCAACTCTACGTACTCTTTTCGCTATAGGTGTCGAATTTAATATGGATATCGAACATATTGACGTTAATACAGCTTTTTTTAAATGGTGATTTGAATGACGTTATTTATATGGAACAACCTATAGGATTTGAGATTGAGGGGCAGAATAAAGTTTGTTTACTCAAGAAAAGTTTATATGGCTTGAAACAAGCAAGTAGAGCTTGGAATGAAAAAGTTCACAAAGTACTAATTGAAAACGGATACATACAATTAAAGACTGAAAGGTGTATATATTTTAAAGATTACAATAAACAGAAAGTCATTATTGCACTGTATGTTGATGATTTCTTTATTTTCAGTAATAGTGAAGCTGGAAAAAGTCATCTTTATTCGATATTAAGTCGAATTTTTTTAAAATTATTAGGTCCAGTGACTACAGCTTTAGGCTTAAAAGTTGAAAGAGATAGGTCTAAAGGTATCCTTAAACTGTCTCAAAGTGAGCATATTAAAAATTTATTGAAGAAATTTGGTATGTCTGGATGTAAAAAGATTGATACTCCGATGGAAGTTAATTTTAAATTGGATAAAGCTTCAAGTTCAGACACCAAATTACCTTATCAGGAATTGATAGGAAGCCTTATGTACCTGACTACTTGCACTCGTCCAGATATTGCATATGCTTGTAGTAAGTTAAGTCAATTTAATACTTGTTACGATGAAAGACACTGGACTGCAGCAAAACGAATTTTGAGATATTTATCTTCTACTATTGCTTATACTTTACTTTTTGAAAAGGGTAAAAGTAATATTGAAATATTTTGTGATGCTGATTGGGCCGGAGACATTGATGACAGTAAGTCATATAGTGGTGTTATAACGAAATTCGGTAATTCAACCATAAACTGGGAGTCGCGTAAGCAACAAACTGTTGCGTGTTCCAGCACAGAAGCTGAATATTATGCTCTGGGAAATGCAGTAAGAGAAGCTAAATTTTTAAGGAATTTTCTTTCAGAACTGCAATTACCTTTTAACTGGCAGGAACCAATCACCATACAAAATGATAATCAAAGCACTCATAAAATGATTAGCAATGAATCTTTTAGAAGAACTAAGCATATAGATGTAGTTCATCATTTTATTAAGGAAGCAATTGATAATAAGCTGGTTACAATCAATTATACATGTTCCCAAGACTAGTTGCTGATCTTTTTACGAAAGCTTTACCTAAAATAAAGCATATTAAGTTTGTTAAAAAGTTAGGTTTAATTAATTGAACTGATATATTTAGTTTATGTTTTGTTTATTTATCCTAACTTATCAATTATTTAATTTATATGTTTTTTTTATTTTAGAGGCGTTATTTTATCATACTTGAAATTTTCTTTTGTCTACCCGACAATATTAATTCTAATCTTATTCGTGTAAGGGGCAGTGTTAGAAACTCTATGCTGTCATAACACAAGTATGAAAAAAGTAATGTCTTGAGTCTATGTGACTTTGTTGTTGCATTACATTTTGTTCTGACAAGAAAAAATGTTTGTTATGTTTGAGTGAAAATTACACTAATATTTATAATATACAACATGTTTTATTCCATTGATATATAGAACTTTGTGTGATATAATCACATATATTAACAGAATGTTATTGTAGAATTGATTTTATTGAGATTGTTAAATGTGTAATTGTAGAATTGTTTAAATTGAAAGGCGGGAATATCAGGGATGTTGGAATAAGAAGATAATAGTAAATTGAGAGAAGTGATTAAACCAAGAAGCAACGATCTTCAATCTATGAAATATTGTCTATGAAGAATACTCTGTGATACACGCATGTCGTGATTGGTCCGAGAGATGACAGCTGACAGTGAAAACGCTGAGTGAATGTCAACAGGAGGAAATATAAGAAATAATTAGAAATCGAGGTCAGATGCAAATTAAATAAATTCAGAGCATTTGATCTGGAACCGGCCGTGGAAGACACACGTACGCAATTTGAGAAGCAATTCATATTGGCCGCGCTGGCCTACCGTCAATGTCCACCCTCAGGACTTGACCATCATACACGAGGAACATCATGAAGCCTGGTGCAGCAACAGGACCTGAATAAGCAGATCTGTGCGGCGATATCGGCACGGCCCCAGGACGTCCAGCAGCTCGATGGTCGAAGGACCGCCAGCAACCGTTCGTAGCCCTGCAAGTACCACTCGAGATGTCATGGTATCGTTCTATTTTTATTCTCCGTCCCTGACTGCAACTAATGAAAGCCACTCATGATAAAGCCACTCACATAGACTCGACATTACCTTATATCATCGACACGTAAGAAACATCACTTCGATATGCCCACAAACTCCAGCGCCGTCTTCAGTACTAACCAGATTAAATAGCCACATGTATATAGTTGAATATTAAGTGTAGCAGTTAAGTTGTATATATTCTAGGTAGGTTAATATAAATATGTAGTAAGCTAGTTAGGTTTGGCCATGAATACAATTGTAATATATTTAATTCACAACTGAAGTTTAATTAATCTGTAACCTTCCCTCTCTCAGTACTTAAGTTAGGAACCCCAGATATCTAGGAGACGGCAGCCGACCCTGACAGGGCCTACAGCCCAAGGGCCTCATGCCAAACACCCGGCAGAGCAGCTAAGGGCAAAACTACTAAAAACAAAAACTACTGAACCGAACTTTCTTTTTGTCACCTTTGGAGGTCTCCTCACACTCAACCATCATGTTGTGGAGGTGAAACTCACCTAATACGTGACAAGGACGGAAATGTGTACCAGAGAATGACATTAAGAAAACGTAAACATCGAGAGGAGGATCTAACTGTGTTCCGAGGTTACCGACAAACTATATAATTATATGGAAATCGGAGTTGGATGCTAGTATCTCAAATGTTAGCACTAATATTTCATCTGTTATTGAGTCAGAGGTTGCGAGGCTGGCGGGAGATATTCAATGTGAAATAACCAAAATTTTGTTGAAGTGGACATTAAAATGAATAAATCGTGTGACCAGCAGAAGGAAACTGAGATGGAAACATACTCTCTAAAAGAACAATTACAATTGTTGCGCAACGACTTTAATATACAACAACAACGAGTGTTTCCTTAATTTAGATATAGCAGGTGTTCCCGAAACAAAGAATGAACAGTTATCAAATATTATCACGAAAATTGCTCATCATGCCGCTCATGGTGTCGCTCTGGATACGTCGGACATTCTCCATGTGAACAGAGTGCAACCACGTCGGACGATCTCGGGACGTTATTGAAGGACAGCATCATCTCTGGTCTGCGGAGGACTCGCGGTGTCACTAGTGGGGATATTGATATACCGGGAGATAAACGTCGAATTTATGTAAACGAACATCTCACTGGGGTGAATAAAGGTATTTTAAGAAAAACAAAAGAGATTGCTAAGCAAAAGTTTTTAAATATATCTGGATAAAAAACTGCCACAAATATTAGTGAGAAAAAACGATACATCTCCTCATATGTTAATAAAAACGGAATTGGATTTGTGCAAATTAAATTAGTAATGTCCCGATTGTTATTCAGTAGGTTAATATTCATATTTTTCTATAATATTATATTAGTCATAGTTATACAAGCATGTATTCATTTCCATCTTTCACTGAATAAGTGTCAGAATGGACATGTTTATTTTTATATTTATTATTTACCTAAAATCAAAATATTTACAGCTGAAACTCTCCACGAACTATGTAATATAACTTATACCTACTCATTTTGTCTATTATATTGTTTCATATTGTTTATTTTCAGTGTAATTAAAATAAGTGCGCACCGTCGAGTGAACAGGGTAATGCATTTTGAATGCGTGATATACATTTATTGTCATACTTTGTTCATGGCGCATCATGGTTGTGGCCGAAATGATAACGGCTGTACTTATGTAGTCAACTTTCACTTTGTTTACAATGAGTCAGTGCTTTGTGTGGATTGTTTGTATGGATGTTTATTGTATTGTGTTTTATACACATTATATTCACAGCCTAAATGCCTATCAGGGGGTACACGTGGAAATTTTGACCTGCGACATTATATGTTTTCACCTCACGCAGTCAATTGTAATACTGCTGGGAGCAACATCGATTTATTTATTCAAACCGCGAACGTTTAAATTTAATTTAATAGATATTATTTATTTTATTTATATCGACGCTGTCTAATTTACAAGTTATTACCAGAATGTTCGCGGTTTGAGAACGAAGTGTTCGGAAATTTTTCGTAGTTTTCAATGTTGTGATTATGATATTATTGCCGTAACTGAAACGTGGTTGTGTGAGGGTTTCTACGACACTGAAATTTGTGATTCGCGCTATGAGGTATTTCGTAATGACCGGGACTTGATTCGGACCGGCAAAAAGACGGGCGGTGGGGTGATGATTTGTGTCAAACGGGCATTGGCTGCTGAAATCTGTTCGGATATGTGTTCCTATCCTGATTTATCTACTCCGTTAACTGAAATGATTTGGATTAAAATATCTAAAAACCAAATTGCCAATTCAAAACACGACCTCTATGTGGGAGTCGTTTACATTCCGGGTACTTTCCTAATCAGCCTCATGATATCGATAATGTCATAAATATGCACTGAACAAAAAACATTGCTAGTTGGAGATTTCAATTTAAACTTTATAAAATGGACCAACGATGGCCCAAACATTCAAAAACGTGGAGCGGTTAAAATTCAAGATGCTGGCCGTAAACTAAGTACATATGGACTTAACCAATACAATATGTTTGAAAATTGTTATGGTAATATCTTAGATCTAGACTACACTAACTTCGCTGTAGACGTTTAGGTGTGATAATTCTCTGGTAAAAGAAGATAAAGCTCATCCTAGCTTGGTTATTGATACTACAGACTTGGTACTGCAACCTTTAATAGAAAGTGTTGCTTCTAAAATTAAGTTTCACAAGGGAGATTACGAGCAATTAAATTATACTTTGTCAAACATAGATTGGCAATCCCTGTTAATGGATGGACAGTCGAAGATGCAACCATGGCAGTTTATTCTATGAACAAATATACGATACTATTAATAGGTATATATCGAAAAGTAGTGTTTCTAACTCAAGACGCTATCCAGCATGGTACAACAAATCATTAATAAAAATTTTGAAAGAAAAGAAAAAATGACACAAAAAATGGACACGGTACAGAAACCCTCGAGATTATGACGAATTCTCCCTACTCAGAGCAAGATTTCACCGCGTAGAAAGGGATTGTTTCAGGAGGTTTACTGACTGTGCTCAAGAATCAATTGTGTTGAACCCTAAAATGCTGTGGTCTTATCTTAAATCAAGAAAGGAAAGTTCATCGTATCCATACAAATTTAAATACAACAACACAGTACTCTCTGATGGAAAAGATGTGGCTGATGGATTTAACACATTTTTTCAAAGTGTTTTTCTACAAACAAATTTAGCCTCTTCAAAAAATAAAATACCCAAACTACCCTCTCCACTGGTTGAGATAGTGACTACATACATTCAGCATCCGTAGAGTACACTGAAGTAATCGGCATGCTCAGGAAAGTTGACGTGAACAAGGGAGCAGGCAGTGACAAAGTGCATCCGTATTACATACGACAGACAGCCGACCTTTACTATATTGATTAATAGATCTATTAAAGAAGGCCACTTTCCCACAATATGGAAACAAGCACTGATAGTCCCCCTTCACAAGAAGGGATCAAACATTCAAATAGACAATTATAGACCGATATCTATTTTAAATATATTTAGTAAAATTGCAGAAAAGATAATATACAGTAGAATATACTCCACAATCTCCCACGAAATTAATATGAATGAACACCAGCACGGGTTTATTAAGGGTCGGTCTGTATGACTAACTTATCCCAATTATCTTCCTTTATTCTTTGCCAAATGAGTAAAGGAAAGCAAATTGACGTGATCTACACCGATTTTGAGAAAGCTTTCGATCGAGTGTAGTGGAAGGAGAATGTTCCTTCAAAAACTATACACGCTGGGAATACAGGGAGACTTGCACAGATGGATTGTGTCTTATTTGACAAACATATCATATAGTCATAGGAGGCTTTCGATCCAGTTTTGTGGGTATCCCTTCAGGAGTGCCACAAGGCTCACACTTGTGGGTCCCCTGCTGTATAATGCATATCTGTACGATATATACGAGTGTTTCACCTATTCTAAGTGCTTATTATACGCGGATGATAAAAAAATATATCATGCTATAAAAAACGAAACAGACTGTTCGCACCTTCAGAGCGATCTTAACAACTTATCTAACTACTATCAAAGAAATAGCATTACTGTCAACATTAACAAATGTCAAATAATAACTTTCACTCGTAGGGTAATGCCAATAAAATGTTATACAATTAATGACACTTTGCTTGAACGTGTCAGTTTAGTTCGCGATTTGGGAGTATATCTTGATAGTAAACTGTTGTCATAGTCATGTGGAAAATATAGTAGACAAAGCATACAAGAACTTGGGATTCGTGATGAGAGTATGTGAACCATTCACTAGTGCACCCTGCATTAAGTCTATTTACTTTGCTTATGTAAGGAGTGTTTTGGAGTATGCAATATACAGTATAAGTTTTTAAAATATTTAAATTACAGACTTAAAATGAATAACAGCGCGTATATTCAAAATTGTTCACAACATAATATGCTAACACTAGAAAAGAGAAGGACAGTTCAAGACATGATGTTACTGTTCGATATCTTAAGAGGTCAAATTAATTGTCCAACTGTGATATATTGGCTATTGTACTCCAAAAAGACGCACACGATATACGTCGTTACTGCACCTCCCGTCACACAGAAGTAAATTATGCATCCCATTCGATATTTACACGCTTGGCGAGAATTTATAATAAACATTTCAGTGGTGTAGACATTTTCTTATATAGCAAAAATAATTTTAGGAAACAGATTTTAGATGTCGTTCGTGAATTGAAATAGTGTTATAAGTTTGTTGTTTATATTTTTTTATCTAGGGTGTATCTAGGGTGTATCTAGGGTGTATCTAGGGTGTATCTAGGGTGTAGGGATAATATTGTAAAATGTGTTTGTATTACTGGGTATGCTATGTTTTGGGCTAAGTGTAGTATTTTGTTTGCTGATGTTATTTGCCTAAAAGTAAAAACCGATTTTGGCAATAGTTTTTAAGAATTTTCCTTTTATTGTTATATACTTTAAGATGTGCTGTTGGTTTTTCAAATAAATAAATAATCATAAAAGGTAATAAATAATACCTTTAAACCTTATTGTCAGAAACCAAAGCCCCGCTGTCTACCCCTCTAAGTATCTACAATGACTACCCTCACTCTCGCCGATAGCCCTTAAGCACTACAGGCACTGTACGACCCTGTGATGTCCAACCCGTAAAGGGAGTCTCATAGCGACCCAACCAGTTAGGTGTAGACAACTGCAATCATAAAATACTGAACTGATTCTTCTTTTGTGGCCTTGTTGCTGGAGGCTGTCCCCCCCCCCCCTCCCCTCCCCCTCCCTATATTCTTGGAGGTATTAGAAGTAACATAGGATACTTTTTATTATCACGGCATGACGACGGGAACGGGGTGGGCAGTGTATGAAGTGTATATGTTTGCCAACATTTTGAAATTAGAAGTCGTGGGAAACAGCTATCAATATCAAATATAAAGTAAAGAATGTGTCAAATCAAAATCTTCTTAAAAAGGAACTCTTTATACAGCCAAAGAGATCGAATATTATTCATTTCGGTCAGCTACAATTAGTTACGAATTATAGGGTATATTTTATTTTGTTCGTAAATGTCCACGGGCGAAGCCGGGGGCGGAATGCTAGTAAGAGATAAAGGAGCTATTACAAGGTAGGTATAGGTATTATTATTAATGTTAAAATATATAGTACACTAAAATCTGTGCTAATAAGTAGTATCAAGTTGAAATCAAGAAAGTGAATTTTATACAAGTTAACAACCTAACAAAACCGTAGTACGTACCTAAACTAAAAAATACGTAGTAGTCATTGCCTATAAGGAGTGTTATTTCATTTCATCTATTGAGGGTATTGTGTTGGCATGTGCAGGAACTGTTTGATCTATCTTGATTAACTGAATATTGTTGAAGTTGTGATTACTGTCAAGGTAGAAGAGATTGTATTACCCATTCATTTTTAGTATACTTATTCCAATTTATAATATTCCAAGATGTCTTCTGAAGGAACCATTTGTGATACTTTAACAATTAGTTTTATAAAGAACATATTATTATATAGTACCTATTTATAGTCCATCTATCTATAGCTACAATATTATCTCCTGGTAGCAGTAACATCAACACACCGTCGTCCTGGACAACTGGACAGCCACAGTCAGCCACCACAAGTGTAGACTCTGGACTGTGAAGTGATCATCATTCAAGTTATTGTGAAGTAGATGATCAGATCTCACCAACGTACTTTCCTGAAATTAATAATATATTTCTGTCAAGTCCGTAATGAAAATGAAAGTATCTGTTCAAGCAACACGGAGATTACAAATTTCAAAAAGATTACCAATATCTAAATGGAATATATTTGTATCTACATTGATCGTAATGGGTACATAGCAGTCTATATTCTAGCTAGAACAAGCTCACTATAAGCACTACACATATTGTAAATGTTGCTGGTCACGTTTGTAGCTGGTGATATAGAGTCAACAGTTTCAGTTTTAGGGTTCAACCCTAGGTAAGGTAACTAAATATTGTCTTCAGACATTGAGGAGTGTGTTCTCCTTCAATGATGTTAGGTAGATATTCCATATGAAAGTTAGTATGGGCCTCACGGACGAACAGGTAGTAACCTATATAAGTTATTGAAATAGGTACTTACATGGTGATGGTAGGGTAACTAAATATTGTCTTCAGACATTGAGGAGTGTGTTCTCCTTCAATGATGTTAGGTAGATATTCCATATGAAAGTTAGTATGGGCCCCACGGACGAACAGGTAGTAACCTATATAAGTTATTGAAATAGGTACTTACATGGTGATGGTAGGGTAACTAAATATTGTCTTCAGACATTGAGGAGTGTGTTCTCCTTCAATGATGTTAGGTAGATATTCCATATGAAAGTTAGTATGGACCCCACGGACGAACAGGTAGTAACCTATATAAGTTATTGAAATAGGTACTTACATGGTGATGGTAGGGTAACTAAATATTGTCTTCAGACATTGAGGAGTGTGTTCTCCTTCAATGATGTTAGGTAGATATTCCATATGAAAGTTAGTATGGGCCCCACGGACGAACAGGTAGTAACCTATATAAGTTATTGAAATAGGTACTTACATGGTGATGGTAGGGTAACTAAATATTGTCTTCAGACATTGAGGAGTGTGTTCTCCTTCAATGATGTTAGGTAGATATTCCATATGAAAGTTAGTATGGGCCCCACGGACGAACAGGTAGTAACCTATATAAGTTATTGAAATAGGTACTTACATGGTGATGGTAGGGTAACTAAATATTGTCTTCAGACATTGAGGAGTGTGTTCTCCTTCAATGATGTTAGGTAGATATTCCATATGAAAGTTAGTATGGGCCCCACGGACGAACAGGTAGTAACCTATATAAGTTATTGAAATAGGTACTTACATGGTGATGGTAGGGTAACTAAATATTGTCTTCAGACATTGAGGAGTGTGTTCTCCTTCAATGATGTTAGGTAGATATTCCATATGAAAGTTAGTATGGACCCCACGGACGAACAGGTAGTAACCTATATAAGTTATTGAAATAGGTACTTACATGGTGATGGTAGGGTAACTAAATATTGTCTTCAGACATTGAGGAGTGTGTTCTCCTTCAATGATGTTAGGTAGATATTCCATATGACAGTTAGTATGGGCCCCACGGACGAACAGGTAGTAACCTATATAAGTTATTGAAATAGGTACTTACATGGTGATGGTAGGGTAACTAAATATTGTCTTCAGACATTGAGGAGTGTGTTCTCCTTCAATGATGTTAGGTAGATATTCCATATGAAAGTTAGTATGGGCCCCACGGACGAACAGGTAGTAACCTATATAAGTTATTGAAATAGGTACTTACATGGTGATGGTAGGGTAACTAAATATTGTCTTCAGACATTGAGGAGTGTGTTCTCCTTCAATGATGTTAGGTAGATATTCCATATGAAAGTTAGTATGGGCCCCACGGACGAACAGCTAGTAACCTATATGTTATTGAAATAGGTACTTACATGGTGATGGTAAGGTAACTAAATATTGTCTTCAGACATTGAGGAGTATGTTCTCGGGTTCTCCTTCAATGATGTTAGGTAGATATTCCATATGAAAGTTAGTATGGGCCCCACGGACGAACAGCTAGTAACCTATATGTTATTGAAATAGGTACTTACATGGTGATGGTAGGGTAACTAAATATTGTCTTCAGACATTGAGGAGTGTGTTCTCCTTCAATGATGTTAGGTAGATATTCCATATGAAAGTTAGTATGGGCCCCACGGACGAACAGGTAGTAACCTATATAAGTTATTGAAATAGGTACTTACATGGTGATGGTAGGGTAACTAAATATTGTCTTCAGACATTGAGGAGTGTGTTCTCCTTCAATGATGTTAGGTAGATATTCCATATTTCGTGTCTCTTATGTAATGAACCTAGAACAATAATCAGTTTAATTATTATATTTATTATCTAAACACAAACAAAAACTGGGATAGTCTTCTCTTAGTTAGAATGTAAACTTTTGCATATTAAATAGTTATGTTATAGTTAAGTAACTTTAACAAACTGTCACCATCACATAATCTACATTTTGGGATCTGATATTGAGATGTAGATCTAAATATAATAAGCCAGTATTATTGAACTTAATAAACAATATGTCACTTACCATAAATATTAATAACAATAAAATAACATCCTAGTTTATGTAGCAATATTAGTATGTAGTCACAACGACATGTAGTTAGGTAATGTGCCACTGCTCCCATCAAAGTTCTCAGAGTGAGTATCAATTTTAAACTACCTGCAATCATTTTAAACATTTAAATAAATAATCCTAACAGACAACGGAACAACAGAAGAACAACAGATACTTGATAAAAACTGGTACATAATATGTCGCGAGTACAACGAGGTGGCTGTAAAGTATGGCAACCAGGTTGACATCTTCAACAGCAGGTTCTCCTCGTTTAAAAAAGAAATTAACATCGTTTTCGGCTCCTCAGACGGGAAAAAGAATCCAATTTAACTGTGTCTGTAATTTTTATGTGTTTCATTTTTTATTAGTTTTCTATTTTTGTGTTTTTTATATTCTTGAGTTGTTGGTGTGTCCCACTTGTGGGTAAGGTATATATATTCAGTCATGTTGTATGTGCATCCTAAAGGAAGTACATTGTAACTTGATCTTTAGTATTTTTTTCTTAATATTAAGCGTGAAATAAATGTATTTCTGTTGTGCACGTCCAAATTAAATAAATAAATAAATAAATAAAATGTATGTATATATGTATTATATACAACACACACACCTTCACGACCTTTATATCTTGAGGTGTGACCAGAAACACCGGTAACAGTGTCCACTTGACGACACTTGTTCACATTGAACATAACAGGTGGCAAACCTACCTATACTACTTCTGATAGATCTGTCAACTTTCTGGTGTGGGCTCATGAGATATAACATTACCAAGCGGTCAAGTTGGCTGACAATTATTTATTGTTGAATGTTTGTTATGGAGCGCGTTGATGTCTTTTGTATGGACAATTTATATTTATTTTAATTTCAAGAAAAGGTGTTGACTTTTGTGTTGTTAACTTTATTATTTATAATTGTTAGTAACTTGTAGAAAAATATATAATGATTTGCCAAGCATATTAAAGGATTATTTTCCACTAAATTTATTTAAAAATATACTAAAGCAATTTTGTTAAAAATAGCTTCTATTCAATAAAAGAATATGAGGTCTGGAGTCTGGACTAATTTGGAGCCACCGCGGCTCATTTTGTTCGTCTTTAAATTGCGCATCTATTTTACGATACACTTTTTTTGAACGTTTCTTCGGTTTTCTTCTATATAGACGCGACAAACATGTTTTGGCCACTTTTACCATTTTTTTTGGGGCCGTTCCGGAAATTTTCATCGGTACAGATTTGCTTTAATCGTTTTCTTTTATCGAAAACTACACTGTAGTATTTTTTTTATTGCAGTGGAGATTTCCGTCTTTATCAAGGGATTTTCAGCTAATTCTATCAGTCTAAATATTGTAATTTCTTTGACTATTTGTGGTGGGTACTTATATAATTTTACTCAAAAATGCATGTAATGTGGTCATTATTTTGACAACCATGTTTGAGCAAAGTCGACCTTGCCGTTCTGTTTCAAGGAGCGGCCGGCAAAGTTTTGCTGGTCGCTGCAACAGGCCGGCAAAACATTGCCGGCCGCTATTTTGGCGTTTCAACGTTTTAAAAAATCAAATGAAAAAAGATTTTATTTAAAACACAGCTGTTTGTATTTATAGAGATAGGTACAAAAAGATTTTATTCCATATTTGGCTGTATAGTTCCAACTACCATTGCTTAAAAAAAACAAAGAAGTAGCAAAAGCGCGGTTCAGCGTAAATTTTATTTTTATTTATTTAAATAACTTGCTGTGTTTTATTTAGATTAGGTACTTGCATTTTTGAGTAAAGCACTATACAAGCCTACGGTCTCGGCCTTTATCTTAGCTCGTCCATCAAGTGCTGCACGCTGCCCGCGCTGTGTCGGCCTGGAGCTGCGCCATCATCAGCGCGACCAGCAAAGTAGTCATTATAGACCGCGGCAGTAATGTACTATTAATTGTTTTTTTTTTATTATTGTAGAATTGTTAAATATTATATTATTGTGACATAGGATAAAATATTGTGAAGATATATGTAACAATAAAGTTATTTTAATATTTGAATTTGTTTATAGTCCTCCTCACACATACTCCCTCTACTCATTTATTTGTTAAACATATTCAGTACACATATACTTACCTAATATAAATAGAAAATAGTTCACCTATTGTAATTCCTACTCAACCTTAAAGAGAAATACGATTCAGGAACCCGTAGAAAGCTGAACATTTTAGATCAGCGACCTCGGAAATATTTGAATTGATACAAGTAGGTATGTAGGTAGAAATTGGACTCACCTGATACTAAAACAGCCTTGTCACAATAACTCACTAACTTGATCTTCCTTTCATTACATCAAGATATAACTTTGTTACATATTATTTATTTGTTTCAATATTATTTACCTCGAGACTGCATGTATGCAGGTCGAAGAGTCTCTCTGTAGTTAGTTCTCTATGTCGTTGTCAAAAGTGTGTTTTCCTTGCGCATGATATGGTCTAGTAGTCAACGCGGTTGGTGATTGGTTGATGACGCGCCGCCATTGGTTTTGATTATATTAGGTTGGTAGTGGAGAGAGGGAGGTATCTACGATCTACCTATAACTATATATATTATTACAACGTAAGAGGAAGAAAATGCAGTAAGCTAGAATGATGTGAGAGTAGAACCAAGAAACACAGATGGTAGGTCTACGCACGCACCTTAATGTGCACACTTCATGTTTACACAGTATTCAAGACTCAAGACAGTCTGAGTGGCTGTATTATGAGCTGTAACTACCTAGGTAGGTACTCTTGTGACAGTATCAACCTGTCTACCTATACCGGCTTCGACCGTGATAAAGTTTGAAATGTGATAAGACGTAGCTCTATATAGCTTGTACAAAAAGTTGTAGTGAAGTGTATACAAACTTTCCCATTAGTTTGTACCTACAGTACAATGATGTTTATAATGAAAGAGGCACATTATGTAATATTTGGTCGTTTTTCCACTAACCATCCCACAAAACGATTTGTCGTGACAACACACAACACAACTCACGACACGACGGTGATGGTATGTCGTCCGTACGTTTATGTACGTCCACGAGACACGATTCCAACGACGACACCGCAGTGTAGGTACGTGAGAAAGTTTACTGTCGTGTCGTGGACAAACGGCCGTGCCCATAGATCTAGGACTGTTGCTATATCGTCACCGCAAATTCTATTCAGCGACAGCGACAACATAGCCAAACTGTCGTTCTATGCGGTGTCGTTCCGTGAGAAAACGTCCATAGTAAATGTATAACGCTCTGAATCGTCACTGCATAAAATGTTCACGGCCTTCATAGGCAGGTTGAGGTGTGGCCACTGGCCAGAGACATCAGTAAGTTCACTTGACGCCTAGAACAGGTGGTGACAAGTAGGAAGTATACAGACATTATAGTTGTAGCCACATACACTAAATATGTCGTCGTAAGTAGGTAGCTATACAAGGTGGGAGTACAAATAACCGAGGTACTTTTTATATACATATTTTTTGTTTAACTAGCATCCCGCCCCGTCCTCGCATAGTAAATAAAGTTGTTTCGTTGTGTTTTGTTACAATATGTTCATTGGTATAAAAAGTAAATTCTATAGTATAGTATCACATGAATCTTCAACCCATTAACCCACCAATATCCTAAAAATCACGTCGATCTGTTGTCTGGTGCTCCGTCTTTACATAAAAAAAGATAAGAACAAAATGAAATATACTTTCCTATTTATAATGTTAGTACCTATGTAGGTATATTGGACTTGCAATAAGGACGCTCGATCATAGATTAAATAATAATTACTGCTCGATCTTTAAACGCAAAAAAAAAACAAGTTGTGTGTGAGATATCCACAATTTTTTTTCATTTGAAAGAGCATTTTATGGCATGATATGACTTAAGTAGTTCACATGTCCACCGCGGCTTCGCTTGGTAGCACGTATTCGGGAGTTCCAAATTATCAATGTCTTTTTCGCATAAATCTGGCTGAATATCCTGGCAGGTCCTTACGTTGACTTTGAGGGCATCCGTACGCTCCACCGAAACTGACCACAGACCGTCCAATTCTTGTAACAAACGGTCCGCCTAGATCGTACTGCGGCCGGAATGAGAAATGCGATGCCGGACCAATGTGTGGCCTACTTAACCTACTTTAGACAATGTAGGAACGCTAGTACCTACTCTATTCTCTCGGAACGCCGACCAAAACCTACGCCATTATTTACAGCTTTAGGTACCTATAGTAGGGTAAGGTTGCTATGTTTGGACCACATAACTTTGAAATTGTATAATTAAAAAAATGTATGTGATAGAATCAAACAAATTTAATATATTCAAAGGTTTTTATTAAATCTTCAATACCTGAAGTGTACAAAATAATCAAACTAATGCTTTAAAACTTAAATGAGAAAAACAAACACTTTGGTCGTTGCTTTTAATGGACCACCATTGCCTTCATCGGACCACTGAGTTGCCATTATTGGACCAAAGAAATTTCAATATCTGGTCCAATCATAGCATCTAGTAACAAAATAAAACAAAAAATTTTCAAGAAACAAACAAAAGTTACAAATAATAATAAAATTTGTTTTAATATTGTTGCGATCAACCAGTTCGAAGGCCAAACGTTGAATTCCAAACAAACTGCTCTCCAATTGCAAGATATTGTTTTCAAGCTCCTCCTCCATATTTGGTGGAAGATCCCCCTTCTGATCCTGGGATTTTAACCGCTTCTTTTGATTTTTTGTTGCCACCATCAAGCCGGCGCTTGAGTGTCGCTTTCGGTACTCCATACATTCTGGAAATTTCGTTGAGGCCAGCTTCTTTCTTTCTTCTTTCTTCACGGGTTGCCTTACAGCTCCCAAAACCGTGTTATGGTTCCAGGGTACCCAGCGGAAGACCAAGTCTCCCTCGTTTAGCTTCTTTTTTTCTATATGTTTCCATAGCCATTGAAATACTTACTTGTTTTATTCCAGGTATAGTATCGTCCTCTTTTCGCCATTCTAGAAATGAAAAAGAATTTAACTATGTAGGTTGTTGCTATCATTGGACCAGTCCAATGATAAAGACCCGAGGTGGTTCAATGATAGCAACTCGACATATTGGAACAAAAAAATTAATTATAAAAAAACTTGTTGACATAATGAAATTATATTACAACCCATCCCAGTATTGATAAATATAGTATACGCACACAAAAACATACTCAATAATATCTAAAGGAATTGTACTTACTTGAAGTAGAGTAACACGTAATTATAAGATCGGGAGCGGCACAGACACTGCGACACACGTTTCGGGCGACACTAGGTGAAGCAGGGGGGACAGGGTACACGCCCCTCGTGCCCCGCGTGGTATTCAACCGTTTTTAGCGCGTTTAGTTTTGTTAATACTAACGCGGTTCAATCAAAGCGCTGGTCCAATGATAGCAACCTAACCCTATGGGCAGACGCTAACTTTATGTTCACGAAAGAATACTTCAAGTCAAGAAGTTGTATATAAACTTCTTGGTTAGGTCACGTGGTTGTATTCTATTCGTTTAGTACTAACATTGTCTAAGATAAGAAAGCTTTTCTCTCAAATTGCTCTCTTCATGCAGAATGTTTGTGCTACAAGAAGGTGACTTTTATCCAGAACGTAATGCGCGAACTGTTTCTCGATGGGAGCACTGCAGATTGCATATTGTGTTGTTGTTGTTGTTCAACGCTATAGCTTTCCATGGTTATTTGCTATACACTTCAGAAAAATGTAGGTACACTGTCAAAGTTGGAACATCCCTTTTGGAAGACCCTTTATTACCGCCTTGTTTGCCGATGGCGTTACTATTAGGTACAACTAACCAAGAATTAGAGCATAAGGTTCTGTATATTTAGTGTGACCCCGACGTGATCTTTTTGTGACTGGTATAGCAGAACTAGCACACGTAGCAGACTTTCGTTCGGGGTCACCAATTATATAGGCGTATGTTGCGCCTATAGGTATCTAGCTGGAGATATATATTTATTTATTTATTTATAGGTAGATAGTATTTCAGTAACTAACCAAAAGGTTACCATCCACAGATTAGTAAATATAACAGGCCGAATGGGTGTTCACTGTACTTGTTCGGGTACTATTATATTCAGTCTACGGGTTGTATACCTACCTTAGACTAATAACATAGAGTAACTTGTAATCAGTGTTCTCTTTCTACAGGTTGTACCGTTCTTCTCTAAGAACAAGTTATTGATCTTAGGTTCTTCTCTGTTTATCGTACATTACTAATCTGTTGACTAGACTTAACTGAGATACGTAATACGGAGGCTGGTCAGTGGTCAGACTGGTCAGTGGTCAGTGGTCACGAACATAGTAGAAATAATCACTTCTACAGTTATGTAGGTTGTCTGACAAATAAACAAAACTTTTATCTTCATACTATCGGTAAAACTTGGCTGTGTATGGTAATGCTTTTGCCTTGAGTAAATATTTATTTGACTGACACTAGTGAGTGACACTTCTTCTTCATTCAATTCTTTTACTTGCTCTGTGCAATGAGAGGTTTTCAATCTGACAGTTTAAAAAAAACAAAAATAGTTTCATTACTAGGAGCAAGAATATGTTGTTTTTTTTTTATTTTATTGATTGGCAATTGTACTAAGATAAGTACATTTCTGCCAGTGTCTTCTTCTTCTTCTTCTTTTGATGAATGGCAACAGTGCCGACTTATCGTCGCAATTCTGCCAATGTCCAGTGCTTAATACTGTGCAATCTTGTTACAGGGGCAATGTACAGTTTTAGTATATGTTCACAAATGCCAGAGAAAGTTTTTCAGGTGACAGTGTGCGGTTTTGCCCTTGTGATTGGTTACAATGTGGATAATGCACTTAAATAAACATACTCAAATTATCTGGTATTAATATCTTGAATTCCCGTTGAATACTCTATCTAAACAGGACAACACAAACAAAAATGATTAGTCAACACAAACAAGACACACCTGTTAGTCCAGACACAAAAGTCCAGGATGCCATCCACCATTAGACAGACTGTTTAATAATAAAAATTATATATAAGGTGCTAAAATTAATTTACATTACATTTACAATCTAATATTATATTTATGAATATATTTAGCAATTAAAAGTATTATTTTAGGTCTATCCATAGACAGTAAAGGAGAAAAATTGGAGGGGAGAGGGACTTCAGGAGGTAAGTTATCATAAAGAGATGTGGAATATTTAGAGCAATTAAAGAAAATGTGGTCCAAGGCGCCCTCGTCCAGCCCGCACTCACAGATGGAAGAGTCCTTGATTCTAAGTTTGGTCAAATGGACTGGAGTGCAGCAGTGACCAAGGCGCATCCGACACACAATTGCAGTAACTTGTCTATTAAAATTCTGAAAGAAATAAAACCATGGCTTTGGGGGAATACTAGGTTGAATGGCAAAGTAGAAAGAACCTTTCGTGGTAGCACTCTGTCTCCATTCAGCATTCCAGGAAAAAAACATATCATTTTTTGCTATAGGCAGTAAATCCATACAATGAACAACATAATAATCAGTACTTCCACACACAACTGCATCCTTAGCATAACCATCAACTGTCTCATTCCCAGTGATACCACTATGTCCAGGTATCCAAACCAGGGTAATATTTATGTCTTTTAAGAAACAATTGTATAATAGGTTTTTTATTTCGTGAATGACTGTATGTCCAGAAGAAGCACCAAATGGGCCAGCCATAATTGATTGCAGGCAGCTTTTGGAGTCCGAGCAAATGATTGGTTGCCTGACAGAGTTTGAAATACAGAAGCTAATTGCCTCAAGTATCGCCGTGGCCTCACCAGTGTACACAGTCGCCTCAGGGGGCAATTTCTGGCTAAGTATAATGTTGAGACTGGGTATCCACACGGCCAAGCCCACACATCCCTCTCTTGACAGCTTTGAAGCATCCGTATAAATGGGGACCCCATGGGGCCAATGCTGGGACAGAGCTGCATTGAATTTTCTATTTGCTGCAGGACACTCCCTGTCTATGCCGATGTTTGTAATAATGTTAGGCTTAAAGAATAGAGCCCCGTATTCAGACTCAAATATAGGGTTCTTGCAGGATTGTCTAATTGGCACCCCTATTGCCATGATCTTTGTATAACTATTCAGCAAGCAATACCTCTTATTAGACCAATATTTCAGATGTTTCATTTTATTCAGAGAGTAAAGCCTTTCATGAAGAGGGTGTTTTTTAATGAGGAACTTTTTGAAGTAAAATTTGTCAGATAGCTGTTGCCTACGCAAATGAAGAGGGGGATCAACGCATTCCACCTGCAATGCATTCACTGGAGAGGAGCGCATAGCCCCGAGAATCAAGCGGAGGCTTCTAAATTGTAACTTATTTAGTTTTGTCAATGCAGCTCCATTGCAAGGCTCAAGTAAGAATGAACCATAGTCAAGATGGCTCCTTATGAGTGCATTGTATACAATCTTTTGTGTAAAAGGGTGTGCTCCCCACCAAACCCCAGACAAACATCTTAGGACATTAAGTGAGCGTTCGCATTTGTTGACGATTTCATTTACATGCGAGATTCCGGTCATCTTAGTATTAAAAATTAAGCCCAAAAATTTTGCTGACTCACTAATTGGTATGCTTTGACCATCATAAGCAATGTCAATGTTAGGGATGACCTTTTTTCTTGTGAAAATTACTGTTTTACTCTTGGTGACAGACAATGAAAGACCGTGATCACCAAACCATTCATACAAATAGCTGAGTGCATTATTTAGGGGTATCTGGGCTTCTAATGGATTTTGGACTGTGATATAAAGTGCCAAATCATCAGCATATTGCAATACATTGCAAAAAGGTTGAACCGACGTGTCCAAGTCAAAAGTATACAAGTTGTATAAAATAGGGCTCAGCACTGACCCCTGAGGGAGGCCCCTCCAGGTTGATCAAGGCAGGGATGTACCTTGAGCTCTTATATCCAGATGTCGGGTCATGAACAGCTTTGATATGTAATTTGTTAATCTTGTAGGGATACTCAGCTCTTGCATCTTGTGCCTGAGCACCGAAAGTATAACATTGTCATAAGCAGAATTTATGTCTAGAAAGACGGCCACAACAGATTTTCCCTGACTGAATGCCAGACGTATGTCAGTAGAGAAGATACCCAAGCTATCCATGACACCAAATCCCCTTCTAAATCCAAACTGACTGTCAGCTATAACACCTTCTCTCTCCAACCACCACTCTAAACGATTTTTTATGAGATGTTCCATAATTTTCGATAGACAAGAGGAGAGGGCTATAGGTCTATAGCCATCCGCAGTATTGTGGTCCTTTCCCGGTTTGGGAATAGGTATCACAATCTGTCTTCTCCATTCCTCAGGAACAACACAGGAACCAAAGAGACAATTTACAATCTCCAAGAAAGTATTTGCTGATGAGGATCCAGCCCTTGCAAGGAATGAGTAAGGTATTCCGTCAATACCTGGAGATGAGTCTTTAACATGTTTCAGGACAGAGTCCAATTCATGGTGAGTGAAAGGATCGTTAAATTTTGAGTGATTATTGTTGTTAAAGGGTACTGGTGAGAAGATATAATTATCTCTACAAGGAACGAAGGGAGGGGCCAGTTTGTCCGCAAAATCATCTAGCCAAAGGGATGGGTCCCCTGTAATTGTTCTATCTACATAGGAGTTTCGGAATCGTTTAATATTCTGCCATACTATGGAAGCTGGAGATCGGGGAGAAAGATTTGAACAGAACTTTAACCATCCCTGTTTCTTTTTTTTACGCAGAAGTCTAGTGGTCTGAGCCGCAATCTTCCTAAACTCAATATAGTTCTCCATATTCATCAATCTGGACAATGATCTCTCCATGTTATTCCTCTTCTTTACAGCTTCAGAGCACTCAGAGTCCCACCACGGAGGAGAAATAGGTCTTTTTTGGATTACCTTTGGGGGTATGTTTTCCTTCGCTGCCTTTAGAAGAGCTTTAGTAAAGTCCGAGTATACAGTGAGAACGTTTTGGGAGGTAACTGCTGGGAGACTCAATGAGCTAGCATCCATAGATGTAGAGAATCCAGCCCAATCAGCCTTAGAGGTTCTATATTCAAGAAGGGGTGGGTTTCTTTTAGGGCTGATATTATCTAAAGAGTTAAATGTAATTAAAATTGGGAAGGTATCACTGCCATGAGAATTTGGTAGTATATGCCAGTTCAATTCCGAAGCAATGGAGGGGGAACATAGGGTGAGATCCACTGCACTCCTATTTTGATCCGGGGCAGTCCTCCTAGTAGGGGAGCCATCATTCAAGATACAGATGTTTAGGCTGTCTAGTAAGTCCAAGATACGAACTGCAAAGTTGTCCACCCTTGTGGATCCCCATACGGGATGATGGCAATTGAAGTCACCCAGAATTATAAATGGTAGCTGGAGAGAAGTCAAGATGCTTTGAATCTCAGGGATATAGGATACATGGGGATGGGGAATGTATAGGGAGACAAATGATATGTTGTATGCTCTGACAGCAATGATATTGAAATTATGGTTATGTGGGGGAAGTGAGATAAGAGAAACCCTGGAGGGATGCTTTATGATATCCCTGACCTACGTCATCTCGAAAACAAGCATATCCAGGAAGTCTGAAGTGGGATCCTGGCTTTAACCAGGTTTCAGAAACTGCAATTATAGAGGGAGAATGACTATTGAGTAAGTATGTCAGTTCATGTTTTTTGTTGTTAATACCTCTCATATTCCACTGAAGGATCTTCTGTTTCGTTGGGTCCATTATTAATAAGTTCTCTGAGAATGTTAATTTTTGAGGCAACGTTGTTCGGTAAGAGTGTGTCCTTATGGCTGGATACAATATTAATTAACATTGTTAGGATGAGTTCAAGAAGACTGTCATCCTTGGGATTACTGACATAGGCACAGCCATTGGTCTGTGAAGGTAGAGGTTGACTGATAATTTCTTTATGGGAAATTCGATCATAACCTTGGTGCGATTTAAACATTTTAGGTCTAGGGTTCAGGAAGACTGTTTTTCTTTGTGACTGATTTTCGCCACGTGGCAACTGGGAAGAGGGTTTGATCTGTGCTGATATAGGAGAAGACCGATGAAGAGGCAAAGAGTAGCCAGCCACATCAGCATATGACTTTTTAGCTTTTGGGTGTCTACGCGAAGCTTCCATGTATGAGATGTTTTCCTCAGCCATAGTTAACTTTATTGATTTTTGCTTTTTGCCGAAGGTGTTCAGGACAAGTTTTATTAGTAGCAAAGTGGTGCCCATCACAAAGAGTACACACTGCCTCCTGCTCAGATACAGTGCATGCACTTCCCGGATGTTCCTGTCCACAACGATAACATCTAGGACTAGAGCGACACTGCGTCTGAACATGACCAAATCTACAACATTTCATACAGATAATTGTAGGGTATTGATACAACTCCACCCTAATAGCCGTGTGGCAACAATACACCAGTTCAGGAAGTTTTTGGCCCTCAAATGTCAATACCACCGACTGAGTGGGTATCCATTTTGGCTGCCCCTCATCAATGATCTTGCGGTTCAGGCGCCGGGCTTTTAAAATAGTCCCACAACCCAATGGGAGATCCATAAGTTCCACTAATTCCGACATGGCCCATTCTGTAGGGATTTGTCTCACAATCCCCATTCTTGTAAGGTTGTATGCTGGAATTACAGCTTCCATCTTAAAATTTTCTAAAGCTGGGTTAACAAGAAATTTGTTGGCATCCAAAGCTGACCCAAATTGGACTGAGAGTCTATTCCTACCCACTGCTTTAATACCATCTCTAGTAATGTTTTGAATTTTTTGTTTCTGTAAAAAGTGGCCCAGTTTAATAGGGCGCAGGATGGAGCCTTTGGAAGTTTCACTTTCATTCCTCACTACATGTACCACGAAAGGTCCCTTGTCAACTTCAGGGTTGTACATTTTTTTAATGTTAAAACTAGTATGTAAGTATATAGTTTCAATTGAGGGTACACCCTCTTCCGGCCGAATTGTAACTTTTTTGGGAGTGGAGATGTCAGAGATAGTGGAAGACTCCTCTGCTGCTCTCTTTCGCTTTAATTTGTCGTTTGTTGCCTGCATCAGATTTCCTTCAGACTCGACAGTTATGAAACATCCTACCTCCAAATCGTCAGGGCGGTCAGGAGGTTTGCCGGCAATGGCTTCCATAATTAAAACTAACTACCCAACAGACAATAAACACAAACACTTACCCCAACAGAAATACCACACCACTGTTTAAACCATCCAGATTTATCCCTTGTTAGAAACAACTAGATAATTCAACGTTTATGATTATTAAATAGAAAATAAATTGGGGAGAAAGAACCAGGTACGTGCATACACCACCGTGTTTTTTTCCAATCCCCCCATTATGTTGTTGATAGATGGCGATGCAGTGCAGTCTTATGTCAAAAACTCTTGAGGGTCGCTGAGGGTGGAAAAAATGACTTCTAGTCTGTGAGCGTCGTCGTACATTTTTCTTGAATTTTTTTTAAAGCTGTCATCGTGCTAAATCCATACAGTACACATTTTATTTTTGACATATTACTAGACCTAGGCGCCATCTATTGGCGTTAAAAAAAACGTCTTTTTTTTTTAAATGTCATCTTGAAACCTCTCATTCAGTCAAGCGAGATTGACTGAGGATTTTGTAAAAAAAAATTTTTGTTTCACGAACAAATTGTAATATTCAATGAAATAAATTTGTAGCTGTTTGAAAACGAATTAAACAATTTATGACAAGTATTCCAGTTATTCAATGAAGTGAGAGATCCGTCCCCCGAGTGGTCGAGATGGAGACGACTCTATGTCGCGTGTGTCTAGTGAACCCCGGCACCGTGAACATCTTCGAGGAGGCCATCCTGGACATCCCCGGGAAGATGATGCGCTGTACCAGGGTGTCAGTGTCCCGAGAGGACGGACTGCCCGCCGGGATTTGTAGCGGGTGTGAAGCGGAGCTGGAGGTCGCCTACTGCTTCGTCACCAAGTGCGAGGAGGCTTACGCGAGACTGCGGGCCGGCGCACTCGTCAAACAGGAGCTCTACGAGAATCACGACGGCGACGACTACTACGAGGTTCCCGCCGTCGACGATGACATCGCTCTAGACGAAAAGTTCAAACTGCCCATCAAGATAGAGAACCTCTATCTGGAGCCCAAAGTAGAACGCGGGAAAAAGGGTAGGCCAAAAAAAAACAAAAGTCACAAATCTTACATGAATTGTGAGCAGTGTGGTCTCCTAGTCAACAGTAAAGCCTCTCTGGACATCCACATGAGAATCCATACTGGGGACCGACCCTTCCCCTGTACTCAGTGTCACAGGAAGTTTGCCAGGAAGGATAACCTCATTAGACACATGGTGCGCCACCAGCCCAACCGACCCCGGAAGAAGTACAACACCTTCAAACCCAAGTTTGAGCCTGTACAATGTACACAATGTAGCCTCGTACTGAAGACTCCATCAGCTATAATTAGCCACCTACGTACACACACAGGTGAGAAACCTTTCTCGTGCGACACATGCGGCAAGCAGTACAGAGCTAAAGGCTGTCTCAAGAGGCACATTGAGTGCAACCACACGCCCTACAGAGTGAGAAACTTCATCTGTGAGGCCTGCGGGAAAGCATTCTATAGAAAAAGAGACATAGTTATCCATATGGGGATCCACACAGGAATAAAACCTCACGTGTGCCCCTTCTGTCCCCAGAAGTTTGTACAGATCTCCTCCCTCATCAGACACAAAAGAACCCACACTGGAGACAAGCCGTACTCGTGTGAGCTGTGCGGGCGCAGCTTCGCAGACAAGTCTCTGTTGAACAAGCATGCTACTGTACACACCAACATCAGGAACTACAAGTGCCAGCTCTGCGACAAATACTTTAAGACAAAACAAATTTTGAGGGTACACACGGGCTTGCACAGGAACGAGAAGAACCATGTGTGTTCATACTGCGGGCTGACATTCTCCTTGAGGGGCAACCTGAAGCTTCATGTAGACAGATTACACTCTGAGAAGTCCGGTATATGCACCGTGTGCTCCAAGAGCTGCTCCAACTTGGAGATCCACATGAGGAAGCACACAGGAGAGACGCCATACGACTGTGCTCTGTGTAAGCGAGCATTCACTACCAAACTGAGTCTCACCAACCACATAAACTTCAAACACTCCAACAGAGACAAGTACAAGTGTTCAGTAAAGGGTTGCAGTTTGACATTCCCCATCCCCTCCATGTTAGAGTTCCACATACTTAAGTATCACACCCACAACACCCCCCATGTGTGTCCCCACTGCGCCCGTGGGTTCTTCAGGATCAGTGATCTGTCCCGACATCTGAGAATGACACATATGGATCCTGTAATTAAAGTAAAGTCACCTATGGACTGACTTCCCAACTTGACCAAATTATATGTATTATAATGTACCAATTATATTTGATGTTTTATTATAAAACTGTGCAAGTGTGTGTAGATCCCCTACAACAACAATAATTAACTTTTTGTCCCTTGTTTAATGAAGTAAACTGTAGTAAGCTAAAAATGAGGAACACACTTGCACATGTATTATGTAAACAGTTCATATACCTAGCAGGCCAGCCTGCCTCGTTCATAACAGTTTGCCTTAATTAGTCCCTACCTTAGTTAAATATAAATTCAATATTGCACAGTTTAAACCATCATCCTTCTTTACTTTATGAGCATGCAACCTGGGTCACCAATATAGTAGAAAGCACGTATTCTACAGCTGTCATACAAATATGTAGGAAAAAAATTCATCACCTATGAATTTTAGCAATGTTGACATCAGAAGGTGCTTTTTTACTGTTCTAAAAATTTTAAATGTTGCTTTGTTGAAACTGTTATTTTCTTTGTAGTGTACCTAGTTGTGATATAAAATGGTATGTGTCACTCCTGGAGTATGAATGTACAATCCTTATAAGAAAGTGGGACTGAACATGTTACAGGTCTGCCCTTCTGCAGCTCGCACAAGATAGAAAGCTACCTTTTTTATATTGGACAAAATCCAGCAGCTTTTTAGGGAGCAGATTGCCATATATAGTAGTCTATGGATTGCTATAGAAAATATTTCTAAACTATTATAATATACTCTATGACCCGCCATTAGTTCAAGTGATCTCCAACAGATGGCGTCTTATACATTAAATTCGTCTAATTTTAAAAGAAACATCATTTGATTATTTTTCGTTATTAGAGGGTAAAATAATCTTCAAAATGGCGTATCAAACATTATTTTTCATGATATATTAAGGGAAATACGGCGTACCGACAAAAAAAACACCTTTAGAAATAATATATACTTTAGATAAATAAAACAAAATGTGTTGTAAATAAATATGTAATGATTGTTCTGTAGCTGGTGATGTATAAAAATAGTTTGTACAGCTACAGCCCAACTACATGTATAATAAATGTGAGGCCTGTGTCAATATATTTTGTACATTCATTAATATTACTCTTACCACCTACTACAGTACTACACAATAACAACACTACACACATTGCACAATCAACATTTTGATCCAGTCAAATATAAATCCATCATATGAATTACCCGTGCTGAACAACAACTTAATATCAATATAAACATAATTAGGGCAGTAACAAGTACAAGCTTCACTTACTTAGTCTAGTCTAGTTAGCACCATAGAAACAAACGATTGTCCTATTATAACATAATATATCTATAATGATTACTATCATTGACACAAATAGCAAATAATCAGTAAAAAAGCCAAAAAAGCTCTTTAGTCAACTTACTATAAAACAGTAGCAATTAACAACATTATAATTATTATTTACACATAAATACGTTATGACACCATGCTCGTCGCGGGGACTACACCACAGACCACACTGCACCACACTGCACCAGCTGTAACCAACACAATATACTAGTATTATGGTTGTGCAGATTAGTATTGCGCCAAAAATTGGTATTAGAGTAAGTTACCTAGTTGATGGCTTGCTCCGTCATCTGTAGACAGAGCGCGTCCAGACTGGAGTGTATGTCGTGGTGAGGAGGACACTGCGGCAGGGAGTGGGACTTGGGCCGACCTCGTACTGTCGCACCGCCGCGACCTCGGTAACTGAAACTGTTATAGAGACATTGTTGTATAGGTATAGGCGCGCTACTCGCTGTCACAGGATACATATATACATACACTATATATTACCTATGTTTCACAGGGCGCCGGTGTGGCGGGACGTCGTGCAGTCTGTGGTAGAACTGTCGCGGCGGGAGGCGGTAGCGGAGTCTCTTGAGGGCCTCGCTCAGCTCTGGGCTCGAGAACGACTCGTGCTGTAGCGCCTTCTCTACCAGCCAGCAGTGGAGCGATATGGGGTCCACCGACCGCTCCTCCTCCGTGCTGCTGCCGGACGGACACGGGTCGGACAGGCGGCGGCCGGTAGACAGCAGCGCCCGGGATACTGTGTCGAGCAGTACGACGAGGGCGCGCGGGAGGTCCGAGCGGGGCGGCATGGGGGCCAGCAGCGCGGCCCGCACCTCACCCAACACCACGAGCGGCCCTCCCGCCGCCGACAGGCCGCCCGCGGTCACGGTGCTCTGTAGACGAGCCACGTCACGGTCGCGCTCCGCCAGCCGCCTGATGGACAGCAGCAGTTTGTGTCGAGCGCCGCGCGTCACTCCGAGCCGCTCCAGACGCTCCTCGTCGACGGCCAACATCTGATCGTACCCGAGGTCGGAGAACAGCCACGCGTACTTGTGGAGCCGCAAAGACTTGAGCCACGGTCCGACGGCCGACATCCCGGGCTCCGCTCGTCCGCCGGACCTGAGCGCGTCCAGACGAGTCTCGCTGGCGGTCGCGATCTGCAGCAGCGCCCCGAGCGGTCTTGCTGGCGCTGTCCCGGCCTCCCCGGACAGAGAGAAGCTGCGAGGTTTGTGCGGCGGGGAGGGTTCTTCACTGAGGTTCTCGCTGGAGGAGCACGACAGCAGGCCCGGCTCGCTCGCGGGCGGTGTGAGACTGTTGGAGCGCCGCCACAGTGCGGGGACGGAGGGGACCTCGTCGGGCTCCACGTCGCGCCCGTTCTTGGAGAAGGACTGTTGCAGGTCGTCACGATCACCGACAGTATTGAGACAGGCACGGAACTCAATGTTCTTCCCGATAGTTCGTCTAAACGGTCCACTATCACTCCAGATGTTCCCGCCCGCCCCACACTCGTCTCCGCCCCACAGCGCACTCACATGACTAGACATGTTGTTGTCCAGGTGCTGCAGCCCCACACTCACTCTGCTGAAATATACAAACATACCACTCTTCACTTTATGGCTATGTTGTGTTACAATAAACAGCCTACTATTGTTGTTAGTCTAGATAACATATTGAATATTAACTGTGTTATTATTACTTTATTTATCCATATTATGTTTATATCTTTATTTTATGTATATTACATCAATAAATTAACGTTCTAATAGTGAATTTAAAGAGACCAAATGAATGTAAACAAGCTGCTATACTGAGTTGACACTCCTTTTTCTTACAAGTTTGTTTACATTTATTACAGTTTTTAGAATTAAAAATTTATATACTTAACCAGGATTTTCCATCTAAATAACTCCTCAACAGAACTGGCCACTCGTTATGTGTAGCCTCACAATTACATCGTCTAAAAGAGGGAGACTTATTCCGCTGGGTACCCTGGGACCGTATATGGTTTCGGGAACTGTAAGGCAACAAATCTCACCTTTGGTAATGGTGGTCCTGTAGAGCAGGGTGCAACTGAAGGTAGAGTAGCATGGAGCGCAGACAGCGCAGGGAGTTGGTACTCTCTGGTCGACCTGTAGAGACCTGGCGCCGTACTAATGTCACTGCCACCTCGCTCAGCCATTGGGCACTCTCGTCATTGGTCAGTGGTGCTAGCTGGGACAACTGGACGATTCCAGCCTCATCTACAACAACATTCCTAATCATCAGTGATTGGCTTCATTACTCTAGAAAAGGACTTATCTCCAAAGGACATACTGTTTATTATTCCCAACATGAACCCTTACTTATATCAGATGTTATAATCTGAAAACCTAATATTCAACTTGTTTCATAGATGTTTATAATTAGATAAGTACAGGAGTTCATTTTGAAATGTAGGTAGTTACAAATTTACATATTTAAGTTAAATTCCGTTTACTTAATAAAAAAATATATAATTTACATACAAAAGGTACAGCTATAATAAAACAGATATTACACCAAGAGAAGGGTTCTGCGCTTCTGTGGTCACCAGACTGCGTCCAAGATCTGTAGATGAATCTATAGGACGACACTTGGTGTCGTGTCATGATGATAGTAAAGGGTACAGTGTGTATAGTTACCGTCGGTGTCGGTGAGGTCCGCGAGCAGGTCCGGTAACGCAGGCAGGTCTGTAGCAGCCCGCAGTAACGCGGGTGCGGCTGGCGGGGCAGTTCGCAGAAGGGCGTCCTCCAGCACGCGCCGCAACAACACTAGCGCGCCCCACGGGAGCCGCCGCACTAGTTCGACCGCCGCCGCCGTGTCCAGCTCGGGCTCCGTGTTCGTCTGCTCCTGCACCATATCCTGTACGATCATCTTGTTAGCATCTCACGCACTACTGACTCGACGGTAACGTCTACAACCTGCAGCCCTACTTTTCTTATGGGTACCCTCAATTACAGTAGGCTGGTACCCGCGAAAACTACCTATTTATTTATTTTCCAACTTTTTTGCACAATAAAAATAATCCAAGATGGAGTTTCTTTTTTTTTAATTCTAGACTAGAAGCACTGGCAGTATCAATCAATTTGAAGTGTCAGCAAAGTGGTTGTATATTTGGAAGCCCTTTGCCTCACAGTCAATCAAAAAAAAAACCTACGCGAAAATTTTAAAAAATTACTAAAAATATTGAAAACAAAAACAAAAGTTTCCTTGCTCTGTGCAGTTTCCTTGCGCTTTGGAAAAAACAAGCAATTTGCACCACTCGAATACCGCAGTTTTTACTTGCTCCTGTGTCTGCACTGCAGTTTCGCTAGGTTATTCTCCTTGACTCTTTGCTCTGTCTGTGTTTTTCGGTGCTCGTCGGTCGTCTTCAAAAAGTTAGATAGAAAGCCCCGCTCGACTCCCATTTCTTTGAACAAAAATCTATAAGTACCTACCTACTTACTTTTCAATAAATAATTAATGTCTGCAGCTGAAATGAATAAAATACAAATAGAATTACTATCCGAGAAAGACTTCCAGATAAGAGATATACTTGAAACAACCAAACTTGATCTGTGTCTGGATATGCGATTGGGTCCTCTGCAACATGGGTAAATTATTTATTTTTATCTACCTCTTTCTAATAATAGACAACTGCGGACTTTTTAGTACTACATTATTTTATTGTACACAAATTCTTTCTTACATCATTTTCTTATGTCTTATAGGTACCATGGCATGACTTTTTACACAACTTGATTCACTCACAAATACTGTTAATACTGAACTCCTAAACATGATAGGTGCATGTATACATTCTAATAGTGAGAACTGCAACAAAATCTGTTCAGTAAGTAGTTACTTATAGAGGACAAAGGGGCACATACATGTGACAGTCAATATGTAGTGAAGCAACAAGCAACAATGTGTAGGTTTGTTCTTCTATCACAACATAACAGAGCAACGGATCACCATATTATTTCTTTCTACTAGGTACTTTTTATCCCCGGAAAATATGTCATGAGGGGAATGAGATAAATACCTTTATTTGTATATTTTGCACTAAATAATAAATATATTAACAGATTGCAGCCCGCATGTCTATATTCAGAGTTGAATGAAGGCAGCAGTGAACACAATATACAAGAACAAGATAATCATCAAAAGGGCCCTAACATTGATAGCAATGTTCATAAAGTGTAGTTAATTAGGTACCTTTTGTAGGTGTAATGTTTACATATTGGGTAAGTAAAAGTATAACATCATAATTAAAATTTATATTTTATTTTGTAGGTATTCTAGGTACCAGGACCAGCAATATGTAACTCTTGTAAGTTATATAAGAGACAAAGTCCTAACCATAGAGTAACGACTGACTGACTGACTGACTGACTGACTGACTGACTGACTAATGATTGCCCAGCACAAACTGCTAAATATTTTTAGTTTGTAGAGGGTGCTGATTTTACTGTTCAATATCTCAAAGGACTTATCTGACATTTATTTGTTATAGTTTATTTAGTAGGTAATAATAGTAAACCCTAGTTGTTCACTCTTTGTTGCTAGTAGTTGTTGGAGTGACTAATTCTGACAACAATACAACATCATCAATAAACCTCATGTGAGAGAGACACTTGCTATTTCCTGTAGACTGTAGTCATGATGTGAGTGCTCCATCTGCTCATTGTACTCACTCCTACACAAACCAGGTATTGTTTTCTATACATTTCTGATTCTATCAATATATGAATGTATACTAATATTATACATAATACAAGTAAAGTTTGTTTGTATGTAAGGGGATAATCTCACAAACTACTTTATTTTGAAAATTCTTATAAAAAGCCTTTTTTAGAATTTTTTTTTTTTTAGAAATTTAGAAAAAAAAATTAGAAACCCGAGTGCTAGAGTAAATTTTATTTTGTTCGAAAAATCCACAGGCGAAGCCGGGGCAGAAAACTAGTGTTAGGTATATAAAACGATGACTTTTACTTGCGTGGAAGTAGGACCAATACAAGAAATATATTGTGTTGCGTGTTGCCCCTGTCAATGTTGAGTCATACACTCGTACGTCAACAGGTCGTGTCTGTTTTAGTAGGCGCTTCAAAATATATGAACTCTCTTGTCTCGTCTCTCGTCCTATTTGTCGAGATATAAAGTAGTATATGTTGTAGTAATGCAGGCATCAACTATTTATTCTGCAAGTTTCATCAAAATCTGTGCACCCTGTTCTGTTGTACAATTTAAAAGGCCTAATAACTAAAAGTACCTAATTAGGACACAAGCGTAACTAGACTTATTTCCGACACAATCAAATAAAATGTATAAGAAAACTCTCACTCTTCATACACCTTCACGACCTTTATACCTTGAGGTGTGGCCAGAGACACCGGTAACAGTGTCCACTTGACGACAGATGTCCATATTGAACTAACTTAAATTTATTTATTTATTTATTTATTCAAATATCTTGAAGCTGGACGTTATAAGTACCAAGTTCCTATAAAATATTTGATTGTGTCTGAATTATAAGATTCATGGTGTCCTTATTCGTTTTAGGTTTATTAGGCCTTCTAACTTGTACATGTACATTGTACAACGCCTGACGGAAAACGAGACGCGCAACATTTATACTATGATCCACCTAATATTAAAATATTCATGTGGAGAAGAAGTGACAAGAAGTCCACACTTTGTTAATTATTGTGTGTTATTGTGCAGACTGCAGAGGAAGTTGAAGCTAATCTGTGCTCTAACGGACTATTTAGCGTTTATATGGGAATTTAATTTGACAGCTTCACAGCACCAGTGGTGGGACTGTACGCAAGAAACTCATGCTACCGAGCTAGGTTCGTCTTCCGTGTATAGAGTATAGAGTGTCAGCACAGACAGTGTCGTGTCAAGTTCCCACCGCAACACCGGCTGTAGGGCTGCCGCCTGTTGTATGTTCCCGGCTTCCCGCGGGCGACAGAGTTCACTGTTGCGGAAATCCTCCCCGCGAAGCCTCCTCTCTCTCTCTGTCGCACTAGTGACGGACAGTAGCGGTCTCTCTCTCTCGCACAGAGCACGGAGGTACTCGCGGACGTTACCCCGCGACTCGCGACACAACTACACTACCTACAGTGATGGCAGTGATGCCGCCGCCGGCTTACTGTACGCGCGTTTATTAATAATGTTCACTAGTGTTGTGTACGTGTCCGAGCGAGGAGTTTACTTCTAACTTAGCATAGTGTTGTGTTGTGTTACAGGAACTATGGGCGAGGTGAGACACTCTTACATTTACATGCGACTCTGAGCTCTGTAATCACAAAACTCGCTCTCTACCAAACAAAGCTATCATCATCATTTGTAGATGAAGTGGACGTGACCGATGCGAGCGTGGAGGCACGTATTTTCCGTCGCCGAAGTCCCCGGTCTCCGCGACCGCTCGACCACTCGGCCACTCGGGGCTCCCGTGTGCACTTATCAGCGTTCACGATAATATCCAATCTAATATCGAGCACGTCACAATCCGCGTCAATACCGATTAATAACACCGCGAAATAAGTTATATTGTTCATACCTACTACCTGCTGATAAGTTACATTTAGATTAGCCACCTACCCACATACAGTGTACAGTAGATCGTCAGCACCGTTTACGGTATGCGCGGGAAGCGGGAATGTAAAAAGTAAAAGTCCGTCGGGGTCACGAACACCGGTACACGTGCGACTTGGACCGGTATTCAGGCTCTCTCAGTCTGATACTTCAAGATGCAGATAGTACTACCTAGGTAACGGTAACGGTAACCATCGTCATGACCATGCAGAAACAAAATTAGCATCTTATCATTTACGTTGGCAATCAGTTAACAGGTTTTAAAAGTGTACATTCCATCATCACCCGCAACCTCCCGCGTCCGCATAGGTATATGTTGCCACTTGGCACCGGATCGTGTCTGGTTCAAGAAGGATCCCGAAAGTCCATGCTAGATGTTGTCCATGATTCAAAATAACAATGAAAAGTAACTGTCTGAAATTGAATATATTTTTTGACCAGGTATTTCCAACCTAGGCCAACTTGGGCGTCGCTGCCTACAAATAACGGGACACATTGTAGATCATTTGATTATAGATATATGATTTAGTAAAGTCGTATCTCTAAAATGATGGAGCATCTAAGGTTATTTCTTATTTTTCCTCCGACCGTTCAATAATACTCCGTGAAAACCGCAACCAAATCTGTTTAGTGGTTTTAACGCATCATACAGACAACAACATGGATAGCTAATATGTTTATTGTTATGTTCCAGTCGATGGTGAAGGAGGACCCGCTGTCCCGCATACAGAGGGAGATCATAGAGGTCACGGAGCGGGAGAGGGAGTTCAAGGAGGGGCACTTCCGGATCAACCGGCTCATGTCGGAGTCCACGCTGGAGGTGGCTCGGGGCGAGCGGGCCGAGCGGACCTTGGGGCGCGCCGTGTCCACCTCGCAGTTGCTGGCCGGGACCGTCGCGCCCTCCGCACCGTCCGCCCTCAACGGGTACTCGCGCAGGTTCGCCCCGCAGACCGGCACGCGCGGGATCATGCAGCGGTTCATAGCGTCCCGCGGGAAGCTGTCGCCCGCGCAACCGTCCGCTCCCCTCCCGGCCGCCTCCCCGCCAGTGTCGTTCGTCCCCGTGTCTCCCCCGTCGCCCCCGGTGGTAGTCCGCGGCCCGGACGGTCGTCCCACCCGTAAGGGGTTCGTCCCGGTCGAGGAGAAGATACAGCGAGAACTGAGAGAGATGCAAGACCGGGAGCACGAGCTGAAGAGACAGCGACGTCGACCGCGCTCGGAGCTGGACCTGGACCTGAGTGACGACAGCGAGCTGTCGGAGGATGACGAGCGACCAGTCCTCAAGCCGGCCAAGTCTATAGGGGAGCTGTACGAGGCTCCCGACTCTCTGGACAGCAGCGGGGGCGGAGGAGGTATGAAGCCGGCCCGGTCGCTCGCCGAGCTGTGTGCGCTGCCGCCCGGCCAGGAGCTGGAGACTGCTAGCTCGACACGGCTCATAGCGCACTGGGAATCCCGCATACAGCAGACACAGGAGGCCGGCGCTGCTTACTGAGTGTGCGAGTGAGTGCTGGTGCTTGTGAGAGAGAGACATTCCAACTAAACATGTGATATCGATATTGCCTTAGTAGAGTAACGTTGTGAGAGTGTTCATGTTCATGTAGTCAGGACTACAGACTACGGACTATACTACACTACATACAGAAGTACATAACAATATTTATATATGGCTCGCTGCTCGTGAGTGCGAGTGAGAGAGATGTTCAATAATGTGTATTAAGTAAGTTTTTCAATAAATATTTAAATTATTACAAAGTATTTGATTGTAAGCTACGTCTCCCGAGAGCAGACAATTACGTTGCGGACACGCACTCTCATACATACATTATAGCTGCACCGTGTAGTGTGCAGCATAGTGTCCACAAAGTAATTGTAGAAAACACGCAACATTACATAGCAAGGTGGTCTTGTCTGGTCATCTCGTACCATCTATAATAGCATACATACAAGTAGAAAGTCCACAAACTCACTCTCACTTGATCAACCTCCAGTTATGAAGCCGTAATATACCTAAATACCGACGTGTACCTATATTTGTATGTTTTCTGTTTGTCATCAAATTCCACTAATTGTTACAACATATCTGTGTCAAATAACGTGGACTTCATTATATATTATACATACCTACCTACTATGTTACATAACTAGACCTACTAACAACTACATATATAGATATGTTCACCCTTGAACTATTTGCAGTATCTGAAGATAGCCGGTCGATTGATAGCGGCTCGGGCTACCTCAACCAACTACCTGCTAATGTTATCACAAATATATATAGATAGGTACTTGTAGGGGACAATTCACTTCAAAATACGTAAATATACCTGTTTCTGAGAACTCATAACAGCGACCTCAATACAGAACGTCACCCATCAGAATATTCAAGACGGTCCGTTCTACAAAAATAAATAAATCACGTTTTGCAATAATGCAATTAAATGTTAATTTATAAATGGTTGTGTGTAAATACTTACCTACATTAAAATGTCCATTAGGTAGGTGATGTTTACTTCGGTATCCTCTCAAATGCTCTAAAATAAAATATATAATTTCAGAAGCTATAATTTTAGTTGCTATAAATATTCATTTTCTATAAATTTAGGTCCTGTAATTTTAAAAATCTATAAATTTGTTTGATATATTTTTTTAAATCTATAATATTAATTCCTATAACGTATTGTTTTCTATAATTGCAGTTGCCATAATTTTCAAAATCTATAATTTCAAGTCCTATAATTTTTATAATGTCTATTTTCAATTGCACTAATGGCTACTTTTCTATAATTGCTGTTACTATAATTTTGAAAATATATAATCTCAAGTCTTATAATTTTTATAATCTCTAATTTCAGTTGCACTAATGGTTACTTTTCTATAATTGCAGTTATTATAATTTTCTAAATATATAAATTCAATTTCTATAAATTTATTAATCTATAATATCATTTGCTCTAATGGATTGTTAAAATAAGTGTACTCACTATATTTTTAAACGTATAACTTTATTCTATTTACATTTACAAATATATAATCATAAAAAATAATTTTCTATAATGTAATCAATTTAAATAAGTACTATTATTAAAATTTACAGTAGATTTTGTTAATGTCTGGTGCAGTAATTTTTGATTCCTATTCCCCTAATTTGTAAATAAAAATAGGTTAGCGAGGAGCGAAGCGACGAGCGTTGTTCGAATAGTGCTAAAACAGAGCGCGAGACGAGCGAGCGAAGCGAGCGTTCCGCGGCAGCGGACGGCGAAGCGCCAGAAACTCATAAATACCTAAACAACCATCACTTGTTGATAACGGATATGATACATATATATATATTATTTATAATAAGAAAGGAAGATTTTTATATATTAATAAATATTTCGCAAATAAACTGGAAAAAATATAGCAAATTAATCATTAGATAATTAAATGTTGTACCTTTTGATAATTTAGACATCTTGAAAATTATAGAAAACATCTTTAGATAAAACGAAAATTATAGCAAATTATAAATTAGATCATTTAATGTTATATATTTTGATAATAGTGATATTGAAAATTACGGATATCGATTTTAGACAAAAGAAAAATTATAGCAAATAAATAATTATTGAATGTAATTTTATATATTTTGATAATAGTGATTTTGAAAATTACAGAAATCGATTTTAGGGTAAAAAAAAATTATAGCAAATGAATAATTATAGAACTTAATTTTATATATTTTGATAATAGTGATTTTGAAAATTACAGAAATCGATTTTAAGTTTAAAAAAAATTATAGCAAATGAATAATTATAGAATGTAATGTTATATCTTATGTACCTATATATTCTAAAATTATATCAGAACATTTTAGAGATATTGTAGGAGACCCGTTTACTTCACATTATAATTACATATAGCATCTGAGTGTACCTACCTACGTAACCTCGTACAATTTGTATAGGTATCTAGATTAAACATTTAGTTATTATATATAGGTATCGAGGTATTTAATTGTCTAGATCAGCGAATTTGTAGTTAGGTTTCTTTCTATAATTAGACACCACCCGGCCGCCTCTAAATTGTACGACGAAATATTTATATTTAATTAGGTAGTTATTGCGTTATAAGTTTTGGTAATTTTGTAAGATCACTCATTTGTAGGTCAATAATACAATATAATTATCTAGTCTGCATTTAGGTATCTATCTAGATTCTAGAATGATGAATATAATGATCAACCTTCTTGTATTGGTAGGTACCACTTAACAAGCGTCTCAGTAAATCTGTGTTTATGTGTTTATGTGTTTATGTGTTTACAGACAAACAAAACAATAATAATGTTGTATAACAATTATTATTACTACCTATACCTACTTATGTTTATTTACTAGGTACTATATCTTCCAGAAAATTTCTTCGAATAATGCTCTAAAAAATTATGAAAACAAACAAAAAATTCGCGATGTTATAAATTGGTTAAAATTGGTGTATCCTAAACATGACAAAAAAAACAATCTTTTAGAAATAATAGCAGCGCCAAGCCAGATCAGTAATTTTTTGAAATTTTCTGAAAACTAAGTATAAGTTATTTAATCTATGGTATAATTTAGTAGGTGCTGAATAATGTTTCATTAAAAGTATGGACCATGTAACTATAGGAATACTTTACAATAAAAATAAAAAATCTAAATCGAGCAGACGGGGAGATTTGCGCAACTTTCCTACTAAAGTTCCTGATTTTTTTTCTAAAAAATGTAACTACTCTTATACCTACTAGACAATCTCCAGAAACATAATCGGAACATCCCAACATGGAAATAGTTTGAAAATTGAATACATATTATGTAGATTGATTAAACACTTTTGTTCCGAAAGTGAAAACCCTAAATCAATTTGCATAAAACTACATTGAACCAACAAAATAAGTATACAATACATTGGTTGGTGTAGTCTGCCCTACCTACCTCATGAAACAGGCGTGAAGAACTCTAAATGTATTCATCTAATAGGTAGTAAATCTGTTCATTGTATTGTAATGAACAAAACTCCATGTAAATAACCTTAATAGACGCGAAAATAAAAGGTGTCCGTTACCTATCTACGTACCTACCTATATACCGTTATACAATCTGTATTGAACTATAGCAACATATGTATAACGTCATACTCTGTACTCTCACGGTAATTATAACTATAAAAATAACTAAATAGACTAGCGGTGTTCTCGCTAGTATAGGTGGTGCTACGTCCGCCTTGCAACCTTCCTCAACAATCAAATCTGACTGGTAGTTCCAGAGATACCTATAAGTGCGTTTATATTAGTATATAGGTAGTTCCGTAATATCTCTGAACACCTTTGAATCCTTTCAAGTTCACCAACTTCGATATTTCAGTTTCCCTCCCTAGTTACTCTAATTACCTTTTATTATATGTCATTTGTAAGGTTTCCATACAATTCATGACGATAGGACGTGAACCAAAGAAGTTTGTGGCACTCTGGCAGGAAGTCAAATAAGTGAAACTGTCACTGTGCGTCTGGGTCAGAACAGAATGAGTTATTTAATTATCGAGGTACAATTTAATATATGTATTGAGATGTGTATTAAAATGAATAACCACCAAAACTGGTTCCAAAGTGGGTCACTATACATACTAGATCTCATGTTATCAAATTGTACGATACAGGAAGTCAGGAACTCTTAGACAACAACCTTATTTAGTCCTTCTTTCAGGACACTTTCCTCCCGTAGCAAACTGTTATGAACTACATATTATCTTGTAGCGTGTGCTCTACAGACAGAGAGTATGTACCTATAGTAGGTCTCGTGGGTGGGAGTGAGAGCGGTATGTGTTACAGAATGATCGTCTCGCGGACGAACGGACTGGCAGCAGAGTGGCAGAGTGGCGCGGCACTTTCACCACAACACAACACATGTGTCGCTGTCGCATGCCGCATGCCGCCTGTGTCAAACTAGGGAGGTGGATGTTGTCTGACCAGATATAGTCAACGAGGATACCTACTTCATTACGTTCTGTCATTTACTTACATATTACTGCCCTGTGCCTGATATATTTTGAAAAAGTATCACATAAGAACTCTGCATAAGAATTATTGCTAAAGGATTGTCGGGAAAAAAGTAGAACTATCTCTGTACAGAAAGAATCATCCGAGATGTGAAAAAAAAAACAAATAAAGCCCACCCCACCACGTCTCTCTGTCTGAACATTGAACACGTTTAGGACAGTGTTAGTGGATCAACTTGGAGAAGAAGTTTTCAAGGCGTATGCTGTCTCCGTCAGAGATCTAACAAAATTATGTACCTACGAAAAAAATATGGATTTACAAAAAGTCCGGGGTAGCATACCTAATTACCTATATATATGTATCTCTAACAGATCGATACTTCAATATAATATATGAAAAAATAGTTGGTATCATAAGCTGAGTTGACAAGTTGGGGAGGTTGTGTACTTGTGTCAGTTGTATGTGTGAGAGGTGTGGGACATTGTGGTGTGAAGTGCCGTGTGGGATCTTCAGAGTACTAAATGATGAAAGTTACCATGGAGTATGGACAACACAATGTTCTAGCAAGAACAATAACAACAACAACAACAACTGCACACGTTTTTGTTTCATTGTTACAGGTGAGATACTTTCTACGTGTCTAAATTAAACACTTTCAAATAAAATGATACTTCTTCTCAGTCAGGTAAGTAAAGGTCGCGCGTTGTGTTTTATACTCGGGGGGTGGAATTGTCTAAAACCGGTGCCACACCTCTCGACACCCCCCAGCCGCTTACACCAATGTAGGCAACATTACTTACTGCCAGACGGTGGTTGTTTGTAAAGAAATTGTACACAATGACATTCATTATAGTGATGGTGAAAGTATATGTGAAATGTTTAATAATTTTTTTATAGAAATAAGCAATCACAAAAGCTGTACATGTTCCCATAATGTTGATGGAAATCTTAAATCCATAAAAAACAGCATATTTCTAAGCCCAACTGACGACGACGAAGTATATCGTATCCTAATGAGTCTAAGAAACACAAATTCTGTTGGACATGACAATTTAAATACAGAGCTCTTAAAGGGATGCGCAAAATGCATCGCTCAACCTCTTACATACATCATTAACCTTTCCTTTGAGCATGGTGTGTTTCCACTTAGTCTGAAAATATCTATTGTAAAACCTCTGTATAAAAAAGGTGATAAGGATAAATTAAACAATTATCGTCCGGTAACTCTTATACCAGTAATCTCAAAAGTATTTGAAAAAATAATGTTCAAGCGATTAAACGGTTTTCTAAATGACTATAATGTACTTACACCTAAACAATTTGGGTTCAGGAAAAATAGCTCAACCTCATTGGCTTGCTTCACTTTAATAAAATCAATTATGCAAAAACTAACAAGTAAAACACCTCAGGCAGTGTTGTTTTTAGATATGAGTAAGGCATTTGATTTTGTTTGTCATAAAAAATTGTTAGAAAAATTAGAGTATTGCGGTATTAGAGGTATGGCAAACGAATGGATAAACAGTTACCTTAGTTCTAGAAGCCAATGCACTGAGATTAATAGAGTTGTAAATAAATCTAAAATAACATACAGATCGGCGTACAAAAACAATAATTTTGGGGTACCCCAGGGCAGTATCCTGGGACCATTATTGTTTTTAATTTATATAAATGACTTTCCTTATGTAACTAGACATGAATCAATCCTTTTTGCGGACGACATAACATTAATTTTGACTAGTAATAACAATGACGATCTGATAAGGGAAATAAATATGACTATTAGAAGTGTATTGACATGGTTACAGTGTAATAATTTGAGAATTAATTTAGAAAAGACAAATTTAATACAATTTAAGACATACAAAAGTAATATTCCAAAATTAAACATTTTATATAATAATGAGCCAATCGAACAGGTAAACCAAACCAAATTCCTAGGCGTAATAGTTGACCAACATTGCAACTGGAAGGCTCACATAGCTACAGTGTGCAATAAAAAAAATAAATTCATTTACGCACTTAGACGCATTCGGCATATATCCAACCTAAACACCGCCTTGTCTGTGTATCACGGTTATATTGCATTTGGGGTAATTCGATAGAATATATGGATACTGCATTCAAAGCGCAGAAGAAATGTATTCGCGCCTTATGCGAGGCTGGTCCGATGGACACATGCAGGCCACTTTTTAAAAAATTAAATATATTGACCCTGCCAAGCATGTACATAATGGAGGTTTGTTTATTTGTGAAATGCAATATTAATTTGTTTGAAACAAATGAAAGTGCATACGGCTCTAAATCTAGGTATAAAAACTATTTATACATGCCCCCATGCAGGTTATCATTGGTTGCAAATAATTCCCCACAAATGTGTAGAAAAATATATAATGATTTGCCAAGCACATTTAAGGATTTGCCACTTAATTTATTTAAAAATAGACTCAAGAAATGGCTTGTCATAAATTGCTTCTATTCAATAAAAGAGTATGACGCTGTATGTAAGTTTTAAATCAATAATATTGTAATTTTTTTGACTATTTGTGTATATTTGTGGGTATTTATATAATTTTAATTGTTTTTTATTATTATTGTAGAATTATATTATTGTGACATAGGATAAAGTATTGTACGCCTTAATAGGCAGCACATGTATATGTGAAACAATAAATGTATTTGAATTTGAATTTAGAAGGATCATTTGGTAAACGATGAGTCACCACCTGCCAATTTTACATTTCACGACATGAATGATACCGATTCTAAAAGTTTTCTAGGGTTTGGGTGTTGGCAGCGCTCGATGCTGGATTTACACTATAGCACTAGGGGCAGCAGAAAAATTCGGGGCTGAGAAAAAAAAAATTTTCGCGTTATGGAAAATGCTTTACCTACAATGTATAATTAGCACATTAAACGTTTACAGTGTAAACGTAAAATTTACACGAATCTACCCTGTAAATAATTATTCTTTTGTTAAGCATAAATATCTGTTCAAGAAAAATCATTCTATTAATAGTCTGGTAGTGCGTTACGTTTCACGGTGCCCTAGGACTAAGGGTAACTTCTGCGCTGGGTGTTCGTAAGAAAGAGTGTTCAAATGTAGGGAGGTATTGATGATATCTATTAGATATGTACATATATAGCATGCAGACGGTACATGTGATAAATATGTAGGTAATTACAGAACTTTTACTTTCATCTTCAAACAAGTTTAAATATAACGTTGTTACATTGTTGTCTATTCTGAGTCTGACAGTGAGAGAAGACCTTACTTAGTGTAGAGTGCAGGTGGTCCCATTCCCATTTTAGGTTATTTACCTTATACATATATAGGTACCACTTGCCACTTGCCACACCCGGCGCGCCCTAATACATAATAACGGTTCGTTGTTCGCGGGAAGTCATTTGGTACAAATAAGTGAACATTTTTGGAGTTTGTAGTTTGGAGGTGAAACATCATTTTGTTAATAACTAAAGCACACCTACATACAGAGTGTTTCCGTTTACCTTCTATTGTGATACAATGTGGAGTAGAGTAGAGGAAATGTGCTATATGTACAGGGGTCATAATATCATGAAGGTGAAGCTATGTATGCACTAACACAACACAAACAACCCCTTACCATACCACAACTAATCTAACTTTGATCTATCTATCTATCATCACGCTTTTTATCCTAATAGGGGTAGGTAGAGACAATCGAATGCCATTTGTTACGATCCTGACATACCTCTTTCGTTTCTTTTATATTCATCATACCTTTCATACATCGGCGGTTGTGTGTAGGTATCTATTTTTAATATTATATCGATTAATAATTTTTTTTACTATATGTACAATAAAAGTACACCTATAGGTCGTCCTCTGCGAGCATTTCCTTTCACTTCAGCCATATAAATCTTTTTAGTCAATCACCTTTCAACGTGTCCAAACCAGCGTAAACTACTTTTCTTCATTTTAGTCAAAGAAAATGTACAAAATCCTGATTCCAACGAATATTCTGTGTTCTAAACTAGATACCATTCCCCGCATACTCCGCCCCGATGGCGACCTTAATACTTCATACGGCTCTGTCTCTATATGTAACTAGATACAATATGGGTTTACAACAATTTGAATACTTACATTAATGTGCTTATAACTACTTATCGTCGTTATATATTTCCTACATCATTATGTTTCATCTCTGACGGACAGAATACGCCATGAGAAAACTGTATTTTTGTTGTGATTAAAAGTTGACACAATATGTTGAACTAGACTAGGGGGAGTGTTGCTTCTCTATTCCACAATCTCGGGGTACATGGATGATGCATGATGGATGATGGATGATGGATGATGGATCTGCCTTCTTTAGTGTTCCCAGCCATATACAACCGAAACGTGAAAGCATCTCTACAATCTCGTACCAATACTTTTATCTACCAACTTACAAATATTTCTTGTACTTATAAAAACTTCAAATTCCAACCTTGTAGTGGAATATTCGTCAATGTTTACACAGAAGGTATATTAAACAGTGAACACCTGCAGCAGTGTCACTAGCTACTGTTGTGTAGGTATTCTCTGGTTGTACAACTGACTCATATGTACAGCATCTCTACCACAACCAAATACACGAGTTGTCATGTTTACTATATGCAGCTATAATAGGTATGTCACCGTTGTGTTCATATTACATCCAATAGGATCTGATAAGAATGAGACTAAGTGGTCATCATTTGGTAAGTTACATGTACTTACACTGTAGAGCTAGACGGTCGTGTAATGTAGGTAGTCTGCAGAACTAATACGTGTCAGGGAATTAGGTCACCTCGGGGCACAGCGGGGCGCAGCAGGCCGCAGCAGGCCGGGTGTATTATATATATTGTGTAAACTTGACACAAAACAGAAAAGTATATTTTAGGTGACCTCCTTCATGATAGTATCAAAAGTAGATGATATATTTCTGTCTGTATGATGATAGTATAGTAGTACTTCGTCTAGTTCTTTTTCTCAGGATGACACTTCACAGTAGGTACAACCCATCTCAAGTAAGATTCATGATGACACTCCGCCCGCCGCCCGCCGCCCGCCGCCCGCCGCCCGCCAGTATCCTACCTACATTACTACCTGTCCATTTCCATTTAACTTTCCACTATAACAGTCTTTATTGTTGTATTACTTACTCTATCTGACAACCTTTTCTACACATTTACTACAGTTTCTCATTTTGTACTTTAGTGGTTGCCACTGTTGCCAGGTGCCAGGTGCCAGGTTAGACAGCCATATGTTAGTACAGGCAGTACGACGCAAGTATCAGGTAACAGTTTACGCTTGATGGTGTCATACTCACTTCTGTGTTTTTCATAATCTCTTTCAGAATCGTTTCCAAGCGTATCCTATGCGTCTATCAATTTATTTTGAGGTTGAATCTGTTGGTGAGATTACTGCACTCAGATAAATACATTCATTTACATAATTTTAAGAAGAAGTGTTGACGCCGGCTTTACGTGCCCTCTGAAACACGAGTTTATGAAATTAAAGCACATGCCATGGTTTACAAATGAACGCTCTATCTAAACCAGTTAGGTACGATATCAACTACAGACTATGAATGTCTGAATATATATACCTACCTAGTGTCCATTTGTGCAATATATAATAAGTATACGTTGTATAACCAATAATGTGATCAGAACTGACGACCTTCATGTATATGTCGTTATCACATATTGTTATCGTGATCAGATCGTGACTCATGGCTCATGGCGCTATGTTGGGAAACTTTTCTCTCATTGTTTTCCTTGTTCTGTGAAAAGTGGGGATGTTCAGTGTTCTCTAGCTCTGTTAATTGGTACAAGAAAGCTCTGTTTGTAGCTATCTCAGGCCCCGCACCGTACATCATTATTCATTACAACAATAGAACTATTAATAAGAACCTATAGTACGATATTAGTTTCATTAAAGTATAATTAGTCATAACTAAATAAATTCCACCGATATCATATTTTATGATTTTATTGTAGATAGCACGATATGTTATCAATATCATCCACCATTTTGGTAAATGGCCGCATATAGTTACGGAGTTGTAAGACAAGGAAAATATGTCATACATATAGGAATAGAATAGAAAGTAAAATTAATATACATATAATGCTGTTTTAGTTACATCACTTATGGAAGCGACACTTATTTATGGGTATGGAATAAGAAGCATGAAAGTAATATATAACTGCAGTGGAAATGCGGTCTTTACGTAGAATGTGTGATATAAAGCGTATTGACCGCATCCGGAACGATGTCATTAAAGAAGAATGACGATGTTGTGACAAAAATTAAGAAAAGTGATTTACGCTGGTTTGGACACGTTGAAAGAATGAAAGATTGATTAAAAAGGTTTATATGGCTGACTTAAAAGAATATGCTAGCAGAACACGACCTATGTGTACCTACTTTTATTGAACATACCTTTATATGTATTGATCAAGGAAAATATTAAAAGTAGGTACAAACAATCGCCGAGCATGTATAAAAGGTATGATGAATATAAAAGGAGCGAAAGAGGTATGTTAGGATCGTAACAAATGGCATTCAATTGAATCTGCCTACCCCTTTTGGGATAAAAGACATGATGATGATAGATATATGTTTGTATAATATACGTAATGAAACGTCCATTGACCGAATCAGTTCTTAATAAACATGACATGTAACATTCATATAATAGTGGCCTACATTACAGTTTGAAGTTGGGGTTCATTTATTACTGGAGACTGCGTGAGACGGAGACTGCGCGGTCCAATAAGTTGATATGATGAGTATCTTACAATGATATACAATATATCATCAACAGACTGAGTGAGACGGAGACTGCGCGGTCCAATAAGTTGATATGATGAGTATCTTACAATGATATACAATATATCATCAACAGACTGAGTGAGACGGAGACTGCGCGGTCCAATAAGTTGATATGATGAGTATCTTACAATGATATACAATATATCATCAACAGACTGAGTGAGACGGAGACTGCGCGGTCCAATAAGTTGATATGATGAGTATCTTACAATGATATACAATATATCATCAACAGACTGAGTGAGACGGAGACTGCGCGGTCCAATAAGTTGATATGATGAGTATCTTACAATGATATACAATATATCATCAACAGACTGAGTGAGACGGAGACTGCGCGGTCCAATAAGTTGATATGATGAGTATCTTACAATGATATACAATATATCATCAACAGACTGAGTGAGACGGAGACTGCGCGGTCCAATAAGTTGATATGATGAGTATCTTACAATGATATACAATATATCATCAACAGACTGAGTGAGACGGAGACTGCGCGGTCCAATAAGTTGATATGATGAGTATCTTACAATGATATACAATATATCATCAACAGACTGAGTGAGACGGAGACTGCGCGGTCCAATAAGTTGATATGATGAGTATCTTACAATGATATACAATATATCATCAACAGACTGAGTGAGACGGAGACTGCGCGGTCCAATAAGTTGATATGATGAGTATCTTACAATGATATACAATATATCATCAACAGACTGAGTGAGACGGAGACTGCGCGGTCCAATAAGTTGATATGATGAGTATCTTACAATGATATACAATATATCATCAACAGACTGAGTGAGACGGAGACTGCGCGGTCCAATAAGTTGATATGATGAGTATCTTACAATGATATACAATATATCATCAACAGACTGAGTGAGACGGAGACTGCGCGGTCCAATAAGTTGATATGATGAGTATCTTACAATGATATACAATATATCATCAACAGACTGAGTGAGACGGAGACTGCGCGGTCCAATAAGTTGATATGATGAGTATCTTACAATGATATACAATATATCATCAACAGACTGAGTGAGACGGAGACTGCGCGGTCCAATAAGTTGATATGATGAGTATCTTACAATGATATACAATATATCATCAACAGACTGAGTGAGACGGAGACTGCGCGGTCCAATAAGTTGATATGATGAGTATCTTACAATGATATACAATATATCATCAACAGACTGAGTGAGACGGAGACTGCGCGGTCCAATAAGTTGATATGATGAGTATCTTACAATGATATACAATATATCATCAACAGACTGAGTGAGACGGAGACTGCGCGGTCCAATAAGTTGATATGATGAGTATCTTACAATGATATACAATATATCATCAACAGACTGAGTGAGACGGAGACTGCGCGGTCCAATAAGTTGATATGATGAGTATCTTACAATGATATACAATATATCATCAACAGACTGAGTGAGACGGAGACTGCGCGGTCCAATAAGTTGATATGATGAGTATCTTACAATGATATACAATATATCATCAACAGACTGAGTGAGACGGAGACTGCGCGGTCCAATAAGTTGATATGATGAGTATCTTACAATGATATACAATATATCATCAACAGACTGAGTGAGACGGAGACTGCGCGGTCCAATAAGTTGATATGATGAGTATCTTACAATGATATACAATATATCATCAACAGACTGAGTGAGACGGAGACTGCGCGGTCCAATAAGTTGATATGATGAGTATCTTACAATGATATACAATATATCATCAACAGACTGAGTGAGACGGAGACTGCGCGGTCCAATAAGTTGATATGATGAGTATCTTACAATGATATACAATATATCATCAACAGACTGAGTGAGACGGAGACTGCGCGGTCCAATAAGTTGATATGATGAGTATCTTACAATGATATACAATATATCATCAACAGACTGAGTGAGACGGAGACTGCGCGGTCCAATAAGTTGATATGATGAGTATCTTACAATGATATACAATATATCATCAACAGACTGAGTGAGACGGAGACTGCGCGGTCCAATAAGTTGATATGATGAGTATCTTACAATGATATACAATATATCATCAACAGACTGAGTGAGACGGAGACTGCGCGGTCCAATAAGTTGATATGATGAGTATCTTACAATGATATACAATATATCATCAACAGACTGAGTGAGACGGAGACTGCGCGGTCCAATAAGTTGATATGATGAGTATCTTACAATGATATACAATATATCATCAACAGACTGAGTGAGACGGAGACTGCGCGGTCCAATAAGTTGATATGATGAGTATCTTACAATGATATACAATATATCATCAACAGACTGAGTGAGACGGAGACTGCGCGGTCCAATAAGTTGATATGATGAGTATCTTACAATGATATACAATATATCATCAACAGACTGAGTGAGACGGAGACTGCGCGGTCCAATAAGTTGATATGATGAGTATCTTACAATGATATACAATATATCATCAACAGACTGAGTGAGACGGAGACTGCGCGGTCCAATAAGTTGATATGATGAGTATCTTACAATGATATACAATATATCATCAACAGACTGAGTGAGACGGAGACTGCGCGGTCCAATAAGTTGATATGATGAGTATCTTACAATGATATACAATATATCATCAACAGACTGAGTGAGACGGAGACTGCGCGGTCCAATAAGTTGATATGATGAGTATCTTACAATGATATACAATATATCATCAACAGACTGAGTGAGACGGAGACTGCGCGGTCCAATAAGTTGATATGATGAGTATCTTACAATGATATACAATATATCATCAACAGACTGAGTGAGACGGAGACTGCGCGGTCCAATAAGTTGATATGATGAGTATCTTACAATGATATACAATATATCATCAACAGACTGAGTGAGACGGAGACTGCGCGGTCCAATAAGTTGATATGATGAGTATCTTACAATGATATACAATATATCATCAACAGACTGAGTGAGACGGAGACTGCGCGGTCCAATAAGTTGATATGATGAGTATCTTACAATGATATACAATATATCATCAACAGACTGAGTGAGACGGAGACTGCGCGGTCCAATAAGTTGATATGATGAGTATCTTACAATGATATACAATATATCATCAACAGACTGAGTGAGACGGAGACTGCGCGGTCCAATAAGTTGATATGATGAGTATCTTACAATGATATACAATATATCATCAACAGACTGAGTGAGACGGAGACTGCGCGGTCCAATAAGTTGATATGATGAGTATCTTACAATGATATACAATATATCATCAACAGACTGAGTGAGACGGAGACTGCGCGGTCCAATAAGTTGATATGATGAGTATCTTACAATGATATACAATATATCATCAACAGACTGAGTGAGACGGAGACTGCGCGGTCCAATAAGTTGATATGATGAGTATCTTACAATGATATACAATATATCATCAACAGACTGAGTGAGACGGAGACTGCGCGGTCCAATAAGTTGATATGATGAGTATCTTACAATGATATACAATATATCATCAACAGACTGAGTGAGACGGAGACTGCGCGGTCCAATAAGTTGATATGATGAGTATCTTACAATGATATACAATATATCATCAACAGACTGAGTGAGACGGAGACTGCGCGGTCCAATAAGTTGATATGATGAGTATCTTACAATGATATACAATATATCATCAACAGACTGAGTGAGACGGAGACTGCGCGGTCCAATAAGTTGATATGATGAGTATCTTACAATGATATACAATATATCATCAACAGACTGAGTGAGACGGAGACTGCGCGGTCCAATAAGTTGATATGATGAGTATCTTACAATGATATACAATATATCATCAACAGACTGAGTGAGACGGAGACTGCGCGGTCCAATAAGTTGATATGATGAGTATCTTACAATGATATACAATATATCATCAACAGACTGAGTGAGACGGAGACTGCGCGGTCCAATAAGTTGATATGATGAGTATCTTACAATGATATACAATATATCATCAACAGACTGAGTGAGACGGAGACTGCGCGGTCCAATAAGTTGATATGATGAGTATCTTACAATGATATACAATATATCATCAACAGACTGAGTGAGACGGAGACTGCGCGGTCCAATAAGTTGATATGATGAGTATCTTACAATGATATACAATATATCATCAACAGACTGAGTGAGACGGAGACTGCGCGGTCCAATAAGTTGATATGATGAGTATCTTACAATGATATACAATATATCATCAACAGACTGAGTGAGACGGAGACTGCGCGGTCCAATAAGTTGATATGATGAGTATCTTACAATGATATACAATATATCATCAACAGACTGAGTGAGACGGAGACTGCGCGGTCCAATAAGTTGATATGATGAGTATCTTACAATGATATACAATATATCATCAACAGACTGAGTGAGACGGAGACTGCGCGGTCCAATAAGTTGATATGATGAGTATCTTACAATGATATACAATATATCATCAACAGACTGAGTGAGACGGAGACTGCGCGGTCCAATAAGTTGATATGATGAGTATCTTACAATGATATACAATATATCATCAACAGACTGAGTGAGACGGAGACTGCGCGGTCCAATAAGTTGATATGATGAGTATCTTACAATGATATACAATATATCATCAACAGACTGAGTGAGACGGAGACTGCGCGGTCCAATAAGTTGATATGATGAGTATCTTACAATGATATACAATATATCATCAACAGACTGAGTGAGACGGAGACTGCGCGGTCCAATAAGTTGATATGATGAGTATCTTACAATGATATACAATATATCATCAACAGACTGAGTGAGACGGAGACTGCGCGGTCCAATAAGTTGATATGATGAGTATCTTACAATGATATACAATATATCATCAACAGACTGAGTGAGACGGAGACTGCGCGGTCCAATAAGTTGATATGATGAGTATCTTACAATGATATACAATATATCATCAACAGACTGAGTGAGACGGAGACTGCGCGGTCCAATAAGTTGATATGATGAGTATCTTACAATGATATACAATATATCATCAACAGACTGAGTGAGACGGAGACTGCGCGGTCCAATAAGTTGATATGATGAGTATCTTACAATGATATACAATATATCATCAACAGACTGAGTGAGACGGAGACTGCGCGGTCCAATAAGTTGATATGATGAGTATCTTACAATGATATACAATATATCATCAACAGACTGAGTGAGACGGAGACTGCGCGGTCCAATAAGTTGATATGATGAGTATCTTACAATGATATACAATATATCATCAACAGACTGAGTGAGACGGAGACTGCGCGGTCCAATAAGTTGATATGATGAGTATCTTACAATGATATACAATATATCATCAACAGACTGAGTGAGACGGAGACTGCGCGGTCCAATAAGTTGATATGATGAGTATCTTACAATGATATACAATATATCATCAACAGACTGAGTGAGACGGAGACTGCGCGGTCCAATAAGTTGATATGATGAGTATCTTACAATGATATACAATATATCATCAACAGACTGAGTGAGACGGAGACTGCGCGGTCCAATAAGTTGATATGATGAGTATCTTACAATGATATACAATATATCATCAACAGACTGAGTGAGACGGAGACTGCGCGGTCCAATAAGTTGATATGATGAGTATCTTACAATGATATACAATATATCATCAACAGACTGAGTGAGACGGAGACTGCGCGGTCCAATAAGTTGATATGATGAGTATCTTACAATGATATACAATATATCATCAACAGACTGAGTGAGACGGAGACTGCGCGGTCCAATAAGTTGATATGATGAGTATCTTACAATGATATACAATATATCATCAACAGACTGAGTGAGACGGAGACTGCGCGGTCCAATAAGTTGATATGATGAGTATCTTACAATGATATACAATATATCATCAACAGACTGAGTGAGACGGAGACTGCGCGGTCCAATAAGTTGATATGATGAGTATCTTACAATGATATACAATATATCATCAACAGACTGAGTGAGACGGAGACTGCGCGGTCCAATAAGTTGATATGATAAGTATCTTACAATGATATACAATATATCATCAACAGACTGAGTGAGACGGAGACTGCGCGGTCCAATAAGTTGATATGATGAGTATCTTACAATGATATACAATATATCATCAACAGACTGAGTGAGACGGAGACTGCGCGGTCCAATAAGTTGATATGATGAGTATCTTACAATGATATACAATATATCATCAACAGACTGAGTGAGACGGAGACTGCGCGGTCCAATAAGTTGATATGATGAGTATCTTACAATGATATACAATATATCATCAACAGACTGCTAGTTCACTCTACTGCACTTAAAAAACTGTAAGTACCATTTGATCGTTTAAAATGTTTATCAATTAATTACATTTCAGGTATTTCAAGTTCCATGTTGAAAGGCGACGGCCACCGCGACCACCATACACCAGCCACTCTGTTTACACTAGAGTTGACAAAGTAAATATAATGAAGCATGCCGACATCGACAGTTAGCACTTCCAGGTTGCTGCTCTATACAGTCTATATAGTGTATACTCTACCGACCAACAAACGATGTTGTGACACTATCTAGGTAGCTATAGAGTGCAACCTTGTTTGTTTATTTGTCACGACATTGTATTTGTAACTACGACTCATTGTATTGTACTTATTTACTGGCAGAAATGTACTTATCTTAGTACAATTGCCAATCAATAAAAATAAAAAAAAATAAAACTTCAGATTCATCTCACCATCTACATTCTAGATCATCTACGTGACAAACTCCACAGTCTAGATGCACTACCCAAGTATATTTCCAAAGAGCAGGTACAGCGTGACAATTTGTACCGTGTACGATGTAGTACATTCTTTGACCTTAAACCAAATAATGTTTTACAATTTGACCAAAGTCTGTACAAGGTTGTCATGGTGTTACCAGTAAAGTTACATTAGTTAGTTATGAACGTTGCATCAATAGAGTATAGATAGATAATAACGTTGGGTTCCACCCGCAGGTTGCTTGTCATTTTCCTTTTGTCTGTAAGTACCTCTTATTATTACAAGTAGGCAAGTAGCTGATTATAACAAACGTCATCAAACAACTTGTTTGTTGTTCCTTGTTCCCTGCTCCCTGCTCTCTGCTGCCATCGTCCCACGGAGCGGATGTGCTATCCGAAAGGAGGAGGTAGATGTACCCGTCGGTCAGGTAGGTACTATAGAGTTGGGCGCCAGATAAGACGGACAGTTACCAAACAGAAGTTTGTATATCGATGTGATTATAAACTTATAATTCATTTGTGGAGTTTAATTATAAAAGATAATTATATGAAAATAAACACAAAACAAATAGATTGGTCGTGACTGTGAACGTAACGTTTAGGTAACATTACGTGAGTGGCGAACTGACTGTAGTAGTAGTAGTGTTGATCAACATCTAACACTGTATAGGTACTATTGACAACACAACAGCAACACACACGTATCTGCCGCTACCACGATCTAGTAATATGTTCAGGAACATATATAGAGATGAACCGGGCAACATGATGCGTGTGGCGTGTATGTAACAACACCTGACCTGACCTGCGTGCACTGTGCAAGGATAACAAAGTTTTGTAAGGTCTTCTAGATAGTTCCGGTAACTCCTAGTTTAGCTGATGATATTGAGATGGTTTGTAACAACCGATACAATAATACAGTATAGGTAGAAATTCGAACAAACAAGTACCTATTGGTTGATATATTATGGTCTGTTAGTTAAATGTATCATAAATGATCTATACCTGTAATTCCGCTAGATAAGTTACACTATATAGCACCACATCTAATTGTGTACACTGTTATCATTTCATAGTACCTGCCTACAATAGGAAGTCTCCAAAGCGTCTCTGTCTGTATCACAAAGGTTCTGAGAAAAAGTTTGCTGCCAGCGTCAGATATTGGTATACTTATATATATGTAGGAAAAAATGTAACTATACCTACAATTAAATGATAAAAAGTACGCGATAGCATAGGCATATATATCTACCTATATTAACAGATAAATAGTAATAAATTGGATTATGAAAACATACGTAGTGAGATATAAAAAGGTATTTTATTGTACTTATTTATGAGTGTAAAGTTAATTATTTATACCCAGACCGGCCCATGCAGGCGACACCGGGTTGAGTGTCTAGTTCATTATGAGATAAGAGATCATACATGACAGATAGTATCACAAAAACTTTATAATCTGTAATCAGTGAGAGAAAAGTTCTGAGAACGGAAGTGGCACCACACGGAGCACGGAGCTTCCTTATCATGTTTACATTACATCTACATAGCGTAGGTACTAGGTAAATGACTAATTAACTTGTAACATAAGGAAACAATTCGGCTTTGCCTTCAAAATGATCAGTTATTTATCATCAAGATGATAATAATTAGGAACCCACAGTGACAATTTGGTCAATAGTGGCCAATTTTAACGCTGCTAATGCTGCAATGTGAATGAACAACATTCGACACGACGTGTTTCACTCTGTAGCTTTGGACTGAGACAGATGATGCTGATTACCTCTCTCACTTATATAAATTGTATGTGTGCTTCCAATATAAGTTTGTTCACGTATAGTAGGTGCTCGTATACGCCTGACATATATACCTACACTTGTAGTAAGATGTTGTTTATCAGGCGTTAGTTACCTATTATTACACTTATGATCATCGTAGTCATCCATCCATCCAGTATCATATTGCGACGTCTACACTACACCCCTCAGGTTCAGTATCTGATATAAAACTAACTATTTATAATAAAATGCGATACTGATTATTATGAAAATAATGGTAATGAAATGACAATATTCAATTGAAACTATATTACATACAAATGACTAGAATAGGTAACAACAAGGGTGTTGTAAGTAAAGTAAGGGATGAAGTCATATTGGTGCTGACGCAATATGTATTGTAGCTGAAGGTCGTAGAGGTCCGGCCTGGTCCGCGACGGTAACAGAGCGCGCTCATTGCTGAAACTGCTCGCTCACTCCCGAGTGGCGGCTGCGAGCTGCGGGCACTCAGCTGTGACCGACATTGTGTAACATCTACCTACCGCGACAAAACTGAGGGAGACTCGCCCCGCGCTACACTCTGTGACGACCTACCGACCTGCCGACATGCGCGCCGCCGCGGTCTCGCTGCTGCTGCTGTGTGTCGTGCTCGCGGCCGAGGACAGTGACACTCGGCTCACACAGCTCACACCGCTCACTAACGATACTGACGGAGCGGTCGTCAGGAAGAAGAGGACCTTTGGAGACATCGTGTTCCGGGGGCTGGCGGACGTGCTCGGGTACAACATCGCCAGGAAGCCCACAGTGTTCCCGCCTCCGCTGGGTCCCGTACCCGGTATAGACGTTCCCCTGCAAGCCGCTCCCGCCCCCGCTCCGCCACCGTCGCCTCCGCCGTGCGGGTCTCCGCGTGCCGCTCCGCCGCCGTGTCGCGCGCGCGCACCGCCACCACCACCGCCGCCCCCCAAACGACCCCCGTGTCCCGCCCCGCGAGCCACAGCCCCCCGACCGAAGCCCCGACCGCCACCCCCACCTCCACCACCACCACCGCCGCCACCGTGTCCGGCCCCGCGAGCTAACCCCGCGACCCCGGCACCGTGCGCGCCCGCCCCTCCTCCGCCGCCTCCCAAACCGAAGGCGGACGCGCCCGCCGAGACTATCAGCTCCAACTTCCGTCTCAACTTCGACTTCATCCGGGGTCCGGCAACCGCGCCCGAGGCTGTCGAGGTTCCGGTCCCGGCCGCCGCTCCGGTCGCTATAGAGCCGCGCGCCGCTCGACTGCCGGAGAGCGAAGCGTCAGGATCCGCCGAGCGCGAGCCTCGAGTGTTCGTGAACGCGGTGGTGGTCGGTCGGGACGGCGTACCTCGCCGGGCGAGCACCGCCGACGCTAGCGAGCTGGAAGATGATGACTACCTCGCGGACGAGGGGCAGTTACAGGGGAGGGGACGAGGAGAGGACACTGTAGAGTACGACGACTATGAAGACGCGCAGGAGTCCCGCGCCGGAGACGAGATAGGAGGAGCGCTCGGGCGGTTCTGGAGGGGACGAGCTCCGCCCGCCCGGGACCACTACCTGCCCGTGCACTTCGGGGAAAGGGCCAGACTGCGGGCCGCCGGGGGAGACGCAGAGGAGGCCACCACCAGCACGGAGGACCCGCGACGACAGCTACGTCCGCGAGTACTACCTCCCACGGAGCATCATCCCAACCAGATAGATACCGTGACGGTGCGGGTGCCGCCCATCTACCGCGAGAAACGACCCAAGAAGCTCAACCGGGGCCGCACTACCCCCCGCCCCCGCCCCGACAGGGACGACAGTGAGGACAGTGAAGATGACGAGCGGGAGGAGCGAGAGGAACGGGAGGAGTCTCGTGTGTCGTCCCGCAGAACGTCCGGTAAACGAAGGACGCGCGCCGCCAAGTCTGACGAGGAGCGGTACTACGAAGGGCTGACGGTCCCGCCGCCCACTGTGGATGCGGACCGAGCGCGGGTAGAGTCCGCCAGGCTGGTCGTGCTGGACGACAACGAGCGGCTGGACGACGACCCCGAGCGGACCGACGACACCGGCCGGGCGGACGACTATGGACGGACGGACGACACAGGACGGACGGACGACGCGGGCCGGGCCGACGACACCGGGCGCGCCGACAACAACGGTCGGACAGACGACACGGGCCGGGCCGATGACAGCGGGCGTGGGGACGAGGCCGAGCGCACAGACCGTCTCGGACCCAACGCGCGCATCACCGAGACCGGCTACGCCAACAGCTTTACCCGCGCCCGCAGCTCCGGCGAGCGACGACCGCGCGGGACCGGGGGATGGTACGCGGGCGCGGGGACAGTCTGACAGTTGCCCAACTGCTATTTATATATTTATTGCGTTGCCCAATGTGCACGGTATTGTACACTTTTTATACTTAGCAGATAATTAAATAGTTAAGTTTCTAAATAGACGGTGTCGCAAAATTGGACCGTTCATCGTGTCAAGGGCGCGAGCGCGGCGGCGGTGTCTCTGTGCGAGGCGACGGGGGCGCGGGGGGCGGGACGCGGGGGGCAGCGCAGCAGGTACGCAGGTGTCTCCCGAGAGACTGCGGGTGTCTGTACCGTCGACGACACCCTGCGCGAGGACACAGAGCGCGGGCGGGAGCCCCGCCGGGAGCGTGCACGGCGGCGTGCTGTACAAGCGCACGACACTCCCGGAACGTGCTGGGGCAGGATGGACACTGTAGAGAGCGTGCAGACCTATGACGTCGTTGATGCTCACCCAACTTGTGGGCCGCTACTTGTCGGCCACACTCGCCACACAGAGACTGTCGTGTTCCTGTACAGTAGAGTGCTTGTCACACAATATATAACTTTAATCCTACTACACTGTTTCATTTTAATATTCTAACCTGTATGTGTCCTGCGATGTACAGCCAGTGTACTGCGAGATATAAACTTCTTCTGGCACTCCGTACACTCATGAGGTCTCTCTCCTACAACACACCAAACACTACTTGCTTATCTAATATTACTTAAAGCCAGAGAGTTCTCTATTTTTCATTTACATAATTGCAATAATGATAGTGAGTAATTGATGGCAAGTAATCATGTAATATATTACCAGTATGTGTCCTGTTATGTATCAGTAAGTTGGCACGTGTGGTGTACTTCTTGTAGCACAGGTCACATGTGTATCCCTGACCTGGACCTGGGCCATCTGGAGTGTGTGTCATATGTCTGCGCCTGTAGTACAACACACCATATTAACTTACTGGTTCATTGTGCACTATCAGATTGATCAAAAACAAATGTAAGATGCAAGCAATCAAATTAATGTTATTATAAAAGTGTACTGAACTGGAAACTGTACCTCTATATTACATAAAAATATTATGATAATTACTTTGTTTGTCGCATATGTCTTTTGAATAATGTACGTAGATATTTACTGGCGAAACGTTTTAAAAATAATTAAACGCCTACAAAAATAGTCATTGAATAATTAAAACAATAGTTACTCATGAGTTTTCAAGGTGTTCTTCCTCTTGAAGTGTTTTCCACATAAGTTACACAGGTGTCTTGCAGCAACCGCAGCGTTACCGAAGGTGTCCACAAGTAGACTGTCAGCTGCCTCAGAGTCGTGCGTGGTGACGCCAGAAAGTTGGCACTTCCTCAGGAAGCCCACTGTCACTTCTAACTCAGAGACACACTGACCACAAATGAAGGACGACCCACCATCGTTACTCCTCACAACCAGTTCGGTATAATCCACCAAGAGCTCACAAATAGTCAAGCTCGAGCCCTTTAAACTGTTGGAAATTGATACCAAATTGTCTTGTACTTTATGACACACCCGACAAACATTACGAGGCACTGACACATTTATAGATGTTGTGTGCAATTCGATCGCTGTAACAGCCATTTTCAGAATTGTTTTAATTAATTGTTACTATGTTGTTAGGTACTTCATAATAATAAAAATGAAAAAACGTTCACAGTTTGTTGTTTTGTTCTGTGGTTGTTTTGTTTTTTGTTTATCAACAATCTTTACTTTGACATTATTTTTGTCGGACATCATTGCAGTATTGTAGGCATAAGAACAAGAGTCATACAGCCAAATTTCCTTGGTTGGGGAAATGGATCACCTCTTTCCCGAGGTTTTGCAACAAGAGTCGACGGGGAGACGGGCAAAGAGGAAATCTTTATCCCCTTTTCTCCGCCAAGTGGATATAATTATTATTAGCATGGGATCAGCAGAGGCAATTAAACAAGAATAATTTGGAAATTAGTTTATTAACAATACAACAGAAAATAATAAAAAAACTATCTTCATTGTTACAAGCATTACAACTTTTACAACCTTTGAGTATTTAAGGTTACAAGCATAAAGTAAGTAGCAATACTTATAATTCCTCCGAGAATCACTATGTTAAGAGTGTAGTGTACCGCGTCCATGTCCATACAAACGGAGAAAACGTTTTACTACCCCTAAATATTATTTAATTTTAACGATTTTGTAATATGTTACTGACATAATGAAAAACTACGTACGTATTTTTTCCTTTTTTCAAAATTCGTAATAGGTCAAAAGTTATAAGCCCCTCAAATCTCGTTTTTTTTGGTTCGTAACTTGCTGGTAATAAACCATCTGTATTTGAGAAACAAAGCAAAATTTCAAAAAAAAGCAAAACGTACGTACGTAGATTATAATCTGCTAAAACATATGACACCAAAATTGTAAGGTTTCGTTATAGTTTAGTAGGTGTAAATCGTTTTCGCCCAAAACGCAATTTTCAACTAAAAACATACCTACGAACACTCACGAGCTGCAGTGCTCTCTGTCGCACTGATGCCCGTGGGAAGAGCGCGCTTGAGACAGAATATGATTTTCTAAATACCTATTTCGCTGCGTACGCTGAGCTACACGATCCTCTTAAGGTACTGCCAACCTAACAACATCGTACTGTGGATTTGTATAGAAATATTTGCTATCTCTATCATCTGTATAGGGAGTGAAAGAGATGGCGATACGACGCCATTAGTATTGGCTCATTTTTCCGCCAGTCTGGTTACAAGCCAATGATTGGTAAATTTTATTCCTAGCGTCAATGTTACAAGCAGACAAGTGCTGCCATCTGATGGTGTTAAACAGAAGTCACGTACGAAAATGGTTTTGCTCTTTGCTTTTTGTTTTGATGTAACCCAAGGAATATACTAAACTCTCTACCGAGACTGTAACCGGTAGAGACTAGTATCAACGAGTATAATAATAATAATTATGTAGTATAATATTCCTTGCCTGTAAATAGGATCACCAGGGAAACTTAGGTACTCTGTGAGGAAAACCTATTTGAAACCTTACTAGAATTGATAAGTATTGTTCACTCACTGAATAAAACCACTATATTTACTTGCAACCACACTGTTTGATGATATTTTACACTGTCTTGATGGTACTTTTTAAACTTTTGATATTGAATTGTATTGATAAATGAAACTTGAAACTGAATTAATTGGGTAACAATTTCCACATTTTCCATTTTGTAACCCAAAGTAGGTAATGATGCAATATAGTATTGAAAAAATACTTTTTTAAGTATATAAAATTGTTATAAACTATCTTAGACAAGTAGCTAGGTATCATGAATTTGAAAGATTTGCTTTACTAGCTCCTTAATCAGAGTCTCAGACAATAAAATCTTAAGAAAATAGTAGAGAAATGCTGTTCAAAGAAAATCTATTTGGAAAATCGTGAGGAAGAAGCCTGATGATGGATCCTTCATCCTAGAGGTCCACCAAAATTATTATAAATATAGAAACTTTGTCTTTGTTCTGTATTGAAATGTCCTCGCGAGTAAAACAGAAAATAATAAACTTACTAGAGCATCTTATCTTTCATGTCAACTCAAATATTTTAAAATAATTTTTCATGTTTCTCTGAGATACTTTTGAACATTTGGCGGTCAAGTGCGGTGCGGGGACTACATATAGATAGAATGCAATGGGCAATATAGATAGTGAGAGCGAAGAAAGTAATTGTGACGTCATCTACCGTCGCACGCCACTTGACGCCACCCGCCCGCTGGGACCACCTGCGCATCATGATGAGGTGGTACCTCTATAGGTATACTTGCTCAATGCTCACACAGAATAATAATAGGTATTATTTAGGTACGGGTGGAAACTTATAGTTAACTTTCAGTGGTCTGTCCAACTTTGTCTCTATAAATCATTTTAGAACTAAATATGACTCAAACTGTGATAATATTTATATTATACTCTGCAGCCTAGACTAGATCTATACTCTGCAGCCTAGACTAGATCTATGCTCCGCAGCCTAGACTAGATCTATGCTCTGCAGCCTAGACTAGATCTATACTCTGCAGCCTAGACTAGATCTATGCTCTGCAGCCTAGACTAGATCTATACTCTGCAGCCTAGACTAGATCTATGCTCTGCAGCCTAGACTAGATCTATACTCTGCAGCCTAGACTAGATCTATGCTCTGCAGCCTAGACTAGATCTATGCTCTGCAGCCTAGACTAGATCTATGCTCTGCAGCCTAGACTAGATCTATGCTCTGCAGCCTAGATTAGATCTATGCTCTGCAGCCTAGACTAGATCTATGCTCTGCAGCCTAGACTAGATCTATACTCTGCAGCCTAGACTAGATCTATGCTCTGCAGCCTAGACTAGATCTATATTCTGCAGCCTAGACTAGATCTATGCTCTGCAGCCTAGACTAGATCTATGCTCTGCAGCCTAGACTAGATCTATGCTCTGCAGCCTAGATTAGATCTATGCTCTGCAGCCTAGACTAGATCTATGCTCTGCAGCCTAGACTAGATCTATACTCTGCAGCCTAGACTAGATCTATGCTCTGCAGCCTAGACTAGATCTATACTCTGCAGCCTAGACTAGATCTATGCTCTGCAGCCTAGACTAGATCTATACTCTGCAGCCTAGACTAGATCTATACTCTGCAGCCTAGACTAGATCTATACTCTGCAGCCTAGACTAGATCTATACTCTGCAGCCTAGACTAGATCTATGCTCTGCAGCCTAGACTAGATCTATACTCTGCAGCCTAGACTAGATCTATACTCTGCAGCCTACATCGCGTACACATCGCGTAGACTACGGGTTCAATCCAATGGGTTTTTTATTAAAAAGTATCTAAGTACATAATCCGACAAACCAGACTTTGGAGGCTTTTCATCTAAATATACCTCAACACCTCAACAGAACTGGCCACTCGTTGGATATAGCCTCACAAATACAATCGGCTAAACAAAGGATACTTGATCTTCCGTACCCTGGGTGGGTATCTTGGGTACCCTGGAACCGTAACACGATTATTTACGATTGATTTCAGAGGTTTAAGTCGACCCGCAAATACCTGGTTCCCGCGGGATTAAGATGGTTCAGTCCCGCAAATACCGGGATTGAAATTATTTTGCGGGATTGCATTCCCTATGTATCTCATACGATAGGTACCTACTACAATAGCCATTATAGCCAATAGCCAACTAACACAAAGAGGTTGTCCAGCGTGACAGCGGCTGTACTTTGAAGTCCCATAAAGTGTAGTTTACCGTCTATAAAAGTGTAGCGAACTGTGTCCAACTGTCTCCCGTACCTACTAGACTAGGTCCAACTGTCTCCCGTACCTACTAGACTAGGTCCAACTGTCTACCGTACCTACTAGACTAGGTCCAACTGTCTCCCGTACCTACTAGACTAGGTCCAACTGTCTACCGTACCTACTAGACTAGGTCCAACTGTCTCCCGTACCTACTAGACTAGGTCCAACTGTCTACCGTACCTACTAGACTAGGTCCAACTGTCTACCGTACCTACTAGACTAGGTCCAACTGTCTACCGTACCTACTAGACTAGGTCCAACTGTCTCCCGTACCTACTAGACTAGGTCCAACTGTCTACCGTACCTACTAGACTAGGTCCAACTGTCTACCGTACCTACTAGACTAGGTCCAACTGTCTACCGTACCTACTAGACTAGGTCCAACTGTCTCCCGTACCTACTAGACTAGGTCCAACTGTCTACCGTACCTACTAGACTAGGTCCAACTGTCTCCCGTACCTACTAGACTAGGTCCAACTGTCTACCGTACCTACTAGACTAGGTCCAACTGTCTCCCGTACCTACTAGACTAGGTCCAACTGTCTGCCGTACCTACTAGACTAGGTCCAACTGTCTACCGTACCTACTAGACTAGGTCCAACTGTCTACCGTACCTACTAGACTAGGTCCAACTGTCTCCCGTACCTACTAGACTAGGTCCAACTGTCTACCGTACCTACTAGACTAGGTCCAACTGTCTACCGTACCTACTAGACTAGGTCCAACTGTCTACCGTACCTACTAGACTAGGTCCAACTGTCTCCCGTACCTACTAGACTAGGTCCAACTGTCTACCGTACCTACTAGACTAGGTCCAACTGTCTACCGTACCTACTAGACTAGGTCCAACTGTCTCCCGTACCTACTAGACTAGGTCCAACTGTCTCCCGTACCTACTAGACTAGGTCCAACTGTCTACCGTACCTACTAGACTAGGTCCAACTGTCTACCGTACCTACTAGACTAGGTCCAACTGTCTACCGTACCTACTAGACTAGGTCCAACTGTCTCCCGTACCTACTAGACTAGGTCCAACTGTCTACCGTACCTACTAGACTAGGTCCAACTGTCTCCCGTACCTACTAGACTAGGTCCAACTGTCTCCCGTACCTACTAGACTAGGTCCAACTGTCTCCCGTACCTACTAGACTAGGTCCAACTGTCTCCCGTACCTACTAGACTAGGTCCAACTGTCTACCGTACCTACTAGACTAGGTCCAACTGTCTCCCGTACCTACTAGACTAGGTCCAACTGTCTACCGTACCTACTAGACTAGGTCCAACTGTCTACCGTACCTACTAGACTAGGTCCAACTGTCTACCGTACCTACTAGACTAGGTCCAACTGTCTCCCGTACCTACTAGACTAGGTCCAACTGTCTCCCGTACCTACTAGACTAGGTCCAACTGTCTCCCGTACCTACTAGACTAGGTCCAACTGTCTACCGTACCTCCCTATCTATCTATAGGGAGGACTGAGAAGTAAACAAGTAGTTTTAGAAATGGTAGAGTGTGTTTGTTGGTATGGGTAAGAGTAAGAGAAGTACAATGGAGCCTTTATGAAGTGCACACATGCCTGGATTTACACTAGGGGCCACAGGGGCCAGTGCCCAGGGCGGCAAATTTCCAGGGGCAGCAAAATTCGGAAAAAGAAAAAAAATTTTTTTCGCGTTATCGAAAATGCTTTATAAAGTGTAATTGTATTGAGAATATTTGCACATTTAACGTTTATTTATCCCATTTATAATAAAAAGAATAAATGATAAATTTTATTGGTACCTATTTAAAAAACATATTTAGGATTTAAGTAATTTTTCACGGAGCCCCAGGGCGGCACTAAGGGTAAATCCGGCCCTGAGTGCACTTGTCTGCGTAACATCCGTAACATCCTTACGTGACACTTGTATTATATAAAACACTTTTACAATGTCGCATTAGGTACAACGATCACGCAGCCAGGATTAATCACGATAAGTCAATATGCGCGTCGCGTCCAGTTACGTCTGCCAGATTTGGTGGACCAATGGAAAGGTGGAAAGCGACGTCCGCACTTCCGGTGTACTAAGTTATAAGTAGGAGCGCTCGCCACACGCATCACGCACCCCGTTACTGTCGGACGGTGGAGACATGCACTGCTCCTGCAGGCCAGCAGAGACATAACAGGTGTGATTAGTGAGATGTGTCCGCGCGGGTTGACGCTGCTGGTGTGTGTGGTGATCCTGACGACACTGACGACGTGCGGCGCTACTCTACTGCGAGCCCACAAGCGCGGGGTCGTGTCCGGAGTACCCACCTACAAGTTGGGTCACGACCTCCCCTTCGTGTCCCATTCCGTGCTGCAGCCGGTGGTGGTGCGCTACCCTCCTTCCGCGGTCCCGCTCGGGGTGAAGGTGCCCGTGTCCCCCCCGCGACCTGCACACCGCCCCCGCGCCCCGCCCCATTCCAAATGGACCAAATTCTTGTTGTCCCGGCCCCAACCCGGCGGTCACTTTCACCATCATCATCACCACATACCTCCTCCCGTCCCCGCGTTACCGGCGACCCCTGTAGCGGCTCCCTCGGTCCCGGCGGTGGTGCCCGTGCCGGCACCCCTCCCGCCCCCCTCTCCGGCGATCCCGTATCCCTCCGTCCTTCCCTCGTTCCCAGTCACTCCGCTTCCCGCCCGTCCTGTACACCTGTTTCCGCAGCAAAGTGTCCTGCTCGGAGCGACAACGTCTGCCCACCCCGCGCCCTTGTTCCCTGCTCCCACTCCCCTGTTCCCCGTGCCCACTTCCGTAATCCCTGAGCCCTCTGCCGTGTTCCCCGCTCCCGTGCCTGTATTCCCCGCCGTCTCCGCTGCACCACATTATAAGTACGTGATCAGACCGGGTGGGGCCGTGCAGGCCTCGGTGTTCGCCACGTACCCCCGGTACCCGGTGCCCCTGTCCCCGTTGCCCCTGTCTCCCGTCCCGCCCTACCCTGTCCCCTCCGCGGTGTTCCCGCAGCCCCTCGAGCAGGGAGGCTGGGCCCCTCTCCACCAGCACCACCTGCACCAAGAGCCCGCTCCACAACAGTACGGTACTCCGGACCACGGATCTCTGCAACATTACCACGACGACCTACAACAGTACACTACCGCTCAGGAACACGCTCATCTCCAACAATATTCTGGTCAACAGCACGCTCATATCCAAGAATACTCCGATGAGGGACACGCTCATATTCAAGAATATTCTGATCAGGACCACGCTCACCTCCAGCCTTATTCTGAGCAGGAACAGGCTCTTCTCCAACAATATTCTGAACAGGAGCAAGCTCATCACCAGCAATATTCTGAGCATGAGCACGCTCATATCCAGCAATTTTCAGATCAGGAACATGGCCACCTCCAAGAATATGGCCCTCCCGAGCACCAGTACGGCGCCCCACAAGCTCGCGACTCTGGTGCCCAAACAGACCACGACGAGTCTCCGCCCGAGCAGCTCTATCACGAGCATATCCCACTGGGACTACAGCCACCCATCGATCGACCGCTCGACCACTTCCGGTGAACTTGAACCTTGTGCTCTCCGTTCCGAGAGAGTTAACATGTTGGAAGTGTATTAGTGATGTGCTATTTATGTAAATATTTATTTAATTAATATAGGTATTAGGTATAGGCTTTGTTTATAAAGTGTGTTGTGTTACTAATTATTACATTAATAAATCTTAGTCAAACTTCTATCGAAATTAGAGAATAGAACTATGAGAACATGTCATTTTTTTCAACAATCCCGTTGCATTTTAGTTACTTTTTTTAGGGTTCCGTACCCAAAGGGTAAAAAAACGGAAACCCTATTACTAAGGCTTCGCTGTCCGTCTGTCACCCTGGGCTGTATCTCATGAACCGTGATAGTTAGACAGTTGAAATTTTCAGAGATGATGTATTTCTGTTGCCGCTATAACAAAAAATACTAAAAAACAGAATAAAATAAATATTTAATAGGGCTCCCATACAACAAACGTGATTTTTTGCTCGTTTTGCTCGATATTGATAACGGCAACAGGTAGACGCTTGAAATATTCACAGAATATTTAGTTATATATTCACTTTGAAAATAAATAATTAAATTAAAATAAAATTACATAATATTTAAGGGGGGCTTCCATGTTGCCGTTTTAACAGATAATGGTACGGAACCCTTCGTGCACGAGTCCGACTCGCACTTGGCCGGTTTTTTTATTTATTTTCTTATTATTATCTACTTGCGTGTTATTTTATCTTATTTATCAGGCGCTATGAATACCTCTTCGCTCCTACTGGCTACATGCTCGACCCAACTGGAACCGGCGCGCCGCCGTACGTACCACGAAACTGACCACAGACTCGTCCAATTCTTGTAACAAACGGTCCGCCTAGATCATATTATGGCGGCCGGATTGGGAAATTTTCGGTGCGATGCCGGACCAATGCCAATGTGTAGCCTACTTCACGTGTATACTTTTATTTAAAGTTACTGAACAATGGAGTAGGACGGAAGGACATATCGGTCCTGCTATATAAGTATGTATGTATACTTGAGAATTCAATCTCTACTTATATGTTGGCGCCTGTATTCCTGTTGCCCCCATACGAGCTTCATGCGGCCATCACTAATGACTATTGTGGCTAGAATCTGTGCGGTATGATAAATGTAACAGAATGTAGGCACGTCTAGAGGACTCTATGGTGGCCTACTTTTCTAGATGAGATATGAACTTACTTTATTCATTGTTTGTGAACACCTATTTTTGTCTGAAACTAAAATTGGCATAATAAGTACTTACCAAACAAATTGGAGTCTGGCGGGCTACATATACCTACTAATATATGCGAGCGGGCAGCGAGGCTCTCTAATAGTTGTGAGTGAGAGTGAGGTACTTTACTGTAGGTACCTACTTACTAATTTACTTTGTTTTTTGGTCAAATCATTAGGATATACATTATGGTTACCAAATCCATTCAGCTTCATATTGACATATGTAATTTCATTGCGAGAAAAATGTAGGCCGCAGAAGTTGGATGATACCTGCATTACATTTGACAAGACTTGAATTTATTGTTATATATATAGCACAGTTGAAGGATTGATCTAAGGTTGAAGGCAACCCGCAACAAGCAACAATGGTTGAGTTCGTGCTGGACACGCCCGCTGCCCGCTGCCCGCAGACTATAGTAGTAAGTCCTGCATCCTGACTAATGTACTGTCTATAACTAGGACACACGTGCAGTCTGCACATTCACTTTCATGTGGCTTGTATCTAGGTATACCGCTAACACTACCCCGGCACGAGGCACGAGCCAAACTATGTCACATTTGTTACTTGCTATGATTCGATATCGTGAGATCAAATTTAAATTATGAATGAACTACGTGTTGCTGTACTCTGTATCAATATACAATATACAATATACAATATACAACATAGGTAATAGGTATATAGTGGCCACACTTTTCATATTGCACTAAGTACTTCAGTAAGATACACATATAAAATGGTGATACTAGCGTGGCCAGGGTTATGGCTCGGTGCGGTAGAGAGACCATAGCAAATAAGAAAACTAATAAAGGCCACAGAATACATTTCTTCTTAGTCGAGTCAATATCAATGATCTTATTATTAGTTTTTTGGAAAAGCTGGTATAAATATATGGTCTGAGTAAATATGTATGAGCGTGTGGTCACTGCAACATCTAGTCTAGATACAGTCAGGAGGGTGGCTGCGAGCTAGACTCTATATAAAGTGTGCCTGCCGCACTCGGCCGACTGTACTGTACAGCTATACACTGAACACTCAACACACTTCTCTACCAACATGAAAGTACTGGTGAGTTAGTTAGGACAGATCTACATCAGAATAGTGTCTCTACCGTTAGTCCGGCCGCACACCGAAGACACACGCCACATGGGCTATAAATGTGGCGTGTCTTCGGTGTGCGGCCGGACCTTGTTTATGTATATTTTGAATCTGCGCTATTTACCTCTACACGGTCTACATCTGATAACATAATGAGTGTGTGTTCTCTGTGCAGGTGAGCTTGTTGCTAGTGGCGGTGCTGGTGGCGGCTGAGGACAAGCAGCCACAGAAGCGAGGTTTGATCGGGGCTGGGTACGGGGCTCCTGTGGCGCCGCTGTACAGCCACGGGGGACTCGGGCTCTACAACCACGCTCCGCTCTCCGCCGGACTGTACGGCGGGCACGGCCTCGGGGGACTCTACGGTGGGGGGCTCTACGGTGGCGGTCTCTACGGCGGGGGGCTCTACGGAGGGGGACTGTATGGCGGAGGGCTCTACGGCGGGGGACTCTACGGGGCGCCGCTGGCCCGGCACGTGGCTCCTGCAATAGGGTTCGGCGGGGCACCCTGGCTCGGACACGGCGGGTACCTGCACTGAAGACGCGAACTTCGTAGTCGACAATGTCTATGTGCCAATTATTTAAATTAAACTTTGTACATTTGTATGTGAGAGTATTTTATTGAACTCCTCAAACCAACGCATCCACATTCTTCGTACCTCACAAGTACCCACAACCACGAGCACGACGAGCTTCCTCCGGAAGTAGATGTCGCAAGACACAAGACGCAACATGAATGAATCTCTCAAGGAGAACTACTTGACCAATAACCAGTTGTAGTTGTACAGTTTGATACATTTGTTTACGTCGATATAGTACCTACAGTAGATACCTAACAAGTAGTAGAACGAGAGCTAGTTGGGCAACATGACATGTGTGTGAGCTGTGTGAGCTGTGTGAGCACGTCCAGCACAGCCGCGCCCATTTCTCACTAGAGTTGCAACACTATTTATATTGCAAGGAGAAGGTACCTACCATCTATTAACTCTATATTTTTGTTTCCTGCTTCGTTTGAGTCTAACTGAAGAGAAGAAGCAAGCTTTAGTCATACCTACATTGTAGTAGATATCAGAATATTTGTAGACTGGACCGTGTCACAGTTAAACGCAGGTGTCTAAATGCAGCGATTAAACAAATAAATATAGTTAAAGTATTATAATTTATGAAATAGACTTGTTTCTGAGTAATAACTCCAAATGGGTCCAAATAAAGTGGTCCTTATGTCGTCACCGACACACTGCAGTACCTACTGCACACTGCACAGTAAACAGACACACAAATAACTAGGTACAGCCGGTTGCTGGTTGCCCAACTAATGTATCCACAAGTTGTAGCACATATTCCACTTTTTATATAAAATTCCATACCAGTTAGGTTTTGTAAAGTTAACGCCTGTACATGTTAGACATGTTCTTGTCCACCCTATTACATAACAATTTAACACTCTTCAATGGTACTACCACTCACCACCACCATACATACTCTCTAAGTCTCTAGGTCTACTCTACCTATAAGTTGAAGTACTAACTAGAAGTAGGTACTCGTGTTGATGTCCTCGCATTATTACACATCTAATATATATTGTATAATATAATGTTAATGTGTAAGTTCACCTCGCGACGGCCCTCTGCCTCTGCTCCGTGCAGTGTCGAAACTGTCTCGATGTTTGGTTATTAATTGTGAGATGTCAGTATAAAACAGCGAGTCAAGTTCAGACATCACACCGACATACATCATCTCTAACAACACTACGACCTACGACTCTGCTCAACATGAAACTATACGTGAGTGTATCTCATACAGTTGCCTTAGTTAGAGGGTCCAGTGATACTCTCTGTATTGGTGGATTGGGACTAGGGGAACAGGTGAAATTTTGCGCTTCTCGACGCAAAGAATAAATCGACCTGGATGTCATATTTTAAGGGGAGGAACGAATAATTTTGGTTGATTACTGAACTGAAATTCCCGAATCTTACGAATGCTATAACTAGAGGATTTTATCTAGTATTGTGTGTGTAGAATAAAAACATGATTGGTGAAAATTTTCTCGATAACTTAAATTTTTGAAATCACCTCTTCAAAAACACCTTTTTAGTCATACAACCATACTCTGAAGGGATTTACGTTATAATTTTATACGAATCTGTAGGTAATTTCAGTACCCAGTATTGATTAAGAAGATTTTCCCCTGCATGTGATCGTTTTTTAATAAATTATTTATTTGTAATGTGCCGCTTACGTCATTATTTCCGAGAAGTGATACTTTATGCCCTTCTCACTTCTGCAGCAAGAACGGACAAAGCGCCGTCGTTGTCTTGCATGACGTGATCGTTGCGCCCGAACCACGAGTTTAGGGCATGGCTTACGATTAGAAATTTCTGAGTCGTTCCTCGTCTTAACTAACAGTTTGTTCCTTGCAGGTGGTATTCGCTTTGGTGGCAGCGGTGGCGGCTGGACCCACACGTAACAAGCGGGGCATCTTCGGGGAGCCGGGCGGCTTACACGAACTGAACAGCGCGCCTCTGCTCTCCTCTCACTCGCTACACAGCGCACCTCTGTTGTCGTCTCACTCCCTCCATAGTGCACCCCTGTTGTCGTCTCACTCGCTCCACAGTGCACCCCTGTTATCGTCTCACTCGCTCCACAGTGCACCCCTGTTGTCGTCTCACTCGCTCCATAGTGCACCCCTGTTGTCGTCTCACTCGCTCCACAGTGCACCTCTATTACCATCGCACTCTCTCCACAGTGCACCCCTGTTGTCATCCCATTCGCTGCACAGCGCCCCCCTGCTCTCCTCCCACTCACTGCCATCCTTCCACCACGCTCCAGCAATCTCCTCTCACTCCCTCCATCACGCTCCTCTGCTCCACTCCGCCCCCGTGCATCATGCCCCCCTGGTTCACTCTGCCCCCCTGGTTCACTCTGCCCCCCTCATCCACTCTGCGCCGCTCCTGTCTTCCCATTCCCTGCACTCCAGGCCCGTGCTGAGCTCTTCCCGCTACGCTTCTGGCTGGTGGTAGATCGATACGAACACGGCTTCTGGATATGTTACAAACTGATAGAAATAAAATTATTGTTAACAACATTTGCCTTTTTTATTTTTACATACTCACCTTCAATGCTCCATAATCCATAATCCATAGGGACGTCATGCGCCATGCCGACTTCCCCCGTACCGGCCGTACGTTATTAGGTATAGTTGATAATAATACCTAACATGATCCATTACACTTTTTGTAAATGATGATTATGTACATTTCGAGGTCGAGGCAGCATTTTACTATTCAGATTGAGCATGATTCATGATCAGTTGTCCTGCTATTACCACCATACATCATAGTACACCCTCGACACTCGACACTCGACGGTCAACCATTACCAGATTATAGCAAGTATAATGCGATATCCTACAAGGAACCTGGAACCCAAAACAAAAGTTTTCACTGGAGTTTTCGTACTTTTTCCCCCTTAGCTAGCTGCCTGGAGCTTGGACCTGGAGCCTGGACCTGGAGCCTGGACCTGGAGCCACCGACCACCGACACCATCGTATAAGTATCTATAACTAAACAAACATAGTAGGTACCTACTGGTAGCTTACTCTTGACTTCAATTTAAATATTAAATCTTGAAATCATTAATTTAGTTTCGTTGCGATGATGCCTCTTGTGAGAAAGCGTATAACTCAAATTTATTTAATGCTATTGACTCAGAGCAAAAACTTATCTTTCAAATGGTCTAAGAAACGTAACAATATTGTTTAAAATAGTGTTTTCAACCTTTATGAATAGGCGACCCCTTTGTAAGTTGAACATTTCTGGCGACCCCCTAAGGCCCTAGACTAAAGCAACGACATAAGTGAGTATTAAGACGATAGTTCTGCAATACTAAATACTTTCTTGGATAAAATGTCTGTACAATTGGCTGATCTAACCACGCGGCGAGCATGAAAGAGGATTAGCTGCTGACGGCATGTTTAAAATGGAATTTCACTCGCAAAGTATTGCTTGCGTCTTCTGAATGACAAACAAGAATATCCAGAGCTGGCAAGCGAAGCTTTAAAATTATTAGTGCCATTAGTGCCATTCGCGACTTCCTACTTTAGCGAACTAACGTTCTTTTCATTGGTGGACATAAAAACTAAAAAGAGAAATAGGCTTCTTTGTGTCTCAAAAATTGAACCACGTTTCGATAAACGGACCCACAGGCTGAAAAACACTGGTTTAAAATAACGGAGATACGGAAATGTGTGAAAGGCTCACAAATTTACAAAAGTGGAACAAAAAGTAATATGTACATCATTTTGGGCCATTTTTTTGGTCAAGGATTTTTTCAGAAGGCCTTTTCACGAAATACGTTTGTAATTATTTTTAAAGTTCGTCACTGGACTATTTAAACACTCTACTATAATATTAATGGTCATAAATAAAGGACATTATTACGAAAAACCGGAATTATGTAGGTGTTTGAAGAGAGCGCAAAAAGTTACGCGTCGAACTAAGTACACGGACTTCACGGTTTTGTATAGAAAATCTTACAATAATAATATGCAGGATCCGCATCATACCGCGCCTTTTTTGGGACTGCAGAACTTTATAACGTAAAAAGGCAAACGTAAAGAGCTTTTTCAGCAGAACAGATAAATAGGTGATTATACGAGTTGGACCTATGTCCCCATGCAAGCCTTACAAAGGACCGAGTATTGTGCCCGTGAATTTAAAGTTACATAATAATAAAACATAGACCATAATAATAAACTTAGATAAAAAAAAATACAGGTGCCTAAACTAGGTTGCTCCTGTGTTTCAGGCAATAAAGGACTTACATAAATATACCTACATTATAGTGTGTTAAATAATCACTTACAAAAATTCAAGTCTACAGAAATGTTACAGTACCTACCAAAAGTGTATTATGGCTAAACTTACATAATTACTAACTAAACAATCTAAATAAAACCTACAGAAATATATATTTTATAATGTAGGACGTGTAGGACAGTAGAATTCCATTCCCGTGTCGTGTAGTAGTCCCGTAGTATTGACGATCAACCACATTATAGTAAGTTTTATCTGCCCACCTAACATATTACAGTGTAAACTCTTTATAACGAATTTCAAGGGACCGAGCATTTTTTTTCGTTATAAAGAGTTTTCGTTATACGAAGGGAAGAGAAAATAACCAATTACAATAATTTCTAATTTTATTACTATCAATAGGTAAATTATTCTAAACACATATATTCTGTTAACTTTGCCTGACGTGTTTTGCTATGCCAATATTTGTTTTGTATTTTTTTAAAGTGTTTTGTGCATGTCTTGTGGTGACGATTGTGCGTTTAGTAACTGAGACCAAAATTTCCTACAGACAATGTAATGGCACACGTGTTAAGGCAATTAACAATAACAAAAGCGAGACAAGTGTTTATGACCTCAGGTATCTTTCTTACAAATTTCGGCACCTCAAAAGATTAGTTTTGTAAGAAAAATAATTACACTGTTAAATATGTATGTTGTTGATGTCTAAAAAGGAAAATATTTCTTCGTAATAGAAAATGGCTGTTGCGTTATAAAGAGTGAATCAATGTATGGGTTTTGTGGTAAACCAACCAAATTGAACTAATTTCTACGTTATAGAGAGTTTTTCGTTATAACGAACGACGTTATAAAGAGGTTACACTGTATATAGGTATATTTTTTTGTACTAGTGTTTTTTTCACGTAAGTCTTTTCAGCTAGCTTCACGTTCTCAAACCTATACGATTCTAACTTCGAGACTGATGAAAATACCTTATTACTGCATTTACTGCTATCTATGACCAATATATCCTGACAATCTTACTGCACGACGGCCGGCTGGTGTAGGCGGGTGGCGGGTGGCGGGTGTGTCCGTCCGGAAGCTGTCAGTAAGTACCTAAGTGGGTAAGTGTGTCATGGCCGCCCGCAACATTACTATAATTAATATTTATAATTTGGGCGGATGACATCGCTAGACCATCTTATAACATATAATATAAATATGCCGCAAATAGTTGATCAATGAATATATTCGAGGTCTGCATAATATATTAATCCGCTGTCCGCTAAACACTGGCCTTGTTTTGTAATTTGCAGATTGACGCAGGATATTGTACCAATTAGCTATATAACGAAGTTGTACTCGTAGCTGGAAACTAATAATTTCCCGAAACAGGGAAATTCGTGTAATACTTACATAGTAGCCCACACATAGGTCCGGTATCGCACAGTTTTCCATTCCAGCCGCCGGACACAGGCCACACATTAGAGAAGAGAAATCTATTTTTTATTTTTTTATTTATGGCAATCGTTCACCAGTGTATTTAACAACGAGAGAGAGAGAGAGAGAGAGAGAGAGAGAGAGAGAGAGAAACAAAAAAACAAATACTTATTCGAGTAAATTTAGAAGCGATCTTTCAGATAGCTGAAACAAAGAAAAACAATACTACAACAGTTAGGTACATTGATTTAAATCTAGATCACATCATGCAATGCACTCAACTCAAGCTCAACAGACACACAGTGTCATCAGAGTCATCGGCCAGTCAGTCAAATAAATTACAACATTAATTTGTCAAGATTCAAGCGCATTAGTAATTTGCGGCTGTACGGTCCTTATGATCGTACCTTCCATACATACATCGAGAAATATTATGGAAAAATGTATTTAGCTGCGCCTACTCTTGGACGAATATTATTTATTAGTCCTCATGTTCGCCCGGGCGCAAAGATCCTAAATACGTCACTGGTTGAGTGTCTAGTTTTTCAAATCATTTACATTACATACATAATATCATATCGCCGTAACTTGCCATAATTATGTTGCCATTGTGACGAACATAAAGGAGGCGATATCCCTCCTGACTCCTGACTCCTGACTCCTGACTCCTGTGATAAGAGCACACCCTAGCACCCTAGCACTAGGTGTAATATTTACCTAGTAGGTACTGATACAAGAATATAAAAGGAGTGCCGCAAGTTCTATAAATAGTTCTAGATTGTCGAATATTCATGAATGATCTAAAAATGTATATGAATGTTATAGTTGATTATAAAGACGTCCCGGAGCAAGGACATGTTACGAAACTTGACACATCTGTCACTATATATACAGAGCTTGATACACTCCTGTTACATACACACATCACATCTTGATACGACCACCACATAATACTCAACATGAGACAACTCCTCAATTTGGTAAGTTTACTACAGCATGCAACAAAGCGCCTACTAAATACTTTATACAATAAAACAGTGTGAAAGCGGGAAGCAAGGCATTGTTATAGTTCCATTACTTACTTATGACTTGGGTATTCGGAGCGAAAGATGAAGAAAAGTAGTTTACGCTGGTTTAGACACGTTGAAAGAATGAAGTATGAAAGATTAACTGAAAGGAAATGCTGGCAGAAGACGACCTAGGTGTACTTTTAGTACAGCCATTGGATTATATTTATTATTTTTATTTCCACGTGGTTTTGTTATTTGTTTGTACAGGTTGTATTGGTGCTAGTAGCAGCAGGCGGAGTGTCTGCTGGGTTCTTACATGGACACTCCGGGCACCTCGGCCATCTCGGGCACTCCGGGTACGCGCCCTCCTACGGCGGACTCGACTACTCCGCAGCGGCAGTAAGCCACGTCGCTCCGGCTTACAGCTACTCGGCACCGGCTATAAGCTACTCGGCACCGGCTATAAGCTACTCGGCACCGGCTATAAGCTACGCGTCTCCAGCTATAAGTCATGCCGCCCCGGCTATAAGCTACGCCACTCCGGCCATAAGTCATGCCGCCCCGGCTATCAGTTATTCAGCTCCGGCTGTAAGTTATGCAGCTCCGGCTATAAGTTACGCAGCCCCAATAAGGTACTCGGCCCCTGTAAGTTACGCGGCGCCGGTGTACGCGCCGCGGTCCGTTTGGGTTCGCCGACCCAAGATAGTGAGGGTGGCTGCACCGCGGTACTCCAGCGGCTGGTGGTGATGAACTTCGTCTTGTCAAACATTCGCAAGTCACAATAAAACTGTTTAAGACACAACTTACTTTTATTTTACCTACTTTTACTTTTCTTTGTCAATAGTCGCGTTATCGTCTTAAAAAACAATGTAGTAAGTATACTATATTACTGTAATAAAAGATAATAGGTACTACTTGGGCTGTAGCATGAAGGGCTATAGTGATTATATACCTAGGTCCAGTCCAGAGAGTCCAAGGTCGGTAGAGAGTACTTATATTCCTTGATATAGGTACTCCAAAGAGTACCTTTTTGTACTCTTTGGCATGTTGGCAACTTTGAGGTGATAATTTTCTATTTTCTCTGTCACTAATGTCACTCTATAGCCCTTCATGCTACAGCCCACTACAGCTCAAGTAGTATTAGTCTACGTTTTAGCTATATTCTCTTTTGGCTATACGGAACTACGGATTATCTTTATATAAGTAATCTGTGGTATTACTCTTTAATTACACTTTGACATTTCTTGCTCTGTGATAAATTCCAAATTTCCAAATTTTTGAGGTTATATAAATAAAAACAAACATGAAATCATGAGCAAAATTAGATGAAAGTCTCCATACATAGGAAGGTAGTCTTAGTCATAGTGGATGAACATATACAATATATAACAGACAAGCATGCCGCGCGTGTTCTTCGACCATGTTGTGAGCTTTAGCGGTGAGAATCCCGTGAGTATCTGTTGTTGTTCTTCTTTTATTATGGCTCCACCAATGTTTATTTACTTATTAGTCGTCGACTAATCACAACCATCACAGCACGGACAGGATTTAACTGGATTCCTCATCACGATCGACTCAACTTGTTCCTTGTGGCACAACAAAGTTCCTACACTCTGTATATACTACTGTCTGCCTCCTTCGGTCGCCCTCCCTTGATTGATCGGCCCGCTTATGGGTCTCATGGACGAATAGATGTTGCATAGGCGGCTTTATACATACATATTAACTTTTAACAACAAACTTAAAACAATAGATATTATTAGGCTACATTTATTCATAAACAATCTAGGTCTACCTACCTTTACTAGTGTTTAGTAGAGTGCGTAGGTGGCACTCGAATGCCAGTGCATTAGTAGGTTTCCAGTGACGTTTATACTTCTTCCTGTAGATTGCGATTTTGTAGGCCAAATGTGTGTTCATCTCTTTGTCTACACTTGTGCAATCTACTAAAACTGACCGTTTAGACTACAGCGAGTAGCGAGTCAGGAACGCGCGGGGGGTTGAGCGGGCGCGGGAGGGTGTCACTTGAAACAAAAATAAAATAGTAAGTACTAGAAACTACCATTTACATGTTTCAACAAATGTACTATCCTAACGCACTCTACTAACCACTAGAACCGTCTAAATCGGCCTTAAGACACTATGCAGAGGATTAAATGTTCTTTGCATGTCTTTATCACAATATAGGTATCCCTTGTTGCCAACATGGTCTTTTTGTAATCAATTAATTAATGATGTGGATAATTGCAGGCTCACCCTGCCAGTAACCTGGTAACAGGTAGGGGTCGCTGGGTGTGCGAGCCTGATGCCAGCTCAAGCTCAGTGGTGCTGGCCCTGGCACACAGTACACGGGTGTTCTCGCTGCAGGTGGGAGCATTGGGGGCAGCACTAGTGGAGGTGCTAGTGGGCCGCTCTGAGACTCCAGACCAGTTTCAGGTGAGTGATGAACTGGGTGCCTGCATCATGTATTCATGTTAATGTTATTCTGTCCATAGCTTCCTTTCCTGCATACTTACCAATTCACTAGTGAGGAGTTTCAACAAAACCATTTTTCCTTACAAATTTCCGCACCTAAGAAATGAGATAATCACTTACATCTTCCTCATTCATACTAAAATACTTCATACCATTGTGGATGAGGAAGGCAATTGTTAAGTAACTCTTATTAAATGTAGTTTGTGTTTAATATTGTAAATTGTAATCAGTACCTAAATATTATGAATATATATATATATCTCCAGGTCTTAGTGGCCAGCAGTGTGTTCCTGTCTCCTGCTGAGTCCCGGCGAGCTGCAGCTGAGGTAGTGGGGGCGGGAGCAGCAGGGGAGCGTGTGCGGGGGTTCTCACATGACCAAATGTGTCCCACAGTACGCGACCAGCCATGGGACAGACTGCGGGTTGTGTGCTCACAGCCCTATGTGCGCAAACCTAAGGTTAGTGGGGAGCTGGCTCTGTGACATGAAACTTGGTACATATAATTTAGGCTGGTTACAGCAGTTTAAACTTGGACAGCAAGTAACTTACTGTGAATAAGCCATTTTAGCAACTAAGTACCAAAATAATTGTTATAGGAAACTGGGGGAGACTGATAGCTACCTGGCTAAATGACTATGACTGTAAACTCCATGTCAAGACAAACCACTCTGTATGTTATGGTTGCAGGTTGGTCTGGCGTTTGTGCACGTGTTCGAGGAGGAGTCCCCACCCCCTCCCCTAGTAGAGAGCTCCCCCTACCGGCCCGGAGACCTGTTCCGTAACTACCAGAGCCCCACTACACCCAGCAATACATGTTAGTACTATTTGTAATAACTAAACGGGGTGATCCATTAGTGATATATTCCGTCAAAGAGAGACAAAAGTTAAAATCATCAATTTGATTGGTGGCATAGAGTACTAAGACAGCTCCCCCTGACTATTAGGATACTAACAAGTTCATTGCTCTAGGTGTGGTAGGCTATTTAGGACGTCTGTTTCAAGTGGTTTGTAACAATTTAAACTAATTATTTACAAAACAAACATCAAGTGACATATAAATAAATGTCAGAACTACATTTAAATGGCCCTTTTCCAAGCTCACCAAGAAGTCTAATTTGAACCGTTGTCGGCGAGTTTCAAACCTGCCAAACGCGAAACTAGACGTGCACACCTGCGCGACTACGGCGCGAATCGCGAACTTGTATTCACAGAGTACCTTTCTATATACGATATAGCCACTGAAATTGTACTTTTTTGGTTTAAAATCTACATTGTTGTGGTTATGACACCTTGTAGGTACTTAGCATCGGAGTCTATATTACGGTCCACATACGTCTGATCACAAGACGCGTAGTCGCGTCATCCCGCGTTGTGCTCGCGTAGGTGTGCATGGCGCCATTTGATTACATGGCCAGCGACCGCCCTTTATCCATCTAGTTCCTAACTTCATAACATTGTAACTTGACACACTGACAGCGTTTGTTTCTTTATTTTTTTTTTTTTTTTTTTTTATTGGATGGCAATTGTACTAAGATAAGTACATTTCTGCCAGTGTCACGTCCCTGCAAGTGGAATGATATTGATACTAAGTGAGATTTTATTTTTTAATTATTTTATTGCAACACTATTATACTGCTAGCATCATCTATTAGCAGCTTGGTGTAAAATGTAGTATTATTCAAATGTCAACGTGTAACGTGTGTTGGTTTGTTTACAGATGCCCAGATACGGCGCGCTGACGCCGACATCATGAAGGGTGTCGCGGATGTTAATATACCTCCACCGGCACCGACACCGACACCTCACCAACAAGAGTACAGGAAACGGAAACGAGACAGTGTCGACGGACCGACGGAGGACCGGACTGATATACGTACTGCTGGTGGTAGCACTCTGGACTGTGAGGAGGGGCGGGGGCGGGGACGGGGACGGGGGGACGTCAAGGTGGACATACACAAGGGCAACAAGCGGAACAAGCCTCGTACACCTAAACTGAAAGGTATAGCACATGTTCAGACGACTCCTGCGATCCATACTATTTGTGTGGGCGTCGTCTTCACGTTAGCTCTCAGTCTCACCCAACTTCTATATCTACATCCACAGACGTGAGCGAGGTGTTGCGAGGCGTGGTATTCGGTATGAGCGGGTACGAGAACCCGGAGCGGGGCGAGCTGCGGGCGGCCGGCGTACTGCTAGGGGGCGTCTACTGTCCGCGAGGGGGCGCCACTTGTACACATCTCATGTACGTTCTAGCTAGTGTATCCATGTACAATATTGTACCTACAATACGCACAGATAAATAACGTTATTGTAAACGGTTGACATAGTATATTGTGTGAGTAAGAACCGAATACAAAAGCTGCTATTTTCCATCCCATTATTATTTGCGCGCTTTACAAAGTAACAAGAGTAGACGTCGACCTCTAGATGTGCGTTCCCGAATACGCCCAAGTTGCGGACGCTGCGTCAGGAGGAGAAGAAGCGAGGTGTGTCTCCGGCGGCGGGCGTGCGGGCTGTGAGCGGGGAGTGGTTGGTGCGGTGTAAAGCTGCGCGACGTCGCCTACCGTGCTCCTGGTTCGCGGTAGAGGCTGCCCTGAGGACGCCGGAGTACCCGCTCTCCGACCTCGACGACAACATCGGGAACTCATCGGGTGAGTGTGCTCTATATATACTTACACATGGTATGGTGAGACGCTCACAACAAACGTTACGGTGAAATTATGTTACAGAGAAAGACACCGATGACGAGATAGAGAATGTGTTGCGGTCACAGGCGGCTGGCGGTGGGGGCGGGGACACCGACGAGGAAGTCTCTTCCCCCGCGCGCCGCCCCCTCACACCCGCGCGGTTCCTCCCCGACCTGTTCCGGGGGCGGGGGGTGCATATCTCTAATGACGTCACGACCGCCGGTTACGATGTAGATCTGCTGGCCAGGTACGTGAGGGCCTACGGAGGTCGAGTGGCGCCCTCTGTGGACGACGACGTGTGCGTCGTGCTGCAGACGGGCCGGGGGGTGGGGGGAGTGCGCCCCGACTGGCTGTGGGCCTGTCACGAGCAGGGGGCGCTGCTGCCCACGGAGCCCTACTGCGTATAATATAGGTAGTCAATATATCTTACCATATGGTAACTGTCAGATGTGCCAGTGGCGGCCAGTGGCGGCGACGAAGTAATAAATAACAGTGCCAATAATAAATACGACTTGGGAACTTGGGACAGACTTTATATGGCTTCAACAGTATCAATAAAAGAGCCAGTATAATGTTTGTAAGTTATATTGTGTGGGAGACGTAGTTACTGTGTGGTGAGCAGAGTGAGCTTCTCGTTGAGCTGCAGCTGCGTCTTGACCAACTGGGCCAGGGTCACCACCTGCCAGGATAACCACTCATTATATTCTGATCTACAAGTAACAATTATAATACTTTTGTGGTTTAAACCTTGTTTGGAACTTTGCCTGCAGTAGAACCTTTTCACTTTAAACTTAAAGGAGCCAAGAATACCTTCACTGCTAACTACATGACGAAAATTTTATTTTCGTGTATTCAGTAGACTATTCTAAGAATGATTGTTCATACGATGTAAACGGCGCAAGAGCACGTGGTCTAGCAATCTACACAATACAACCAACTACATAATACAGATCATGGACTTCTGATAGCTCCCTCGTACGAGATTTTAACCTGTAAAGCTTACATGTCCCTCGAACTCAAGCAATAATTCTAGCTCTGTTCTTGTTCTTTGTTCTTTAAAGGCCCGCGTCCAGTAGCTTCGACTATGTTGCCTGTCTCACTACTCGCAAAAATGCTTAAAAATGGTGGTTGTTTTAGGAGGTTTGGTGACATAGACTCTTGTAACATTTAAAAAAAATCGACGGGCGGAAAGATAGATCATGTTGTAGATCACCTAATCCCTAGATATTTTTCTATGAAGACAATTCTCTAATGGACGCACGCAGCTTCATCACTACATATTATCTCGTCGCGTCTGTCTGTCTGTGACCGCCTCACACACCGGGAAGGTTTACTAGTGACACCTATCATGTTTAGGAGCTTCAGTTCATATTAATAGTATAAAAGTCAGGAAAAAGTTAGCCCCAGCGAGTTTTCAATGCATATGCTGTCTAATATGTACGAGATATAACAAAATGATGTAGGAAAGAATTGTGTAGAATAAAATTATCTATAATAGATAAATAGTTGCGAATTTGTGTGTATTACAATTTTTATAAAGTAATATTGAAGCTGTAATAAATATAGGTAGGTATATACCATGAGCAGGTCCTTCACTCCAGAGGCGAAAGCGTTCGCGAACACGTCCGGCGGGAGGTGGGGCACCGCGTGGAGCAACTTCAACATGTCACGGCCGGCAGCGTTGTTGGGGGCGGTCCGGCCAGCTCGCACGTCGCTCACGTAGCGCAGCGCCGCGTCCAGCAGCTCGGACAGGCGCGCCGCCGCCGCCGACACCTGCGCCAGCTCGGCCGGAGGACGCACCGCTCGCGCTCGGCCTCCGCCCTCCGTGCTGCGACACAAAGCGAGCGCCGCTGCCGCAGGGCCCGCGCCCGCCACGTGCACCGTCACCGGCGAGAACATAGCCCCGCAGCGTCCTCGCGGGACCCCGAGCGCGGCCCCCACGTACGCCCGTAGCCCCATGTGCGCCCCGCTCAGCGCCGTGTCGAGTGTCAGATGGACAGGAGAGCGACACTCGCGCGCGTAGTACTCGTGTATGACGGAGGAGTGGCTGGTGACGTCGCGCCCCGTAGCCCACCACCCCACGACCCCCTCGGCTGCATGTACCCTCCTGTTGAGCTCGTACACATCCATAGCGTAGTTGAGCTCGGCCTCCACCTGGTCCGCATGCTCCTTGTGAGGTACACAGAAACAGTTTGTAACCTCCACCACCCCCTTGTCCACCGTACCTACACAACACAACACAACATTACAGAATGATGGCGACTATTGGGGACATGGAGGCAGGAACTAAGCTGACATACTTTATTCCACTGTTTAATGCTATTTTCTCTTTTATATGTGCAAAAATTATAAATAGTCAAGCAGGAACGGGCATCATACACAAGTAACAACCAACCTAGAAGAGATAGACGAACATATCATTCCACCAATTCTTGAAGGTGAAATAGAACATGAGATAAAAACTGAATGGGGTCACTGACAAGCTGACAAGGCTAGATACCAAACACAAAGCCCTAGGACTTAGGTTCCGTAAAATGTATTGGCTATTAAACAGGAAGTCCCATCAAGTTGTTATTATACAACTGCATCCTGAAGCCAATCTGGACATAATATGTTATCCAACTTTGGGGAACTTCACCTAACTCTAACAACAACACTTGGATCATAACAGAAATATATATTATGATATCATAACAGATGTGACAAATTACTGCATACACAAGGATCTGGGTGTGCCAAGTCCTGTTCACGGTTGCCGTTGCTAGGTTAGTAGTGGTACTCATAGAGACTTTTTATACACGGAAAGTACTACTCACCGAGCAGGGTCCCGATAACGCGGTGCGTGTCAGCATTGCGCCGCTCGTAGGCGTCCACGATCTGGAACAGCACTACCGGGTGCACGCGCACAGAGATATTCAGTGCCATCTTACTTCTTATACATACAAATAATTAGTGTCCTCTTTCTACGTACTCTTGTTTGGTTATAAATAAAAGAGTACTCTTTGTATTCCAAAGAGTATAGTAATATTCTGTCTACGAACGTCTACGAGCTCAGATGAATACGAGTAATATTAGTAATACAGAGGGAAAGGTACTCTTTGACTGGTCGGTCATATATAGTAGTCTGTGGCATTGGCCTGTGGCGTAGAGGGAGAATAGCTGTGGCCTCTGCAGTGTTGCCAGCAAACTTTTTGCAAGCCCACTAGATGGAGATCCTAAAACCACCAGATTTTTTTAACGTATAATAGAAACCACTAAAAAAACCCATTAAATTGTGAATTTGTATGAAAAATAAAGGAAAATTGAGTCTATATTCAATGATAGTAAATTTTGTAAAAAAAAAAAGAAAACAAAAGGAATTATGAAAAAAATATTTATTTTGTAATAAAATGTGGTACAAAATTATGAATGACTTAATTAAGGGTCACCTTCTGAATTATAGGTGTACGTGTATTATTCAGAAGATGACGTATCGCTATCGTTTTCAGTCGCAGCAGACGTATTTAAGTTTCATAGGTGCAATTTTTTTTTAAGCACTACTATTTCAGGAAGAGTATAAGTAGTTGTTACAACATTTTCCTGCGAGTGTCAATGCTGCGCGAATACTTAAAATTGATGACATTAGCGGCAATTATCCGGAAACGGATAGGTATCCGAACAGGGCGACCCGAAGACGTAGCTACCATAGTCGTAGTATTACATGGCTCTACATACTCCCCCTCTAAGTCAGACCATCCCGGTTGTGACTTAGGTGTACCTCTTTGGGTGGCGATAACAGGTTCGGAATGCCCAATATATGGAGTAAGCAAGCTTGTATGGTATTTCCTTTTTTTCTTGTCCTGTCTATCTACAACTTCATATGTAGTAGGTGACACGATTCGACAAATTTTAAAAGGGCCGATACGACGTGGAGCAAACTTCTTTGTAATTCCTTTTACGGTCTGACTGAGGGCGTGGTTCGTAACCAGTACCAAATCTCCTTCTTGAAAATGAAGGCGTTTCTTTCTATTTTGATCTGCCTGTTCTTTTCTTACTTGTTTAAGAAAATCAATATCATATTGTTTCTTTCCATCCTTATTAAATGGGGACCATTGATCATCTTTAAACTTTTATTGTAGAAAAGAGGCTTGTGGAGCTACTGAAGGTTCTTCAGCATCGGCTACATCTGCACCGTCTGTGTCTGGACCAGCTGTGTCTGCAACAGCTGTCTCTGCACAGGCTGTTTCTGCTCCAGCTGTGTCTACACTAGATGTGTCAGCACCATCTGCGTCTTCACCAGCTGTGACTGCATCTTCTGTATTTGCACCGACTGTTTCGGCACCGGTTGTGGCCTCAGAACTCTTCACCTCTTCTAGCATTTTACCAATCTCCGTACGAACAATCTCCTTCTTCGCTGGAATTAATCTGTAAGGTGGAATTGCAATCGGTGGATGATTACCTGTACCGATGTGATGCAGTGCCCTCTTAGTAGGCACTCCCCCTGTTGCAAAGATATCTCTGTATATTTTGGGTGGCGGAAGAGGAGGTCCAAAAGTCTGCCTTAATAACTTCGTAGCATCGGTCCAGCTTAGCACGGAATACTTGACACCTTGCCACCATGTGCCAGCCAATCCAGTTAATAACATAGGGAGACCTCTGAGCGCAATATTGTCCTCCATGGTGACACATTCTTTGTAGATTTCAATTGCTTCGATGAAAGCAACGACATCCGTGCCTAGAGCTCCATCAAACCGCGTAGAGCATCTGGCGAAGTTGCTGTGGCTCCCCATTACATTTTGAACGGACGGCGGGGCCGGTAAACGCAACGCAGATATAAGTTGCTGTAAGTGATAATCCGTCATAATTATTGGAGTCACAGGTGGGAGTCGCGACCACAGCCGGGTTTGACACAGAGTGTTGAGTCTCAGGTGGCGTCGCAAAGCCATCCTGAGTAGAGTTGCAACGGCAGTGTCATAACAGAAGCAGAAGCGGAAACAGATGTCATTGGTATTTTTTTGCGGAAGCGGATGCGGAAGCGGAAGCAGAAGTATAAATATTCTTTAAAAAAATTACAAATAAATGTTATTTTTGATTAAATTAGCATTCAAAATTAACAAGGGCAAGTTATCCTTAATGAACAGTAATTTTGCCGTTTTTTCGCCCTGTAACCTATTACGATGTTCATCGTAAATGAGACCAGCTCCACTGAATAATTGTTCGATGGCTACACTACTGTGTGGAGCGGACAAATATTGCTGCAGCAGTGGCAAGAGGCAATAGTATTTGTGCCCATTTGATTTCCACCATTCGCTTCCAATGAAACTTTCATAGTGTTATAAACTCCTTTTGAATGATATTTATTTGCTTTTAATATGTTTTAATGTTTATGATTTTATGTTATGACATTGCTTGAAATAAAGTCTTGTTACGATAATATGTATTTAATTTAGTAAATAATATACATTATATTATTGGCGACGAGATAAAAATGAATCCAGAGCAATTTAAGGATTTTCTTCGTGTCCAACAGACACAACAAGAGCAAATCACACAATTGCTTCGGCTGTTGACAACGGCCATTACGCCCATTACAAATACAATCGAAGGGAATACAACATCATCACCATCGACTTCAGGTACGGCACAAAGTATTGTAAAAACTACCTCCGCACAAACATTGGCTATATTTAAAAAAAAATTGCCAGATCTGCAAGAAACATTGAACAATGAAACGAAAGAAGTTACATTTGCTAAAATTTTTTCTGTAGCTCAATCTCGTGAACAAGCAGAATTTGATACGCGCCATAGTACAAATATAAAGAAGATCAAGGGAAACTATGCATCTCGGTCTACAAGGAATATTAAATACAACAATAATTCACCCCGTAAAATACACTCAACGACCCAATGTATACGTTGTGGAAAGCATGACAAACACGATTTAAATTCCTGCACAGCTAAGAAGCATAGGTGTGAAGAGTGCAATATTGAAGGTCATTATGAAAGTTGTTGTTTAAATACAGGTAGAGCATACATTGGAAGGAAGAGACATTTTACTGAACAACAAGAAAAGAACAAACTAAACAAAATTAAATTCAATAGTAAGATTTCTCAATCACCACAATCGTCTACTAACGAAAGTGACGATGAGCACGACATTGTTTACAAAATTAATAATAAACCGAACAAAGACTGCAAAAGAATTGATACAATAATCAATGGTGTTTCTTGTACAATGGATTGGGACACAGGCTCAACATTTTCAATAATAAACACATATTTTTGGAAAAAATAGGAGCACCGGTTTTAACCTCAGCGCCAAGATTAAGAGCATATGGAGATAACAAACTCAAAACAAAAGGTCTGACAGATGTAATGGTTGAATTTGAGAGTAAACAGAGAATTCTTCCTGTCGTAGTAATGAAGGATGCAGATCCAATGCTATTTGGTTTACAGTGGAGCGAAATGTTTGATATGCAATTTCCGAAAGCAGTATATTCTATTAAGAGTCATGGACGAACAACACTCAGACAGGTATTAGATACATATAAAACGCTCTTTGATGGCAAGTTAGGCAAGGTAAACAATTATCAAGTTAACATTCACCTCAAAGAGGGAACTGAACCAGTGCATATGCATGCAAGGCCTATTAAGTTCAGCATTAGAAAGAATGTAGAGTTAGAATTGAAACGTTTGATTTCAGAGGGAATAATCCATGAAGTCGATCCAAATTTAACACCGGTGGAATGGGCCACACCAACAGTCAATGTTTTGAAGTCCAACGGCCAGATAAGGATTTGTGGTGACTATCGAAGTACAATTAATTCAGGTTTGATTAAATATGCACATCCTGTGCCAGTATTTGACCAACTTCGACAAAACCTAGCGGACGGCAGCTTATTTTCTAAAATAGATCTAAAAGACGCTTACCTGCAATTCGATATAGCTCCTGAATCAAAAAAATACTTAACTATAGCAACACATAAGGGTTATTTTCAATACGATAGGATGCCCTTCGGAATTACAACTGCACCATCAATTTTTCAACACTACTTGGACAATCTCCTGGGAGATTTACCTAACGTATCAGTTTACTTTGACGATATAGCAATAGCAGGAAAGAATGAAACACATCATTTACAGATACTAACTTCTGTATTCGACCGATTACACTAAGCTGGTTTTAAAGTAAATTTGAAGAAGTGCACGTTTCTTAAAAAAGAGATTGAATACCTTGGACACATAATTGATTCACAAGGAATACACCCAACGACAACTAAAATTGAAGCTATAACCAAAGCTGTTCAACCAACAAATATAAAAGAACTACGTTCTTTTCTCGGACTACTTAATTTTTACGAACGGTTCATTCCGAACTTACACAGTCTTTGTGCAGATTTACATACTTTGACCGGTAATAAAAAACCTTGGCGATGGACCGATCATGAAAATAGAATATTTGAAGCCGCTAAAACATGTATTACTAAGTCAAAACCTTTAGTAGCGTTTGATGAAAAACGTTCACTATTTTTGGCTTGCGACGCCTCGGAGAAAGGTGTAGGAGCTGTATTGTTTCATAAAGACAAAGACATAGAACAGCCTATTGCGTTTGCCTCTCGGAAACTACGACCCGCTGAAAGCAGATATTCAGTAATTGACCGGGAAGCTTTAGCAATTTTATTTGGAATCAAGAAATTTGATCAATACTTACGAGGTACAAAATTTACTCTAATCACAGATCATAAGCCTTTGATACATATATTGGGTACTCATCGCAATTTACCTAAACTGGTAAATAATCGTTTAGTAAGATGGGCATTACTAATTGGAAGTTATAATTACGACATAATTTACAGAAAGGGGACTTACAATATTTTGGCGGACTGTCTGTCCAGGTTACCTAATTTAGACGAGAAGCCTTCTTTAACCGAGTGCGCTATTCACAAGATTACAACACGATTTCAAAACATTAATATGACTGATCTACATTTAACAGAAAATGTTATTAGAGAAAGGACATTGAAAGATGCAACTTTGTTACATGTTTTACAATGTCTAAAAACTGGCTGGAGAGATCTAGAATACAATAATGACATCAAATCATTTTTCCGGAAGCGGAATGAATTATCTGCAGAAAATAAGATTCTGATGTGGCAGGGCAGAATCGTTATACCGGAAACTTTGCGCCGTACAATTTTAAACTACCTTCATCGGGGACATCCCGGAATATCTGCTATGAGAGCACTTGCTCGTTTTTATGTTTGGTGGCCTTCACTTGAAGAAGACATAGATACATTTGTTAAAGAATGCCATAGATGCCAAGAGAATAGGCCTTGTAACACAGAACTTCCCGTATTTTCTTGGTCTATTCCTGAGAGGGTTTGGGAGCGCCTTCATATTGATTTTGCTGGACCTTTTGAAGGTACATATTGGTTGGTACTTTGTGATGCCCTGTCTAAATGGGTAGAGATTAAGGCCATGAAGAACATCACATCCAACAATCTATGTTCTGTCCTTAATGATTTTTTTTGTACTTTTGGTACACCAGAGATGATTGTTTCAGACAATGGTCCACAGCTCAAGTCATATGAATTTAGAAAATATTGTGAAAGTAAAGGCATTGTTCATGTAACTTCGTCACCGTATCATCCTCGTACGAACGGCTTGGCAGAACGTCTGGTGAGAACATTCAAATCCAGAATGTCTGTTAACATCAACTATAGCGAAGGGACTGTTAAACAGCGTCTACAAGAATTCTTATTTATCGCAATACACCTCACAGCACGACTGGAAAGTCTCCGGCACAGATTATGTTTGGACGACAATTAAACTGTTTGTTATCTAATATTCGACCAAACCAGAGAAGAAGACTACAGTTTAAACAAGTTGAGGACAACATTGCAACTCTATCTAACCAACCAAACTACCTCACAGATACTCATATGTTGTGTCTACCTCTAACGGAAAAGACAAGCGTATCCATGCCGATCATATTCGGTTCCGTAAACTTGATAAAACAAGAACAAATATACCACAATCTTCAGTAGTACTTGATTCAGCTACACCCGAAAATTCAGTTCAAGTATCTTCTGAACCAGCGCTTTCTGATCAAGTATCATTGAACACCACACCATTTTCAACAAATGAAAACATTGATCTTTCAATGGAAAACCAGTCTTTCATGACTCCATCATCAACAATGCAAGATACCGAGCGTGCAACAGAAAACCTGCAGTCTTCATCAACTACAAGTATTTTACCAACTGGCTCTTCAGATGTTATTGCATTACCACCTACCCTCCGTCGCAGTCAACGTTCAGTTAAACCACCTCGTAGGCTGATTGAAGAATTATAATAGTGTGCTTCTATTAAGAGGGGAGAAATGTTATAAACTCCTTTTGAATGATATTTATTTGCTTTTAATATGTTTTAATGTTTATGATTTTATGTTATGACATTGCTTGAAATAAAGTCTTGTTACGATAATATGTATTTAATTTAGTAAATAATATACATTATATTACATAGCATCATCTATCTTCTCAAACTCTGCATACTTCTCGACATGTAATCAAAGATTTTGCATTTGGCACTTAAATCGTTAATCTCAATAAAATAGTTCCAAATAGGACTTCTTTTTGGTTTCATTATTGCACTCTTATGTTACAACACAAAGCATTAAATAAACACTGCATAATAGGAATATAAGGAATAAGCGAGAAAACTCTTTTTACGGTGATGCAGAGACTGGTAAGTGGTATTTACTCTTTGAACTAATGATAAACAAAACAATAATAATCGCGACCCGTTCGTACCAGCTCGGTAGGCGCCCCACGGCCCCACCCCGCCCGCGCCGCCGCCGCACCTGTGCATTCGGCCAATAAGCGCGCTTATCGTTGATCTCTTCATTTCAAAAAAGTTTCGTTATACTTCCGATATAAAAATGCGGAACCAGAAGCAGAAGCGGATGTGAAAAAGTGTGCGGAACTTCTGCAGATGCGGAAGCAGAAGCAGAGGTCTGTTGCAACACTAATCCTGAGCAGCATCGTCATCAGCAGGCGCCGCGGAGGAATGCTGGATTAGCCCATTCGCGTTAGATCTCGTATTCACCATTTTAAGTAATTACAAATAAATCCTAAACTTTGTGCAACACGAACCACAAATAAATTAGGGTCTTTAGCACTACGTAGGTATTAGATATTCTAGGTATTAGTTGCTAGTAGTGAGAATTCGGTACGCGCACACGCGAAGAACCCTAAGTACCTACCTACTTATCGGTACTCTTTACAACTAGTCACTAGATCCAAAACAATCCCATAGAATACTCTACGTGATCAAAAGCTAACAAGACACTGTTCTTAGCACAATAATATTCACTTTTTTACTAGAAATTGGAACTGAAAAATTTTTCACAAACATGGTTTTCGGCTCCTTAGTTGGGCGTCATATTTTATAGGGGTTCTTCTTTACCAGGATTTTTAATATAATGAAACCCCTTGTATTTAGGTATAGATATTATATTCTTTTTTTTTTTATGGCAATCGTTCACTTATGAACATTTATGCCAGTGTCACGTCAGTGTATTTAGCAACGAGAGAGAGAGACAAATATTTAAATAAATTTAGAAGCACTCTTCCAGATAGCTGAAACAAAGAAAAACAATACTACAACTAATGTCTATACTATAACAACTTAAATACAGTTATATTTAGAACAATATAATAATAATTACAACAACTATACTATACTATACCTAAAACATAAAATTAAATACCTACTTTATAATTTTATTTTATTTTTTGTTAAAAACATAGATAATGAAAAAATAATGTCTGTAGAAAATACACTTAATAGATGAGATATATTTACAGGAAAAGAAACATCTTTGGATAATGAAGAAATAAAATCTGATCGATCATATAATGGACAAACAAAAAAAATATGATTGAGGTCCCCATCCTCTAAACCACATTCACACATAGACGAATCTCTGATTCTTAGTTTATGAAGAAAAACTGGTGAACAACAAAAATTTAATCTTAAACGACATAGCATGGATGTAATCAGTTTACTAAGACGAAATTTAAAAAACCATGGTTTGAGTGGAATTACCGGTTGTATCCTTGAATACCAACACTTATTGTTACGTGAACTCCATTGAATGGACTATGATTTTCTTAGGTAGGTCACTGGAAGAGATAATAAATCTGGGGAGTAATTAATAAATGTGTCCCTGTCACCGCACAAAACCGCATCCTTTGCACACTGGTCAGCCCTTTCATTGCCCGATATACCAGAGTGACCAGGGATCCAAGCTAATTTTATGTTTTTACCTTTAGAACAGTATTGAAATAACAGGTCTTTAATTTTGAAAATTATGGGATGATAATTATGAGATTTGAAGTGATTACTCAGAAGAGCTTGGTGACAACTACTACTATCTGAAAATATAATTATATTATTTAGTTTGCACATAATTACATACTTGACAGCTTCCAAAATGCCAATACATTCACCTGTAAAAACAGATGTTTCTGGGGGACACTTTTTTTTTATTACAATATTGTAATTGGGATGGAATACCCCAACACCAACACAGCCAAGAGCATCAAATTTAGATGCATCAGAAAAAATACTTGACCAACCCTGAAATTTATCATATATTAAGGAAAGAAAATTTATGTTAGCATTGGTATCGCCCTTTGAAATACCAAAATCTAAAATAATATCTGGCTTATACATTAAAATATCAAAAGAAGAACAGAAAATAATATGCTTATCTGAATGAAAAAAGGAGCCGACATTTTTTTATATTTGTAAATACTAATAACTTGTACTGTATGTATTGTTAGTTTATAAGAGTTAGTCATTAAAGGCCTTTCGACTCGATCACACGCTTTTCACTACACACCTCCTCACATGGCGACCGTGAAGTAGAGCTGAGCAGTCGCGCCGCGCGCCGCGCGCGCGGGCCGTTGTGCCGATTAAGAGGTGCTAAGGCTTTGAACAAAATGTAAATTCGTAAATTCAGTATTTTTTTTGGGTGTGTCGTTAATAAATAAATTCTGATTATGTCACGTTTGACCTAAAAGTTTTAAATATAATACGGTATGTTTCATAATATGTGCCATAATTTTGTTAACATGTGTCTACACGAAAATAAGAAAAAGTATTGCATGGCAAACTCAATGAAAGTATCGAAAACACTCTTATTAAGAGAATGAGAAATGGCATCATAAGAGGATATACGGGAGACAAGGAGCCGTCGCAGCCGTCACAGGTATAAGGCGAGGTTCCTACGGCGTATCCAGCAGTGTTCCAGTGTTCCAGCGTTCCAGTATTCCTGTGTTCCAGTGTTCCAGCGTTCCAGCCAGGAGTCCGTATTCCGACGAGGTGTATCAATAATAGTGTTGTGTAATGGGCAATTTGTGAAAGTGCATACCTAAGTAAAATATTTTTAGAGACTTTAGTTCCATGTAACCTAAAATTTTTTTGTATTTTTCCATGTTTTATTAAGTATATCAATGTATAACAATATTTATTTTTAATAATATATGTATTTGTAATTCTTATGGATTCGTCAATAATTAGTCTAGCAAACGAACTAGATAAAATATATATAACTTTACGAAAACTAGGTAAACGCAGACAATTAAAACCAGCTTATGTAGAGATACAGCTAAACAAAGCAAAAAGTTTATACGAAAATTTTCAAACAGATTTAACATTACAAGAAAATCTAAATATAGATATAAGTTTAGTGGAATGCATAAATAAGTGCTATAATAATATTTTAAATTATACTGTAGACCAACAAGACGATATCATGGAGAAATTCGATTTAAAAACAGCTTCTTCCTTAATTCCTATTTTGGATGGGAAAGAAGAAACGATAGAAAAAATGATAGATGCGATCGAACTATACGAAACTTGCATCCAAGACGACTAGACAAGAAAATGTAACTAAACTAAACTAAACTAAAAGTGGAAGTGCTTTATGTTGCCAATAGTTCAAGGTCCGAGTATAATCCTCCAACAACAATACCTTTGCAAATAATGGATGATGGGAAAATTGACAAGTTTTAAAGAAATATCTATCACTATGAAACTTGCAGGCTTTCATTTGGATTAGTTCGAACAGTAAAGGAACCATCATTAAGCAAGCACAATTTATGAGATTCGATTATATTTAACAATTGATTACCAAAACGATTAGATTGAGCACTCCCCCATACTTGATGATGACAATTAAAGTCACCAAGAACCAGAAGAGATGAAGAAAATGAAGAGATAATAACATTAAATTCTTGTAGTAACTTAACTGATGGATAAGGAATATATACAGATAATACAACAAAATTATTGACTTTTATAGCAACAATATTGATGCCAACATCATGAGCAGGAACAGGGATAATAGAAAAGGGAATATTATTTTTGATTAGAATGGCCACACCTGCATGACCATCCAACCTATCTTCCCTGATACAACTGTATACAGGGAAATTAAAAAAATACTCTGGTTTCAACCAGGTCTCTGATAGGACATATAAAAAAGGATTATACTTATTACAAAGGTAAATTAAATCAGATTTTTTACTGTTTATGCTTTGACAGTTCCACTGAAGAATTAGCTGTTGATCCATTATGATTTTGTATAATTTTGTAAATGTAATAATAGGTAAAATTGAGGCAACGTTGGACGGTTGAACAGAAGATGATGAGATAAAAAAGATAAAAGGAAATTAGAAATTATATCATCTGATGGAGAAAACGATTTTCCATCATTTAAATTTTCATTAAATTTAAGAGCACTTCCATTAGGAAGAGAGAATGAAGGATTGTTAATAACTTCATTGTGAGATTTTTTGTCATACCCATGGCGGGGAGTATGAGGAGAGCGAGGTTGCTTATGAATAGTTTTTCTGTATGATGTTACTTCAGCAAAAGATTTTTTAGCTGGTGAATGTAATTTTCATTGTTTTTTTGATATTATTCTGTCTGATAAATTCTGGACAATTTTTATTTGAAGCATAATGGTTGCCAGAACAATTAATGCACACTGCTTCAACATTAGTAACAGAGCATGTATCCCCACCATGATTATTTCCACATCTAAAGCACCTGGGAGCTGATCGGCATTTATCTTTTGTGTGCCCGAATCGACAACACAAATAACATTGGATGGTTGGGAAGTTATAAGCGGATACCTGAAGCGAATTGTAGCACATAAATACTCTAGGTGGTAAAAATTGACCATCTAAAGTTATAACCACTGTTTGGGAAGGCTTCCACACTCTAAAGCACCTGGGAGCTGATCGGCATTTATCTTTTGTGTGCCCGAATCGACAACACAAATAACATTGGATGGTTGGGAAGTTATAAGCGGATACCTGAAGCGAATTGTAGCACATAAATACTCTAGGTGGTAAAAATTGACCATCTAAAGTTATAACCACTGTTTGGGAAGGCTTCCACACTGTGGCTCCCTCTTCGAAAAGTTTATAATTAATCCGACGGGCTTTAATTACTGGGCCGCAACCTTCTGGGACAGTAATATAATTTATAATTTCCTCAGGAGTTAGGTCGATGGGGACACCCCTTATGATGCCCATTCTGGTAATGGAGAAAGATGGTATTAAGGCTTTAAAGTTGTTACTCTCTAACATTGAATTATTTAAGAAAATGTTAGCAGTCGTATGGCTATCAAAATTGAGGGATATGCGATTACGACCAACCCTTTCTAGGCTGCCGCAAACAATGCCCTTAATATTATTGTTTTTTAGAAATCTGCCAAAGATCACTGGGTGTAATGTTGTATTTGATGGAGTAACCACTTCTGTTTTTTGTACATGTACAGTAAAGGGGCCTTTATCCTCCTTTTTGTAAGTGCTCCTTCCTACGTAATCATTGGATGGCAAGGTTTGTGGTAATTGCGTCGGTGACAGTGACCCTGGGACTAATGTAAATGCATTGTGGTTGCTATTTCCCTGACCCAAAGGTAAAGAATCTTGACTTAAAATAGTTTTCTTTTTTGCATCAGAAATCTCTCTCAGCCCAGTCTCAGAATATCTTTTTCGAGAAGACTTGGGGACCACCTCTAACTCCGAATCAGAGTTAGAGTCATTTGTCTCGACAAATGCAGCAGGGGATGGACAACCTCCAGGGTCAGGTGGGAAATTCATTATCCTAAGACGCTAATAAACAACTGAAGAAAAACAAAAGACAATATACTTATTTAAGTACACCAAAACTAATGAAACTAATTACTTACCAATATAAATTACACTATATTACAACACAAATTACATATTAACACGCTAATAAGCCTTCTGGAAGAATTAAATTGGATAAATAAAATTCAGAAACCAAATTCGCGTGCTATTTGAACAACTGACGATCGCTGACCTTATTATTATATTCTTCTAAATACAAATAAAATTAATAATAAAGTATGAAAAAAAACTATTGACGTTATTCTATGTCAACAACAACAACTACTACTTTCTCCATGGCAACCAACCGTCCCGGAAACGGATAGGTATCCGAACAGGGCGACCCGAAGACGTAGCTACCATAGTCGTAGTATTACATGGCTCTACAATAGCACTGAAAACCCGTTCTATATCCGCGTCAGAATGAGGAAGTATCAACAAATAAATTGCAAAATTTACGGCTTCTTGAAACCGAGCTTGTCCCAGAGAATGTTCGAAATCTTAGTCAAGGACAATATAGTAGTCATCCCTTTGACGGTCATCCCCTAAGAAAGAACAATAACTAAAGACAGTCATCCCCTTGAATTGAATTATCGAATCATAATCAAATCAATGTTGTCAACATATCATTTTTATTTTCCCTTTATGTGATGAGTAACTATACTTACCCAGAGCAATATTGTTTTTATTTAGCAAAATTTTTCTTTGTTTTTGAAATCTATTAACCTAAAACTTGCCCACTAAAAAAACCACTAGCCACCAGATACAAATTTTGCCCACCAGCAGGGGGTCCCAAACCACCAGATCTAGTGGTAAAACCACTAAGTTGACAACACTGGGCCTCTGTGCACCGATATAAAAAGGTAGTAGTAGTAGTAGTAGTAGGGCTGGGAGGCGCTGGGGCAACCCCCGTTGCGCCGGCAATGTCTCAAGGGGGCAACAACCCCCCCGGGTACTACTTCTGACCCCTACTGGGCCGAGGCGGCCGTCGGCAACCTGTTACTAGGAATATATAAATTTAGTATAAATAACCCTGAAAAATTCATAACATTTAAAAAGGGTTTCTGGAACATAAAACAAACAAATTAAAAACAAAATTCGGAAAAATTTAAATTTAGAATTTGAAGCTAAGTAAATTTAGAAAAGGGCAGGTGCGGGTGGAATTGAACTCCACGTGCCAAGCTATTCGTGGACTATGTCGCGCCGGACGAAGACGGCCGTTCCGCGATAAAGCTCGCTGGTCGGCAAGGTCTTGTCCGCGCGACAAGCGAAGCAGCCCGGGACGCGGAGTTTCGTGCGCGCGGAGTCTGCACTCCTGCTGCGCCCCTGGATGCCTCCAGGGTCCCATGAGTTCAGGGTTCTCGTTCAGTGTGGTGTGGTCCCCACTTGTCTGCCGCGTCCAGGAGGGAGCTTATGGCCATCATGGCCGCACGGCGCATGTCCGTCCCCTCGGCCAGAACCTTGAGGAGTTCTACCGCTACGTCCTTGAAGACGTCGGCGGGGTGTTGGGTGTTCCCGGGGGGGGGGGGGATGGTGGTAGGTGATGTTGTCCTCCCCATCGGAAAACTGTACGGGGGGGCGGACATGGGCCGCGACTGGGGCAGCCACAGGCGGGGTGCGGAATGTCGGTGTGTTCCTGGCACTGGGCCGGTCCGTTTCCGCTAAGGGGTCCGGTCCTCTTGCCGTCTTGGCCGGTTCTGTGACGGGAAGCTGCGGGGTTTTTGTCTTCCTCTTCCTTTTCCCCCTCCTCTTGCGCCGGGGCCATGAGGCTGTGGGTCTGAGTCTGTGTCGGCTCCAGACTTACCGGCGCGGACTCTCGGGTTGTCGGTCTCGTAGTTGGGTTCTGGAAGGTTTTTGCAGCGGGTCCAGGCAGGTTTCCCACGCTGATGCCTCTCTTCGAAAAGTAGGACACTTCTTGTCATTGGCCGCGTGCGCCTTGCCACAATTGGTGCACTTCGGCGCAGTGTCCTTGGGACACTGGCTGGCCGGGTGTATAAAAAGGTACTCTTTGGTGCACCGCATTGCACTGAACTCTATTATACTAGTATAATCTCAGATCAAGAGTATAATAGAGTTCAGTGACCGCATTGGCAAGTAAAACTCGCACAGAGTATATTTCTGTCAGTTGTCACAGCCTATTTGTCTGTAATTCCTAAACGTCGTCGTCATTGAATGTACCACGTGGCATGGTGGCAAGAACGCTGGCTGTTATAGGTTATGTTTAGGTATATTTACAGCTTCCGGCACCAGGGTACCCAGCGGAAGACACTTTATTCCTCACTTAGCCGAAGATTGATATCGAAACATGAAAATAAGCTAAAATTTAATTTCTAGATTTTGTTTATCAATTACAATAAAGCAATTAATAATAATAAGGTACCTATAGGGATTCCACGTGACGCCTTTGTGGTATACGCACGCGTCCACCAGGACGTCATGGGGAATCCAGTTTAATCCCGCCCGCGCTGTAATAGTTGTGATTAGTCAGTGATTAATAGGACATATTACGGCCGGCGGGAGCATTCTACCTACCGATCAATCGGCTTATTGTTACTGTGACGTCTATATTACTTGACATTGGCGGAATCATCAAAACCCTGATGGAGCCATTTTGAAAAAAATAGAATAGAATAGAATAGAAGGTACCTATAGGTCGATTCAAATTTTATGGCGGTTCGGAACATCGCGCGAGACGATGCGCAGTGCAAGAGATTAGGTATTATTGGTTGGCGCGCAGCGCATAATATACCCGCGCGCGGTGCCCTATTATTATTTATTTTTTTATACTTTTCTTCTCCATCAGTCACCTTAACTCATTCCTCTTTTTTGGTAATCTTCTATATTTTTTTTTTTTTTTCATTTTCAAAATGGCTCCATCAGGGTTTTGATGATTCCGCCAATGTCAAGTAATATAGACGTCACAGTTCTTTTACTTGCTCTGTGGTCACAGTAACAATAAGCCGATTTATCGGTAGGTAGAATGCTCCCGCCGACCGTAATATGTCCTACTAATCACAACTATTACAGCGCGGGCGGGATTAAACTGGATTCCCCATGACGTCCTGGTGGACGCGTGCGTATATCACAAAGGCGTCACGTGGATTCCTTGGTAATCTTCTTTCCGAGGAAAAGGCAACCCTTTAAACAATGGCAAAGAAATGCGACCATACAGCCATCTGACCACTAAAACGCTGCATTTTCCAATTTATTTTTCCTTAAAAACCTGCTTCAGATCAATAAAAAATATTTGCCAAATTGGTTCATCTGTTCAAGTGATGCACTTAATACCAACAGCATTTCATTTTAATTATAATATAGATGAAATATATGTATTTGAAATTTAATATTTAACATATAGGCCCATGAAGCTTGTTACCAATATTATAGGCTACTAGGGTTTTCACTCCCGGATGCGAAGTCAGAAACGAAGCAAATGCAGAGAACCAACTGTCTTTGTGTTTGCACCCTAATATGTGTTATTAAGTTTGTCAGATCCGTAGTGCTACCGATGTGCAATAATTTAAAATAAAAGATGAAGTTAAATTACAAAAGGTATAATATTTAAAATACAAGGTAGAATAATAAAAGAAATTACTAATTAGGTAGGTAGGTAGTCAGGGGTGAGGTCGAGTTCGGCCTAGAATTTAGCTACAGGACGCCTGCAATAAAATACCGCACTGTCCTCAATCGGCTGTGCGCGGTAGCACGTCTGTTCCTCGTGGTTGTTCGGCCGGGGGTCTTTTCTGAGAGTCTTGTGCTGCACACGCAGCGGATCCAATGGGTAGCAGTGGCAGGCGGAAGGTGTAGAAGTAGGCTGAGACACGTATTATAAGCCGTAGGCTGGAACCCTGGAATTTGCATCAGACGATTTTGATAGTGCCCAGGTTCGCAACTTGACTGCAACATCAGCACGAGTGAGAGAAGCAATGACGGTATGACATGCTCAAATTAGCTACTCATGATGTGGCAATCCAGGTGCAAAACAGATATTAAGCAGATGGACTTTACAGAAGGATTAATTAGCAAAGATAGGTATTAGGTACATATTAAATAGTTTAAATGACAATAGAAATATAATTATTATAGTAAGCGAAAATAGTAGGCAATATAGCTATAAGCGAATGAATGAGCGTAAGCAAGTAGATGATATTGGCACGGCTTTGTCCATGCTATGCAACTTACAACAACAAACATTAAATGCACAACTTACCCAATTATTAAGGGGTTCCTCACTTAGTTTAGTATTTATATATAGTATAATATATTATAATTTAGAAATATGGTAGCACTTGTGGATAGTTGTCGATTTCGTTGCGGAAGTGACCGTTAGGAGGTAGAAATGAAAAATATTTCATTTTTAGGTCAAGGTTAGGTGGGTTCCGTAGAATATACTTTATTTATATTTATTTCTTAGTTTTATTTTAACGCACAACGTTACAAGTTCAGTTAGCAGAACTCAGCCCCACTGTGCCAAATCAATAGATTCTGTTAACTGTACTGATATGATGAGAAAAACAAAGTGGTCAACACTAACAAATTTATTATTAATATTAAGTCATTATTTACATTACTACCTACTGTACCTACTAAATAATAACAAAGTCAAGTCTTATTGAGTAAATAAACCTCAGGTACCTGAGACTTCAAATGTGCAACTCCTTAAAAATACTTCATTCTGGTATATTAGTGTGTATACGTATTCCATGCATTTCAGCAATTTCTGTTTTCAATGAATCTGAATGAGAATGAAGGAAGCCAAGCCGCTCATAAATGTTAATATATATATAGCACCTCGAACATAGCCCCGCAGCCCCCCGAGATGTCTTGTACCTCCAACCGCGTGACTCCAGGCAGCGCTTGTTTTAACAGCGCCGCCAGTCTCCGCTCACGGGAGTCGCTTTGGGCGCCTCCAAGCCCGCTTTGGTCGCTCCAGCGCCGCGATGCTCTCACAGGGCCCAGCCATGCACGAAGAATCCCACGCCACATTCCGGTCATAGGCCATTCATGTTTTAAGCCGTAGTATGATGTTTAACACTGTGCAATACAACCAACCAAATATTACCTACTTTATATACATTGTAAGAGTGTGAAAACAGAAATAAATTGTGAAAAAAATATAACCTAAAATAACGCCACAGAGCAAGTAAGTAAAAGAAAAATTCTACCATATTATACCACAGAGCAAGATATACTCACTCACTCAGTCTACAAACGGTCTACAACACTGAACTCTATTATACTAGTCTACAATCATTCATCTGAGGTCTACAATGAGTGAGTCATATAATAGTCTGTGTGAGTGACGGTCTAGTGGAAAAAACCACAGAGCAAGAAAAACACTGGGATTATACTCTATGGTCATCAGTGCATCCTTGGAGTAGTATATTCCTTGCTCTGTGGCTCTGTGGTGTGTGTCAACTGTCATGAACTGTCAAGCAAGGAAGCAAATGTCAAGTCAACGTGGTATGTATTCACCAAAAAGTACTCTTTTATTTATATATGAGTGGTATGGTATTGCTCTGTGCTAAAATTAATAAAAATAAAACTTTTGCCAAAAATTGCATACTATAATCTCAGATTACAGAACAATTCTACCAAAAGTACTAGTTTTAAAATATCGCATGTGTTGTTACAGCGCACTGTATAACTCTTTTATTATATTGCACTTGGGGCCATAACTTGTGGAGGACGTCATGCCTCCGCTGCGGGCTGGTCTGCTGAAGAGGAAGTCGAAACCCACCGACGACACCGAGCCTACGCTATCTGAGGAACCCAAGGTAACCTACCTACTAGCTGTTAGAATATAAAATACCTATAGCGAGAGTAACGTGTACCTACTAATACTATCTACATGTACAGTGGGTGTTACCGGCCGCACAGCTCCACGACGACGACGACGACTCCACAGACCAGGAGGACCATCATGGACACACTTCTGATGAGGACCGAGATGTAAGTTTGGGTTTAGGTCCATACTCCTCACAGATTGCATGCTCAACATTGACACTTTATTATGCAGCTATACCGTAAAATAGGTTTAATTGTTTAATTGAGTGTAGGTAGTCAGGGGTGAGGTCGAGTTCGGCCTAGAATTTAGCTACAGGACGCCTGCAATAAAATACCGCACTGTCCTCAATCGGCTGTGCGCGGTAGCACGTCTGTTCCTCGTGGTTGTTCGGCCGGGGGTCTTTTCTGAGAGTCTTGTGCTGCACACGCAGCGGATCCAATGGGTAGCAGTGGCAGGCGGAAGGTGTAGAAGTAGGCTGAGACACGTATTATAAGCCGTAGGCTGGAACCCTGGAATTTGCATCAGACGATTTTGATAGTGCCCAGGTTCGCAACTTGACTGCAACATCAGCACGAGTGAGAGAAGCAATGACGGTATGACATGCTCAAATTAGCTACTCATGATGTGGCAATCCAGGTGCAAAACAGATATTAAGCAGATGGACTTTACAGAAGGATTAATTAGCAAAGATAGGTATTAGGTACATATTAAATAGTTTAAATGACAATAGAAATATAATTATTATAGTAAGCGAAAATAGTAGGCAATATAGCTATAAGCGAATGAATGAGCGTAAGCAAGTAGATGATATTGGCACGGCTTTGTCCATGCTATGCAACTTACAACAACAAACATTAAATGCACAACTTACCCAATTATTAAGGGGTTCCTCACTTAGTTTAGTATTTATATATAGTATAATATATTATAATTTAGAAATATGGTAGCACTTGTGGATAGTTGTCGATTTCGTTGCGGAAGTGACCGTTAGGAGGTAGAAATGAAAAATATTTCATTTTTAGGTCAAGGTTAGGTGGGTTCCGTAGAATATACTTTATTTATATTTATTTCTTAGTTTTATTTTAACGCACAACGTTACAAGTTCAGTTAGCAGAACTCAGCCCCACTGTGCCAAATCAATAGATTCTGTTAACTGTACTGATATGATGAGAAAAACAAAGTGGTCAACACTAACAAATTTATTATTAATATTAAGTCATTATTTACATTACTACCTACTGTACCTACTAAATAATAACAAAGTCAAGTCTTATTGAGTAAATAAACCTCAGGTACCTGAGACTTCAAATGTGCAACTCCTTAAAAATACTTCATTCTGGTATATTAGTGTGTATACGTATTCCATGCATTTCAGCAATTTCTGTTTTCAATGAATCTGTTACAAGCCGATGTTGCTTCACTGTAGACAATCCCACAAATTCTTTGGCTTCCACACTAATCTGCAACATAAACGTTACATGATGAACAAAGAGAATGAAGGAAGCCAAGCCGCTCATAAATGTTAATATATATATAGCACCTCGAACATAGCCCCGCAGCCCCCCGAGATGTCTTGTACCTCCAACCGCGTGACTCCAGGCAGCGCTTGTTTTAACAGCGCCGCCAGTCTCCGCTCACGGGAGTCGCTTTGGGCGCCTCCAAGCCCGCTTTGGTCGCTCCAGCGCCGCGATGCTCTCACAGGGCCCAGCCATGCACGAAGAATCCCACGCCACATTCCGGTCATAGGCCATTCATGTTTTAAGCCGTAGTATGATGTTTAACACTGTGCAATACAACCAACCAAATATTACCTACTTTATATACATTGTAAGAGTGTGAAAACAGAAATAAATTGTGAAAAAAATATAACCTAAAATAACGCCACAGAGCAAGTAAGTAAAAGAAAAATTCTACCATATTATACCACAGAGCAAGATATACTCACTCACTCAGTCTACAAACGGTCTACAACACTGAACTCTATTATACTAGTCTACAATCATTCATCTGAGGTCTACAATGAGTGAGTCATATAATAGTCTGTGTGAGTGACGGTCTAGTGGAAAAAACCACAGAGCAAGAAAAACACTGGGATTATACTCTATGGTCATCAGTGCATCCTTGGAGTAGTATATTCCTTGCTCTGTGGCTCTGTGGTGTGTGTCAACTGTCATGAACTGTCAAGCAAGGAAGCAAATGTCAAGTCAACGTGGTATGTATTCACCAAAAAGTACTCTTTTATTTATATATGAGTGGTATGGTATTGCTCTGTGCTAAAATTAATAAAAATAAAACTTTTGCCAAAAATTGCATACTATAATCTCAGATTACAGAACAATTCTACCAAAAGTACTAGTTTTAAAATATCGCATGTGTTGTTACAGCGCACTGTATAACTCTTTTATTATATTGCACTTGGGGCCATAACTTGTGGAGGACGTCATGCCTCCGCTGCGGGCTGGTCTGCTGAAGAGGAAGTCGAAACCCACCGACGACACCGAGCCTACGCTATCTGAGGAACCCAAGGTAACCTACCTACTAGCTGTTAGAATATAAAATACCTATAGCGAGAGTAACGTGTACCTACTAATACTATCTACATGTACAGTGGGTGTTACCGGCCGCACAGCTCCACGACGACGACGACGACTCCACAGACCAGGAGGACCATCATGGACACACTTCTGATGAGGACCGAGATGTAAGTTTGGGTTTAGGTCCATACTCCTCACAGATTGCATGCTCAACATTGACACTTTATTATGCAGCTATACCGTAAAATAGGTTTAATTGTTTAATTGAGTGTCTTCTATTCAAATTTATGACGCCCTTACACTCTCTTAGGAAAATTGCGGAAACACCTTGTCATTACACTTTTTTAAATAACCTCAAAGTAACTACTTTCTTATATAGAGATATAGCGCAAATTGTGTTGATCCCCCCTACCCTCACTCATTGAAGCTCCGTGAAGATGGCAAGTTGCAGAAACCTATAGTTTGTAAGAAAATCTATCTTTGAAAACATAACATCAAAAATCAGAAATGATATAGTTTAGGTACAGGTACCGGGACGGTTCTTGAGCGGTGGTCTTTGATGTGCAGAACACAATTTTTGGGTTTGCTTGACGGTATGAGGTATTACTTTTAATTTTACCAGCAGTAAAAAGCAATCGTTAAAACAAACACCAATAAATCAATTATAATAAATATACAAGTTATATTGCACTCGAATTACATATGCACGAACATTCCCCCACTTTTACGTCGAGCGCTTAAGAACCGTCCCGGTACCTATATATAGGGTTTATTTAATTCAGGGTTTGGTGCTTCAATGGTTGGCCCTCATACATTTTTTCTACAATTTATTGTGGTGGTCTCCAAGTCCATTTCATGAATTATTGACATTTGACACAATCTTCATATCCCTAAGCCCTAGTGCAGGGATGGCGAGTACCAACGTGCCATTTTTTTAAAGAAATATATTCATAGACGTGCCATGAAATAATTTTGACTTTGTGATTATTAGAAAAATAATAATAATAAATACTAAGTAAACTCTTTATTTATCTACTACAAAAAAATAGGAACATTTTGCAATGTTTCAATTATACGTAATTTAAATTAAAGTAAAATTAGTGTGACTTCTGTTGTTGTGATCTGCAGTGACGTGCCCAAAATATTGTGTCGCGTGCTATTAACGGCACGCGTGCCATTGGTTCGCCATCCCTGCCCTAGTGGGATAAAAGGTGCACAATACCCCATTGCAAATATTGAAATTGATAATTTGTAAGTGCATTGTAGTTTAACATCTAATGTTTAGAGCTTTAGACTGAATAGGCCTGATCAATCAATCAATTTCCGTACTTATATAGAAATGTAGTGTTGTGGGCTATCAGGTGAGCAATATATGTTTACAGGAAGTACTACTGGGAGATGAAGATGTCCTTCTGTCTGGAAGTGAGGAGGAACAGGACACAGGTACCAACTCTGACCAATCATCTGTGAGTCATATTATATTACTTTACTATTGTTATTTTTACATTTACCCTAGGTTCAAGAAGTTTGTCCCACATTGTCCATGACTCTGTTCTTAGACCAGCCAGGAAAACTGACAATTACCAAAGTGTTATCATAGCATTGAAATAAATTCTACTGCATGTTTTAGTACCAAAAAAAAATTAAAGTACTTTGCAGGTTGATCAGTAATAAAATATATAATAATGAAGAATGCTGAATATTAACCACGATTGAGTTAATACAATTACAGTAAACTCTCCATTACACTACCCTGAGAAAACAGTCAAACACCTCATTATATTTTTAGTATTATTGTGCAGGAATTGAGTGATTCAGTTGGCAGCCTGGAAACCTCCATAGAAGAGTTCGGTATTGGAGAGAGTGCCGGCAGCTCTGTGGGGATCACAGACAATATAGCCAACACTGGCAACATTGTGTTGGAGAGAGGTATGTTATAAACCACTTACATTTACTTATAATACCACAATTAGCAAACACTTTATGTTATGTACAGATGAGTACTTGTCTGGAGACTCGTCGGACGAGGAGGAGCGGGTGAACACTGCGGGGGAGGTGCCGCGGTGGTGGTACGACGAGTATCCTCATGTGGGGTACGATCTGCAGGGACGACGGTTGTTGAGGCCGTCTACACGGGACCGCGTCGACGACTTCCTGAGGAGTGTAGAGGATCCCGACTTCTGGCGTACCGTCAAGGATCCCGCCACCGGACAGGACGTGGTTCTGGCTGCGGAGGATCTGCAGCTGCTGGCCGCGCTGAGGGAGGGACGCGCGCCTGGTGCCGCGGAGGGCGCGCACGAGCCCTGGATCGAGTGGTTCTCGCGGGAGGTGCTGGCTACCCCGGTGCGCGCGCTTCCCGACCACAAGCGCTCGTTCCTCCCGTCCAGTAGCGAACGGGCGGCGGTCGCGCGGCTCGTGCACGCCCTCAAGATGGGCTGGAGCACCACGCGGGCGCAGCAGGCCGAGCAGCGTCATCGTCGTCGAGAGCGGCGCGTATACGACCTGTGGGGAGCCGCTACCGACGAGAGTGCAGCTGCCCCGCGAGCCGGGCCCCGCCACCTGCCTGCCCCGCGCCGCCCCCCGCCCGGACACGCCGAGAGCTACAATCCGCCCCCCGAGTTCCTGCTGGACTCCCGCGAGATGCGAGAGTGGCGCCGCCAGTCCGCGACGCCGTGGCTCCGCAAGTACACGTTCCTCCCCGAGCGCCACTCGTGCCTGCGCCGCGTGCCGGCCTACCCGCGCTACGTCCGAGAGCGGTTCCTGCGCTGCCTGGACCTGTACTTGGCCCCGCGCGCCCTCAAGATGCGCCTGACCCTGTCCCCCGAAGAGCTCGTCCCGCAGCTGCCCTCCCCGCGCGACCTCCAGCCGTTCCCGACCGCAGCAGTACTCACATTACAAGGCCACACTGACGTGGTCCGCTCGTGCGACTTCGACCCCACCGGACAGTACCTTGTGTCCGGCTCTGACGACGGATTTGTCAAGAGTAAGAATATCATTATAATACTAACTATTACATATAAATGTTTGTATGTGACAAGTAACTATTAAGTAGTAAGCTATTGGACTGATATCACTGTAATTACAAAACTACGTTATTCTATATACCTACTAACTGCTAAACTAACTTCGCTCCGAAACATACAGTTTTGAAAATCATTTGGCAAAATATGAGTAAGCTGGCAATGGGTGATTCATTTTGGCATTTTAATGAGCTTTGTGGCAAATATCTACTGTACGGGTCTAGTTCCCGTAACTCGACAGGTGCTAAAGTTGTTGTGTGTCTGTCAGTGTGGGAGACGTCGACAGGCCGGTGTCTGCGGTCGGTACAGTGCGGCGCGCCGGTACGCTGTGTGCGGTGGTGTCCGGCACGCGGCCTGGCACTAGTAGCGGCGGCGGCCGGTCCGCGCCTGTTGCTGCTGTGTCCGGGCGCGGCGGCCGGCTCCTCCAGACTGGTGTCCGACACGGAGCTGTTGCTGTCATCCCCCCCCGCCCAGCCGCCCCGGACGCCCGACGCTCGCACCGCAGCCGCTGTGTCGTGGCCGCCCGTGCTGCCAGCAGACTGGGCGCGTGGTGTACGTCTACAGTTGGTCCACTTCAAGGACGTCATACACGTTAGTACTGCACACTTTGTTCTCACCTACAGATTATTTAATGTTACCTAATATTCTCCATGCTTCTTCTAAAAATAACACGATATTTACGTCTGTTAAGAGGCGGTGGTCAATATCATGAAAATATGGCTCAATCCAATTTAAAATAATAACTATCAATTGTGTGGTGAGGAAGGTTGTGTAAATAAACTCACCTTTCCAGGATTAACTGAGTTTTGCCATATTTTTGGCAGTTATAAGATGACCTTAAAGAAGTCCATTAAGGGTAGCTTGTTAGCTTTCTGTTCTGTTCTGTTCTGTTTTATTCAATATGAACAAGTGGACACTCAACAGTTACTCTCGGTATAAAGACCGTGAAGGCGTGTGTAGCTGGAGCTGTTTCCTAACTTGCCAAATACTACCGCTAGAGGGAGTTTCGTCACTATGGACATTGAATTACATTTTCAACATTTATTGACTGTTTATTTGTAATATTACACGAAATAGTGTTATGTTCGGTTCCTGCATGTAATAAAAGTGGAAATCACTTATTCCTGAAGAATTTGACGCTAACAAAGAAGCGGGAAAAACCTTAAAACTAAATTGGTATTACAAATAATTTAGAGATTATACAATTATGGAATAAACAATATGATGTGTAGGTGTGCTGGCAGGCGCGCGGAGACTACGTGTGCGTGACCTTGGCGGATGGCGGCGCGCGGTCCGTGTTGGTACATCAAGTGTCGTCCCGTCGATCGCAGGCACCCTTCTCGCGGGCGCCAGGTCTGGTGCAGTGTGCCATGTTCCACCCGACACGCCCGCACTTGTTCGTGGCCACCCAGCGGGCCGTGCGCGTCTACGACCTACTGCAGCAGCGCCTGCTCCGCAAGCTGTCTCCGGGTGCCCAGTGGCTCAGCGGCCTGGCGCTGCACCCGGGGGGCGACAACCTGCTGGCGGTCTCGTACGACCGGAAGGCGGCCTGGTTCGACCTGGAGCTGTCCGCGCGGCCCTACCGCACGTTGAGACTGCACGGCGGGGCTGTGCGGGCGGCCAGCTACCACCGTCGGTACCCGCTGTTCGCGACGGGTGGCGACGACCCCTACGTGGTAGTGTCTCACGGTGCCGTATACACCTCGCTGCTCCAGAACCCGCTACTGGTACCACTGAAGCAGCTCCGCGCCGCCCCCCAGCAGGACGGACTGTGCGTGCTGGACCTCACCTTCCATCCAACACAACCCTGGCTGCTCACCGCACGTGCAGACTCCACGCTAGTGCTCTACGCCTGATTCCCTCTCTCTACAGTTAACTTGTACAACAATGTCTATAATATTGTTTAGTAGGTATTACATTACCGGTATAAAAGTTCTGCGCTATGGTAAATAAAATTTAATTCGCCTAAATGCGACACTAGCGCCATTAAGACCGAGACGTTGGTAGGAGTCTGCAGTGTTTATATATAAGTGAGATATGTACAAATATAATTATACGTGTTCTATAGTTATTTCTCTCTCTTATTACTCTGAACTACTCTGTATAGTAAGAGGTATATGGTTAGTTGGCATTATGTTATATTGTAGATATAGACACGGATAACAACAAATTGTTAAATAAATACATTTCAAAACTTCATAAATGGTTAAATGGCATTTTCAAGTGAAATTGTCTGACATTATTGACAATAAGTACCTACCTACTAGTCAAATGTTCTGGAAATTAAAAATACTAAACTACAACAGTACCGAGACTACCTAGGTATATAATGTGACATCACTCGTAGTCGTTATAGTCGTAGTAAGTATGTACCAAGTAGCCTGAATAGGTAACAGTATCATGTAACGCAGCGGGGGACTTCTGTAGACTGCATATATATTGTTATAAAGGACGCCCTGATTATTATATTGATGTAACATACATAACACTCGCGCCTGTTTCATTCACTCTCATCATATTCTTCATGCATGCTCGTCGGTTTAGGGTACTTCTGACTTGGCCTTTCTCGATTTGATCGGCTACGTTCGCCAAGGTCTTCCCTAGCAGTAGGCAGTTGCCTCCTTTACGGTATGGTCACTCTATATTATATTTATTTCGTTAATTTAGTTGCGACCGCAATCACTTATAATAAGACGTAGTGTATGTATCTGTGCTGTGTATGATGCAGTATGATGTTTCTTCTGCCATAATATATCTAACGTTCACTACAATCGCCGCTGATCAAAGAATATACCGCTGATACACAAAGGGGTGGTCGATTGGCGGGTTGATCCTCAGGTTGATCCGTCGTCTGCGTCAGGGAAAAAGTCATAACCTTCAATGGATCACCTTTTTCCCGGCTTTGAAACGAGAGATGGTGATGGGCAGAGGAAATACACATAAAAAGCGCACTAGTTAGGTACATACCTACGTCTATCAAAGATGGCGTCAATTAACATCCAAGATCCAACATCAAATGTAGGTACTATAGCGATCTTTAATTTCTGACCCATTTCACAAAAAAAAAGTTGTTTGAATTGTCAATGATAGGAATTTATATGTCTTTTTTTGTAGAAAGAGGTTATTACGGAATTTTATTTCACACTGGCTATCTGGAAAAAGTAATTTTATCTATCAAACCCAGCTATCAAATTAAAATATGTCAATTTCACCTTTTTGTCATCAATAAATTTGATTATAGGCAATAATAGAAAATCTCAAAGGTTTTAAAATTTTATTATGCTTGCTCTTAATCGACAACAAATAAGAATCCAAAATATTCAGTTGCATGAAGATGGGGCGGGAATTTGGCGGGAATACATGAAATTACGCGTCAGTAATACCCCTGCCACACACTCGCCACACCTCACGCCACACTATGCTCCTCGCGCTGCCGCGATGTTGCCCTGTCTGTCCACAGTCCACACACTGCTCTACTCGCGCAATTAATCGCGTCGCTCCGCACTAGGTCACTCGCCTTAAGGAGCGGTGGTCAAGGTCATCTTGTATCTGTCAAAAATATGGTAAATCTAAGTTAATCCTGGAAACGTGAGTTTATTTATACAAAATCTCCTCACCCCAAAAGGATTGTTATTATTTGAAATTGGATTCAGCCATATTTTTATTATTCATGGGTTCTAATGAGCCGTTGTTTTCGATACGCGAAGGCACTGCTCGTATCGAAAACAACTCACGTTTCCAGGATTAACTTAGATTTACCATATTTTTGACAGATACAAGATGACTGAGAGCCAAGGGTCCTTAAGTCGCCTTCCACAATGGATGTTGAAAATGTGGCAGCGTGCGCGCTATGCATTTATAGTATATAGCCAATTATATAAATGTAAAAATATACTTTTACAAATATACATGATTAACTAATAAAAGTGTATTAAATAAAATATTTTTTAACAAAAAAAACAGACTTCAAACAGGAAACTAAAAAATAAATTTACTTAGCATAAAGTAATTCGTATTTTTTAATTAGTTAATCAGAAATCATTTTGAAGTAAGAAATAATAAATATTTCGTCGTAGAATTTGAAGACGGTTGGTGCCAAATTAGTAACAAGTTAGTTCCCAAATTCACTAATCTAGACAATTCATTAGGAACCTACGATCATCAGTATATACAAACATAGATAGTATTGAACAACATAGATAATATTGAACAGATCTTTAGATGTTAACTTAATTTTGTATCTTAATTTGGCACCAACCGTTATTATTTCTTACTTCAAAATGATTTCTGATTAACTAATTAAAAAATACGAATTACTTTGTGCTAAGTAAATTTATTTTTTAGTTTCCTGTTTGAAGTCTGTTTTTTTTTTGTTAAAAAAAAAATTATTTTACGCTTTTTAGTGATGGGTAGACCTAATATAACCCATATGGGTACAAAGCTCTCATCATTATAAATGAATTAAGTCCAAACACCAGGTAATTGCTGTAAATCGTTGAGGAGTTCCCTCAACTGTCTTTCGGCTCCATCATCAGGTCGACTCCAGACCTTCATTAAATAGTAGTGCTTTAAAATACTTAATGAAAAAAAAATTAACAAACGCACTAGTCGCCACTACGATTTTCGAAGGTTCCCCTCGATTTCTCTGGGTAGCCATCTCTTGGTTTCCTTATCATTGTACCATCCTTGAGATATCTCCTTTCCAACAAAAAAATATACAAGTATCTATTATGGTATTTTGTGTCTTTGAATTATCATCCTTTAAAACGTTTTTGTCGAATTTGAAAGTACGCTAGCCCAGTGTTTCCTAAAGTAGCTGGTGTTATGTAGGCCGGGCCTTCCGATAATAACTGGATGTTTTTCTTTATATTTTTTAACTGAAAAGTTCTTCAAATATTTACGATGCTGCAGCAGTAATATAACGCGGTTTCTATCACAGGGTGGACCCTGAACATTAATTTTTTTTAGGTGGTTCGTGGTCCAGAAAACTTTGGAAACCACTGCACTGACTATGAGTCCTGAGATATCGTTAAAAAGGTTTCACAGTTGCCCATAGATACTTGAAGTAAGTAATATTTTTGTCACGCAAAATGTCTTATGTCTTAAACTTGTCATAGGAACTTGTATAGGCCAGCGATCGATGGTATAGGCCTTAGATGGTATAGGCCTTAGATGGGTCACAAGTTAAAGATCGCGATAGTACCTATGTGTATGGTTGATACATGATACATGATACAACCTGCGAATACCTATTAAGACTATATATAAATAAAAGATATATACAGATTCACAAAATAACATGCAACCATAGGTACTGTGTACCGTACCCCCTGACCCTGACCCCCCCTGGTGGTAAGTGGATGGCTAGAGAGTACTCGCTCACAGAGACCACTTAGCACCCTCGAATCTACCTTTTTTGTACTTATAATAATGCAACATACTTCTCCAATAATATGTAAGTAGGTAGTACCTATAGTACCTACATCAAATCACACAACTACCAAGCTTGGTAAGCTGAGTGTGAGTGGTGTCAGTGGTGACGGTGAGTATACACACAGACAACAAAGTTATTAATGGCGCCGCCGCCCGACCCCCGCCGCCCGCCACCCGTCACCTCCCGCCGCCCGCCGCCCGTCACCTCCCGTCTGTCCCGTTTCCGCCGCACATCCCCCCTACGTACTCCCCTTCCCCGCTGCGCCCGCGCGTTTACCGGCGATTTCTCACCATTATGGGGAAAAATAACATTAACAAAACTATTTTGGGGAAAATAAAGTTTGGGAAACAATAATGAAAAGACAACCTGCCAACTTGCTAACATGAATAGGTAGGTAGAGGTAGATATATATAGGTAAGTGTTAATTAGTCTACTGACAACGGGAGTACAATTATTATTATTGGTAAGGGGAAATCTTATGGATTCGCGACATGTTTTCGAAACAAGACCATGGATTGCCAGGCACGATTAGGTATGCTTGACCCGAAAATGTCCGGGCATTCGTGTACGCCTTCCACGTAGGTATGCCTGGGTCAGGCATTTTTCCGGCAATTCTTCAGTTCGAAACTTCGAATACATATGTAGGTACATTTATTTATGTTATGCAGTCCCCATACTCTTCATAACTAACTAGGTATGTCTTTTATACTTAGCTAATCTAAAAAACGATGTAGGTATTTACGTAAATACTTATTGTATTGGGGGAAAAGTGCAAGTTAAGATTTGGGGGAATTAAAAAAATGTCACCTGGAGACCCTGCATCTTGCGGGCCTGCGGGGCGGAGCGGCACGCCGGCAGCGCACAGTAGGTACCCGTCGGGCGAGCGGGCGGTCGTGTTGGGTGTGCACGTGCAGGTAGCGTGCCGGTACCATCAACAGTCAACACCATGTCAGAGCGGCCGCAGCAGAAACAAGAGAGCGATGTAGACGCCGAGCTGCAACACTCACTACGGCGACAACCCTCCGCCAGGAAGCTGGCCGTGTTCGCAGGTCAGTCTTGCTTGTATTATAACATCTGTTAGTAAGCGTCCCCCGCAGTCCCCCTGCCGAGTGCGGCTGCCGTTATATTTATATTTCAAAATAAACAATGTTGTGTTGAGAGCCAGTCATACTCATACAGCATACAGCCCACCTAGCTCTCCCAATTTGCACCACATAACCCACATTGACTAAAACTAGCTACCAAATTGGATAGGTATGTACACACTCGTATATACCTACCTACTTAGTAGGTACATACATTTTTTCAAAGACATATTTTTTAGGGTTCCGTAAAAAAAGGCACGGGCCACGCACGGGCCACGCACAGTATTATAAGTTACTCTATGCACGCACGGGCCTCTAGCTTCTAAAACAAGTGAGATAGGAACATGAAAAGCACACATAATAATTATGTATTTCAGCGGCCCAAAGACAAGACGTAGGGAAGGACAAAAGATTTAGGTAGGTAGTTTATTTAAGGAGGGTACTCATACTGTGAATACCTACTTACCTACCTTGAATTAAAATCCGTTACTATACTTAATTACTTATTAATGGCGATTTTGTTGTCAAATGTGGTAGTGGTAGTGGTATATATGTTACCGGTAATCTGTATAATCCGGTATTCTATACAAAATCTAGGCAATGTAAAGAATACCTAAAACGTATAGGTAATGTATGAAATATTATTTATTTTATACTTTGCCTAGGTATTCTATACAATACCGAATGTGCAGCCGGTAATGTATGTAAAAGACGAGAGCAAGGAAGTTAAAACTTCTGAAAAAAAAAATTCTCCCTGTAGCGTTGGGCACTACTGTAAGAATTCCTGTTCCGGAAGTCGACAGAGGTCGCGGTGATGCTCGCAATATACTAGCTGTAGTCTTACAAAAAACCAATGACGAACTTTATCAACTAGCCACAAAACAAGGCGTTGTTAAGACATTGTATTCAAGACAGCAGTTTACAGTTTGTCATCAAGAATTACTTAAAAAAGAAGACGTCCCTAATTTAGAAACGACACTCCGTACAGTTGCGACTCTGCAATCTACGGGGACAGGTCAGGGATTTGTCAAATGTAGTTGCAAAAAATATTGCGATACTAAAAAGTGTTCTTGTCTTAAAAGTAAGATTTTGTGCATTTCAAAATGTCATAATAGTGCTTCATGTAAGAATAAATATTTTCTTTACTTACTCAACTAAAATTTTGATTAGGCAGTAGACCTACTTATTATTTTTACAGAATTGTTTTGTTTTTAAGTTATGTATAATTATTACGTACCTGAGTACTTGTAACCAAATTACATTATGTTACTTTTTTAGTTTCACGTTAATTTTATTGTGATTTTACTGTAACATAGTAACAGAAATATACTTTTAGGTACCCTTTTCATAAAGATTGTTTTTAAGGAGCATCCTAATTGTTAATTTTAATAGAACATGTTTCATTTGTCCGTCATTTTATAGGTAGGCTGGTTAACATTGATAAATATAGACCAAGATCTAATTATTTTACACATTGCCTGTGCAACAGCAGGTACTCATACAATCCCTAGGAATTGTATTCGTTACCTAGGTAAAGTATGTAATGGACAATAATATTCATAATATTTTATACATTACCTACACGTCTTAGGTATTCTATACATTGCCTAGGTATTGTATAGAATACCTGAATTATACAGATTGCCGGTAACATATATACCTATAACATTCTCGTGTCAGAGTCTTTGTAACCAAACTCCTCCGAAACGACTTGACCGATTTGTATGAACTTTTTGTGTATATTCGGTAGGTAGGTGTGAGAATAGGTCGGAAACTATTTTTCACCCTCCTACCCCCACCCTCTATTTTATTATCGCGATTTTAGTAGTTTTGTATAATAATAAAATAATAATTAGGTACTATGGGGAGCTGGCCTTGGAGTTTGAGGAAGAAAGAAGTACAGAATCTAGAACCAGGTTGCCGAAAATGCAGAGCGACAATTACAAAAATCGACAATTTCATCAACAATCAGGATCGCTTCAAACCTATTTTGAATGTGGAATTGTGGACGACCCAGAGGACGACGCATATTTTCATTTACTAATATCATCTATCATGTTCTCGTATTTATTCTATAGATAATTTCACAAAGGTACTTAATGAAAACAAAATACTGAGTTCATTGCGCTAACAAGCTTGCCCTTAATGTTATAGTAAGTTACAAGAAACTTTAAAAATATAATATATAATATGTACCTAATATACCTATACCTACCTACTTCATAGGGGTAGGGGTAGGGGTAGGTAGTGCAGGCAAGACAACGTTTACTTAGGTAGGACAACGTGTTTTGAGGTTCTTGCACGACAAATATTATTAGTTATTAATTATTAATAGGCAAATATCGATTGTTTTGTCGATCACATAAATAAAAATTCTACACAATTATTTCCAACATAATATTGTTATATCCCTCATGGATTAGACAAGTACCTACATCTACGCTAGTAAATATACCTACCTACCTACTAGGTATATCAATGACAACATCATACGCCATGAACACTCGCTGGCGCTATCTTTTTTCCCGACTTGATTCACTTATAGCCTACTGTTTTAATACTCAGCTCCTAAACATGATAGGTTCATGCACATAGCTAAGAAACCGGCCCTGGACGCGCTATTTTACGATCTCTGTGGGTCCATGTTTAATACTCGTAACAGTGAGTGGTTGATTGTTCTGCAGACGTGCGGGCGCAGATGTCGGGCCACGGACGACTGTTGGACGAGCGGGCTGAGGCTGCAGGCGGCGCTCTGCTCGCGCTGGCCGACCTGCTGCGTAGACGGGCCGATCTCGAGCGGGAACAGGCGCGCGGGCTCGCCAAGTTGGCGCGGGCCGCGCCGCCTGCCCTGCCCGCTCTGTGTGCTGCTCTGCCGGCCACGCTGCCCGCCGCCTGGCGCGACCTGGCCGCCGATCACGCCGCGCTCGCCGACCTGTACTCGTCCCGTCTCGAGCCCGCCCTGCGCCGCGCCGCCGCCGACCTGGCTCGCTGTCAGAGACGCGCCCGACTGTTGCTGGCAGAGCGGCAGGCGGAAGCGCTTGCGGCGCTCGGCACCGCCGTGGACGCCGCCCGCGTCCGGGATGCCCGCGCTACCCGGTGTCGTGCCGCCGCGCACAAGCTGCGGACCGCGGTCGCCGCGCACCGGGATGCCGTCGCGACTGCTGCCGCCGGCAATAAGCTGCGTCGACTGGAGCGAGAGCTGGACAAGCGGACCGCGCGCTACTCTACCGCGCGGCTCGAGGCCCGGCGGGCGCGCGCCGACTGTCGCCTCGCGCTGGACGCTGCCGACGCTGCGCTGCGTCACTACTGCGCGGAGGACCTGGCCGACGTCGTGCGGTGCGCTGACGCCGGGCTGCAGGCGGCGGTGGGCGGGGTGCTCGGACGGGCGGCCGACGCTGAGGGAAGACGCGCGGAGCTGGTCGCGCGGGCGGCGAGAGAGGTGCGCGGGGCTGCGGGGCGCGGTCGACGTGAGACGAGATGCCGCGTCGTACCTCGCGCGACCCGAGTTTTATCCCCCCGCTCCCCCGCTGTCTGCCCGTCGCCCCGCTCCGCCCCTCGAACGGGGAGAGGAAGACCGCGAAGAGGACGAGGAGGAGGACGAGCTGGTGGACGAGCTGCGGGCGCGGCTGGAGGCGCTCGAAGGGAGAGTGCGGGAGGCGCGAGAGAGGGCCCGGGATGCGGACAGGGGAGCTGGCGGCCGCTGAGAGGGAGCTGGAGGAACTGGCGGGGAGCGCGGGGGATGGTGGGGTGGAGGACGAGCGGCGCCGCGGGGAGGAGCGGCTGGTGGCGGGGAGCAGGGAGCGGGTGCGGCAGGAGGACGACTGGTCCGGTGGAGTCTCGTGCGGACACACTCCGGACCCTGCTGGCCCACCGGGGAGGAAGACACGCCGCCCTCGCACCGCACCACTCGCACCGAGCCTCCTTCTCAGGCACACTTCCAGAAGATGACACCCTACCGCTTGTGCTGACCTCGTGCGCGCGCGTCATTTCCGCATACGGTAGGTTGTTTCTCCATCTACGAGTATTACGTACCTATTACACATTACGTTGTACAAAAACAATATTCAATATAACATATATATATATAAAAAGAGAAGTTCCGATTCACTGACTCATCAACGCCCAGCCCAAACCCTTGGACCTATGAAGCTGTCATTTTGCACAGAGGTTCCCTTTATTATGTAGACAAGGAATTAAGGAAGGAAATTTCGATATTCAACCCCTAAGGGGGTCAAATGGGGTAAATACGTTTGTATGTAAAATCTTATTTCCTGCGTGAATCAACTTGAAACTTGGTACAAATATTTTTCAAAACAAATAATAAAATACATATTTCTGGATTTTTAAAAACAACCCTTAAGTAGAGGTGCAACGGGGTGTAGAAGTTTGTATAGGGAAATCGTATTACCTGCGTGTATGAACTTGAAACTTGGTACAAATATTCTTCAAAACAAATAATAAAACACGTATTTTTGTATTTTTAAAAACTACCCTTAAGAAGGGGTGCAACGGGATGTACAAGTTTGTATAGGGAAAACCTACGTGTATCAACTTGAAACTTGGTACAAATATTCTACAAAACAAATAATAAAACACGTATTTTTAGGATTTTTAAAAACAACCCTTAAGGAGGGGTGCAACGG